>OY757011.1:71032296-73482296 GCA_963580285.1 Lucinisca nassula | reverse complement strand
TCCTTTTCACAAAATGAAAAGATCAGCAGAAAGCGCAGAAATTGTGGTAGTGATATTGATGTTTGTATCGAAAAGTTTCACAAGAATATATCAGTTGGACCTGTCTATGTATGTAGTTGTTGTCAACAGACATGGTTTGAAGAGACTGTATCAAAAGCTAAAACATTTGTTTGTAAAGACAAGGAAAAATACTTAACAGGTGTGAAATCAGTCAATGAAGAAGAATGGATATGTTGCACATGCAAAGACAATATTAAATGTGGTAAAGTCCCAAAATTGTCTGTTTTAAATGGAATGAAGTGGCCACCAAATAACCTCCTCACAATTTCATATTGAGTTTTGGGGCATTTAGGGTAAATTTGGTGAATCCCGCTGCTGAAATTCAACTTGATCTATAATGTGTCCTAGCTATTTTTAGCTCACCTGTCACGTAGTGACAAGGTGAGCTTTTGTGATCACATTTTGTCCGTCGTCCGTCGTCCGTGCGTCCGTCCGTGCGTGCGTAAACAATTTCTTGTCCGCATGATAGCATCTTCATTTATGATTTGATTTTAACCAGACTTGCACACAACTTGTACCACCATGAGATCTGGGTTCCTTTCTTGAACCAGCCATATCCCATCATGTGTTACAGAGTTACGGCCCCTGAAAGTGCAAAATTTGCCTATTTTGATCTTGTCTGCATGATAGCTGTTTCATTTATGAATTGATTTTAACTAAACTTGCACACAATTTGTACCACCACAAAATCTTGGTTCCTTTTTTGAACCAGCCATATCCCATCATGGGTGCCAGAGTTATGGCTCCTGAAAAGGCAAAAATTTCCTAATTTTTGTATTGTCTGCACAATAGCCGTTTCATTTATCATTTGATTTTAACCAAACTTACACACAATTTGTACCACCACAAGATCTTGGTTCCTTTCTTGAACCAGGCATATCACATCAAGGGTACTAGAGTTATGGCCCCTGAAAGGGCAAAAATTGGCTGTTTTGGTCTTGTCTGCATGATAGCTGTTTTGTTTATAATATAATTTTAACCAAAATTACACACAACCTGAAGCACCATAGGGTCTTGGTTCCTTTGTTGAACCACCCATATCCCATCATCTGTTCCAGAGTTATGGCCCCTGAAAGGGCACAAATTGCCTACTTTGGTCTTTTCTGTACAATAGCCGTTTCATTTATGATTTGATTTTAACCAAACTTGCACACAACTTAAACCACCATAAGATCTTGGTTCCTTTGTTCAAATTTGAATATGGGTCATGTCTAGTCAAAAATGAGGTCAGTAGGTCAAATCATAAAACAACCCTTGTGAACACTCTAGAGGCCGCATTTTAAGTCCAGTCATCATGAAACTTACTCAGAATGATTGCCTTGATGAAATCTTGGCCAAGTTTGAATATGAGTAATGTCAGGTCAAAAAGTAGGTCAGTAGGTCAAATCATTGAAAAACCTTGTGAGCACTCCAGGAGGCCAAAGTTTTGGTTTGATTGTCATCAATCTTGCTCAGAATGATCATCTTGACAATATCTCGGTCAAGTTCGAATATGGGTCATGTCGGGTCAAAAAGTAGGTCAGTAGGTCAAATCATAGAAAAACCTTGTGAACACTCTAGAGGCCACAGTTTTGGTCAGATCGCCATCAAACTTGCTCAGAATGATAATCTTAACAATATATGGGTCAAGTTCAAATATGGGTCATGTCAGGTCACAATGTAGGTCAGTAAGTCAAATCATAGAAAAAACTTGTAAATACACTAGAGGCAACAGTTTTGGTCCTATCATCATCAAACTTGCCCAGAATGATTATCTTGACAATATGTCGGTCAAGTTTGAATATAGGAAATGTCGGCTCAAAAAGTAGGTCAGTAGGTCAAATCAGAGTAAAACCTTGTGAACACACAAGTTTTGGTCCTATCATCATCAAACTTGTCCAGAATGATCATCTTGACAATGTCTCAGTCAAGTTCAAATATGGGTGTTGTCTGGTCAAATTTAGGTCAGTAGGTCAAATCATAGAAAAACCTTGTGAACACACTAGAGGCCACAGGTTTGGTCCAATCATCATCAAACTTACTCAGAATGATCATCTTGATATCTTGGTCACGTTTGAATATGGGTCATGTCGGGTCACAAAGTAGGTCAGTAGGTCAAATCATAGAAAAACCTTGTGAATACACTGGAGGCCACAGTTTTGGTCCAATCAGCATCAAACATGCCCAGAATGATCATCTTGACAATGTCTTGGTCGAGTTTGAATATGGGTCATGTTGGGTCAAAAAGTAGGTCAGTAGGTCAAATCGGAGAAAACCTTGTGAACACTCTAGAGCCTACCGTTATGCTCCAATCATCATCAAACTTGCCCAGAATGATCATCTTGACAATATCAGTTTTGTCAGGTCAAAAAGTAGATCAGTAGGTCAAATCATGGAAAAATCTTGTGGACACTCTAGTAGCAACATTTTCAGACTAAATTTCATGAAACTTGCTCAAAACGATCACCTCAACAAAATCTTAGTCAAGATCAAATATGGGTCATGTTTGGTCAAAAATAAGGTCATAGGAAAACCTTGTGAACACACTAGAGGCCACATTTTAAGTCCATTCGTCATGAAACTTGCTCAGAATGATTGCCTTGATGAAATCTGGGTCAAATTCGAAAAAGGGTCCAGTCAAACAGTAGGTCAGTAGGTCAAATCATGGAAAAATCTTGTAAACACTGTAGCAGCCACATTTTGAGCCTGAACATCATGAAACTTGCTCCTAAAAAGCATCTTTACAAAATCTCAATCAAGTTCAAATATGGGTCATGTGTGGTCAAAAATGAGGTCAGTAGGTCAGGTCATAGAAAAACCTTGCAAAAACTCTCGATGCCACATTTTAAGTGCAATCTTCATTACATTTGCTCAGAATGATGCCTCTATGAAGTCTTTGTCAGGTTTGAATATGGGTCATGTCTGGCTAAAAAGTAGGTCAATAGGTCAAATAAAAAAACTAAGTTTGTATAAACATGGACAATGACTGGATGTACCGTGTATAACAGAATAAAGGTCAGTGGTCCATAACTCATGGAGTTATGTCCCTTGGTAGGTGTTCAAAAATCAAAATGCTTTTTGCGCACTTTTATATTTTTGTTCCTATTTCAATGAAACTTATACCACACTTTGTCTCTAAGATAAGGAAGGTGTAATGGTGGAATAATGGCCAAGGGTCCATAACCCTTGGATTTTTAAACATAAAAATTTTCCAGCTCTCATCTCATAGCCCTGTAGCAGAACTATAGTCAGATTATCTGACAGCTCTAGTTTTGATTAGTCATTCTTTTCAGTGATCTTCTTCTTCTTTTCAGGAGCTGGGTACACAGACCAGAAGATATTTTTCAACATTCTTTAAAATTCTGCACTTGCAGAATTGTACCCATTATTTGAAAATGATTGCATTTAACTAAATACACATCGTTCTGTCTTAATATTGATTACTAAGACATTATGATGTGGTAGTGGGTAAAACAGGTATTCCTGTACCGGGTAAGTGCCATTGGTAAAAGAGAAAATTTAATTTGTTAATTCTGTGAAAACAAAATAATTCTTTATATTTTGTTTGTTGCAACACCTGAAACAATTTTGTATGAAAGTTAATATTTTCTAAAACTTATAAATATCATATGCTTACATAAAAAACTTTTATGGCAAAAATTATCAATGCACAAGTGGGTCTCTTCTTGGGATAATGCCTCCTTGCTGATCACGGTGTTTCCTTTGTATGATTGCAAATTGTGACTATTCAGTTTTGTTTCTTCATAAAACTACTATGTTTTTCTTTTCTTTTTTAGTATCGCCAAACAGATTTTCTATCTGAACATTCTTCTGTGAACAATTGTGTTTAACAATTATTTATATTCATAACTATTTTTACTGTACATTATAATTTTTGTGTTGGATTGAGGAATAAGGATGCCACGTTTGTTGAAGAAGTCTTTAAATCAAAGGAGAAAGGAAGACAGAGTTAGAAAGGAAAGAAGAAGACTTGAAGTATCAGATGTGGAATCTCCTGGTGTGGCAGCACAGATGGGTGTTATTGGTGTATCAGATGGGGGCCTAGCCCACCCTTTCCTTTCATCTGTTTCAGATGAAGGGCCATCTGTGTCTATGGGTGTTATTGGTTTATCAGATGGGGGTCTATCCCAGCCCACAAAAAAACCATCTGTGTTCATTGAAGAGTCACCTGAAAATATGTCTGAAAATATGTCTGAAAATATGTCTGAAAATGTGTCTGAAAATGTGTCTGAAAACTTGTCTGAAAACATGTCTGAATACTTGTCTGAAAATGTGTCTGAAAACTTGTCTGAAAACATGTCTGAACACTTGTCTGAAAACTTATATGAAAACAAGCCTGACGATCTTTCCAGTTATTGTTGCGAACCTTTTGAAAATGTTGTACAAAGTTCTTCAAATATCTGTATACATGAAACAAGGAGATCTTCTAATGTAAATTTAAGAGAACAGAACTGTTTGATGGATTCTAATAAGCCATTGTATAGTGCCATTCCAGCAAGTGAACAGGCTGAAAAAATGCTATGGAATCCTTCTAATGGTCCATTTAATTCTGTTAAATTTGAACTGGGATCTTTTCATCAAGGTTCTGAAATATTTAGCAATGAGTCCAGAGGATGTCAATGCACTGCAAATGCACTTTGTTCATTAATATATGCAGTGTACTCGGATATTTCTTGTAGTACAGATTTAGACAACATTCTTTTAGCTGGAGATTGTCTGTATGTTAAGATTATATGTGAATTAAAGGCTAAAGGTAAATTCAAAAGTAAGTTGCTCAACTTTGATGAACTTCCAAGATTAGTATCAATTTTAAACAAAGAAGTTGTTGTTTAAAAATCTGCTATTATGACAGGTCTTTGCACAGAACAGTTTGTCAATACCAGTTTACCTACTCTTCACCAAGCATTATACACTGCTTTACAATGTTCTTCAAATGTTTTGATAATGATAGGTTCAGTTTGTTCTTCTGTGTTCAAGAGAGATTGCAAATATTTTATATTTGATTCACATTCTCATGGTTTCAATGGATTATCAGTTCCAGATGGAAAATCATTACTAGCTGCTTTCAGTTGTTTAGATGATCTAGTTACATTTCTATATGCTTTGTATGAAAGTATGATGATTTCCATTTCCACACAGTTCGAAATTCTTCCTATAGACTTTGACTTATCTGATCTTGAGCATAATTCAGCATTTGATATTGAAAATAGTGCAGAGTGTCATACTGGCACTCCACATGACTATGCTTGGAAATCTGTAACTTACAAGAGAAAGATGTCTGAAAGCCATATGAGGAATGTACATGCAGGAGAAGACTTTTTTGATGATACAAGTAGTGAAAGTCATGCAACCCTTATTGGCAAATACTTCAAGGATCAAAAACATAGACTTGAACAGAAGACTGGAAATAGCACAAAGGTAACAAAAAATCAAAAGATTAGGAACAAAGAAAAAACAAATAAGAAAAAAATTACAGACAGAAAAGAATATATGAGAGCTTATATGCAGAAACTGAGGCAGTGCTCTAACTTCAAAATAAAAGACAAAGAGTATACACTTCAATCTATGCAGAGTGCTAGACAATCTGAAGAATACCAAAAAAAGGATAGGGAATATACGCTTAAATCTATGAAGAGTGCTAGACAGTCTGAAGAATACAGAAAAAAGGATAGAGAATATACGCTTAAATCTAAGCAGAGTGCTAGACAGTCTGAAGAATACAGAAAAAAGGATAAAGAATATACGCTTAAATCTATGCAGAGTGCTAGACAATCTGAAGAATACCAAAAAAAGGATAGAGAATATACGCTTAAATCGAAGCAGAGTGCTAGACAATCTGAAGAATACAGAAAAAAGGATAGAGAATATACGCTTAAATCTAAGCAAAGTGCTAGACAGTCTGAAGAATACAGAAAAAAGGACAGAGAATATACGCTTAAATCTATGCAGAGTGCTAGACAATCTGAAGAATACCAAAAAAAGGATAGAGAATATACGCTTAAATCTAAGCAGAGTGCTAGACAGTCTGACGAATACAGAAAAAAGGATAGAGAATATACACTTAAATCTATGCAGAGTGCTAGACAATCTGAAGAAAACAGGAGAAAAGACAAAGCTATGACAAAGGCATGTAAGAGAAGAGCTAGATTGATAGATGAATATAAAAGATGGGAAAGTGAAAAGAAACGAGAATATAGAAAAAGCCATGAATTCAAACAGAAAGACATTGATATACAAAATCGGTCAAAGAGGAAGGCAAGGTCAGATCCATATATATTAGAACAAGAAAGGGTTGCAAAACAACAATGGAGGTTAAATGAAAGAAACAAAAAAAGTGAAAACATTACAGACTGTAAAAGAAAAGCTGCCAAGCGTAAAGATCCATCCTTTTCACAAAATGAAAAGATCAGCAGAAAGCGCAGAAATTGTGGTAGTGATATTGATGTTTGTATCGAAAAGTTTCACAAGAATATATCAGTTGGACCTGTCTATGTATGTAGTTGTTGTCAACAGACATGGTTTGAAGAGACTGTATCAAAAGCTAAAACATTTGTTTGTAAAGACAAGGAAAAATACTTAACAGGTGTGAAATCAGTCAATGAAGAAGAATGGATATGTTGCACATGCAAAGACAATATTAAATGTGGTAAAGTCCCAAAATTGTCTGTTTTAAATGGAATGAAGTGGCCACCAAAACCCAAAGAACTGGAGCTGTTTCCCCTTGAAGAACGCCTTATTGCTTTACGTATACCGTTCATGCAGATGCGAGAACTACCCAGAGGTCGCCAGTTATCAGTAAAAGGAAATGTTGTTAATGTACCTGTTGATATTCAACCAGTTGTAAATGCTTTGCCAAGACCGTTTGATGAAAATGTTACAGTTGCAGTGAAATTGAAGAAGAAGATGTCATTTAAGTCATATGTTTTCTCAGAAAATGTCTGACCATTCCATGTATTGTGTGCTTTGCACTGGCTATTGAGTGGTAGTGAATTGTACAAACATGCAAATGTTGAAATTGATCAGCAGTGGATAAAGAAAATCACAGATGAAAGCAATGAGACCCTTCATGCATTTTTGGAGTCACACAAAACACCTTGTTCAGAAACAAATGATATTGGTTTTGATGATATTACTCATGATGAGAACCAAGCTGAGATTATACATAATTTTTTCGAGTGGTGTACAGATGAATGTTCAAAATATGATATTGTTGATTTTGATGATGTTGTTAGTGAAATATGTGACAGTTGTTCAAGTGATCAGATTGATAATATTTCAAATGATAATACTTCTCATGTGGAAGAACTTTATGATTCAGATGCAGAAGAAATCACACAGGAAAATGTCGGAAATATTGATACACTATTGGATAATGCAGATCTTGAAAACAGAAACTCTACTTTCACATTTGCTCCTGGAGAAGGCCAGCGACCACTCAGTATATTTCAAGATGAAGATTCAGAATATCTTTGTTTTCCAACCATATTTTGTGGACAGAGGCGAATAGCTAATGATGACAGACAAGTGCCTGTACATTATAGTGATATTGCAAAGTGGGAATTGAGAAGTCAGGATAGGCGGGCTGCTAACAGTGTACCCAATATATTTTTTAAACTGAAAAAAATACAAATGAAGCAATTGAACGATAAAGCAAACCTTGCTGTTAGAAGGTGTCAGACTGGAACAAATAAGATTACTGCTGTACAAGCAAGAAACTCAGAATGCATTGACAGTATTGTAAAAAATGATGAAGGTTACTATTTGTTTAAGCAGTTAAGAAATTCTCCTGCATATTTAGAATCTAGAAAAAAAGATGTTTATGCTATGATTAGACAGTTGGGTTTGCCAACTTGGTTCATGTCATTGTCCTCGGCTGATACAAGATGGATTGACCTTTTGAAAATGTTAGCTATCTTAAATAAAAATTTGAAATACACTGATGATCAAATTGAAAACTTGACTTGGGAACAAAAGATAAAACTTATTCAGTCAGATCCAGTCACTTGTTCCAGGTATTTTAAGCACAGAGTTAAAGAATTCATCAACACAGTTCTAAAGAGTGAACACGAACCTCTTGGAAAAGTTGTTGATTACTTTTTTAGAGTGGAATTTCAGCAACGTGGATCGCCACACATTCACATGATTGTATGGGTACAAAATGCCCCAAAATTCAATGTGGATTCGGATGCAGAGTTGGCTGTTTATGTGGATCAGTATCTGAAATGTTCTCTAGACAATCCAAACCTTGGTCATTTAATAGAACTTCAAATTCACAAACATTCTAGAACGTGTAGAAAACGAGAAGATAAAATATGTCGATTTGGTTATCCTCTTCCACCTCTTTCCAAAACTATGGTCTTGCAGCCTCTGGAAACCGAAAAAGACAAGTATTATAAACTGTACCAAAACATACAGAAAACAATGAACAATAAGAAAGATGGATATGATATGTCTTATGAAGAATTTCTGAAAGATGTTGTCCAAATGAGTGAGAAAGAATACATTAAATGCATTAGAAGTTCCTTAAACTCTTCAAAAGTGTTTTTGAAAAGAAATCCGAGTGAGATCCGTGTAAATTTGTACAATGATAGTGTGTTAAAAGCATGGAAGGCAAACACTGACATTCGATTTGTGTTAGATCCATATGCTTGTGCTATGTATATAGTTTCATATATTAGTAAATCTCAAAGAGGGATGAGTAATTTGTTGCATGCAGCTGCAAAAGAAGCTAGGAATGGCAATATGGATCTCAAAAGACAAGTTAGACATATTGGAAATGTATTTTCAAACAGTGTTGAAGTAAGTGCACAAGAGGCAGTTTATCTGGTACTGCAAATGCCATTGACTAAAAGTTCAAGGAGTGTTGTCTTTATAAATACTTCACTTCCAAACCAGAGAGTACAGCTATTGAAACCAAGATCAGTGCTTGATGAATTGCCAGCAGACTCAACAGATGTAATGTCAGACAATAAAATTAAAAGATACTCAAAGCGCCCGAAACCTTTGGAAAATTATTGTTTAGCTGATTATGTGTCAGAGTTGGAAGTAATTTATCCTAATGGTCAGAATGACAATAAAGATGAGGAAGGGCAAGATTATGAGAAAGATGCAGAAATGTCAGATGAAGAAAGCTTTGGTGATGGTGAAACTGTTTTAACTTTAAAGAATGGCATAAAAATCAAACGATGTCGTAATTCTAAAATAATTAGGTATGTGAGATTCAATCGCAAAACAGATGAAGAGAACTACTATAGAGAGAAACTTTTACTTTTCCACCCATGGAGAAAGGAAGAGACTGACTTACTTGGAACATATAGAACATATAAAGAACACTATGAGTCTATCAAGCATGTGATAGATCATAAATGCTCAACTTACGAACATCATGCTGAAGAGTTGGAATTAGCAAGAGACTTGGCAGAAATGGAATATGATGCATTTGATGAAACTGCACCAAGTACACAACAAGTTGAAGGTGATGATGCTGAAATGGAACCAATTCAGTCAGAAGAATTTATATATTTTAATCCCGATAGACCTGAACATAGAGATTATGATATAGGGACTGAAATTGGCTGTTATGTTTCTGCACCCCAAATTGATGTAAATGAAAATATCCTGTCAGATATTGATTATAGAAAGCTCCTGCAGTGTTTAAATTGTAAACAAAAACAGTTTTACTATCATGTGATTCACTGGATTAAAACAAAGGATGCCCCTTTATATGCATTTCTTTCTGGTGGAGCTGGTGTTGGGAAAAGTCTAGTTATTAGAGCATTGTATCAGACTTTGTTTAGAATATTAAATTTGAAAGAAGGAGAAGATGTGGATCATACAAGGGTTCTTCTATGTGCATTTACAGGAAAAGCAGCATTTAATATTAATGGTTCTACCATCTCATCTGCATTTAAACAAAAGTATAAGCAGTCAGATCAAACATTAACTTGTGACAGTCTGAATACCTTTAGATCAAAGTACTGTGATTTGTCAGTTGTGATTATTGATGAAATTTCAATGGTTAGTAATTCTATGTTGAATTTTATTGATCAGAGACTTCAAGCATTGAAAGGAACAAGAACACCTTTTGGTGGTGTTAGCATTATTGCTGTTGGTGATCTTTACCAGTTAAAACCTGTGAGTGGTGATTGGATATTTAATGACATGAAACATGATGCGGCTGCTTTGTCACAAAATCTGTGGAAAGACTTATTTACTATGTTTGAATTAACAGAAATTATGAGACAGAAAGATGACCTTCAGTTTGCAGAATTGTTAAATAGATTAAGGACCAATTCCTTGACTGCTGAAGACAAGACTAGATTTAAGCAGTGTGAAATTACTACAAATGATGTTGAGTATCAGAAAAATGCACCTCACCTCTTTGCAGAAAACTATTTCATGCATATTTTTAATAATGAAATTATAAGAAGTATGGCAACAGAAAAGGTTGAAATACCATGTATGGATACATACGTTTCACCTAAGCTATCAAAAGAAAAAATAGACTGTGCCCTTAAGAACCTTAAGAATGTAACAGATTCAAACCAAACAGCAAGTTTACATTGCTCTTTAACAGTTGTTGTCGACATGCTTTATGATTTAACAATAAACATAAAAACAGAAGATGGACTAGCTAACGGAGCTTCATGTGTAGTTAAGTTTATTGAGTATAAACTACAAACCACACGACGCCCAAGCATAATTTGGGTTCAGTTTGATGACAAGAAAGCAGGAATGGAAACAAGAATCAAATACAGAAACAGGGGACTTTATCATAGTGGTATCGATGATAATTGGACACCAATTTTTGATGTCAACAGGTCATTTACATACAACAGAAAGACATTTCAGAGAATTCAGTTCCCTTTGCAACCTTCTGCAGGGCGTTCGGTACATAGAGCCCAGGGGAGTACCCTTGAAAGAGTTGTCATTGACTTATCGCAACGTAAAATCCGTAAAGTTCCACATTTACACTATGTTGCACTTAGCAGAGTAAGGTCGATAGAAAAGCTACAGATCCTTAACTTTAATGAAAAAGCATTACAAGTTGATGATCAAGTTAAGGCTGAAATGCAGCGACTGCATGAAACAGCAATGCTTCAACTCTGCGATACTTCTTTAGAATTGATAGATCCAGTTTCACATTTCAAAGTTGCTTTCAATAATTGTAGATCCTTGAATCTTCATTTTGATGATATTAGACATGACAAAAATCTGTTGTCAACCCACGTATTTGGATTAGCAGAAACACGACTACACCAGCCTGATAATGATAGTGATTATGCAATGCAAGGCTATTGTTTGATACGAAACGACCAGATTGGATACAATTCTTCCAAAAGACCTCCTCATGGATTAGCAGTTTATGCTAAAGATGATACCATTATAACACAGGATAGAAAGTATAGTTCAGATACATTGGAATTCATTATGATAACTGCCAGGCATGTCTCAATTGAAAGTCAGATAGTATTTTTGTATAAGTCACCTCAAATGTCTGACAGTAATCTTCTTTCTTGTCTGAACAAGGAACTCATTCCATATTTTACCCCATCAAAGCCATTGGTGATAATTGGAGATTTCAATATTGACATTTTGCTAAAACCTAACATCATTAAGAAATTAAGTGAAAAGTTTTCAAGCAAAATGCTAATAAATGAATGTACCACAGATCATATGACAATGCTTGATTTGATATTTTCGAATTTTGATTTATCAGATGTTGATGGTGCAGTTGGGACATGTGAGACATACTGGTCAGACCACAAAATAGTTTTTCTACACTTAAAATCCACATAATTCAACACATGTCACCCGCTCAGTTTTGAATGTATAATACCAACTTTTCAAATTAAGGTTGTTGTTTTTTACTCATTGTCTTGGTGAAATTGAAATGGAGGAATCTATTGGGCAGATCATTGTGTACTTCACTGTCTCGCTTTACAACTTGGAAATTGTATCACATGATTGTCAATGCTACTTTGAAGTGTACTCATCCGCCTAATAAAATGCAGTACCTACCCCTTAAAGGTAGGTATTGCTGGTGGTTTGTGCATGATAAGGGTGGCCACCACTGACTGACATCAGGAAATGAAGAGCCTTGTAAAACCCCACATTATCTAGAGAAAAGTGGAGTTTACAGGGCTTTTTTCCCCATTTTCTCACTCAAAACATAGACTTTGTATGCTGTTGATGCTTTGTTTGTTTGTTTGTACAGGCTAGTCTGGCCCAGAAAGTATGTACACTCCATATTTTCCAGTTTTGCGGTGTATTCCTTGCTTCCAAAGGATAACCCTTTTATAGAACATATTTAAAGGCCCAGTCAACACTATTTAGGTCATTTTTGAGCCGGTCAGTTTACCTATCCACCCTTTTTTCCTGGGCAGGCTTATGCCTAAGCTGTCAACCAGTATAGTGCTCATTCTTTTGCCCGAAACTGACAACTCTCGAATCAGCGGAAGGGAGACAATGACTAGAGAAGATTTCATGATCAGTCTTCACGAAAGAATGTTGCTGGCGTCAGCAGGTATTGAACTCCCGTCCTCCTGATTACCAGTCAGACGCACATCTGACTGAGCTACTGAGGCTGGCATGTTATTGATGCATGTTTTGGTTTGGTAATATTAACCCATATACTCCTAGCCACCCTTTTATTGGACATGGGTAAATAGTGATTACCCAGATTAGCACCACAGAGTGTGGCATATGATCTGGTGTACAGTGTTTGTTCAAAGTACATGCATTGTTGACAACTTTCCTCCAAACCAACTTTACACCCCTATAATTGGAAATGGACCACCTCAAACTAATTTGGTGGGTGATTCCATTGTCGTATATGGGTTAATGGTAATTACTACTGGATTCAGTTAGGTGTATTGCAAAATAATTGTAAAGAGTATTAACCCTTATACGCTGTTCACAACAATCCCTAGCTTTGCAAACAATATAGATCCAGATGAAAAAGCCATCTGATCTGGATCTACACAGTTTGTCATTTAGTTTCGAAATTTGAATGAAAACAATATATCATATAATCAGATTGGCTGATAGTAAGAACTGGGCATGACTAATTTAAATATTCAGCAGGATATGGATTAATTTCTTTTCTTATACACAAGCTTTTGTTGCCTTCATATTAAACCGCTAACAAGACACTTTTTAAGGGAATATAGACGTGTACATTCTGTAGATTTGTCATGATATTTTTAATTCTGTCTAAAACATACTGTGAGTGAGTGAGTTTTAGTTTTACGTCCCACCAACAGCTAAGGTCATACGGAGACGGGACCTCGGTTTAAAGACTCATCCGAAAGTCTGGAGAAGCCTGGGATCGATCCTGCGATCTCTGGTTTGCAAGGCGAGTAGCGTAACCACTGCACCACGGAGGCTTCTAATAGAACATACTGTATTGTATTCTTATTTACGACTGTGTTTTGTCATGTGAATCTATTGTTCCTTATATGGAGAACAGGCTACCCCAGTATTTTGAATTCTGTCAAATAATATATTTTATTGTTTTCTTAATTGCAACAATATTTTGAAATAGAAATCCATTGTTACATGTAAAGGCTGAAATTAGATTTTCCTTAAAATGTTCCAAGTTACCATTTTCTAGATAATTGCAAGATCAGGAAAAGCTTTGTTGAAATTTAAGAGAATAAGTTGATGCATCTGTATTCTGTGGAAAGACTCACATTATTTTTACCTGTTCTTTATATCCGATTTTGTGCTCCTTAAGTGTCTATTTGGCATATATCACCTCATAGATTCCACACATCTTAATCTGTCTTATTTTATTCCTTATTCTCATATTTATGCCCACTGTATCAGAATTAATTCTTTGTGGCTTTTAGATAGATGTAAGAACCACAATGTTTATGGCAGAAAGGTAACTTAATCTATATAAGCCTCAAAGATACAGGTCAGACAAAACTTAGGAAACTTCAATGTGTGACTTTTTGATATGTAAACAGCTATATTTCAAGTCAGCTGTGTTTCTCATGTAAATTTTGTTATACCATGCAATACGATTGTTAACCACTGTGTCAAAAGGAGCTACAGATATTGATTTCTTTGTCAAATTATGACATCATCATGAACATGAACATAGAATTACAGCATAGATTCAACAAGTCTTGTGCACCACCATGCCCTTCAAGATTTCATCCTGAAGAGTTCACCTGGTTCAACGGATGTACAACTATATTGACAACCCTGGATCTATGAAGATATTTATATCACTCAGGTAAACAACCATGTCTTGCTTTTCATCACAGTTTGCCTTTCTTCAGTTTTTTATATTCCTTTCTAAACATCAGTAATGATTTTCTTGTACACAGATCAGCGACACAGGGCCATCTTCACAGGAATATTACGCAGTTGACTCCCTACCAAAATAGCTGAAACCTTTCTGCTCTGACGGACAAGATGGCTGCCATAGCTAAAAAATAGAAAAACATCTTCAAACGACAACCCCTCCTGTAACCTTGGGCCAATTTCATTCAAACTTCATAGGAGTTTTGCTTAGATGACCGTCTACCCCATAGCTAAAAATAGAAAAACATTGTAAATTTTCTTCAAACACGAACTCCTCCTAAACCTTGGGCCAGTTTTATTCAAACTTCACAGGAATGTTACATAGGTGACCCTATACCAAAATAACTATAATCATTCCACTCTGATGAACAAGATGGCCCCTTTTCTAAAAATAGAAAAAATATTCACGCGTCAACTCCTGTACCCTTGGGCCAATTTCATTCAAACATCATAGGAGTGAGTGTTTGAGTTTAAGTCTTACCAACAGCTAGTGTCATACGGTGACAGGACCTCGGTTTAAAAAGACTCATCTGAAAGTCTGGAGAAGCCCGGGATGGATCCCTGGTTTACAAGGCAAGAAACATGACCACTTCACCATGAAGGCTTCTAAATTTCATTGGAGTGTTTTGTAGATGACCCTCTAGGAAAATAGCATAAACGATTAACAAATGGCCACAAGAGCTAAAAATAGAAAAAAAAACATTGTAAATTTGCTTCTAAGGTGAACTCCTTCTAAACCCTTGGGCCAATTGGATGCAAATTTCACAGAAATATTGCCTAGGTGACTCCCTACCAAAATAGTGTAAACTCATTCTACTCTGATTAACAAGATGGCAGCCAGAGTTAAAATTAAAAAAAAAATCTTCAAACGCCATTCCTCCAGTACCATTGGACCAATTTCATTTAAACTTTGAAGTAATGTTGCTTAGATGACCCTCTACCAAAAAAGCTAAAACAATCCTGCTCAGATGTACAAAATGGCCACGGGAGCTAAAAATAGAAAAATATTGTAAATATGATTCAAACATGAACTCCTCCTAAAACCTTAGGCAAATTTGATTAAAACTTCACAGGAATGTTGCCTAGGTTACTCCCTACCAAATAAGCTAAAATCACTCTGCTGATGAACAAGATGGCCACCAGAGCTAAAAGTAGATTGTACTTGAGGCAGTGACACTCAGGTGAGCGAACCAGGGCCCTCTGGGCCCTCTTGTATTTTAAAGCCCTGGAATCAAAGATTCAGGGGCATAATTTTTATGCCCACGGAATCAGAGATATAGTTTTTGGTCTGTCTGTCCATCTGGCTGTCTGTTTGTTTATCTGTCTGCAAAAACCTTAACATTGGGCATAACTTGAATGGTACGTGATAGGGCTTTGATATTTCACATGTGCATTCCTTGTCACAAGGCCTTTCCAGTGGGACCATAATTTTTGATCTCATGATCTTGACCTTGATTAGTGATAAGGCTTTAATATTTCACATGCGCTGTCTGGGGGCATCAGTGTTTCACAAACACATCTTGTTGGGGTTTTTTGTGTCGAGTGTGTGCTTATTAGATAGATTTTTCACCACAATTTTTTATATAATTTCGAAAAAACTAAGAGCACAGTGTGGTAAATAGGTTGAATACGGTAGTTAAATTATGATAAGGAGCAGCCCATTTAAAAGTTTCATTTCTGAATAACTCTTCCGTTAGTTTAAATCCAGTCAAGCTAAAACTTGGTTAATAGTCGCACAATGTTGTAGAGCTGTGCATATTGTTTTCGAGGTTACTGTTCACCCAGAGCTGAATCCGGCCCGCACACTAGTACTGGTAAACCGCTCAGAGGATCTAAGCCGGTCCAGGAACCGCGGTGCTAGGAGGACCGACCATGCTAATAAACCCTATTGGTTTCATGTGGTGACAGGGCTTGAGATGTCATTTCATCTCAATGTCAGGTAAAAGTCCCACAAAATTGGAAGCAACGTCTCCAAAATGACCTTAACAGACGTTATGGTGCTGTTGCTGTTATGGTGTTAAATATACTTCTTAAAAAAACATTGGTGTGTACAGCAATTATTATAGGGAATATGGCAGTTTTGACAAAACTTGTTTTGGGAGAAAAACAGTAGCAGTTGCCCATGTTTCTTTCATAAAATTAATATTTTCCAGAACTCATTGAAGATGTTTGAATACTCAGTCTGCAGCTTCATGTTCAAACAACTTCCTCAAGACCCAAAAATGCAGTGTACAGTGAAATTACGCTATGAAGACCACCTAAAATTAACCCTTTCCTTTGCTGAATATTCAGTTTAGCCACACCCATTTCTGACTGAACCAATCAGATTACTTGATGAAATTTTTTCCTACAAATTCATAAACTGAATGTCAAACAGTGTAGATTCTGATCAGATGGAAGTCATATGATCTGGATCTACACTGTTTGCAATGATGGGGATTGTCATGATCAGCAAGATAAGGGTTAAGACTAATTCTGCTTTAAAAAGCTTATTTTGAAGGCTTCACTTAATTTTTCTTTGTGATTTCTACCCATAGTGTCCTCTTGTCATGGACCACCTTTGAGACTGTTCAAAGGTGGTCCAGTCCCAAAGGCGGTCTTAATATAGGAATTTACTGTATTTAATTTGGTCCCAGATTTTCCTAGTGTGAAATGGACGTCTGGTTTTAGCAGACTTTGTTACAGATTTGCTAATCCGAAAAGAAAATGCCATTGGCTGCGTGTAAGATATTTTTTCTGTGGCTATTCCGAGTTGGTGTGACTGTGTTGTTGATTTGATTACCTGGGGCCAGATGTTCATAGCCTTGTTAGCTTAATGAGCTCGTTAGTGGTCAAATTGTCAAATCTTCTAGCAAGTACAATATCTAAAATTGTTGTTTTTTTGCTGAAAAAAAAATGCTCACATTTTTTTTTTTCTGCAAAAATACTAGTACATTTGGTATAATAAATGATCAAAGTTTTAACAGTTCGTAAACTAACGATGTCATTACTTTTGAACAACTGGCCCCAGAGCTTTAAGAGGAGCAGACAGAATTAGCCATAGGTGATTGGATAATAGAAGAAAAATGTGTCAACATAGTTTCCCTCAAGTCATCTTCATAAAGAAAAGAACATTTTTATATATCTGGGTAGATATAAAATAGATAAACAAGAAAGGTTTGTTCATGATTATTTGCTTACAGATATTATCATAATAATACTGCATAGTGTAGCTAGTACAAAAAACAAACTGCATGTGTTTCAGCTGTCTGACAGACCACTTGCATTGCTTGCTGTTAATTTAAAATCTTTATTCTGAATCTTCTGACTTAGTGGAATAGTCCCCAAACCAAATGGGAAGGGGCCATATTGTTTTTTGAGTGGATCCCGTTTTGAGTTTGTGTCTGCATCGATATCAGAATTGGAATTGATACTTTGAAGCACTATATCTCATTAACTGATAGGTGGCTTTTTGACTAGGGAAAACAGTCATTAGGTTTTGATAGCCTTGACCTCACACACTTTTAAGGTCACAGGCTCCTGAAAACTAAATTTTGGTCCAAAAAAGCCTGTCTGCACCCTGTCTCACAAATGAATTAATGAATTTTGGTCAAACTTGTTAGAATATATAATTGCCAGCTACCAAAGATTTGATTAGATTTCAGTGACCTTGGCCTTAACCCTCTTTAAATAATGACTTCACTAACTTACTTACTTAAACATGTAATATACTTGACTAAGGGGTACTTGTTCTGACTGGTCTCATCTTGGACTACACTGCTTGCTCAGGCCTGTCTATCCAAATACATTCAATAAGTACGGTATTTCTACATGTATCTGAGTTATTGAATTAGTTATGAAATATGAAATTACAGAACTACGTGTACATGTACATTTGGTATGCGCTGCTTTCTCGCTAATTAGATCTTAT
The DNA here is from genome assembly GCA_963580285.1 of Lucinisca nassula. Lineage (NCBI taxonomy): Eukaryota > Metazoa > Mollusca > Bivalvia > Lucinida > Lucinidae > Lucinisca > Lucinisca nassula. The sequence goes on along the minus strand of OY757011.1, from coordinate 73,464,010 downwards.
GCAGATTAGCTCTGTAAATGATTCTGTGTGGTTAGCATATGGTAATTCTGATTAAGATTGATTGGGTCTCAACATCTTCCTCAGTGGAATGTATCGATCGGAAACAGAAACAAAACGAGGCAAGTGAAAAAGACTGGCAGCATTTCGGGCTGTCTCATCCTGCAAACGTGTATCGAGCCCCGTTTCACAGGTCCAGATTTTTTGCTCTGTATCTCAGATGTTGTCTGGACCTGCAGGAAACATGTTTAAGCAGTGAAGATTTTGATGAGGCTGTGCATGCACAGCCTCATCAAAATCCTCACTGTTTGCGGCAATTTCCTCTGCCGTAAGTTCCTGTTTTTTACTGGCTGGCCTAAACATGCTCTGTTTAACTTAAACTGCAGTGCTGTCCCAGGAAATGAACAGAAGTTGGCAAAAAGGGTCTTTAGAGTTTAGGCTTTTTGTGTTGACCAGGCAACACATTTTGTACAGTCTGGTACACTTGTGCCTTCAAAAAGGTCATTGTTTGTACTGTTCTTCAGAAAACTCTTACCACTTCGCCATACCAGATTTGAAGCAAAGGCTGGTGTAGATTGAGCATTAAGTATGCATGTTATGGAACACATCTCTAATGAGTTTTGTAAATCAAATTTTGTTTTAACGTCATTGGATGTTTTTTGTTTGTTCTGTAGTTTTCAACAAATTATTGCAGTGTTTCTGCAAATTCCAGGAAAACCTTAGGTGTTTTATTTGATTAGCCAATTTTAATCAAAATGTGCGGTTTCTTTAACTGCATGATGCATGTGCTTTGTTTTAATTGCGTTCGAATGTGGCCCCAAGGTTTTAAAGGTGCATTATTGAGCTACCGGGTCTCAAATTGTTTTTCCTGGTTTTTATCTTCAATGCATACTCCTTTGTCATGTGTACACTTTTGGAGCCAAATACAGCTTCAGTACTTTGTGAAAATGGTCGTTTTCATTCATGTTTACCCTTCGCTCTGAACATGTGTTCGGAATTTCTGTTATAAAAATAAATCTGTCACTTTACACATACATGGCGACAGTATCGTCTCTGAGTGTCGTTACTTATGGCATGGTATTCAGCGTCAAATTTTTTTCCGATTCAGGCATGGCCTAAGCAAACAAGGCCAAAAATGAACGTCGCATAACGTCATATATGGGGAGTCTGTTTTTATGACTAACTAAAAATAGATCTAACTAGTGTTCGAAACCTAGTTAGGGAATCCCTCTCAAACTCGTTTACCTGTCATCATAATTGTTCGCATTTTTGCATAAAATGCATTCATTTGTATTGTTTTAAAGAAAAATACCGGCTATATGTATTTTATTTTTGGAAGCATTTTTTCCAGATAGCTCAATAATGCACCTTTAAAACCTTTTCATGCTCAACTCATTTGATCATGAAATTTAGCCTCCTTATAACTTTTTAAAATGGCATCAATTTGTGGCATTTTTGGGGTAATTTATTGGTACTTTTGATAGGGCAAATACATATAGCATTCTCTGCTGATTTTGAACCAGACGGTTGACAAAATGATAGTACACCCCTGACACAAAGTGCATTTTTTCATGTCTCCAAAATGGCTACTTTTCTGATGAAAATCCGTGATATTTTTCTTATTTATACTGCAAACATGTGATTTTTGTGTTTAGAAGCCTCCATGGTTTTTTGTTATGCTAATCGCCTTGTAAACCATGGATAACAGGATTGATCCCTGGCTTCTCCAGACTTTCGGATGAGTCTTTAAACCGATGTCTCATCTCCGTATGACCGTAGCTGTTGGGTGAGACGTAAAACTCAAACACTGATCTTTCGTTAGAACCGCCTCACAGCCTATGTCTTGGAGCAGAATTAAAAAAAATAATGTATACCCACGTAAACCTCAGTTTTACCAATATAAAGTGGATTGTAGGTGGTAATTCATTTTACGGACTTGTTCACAATCATGATGTTTGTATTTTACCCCATAAAATGCCAATCACTACAATTGCTGTCTCTGCCCAGGCAAAGCGGTGCAAGTCGGCCTGTCCATGCTTATAAACCCTATTGGTTTCATTGGGCGACAGGGCTATTTCATCTCAATGTCGGGTAAACGTCCCATTAAATTGGAAGCAATGTCTCCAAAATGACCTTTACAGTGTTGACAGGGACTTTAAACCTCAAATCAAACAAACAAAACAATTGCTGTCTGCTTTGTTGTCTGCCGGTTACTTTAAAACTCATTTTTGCAAACATTGTGGACCCAGATCAGACCTCCTCCAGGAAGCGACATATGTGGTTACATGCAGACCAGCCTGTTTAGTATATCACAAGACATAAATGTTGACTTGATAGGATGTCTGGGGTCTGCCGAGGGGACCCCAGAATAGGGTTTAAAAATGAGAAATCTTGATAATATTTTAACCCTTTAAGATGCCGAGAAAAGCTACATCTGAAAATGTCATCTGCTTATGTCATCTGCTGAATCTTTTTTGCAAACTTTTTAAAAATACTTTTGCATACAGGCAAACAGTGTGGACCCAGATCAGACTGCTCCTAGAAGAGCAGTCTGATCTGAGTCCACACGGTTTGCAAAAATGAGTTTTAAAGTAACTGACAGATGACAAAGCAGACGACACTTGTCGTGATTGGCATTTTATGGGTTAAAATTATCTTCCTTGGCTCTTGCATTGCTTGTAGCACTGATAGCTCCTAACACGGAATAAGAACATTATTGAAAAAGTAACCATAGTCTTAAACAAGGAATCTTTTGTGATAAATTTCCTTTTTTCTTGATTGAACCATATGTAATGTGGGTACTTGTTAGAATCGCCTCTATGAGGCGATTCTAACAAGTACCCACAACATACATTTGAACGGTTTCTAACAAAAATTAAAGAAAATTATCCTAAGATAACCTATGTTCCTCCTTATCCATAGCTTTGCGGTAGTTAATGGTAATTGCTTCTTAACCGGCTTCTGTCAATGTTGCGTTTCTGTCCTTGCACTGGTTAACAATGTAGACTTTTAGATATGGGTATTGATTTTGCTGGATTGTCAGTGACATTTGCGGACATTGTCACTGTCGTTTGAGATTAGCCATTGATTTACTTCTTTTGGTATGGCGGTTCCATGTAGTGCCTTTTAATCTGATACAGTGATTTTGTATTATATGATGGTCTGTTATATTTTTCCTAAAGGTATGAACAGGATTGGTATGCTAGCAGAAGCTTTGAAACCCTAATCTGACATGGTTGTCTTCCATTAAGTCTGTTCTCATATGCCCTTTTTGTATATGCTCTCAGCAGCGGGTGGTTGCGACCTTTTAACCACATCATGTGTGAAAACAGCCTGGAAGAAATTCAAGGAGTTTCTACTAGTTCTCCCTTCCCCCCTGCTCTCATTCAAGACACGTTGCCGTGTGTACAGCTCATTGGTGCAGAGCGCAATGCTCCATGCCAGTGAGACATGGCCACTGACAAAGCCAAACCTTCAACGTCTTCAGCGGAATGACAGGGCAATGATCAGACAGATCTGCAATGTCAAGCCACAGGACACTGTCACCATCAGGTCCAGTGAGTTACTTGAGCGTCTTGGCATTGAGGACCTGGACCTCATCCTGAAAGAGAGAAGGCTCTGCTGGTATGGACATGTAGATCGCTTCAATGGTGCAGTCAAGACTGCCTGTGACATACAGGTAGGTGGAAAGCAGGGACCTGGAAGGCCCATGATGACCTTGAAGCAGCTGACAGAAAGAGATTGCAGAGAATGGAAGCTCTCTGCTATCGATCCTCATGATAGACAGGCCTGGAGATCTGGTGTAGTTCTGCCATGCATGCAGCAAGCCAGCTACCTGGAAGGGGGCCCACTTATGTGGACGTTGCCCCTGTACCTGCACGTTAGTCAAAAATCCGTTGATGGTGACGATGATGAAAATGCATGTAATATGTTCCAGGGTCTGGCGTCCATCCATCCTTAAACTTTCTGTTTCCAGATAATTCCTCCCACAGTTTTTATCAAGTCAGGCTGAAACATTGTATGAAGATGTTGAGTAGTCCATATTACATGTATATATTGTGTATGTTGCTCACAATCCATCAGTTATACCAAGAAAATGATTTCCATAAAATGTCAAATAGAAGTGAAGGCAATGATCAGGAATTGATACAATTTCATGTACTTCACACCTCCCACCCAAGACACCAAAGGGAAAGAAACATTAACATAAAACAACTTCACCAAAATGAAAACTTCACAATCAGAAAGCCAAAAGGACAATTACTTGCCCACGAAATGGCCAACGGCTATCCATATTAAACAAGAGGGCCATGATGGCCCTGGATCGCTCACCTGATCCATAGGTTATCGAGTGGGCCCCTGGGAGAGCCATTATTGGCCCCGGGCTATAATATGATTAATCTTGGTAGTGGTCTAAAAGGTGAAGCTTCATACCAAATATCAAAGAATGGAGACTTCTGGTTTCAGACAAGATTTTTAAATGTTTTCCTTATATAAGTCTATATAAACCTTGGGGTCCCCGGGGCAGGCCATTTTTGCCCCCAGGGCTATAATTTGAACCATCTTGGTAGAAATCCACAAGACAAAGCTTCATACCAAATATCAAAGACCTTGGCCTTCAGCTTTCAGACAAGAAGATTTTCAAAGGTTTTCATCGCCTTGACTTCTATTTCCTAGGGCTATAACTTGAACAATTTAGATGAAGCTTCACACCAAATATCAAAGACCTGGGCCTTGCAGTTTCAGAGTAGAAGATTTTTTTAAATATCCCTATATAAGTCAATGTAAAAACGAAGGGCCCCGGGACGGGGGCATTTTTGACCCAAGGACTATGATTTAAACAATCTTAGTAGAAGTCCACTAGATGAAGCTACACACCAAATTCAAAGAACTGGGGTTTTGGAGAAGAAGATTTTTAAAGATTTTCCCTGTATAAGCCAATGTAAAACCAAAGGGACTGCAGGTGGGGGCATTTTTTGCCCTGGGCCTATAATTTGTATAATCTTGATACAGGTCCACTAGATGAAGCTTCGTACCAAATATCAAAGAACTGGGCCTTGCGGTTTCAGAGAAGTAGATTTTTAAAGATTTTCCCTATATAAGTCTATGTAAAACCAAAGGCCCCCGGGGTGGGGGCATTTTTGGCCCTAGGGCTATAATTTGAACAATCTTGATAGAGGTCTACTAGATGAAGCTTCACACCAAATATCAAAGAACTGGGCCTTGCGGTTTCAGAGAAGAAGATTTTTAAAGATTTTCCCTATAAAAGCCTATGTAAAACCAAAGGCCCCCCAGGGCGGGGGCATTTTTGGCCCCAGGGCTAAAATTTGAACAATCTTGGTAGAGGTCCACTAGGTGAAGCTTCATACCAAATATTAAAGACCTGAGCCTTATGGTTTCAGAGAGGAAGATTTTTAAAGATTTCCCCTTTATAAGCCTATGTAAAAACCAAAGGGCCCGGGGCGGGGGCATTTTAGGCCCTAGAGCTTCAATTTGAACAATCTTGATAGAGGTCCACTAGATGAAAGATGAAATTCAAAGAACTGGGGTTTTGGAGAAGAAGATTTTTAAAGATCTTCCCTGTATAAGTCAATGTAAAACCAAAGGGACTGCAGGTGGGGGCATTTTTCGCCCTAGGCCTATAATTTGTATAATCTTGATAGAGGTCCACTAGATGAAGCTTCACATCAAATATCAAAGACTTGGGCCTTGCGGTAAAAGAGAAGAAGATTTTTAAAGATTTCCCCTATAAAAGCCTATGTAAAATCAAAGGCCCCCGAAGCGGGGGCATTTTTGGCCCCAGGGCTATAATTTGAACAATCTTGGTAGAAGTCCACTAGATGAAGCTTCATACCAAATATTAAAGACCTGGGCCTTGTGATTTCAGAGAAGATTTTTAAAGATTTTCCCTATATAACCTATGTAAAACCAAAGGCCCTCGGGGCAGGGGCATTTTTGGCCCCAGGGCTATAATTTGAACAATCTTGATAGAGGTCCACTAGATGAAGCTTCACACCAAATATCAAAGACTTGGGCCTTGCGGTTTCAGAGAAGATTTTTAAAGATTTTCCCTATACAGTCTAACCTGTCTACAAAGACCACTCAAGGGAAAGAAGAAATATGGTCTTTGTCCACAGGTGGTCTTTATTCAGAGGGTCAGTTTTGCATCAACTGCTCTACCTCTTTAGAAGACAAGGTTTACTTCACAGCATTTAGGCAGATATATATTGGATAATCCCAATTCTCTGCTTAAATCCCTAAAGGTAACATTATGTCAGGTTTTAATAATGAATCACTAGAAAAATTAGTTTAGCTCATTAAAGGATGTCCACAAACAATTAATTGTCCAATTAAAACTTTGGTCAGTGCTATTCAAAGCACAAAGTGGTCTTTGTTCAGGGTAAAAATATGCATTTGGGAAGGATTTTGACTGTCCTCTGGTCCTAGTGCACAGGTGGTCTCTGTTGACAGGTGCTTTATATAGTATAACTGGATGGGGGGAATTGGAAGTGGTCTTTGTAGACAGGTGGTCTTTGTTCACAGGTGGTCTTTAAGACAGGTTAGACTGTATAAGCCTATGTAAAACAAAAGGCCCCTGGGGCGGGGGCATTTTTGGCCCCAGGGCTATAATTTGAACAATCTTGGTAGAGGTCCACTAGATGAAGCTTCATACCAAATATCAAAGACCTGGGCCTTGGGGTTTCAGAGAAGAAGATCTTTAAAGATTTTCAGAAAAAAATCTATTTTTAGCTCCTGTGACCTAGATGTGCAACAGACCGGAACCATTTGAACAACTTTGAAAGGGGACCACCTAAGGATCATTCCTGTGAAGTTTGGTCAAAATCCAATCAGTGGTTTAGGAGGAGATGTTGTTTGAAGAAAAAGTTTACGGATGCATGCACGCACGGACGCACGCACGCACGACTGACGACGGACGACGGACAAAAAGTGATCCCAAAAGCTCACCTTGTCACTACGTGACAGGTGAGCTAAAAATATAAGCAATACATACATGCAAAGACAAGCTTACTATTATAGCCCAAGGGGGTGCTCCATCTTGAGCAATTTATCACGCTCATAAGAAAGCAAGTGTTCTCCATTGGATAAAGTTCTATACAGGAGGGGTTGTTCTTTCTTACAAGGGCACAGGTTTTACCCACATTACCGGCTGTTTGATTTTACATCCGGAAATTTTAAAAATTGACGATGTCTTCAACAGGTCTCCTTAACCTGTTTTATCACAATTTTGTGCATACTAGCTACAATCCATCTAAATAACTACTGGTGATAAATACAGGTAGCCACACATCCTACAAAGCACACACTGAGCGCTATGGTCTTGTAGTTCTTTTTTTTTAAGTGTCTTAAATGGTTCCTGGTCAGATCACATGACCACCATATTTGGAAGTCACATAATACTTTGGTAGAAATGATGGAAGATGTCTTGCCTACAATATGTCATAGTACATGTATGCACAGAATCAGCCCAGGTTTAAGGAAATTATGGCTGCCAAAATAAGGGTACCCCCACCAAAGACCGAGTATTGAATACTGCTCAGCATGCTAAATGTTTAGTACTGGAATCCCTTTTTTAGCCTCTTGAAAACATGATAACAAAATGCCCTTTTAGATAGGTATCAGGCATTAAAAGTAGCCTTTTGCTGAACCAGCACCCTCGATAGCTCAGTGATTAGAGCGTTCAACTTATGATCGAAAGGTTGTGGGTTTGAATCCGGACACCGGAGGTGAGGTGGGTCCTTGGGCAAGACAAATTATGACAATGCCCCACTTGACCCAGGTGTATATTGGTAGCAGTGGTGTAAAAGTCACTGCCTCTCTCTCTCTCTGGCGCGCATGATAACATCCGGAATGAGTGTTTGAGAGTGATTCAATAAGCTTGGAGCTTTCATTGCAGTCGAACTAAAATAAATTAGTATAAAATAACCAGCACCCTGTCCTTGGGGAAACACTAAATCAGACTGGTCTTTCTGCACTGTTTGCATACGGCCCCCACCCATCGGGGCTTGAAGAAATAGATGGGCTGCATGATGCTTCCATGCAGAGCTGAAACCGGCCGCACACGAGTACTGGGGAACCGCTTAGAGGATCTAAGCCTGCCCAGGCAAAGCGGTGCGAGTCGAACCATCCATGCTCATAAACCCTATTGGTTTCATTGGGCGACAGGGCTTGAGATGTCATTTCATCTCAATGTCGGGTAAAAGTCCCACAAAATTGGAAGCAACATCTCCAAAATGACCTTTACATTGTTGACAGGGACGTTTAACCTCAATGTAATAATAATAACTGTTTGTGTAGGCCTATCTGTCCCAATAGCGGCACTCACCCATAAGCATGCCAGTGATGAGAGTCGGACCGCCCATGGATATAAACCCTATTGGTTTAATTGAAAGGCAGGGCTTGAGATGTAATTTCATCTCAATGTCTGGTAAAAGTCCCACAAAACTGAAAGCAATGTCTCCAAAATGACCTATACAGTGTTGACAGGGACGTTAAAACCTCAAATCAAACAAACAAACAAAATCTGTCCCAATACTTAGGATTATTGCGGTAGTATGTTTGATGATGCAGACTCATAGGTTAAAATCCCTGTACATTGTGCTTTCATCTCCTCATGCAGATATGCTACCAGTTGTGTTTTCCCAGTGATGAAAGGGTCTGAATTTCCATGGACCCCTGCAGAGTTACATGTACTTTCTTCTTAGTAGCTGGTGCTTTTCACTCCGGGTAAAAATAATTTAGAATATTCCTCTTTATTTTTTCCTGAAAACAGATTTTGACATTTCATGCAAATTGTCTCCTTTGTTCCCTGAAAACAGATTTTGACATTTCATGTTTCATGCAAATTGTCTCCATTGGAGACAATTTGCATGAAATGTCAAAACCTGTTGTCTCTATTGGAGACAGTTTGCATGAAATGTCAAAACCTGTTGTCTCCATTGGAGACAATTTGCATGAAATGTCAAAACCTGTGTCCAGGGAAAAATAAGAAAAATATCATCAGTTTGTTGTATGCTGAATTGGCCTAGAGAGTGGTACATGTTAAGAGTGGACACCAAAATAGAAATGAAGGCAATGGTCAGAAAATCGATACAATTAACCCACAGCTCCCATCAGAGACACCACGGGAAAGGAACACAAACATGAAACAACTAGACTCTTATGGAAACATCACTAGCAGAAAACCAAATGGACAGATACTTTCCCAGAAAATGGCCAATAGGCTATCCAAAGCAAAATAATATAAGCGATACACACACTCAAAGACAAGCCATCTGATAAGGGAAACAAAAATATTTTTGAAGACTTATAGCAGTAAAGATCTTGATCAGATGGCTTCTCTGCATCTGAATCCATGGTTAAAAATTCCATTGGTGCAGTATAAATGGCTGAAAATCAGGGAGGAGTGAAGCATATTGACATATTCAGCATGAAAACAAAATCCAACCAAATGTCAAGCAGTGCGCATCCTTATTAAGAGCGGTCTGATCTGCATCAATGCACTATTATCCTAAATAAGTGTTTGTTTCTGGAAACCTGATTTTAATGGACTGAATTAAGGTGTAAATTAAATTATCTTGTAAAATTTACATTTAACGTCAGACTTCTATCTGACAGAATCAATATTGTCTGATATATTCTATTGAAATGTATTGTCCCAATAGGAATATTGCATGATGTGAATTTTCTAAACTAAAAAGGAAATCACCACAATCTTGTTTGGATATTAAGAATTTGATTGACTCTGTAGATCTAGACAAATGTTGTTTGTTTTTTTTACCCATCACGTGAACAATTGAAGACATTATTAGGGCCCCGCACTGAAAGTGTGGGTGCCCTATAGTAATCACTCTGTCTGTCCGTCTGTCCGTCCACAAATTTTTTTACTACTCCTCTGATAGCGCTGCCGGGGCCCTAGTCAGTTTCACTGACAGCTCTAGTTTTTCTTATTTCTGCTCCAAGACATAGGTTGTGGGTAGTCGTTAGAACCGCCTCAATGGGGCGGTTCTGACGAGCACCCTCAACATTTATAACAAAAATATCAAGGATTTTCATCAGAAAAGTAGCCATTTTGGAAATGTAAAAAATGCACTATGACGCACAGGTGTGTTATCGTAATGCATGCCAAAAACATATAACACTTCAGTGTTCTATAAATAGAGGATGTTTACTTTTTTGAGATGGATACCAAAATATTTCATTGAGTGTGTGGAAAACATCCAAGTTTACACGAGTGCGAAGCACGAGTGAAAATTCGGATGTTTTCAACACACAAGATGAAATACTTTTGCAGTGCTCCAGCTAGACCGTTTTTCCGGGGCGCCGCGCCCTGCCCTCAAAATGCGGCGCCCTGCCCCTTTTCCTAACGCCCTGCCCTAAAATCAACCGTATCTTTTATTTCATTTTTCTCGTTTCGGAGCGTGGCTTTTTCACGTGTTATCAATCTACTTAACCTATTGGGGGAATCCCCACCGTGGCACACACCAGATTTATCGGATTTTTACTGCATCACATGCAGCTAAGAGCTGTGTCTATCAAAAATGCTTCTTCCGGCATATACGACCAGCACAGAATCAACTCGCATCGGCGCAGTCTAATCTGAGCCATTGCTGTTGGCGCCGATCTGCGGCAGACTGATCTGAGCATCGGCTGTTCGCACCAATCCAAAAAATGCGCTTCATACGACTCATACCGCATGTGCGCAGTCTAATCTTCGGTTGTTCGCACAGAAAATAAGGGACTGCACAGCGATCTGAGCGCCGGCTGTTCGCATCAATTTAAAATAGCGCATCCAGCATGACCAGCATAGACACTGACGGCACCCGCACTAACTGATCTTATTCTCGGCAGTTTGCGCCGCAAATGCATAAGCGCAGTCTGATCTGTGCGTCGAAGGGAATGCACACCGATCTAAGCGCCGGCTGTTCGCATCAATTTAAAATAGCGCATCCAGCATGACCAGCGTAGACACTGACTGCACCCGCACCATCTGATCTTATTCTCGGCAGTTTGCGCCGCAAATGCACAAGCGCTGTCTGATCTGTGCGTCGAAGGGAATGCACAGCGATCTGAGCGCCGGCTGTTCGCATCAATTTAAAAAAGCGCATCCAGCATGAACAGCGTACACACTGACGGCACCCGCACTTTCTGATCTTATTGTCGGCAGTTTGCGCCGCAAATGCATAAGCGCAGTCTGATTTGTGGGTCGATTTGTTCGATTCAACCGATTTTGTTGTATTTGCGCGTCAACGTTATATGTTAGTTTCATTAAGCCCATCGTGGAAGCAGCATGCAGCTCATCTATTTCTTCAAGCCCCGGTGGGCGGGGGCGGTATTCGAGCGTCGGCTGTTCGTACGGTTCGGGCCTCATCGGCGGTGGTGCAGGCTGATCCGAACGTTGGGCATTAGAACCAATCTAAGATACACGACCAACACTCAGTCGCATCTGCGCAGCCTGATGATTCGCGCTTCATCTGCGGTTGTGCAGTCTGATCTGGGCGTCGACTAAAATGGCGCTTCCAGCATATACGGCCAGCACAGATTTCAACCGCAAGGTGTGAGTTTTTGCTGTTCCCAGACGCAATATTCGAAATGCACTGCAGGGATTTGTTCTCAAATACCTAAAGAACATTTTCACTTGGCGGGGCTCGTTTTACCGTAGTGGGCATGCAGAAATTGTTGGCTCACACTTCTCAAGTGGGTCAGATCAGCATGAAATGCATAAGGCACGGCAGTTAACGGGACTGTGCAAATGTGCCGGTTTCTTTAATCTCTTTGTGTTCAGCTTGTATCACATGTGCCACTGTTACATAGAGAAATTATTCATTTGTTTGCTCGAAGTATATTTAAGCAAGGTCAAAAATTTCAACATTTATCTATCAGATTTAAGTCTGCTAACACGTATACTTTCTGTCTGAGACACAAATTTGCAACATGCCTACTCGAGATCGTGTGCAGCGTTCTCTTACTAAGATTGGTAATGCGAATAAGAGGAAACTCACTGATTTCTTTACGTAAGTTTCCTTTGCAGAATCATTTTTTATGACCGTTGCAAAATTACAGTACTGCCACCTGCCTGATGAGACCCATGGAGGGGTCGAAACAGTCTCATTTTTGGCAATAATTTCCACTCAAAACACTCCAGAGGCCACCTTTAAGGACTAAATTTTCAAAATTTTCTTGGGGGAGGACCGCCAAACCCCCCTGGTGGGAGGGGCACACCCTCCCCCGTCTCGTTGCTTCGCGACTCGGAGTGCCCTTTCAGGGCACGTACGCCCTGCCCTTCTCAGATTCTAGCTGGAGCACTGCTTTTGGTATCCGCAGAAAAAAAGTAAATTTTCTTTTTATTTAATAATCTCTTAGGACACTTACGGGTAATTGAGTGATCCTATCATTTGTCACAATTTTGACCTGGCTATATATGACGTCACAACTGTCAGTTTCAAAACATAAACAGATCGCCATTTTGAATACAGCATTTATACAGTTCAAAGAGTGCTTTTCAAGGTATTTTACAGAAATAGTTTGTCGATCTCTGACAGAAAGAGGTTGCAGAGAATGGAAGCTCTCTGCTATTGATCCTCATGATAGACAGGCCTGGAGATCTGGTGTAAGATCTGCCATGCGTGCAGCAAGCCAGCTACCTGGAAGGGGGCCCACTTATGTGGACATTGTCCCTATACCTATTCTTAATCAAAAATCCGTTGATGATGATGATGATAAAATGTGACTTTTGGTGGGGCTGCTACTGTGAAAATAAAACTGTCATGTTAGTTTTCACAGTGTAAATATCATTTTTAGCTTGGCTGTTTTTGTAGAAAACAACGAGGTATTGTCATAGCTCTTGCGTCGTCGGCGTGCAAAAACTTGGACATTTTCGTCTGCGTCGTCGTGCAAAAACTTGGACATTTTGTAATATCTCTGTTATTACTGAACATGTTTACTTGAAATTGGACTAGTTGTTCATTATGAAAAGGGGCTGCAGCTGAGCGTTGGCACCCGCATGCGGTGCTCTTGTTATTTGTTTCAGATTGCATTGATTTCACTGCCAAGTATAAAATAGAAGGTGTAATCCTTTGGAAGCAAGGACTACAACACAGAACTGTAAGCTGTTGAGTGCACAACTTTTTTTCTGGTCCGAGCTAGCCGATCCTTGATCCCCGAATTATTTTCATATTTCCCCATTGGAATTAATGGTCCCAAAGGACTAGAAAATATAACGCACACTATGATGAAGGGCAGGGAGACCTTTTACAGCTGCCACACATTCCCTTAACACCAACTATGGTGAAGTTAAATGTTTTATCTTTGGAAGCATGGACTACAACACAGAACTTAAAACCATAGAGCCAATTTTGAACTGAAAACATAGCAACATTTATGTGATAACTTAAGGATAGTTTTCCTTATTTCTCCATATAAACCTATGTTGTGAGTATTCATTTGAACAGCCTCTTCAAGGCAGTTCTAATGAGTACCCAGAACGTAGGTTTTTATGGAGAATTGACAAAAACCAAGGTTTTCATTAAATCATGTAATTTTAATGTGGAATGCGTGGATTTACATGTTAGTCACAAAATCTCCAGCAAACCGTACTTGGAAAACTTTGTAGACCACAAAGAATCCCGTCTGATAGTTACTTATGCTGCCTTGAATAACTTGATGCAGATCCTTTGCTAGTTTGTATGCAATGAGCATTGCTAGAACCATTCATTCTGCTCATTAGAACATTTCTGTCTGAATAACACATCATGAAAATGGAAAAGCTTTTGTAGCATGAAAATTTAATGGCCATGAAATGTCTACAGATATTTCATGGCCATTAAATTTTCATGCTGCAGAAACTCTCACTTACAAGTAATAAGATATTTGAAATAAAAAATTCCAATACCGTATCCACCGTAATAAGAGCATAACGTGCCTAGTCATTTCATTTTAACCCTTGTCCTGCCGAGCCCGGATATGCCTTATTTTTCAAACAATGAAGATCCTGATCAGATGGTTACTGAAGAAGCCATCTGATCTGGATCTTCATTGTTTGTCATTCAGATTGTGAATTTGTTGCAATAATTTGCATCAAGTAAGCTGATTGGTTGTTAATCAGTTGTGGGTGTGGCATATTTAAATATTCAGCAGAACAAGGGTTAATCCTAAAGATGCCATGAAAAAATGCATCTGAAAATGTTGTCTTTTTATATCATCTGCTGCATCTTCTTGCAAACTTCTAAAAGATATTTTTGCATAAAGGCAAACAGTGTGGCCCCTGATTAGACTGGCCACAAGAGCTATAAATGGAATTTTTTTTTAGTAATTGAGCTTGAGCTTGATTGATATGGTAAGCTAGACTTACTGAATACATCTATTTTACGGTACTTGGAATTTTTGCAATATTTATGCAACAACGAATGGCTCTAACTGGATTTCCTGTCAAGACATAAAATGGCTTTAGGCGTATTGAAATATTGGAATATCTCCAAACATTGTATCACTTTGGATCCCAAATTTAACCAGTTGCATGCGGGGGAAACCTCTAAAGGGGAACCTTGGCAAACAGTGCAGGCCCAGATCTGCGGCGTCTGATCAGGGCCTGCACTATTTGCTCACAGAATTTTCCATCAAAATAGAATACTAAAAACAAGAAAATAGGCCTTCCACCCCTTATATGACAAAATGGGCTTGTCCAACATATTGCGTGGCCCCCCGCCCATTGGGGGGGCTTGAATAAATAAATGGGCTGCATGATGCTTCCACGCAGAGCTGAATCCGGCCCGCACACGAGTACTGGTAAACCGCTTAGAGGATCTAAGCTTGCCCAGGCAATGTGGTGCGAGTCAGACCGTCCATGCTTATAAACCCTATTGGTTTCATTGGGCGACAGGGCTTGAGATGTCATTTCATCTCAATGCTGGGTAAAAGTCCCACAAAATTGGAAGCAACATCTCCAAAATGACCTACTTAGTGTTGACGGGGATATTAATCATCAAATCAAACAAACAAACAAAAACCAACATATTGCAATGGGAGAGTCCACTAGTATACAATGGGTTAACAATCTATTTCATTGTTCTTTTTTCAGGGATTATTAGGGCCCCGCACTGAAAGTGTGGGTGCCCTATAGTAATCACTCTGTCTGTCCGTCCACAAATTTTCCTACTCCTCTGATAGCGCTGCCGGGGCCCTAGTCAGTTTCACTGACAGCTCTAGTTATTTTATGACTTACAGACAGTGTAACTTTTGTGTGTGTGGTCAGAGTTTGCTATGTGATGTGATGATCCCCAATGTATTTTTTACGAGTTTTACAGCTTTGAAGTATATTGGAATTTTCTTCCATGCTAGACAATCTCATTTTCTGTCCTAACAAGCCATTTACAGCCATATGACAAATTGAGCTCCCTGGTAACGTAAAAGCAATATATTTCTGGACATGTTCATTTAGGTCTCTTTGACAGTTTGAGGTTAATTGATTGGAAGGAATCTGTGTCTTTAGAAGGCTTGGCTGCTGTGACAAATATTGTATGTCCATTCCATTGCATTAGTGACAGCCTTTGGAGACATGTCTCTAGAACTCAACCATTTGGTAGCCATACTTGTTTATTAACCCATTTCGTACCAGAAACCCCTAAATGTGTAATCAGAAAACAGTGCAGGCCCAGATCAGACGCAGCAGAATGCGGCGTCTGATCAGGGCCTACACTGTTTGCAAAAAGTTCAGCCATTTTCCAAATAAATTTTGAAGTAAAAAATCAACCTGGCACCCCTAAATTCTGAAATGGACTACTACTATATAAGGATATATTTGGTAAAAAAAAGGTTAATGTGGCTTCGGTAGGTTTGGTACATTTCAAAGGGAAACTACTTTCAGAATAGACTCTTTTGAAGCATTCAATTTAATGGCTATGAAAATTCTCATTTAGCAGATTATTTCTCTAAATTGCATGACAATAAAACACATTCAGAATAGGAGGCAGGCTTTCATCCTTATCTTGCTGAAAGAATAAATTTACCCACAACCATTTATGACTATCCACCAAACAAATTACTTGTTATAATGTATTTGTTCAATTCATAATTCGCATGACAGTGTAGATCCTGATCAGATTATTAGCCTGTCCAGGAACCGTGGTGCGAGGCGGACCGTCCATGCTAATAAACCCTATTGGTTTCATTGGGCGACAGGGCTTGAGATGTCATTGCATCTCAATGTCGGGTAAAAGTCCCACAAAATTGGAAGCAACGTCTCCAAAATGACCTTTACAGTGTTGACGGGGACGTTAAACCTCAAAACAAAACTGATCAGATTAGATTAAACATATTTATTGCTTATATTTGCAAGCAAGGGGTCTGGCCACAAGTTAACTCGAGAGATCAACAACAGATCCTGATCAGATGACCCAGAAGCCCTCTGGTCTGAATCTGCACAGTTTGCAAAGTTAGGGGTTGTCCTGTTGATTAAACTGTTTTCAGACACCATGTAAAATCAGCAAAACTAGCTATTTATAGCCCCGCTTTGAAAAAGTGGGGGCTATATTGGATTTGGCTTGTCCGGAATTCCGTCTGTCTGTCTGTCTGTCTGTCTGTCAGTCAGTCTGTCTGTCTGTCTGTCTGTCTGTCTGTCTGTAATATTTGATAGTGGGTACCTTGTTACCGCAACTCCTCTTACAGTTCTAGGTCAATCCTTTTGAAACTTTACAGGTGTTATCATATAGGTCTGAAGATGGGCATATTCTTTTTTCATTATCCTTAAATAATTTTTTTCACTTATTTCACCTTTTTTAACTTAGACAATTTTTGAGATCTACTAATGTTAAAATGTATAGGGAGTAGCTACCTTGTTACCGCAACTCCTCTTACAGTTCTAGGTCAATCCTATTGAAACTTTACAGGTGTTTTCATATAGGTCTGAAGATGTGCATATTCATTTTTCATTATCCTTAAATA
The DNA here is from genome assembly GCA_963580285.1 of Lucinisca nassula. Taxonomy (NCBI): domain Eukaryota; kingdom Metazoa; phylum Mollusca; class Bivalvia; order Lucinida; family Lucinidae; genus Lucinisca; species Lucinisca nassula. Next base: position 73,447,057 of record OY757011.1, on the reverse strand, counting down.
AATTTTTTCACTTATTTCACCTTTTTTAACTTAGACAATTTTTGAGATCTACTAATGTTAAAATGTATAGGGAGTAGCTACCTTGTTACCACAACTCCTCTTACAGTTCTAGGTCAATCCTATTGAAACTTTACAGGTGTTTTCATATATATGGAACAGTATTTAGGTAAAAACTCAATTATGCAACATTGAGATTGCAATATGCAATTTTGATATTGTGTTATGCTTTATTCAGTTACAACACTACATTATGATATTCATTTTTGTAGTCTGATTTTGGAATTTGTGTAGTTTTCTTTCTGTTTCTCGTCCTATTTTGCAACTTGAAATTCCGATTCTGCTTCTTCTAGTTCCCATTATTCTCGTTCAGTGGCGCTGTGATCGTTCTTTCGTACCGTTCCCGTAAACGTCCGCCTGTATTCGGCAGATACCCAAAAAAATCTGCAAGCGTATTGGTGACACGGAGGAGTGAAAGAAATGAGAGAACTATATTTTTGGCATAAAACGGACGATTTGGGGACACTACACCCTTCCCGATAAAATCATTTACACATAATTTTTATTTTATATGTCAGACCAGGAATCAGCTTTGCTTGGTTTGTTTTGTGTCCAAGTTTTATCTAAATATATCGCAAATGTGTTCAGGCCATTGCACCTCTAAAATATAAATTTGTTGTAAATACTTATACTAATTTTGTATGGCACAGAAAGGCTCCTGTCCTAATCGTGACTGCTCCTTTATGATCACTTGAAAGCAAACATAGCTACAACTCTCTTTCGTGAAAATGCTTTCAGATGAACTACGACTTACGTTCCCTCTAACATTTATTTCTGATTTGGGGCATATCCAACGGAATTTCTAAAACTAGGCATTTTGGTTCTGTTGTTTGATTTAATGTTTTAACGTCACCGTCAACACAATATAGGTCATTTTGGAGACTTTGCTTCCACTTTTGTGGGACTTTTACCCGACACTGAGATGAAATGACATATCAAAGCCCTGTCGCCCAATGAAACCAATAGGGTTTGTAAGCACCGCTTTGGCTCGGTAGACTTAGATCCTCTAAGCGGTTTACCAGTACTGGTGTGCAGGTCGGTTTCAGTTCATGCAGCCCATCTATTTCTTCAAGCCCCGAGGGCCGGGGGTCTTATTCCCTGTTTATTTTGTCACATGTTTATATAGATGTTCGTAACTGTTTGTGTTAAATGCATTCATCAATTTATAAGAAAATAGAAAACTATCTGACTTTTTATACTAGATTTTTGGCTTCAAGTGACAAAACGCAAAGGTTTCCACCTTTTTGACAAAACACAACGCGAAGCAAATACTTTCATACCGGAGTGCAGGTGGAAAACCCGCACCTGCTACAATGTAACATATCAAGCGCTGGAAGCCTCTGTGGTGTTGTGGTTATGCTACTCGCCTTAGTAACCAGGGATCGCAGGATCGACCCCGGGCTTCTCCAGAATTTCGGATCAGTCTTTAAACCCAGGTCCCATCTCCGTATGACCTTAGCTGTTGGTGAGACGTAAAACTAAAAACGCACTCACACACCAAGCGCATCCCACCATTAAACACATCTTTATAATTCTGACCCCCCCCCACACACACACACACACACTTGATCCCCACTTTTATAGAGTAAAACTGGGATTTACAGGAGTAAACATTATTTTTCTCATTTCTACTCCAAAATATAGATTGTGGGTACTCGTTAGAACCGCATCGAAAAGGCGCTTCTACGTGTACCCAAAATGTATATTTTAAGCAACAGTCAGAAAAATATCATCACGACTTTTCATCTTACAATTTTTGTTGTTGTATTTTTCGGCGGTAAAATGTACAAATCTAATGCATCAAAATTTTTTTCTAGATTCTGTACACTTTAATAATAAGTGAATAAATAAATAAATAATGTCGTTAAGTTCCGCCAGGTAAACCTGGGTACGCTGTACGCGGTCTAACTGTAATAAAACAAGAAGAAGATAAAACTTTGGCGTAGACCTAATACATGGAAATACATGTAAGTACAAAATGGTTTGGATTCAGCCACTCCATTTGCCAAATTGTTACATGTAGAACTTCAAGAAATATGTAGTAGGCTGGTTAAGACAGTCGCGACACTAGCTCAGCAAGGTTTTGCTGGCTGAAGAGAGACGGACGGACAAACTGACAGACGACTAGCTTTTTTTTGCGTTGTGATTCTGTTGGATGAAAGCCATCATGCCCAAGTCTAACTTATGACGACAGACGGACATATGAATACGACAGCTGTCATTGTGACCACAGGTGCGTTTCTATGGTTGTGGGTCGGGGCTGAGTATGAGTAAGTAATGTTCATCAGAGTAACAATGGAAATAGAGGCACTGGTTGTTGTTTACCAGTTTCCCGCACGGTCAGCTGGTAAGGTCCCAGGGAACGAATCCATGCCCGCGAACAGGGAGACCATCGCGCAGTTACTCCCTGAGCGGACATATACATACTTCTATAATATCCAAGCATTTGAGTTTTGAGTGAGGTTGCAATTAGTAACTAATATCTTTATAAGTAACACCTCAGAAGGATCAGATTTATGAAAATTGTATGAATTAATCAATTTTAACAATCTATGCTCATTTCAAATCCATGGATTCGGCACATGGTAATTTATTTTAGTAAATATTCAACGATAGAGTACTTTCCCCTTCGTCAAACAAGTATTAACTTTTAAATAAAAATCCTGTTTCTCATAAATATATAAATAAGGAACCCCGCTGTAATTTTTTTTTTTAAAGATGCAAACGTACACATTATTGAAAATATCCGAATTATTATATAGCCGGATAAAATTTATTGCTGCTGGCTTGAATTTTGCCCCTGGAAAAGCGAATGCGATCTTCTCAAACGGACGCTTGTCATCGGAAAAAATACGGCAAATCCACGGACATTACCGAACGTTACTGTCACCTCAATGACTGGTACCCCGTCTAACCACAGCAGAATCGAAACTGAATATTGCAAAATAGGACGTCCAAATGCCATATTTAAATACAAAGGTCTCAAATTAGAATGTGCATGTTGCATATTCGAATAAAGTAGTAAGATATGGAAAGGTTCATAATGCAAAGTGCGGTTTCAACAATTCATTTTGTAATTGCACATTGCATAATTGAGTTTTTACCTTAATACTGTTCCATACATATAGGTCTGAAGATGTGCATATTCTTTTTTCATTATCCTTAAATAATTTTTTTCACTTATTTCACCTTTTTTTAACTTAGAAGACAATTTTTGAGATCTACTAATGTTAAAATGTATAGGGAGTAGCTACCTTGTTGCTGCAACTCCTCTTACAGTTCTAGGTCAATCCTTTTGAAACTTTACAGGTGTTTTCATATAGGTCTGAAGATGTGCATATTCTTTTTTCATTATCCTTAAGGATTTTTTTTTACTTATTTCACCTTTTTTAACTTAGACTGATCGCAACTCCTCTTACAGTTCTTGATACTCCTCTTACAGTTCTTTTCATTATGCTATTTTTAGCTCGTCTGTTTTTTGAAAAAAAACTTTCGAGCTATTGTCATCACTCCGGCGTCTGCGTTGTCGTCGTCTGGCGTCGTCGTTCCAAAAAAACTTAACCTTGGCTATAACTTAAAAAGTAATAGACCTAGCCTCATGAAACTTCATACACACACTCATCATCACAAGAGCTACATTTTGACCAAGGACCATAACAACATTGTTGATTTTGGCTGAATTATCTCCCCTTTTCCAATTTTTTTCTGAAACACATTTTTTGCTCTCATTTTAATACTATTCACAACAGAGCCTTTTAACTTCACATGAATGTTCCTTGGGACAAGACCTTTTCAGTGATACCACACTTTTTGATCTGTGACCTTGACCTTTGAACTTTGACCTATTTTTGAAAATTTAACCGAAAACCTTAGTCTTGACCATATTTCCAAAAGTATTTGGCCTACCTTCATGAAACTTCATACACATACTCACCATCACAAGAGCTACATTCCCTACAAGTTTTATAACTCCATCTTGCAATTTGATTGCTCTTGTTTGACTTAGAACTTTGGTTTTCTAAAAGAAACTGCAGACGAGCGTTAGCACCCGCATGCGGTGCTCTTGTTTATCTTGTGATCGCAACTCAGCTCTCACAATTTTTCATATAGGTCTGAAGATGTGCATGTGCTTTTTTCATTATCCAAAACTTATTTTTTAACTTAGACTGTTTTTCAGATCTAATAACGCGAAAAGTCTATAAGGCGTAGGTACCTTGTTAGGGATTTAACCCTCTCACAAGTCTTTACCTTTAATTCATGAGTCTTTCTCCTCTGACAGGGCTATAGCGGGGCTATAGTCAGATCCTCTGACAGTTCTAGTTTAATGTACCCTTTGTTTTCACTGTCCCTACTGTATTTACCAATACATGTATTTTTAATCCCCTGCCGCGAAGCGGAGCGGGGATTATAGGAATGGCCTTTGTCTGTCCGTCCGTTCGTCTGTCCTTCTGTCCATTTCTCCATCTGTCTGTCTGTCTGTCTGTCCGTAACACTTTCTTGTTCGCTCCATATCTCCTGAACCCTGTGATAGATTTTCATTAAACTTTGGTGAATTATTCGTCTCAGTGAGCTGGTGTGCAGAACCCATAAATGAACTATGCCGACTCAAGGTCAAGGTCATGGTTGAATGTCACGAGTTTGAAACTTGGAATTTTTTGTCCGTTCCATATTTCCTTTACCCTTGGAAGGATTTTCATTAAACTTTTGTCAAATATTCTTCACAGTGAGCTGATGTGCAGAACCCATGTCCAGCCGTCCATCTATCAGTCCGTCTGTCGGTCCGTCCGTCTGTCAATAACTTTTTCTTGTCCGCTCCATATCTCCTGAACCCTTTGATAGATTTTCATTAAACTTTGGTGAATTATTTGTCTCAGTGAGATGGTGTGCAGAACCCATAAATGAACCATGCCGACTCAAGGTCAAGGTCATGGTTGAAGGTCACGAGTTTGAAACTTGGAATTTTTTGTCCGTTCCATATTTCCTTTACCTTTGGAAGGATTTTCATTAAACTTTGGTCAAATATTCTTCACAGTGAGCTGATGTGCAGAACCCATGTCCATCCGTCCGTCTGTCAGTCCGGGCGGATGATAGGACACTAGTTGGGTAGGCCTTTCTTGGGTACTTGCCGTTTATTCCGTTGTTGTCCAAGAAAAGTAGCCAGTAGCCTGTTTGGTATTTTGTCGCTTGTTGGGTAATTTTGAATGGGAAAATTAACATGTCCTCTCGTAAACCCGTCCGTCCATCCGTCCGTCTGTCCATAACTTTTTCTTGTCCGCTCCATATCTCCTGAACCCTTAAATAGATTTTCATTAAACTTTGGTCAATTATTTGTCTCAGTAAGCTGGTGTGCAGAACCTATAAATGAACCATGCCGACTCAAGGTCAAGGTCATAGTTGAAGGTCACGAGTTTGAAACTTGGAATTTTTTGTCCGTTCCATATCTCCTTTACCCTTGGAAGGATTTTCATTAAATTTTGGTCAAATATTCTTCACAGTCAACTCATGTGCAGAACCCATGTCCGTCCGTCCGTCCGTCCATCCATCCATCTGTCTGTCTGTCTGTCTGTCTGTACATCCGTCCGACCATCCGTCCGTCCGTCCGTCTATCCATCCATCCATCCATCCATCCATACATTGCGACTCAAGGTCAAGGTCACATTTGAAGGTCAAGAGTTTAAAACTTTGAATTTTTTTGTCTGTTCCATATCTCCTTTACCCCTCAAAGGATTTTTATTCAACGTGGGTCAATTATCCCCCTCAGTGAGCTAACCATGCCAACTCAAGGTCAAGGTCACAGGCGAAGTTCACAAGGTTGAGCCTTGATACTAAGTGCGGCATTTGGCTGTCCTTGAGACTGCTTTCTTGTCCATATTGCATTAGTGACAGTCTTTGGAGACATAAGTCTTTAAACTCAGCCATTCGGTAGCCAACCAACCTATGCAGCCTCGATAGCATAGTGGATAGCGGGTTCTACTTATGATCGAGAGGTTGTGAGTTTGAATCTGGCCACCGAAGAGAGTTGTGTCCTTGGGCAAGACACATAATGCCATTGCCTCACTCCATGCAGGTGTAAATTGGTAGCAGTTGTGTAAAAGTCACTGCCTCTCTCTTGCCGGCATGATCACATCTGGAATGAGTGTTGGAGAGTGAGTCAAATAAGCTTGAAGCTTTCGTCGCAATCCAATTAAAATAAATAAGTATAAACTAAACTAATATTTTCCGATATGTGAAATTGTGGTACAAATTCAGTCCATTGAATGTTAATTGCTGTGTGGCTGGCATGTAAATTAGCAAACATGATTCTCATCCAAAACAATGCCAGGGATTATGGCTGGTAGGCTGATGTTAATTAGTGATGTCTGGGAAAACCTGTTATGTAGATTAACATGATAAGGTCAGGTAAAAAACATAAATATGAACTGGTGAAACATTTCAAATATAGTGAAATCTCTGATTTATCCATTAACCCATTCAGTACGAGCAACCCCAAAACGGGTACCCTGGCAAACAGTGCAGGCCCAGATCAGACGCCGCAGAACGCGGCGTCTGATCAGGGCCTCCACTGTTTGCTAAATGTTCAGTCATTTTCCAAATCAATTTTGAAGAAAACACAGCCTGACAACATAATTTTGAAATGGACTCCTGCTGTATATAACGTGGAAGATCCCATTTGGTACAAAAAGGGTTATGTGTTGAAAGCAGCATTTTCTGTCTTTTTGTGAAAAAGATAAGGCATATTCTGAAAAGGTCAAGGATAAGAGAAAAAACCTTTGTTTGTCTGTTTGAGTAACAGTAGCCATGGACAAGAAAGGGTAGAATAGATACGAGGGTAGGCTGAAAAGTTCTGAGCCTGACCAAGAAGCAGGCATCGAACAGCCTTGAAATTTTGTATTCATTAAATCCAAACCTTTATTACTTGATTTGACTCAAATGAGTTCAAGTTTACCTGCAATAACGTAGAAATTCTAGACTTTGAAAATTGATACTAGCACGTTTTGGAGAAAATGGACAAAATCTGGCATTGTGGTGTCATCAAGTACCTCCATAAAAAGGGGTTAGCTCCTAAGGACATTCATGCTGATATGGTTGCTACATAAGGGGATGATGCTCCTTCGTATGCAACCGTGAAAAGGTCGGCAGCAAATTTTAAGATGGGCAAGGACAGCCTTGAAGATGATGACCAGTGTGGACGACCCACAACGGCAACAACTGAGGAAACCATCAGCCAAGTGCACAGAGCCGTGATGGATGACAGGCGTTTAACTGTGAATCAGTAAGCTAATACTGTTGGCATCTCCTGTGAACGAGTAGAGAACATTCTACACAGTGAATTAGGAATGTCGAAGGTTTCCGCCAGATGGGTGCCACCGCTTTTGACGCCTGACAAAAAGTTGACCAGACTGAACCTGTCACAAGCCAACTTGGCTATTTTTGAAGCAGACCAAGATGGTTTTCTTGACCGTTTTGTCACTCAGGATGAGTGTTGGGTTCATCACTTTGAGCCAGAGACCAAAAGACAATTCATGCGATGGAAGCACCCTGGCTCATCCCCTCCAAAGAAGGCAAAGGTTGTCTCCTCTGCAGGGAAGGTGATGGCATCAGTGTTCTTGGATGCCAAGGGTATAATACGCATAGATTACCTTCAAAAGGGCAGAACAATTAATGGGGAGTATTATGCAGATCTGCTAAAAGAACTGCGAAAAGCAATTAAGGCTAAACGACCCAGAAAATTGACAAAAGGGGTCTTGTTCCATCAGGACAATGCGCCTGCTCATAAATCGGTTGTTGCAATGGCTGCTGTGCTTGACTGTGGCTTCACACTTGTTGATCACCCTCCGTATTCACCTGATCTAGCTCCATCAGATTATTTCCTGTTTCCAAACATGAAAAAGCACTTGGCTCGGCAGCATTGTCGGTCAGACGAGGAGGTGATAGCTGCTGTGGAGGAGTTTTTCAGGGACCAAGATGAGACCTTCTGTACCACTGGGATCCAAGGACTCCAGCATCGCTGGAGGAAGTGTGTGGACAGGAAGGGAGACTATGTTGAAAAATAAGGCACTTTCAGCATGGACAAACCATTGGATCTTGGTCAGGCTCAGAACTTTTCAGCCTACCCTCGTATTTGACAACAAAAAAAAACAACAACAACAAAAAAAAATACTGTAATTATCAGACTAGTAGCTAATCTAGACCGATACACATGCCAAGAAAATATGGCCCCCGCCACCGGGGCTTGAAAAAATAGATGAGCTGCATGACTCTTCCACGCAGAGCTGAAACCGACCTGTCTTTTTGTGAAAAAGATAAGGCATATTCTGAAAAGGTCAAGGATAAGAGAAAAAACATTTGCTTGTCTGTTTGAGTAACAGTAGCCATGGACAAGAAAGGGTAGAATAGATATTTGACAAAAAAACAACAACAACAAAAAAAAAATACTGTAATTATCAGACTACTAGCTGTTAATCAGACACACATGCCAAGAAAATATGGCCCCCGCCCAACGGGGCTTGAAGAAATAGATGGGCTACATGACGCTTCCACGCAGAGCTGAAACTGACCTGCACACGAGTACTGGTAAACCGCTTAGAGGATCTAAGCATGCCCAGGCAAAGCGGTGTGCGTCAACTCATCCATGTTTATAAACCCTATTGGTTTAATTGGGTGACAGAGCTTGAGATGTCATTTCATTTCAATGGCGGGAAAAAGTCCCACAACATTGGAAGCAGTGTCTCCAAAATGACCTATACAATGTTGAAAGGGACGTTAAACCTCAAATCAAACAAACAAACAAAATGCCAAGAAAAATACAGTGAAATTTTGGTTTCCCCCCATCCCATAGAGGCTCCATATGAAATTTGACTTCAATCGGCCCAACGGTTTCCGAGGAGAAGCAGTTCGAAAATGTTCACATTTTTCGCCTCGGCGAGGCTATACTAAATGGAATGTAACATTTGGCAAGTTCATTGGTTAGATCACATTGATATCTATCAGCATGCCAAAATTGTTGAAAATATTCCAAGCGGTTAAGTCACTATCACTAATTTTCACAAACGGGTTACGGACGGACAGACAGACAGACCATATATGGCTTGGCGGCCATTTTGGTCATGTGACCTGGACCCCATGAGCAAATTTTGGTTTCCCCCATCCCATAGAGGCTCCATATGAAATCTGACTTCAATCGGCCCAACGGTTTCCGAGGAGAAGCAGTTCGAAAATTTTCACATTTTTCGCCTCGGCGTGGCTATACTAGACGGAATGTAATATTTCGCAAGTTCATTGGTTAGATCTTATTGATATCTATCAGTATGCCAAAAATTGTTTTAATATTCCAAGCGGTTAAGTCACTATCACCAATTTTCACAAACGGGTTACGGACGGACAGACAGATTGACAGACTGACAGATTGACAGACTGACAGAATGACAGACTGACAGAATGACAGAATGACACGGTGATTTTAGGGCACTCTTAGATCAACCGACTTCAGTCGGTCGCTTTTTCTGCGGGTCGTGCAATTCAGCAATAAAGGCCAGCTAAAATGAGGACAAAGTTTTCTTCAAAGAAAGGCTTCATTTATTTATCAACACACAGTGTCCTCTAGTAATAAACCACCTTCCAGGGCCCCCGCCCATCGGGGCTTGAAGAAATATATGGGCTGCATGACGCAGAGCTGAATCCGACCCGCACACTAGTACTGGTAAACCGCTTAGAGGATCTAAGCCTGTCCAGGAACCGTGTTGCGAGGCGGACCGTCCATGCTAATAAACCCTATTGGTTTCATTTGGCAACAGGACTTGACATGTCATTTCATCTCAATGTTGGGTAAAAGTCCTACAAAATTGGAAGCAACGTCTCCAAAATGACCTTTACAGTGTTGACAGGGGACATTAAACCTTAAATCAAACAAAACAAACAAATCAAAGGTGGTCTTAATATGGAAATTTTACTGTGATACAGAATTTTATGGTAATACAGAATTTGGAAGTCCTGAGCCTAAGGCTTTTATGGAGGCTGATATAGGAAAGTCTGGATCTGCCTGTCAACATTTTTAACAGTCCCTAGGTCAGTATACAAATGTTTAATGTGTGTGCCAACTAAAGTGAGGTCAAATTAACATAATGGTACAGCATCTTTGAAGTAGTTCGATCACGAACTGTGGTTAACCAGTGGGTTAACCAAAGTGTGATCAAACTCAGTCTGATAGCATGACGGGAAAGTCTTGACGTCACTCTGGTCCAACCAGACTAAAGCATTGGTTTCTCTGGTAAACAGTGTACAAGATGGTGGCGAAAAATAAGGAAATCTGTTGGCCCAAGGAAAATACACATTTTAAGTGTTATGTTAAAGCATGTTTATTTGTAAAAAGATGTAAAATATGCACAATATGAAAGATTGAATCGGCACTGCTATTTCTGCAGTGTTCAAAATGGTGATCTTCCTCATCGTCCAAAAATTCCAGGCTGCAATGTTTGTTTACCACAGGTCTACAAGAGGTCGTTCGATCACACTGGTGAAAGAACATGCGCAGTTTGACTTCCGCTACCATAGTATGGTCGATCATCGAACTGCCTCTTTAAAAATAAATTATCAATAAAAATAATTTTGTGCATACTTTTGAAGAAAACATAACATACATTTACAAGCACTATAAGGAAAGTTGCTCCAATGTTTATAGTAAATACAGCTTTTCTAATCAATTTCCTCTGGTAATTTTCTGTTGTCACTGACTTTATGAGTTTGATCTGGGAATCAGTACTAAAGACACCCACTGGAAACATTGATCAAACATTAGCTGAAACAAAATTGCAAGGTACACTTAATTACATGGTTTAATGCTGATAAGGGATGCTGTTTCAGGTTCACAGCTGCTGCGGCCTCATGTCATGAAATTTTAAAAAAGCTGTCTTCAGGGTTGGGGTTTTCAGTCTAGAGCAGATATTGTCGGCCTTGGTGGTTTAGTCTTCTATGCATCTGACTTTCAATCAGGAGGGTGCTGATTCAGTCTTTACCGGGTCTGGCAGCATCCTTTCTCTTGGAGACTGATCATGAAATATGCTCTTTGGTTATTCTCCCTCCCCCTGATCCGAGAAGGGCAGTTGTCAGTTTCTGGGGAAAGGATGTACACTGTACTAGTTAACTGCTTCTGTATAAATAAGCCTGCCCAGGAAAAGTGTTAGCTCTTATCTTGCTGTTCACGACAACCCCTATCTTTGGAAACAGTGTAGATCCAGATCAGATGGCTTCTGAAGAAGCCATCTGATCAGGATCTACACTGTTTGACATTAAGTTCATGGCTTTGAAAGAATAAATTACATCAAGTAATCTGATTGGTTCAAAGTCAGAAATGGGTGTGGCTAAACTGAATATTCAGCAAGAGAAGGGTTAGTAAGCTGATTGGCTTGAAATGATCCAAATAATAATGACTTGGTGGTTAGACTCCAAATAAGTCAATTAATCTAGAGCAGACATACATGTACATGTATCAGCTTTGTCATTTGTTGAGCATATACACGACAGCCTCATTTTAACAGGGACCGTTTACTGGCCCCGATAGCTCAGTTGGTAGAGTGTCCGCTCCGGAGGTCACGGGTTCGATCCCGGGCCGCGACATACCAAAGTCGTTAAAAATGGTACTAGCTGCTCCTCGCTTGGCAGTCAGATTTACGGGGAAGAGCTAGGACTTGTCAACCTAGTGTCAGGATAATGTGACTGGGTGTTGTATCATGTAATGTGTCTGGGACATGGTACTTCAGTGAGGCAGCACTATAAAAATGAGCATTGAGCTCCCTGTCGCAAGCAGACACCTTCGTGATATGACTGAAAAATTGTTGAAAGCGACGTTAAACCCGAATTCACACACACAAACAGGGTCCGTTATAACACGGTTTTGCATATAACATGGTTTCAAGATGGATCCCAAAAATGTATAAGATTAGATAAAACAAGAGCTGTCACTGCAGGTGACCAATGCCCCCCGTGGGAGCCAATTGCTGAGTTTTTGCAAAATTTTAAGGGGAGATAATTCAGCCAAAAAAGACAACAGAGATATGGCCCATGGTCAGAATGTAGCCCTTGTGATGTTGAATAAGTGTTTGAAGTTTCATGGGGCTAGGTCAAATACTTTTGAAGTAAAGTTTTTGTGATGGACAGACAAACAGACAGACAGACAGACAGACAGAGCAAATACTATATGCCCCCCGAATCAAAGATTCTCGGGGGCATAAAAATGACCATAAATGGTCATTTTTTCTACCGGTATATAATCAAAACATTTTTGTTTGGCTATAACATGGTCCAGCATTCCCATTTACCCTCTGCAGAGGTTTTTTTTGCCCCAAAATTGGACCTGAACCCCCAAAATTGATGAGGTCTCATATATATTACTAGACATTGAGGGTACAAAAATGAATTAAAAGACCAAATGTACCCACATCTTCAAAATGCCGTGGGAACTGACTGCGGTTGTTTAACAAACACGGTTTCTGCTTTGGACCCCATTAATATATATAGTGCTATAAAGAGGTTGTGGTGTATATGACATCGAAGCTTGGAAAGCCTAGGTCCCATGGAAGCCCCATGCAGACAGCAAGTGCGATGACCTGTTGGCCGATCTGAGTGTTCATTGGCTGATTCCATTTCTTAGACAAGTACATGTACTTTCTGAGTGTGGCTCATTTACCCTTAAGATGTCAATCACAACAATTGTCATCTGCTTTATCATCTGCTGGTCACTTTAAAAGTCATTGTGTAAATGGAAACAGTGTGGACCTAGATCAGACTGCTCCTATAGGATCATGGTCCACATACACTCTGTCTGTATAGAAAAATGTATATTTGAAAATTGTTGCAAGAAGATTCAGCAGTCAACAAAAACAGAACATTTTATCCCATAAAATGCCAATCACGACAATTGTCGTCTGCTTTGTCATCTGACTGTTACCTTGAAAGTTATTTTTTTTTCAAACAGTGTGGACCCCAATCAGACTGCTCCTGTAGGAGCAGTCTGATCTGGGCCCACATTGTTTGCCTGTATGTAAAAATATTTTTAAAAAGTTTGCCAAAAAATTCAGAAGAATCTGATCTGGGCAGACGACATTTTCAGATGTAGTTTTTCGTGGCATCTAAAGGTTTAAGATGCAGTTTCTAAAGGTTTAAGATGCAGTTTCTCAGCAGCATAAGGTTAAAAATCTCACATTGGTGGTCTGAATTTGTATGAAATTTTTGAAGGATTTGATGAATTACGAAAGTTGCACATGAAATGACCGCTGATATGATAAATGGAGATTCGATTTTTGCCATATAACCATATAATTTCATCACCTATTCCACATGGACAAAACTGACTGGATGCAGTGACAACCTTGATGGATTGATTGTCTTTGATAGTAGGCTGGGAAAATAGTCTTAACAGAACTATTAGACTACTGTATTCCTCCTTTATACCTGCCGGGGCCGGCAACATTCTTGCTTGGAGATTGATCATGAAATCTTTTATACTGTCATTCTCTCCCTTCCACTGATTCAAGAAGGGCAGTTGAACGGGCCTCCGTGGCCTAATGGATAAGAGCGCTGACTCTTACTCATTAGGTCTCTCACTGCCGTGGGTTCGAGCCTCGTTCGGGTCACGTGTGAGACGCCAAGTTCTGCAACGGAAGGTCATGTGGTTTTTCTCCGGGTACTCCGGTTTTCGCCCACCTATGATTAACGATCGGCTCGATATGAGTGAAATAATCTTGAAAGGGCCGTAAAACCCAAACCAAAAAAAAAAAAAAAAGAAGGGCAGTTGTCAGTTTCAGGCGAAAGAATGTGCACCCCGGCCCTTAAAAATTGGAAAAAGTTGGGGCGCTTATTAGTGACAAAAATTATACCAGAACGGAGAGTTTAAAGTCCATTACATACAGTAGTTTTCCATTAGAATATGGTCATGACACTGCCTGTGATAACCCTATGTTCTCTCATTACGAAAATGTATTGAAAATTTTACCACAAAAGAAAGTGAAAAGTTTCAGATAAAAATTCTGATAGAAAAATAGTGCATATCCCTGTAAACCCCAGTTCCCTGGTGAAAATGACAATGGAATTTCACTGAGATTTTAGCGTTATTTCATGGAAATAACTGTGGAATTTCAGTGAAAGAATCGGGCAAAATAACACTGAAATAACACTGAGATTTTCAGTGAAATTTCACTGTTATTTCAGTCAATTAACACTGAAATCTCAGTGAAAGAATCTGGCAAAATATTACCAAATTTCAGCAAAATCTCATAGAAATTTCAGTGAAAATTTGTTAGTATTTCAATAAAATAATACTGATTTTCAGTGAAGTTTCACTGTTATTTCAGTCAAATAACACTGAAATCTCAGTGAAAGAATCGGGCAAAATATTACCGAATTTCTGTAAAATCTCATGGAAATTTCAGTGAAAATTTGTTAGTATTTCAATAAAATATTACTGATTTTCAGTGAAATTTCACTGTTATTTCAGTCAAAAAACACTGAAATCTCAGTGAAAGAATCGGGCAAAATATTACCAAATTTCAGTGAAAATTTGTTAGTATTTCAATAAAATATGCAGAGATCTCATTGAAAGAAATGGGCAAAATAAATTTCAGTGAAAATTTGTTAGTATTTCAATAAAATATGCAGAGATCTCATTGAAAGAAATGGGCAAAATACCTCTAAATTTTGTTGAAATCTCAGAGAAATTTTCCTGAAAGTGTGTTAGTATTTCACAGAAATTTTAATGAAATTTTAGGAAATATTCAATAGCATTTCACAGATATATCAATGAGATTTCAAAATTGTTTCCCCTTTGATGGTACTTGATTTATGTTTTGATATACATAGATTTAATTACTATTAGTTCGCATAAGAAATATATATAAAGAACAACTTCATTCATCCCCCAAATACTTTTTTCTCTAAATGGTTACATAATGATATCAATTACAACAGCCAAGAGTCTCTGTTTACATGCCACACTGTACCCCACCCCTTTTCGAATGACCATATTAATTTTCGGACAAGAAGAAAAAAAAAGTAATTTATTAAATATAATTATGTCTGATTTATCTTTTTTCTGTCAATCTTGTGTTTTCTAAGGCCTTTCAGCATGTTTGTTAATCTAACACAGACATTGAATGACCAGAAACTTTTGACCTTCAAAATCCGCATGCTGACCTGCTAACCTGTGTCTGCCATCATTTCTGCCCAATTCAAACAGCACCTTTTCAAACTGTGTCCTGAAGTGTACTTACTATATCAGCTAATGTTCTGTGATGTTTGTCATCCTGATATTACCGGACAATTAGTTTTCTGGCACTGCTTTGAAAATCCCTCCAATACTAAGGCAGCCATGTTTTTCCCATCATTCAATTGAAATGATGTCATCATCAATGACGTCATCACCAAAATTTCAGTGAAATTTCAGTGAAATTTGGTGAGATTTCATTTTAATTTTAAAACTCATAATTTTCAGTGTCACTTATTATCAAAACAACATTGCATGTTAAACATCAAGTTATTGTTGTTGTATAAATCCTCGTAGGAAAGAAAGGGGCTGATTAACTTGCCTGTTTGTCCCTTAGCTTATGGTACTTTCTTATAATTGGGTTGGCATCAAATTTTGATTGTGGCACTTCCTGAACTATTCATTCTTATACTTTGTCATAGAATGAAATTACTTTCTAGTTGAAAAGACATTCTATGAAAACTAGATTTCACTCAAGAAACAACAAATTACATGCAAAGACTGAAATTTTCTAAAACTATACTAAAATTTAAATGAAATACTAAATTTGATTAAAATCCTTGAAATTTTACTGATGCTAGAAAATTGTTGAAATTTCACTGAAATTTCATTTAAATTTTTGTGAATTTCTATTGAACTTGAATTCTATTGAAAGGCGTTCTTTCAAGGTACAGAAAATTTACATTGGTTTCTGCCCTCGCTTGGAATTTGATGATATTATGCATAACAATTGCCTTGAATTATGATGCATTCACTTTTAAATGCAATTCCTTTATAAATTTATCACAATTTTAGGAAGTCACTACCAAAACATAGGGTTTTGTTTGTTTGTATTGGAGTTTAACTGTCCAGTCAACACTATTTAGGTCATTTATGAGCCGGTCAGTTTACCTGTCCACACTTTTCTTGGGCAGACTTATACATCAGTGGTCAACCAGTACAGTGCACATTCTTTAGCCAGAAACTGACAACTGCCCTTGAATCAGCGGAAGGGAGAGAATGACCATAGAAAAGATTTCATGATCAATCTCCACGAAAGAATGTTGCCAACCCCGGCAGGTATCGAACCCGCGTCCTCGTGATCAACAGTCAGACGCGCGTCCGACTGAGCTACCGAGTCCGGCCCCAAAACAGAGGGTACTCTGATATTAACCTGTATACAGTAATCTTAGCCGACATTGCAGACTCAGAACAGCCTGTTTCTGATCAGGGTCTTCACTTTTTGCTGTTCCAACAGCAATTTTATTATGTCCACATTTTTATATCCTCATGCATGCACGCAAGAGCAAGAGCGGGGACATATTGTTTTTGCCCTGTCTGTTTGTTGGCTTGTCTGTTTGCTGGATAATTTTCAGGCCGAAACAAGCCAGTCTTGCCCAAACATCTGGATTCCCTACTTGAAAGGAAAAACATTGGTCATAACTTTTGAACCGTTTATATTTGGCATGTAGGTTCCTTGTGACAAGAAAAAACATTGGTCATAACTTTTGAACCGTTTCAGATAGATCGAGCCTTCATCTTTGGCATGTAGGTTCCTTGTGACCCCTTCAGATAGAACCTTCATATTTGGCATGTAGGTTCCTTGTGACAAGGACTTAGGATAAGAAAAAAATTGACCTTGGCCTGGGGACATCTTCGTGTTTCACAAACACATCTTTTTTAAATTTAAGTCTGTGACAGCAGTCTATATGTATGTCCAAACTTCTGAGGCTTTTAAGATGATATGCTGATACTTTTATGTACTCCACTACCTGAGGACTTTATAGCACGGTTTTAGGGGTCCAAAGCATGAAATATGTTAGTAAATGGGTGGCAGTGTTGTGTCCAATTACAATGTATAGATTATACAGAAAAGAAATGGTCATTTTTCTGTATGATGTGTACATTTTTAGGATCCATCTGTGAAAAGTATTTTATCCAAAACTGTATAAGGAGGAAAAATTGTGGTGTATGTTGTTGCATGTTTTCTTGCTTTATTCTTACATTGTTTCTTCGCATTAGTCTTATCTAATATTTTCCTTGGAGGCTTTCTTTATTTTAATATACATTAAAACTTTTGTAACTGAAGAAAATGCATTGGTCATTTGATTGAAAAAATAATGAAATTTTACTGAAATTTCATTGAAATTTCACTGTCGCTTAAATTTTGTAGACGATCAAAATTTATGCAAGAATACTGCTGAAATTTTAGTGAATTTTCATTGAAATTTCATTGAAATTAAGTTTCACTGAAATTTTGAATATGTCAGTGAAATTTGTTGAAACTTCACTGAAATTTCATTGAAATTTCATCAAATTTTGGTCAAATGGATGAAATCCACCAAAATATGAGGATTTCAGTGAAATTTCAATGAAATTTACTGAAATTTCGATTAAATTTTCTCTGGGGATATTTTACTGTATGAAACTGTGGTTTAAGGGGGTCAACATTTTTGTGATGTGTGGAAATTATTTGGCAATGAAATCTGATTTAAATTTGTTATATGATAAGTAGAACTGCACACTTTATGTCATTTCATATGAAATTTATAAAACTCGCCATAGGCTTGTGTCATAAGGTTCTTGTTAAAAGGACCTCAGTTTATAATGCTGTTCATCATTGCACAGTTAATCCTCATCCTGCTTCATAAATCAATTAAGCCACTCCCATTGCTGATTATCAGCCAATCAAATTACTTGATATAATATATTTGTTCAGTTCTCAAACTGCATGACAAACAGTGTAGATCCTGATCAGATGACTTCTGAAGGATCTACACTGTTTGCAAAGGTACTGGTAGGTATTTCATGAACAGCGGGAAAAGGGTTTATAGAAGAAAAGGACAATTCTAGGCAGTAAAACATCAAATGATATAATGGTAATATTATTTATTTTCAGATATACCTCCACCTGCGTTACTATTCATGTCCCAATGAACAGCGCTGGATCATCCGAATATTGTTCATTGTTCCCATCTACAGTTTTACGTCGTGGCTTAGTCTCATGTTCTTCAGCAATGACAATTTTTATGTGTACTTCGATAGTGTGAGAGACTGTTATGAAGGTAAATATACATTATCCATGAAATGCCAATCATGACAATTGTCGCCTGCTTGGTCATCTGCCAGTTACTTTAAAAGTCATTTTTTTCAAACAGTGTTGACCCAGATCAGACTGCTCCTCTAGGAGCAGTCTGATCTGCATCCACACTGTTTGCCTGTAAGCAAAAATATTTTTTAAAACATTTGCAAAAAATTCAGCAGACGACATAAGCAGATGACATTTTCAGATTAGTTTTTCTTGGTGTCTTAAGGGATAAAACATGCTGTTGTAAGTCTCTTTTGTCATGCCTGCATGTCACAATACAGGAGGCCATAGTTTCCTGTATATCAGTTTATCAATCTGTCAACATTCCCTTCAGCTTTTCAAAAAAACTTGTTGTTATAAACTTTTTTTGTAGCGTCTGCACAATACAGGTGTCGGGTTTCCTATATAGAGTATACCTATCGCGAGGCAAGCCGAGCGATTCTACATGCATTCTCGAAGCCGAGCCTGATAAACTTGATATCAAATGACACGAATCTCGTAATTCTATTATCAGTAAACCACCGTGTACACTCTTACAGTTTTGCCAATTTTT
Organism: Lucinisca nassula; assembly: GCA_963580285.1. Classification (NCBI taxonomy): domain Eukaryota; kingdom Metazoa; phylum Mollusca; class Bivalvia; order Lucinida; family Lucinidae; genus Lucinisca; species Lucinisca nassula. The sequence goes on along the minus strand of OY757011.1, from coordinate 73,428,127 downwards.
CCAGTAGTCAGTTCATAAAGTGCATTGTCAGGTTGACCTAATAAAGCTCACTGGTCCTGAGATAACATATCTTTATCAGGTCGAGGTATTACAATGCAGTTAATATTGGGGGTAGCCAATAAGTCAGTTTATCAATCCATCAGCATTTGCTTCAACTTTAGCATCAACCCAAATGTTTAGGTCCATTTCTCAAGAAATACAATCATGCCATTCTGGCAACATGGCCTCCTCATTGTATCTCTGCCAATTTCACTCTGCATCTCAGGACTTCTGTGTCTGGACTCCTGACTTATGGCTTTATCATTGGAATTTTCTAACAGCTTTTATGGAAGTGTTTCCGTCTTTTGGCATGCCATTGGTGAAATGTCCAAGTTTCATATGCATATAATAGTGTTGGCAGCACCACAGCTCTGCAGACTATCAACTTTGTGTCAAGCCGGATTCCTATTCCATCCCAAACACTCCCACATAGTCGGCCAAATGCTGCACTAGCTTTGGCAATCTTGACAATGTCTTCATCAACTGTTTACAATGTACTTCAGAGGTTTTGTTTGTTTGTTTATCAACACTGTTTAGGTCATTTTGGAGACATTGCTTCCAATTTTGTGGGACTTTTACCCGACACTGAGATGAAATGACATCTCAATCCCTGCCGCCCAATGAAACCAAAAGGCTTATATGCATTGGACAGACTGACTCGCACTGCTTTGACTGGGCAGGCTTAGTCCTTCTAAGTGGTTTACCAGAACTTGTGTGTGGTCAGTTTCAGCTCTGCGTGGAAGCACCATGCAGCCCAGTCTATTTACCCAAGCTCCAATGGGCGGGGGCGAGTACTTCAGAGGTAGGTGAACTTGACTACTGTCGTAACAAAGGAAAGAAACCACAGCATACAGTGGGATTCAAAGGGTGAAAGCCAAATCATGGCAATGCTCTTGCCACAGAGCCATAGAGTCTAACCCTTGAGTATAAGCTGTGTGTAATCTACCAAGGTAGATAATTGATGATAGAAGTTGCTGGCTGAAACACTTTTACTTGCAGTTGTTGACCTTTCACTGTATAAGGACCCCTAGTCTTGGTCTCCATGGTTGCTGTGTCTAGGGGCTGAGATATGTTTGTGTCAGGCTTGATCAGATCATGGATTCAGTCCCTGTGGCCAACAACATTCTTTCATACCCAAGATTGGTTTTAAATTTACTAAAGTCATTCCATCCTAAGCCATTAATCAGTACAGTGCACATTCTTTTTTGTCACAAAATGCCCTTTTTGAATCAGCAGAAGGGATCAAATGACTTTAGAAAGGATTTCAAGATTTCTGCAAAAGAACGTTGCCGACCCGGCAGGTATCGAACCAGCGACTTCCTGTTCACTGGTCAGACACACATCCAACCAAGCTATCAAGGCCGGCTACTCTTAAAGGAAAAAGTATCTTCTCAGGAGAGAGTTCTTCACTGAAATAGCTGGACCCTACCACTAGGGAGAGAGATAAATGGCTCCAGAAGTAATGATGAAAATTAAAGGCTAATTTTCCTTAACATTCATCCGAAAAATGTTGTGGGTATTCTAACAAGTACCCGCAACATAGGTTTTTATGAAGAAATAAGAAAAAAATATCCTTTTACCCTTAAGATGCCGAGTAAAACTAACCCTGAAAATTTTCATTTGCTCATGTCGTCTGCTGAATTTTTTGCAAACATTTTAAAAAGATATTTTTGCCTACAGGAGCAGTCTGATCTGGGTCCATACTGTTAGGCAAACAGTGTGGGCCGAGATCAGACTGCTCCTATAGGAGCAGTCTGATCTGGGTCCATACTGTTTGCAAAAAAAATACTTTTAAGGTAACCGGCAGATGGCAAAGCAGACGACAATTGTCGTGATTGGCATTTTATGGGTTAATATAAAATTGGTCTTCTGTACATGTATATCTGGAGCTACGTTGAAAAGTTCATCTCCTGTAGGTGTAACTGTTCACCCTAACTATCGGCATTGATCTATCTGTTTTGTCAAGACTTTCATTATTTGTCTGCAACTTGTTCTCCGGGGACTTTAAGTTGCACTCAAGTAGACATAAATATCGAATCTAATTCATCTTAGTTTTTCTCATCTACATTGTATGTGTGACAGAAACAGTTCCTTTTCAAACTGGGATGCTTTTATAATTCAAATAGCGGTATCTAGTCTTAGACGAGCAGGCCTCTATTGCAAACCAAATACCAATCGCGACAATTGTCGTCTGCTTTGTGGTCTGCCGGTTATTTAAAAGTCATTTTTGCAAACAGTGTGCTCTAGGAGCAGTCTGATTTGGGTCCACACTGTTTGCCTGTAAGCAGAAATGTTTGTTTTTTTTAAGTGTTTGCAAAGAATTCAGCAGACGTCATAAGCAGACAACATATTCAGATGTAGTTTTTTCTCAGCGTCTTAAGGGTTAATACTTAAGATGCTGAGAAAAACTACATCTGAAAATGCCGTCTGCTTATGTCGTCTGCTGAATCTTTTTGCGAACTTTTTAAGAATATTTTGCATACAGGTAAACAGTGTGGATCCGGATTCTAGTAGCAGTCTGATCTGGGTCCACACTGTTTGCAAAAGTGACTTTTAAAGAAACCAACAGACGACAGAACAAATGACTATTGTCATGATTGTCATTTCATGGGTTAAACCACTGACTCTTTAATCTTTGGATCTCTTGCTGCATAGCTCGAGATGAGGAGAAACAAGGATGATTAACCCTTATCCTGCTGAACGAATTAATTTATCTACATCCATTCTGGCTATGAACTAGTCAAATTCTTGAGATAATTTATTCATTAAAATTCACTAACTGAATGTCAAACATTGTAGATCCTGATCGCATCGCTTCTTCTGAAGCCATCTGATCTTGATCCGCACTGTTTGCAGATGTAGGGGTTTTGTGTTCAATGGGATAAGGGTTGAGAGCTAATCTTCCTTATTATACCCCTTGCAAACAAAGTTTAGGGGTGGGGTATATTGGATTCAGCTTGTCTGTGCGTGCATTCATCCGTCGCATACTTTCTGGACTCTACAGTCTATGTTTGCGAACTGATTTCCACCAAACTTGATACATGGCTTTGCTTCCATGACACCTTAAACAGGTTATCATCGTCAAAATCTGACACCTATAGCGGGAGTTACGGCTCTTTGTTACCGGCCCCGATAGCTCGGTAGAGTGTCCGCTCCGGGGAACGGGAGGTCACGGGTTCGATGCTGGGCCGCGACATACCAAAGTCGTTAACAATGGTACTAGCTGCTCCTCGCTTGGCACTCAGATTTTCGGGGTAGAGCTAGGACTGGTAGACCCAGTGTCAGGATAATGTGACTGGGTGTGGTATCATGTTATGTGTCTGGGACATGATACTTCAGTGAGGCAGCACTATAAAAGTGAGCATTGAGCTCCCTGTCGCAACCGGACACCATCGTGATATGACTAAAAAATTGTTGAAAGCGACGTTAAACCCGAATTCACACACACACGGCTCTTTGTTCTTCAAATAAAGCTAAAATTAGCCGTTTTTGGACTATACAGTCGGTGTTTACTTACTGATTTCCTCCAAACTTGATACATGGCTTTGCATCCATGACACCTCAAACGAATATGATGTGCAAAATTCAATGCATATCATAGAATGTATGGCCCGTTGTTCTTCAAATAATGCTTCCCAGACTCTACTATCTGTGTTTCCCAACTGATTTTAACCAAACTTGATACATGGCTTTGCATCCATGAGGCCTCAGACGAGTTTGTTCATCGTAAAAATACGACACATATCACAGGAGTTATGGCCCTTTATTCTTCAGATAATGCTGAAATTAGCCGTTTCAGGACTCTTATTACAGTCTGTGTTTATCTACCACTTATCACCAAACTTGATACATGGCTTTTCATCCTTAAGACCTCGCACGAGTTTGACCATCTTCAAAATCTGATGTGTTTTATGGGAGTTATGGCCCTTTGTTCTTCAAAAATTGCTGAAATTAGCCAATTCTGGACACTACAGTCTGTGTTTAACTACCGATTTCCATCAAACTTACGGTAATACATGGCTTTGTATCCATGAGACCGCACACGAGTTTGACAATAGTCAAAATCATGGGAGTTATGGCCCTTTGTTCTTCAAATAATACCGAATTAGCCGTTTCCAAACTCTACAGTCTCTGTTCACCTACACCGATTTCCACCAAACTTGATACATGGCTTTGCATCAATGAGACCTCACACGAGTTCGATCATTGTCAAAATCTGTTGCATATCACACGAGTTACAGCCCTTTGTTCATGAAATTTTATACATGTTCCTTATTTGTTCAGAAAAGCTTGATTGAAGTTCAATTTATTGTCACTTGCTCATGACAGGGGGTATTTTAGTTGTTCTACATGGACAGCTCCATCTAGTTTCTTGTTAGAAACATATGTTGTGATGCTTTATTCATCTAGTTTGAGACAAACAAACTTCAGTGGCATGGTGGCTTTTAATCAAATAAACCTGACACCCCATATATTGTAACTCAACCTGTCCAAGCTGTTGGCTTTTTCCAGCTACTCACATTTTTTTTTTCAGCAAAAACATGCAAAAGCTACTTTTTCAGCAAAAATATCAGAATATTTAATATTGTACAGACTAGAGCAGCTGACCATTTGACCACTAGCAAGCTCATTAAGTTAATAAATGATACTTTGCACAACTGACCCTGGTGTTTTTATCCAGAAACTCAGGTTTCTCACCCACCTCTGATTATTGACCCTTTTTGTACCAAATGGAATCTTCCTCCTTATATAGCAGCAGTCCATTTCAAAATTTGGGGGTGTCAGGTTGTGTTTTCTTCATAATTGATTTGGAAAATGACTGAACTTAAAGCAAACAGTGGAGGCCCTGATCAGATGCCGCATTCTGCGGCGCCTGATCCGGGTCTGCACTGTTTGCCAACTACCCGTTTTGGGGTTTCTGGTACTGAGTGAGTGAGTGAGTTTTAGTCTTACGTCCCACCAACAGCTAAGGTCATACGGAGACGGGACCTCGGTTTAAAGACTCATCCGAAAGTCTGGAGAAGCCCGGGATCGATCCTGCGATCCCTGGTTTACAAGGCGAGTAGCGTAACCACTGCACCACGGAGGCTTCTGTTTCTGGTACTAAATGGGTTAATAGGGATTCATACTATTGCAAGTGTCTTTATATAAAGTCCTTGTAAAGTGACTGACAAACAGGGTAGATCCTGATCAGATGGCTTCTTCAGATCTGATCTGGATCTGCACTGTTTTCAAAGGTAGAGGTTGTCATGTTCATCAGGACATGAGTCAAACGAACAAGCAAATTTGCAAAGCAAATAGAAAGAAAAATAAGGCCTAGTAGTATATTCGCACAAAGTTTCAAGCCTTATTTTCTCTGAAAAATAAGACAAAAGGGTTTGAAAATGACATTTGCTACATGTAGTATAGTTGTGATTAGTGTTTTGAGGTTTGAATATAGTCAACAGCAAACGGAAACATGAGACGAACTGAAATCTAGATTTTGCAGTTGTTTTCTTTTTTTTCTGCTTTTTGCCATATATTTGATCCAGCACATTGACGATATTTGATAGTGTGGTTATTGCCTTCTCATGTTTTCATTCAGAACCTGACTTTTTGGTCCTTTTTTACCGTAGCTGGTCAGAAAATTTGGTCTGTATAAAATATCTATAGCTCCAGATAAGTCACATTGATTGATTTATTGGGGTTTAATGACTCGTCAGCCCTTGTGGGTCATTTTATATCATCTCCCAGAGAAGGGGAGAAGAGAAAGAAGAGATAGTAGAGGAGATGAAGGTGAGATGGGAGAGAGAGGAAAATCAAGGAAAGTATAGACAACACTCCTCCTCTACCCTTCTGCTGCAAGGACAGCAGGCCTTGCTCAAATATATACTAGTATCAGCTGGAAGCCCCAGTGACACAAGATACATGACAAGCTTGTGTGACCAGTATAGACTCAGATCAACCTGCACATTCATGGAGTCTGATCAGAGCTTTCGCTGATCGCATGTACTGTCTACAGCCTGCGGCCTAAGTAATCCATAGATTTTCTGTAGCAGATTTTAGCCTCACACTGATCATACACGAGAAGCCAAGTTTACACCAACCTCAGATTATCAATCAGCTTGGTGTTAGTGTAAACCCATGTCAAATATATCAGTTATTTCCCTTGAAGAAGATTGACTGTAACCCTTATCCTGCTGAATAATTAATTTAGCCACACCCATTTCTTTGAACCAATCAGATGTAATTTATTCCTGCAAATTCATAATCTGAATGTCAAACATTGTAGATCCTGATCATCTGGATCTACACTGTTTGCAAAGGTAGCAGGATAAGAGTTAAGCTACAAAATGTCAATCACTACAATTGTCGTCTGCTTTGCCGTCTGCCGGTTACCTTAAAAGTAATTTTTTTGCAAACAGTGTGGACCCAGATCAGACTGCTCCTGTAGGAGCAGTCTGATCTGGGCCCACACTGTGTGCCTGTATGCAATTATATTTTTAAGAAGTTTGCAAAAACAATTCAGCAGACGACATAAGCAGACAACATTTTCAGATGTAGTTTTTCTCGGGGTCCTATGGGTTAATGCATTTCAGTATGTGTTGTGTTCATTTCAGCTTTTGTCATCTATAATTTCTTGAGCCTCTGCTATGAGTACCTGGGTGGGGAGAGTTCCATCATGTCTGACATCAGAGGAAAACCTATTAAGTGAGTACACCAAAACCACAAAAATGTTACCCATATCCTACTGAATAAATAAGTTGGCCACTACCATTTCTGAAGTCCTATCAACCAATCAAATTACTTGATATGATGTATTCATTAAATTAAAAAACAGCATGACAAAAAATGTAGATCCTGATCAGATTGCTTTTAGAAGCCATCTGATCTGGATCTACACTGTTAAGTGTTTGTAAAAATAAGGTTTGTCATGTTCAGGGAGTTAAGGGTTAATTAGAAAATAACATATTTGGTGGCATCATATCAAAATCTGTCCTTACAAAACAATTGAAAATATAAACATTATTTTCGGCCCCGTCGATCGGGGCTTGAAAAAATAGATTGGGCTGCATGATGCTTCCACGCAGAGCTGAAACTGACCGCACATGAGTACTAGTAAACCACTTAGAGGATCTAAGCCTGCCCAGGCAAAGTGGTACAAGTCGGACCATTAATGCATATAAACCCTATTGGTTTCATTGGGCGGCAGGGTTTGGGATGTCATTTCGTCTCAGTGTCGGGTAATTTAGTCCCACAAAATTGGAAGCAACGTTTCCAAAATGACCTAAATTGTTTTGATGTGGATGTGAAACCTCAAATCAATCAACCAAAAAATATACATTATTATCTAGAAGCAGCACACCATACTCTTGTTTTGGACCTGATGAATAAATTGATTTTGCCACACCCATTTCTTACTATCAACCAATCAAAGTACTTGATATATTGAATAAATTCAAATTTGCAAACTGAATGACAAACAGTGTATATCTTGAGCAGAAGGCTACTCTGTTTGCAAAGTTTGAAAAGTAAGTGTAAGGCCAATCTTTCAACCCTGGAGACCAGTTCAGATGCCTATGCAAACAGTGTAGATCCAGACGAGACTGCTCCTTATGAGCCATCTCATCAGGATCTACACTGTTTGACATTTTGTTGACGGCTTTGAATATACATTAAAATTTCTATATTAAGACCACCTTTGGGACTGTTCAAAAGTGGTCTTTAAGACCACTTTTGAACAGTCCCAAAGGTGGTCTCTGACCAGAGGACACTACATGCAGAAAACACAAAGAAAGAATAACTGCAGGCTACCACATAAGCTTTTTAAAACAGAATTAGTCTTAATTCTAGGTGGTCTTAATAGCAGAATTTTACTGTATTTACAGGAATGGAAATTAAAAAAAAGTGTGTGTGGGGGGGGGGGGGGGGGGGCTCTTGAGAAACTTATGGACTTTTAAACAGTGTTGTGATGAGTTGATCAAAGCACTGATAGCACTGACTGGTGGGTGGACTGTGTCTTTGTGAAGGCTTGGAAATTGCTCCCAAACAGGGGCTTAGACCGCCACTTGTTACCCCAGTCATAATTTCAGAGACCTGAAGGTGGCAATGTTCCCAGATCTGTTGGTCATAGTTTCCGAGACCTGAAGATGACAATGTTCCCAGAATTGTAGGTCAAAGTTTCCCAGACCTGAATATTACAATGTTCCCCATATCTGTAGGTCAAAGTTTCCCAGACTTGAATATGACAATGTTGCCAGATTAGTGGGTCATAGTTTCCCAGACCTGAAGATGACAATGTTCCCAGAGCTGTAGGTCATAGTTTCCCAAACTTGTAGATGACAATGTTCCCAGATCTGTAGGTCACAGTTTCCAAGACCTGAAGATGACATTCTTCCCAGATCATAGATCACAGTTTCAAGATATGAAGATCACAATGCACTTCTTTAGGAAACAGTTTCTCTGAACTGAAGATGACAAAGTTCCCAGATTTATTGGTCAAAGTTTCCCAGACCTGAAGATCGCAATTCAGATCTGTAGTTCATAATGTTCCCAGATCTATATGTCACATTATCCAGACCTGAAGATGTCATTCTGCAGGTCATAGTTCCCCAGATCTGAAGATGACAATGTTATTAGAACTGTAGGTCCCAGTTTCCCAGTTCTGAAGATCACAATGTTCCAGATCTGTAAGGCATAGTTTCCCAGATCTGTATGACAAAGTTTCCCAGAACTGAATATGACAATCTTACCAGATCTGTAAGTCATAGTTTCCTAGACCTGAATATGACAATCTTCCCAGATGTGTAGGTCAAAGTTTCTCAGACCTTATGATCACTATGTTCACAGATCTGTACTTCACAGTTTCCAAGACCCGAAGATGACAAAGTTTCCCAGATCTGTAAGGCACAGTTTCCCAGATCAGAAGATGTCAGTGTTTACAGATCTGCAAGTCATATATTTCCAGACCTGAATGTTCCCAGACTGTAGGTCACATTTTCCCAGACCTGAAGCTGACATTATGCCTAAATCTATATGTCATAGTTTCCCATATCTGAAGATGACAGTCTTCCCAGATCTGCAGAAAACAGCTTTACTAGATTGAAGATCACAATGTTACAAGATATGCTGATCACAATGTCATGAAATGTCATAGTTGAATGTGGCCCCTTGTGATGTGGGAAATCAGGTTTCTTATGCTCAAGTGTATTTATTTTGCAATCTTTCAGATCCAGTTGGTTGTGGTGTACATGTTGTCTAGCAGGTAGACAGTACACGATAGGATTCTTACGCTTCTGTAAGCAGGTGAGTTCACAACACTATCTATGCGCTTGTTCTGCTGAATAAATGAGTTTTGCCACAGCCATTTTTGACTTGATGTACAGTAGAACTTGGATAGCTCGAACACCGATGGCTTGTTTACCATGGCTGAGTCGAACCCGTTCTTGAGCCCCTAGGGAAATCCTCTACATAAGCGACTGTGTGGGATAATTTAGGAGATTTTCGTCTTTTTCTTGCAAATGTATGCCGTGTGTACTCATTGGAATCGACTCGATGAGGCGATTCTAATGAGTACACACAGCATGCATTTTCATTATAGCACACCCAAAAAATGTCCAAAAGTATTTCATTATGTCTCCTGGTACATGTAGTTATACCCCCGGCATACGAAGTATGCAATGGGGGTATATAGTTTTTGTCTTTTCCGTCTGTCTGTCTGTCTGTCAGTAAACAATTATTTTGTGTCAAAGATATCTCAGGAACTGCTTCACATAGAAACTTGAAATTTTGCACACACGATCAGTATGACTACTTGTATTGTGGGAAAGAAAATACAGGCCAAGGGGTCAGGCCTTTTAGAGTTATTTCCCTTTGTAGTTCTTGTTTCAGCTGAGGCGATGGCCCTGGCCGGGGGTATACGTGCCCCACTGGTCACTTTGTCTAGTTACCCTGAGTGGCTCGAACTACCCCTGTCTCGAACAGATTTTCGGGGCCCCAAAGGTGTTCGAGCTATTGAAGTGCGACTGTATTCTTAAAAATCCTATCGAATGACAGTGTAGATCCAGATCAGATCTGACCTGGATTTACACCATTAGCAAAGGTAGAGCATATCCTGGTTCAGCAGAAAGAGTGTTAACCCTTGTCCTGCTGAATATTTAATCTTCCACACCCACTACTGATTATCAACCAATCAGATTACTTGATGCAAATTATTGCAACAAATTCACAATCTGAACGACAAACAATGTAGATCATGATCAGATGGCTTCTTCAGAAGCCATTTTATCTGGATCTTCATTGTTTGGAAAATAAGGCATATCCGGGATCAGCAGGACAAGGGTTAATATTTAAACTGCCAATCATGCCATTTTGCAGATACCTTTTTTATCCCCCGCCGAAGGCGGAGGGATATAGTTTTGGCGTTGTCCGTCCGTCCGTCCGTCCATCCTTCCGTCCGTCCTTCCGTCCGTCCGTCACACTTTGTCCGGAACCGTTTCTCAGCAACTATTGCATGGAATTAAATGAAACTTGAAATAAATATGTATTATTATGCTGTGGTGATGCACGCGCAATTTTTTTTCGGATTGACTTTTTACATCCAGAGTTATGGCCCCTTGAATGAATGAAATTCTGGATTTTTCGTCGTCTCACTTTGTCCGGAACCGTTTCTCAGCAACTATTGCATGGAATTAAATGAAAATTGAAATAAATATGTATTATTATGCTGCAGTGATGCACGCGCAATTTTTTTTCGGATTGACTTTTTACATCCAGAGTTATGGCCCCTTAAATGATTGAAATTCTGGATTTTTTCGTCATCTCACTTTGTCCGGAACTGTTTCTCAGCAACTATTGCATGGAATTAAATGAAACGTGAAATAAATATGTATTATTATGCTGCGGTGATGCACGCGCAATTTTTTTCTGGATTGACTTTTTACATCCAGAGTTATGGCCCCTTAAATGATCGAAATTCTGGATTTTTCGTCGTTTCACTTTGTCCGGAACCGTTTCTCAGCAACTATTGCATGGAATTAAATGAAACTTGAAATAAATATGTATTATTATGCTGTGGTGATGCACACGCATTTTTTTTCCGGATTTACTTTTTACATCCAGAGTTATGGCCCCTTAAATGATTGAAATTCTGGATTTTTCGTCGTCTCACTTTTTTGTCGGGAACTGTTTCTCAGCAACTATTGCATGGAATTAAATGAAACTTGAAATAAATATGTATTATTATGCTGTGGTGATGCACGCACAAATTTTTTTCGGATTGACTTTTTACACCCAGAGTTATGGCCCCTTAAATGATTAAAATTCTGGATTTTTCGTCGTCTCACTTTGTCTGGAACCGCTTATCAGCAACTATTGCATGGAATAAAATGAAACTTGAAATAAATATGTATTATTATGCTGCCGTGATGCATGCGCAATTTTTTTTTCTCAATTTTGGCCAGATATATTTTCTTGCCATTCTACACGAAAAACCCATTCGGCGGGGGATATCAATTCAATGAATTTGCTTGTTCAGGCCTTATTTTCTCTAAAAAATAATTGAAAACCTAAAACTGATGTCTGCTTTGAAAATTTCTGTGGCACTACTTGTGAATCAGATCCACATGAAATGTCAAGCCTTTTTCTGAAAAAAAAAAAAAAAAAAATTAAAACTGCAGCCAGCTGTAAAAATTTATTTTGCATTTTGAGGGTTACACACAGGTCAGTACAAATCATTTCACGTTGTCTGAAGGAAACTAATTACAGTCGAACTTCAATGGCTCGAACACCTTTGGGACCTCGAGATCTGTTAGAGACAGGGGTAGTTTGAGTCACAGAGGCTTGCTCCCAGGAGCCATAACGAGGTACTTTTTGACATATTTTCGGTATCCTGTAATGAAAATGTATGCTGTATGTACTCATTAGAATCGCCTCATCGAGGCGATTCTAATGAGTACACACAGCATACATTTGCAAGATAAAAGACTAAAGTCTCCTAAATTATCTCGCACCATTTCTTATGTAGAGGACTTCCCTAGGGACTCAAGAACGGGTTTCGACTCAGCCATGGTAAACAAGCCATCGGTGTTCGAGCCATCAAAGTTCTACTGTATGCTACATTTTTAGCTCACCTGTCACGTAGTGACAAGGTGAGCTTTTGGGATCACTTTTTGTCCGTCGTGCGTCCGTGCGTGCGTGCGTCCGTGCGTGCGTGCGTGCGTGCGTCCGTAAACTTTTCTTCAAACGATATCTCCTCCTAAACCACTGATCGTATTTTGACCAAACTTCACAGGAATGATCCTTAGGTGGTCCCCTTTCAAAGTTGTTCAAATGGTTCCGGTCCGTTGCACATATAGGTCACAGTAGCCAAAAATAGATTTTTTTTCACCGCAAACTTAAAAAATCTTCTTCTCTGAAACCGCAAGGCCCAGGTCTTTGATATTTGGTATGAAGCTTCATCTAGTTGACCCCTACCAAGATTGTTCAAATTATAGTGCTGGGGCCAAAAATGCCCCCGCACGGGGGCCCTTTGGTTTTACATGGGCTTATATAGGGAAAATCTTTAAAAATCTTCTTCTCTGAAACCGCAAGGCCCAGGTCTTTGATATTTGGTATGAAGCTTCATCTAGTGGACCCCTACCAAGATTGTTCAAATTATAGTGCTGGAGCTAAAAATGCCCCCGCACAGGGGCCCTTTGGTTTTACATGGGCTTATATAGGGAAAATCTTGAAAAATCTTCTTCTCTGAAACCGCAAGGCCCAGGTCTTTGATATTTTGTATGAAGCTTCATCTAGTGGACCCCTACCAAGATTGTTCAAATTATAGTGCCGGGGCCAAAAATGCCCCCGCACGGGGGCCCTTTGGTTTTACACGGGCTTATATAGGGAAAATCTTTAAAAATCTTCTTCTCTGAAACCGCAAGGCCCAGGTCTTTGATATTTGGTATGAAGCTTTATCTAGTGGACCCCTACCAAGATTGTTCAAATTATAGTGCTGGATCTAAAAATGCCCCCGCACGGGGGCCCTTTGGTTTTACATGGGCTTATATAGGGAAAATCTTGAAAAATCTTCTTCTCTGAAACCGCAAGGCCCAGGTCTTTGATATTTGGTATGAAGCTTCATCTAGTGGACCCCTACCAAGATTGTTCAAATTATAGTGCTGGGGCCAAAAATGCCTCCGCACCAGGGCCCTTTTGTTTTACATGGGCTTATATAGGGAAAAATCTTTAAAAATCTTCTTCTCTGAAACCGCAAGGCCCAGGTCTTTGATATTTGGTATGAAGCTTCATCTAGTGGACCCCTACCAAGATTGTTCAAATTATAGTGCTGGAGCTAAAAATGCCCCCCACACAGGGCCCTTTGGTTTTACATGGGCTTATATAGGGAAAATCTTTAAAAATCTTCTTCTCTGAAACCGCAAGGCCCAGGTCTTTGATATTTGGTATGAAGCTTCATCTAGTGGACCCCTACCAAGATTATTCAAATTATAGTGCTGGGGCCAAAAATGCCCCCGCACCAGGGCCCTTTTGTTTTACATAGGCTTATATAGGGAAAATCTTGAAAAATCTTCTTCTCTGAAACTGCAAGGCCCATGTCTTTGATATTTGGTATGAAGCTTCATCTTGTGGACCTCTACCAAGATTATTCAAATTATAGCCCTGGGGCCAAAAATGCCCCCGCTCCGGGGCCCTTTGGTTTTACATAGACGTATATAGGGAAAATCTTGAAAAATCTTCTTCTTTGAAACCACAAGGCTTAGGTCTTCGATATTTGTTATGAAGCTTCAGCTAGTGGACCTCTATAAAGATTGTTCAAATTATAGCCCTGAGACCAAAAATGCCTCTGCCATGTGGCCCTTTGGTTTTACATAGACTTATATAAGGAAAATCTTTAAAAATCATCTTCTCTGAAACACAAGGCTTAGGTCTTTGATATTTGTTATGAAGCTTCAGCTAGTGGACCTCTACCAAGATTGTTCAAACTATAGCCCTGGGGCCAAAAATGCCCCTGCTCCGGGGCCCTTTGGTTTAACATAGACTTATATAGGGAAAATCTTGTTTTACATAGACTTCCATATGCAGAGTAAACCTTTAAAATCTTCTTCTCTGAAACTAGAAAGCCCAGGTGTTTCATATTCGATATGAAGCTTCATCTTGTGGACCTCTACCAAGATTGTTCAAATTATAGCCCTGGGGCCAAAATTGACCCTGCCCGGGGCCCACTTGTTATACATTGGATCAGGTGAGCGAACCAGGGCCCTCTGGGCCCTCTTGTTAACTAAACATAGCTGGTGGAACGGCAAACAGTGCTGATCTTGATCTTGGAGCCTGTTAAATAAGCGGTCAGTGGCAGTCACAGGAGAAAGAACGAAGTATTGGACCTGCCCCAAAAGCTTCGTTGGAAGCACATCTGACTGGTGATCAGAAGGTCGCCGGTTTGATAAGTTTCCGGTCGGCAGCAATCTGCTGTGGAGATAGATCATGAAATGTTTTCTAGGATCACTTTCTGCTTTCCGCTGATTTAAGAACAGCAGTTGTCAGTTTCTGTCAAAGAATCCGCACTGTACTGGTTAAGCACTTGTGTATAAGCCCACTGAGGTGTGGTCAGGTAAACTGACCAGGTCAACATGTCCTTAATATTGTTGACTGGGCTGTTATATGCCAAAAAGCAAAGAAAATATTGAAAATTACCAGGACATTTCATTTTATACTTGGCAAACATAAAAGGTTTTGCAAATCAACCCTTTAACTGTCAATAATTTTATTGTCCCCCGCCCGAAAAGCGAGGGGATATAGTATTCGGCTTTCCGTGATGCGTGGTGCGTGGTTCCGAGCTTGTAGTAGGTACCTTGTGAGCGCAACTCCTCCTACAGTTTTAAACCAATCCTTCTGAAATTTTACAGGTGTCTTTATCATGGTTTGAAGTTGTGCATGTGCTTTTTTCAGAATTCTCTAATTAATTTTTTTCACTTTTTAGCTCACCTGAGCCTTTAGGCTCATAGGTGAGCTTATAGTATAGCCATGGTCCGTCGTCCGTCCGTCCGTCCGTCCATCCGTCCGTCCGTCCGTCCACCATTTTCAAAGATCTTCTTCTCCTATACTGCAGGGCCAATCAAAGCCAAATTTCATATGGAGCCTCAGTGGGATGGGGGAACGAAAGTTTGTTCGCAGGGTCTGGATCACATGACCAAGATGGCCGCCATGCCCATATATGGTAAAAAGCCTTCAAAAATCTTCTTCTCCAGAACCATAAGGCCAGTGGCCTTGAAACTTGGCATGTAGCATATGGTACTCAGGCCCATCATGGTTTGTACAAATGGTGACCCTGGGTTGACCTTGACCTATTTTACAGCAATGTCAAATTTGCCGACTTAGGCTTTTGCATGGGGCAAAGTGAAAATTATGGATTTATAGGAAACCATTGAAGACAGTGTCACCAAAATTTGTAGATCAGGTAAAGTAACTGAATACATGAAGATCTATGGGTGATAAAGGTCAAGGTCATTCATTGGCCTTAGACCCAAGATGGCCGCCATGCCCATATATGGTAAAAAACCTTCAAAAACCTTCTTCTCCAGAACCATGAGGCCATTGGCCTTGAAACTTGGCATGTAGCATATGGTACTCGGGCCCATCATGGTTTATACAAATGGTGACCCTGGGCTGACCTTGACCTATTTTACAGCAATGTCAAATTTGCCGACATAGGCTTTTGCATGGGGCAAAGTGAAAATAATGGATTTATAGGAAACCATTGAAGACAGTGTCACCAAAATTGGTAGATCAGGTAAAGTAACTGAATACATGAAGATCTGTGGGTGAGAAAGGTCAAGGTCATTCATTGGCCTTAGACCCAAGATGGCCGCCATGCCCATATATGGTAAAAAGCCTTCAAAAATCTTCTTCTCCAGAACCATAATGCCAGTGGCCTTGAAACTTGGCATGTAGCATATGGTACTGGGGCCCATCATGGTTTGTACAACTGGTGACCCTGGGTTGACCTTGACCTATTTTACAGCAATGTCAAATTTGCCGACTTAGGCTTTTGCATGGGGCGAAGTGAAAATAATGGATTTATAGGAAACCATTGAAGACAGTGTCACCAAAATAAAAAAAGGGGGGAGACATCTGTGTTTTTGTAGAAAAACAAATTCTATAGTTTTGTTCTGTTACTGCCCTTGAGATATGAAAATAAATTGGAACAAGTTTTCTTTTTGTTTCATTTGCTTCTGTATACAGTATACCATTTATGTCCAATGGACAGTTCCTCATATTTTCCCTTTCTGTGAGCCAGGCACCGAGGTTATAAAACTTTTTTCACGCTCAACTCACTTCAGCATGAAATTGACCCTGCTCATAAGTTTTAAAATGCCAACAAATATTGAGATGGCATTTTAAAATTTATGAGCAGGGTAAATGACATTTTCTGCTGATCTAAGTAGGAAAATTGTCACCAGACAGGTGAGCGGTTCAGGACCACTGGTCCTCTGGTTTCACATTTTTAACTCAGACTTTTTTCATGCATCAATTCTGATTTCATAGTAGGTACCTTGTGAGCACAACTTCTCCACAGAAAAGATTTCATGAACATTCAATCTTTATGAAGGAATGTTGCCGAACCTGGTAGGTATCGAGCCCGCGTTAAGTTATACCAATGGTTGCCTGGTTAACTTACTTATTTTTTAACAGCACAAATGAAAATAAGGCGGGGGACATAAATTCTCTGTGGAATTTGCTTGTTTTTTAAGACGTCTTTTTTATTTATTTTTTTTTCATAATTTTTATAGGGGAAAGTAAAGATTGCATCACGAAAACACGCCTATATAATATTGAACCCCTTAACCTTCACTTTCATATACTGGTGTATACAGGGGTATACATTGTTTTTCTTATTTCTGCGCAAAAACATAAATTGTGAGTATTCTTTAGACCCACCTCACTGAGACGGTTCTAACGAGTACCCACAATCTATAATTAGAGTAGAGCAGAAATATGAAAAATATCAATATTTTTTTATTGGAAATTTTTTTCATTTTTATTGGTGACAAAATATTCAATATATTTTAATAGGCGTGTTTTTGTAATGGATATTGCATGTGAATCAGCTGCCCAGCAGCGGATTCACATGTAATGTGAAACCTTATTTTAACCGACAAATAATTAAAAAAATGAAATTAAAAAAAATAATAATAATCGACCTTATTTATAGAGGGTAACACATTTAGTAAACTAGTACTAATCTTCCATGTGGCCCTCTTTTTCCTGGGTAGAAACCAGTACTACGCAATGTGGATAAAGTCTCTTGCTGAAGGAAACAACACTTGCCGCTTGTGGGGATCGAACCCGGTACCTCTCGATCTGGATCCGATACTTTACCACTGCACCACAGCACTCCACCCTTTGCCATCTCCTTTCAAAATTTCAATCACTTTTAAGAGTTTACTCTTAAGATGCCGAGAAAAACTACATCTGAAAATGTCGTCTGCTTAGGACGTCTGCTGATTTTTTTTGCAAACTTTTAAAAAATATTTTTGCATACAGGCAAACAGTGTGGACACTGATCAGACTGGTACTAGAGGAGCAGTCTGATCGGGGTCCACACTGTTTGCAAAAATGACTTTTAAAGTAACTGGCAGACGGCAAAGCAGATGACAATTGTCTTGATTGGCATTTTTTGGATTAATCTTACATTTCGTGTCATTCTGGTATTTTGTTCTCATTTATAAAGATACAGAAAAGAGCTTCAGTCATGAAACCATAGATAATTTCCCCTCGAAACAAAATTGAAGATCTAAGAGACCGTTGATGAAGCCATTATGGCCAGAATATGGCTGCAGAAAAAAATATTTGTAAGGATAGGAATGAAAAAACAAGCAGATATTTTCTGTGTAGTTCATTTTGTTACAGAATTTGTAGTTAAATTTAATGGAAACACCAGACAGTCTGCAATTTCATTAGAAAACCTGTTTTACATTCTTTGCAAACAGTGAATTCTAAACACAACTTAACCCTTAAAACGCCTAGAAAAACTACATCTGAAAATGTCGTCTGCTTATGTCGTCTGCTGAATCTTTTTACAAACTTTTTAAAAATATATTTGCATACAGGCAAACTGAGTGGACCCAGATCAGACTGCTCCTAGAGGAGCAGTCTGATCTAGTCCCACACTCTAGGAGCAGTCTGATCTGGTCCCACATTGTTTGCAAAAATGACTTTTAAAGTAACGGGCAGACGACAAAACAGGCGACAATTGTAGTGATTGGCATTGTATGGGTTAATTGTCAGTTGAGACGGATTGCATGCCAAGTACTGCAACAGAAGGCTAGGTTGTTTGTTTGTAGTTTTCTCTAGTTTCTCTTGTTTTTGCCCACCTGATTTATGATCAGCTCGATATAAGTGAAAAATACATAATGTGAATTTGGAATACTGGTCAAACATCAACTGCCCAGATACTACAGTACATGTACAGTACAAACCAACCTCTTTTATAACACAATTATTAGGGTCCAAAGCTGAAACTCTCTTAGTTAACAAGCATCTTATATCCAAACAGGGCCCCTGCCCATTGGGGCTTGGAGAAATAGATTGGGCTGCATGGCGTTTCCAGGCAGAGATGAAACTGACCGCACATGAGCCCTGGTAAACCACTTAGAAGGACTAATAAGTTCTGAATAGTTAGATCCTTTGGGAGCAAAAATGCACCGATAAATGAAAATAGCAGACTTGGTTTTATTGAATCTGTTCATGACCAGTAGTGAAATTTGCAACACCAGCCACGCTCTCTAGCACTGGCTTAAGCAGAACTCTATTTTAAAAATATATATAAATGAACTCAATGATCCCAAAGGACCAGAAAAAATAAGCCCGAGTAAGACTGACCAATGCATACAAGCCTTTTGGTTTCATTGGGTGCCAGGACGTTTCATTGGGTGCCAGGACTTGACATGTGTCTGTTTCTTGGAGCAAATGATGTCAAACTTTTTGACCTGTGACCTTGATCTTTGACCTACATGTATTTTTCAAAAATTTAAAAAAAGTTTAACCGTGACTATACAGTCAAACCTGTAGTAGTGGCCACCTCTATTAAGCAAGCAACCTGTCTTAAGCAAGCAGGCATTCAGTTCCCCAAAAAGGAAAATGCATTAAAATTCACCTGTGTTAAGCAAGCACCTGCCCTAAGCAAGCACTTTTTGAATATCCCAGAGGTGCTTGCTTAATACAGGTTGGACTGTATTTCCAAAAGTATTTGGCCCAGTCATGAAACTTGACACACATCTACTACATTCTGACCAAGATCCATAACTCTATCATGCACCATCATCATCATCAACGGATTGTTGATTAACATGCAGGTACAGGGGCAAAGTCCACATAAGTGGACCCCCTTCCAGGTAGCTGGCTTGCTGCACGCATGGCAGATCTTACACCAGATCTCCAGGCTTGTCTGTCATGAGGATCTATAGCAGAAAGCTTCCATTCTCTGCAATCTCTTTCTGTCAGCTGCTTCCAGGTCATCTTGGGCCTTCCAGGTCCCCCCTTTCCACCTACCTGTTTGTCACATGCAGTCTTGACTGCACCGCTGGAGCGGTCTACATGTCCATACCAGTGGAGCCTTCGCTCTTTCAGGATGAGGTCCAGGTCCTCAATGCCAAGAGGCTCAAGTAACTCACTGGACCTGATGGTGACAGCGTCCTGTGGCTTGACATTGCAGATCTGTCTGATCATCGCCCTGTCATTCCGCTGAAGACGTTAGAGGTGTTGGCTTTGTCAGTGGCCATGTCTCACTGGCATGGAGCATTTCGCTCCACATGCAAGAGCTGTACACTCGGCCGCGTGTCTTGAATGAGTGGTGGCGGTAAGAGAGAACTGGTTGCAACTCCTTGAATTTCTTCCAGGCTGTTTTCACACTTGATGTGGTTGAAAGGTCGCAACCACCTGCTGCTGAGAGCATATCACCTAGGTAGCAAAAGGAAATTACAACCTCCAGCTTGTCGGATCCGACTTGGACTTCCCTCTGTGGTCTGCCATCTAAGGGGCGTGCAGTTCCTTGGCACCGTGTACACCTGTAATCAGGGTCCTCTATCAGGCGCTTGAGCCCACTGCATTTCTTGTGCACCCAGAACTTGCAGCCATTACAAAAGATACTGTTGCTGCCCACTCCAGTGTGACATACAGCACATGGGAACTGGCCTGTACTCTGCAGGAGGTCCAGACCTGTACCACAGATCATGAGCTTTGTCTTTCCTGCATTCACCCTCAGCCCTTTCGCCCCCATTGCCTCTTTCCAAGTTAAGAGCCCCCTGACACATTCCTCAAGGGATCAGCTATGATGACAAGGTCATCAGTATGCAGGTCCGCCCAGTGGACTCCAGAGCGGAACTCGCATGACAAGGCTTCAAGAACAATGATGAAAAGCAGTGGGCTGAGAACAGAGCCTTGATGAACACCCACCTTCACTTCAAAATCTTCACTGTAACCATCACCAACACAGCTCCGAGCATTAGCATACATCCCTTGGACCAGTCACACAATCCACTTGTCCACAAGTTTTCTTAGTGCCCACCAGATGACTTTCCGAGGCACTCGATCAAATGCCTTCTCCAGGTCTACAAAAGCCATTTAGAGTCTCCTGTTGGCCGCCAGATACTTCTCTTGCAGCTGCCATACAACAAAAATTGCGTCTGTTGTGCCTCTTCCTGGGACGAAACCAAACTGGGAATCGTCGATGAACACCAACTGCCTAATGAGGCCATCCACGATCCTCTCCAGGACTTCATGCAATTTGATTGATTTATCAACCTTTAAGACAAATGAAAAAAACAGACGAGCATAGCACCCGCTTGCGGCGCTCTTGTCTAGTTTCACATATGACAATTCCTGTTTTCTCTTTTCACAAATTAGACTGTCTATCAGGTCGGAAATCACATTTTTTTTTCAGACAGGAACACACCATTGGCATTGCTGATATGTAAATAAAAATCAGATACCTTCTTTCTTACATTGTTAATTATAGCATGGTATGGGATACAGCCTGAAGGTACCAATCATTGATCAGAAATTCATAAATATATAATGTTTGCCAATTTTTCGTGTTTATTGTGCAGACAGTGAAAATCGCCAGTGCCAAACCCCTTAATTGTTGCCTTGACAGCAGTGTTAAGATTAAGATTTAACTTCATATAACCATTATATCATAATGAATGATCTGTTTTAGATCAAACTCAGCAGGAATGTTCACTGGGCAGTAGCCTTTCAAATAGAACCTTTTTAGGCTAAATCATTGTTGCCATGGTAATGAGAGGGCATCTCAAAGTTGTCAAAAAGTGTGATTTCACATGTATTTTTGACCGAATCTTCACCCTGCTGTCAATGCAACAATTAAGGGGTTTGGTACTGGCAATTTTCACTATCTGCATCATGTTTTGCCAGCGTCAATTTTGAGGATATTTGATCCCAGACGCCCTCAGATTTCATTTCAGCAGCTGGCTAGACCATACCCCCAATTTTGGCCGTTAGGGGCACAGCAGCCCCTCTTCAACCCCCCCCATAGGTATATTTTCAGTGGCGAGCCATGTGACAAAACAGGCCATTTTTAAGAACAGCTTATCCTTATGCAAGCATAGCTGTCCAGAGGTGGGGAATGCAGGGGCTTAAAAAAGTGTGTGTGTGTGGGGGGGGGGGGGGGGGGGGGGGACAGACATGAAGAGGTGTATCTGAGTGGGGAAGGGTTAAGCACTGTTTGCAAACAGGATTTTCCATCAAAAATAGAATAAAAACCAAAGGATAGATATGACATTAAAGTGACAAATGGACTTGTTCAATATTTAACAATGGAAGAGTCTACCAGAATACAGTGAGTTACAATGAAATAATCCAAACCCACTTTGCCCTTATTATGGGGAGTACGGTATATGTATCAGTTTCCTATCTTTATTTTTCCAGGCGACCCTACAGTTTTGTCTCATTAAACCAGTGATGGCTCTAATCACTCTTATACTACAGGCTTTCAATCTCTACAAAGACGGCAACTTCTCGTAAGTTCATTTTATCATACCGTAAAAATCTTAAAAAATTCGGACACCTTGAGGGCTTGCTGTAATTCTCCTAAGATTTTAGCAAATTTGTTTCATGGTCCAGCAAGGAGTCTAAAAGGTGCAAACAGAAGGCAAACAGTGTAGAGCCTGATCAGACTGCTCCTGAAGGAGCAGTCTGATCAGGCTCTACACTGTTTGCCTAGCTGCACTGATCAGACTGCTCCTGAAGGAGCAGTCTGACCAGGCTCTACACTGTTTGCCTAGGCCTGTTTCTCTGAATACTTAGGATCATTACGGTATGTCTGTATTAAACATTGTCCTGTTGAACCAGGATATGCTCTACATTTGGAAACAGTGTATACAGAGAACCTGTCTAAGTGGCCATCTCTATTAAGCAAGCAACCTGTCTTTAGCAAGCAGGCATTCAGTTCCCAAGAAAGGCAAATTACAGAAATAGATTATATCAAATAATTTGAATGGTTGATAGTCAAAGATGGGTGTGGCAAAATTATTTATTCAGCGTAACGAAGTTTAACCCATATATTGTGTAGAATTTTCCACCTTATAGTGAGTGAGTGTGTTCCAGTTTTATGTCCCACCAACAGCTAAGGTCATACTGAGACGGGTCCACCTTATAGATTGGGACAGGTCCATTACCCACTTAAGGGTGACCACGCCCATCTGGGCTTGAAAAAATAGATGGACTGCATGATGATTCCAGGCAGAGCTGAAACCGACCACACACGAGTACTGGTAAAACGCTTAGACGATCTAAGCCTGTCCAAGCAAAGTGGTTTGTCTTTGCTCATAAACCCTATTGGTTTCATTGGGCAACAGGGCTTGAGATGTCGTTTCATCCCAAATGCCGGGTAAAAGTCCCCAAAAATTGGAAGCAATGTCTCCAAAATGACATATACAGTGTTGACGGGGATGTTAAACCTCAGATCAAACAAACAAAAAAAACACTTAAGGGGTGTCTGACTATTTTCATTATTGCAAGTTTTATTGATGAAATCATACTTTAAGCAAACAGTGTAGACCCAGATCTGATGCTGGATTCTGGGACTACTCCTTGGACCATCATCCTTTAAAGAGTGCTAGGCTTGGAAAAGACATATTTCTGCTTGTGTTTCGATCACTTCAGAGACAGCAGATTCTTTTAAGTTTTCATCTGATCAAATTTACCCATTAGCTAGGACAGAAATTTATCTGATTGAAGATCAATGGAGAGTTTAAGATAAATGCTTTTTTAGCTCACCTGTCACGTAGTGACAAGGTGGGCTTTTGTGATCACTTTTCGTCCGTCGTCAGTGCGTGCGTGTGTGTGTGTGTGTGTGTGTGCGTAAACTTTTTCTTCAAATGACATCTCCTCCTAAACCACTGATCAGATTTTGACCAAACTTCACAGCAATGATCCTAAGGTGGTCCCCTATCAAAATTGTTCAAATGGTTCCGGTCCATTGCACATCTGGGTCACAGGAGCTAAAAATACATTTTTTTAAATGAAAACTTTAAAAATCTTCTTCTCTGAAACCGCAAGTCCCAGGTCTTTGATATTTGGTATGAAGCTTCATCTAGTGGACCTCTACCAAGATTGTTCAAATTAAAGCCCTGGGGGCCAAAATGCCCCCACCCCGGGGGCCTTTGGTTTTACATAGGCTTATATAGGGAAAATCATTAAAAAATCTTCTTCTCTGAAACCACAAGGCCCAGGTCTTTAATATTTGGTGTGAAGCTTTACCTGGTGGACCTCCACTAAGATTGTTCAAATTATAGCCTTAGGGCCAAAAATGCCCCCGCCCCGGGGGCCTTTGGTTTTACATAGGCTTATACAGGGAAAATCTTTAAAAATCTTCTCTGAAACCGCACGGCCCAGATCTTTGATATTTGGTGTGAAGCTTCATCTAGTGGACCTCTACCAGGATTGTTCAAATTAAAGCCCTGGGGGCCAAAATGCCCCCGCCCCGGGGGCCTTTGGTTTTACATAGGCTTATATGGGGAAAATCATTAAAAAATCTTCTTCTCTGAAACCACAAGGCCCAGGTCTTTAATATTTGGTGTGAAGCTTTACCTGGTGGACCTCTACTAAGATTGTTCAAATTAAAGCCCTGGGGGCCAAAATGCCCCCGCCCCAGGGGCCTTTGGTTTTACATAGGCTTATACATGGAAAATCTTTAAAAATCTTCTTCTCTGAAACCGCACGGCCCAGATCTTTGATATTTGGTGTGAAGCTTCATCTAGTGGACCTCTACCAAGATTGTTCAAATTATAGCCCTGGGGGCCAAAATGCCCCCGCCCCGGGGCCTATGGTTTTACATAGGCTTATATAGGGAAAATCATTAAAAAATCTTCTTCTCTGAAACCACAAGGCCCAGGTCTTTAATATTTGGTGTGAAGCTTTACCTAGTGGACCTCTACTAAGATTGTTCAAATTATAGCCTTAGGGCCAAAAATGCCCCCGCCCCAGGGGCCTTTGGTTTTACATAGGCTTATACAAGGAAAATCTTTAAAAATCTTCTTCTCTGAAACCGCACGGCCCAGATCTTTGATATTTGGTGTGAAGCTTCATCTAGTGGACCTCTACCAAGATTGTTCAAATTATAGCCCTGGGGGCCAAAATGCCCCCGCCCCGGGGCCTATGGTTTTACATAGGCTTATATAGGGAAAATCATTAAAAAATCTTCTTCTCTGAAACCACAAGGCCCAGGTCTTTAATATTTGGTGTGAAGCTTTACCTGGTGGACCTCCACTAAGATTGTTCAAATTATAGCCTTAGGGCCAAAAATGCCCCCGCCCCGGGGGCCTTTGGTTTTACATAGGCTTAT
Source organism: Lucinisca nassula (assembly GCA_963580285.1). NCBI lineage: Eukaryota > Metazoa > Mollusca > Bivalvia > Lucinida > Lucinidae > Lucinisca > Lucinisca nassula. The sequence continues at coordinate 73,403,250 of OY757011.1, read as the reverse complement.
CCAGGGAAAATCTTTAAAAATCTTCTTCTCTGAAACCGCACGGCCCAGATCTTTGATATTTGGTGTGAAGCTTCATCTAGTGGACCTCTACCAGGATTGTTCAAATTAAAGCCCTGGGGGCCAAAATGCCCCCGCCCCAGGGGCCTTTGGTTTTACATAGGCTTATATAGGGAAAATCATTAAAAAACTTCTTCTCTGAAACCACAAGGCCCAGGTCTTTAATATTTGGTGTGAAGCTTTACCTGGTGGACCTATACTAAGATTGTTCAAATTAAAGCCCTGGGGGCCAAAATGCCCCCGCCCCAGGGGCCTTTGGTTTTACATAGGCTTATACAGGGAAAATCTTTAAAAATCTTCTTCTCTGAAACCGCACGGCCCAGATCTTTGATATTTGGTGTGAAGCTTCATCTAGTGGACCTCTACCAAGATTGTTCAAATTATAGCCCTGGGGGCCAAAATGCCCCCGCCCCGGGGCCTATGGTTTTACATAGGCTTATATAGGGAAAATCATTAAAAAATCTTCTTCTCTGAAACCACAAGGCCCAGGTCTTTAATATTTGGTGTGAAGCTTTACCTAGTGGACCTCTACTAAGATTGTTCAAATTATAGCCTTAGGGCCAAAAATGCCCCCGCCCCGGGGGCCTTTGGTTTTACATAGGCTTATACAGGGAAAATCTTTAAAAATCTTCTTCTCTGAAACCGCAAGGCCCAGATCTTTGATATTTGGTGTGAAGCTTCATCTAGTGGACCTCTACCAGGATTTTTCAAATTATAGCCCTGGGGGCCAAAATGCCCCCGCCCCGGGGGCCTTTGGTTTTACATAGGCTTATACAGGGAAAATCTTTAAAAATCTTCTTCTCTGAATCGCACGGCCCAGATCTTTGATATTTGGTGTGAAGCTTCATCTAGTGGACCTCTACCAGGATTGTTCAAATTAAAGCCCTGGGGGCCAAAATGCCCCCGCCCCAGGGGCCTTTGGTTTTACATAGGCTAATATGGGGAAAATCATTAAAAAATCTTCTTCTCTGAAACCACAAGGCCCAGGTCTTTAATATTTGGTATGAAGCTTCATCTAGTGGACCTCTACCAAGATTGTTCAAATTAAAGCCCTGGGGGCCAAAATGCCCCCGCCCCGGGGGCCTTTGGTTTTACATAGGCTTATATAGGGAAAATCATTAAAAAATCTTCTTCTCTGAAACCACAAGGCCCAGGTCTTTAATATTTGGTGTGAAGCTTTACCTGGTGGACCTCCACTAAGATTGTTCAAATTATAGCCTTAGGGCCAAAAATGCCCCCGCCCCGGGGACCTTTGGTTTTACATAGGCTTATACAGGGAAAATCTTTAAAAATCTTCTTCTCTGAAACCGTACGGCCCAGATCTTTGATATTTGGTGTGAAGCTTCATCTAGTGGACCTCTACCAGGATTGTTCAAATGAAAGCCCTGGGGACCAAAATGCCCCCGCCCCAGGGGCCTTTGGTTTTACATAGGCTTATATGGGGAAAATCATCAAAAAATCTTCTTCTCTGAAACCACAAGGCCCAGGTCTTTAATATTTGGTGTGAAGCTTTACCTGGTGGACCTCTACTAAGATTGTTCAAATTATAGCCCTGGGGGCCAAAATGCCCCCGCCCCAGGGGCCATTGGTTTTACATAGGCTTATACAGGGAAAATCTTTAAAAATCTTCTTCTCTGAAACCGCACGGCCCAGATCTTTGATATTTGGTGTGAAGCTTCATCTAGTGGACCTCTACCAAGATTGTTCAAATTATAGCCCTGGGGGCCAAAATGCCCCCGCCCCGGGGCCTATGGTTTTACATAGGCTTATATAGGGAAAATCATTAAAAAATCTTCTTCTCTGAAACCACAAGGCCCAGGTCTTTAATATTTGGTGTGAAGCTTTACCTAGTGGACCTCTACTAAGATTGTTCAAATTATAGCCTTAGGGCCAAAAATGCCCCCGCCCCGGGGGCCTTTGGTTTTACATAGGCTTATACAAGGAAAATCTTTAAAAATCTTCTTCTCTGAAACCGCACGGCCCAGATCTTTGATATTTGGTGTGAAGCTTCATCTAGTGGACCTCTACCAAGATTGTTCAAATTATAGCCCTGGGGGCCAAAATGCCCCCGCCCCGGGGCCTATGGTTTTACATAGGCTAATATGGGGAAAATCATTAAAAAATCTTCTTCTCTGAAACCACAAGGCCCAGGTCTTTAATATTTGGTATGAAGCTTCATCTAGTGGACCTCTACCAAGATTGTTCAAATTAAAGCCCTGGGGGCCAAAATGCCCCCGCCCCGGGGGCCTTTGGTTTTACATAGGCTTATATAGGGAAAATCATTAAAAAATCTTCTTCTCTGAAACCACAAGGCCCAGGTCTTTAATATTTGGTGTGAAGCTTTACCTGGTGGACCTCCACTAAGATTGTTCAAATTATAGCCTTAGGGCCAAAAATGCCCCCGCCCCGGGGGCCTTTGGTTTTACATAGGCTTATACAGGGAAAATCTTTAAAAATCTTCTTCTCTGAAACCGCACGGCCCAGATCTTTGATATTTGGTGTGAAGCTTCATCTAGTGGACCTCTACCAGGATTGTTCAAATGAAAGCCCTGGGGACCAAAATGCCCCCGCCCCAGGGGCCTTTGGTTTTACATAGGCTTATATGGGGAAAATCATCAAAAAATCTTCTTCTCTGAAACCACAAGGCCCAGGTCTTTAATATTTGGTGTGAAGCTTTACCTGGTGGACCTCTACTAAGATTGTTCAAATTATAGCCCTGGGGGCCAAAATGCCCCCGCCCCAGGGGCCTTTGGTTTTACATAGGCTTATACAGGGAAAATCTTTAAAAATCTTCTTCTCTGAAACCGCACGGCCCAGATCTTTGATATTTGGTGTGAAGCTTCATCTAGTGGACCTCTACCAAGATTGTTCAAATTATAGCCCTGGGGGCCAAAATGCCCCCGCCCCGGGGCCTATGGTTTTACATAGGCTTATATAGGGAAAATCATTAAAAAATCTTCTTCTCTGAAACCACAAGGCCCAGGTCTTTAATATTTGGTGTGAAGCTTTACCTAGTGGACCTCTACTAAGATTGTTCAAATTATAGCCTTAGGGCCAAAAATGCCCCCGCCCCGGGGGCCTTTGGTTTTACATAGGCTTATACAAGGAAAATCTTTAAAAATCTTCTTCTCTGAAACCGCACGGCCAAGATCTTTGATATTTGGTGTGAAGCTTCATCTAGTGGACCTCTACCAAGATTGTTCAAATTATAGCCCTGGGGGCCAAAATGCCCCCGCCCCGGGGCCTATGGTTTTACATAGGCTTATATAGGGAAAATCATTAAAAAATCTTCTTCTCTGAAACCACAAGGCCCAGGTCTTTAATATTTGGTGTGAAGCTTTACCTGGTGGACCTCCACTAAGATTGTTCAAATTATAGCCTTAGGGCCAAAAATGCCCCCGCCCCGGGGGCCTTTGGTTTTACATAGGCTTATACATGGAAAATCTTTAAAAATCTTCTTCTCTGAAACCGCACGGCCCAGATCTTTGATATTTGGTGTGAAGCTTCATCTAGTGGACCTCTACCATGATTGTTCAAATTAAAGCCCTGGGGGCCAAAATGCCCCCACCCCAGGGGCCTTTGGTTTTACATAGGCTTATATGGGGAAAATCATTAAAAAACTTCTTCTCTGAAACCACAAGGCCCAGGTCTTTAATATTTGGTGTGAAGCTTTACCTGGTGGACCTCTACTAAGATTGTTCAAATTAAAGCCCTGGGGGCCAAAATGCCCCCGCCCCAGGGGCCTTTGGTTTTACATAGGCTTATACAGGGAAAATCTTTAAAAATCTTCTTCTCTGAAACGCACGGCCCAGATCTTTGATATTTGGTGTGAAGCTTCATCTAGTGGACCTCTACCAAGATTGTTCAAATTATAGCCCTGGGGGCCAAAATGCCCCCGCCCCGGGGCCTATGGTTTTACATAGGCTTATATAGGGAAAATCATTAAAAAATCTTCTTCTCTGAAACCACAAGGCCCAGGTCTTTAATATTTGGTGTGAAGCTTTACCTAGTGGACCTCTACTAAGATTGTTCAAATTATAGCCTTAGGGCCAAAAATGCCCCCGCCCCGGGGGCCTTTGGTTTTACATAGGCTTATACAGGGAAAATCTTTAAAAATCTTCTTCTCTGAAACCGCACGGCCCAGATCTTTGATATTTGGTGTGAAGCTTCATCTAGTGGACCTCTACCAGGATTTTTCAAATTATAGCCCTGGGGGCCAAAATGCCCCAATGCCCCCGCCCCGGGGGCCTTTGGTTTTACATAGGCTTATACAGGGAAAATCTTTAAAAATCTTCTTCTCTGAAACCGCACGGCCCAGATCTTTGATATTTGGTGTGAAGCTTCATCTAGTGGACCTCTACCAGGATTGTTCAAATTAAAGCCCTGGGGGCCAAAATGCCCCCGCCCCAGGGGCCTTTGGTTTTACATAGGCTTATATGGGGAAAATCATTAAAAAATCTTCTTCTCTGAAACCACAAGGCCCAGGTCTTTAATATTTGGTGTGAAGCTTTACCTGGTGGACCTCTACTAAGATTGTTCAAATTATAGCCTTAGGGCCAAAAATGCCCCCGCCCCGGGGGCCTTTGGTTTTACATAGGCTTATACAGGGAAAATCTTTAAAAATCTTCTTCTCTGAAACCGCACGGCCCAGATCTTTGATATTTGGTGTGAAGCTTCATCTAGTGGACCTCTACCAAGATTGTTCAAATTATAGCCCTGGGGGCCAAAATGCCCCCGCCCCGGGGCCTATGGTTTTACATAGGCTTATATAGGGAAAATCATTAAAAAATCTTCTTCTCTGAAACCACAAGGCCCAGGTCTTTAATATTTGGTGTGAAGCTTTACCTAGTGGACCTCTATTAAGATTGTTCAAATTATAGCCTTAGGGCCAAAAATGCCCCCGCCCCGGGGGCCTTTGGTTTTACATAGGCTTATACAGGGAAAATCTTTAAAAATCTTCTTCTCTGAAACCGCACGGCCCAGATCTTTGATATTTGGTGTGAAGCTTCATCTAGTGGACCTCTACCAGGATTTTTCAAATTATAGCCCTGGGGGCCAAAATGCCCCCGCCACAGGGGCCTTTGGTTTTACATAGGCTTATATAGGGAAAATCATTAAAAAATCTTCTTCTCTGAAACCACAAGGCCCAGGTCTATAATATTTGGTGTGAAGCTTTACCTGATGGACCTCTACTACTCCCCGGGGCCCTTTTGGTTTTACATAGGCTAATATAGGGAAATCTTTAAAAATCTTCTTCTCTGAAACCACAAGGCCCAGGACTTTGATATTTTGTATGAAGCTTCATCTAGTTGACCCCTACCAAGATTGTTCAAATTATAGTGCTGGGACAAAAAATGCCCCCGCCACGGGGCCCTTTGGTTTTACATAGGCTTATATAGGGAAAATCTTTTAAAATCTTCTTCTCTGAAACCCCACGGCCCAGATCTTTGATATTTGGTGTGAAGCTTCATCTAGTGGACCTCTACCAAGATTGTTCAAATTATAGCCCTGGGGGGCCAAAATGCCCCCGCCCCGGGGGCCTATTGTTTTACATAGGCTTATATAGGGAAAATCATTAAAAAATCTTCTTCTCTGAAACCAGCAGGCCCACCTCTTTAATATTTGGTGTGAAGCTTTACCTGGAGGACCTTTACTAAGATTGTTCAAATTATAGCCTTTGGGCCAAAAATGCCCCCGCCCCGAGGGCCTTTGTTTTTACATAGACTTATACAGGGAAAATCTTTAAAAATCTTCTCTGAAACCGCAAGGCCTAGATCTTTGATATTTGGTGTGAAGCTTCATCTAGTGGACCTCTACCAAGATTTTTCAAATTATAGCCCTGGGGGCCAAAATGCCCCCGCCCCAGGGGCCTATGGTTTTACATAGGCTTATATAGGGAAAATCATTAAAAAATCTTCTTCTCTGAAACCAGCAGGCCCACGTCTTTAATATTTGGTGTGAAGCTTTACCTGGAGGACCTTTACTAAGATTGTTCAAATTATAACCTTTGGGCCAAAAATGCCCCCGCCCCGGGGGGCTTTGGTTTTACATAGGCTTATACAGGGAAAATCTTTAAAAATCTTCTTCTCTGAAACCACAAGGCCCAGATCTTTGATATTTGGTGTGAAGCTTCATCTAGTGGACCTCTTTCAAGATTGTGCAAATTATAGCCCTGGGGCGAAAATGGCCCCACCCTTGGACCCTTTGGTTTTTCATAGCCCTTTAAAGGGAAACCTTTAAAAATCTTCTTCTCTGAAACCACAAGGCCCAGGTCTTTGATATTTGGTATGAAGCTTCACCTAGTGGACCTCTACCAAGATTGTTCAAATTATAGCCCTGGAGCCAAAAATACCCCCGCCCAGGGGCCTTTGGTTTTACTAAAGCTTATGTAGGGGAAATCTTTAAAACTTTTCTTCTCTGACACCGCAAGGCCCAGATCTTTGATATTTGGTGTGAAGCTTAATCTAATGGACCTCTACCAAGATTGTTAAAATTATAGCCCTGGGGCCAAAAATGCCCCCGCCCCGGGGGCCTTCGGTTTTACATAGGCTTATATAGGGAAAATCTTTAAAGAAACTTCTTCTCAGAAACTGCAAGGCCAAGGTCTTAGATATTTGGTGTGAAGCTTCATCTATTGGACCTCTATCAAGATTGTTCAAATTATAGCCCTAGGACCAAAAATGCCCCCACCCTGGGACCCTTTGGTTTTTCATAGTCTTATAGGGAAAATATTTAAATTCTTCTTCTCTGATACCACAAGGCCCTGCTCTATGCCATTTGATATGAAGCTTCAACTAGTAGACCTCTACCAAGATTGTTAAAATTATAGCCCTTGGGCCAAAAATGCCCCCACCCCTGGGGCCTTTGGTTTTACGTAGGCTTATACATGGAAAATCTTTATAAAACTTCTTCTCTGAATCCGCAAGGCCCAGATATTTGGTATTTGGTGTGGAGCTTCATCTAGTGGACCTTTTTCAAGATTGTTCAAATTATAGCCCTGGGGGCAAAAATACCCCCACTCTGGGACCCTTTGGTTTTTCATAGGCTTATATAGGGAAAACCTTTAAAAATCTTGTCTCAAACCAGAAGGCCCAGGTCTTTGATATTTGGAATGAAGCTTCATCTAGTGGACCATTACCAAGTTTGTTCAAATTATAGCCCTTGGGCCTAGAATGTACTGGAGACACTAATTCTCAGATGAGCCCTTTGGTTTTACATAGGCTTATATAGGAAAAATCTATAAAAATCTTCCTCTCTGAAACTGCAAGGCCCAGGTGTTTGATATTTGGTATGAAGCTTCATCTTGTGGACCTCTACCAAGTTTGTTCAAATTATAGCCCTGGGGCCAAAAATGTCGCTGCTCCGTAGCCCTTTGGTTTTAGATAGGCTTATATAGGGAAAATCTTGAATAATCTTCTCCTCTGAAACCACAAGGCCTGGGTCTGTGATATTTGGTATGAAGCTTCATCTAGTGGACCTCTACCAAGATTGTTCAAATTATAGTCCTGGGGCCCACAAGTTTTACATGGACTTACATAGGGAAAACCTTTAAAAATCTTGCTGCCTGAAACAAGACGGCCCAGGTCTTTGATGTTTGGTATGAATAAAAATAAAAAATGAGTTCCTTTAAGAGCAATGAAAATATTCATAAGAAAGAAGAAGCCTTATCTAGTGGACCTCTAGCAAGTTTTTTCAAAGACCAAAAATGGCCCCGCCGAGGGGGTCCACGGTTTTACATGGACTTACATAGGGAAAACATTTAAAAATCTTCATGTCTGTAGCCAGAAGGCCCAGGTCTTTGATATTCGGTATGAAGCTTCATCTAGTTGCTACAAGGATTGTTCAAATTATAGCCCTGGGGCCAAAAATGGCCCAGCTTTGGGGTCCACCAGTTTTATGACTTTTACAGTGAAAACCTTTAAAAATCTTCTTGTCTGTAACCAGAAGGCCCAGGTCTTTGATAGTTGATATGAAGCTTTAGAAATGGTTAAGCTCTCCACCCATTAACCATATATTTTCTTGTTCCTGACCTTTTAGCTTATCTAAGGCTTTATCTTGGCTAAATATAACTGAAAACCCTTGGGCCAATTGGATGCAAATTTCACAGAAATATTGCCTAGGTGACTCCCTACCAAAATAGTGTAAACTCATTCTACTCTGATGAACAAGATGGCAGCCAGAGTTAAAAATAAAAAAAAAAATCTTCAAACGCCATCCCTCCAGTACCATTGGACCAATTTCATTTAAACTTTGAAGTAATGTTGCTTAGATGACCCTCTACCAAAAAAGCTAAAACAATCCTGCTCAGATGTACAAAATATCAGGAGCTAAAAATAGAAAAATATTGTAAATATGATTCAAACATGAACTCCTCCTAAAACCTTAGGCAAATTTGATTAAAACTTCACAGGAATGTTGCCTATGTTACTCCCTACCAAATAAGCTAAAATCACTCTGCTGATGGCCAAGATGGCCACCAGAGCTAAAAGTAGATTGTCCTCGAGGCAGTGACACTCAGGTGAGCGAACCAGGGCCCTCTGGGCCCTCTTGTTAGCTCACCGTCACGTGACGAGGTGAGCTTTTGGGATCACTTTTTGTCCGTCGTCCGTCGTGCGTCCGTCCGTCCGTGCGTGCGTGCGTGCGTATAAACAATTTCTTTAAACGGCATCTCCTCCTAAACCACTGATTGGATTTTGACCAAACTTCACAGGAATGATCCTTAGGTGGTCCCCTTTCAAAGTTGTTCAAAAAGTTCCCGTCCGTTGCACATCTAGGTCACAGGAGCCAAAAATAGATTTTTTTCACCAAAAACTTAAAAAATCTTCTTCTCTGACACAACAAGGCCCAGGTCTTTGATATTTGGTATGAAGCTTCATCAAGTGGACCCCTACCAAGATTGTTCAAATTATAGTGCTGGGGCAAAAAATGCCCCCACCCCGGGGCCCTTTTGGTTTTACATAGGCTAATATAGGGAAATCTTTAAAAATCTTCTTCTCTGAAACCACAAGGCCCAGGACTTTGATATTTTGTATGAAGCTTCATCTAGTTGACCCCTACCAAGATTGTTCAAATTATAGTGCTGGGACAAAAAATGCCCCCGCCACGGGGCCCTTTGGTTTTACATAGGCTTATATAGGGAAAATCTTTAAAAATCTTCTTCTCTGAAACCACAAGGCCCAGGTCTTTGATATTTGGTATGAAGCTTCATCTAGTGGACCCCTACCAAGATTGTTCAAATTATAGTGCTGGTACAAAAAATGCCCCCACCACGGGGCCCTTTGGTTTTACATAGGCTTATATAGGGAAAATCTTTAAAAATCTTCTTCTCTGACCACAAGGGTCAGGACTTTGATATTTGGTATGAAGCTTCATCTAGTGGAACCCTACCAAGATTGTTCAAATTATAGTGCTGGGACAAAAAATGCCCCCGCCACGGGGCCCTTTGGTTTTACATTAGCTTTTATGGGGAAAATCTTTAAAAATCTTCTACTCAGGAACCACAAGGTCCAGGTCTTTGATATTTGGTACGAAGCTTCGTCTAGTGGACCCCTACCATGATTGTTCAAATTATAGTGCTGGGGCCAAAAATGCCCCCGCCCCTGGGCCCTTTGGTTTTACATAGGCTTATATAGGGAAAATCTTTAAAAATCTTCAAGGCCCAGTACTTTTATATTTGGTATGAAGCTTCATCTAGTGGACCCCTACCAAGATTGTTCAAATTATAGTGCTGGGACAAAAAATGCCCCTGCCATGGGGCCCTTTGGTATTACATTGGCTTTTATGGGGAAAATCTTTAAAAATCTTTTTCTCTGAAACCACAAGGCCCAGGTCTTTGATATTTGGTATGAAGCTTCATCTAGTGGACCCCTACCAAGTTGTTCAAATTATAGTGCTGGGGCCAAAAATGCCCCCGCCCTGTGGCCCTTTGGTTTTACATAGGCTTATATAGGGAAAATCTTTAAAAATCTTCTTCTCTGAAACCACAAGGCCCAGGACTTTGATATTTGGTATGAAGTTTCATCTAGTGGACCCCTACCAAGATTGTTCAAATTATAGCCCTTGGGCCAAAAATGCCGTCGCTCCGGGGCCCTTTGGTTTTACATAGACTTATATAGGGAAAATCTTTAAAAAACTTCTTCTCTGAAACCACAAGGCCTAGGTCTTTAATATTTGGTATGACGCTTCTTCTAAAGGACCCCTACCAAGATGATTCAAATTATAGTGCTGGGGCAAAAAGTGGCCCCGCCCCGGGGCCCTTTGGTTTTACATAGGCTTATATAGGGATAATCTTTAAAAATCTTCTTCTCTGAAACCACAAGGCCTGGGTCTTTGATATTTGCTATGAAGCTGCATCTAGTGGACCTCTATCAAGATTATTCAAATTATAGCCCTTATACCAAAAATGTCCCCGCTCCGGGCCCCTTTGGTTTTACATAGACTTATATAGGGAAATCTTTAAAAATCTTCTGAAACTCCAAGGCCAAGGCCTTTGATATTTAGTATTGAGCTTTATCTAGTGGACCTCTACCAAGATTGTTCAAATTATAGCCCTGGGGCCACAAATGCCCCCAACGCGGTGCTCTTGGTTTTACATAGATTTATATAGCCCTGGGGCCATTTGGTATATCTTGGGAATATCTTTAAAAAAAATCTTCTTCTCTGAAACTGCAAGGCCCAGGTCTTGAGACATTGCTCAACATTATGCCCATTAAAGCCCTGGGGCCAATAATGGCCCTCTCTGGGGCTCACTTGTTACACTATGGATCAGGTGAGCGATCCAGGGCCATCATGGCCCTCTTGTTTGTTTTTAGCAATCTTTTATGTAAGTAGATGAAATTCAGGAAAAGTTGTTATTGCGCGATTCTTTTGTACTAGCCACAGCAGTGGTGTTAGTCAGAATCAGAATCAGAATTGTTACTGGTGACACGTCAAATGACATTCATACACCAGGACCTGTGATATGGAAAGTTAGTCCCAAAGAGGTAAACTTAGCTACACAATCCTCAGCACCTTCAGCTGTCGAAATAATCAAATCGGGAAGGGCATTCCAAACTCTAATGGTTCTGGAGAATAGCGATTCTTTAGAAATGTCAGTTCTTGCAGTCAGGGTCTGAAATGCCAGTGCATGGTAATTTCTACAGTGCCTAGCTGGGGGTACAAGGGCTTGTAAATTAATTAAACAAGTTAGATAATTTGTTTGTATTTGACCAGCCCTAATGAGCAAAGAACTTCAGTGATATAAATTTCCAGTAATAAGGCAACATAGTCTGTACATGACATATTCTTCAAAGATTGACCAGTATCGTATGACACATAAGTATCCTGCACCGGATAGATGTTACCACGCCTTTCATATTATGTTAACACGTCTGTGTAGTGAACACCCCTCTAAACCCCACTTTATATGGAGAAAACTGTTGTTTTTTTTTGTTTTGTTTTTAGCTCACCTGTCACGTAGTGACAAGGTGAGCTTTTGGGATCACTTTTTGTCCGTCGTCCGTCGTGCGTCCGTGCGTGCGTCCGTAAACTTTTCTTCAAACGACATCTCCTCCTAAACCACTGATTGTATTTTGACCAAACTTCACAGGAATGATCCTTAGGTGGTCCCCTTTCAAAGTTGTTCAAATGGTTCCGGTCCGTTGCACATATAGGTCACAGTAGCCAAAAATAGATTTTTTTCACCGCAAACTTAAAAAATCTTCTTCTCTGAAACCGCAAGGCCCAGGTCGTTGATATTTGGTATGAAGCTTCATCTAGTGGACCCCTACCAAGATGGTTCAAATTATAGTGCTGGGGCCAAAAATGGCCCCGCACGGGGGCCCTTTGGTTTTACATGGGCTTATATAGGGAAAATCTTAAAAAATCTTCTTCTCTGAAACCGCAAGGCCCAGGTCTTTGATATTTGGTATGAAGCTTCATCTAGTGGACCCCTACCAAGATTGTTCAAATTAAAGTGCTGGAGCTAAAAATGCCCCCGCACGGGGGCCCTTTGGTTTTACATGGGCTTATATAGGGAAAATCTTGAAAAATCTTCTTCTCTGAAACCGCAAGGCCCAGGTCTTTGATATTTGGTATGAAGCTTCATCTAGTGGACCCCTACCAAGATTGTTCAAATTATATTGCTGGGGCCAAAAATGCCCCCCGCACGGGGGCCCTTTGGTTTTACATGGGCTTATATAGGGAAAATCTTTAAAAATCTTCTTCTCTGAAACCGCAAGACCCAGGTCTTTGATATTTGGTATGAAGCTTTATCTAGTGGACCCCTAACAAGATTGTTCAAATTATAGTGCTGGATCTAAAAATGCCCCCACATGGGGGCCCTTTGGTTTTACATGGGCTTATATAGGGAAAATCTTGAAAAATCTTCTTCTCTGAAACCGCAAGGCCCAGGTCTTTGATATTTGGTATGAAGCTTCATCTAGTGGACCCCTACCAAGATTGTTCAAATTATAGTGCTGGGGCCAAAAATGCCTCCGCACCAGGGCCCTTTTGTTTTACATAGGCTTATATAAGGAAAATCTTTAAAAATCTTCTTCTCTGAAACTGCAAGGCCCAGGTCTTTGATATTTGGTATGAAGCTTCATCTAGTGGACCCCTACCAAGATTGTTCAAATTATAGTGCTGGAGCTAAAAATGCCCCCCACACGGGGGCCCTTTGGTTTTACATGCGCTTATATAGGGAAAATCTTGAAAAATCTTCTTCTCTGAAACCGCAAGGCCCAGGTCTTTGATATTTGGTATGAAGCTTCACCTAGTGGACCCCTACCAAGATTATTCAAATTATAGTGCTGGGGCCAAAAATGCCCCCGCACCAGGGCCCTTTTGTTTTACATAGGCTTATATAGGGAAAATCTTGAAAAATCTTCTTCTCTGAAACTGCAAGGCCCAGGTCTTTGATATTTGGTATCAAGCTTCATCTTGTGGACCTCTCCCAAGATTGTTCAAATTATAGCCCTGGAGCCAAAATGCCCCAGCTCCGGGGCCCTTTGGTTTTACATAGACGTATATAGGGAAAATCTTGAAAAATCTTCTTCTTTGAAACCACAAGGCTTAGGTCTTCGATATTTGTTATGAAGCTTCAGCTAGTGGACCTCTATAAAGATTGTTCAAATTATAGCCCTGAGACCAAAAATGCCTCCGCCATGTGGCCCTTTGGTTTTACATAGACTTATATAGTCGGCCTCCGTGGCCTAATGGATAAGAGCGCTGACTCTTAGTCATTAGGTCTCTCACCGCCGTGAGTTCGAGCCTCGCTCGGGTCACGTGTGAGATGCCAAGTTCTGCAAAGGAAGGTCAGGTAGTTTTTCTCCGGGTTCTCCAGTTTTCGCCCACCTATGATTAACGATCGGCTCGATATGAGTGAAATAATCTTGAAAGGGCCATAAAACCCAAACCAAAAAAAAAAAAAAAAAAATAGACTTATATAGGAAAAACCTTTAAAAATCATCTTCTCTGAAACATAAGGCTTAGGTCTTTGACATTTGTTATGAAGCTTCAGCTAGTGGACCTCTACCAAGATTGTTCAAATTATAGCCCTGGGGCCAAAAATGCCCCTGCTCCGGGGCCCTTTGGTTTAACATATACTTATATAGGGAAAATCTTGTTTTACATAGACTTCTCTATGCAGGGTAAACCTTTAAAATCTTCTTCTCTGAAACCAGAAAGCCCAGGTCTTTCATATTTGATATGAAGCTTCATCTTGTGGACCTCTACCAAGATTGTTCAAATTATAGCCCTGGGGCCAAAAATGCCCCTGCTCCGGGGCCCTTTGGTTTAACATATACTTATATAGGGAAAATCTTGTTTTACATAGACTTCTCTATGCAGGGTAAACCTTTAAAATCTTCTTCTCTGAAACCAGAAAGCCCAGGTCTTTCTATTTGATATGAAGCTTCATCTTGTGGACCTCTACCAAGATTGTTCAAATTATAGCCCTGGGGCCAAAATTGACCCTGCCCGGGGCCCACTTGTTATACATTGGATCAGGTGAGCGAACCAGGGCCCTCTGGGCCCTCTTGTTTTGTTTTTGGTTTTACGGCCCTTTCAAGATTATTTCACTCATATCGAGCCGATCGTTAATCAGAGGTGGGAGAAAACCGGAGTACCCGGAGAAAAACCACCTGACCTTCCGTTGCAGAACTTGGCATCTCACATAAAACTGGGTTTTACGGTGGTAACATTATTTTTCATATTTCTGGTCCAAATAATAGGTTGTGGGTACCCGTTAGAACCGCCTCGATGAGGCGGTTCTAATGAGCACCCACAGCCTAGGTTTGCTTTATAAATAAGAAAAGTATCTCTGATATTCATCAGACAATTAGCCATTTTGGAGGTGTGAAAAATGCAACATGTAATGTTAAAAAAGTAACAAGCTGATAACGTGTGTAAATTTGTCCAATTTGCAAGAAACCAAACTTGCTTTGTATCTGAAATTTTACCAGCGATGTGAGTCTTATAATTTGTAAACTGAAAAGGTCATGCTCTGCCTTGATTTATCACACATTTATACATATTTTCTAAATATGGAAAACTAGACTTTCCCTTGGAAAATACATTAAATGCTAGATACCAGGAATCCCTGTATATGATAGGACAGTGCAGAGCGCTACCTGATGACTACATTGATTAGGCAAAACATTTGCCTGCATGGTGGCTCAGTAAGATTCATGTCCAACTGGTGATAAGAAGGTCTCGGGTTTGATCCCAGCTGGGTTGGCAACATCCTTTTGTGGAGATTGATCATAAAATATTTTCTACTATCATTCAAGAGTTGCAGTTATCAGTTTCTGGTGAAAGAGTGTGCAGTATACTGGTGTACCATGGCATGCACTTATGAATATGTCTGCCCATGAAAGCTATGGGGAGATAAACTGAGCGTCTCAACATGACTAGAAAAGTGTAAACTCCAAACCAAACTTACGGCACTTTTTGTACACCTGTACTGTGTATAATATCAGTTTTGTGCCTGGATACTGGTGCCTTATGCAGCACCCATAAAAATCCTAAAAAATTCGGACACCTTGAGGACTTGCTATAATTCTTAAATTTTAACAAACTTGTTTCATGATCCAGCAAAGAGTCCAAAAGGTGTAGACAGAATGCCAAACTGTAGACCCTGCAGGGCCCAAGCTAGCCCCAACAATTAGGGAGAAGCTGAGAAAATAGGGAGAGGTTTGCTGGGTTTAGGGAGAAGCAGGTGTGGCTGAAGGCCGGACAAAGTCAGTGTAATTAGCTCTCCTGTAAACCCCAATTTATTTGGAGAAAAGTGGGGTTTATAGAGGTATCAATCATATGAGCCCCGCCAAGCATCTTCGAGCATTCCGTCATGACAAATTTTAACTGCGCATGCCCAGCCATTTAGAGGGGCCAGGGATATGGCTTTCTGTCTGAAGGTTCCTCTTGATTCACTGCTTGTATGAGTGAGCAGTGAAGGTTCTGGCAAGACTGCGCAGATGCGCAGGCTCGCCTGAACCTTCGCTGCTCGCATAGGCAATAAGTACCAAAATCGCTTGACGGGGCCCATATATGATGACCATGGATGAGATTTGATGAAGAAGCTTGGGTTTCTGTACATAAAGGAGATTTTTTGGTGACTCATGAAAGTTGTTCTGAAGTGAATCTACCTGATAATTTCAATTTCATTCTACCCGATCCCCTTTGTATCACTATTTGGGGCCCCAAAGTGTAACGTGGGCAAAATTTCAGGGCTCAGAGCCAAAGTCCGTGAAGTGAGCACTGACATGGTGACTATTTCACCCAAGTCGCCCCCTAGCTTGAGCCCGGCCCTGATCAGACTGCTCCTTAGTGAGCAGACTGATCTGGGTCTGCAGTGGTAGACCTTGATCAGACTGCTGATCTGGGTCTGAACTGTTTGCTTAGACCTGTCTGTCCCAATACTTAGGATCATTATGGTTTAGACTGGCTAATCGGAGCTGAAAAGATAATCGATTATAAGTCATGTCATAGCGATAGATAATCGATAAGTAATCGCTATGTTTTTTTTTCATAATTTTACCTGTCTGAGCATGTCTCTTACCATATATTGTACTTTACTATATGTATATTTGAACAGACAGGCCTGAGCAAACAGTGTAGACCCAGATGAGACGCCGCAGAATGCAGCATCTCATTTGGGTCTGCACTGTTTGCCACTCATCCAGCTATTTTAGGCATAACTTTGGTTAGTAAATTGTACCTGTCAAGTAATCGATTACAAGCAAATCAGAAATGATAATCATTTTTCTGGAATTTATCGATCGATTAATTGATTATATGATTAATAGTGTCAGCCTTAATTATGGTATTTGTGGTAATAGTACTTTTCAAGCAGTATGTCCCAGCAGTCGATTCACACATAGTATTAAGCCTTATTTGCTCTGTAAAATAAGAAAATAACGTCTGCAAATGTTGTTAGGGCAGTTTTATGTTGATGAAGATGGTGAATATAAAACTTAAAACTCTTAAAAAGAACAAGTTCCCTTGCTGAAACATGACAACTGATTATTAATATGATTTAACAATTCTTTTGTTGCAAGTCAAAGCTTGTAAAATTTCTTCCTGAGCAGTGTTTGTTTATTAGAAAGATAGTGCCCAAAATCCAATAAGAGAACCTTCATTTTAGACAGCTCTAAAATAGGACACTGGAAAAAGTGTGCAGGTCTAGTTCAGAAGCCACAAAACGTGAAGTCTAATCAGGGCCTTCACTATTTGCATTTTCTTTATAAATTCTTAACCCATTAAATGCCAATCACGACTATTGTTGTCTGGTTTGCCGTCTGCCGGTTACCTTAAAAGTAACTTTTTGCTAACAGTGTGGGCCCAGATCAGACTGCTCCCTGTAGGAGCAGTCTGATCTTGGCCCATACTGTTTGCTTGTATGCAAAAAATATTTTTAAAAAGTTTGCAAAAATATTCAGCAGACGACATTTTCAGGTGTAGTTTTTCTCAGTGTCTTAAGGGTTAACAATAACTCAATCTGGCAGCCTTAACTTTCAAAATGGCCCCGTGCCATATTTCAGACAAAAAATTCTAGTCAGGATTAAATGGGTTATTGCAGCATGCTTCAAATTGATCTTGCATATCTTTTCGGAAATAAATTTAATGATTGAAGCTCCAAGTTTGATAAAAGGTGTGTTTATTTTGTGCTGGTTAACCCATAAAATATCAATCACGACAATTGTCATCTGCTTTGCAGTCTGTCTGTTACCTTAAAAGTAATTTTTTTGCAAACAATGTGGACCCAGATCAGACTGCTCCAATAGGAGCAGTCTGATCTCGGCCCACACTGTTTTGCCTGTGTGCGAAAATATTTTTTAGAAAGTTTGCAAAAATAAAAAAAATAAAAAAAATCTGCAGAAGACATAAGCAGACGACATTTTCAGATTTTTCTTAAGGGTTAAAACGTCTTGTTTCTTTTACTAAAAGCACTGGAGGGACAGAGACTGCTGATTTTTATTTTGGGATAACTTTCTTTTCAAAATTATTAAACAGGGAGATAATCATAGATTTTTCCGTGGCAGATTTAGTTTTATGGCTTTGCATCATTGGAGCCGTGAAGTGATATTTGTTATTATCTGATCATTTATGTCTCCAAAATGACAATTTTCGAAACATTTATCTCCATTCTAATGCATTTGTTGTCTTCAAATTGTTTAATTTGCACAAAAAGGCAAGTGTTGCAAGTTTCTGTCAGTGATACTGGAAAAGAAAAGGTCCCTTTCTGGGTTTGGTAGTGTTGTACCAGATTCCAGTGAGCGCCGTTAGCTCAGTTTTAGCTTCACCTGCAAATGGTGGTCTATTGCGCAGAATCTTTTATGGTATCCATTCAGTTGTTTTGGTATGACTGAAAAATTGTTGAAAGGGGTGTAAAGCACCAGGACATTCCATCATGTGAACAAGTCCTTGAGATGAAGACCCCCTTAAACCCCACTTTATATAGAGAAAACTGAGGTTTACGGGGCGTATACATTATTTTTCTTATTTCTTCTCCAAGACATAGGTTGTGGGTACTTGTTAGAACCGCCTCAATGAGGCGGTTCTATAGGTTGTGGGTACTTGTTAGAACCGCCTCAATGAGGCGGTTCTAACAAGCACCCGCAACCTATGTTTCCTGTATAAATAAGAAAAATATCACGGATTTTCATCAGAAAAGTAGCCATTTTGGAGGTGTGAAAAATGCAGTATGTCGCACGGGTGTGTTATCGTAATGATCTTCTGCCAGATTCTGCACTAATATACTTTCTCCTTTCAGGCCCGACACCGGTTACCTGTATATAACAATCATTTACAACATCTCAGTGAGTTTGGCCTTGTATGCCCTGTTAATGTTCTACCAGGCCACGAGAGATCTACTCAGTCCGTATGACCCTGTGTGGAAGTTCTGTACAGTAAAATCAGTCATCTTTCTCTCATTTTGGCAAGGTAAGTGCAAGGAGTAGTGAGAATGTCTTGGTTAGTTGGACGCGCTCTCTGCTGGTGTTACATCACGTGAACAAGTCCGTGAAATGGACACCCCCTAAACCCCACTTTATACTGAGAAAACTGGGTTTTACGTGGGCATACATTAATTGGCTTATTTCTGCTCATAGACATAGATTGTGGGTACTTGTTAGAACCGCCTCAATGAGGCGGTTCTAACGAGCACCCACAACCTATGTTTGCCACTTTTTGTAATATTTTAAATTTTGCAAGTCTCGCTACTTTGGACATCTCCTTCCTGATGCCCGGGACTTCCGTGGAGTGTGGGCCATGTTTGCTGATGTTGGCTCGGTGGGGACGCCTATAAGTCAGCGGGTAGGCGTCTCTTGCCGGATGCCTCCACTCGACCTGTCTCATGACTTATGTGGGTGCGTGTGTGCTCGGAGGGGGGATGTGCTGTGTTTGCCGGGTCTTGTCCGTCATCCGTTTCGGTTTCAAAACTTTGGGGTTGAGACACACTGATGAAGATTAAATATCAGAAAGGCCTCTGTGTCACTAAATTTGGTATAGTTACGCCTTATTTGCAGTATAAATAAGAAAAATTCTCACAAATTTTCATCGGAAAAGCAGCCATTTTGGAGATAGGAAAGAATGCAATATGTCACACATGTGATTCCCAGGTCTGACAACTTCCTCTGTTGAAGAACCATCATTTTCTGTGGTTTTCCCTCCCTTCCTATGATTCAAGAAGTACAGGTGTCAGTTGTTTGCAGAAATAAGTTCTGACTACTTCTGACTTGTGTGTCTAAAACATCAGAATTTTCACTTGTGCATTGCACTTGGGAAAATATTCTGTTTTCAACACACTCCATAAAATACTTTTGGTATTTTCCTTAAAAAAGTATCTATTTCCAAAAAAATATGAGTACTCAAAGTGGTAGCCCCTATCTACCACTATTGCTCAGTTACCTTAACCCTTAAGACGCAGAGAAAAACTACATCTGAAAATGTTGTCTCTGCTTATGGCGTTTGCTGAATTTTTTGCAAACTTTTTAAAAATGTTTTTGCATACAGGCAAACAGTATGGGGGCCATATCAGACTGATCTGAGTGCACACTGTTTGCAAAAAAAATTATTTTATAAGGTAACTGGCGGGCAGCAAAGCAGACGACAATTGTCGTGATTTTATGGGTTAAAAAGAAGTATCAGTATGGGTACTCGTGTGAGTACTCAAATTTTTACAGCAAAAGAAAAAAATCAGATTTTTATATGCTAAATACTGTAGCAGTTTCACCACTGCTTAAGGTTGAAGGTGAACGGCCTGCTCAAGAAAAATGTGGTTATGTGGGATGCACCTCATACTGGTGATCAGGAGGTCGCAGGTTTAATACCTGCGAGGTCGGCAACATTCTTTCATGGAGACTGATCATGAAGTCTTTTCTAACCATTCTTTCCCTTTCCCCTGAGTCTAGAAGGGAGTTGTCAGTTTCTGGTTAAAGAATGTGCACTATACTGGCCAACAGCTTACGTATAAGCCTGCCCAGGAAAAGAGTGGTTAGGTAAGCTGACTGGCTTGATACGATCTAAAAAGTGTTGACTGGGCTGTTGAACTGAACAAACATTACCTTAGTAGTGGTGACTTGAATATTTAAACCTTAAGACACAGAGTAAAACTACATCTGAAAATGTCGTCTGCTTACGTCGTCTGCTGAAAGTTTTTGCAAACTTATTAAAAATATTTTTGCATACCGGCAAACAGTGTGTGCATACAAATTACTTTTTAGGTAAATGGCAGAAGGCAAAGCAGACGACAATTTATGGGTTAAAAAGAAGTATCAGTGTGAGTACTCATGTGAGTGCTCACATTTTTCCAGCAAAAGAAAAAAAAAAAAATAGAGATTTTGTATATGCTAAATACTGTAGCAGTTTCACCACTGTTTGACGTTAAAGGTGAACAGCATGCTCAAGAAAAATGTAGGTATGTGGGATGCACCTTTCACTTGTGATCAGGAGGTCGCAGGTTTGATACCTTCCGGGTCGGCAACATTCTTTCATGGAGAGTGATCATGAAATCGTTTCTAGTCATTCTTTCCCCTTCCCCTGAGTCTAGAAGGGAGTTGTCAGTTTCTGGTGAAAGAATGTGCACTATACTGGCCAACAGCTTAAGTATAAGCATGCCCAGGAAAAGAATGGTTAAGTAAGCTGACTGGCTTGATATGACCTAAAAAGTGTTGACTGGGCTGTTGAACTAAACAAACATTACCTTAGTAGTGGTGACTTGAATACTTAACACTTAAGACACGAAGAAAAACTACATCTGAAAATGTTGTCTGCTTATGTCGTCTGCTGAAATTTTTTGCAATTTTATAAAAAATATTTTTGCATACAAGCAAACAGTGTGGACCCAGTTCAGACTGCTTCTGGAGACTGCTTCTGGGTCCACACTTTTTGCAAAAAATTACTTTTAAGGTAACAAGCAGACGGCAAAGCAGATGACAATTGTTGTGATTGGCATTTTATGGGTTAATAGTGGTAACTTGTAAGTCCAGAATGGACAAAACAAGAAGAAATACAAGGAAACTTTTATAACTTGAACTCGAATGATTTGTTTACCATGGTTTATTCAAACTTGTTCTGGAATCCCTAGAGAATTCTTCACATATATTTAGAATAATTAACGCATAAAATGCCAATCACGACAATTGTCGTCTGCTTTATCGTCTGCAGGTTACTTTAAAAGTCATTTTTGCAAACAGTTTGGACCCAAATCAGGCCTCAAGGAGCAGTCTGATTTGGGTCCACACTGTTTGCCTGTATGCAGAAATATTTTTAAAAAATTTGCAAAAAATTCAGCAGACGGCATAAGCACATTTTCAGATATAGTTTTTCTCGGCGTCTTAAGGGTTAATGTGATTTGTTTGATATTATCTTGGAAATATTCGCTGAATATACTCAAACATTAAAATTGCCTCAATGAGGCGATTCTAATGAGTACACACAAAAGACACAACATTTCATGGTTTTATAGATCAAAAAGTCATCCAAATTATTATTCATGACTCGGCATTATGATATACCCTCAGTATTTCATGGTCCCAGAGATGTTTGAGTTATTGAAGTTTGACTATAAATATTTTTCAAATGTCATAATTATTTCTGACATACTTTTCAATGAAATAAAAAGATTTCTCAGTGAAATCGAAATTGATATTGTCACTGTTTCAAACAGTGACAATACGATTTTTATTTTCACTGTTTGTGATTTCGATGTACATATATTTTCTGTTTGTTAGATGTCAATTAGCTAAAGGTTATTAATGTGTGTCAGAAATTATGTCAAGCACGTTTTCACGTCATTCGGACATTGATGACGTCATTTTAGCACATACGCAACGTTAATAATGCACGCAATGCCGGAGGAACTTAGCAACTGCGAACGTTATTTGAATGCAAATAAGTGGCAAAGTGAAAATATTTCTTTTTTGTGTTCATTCGGTGAAATAAAATTTGATCTTGCACTGAAAAAGTTAAATATCCTCTGTATGCTTCTAGCTTACCATCAGATTCTGAATTATATTGCATGCACAGTTTTGGTATTTGAAAGAAATGAAATATTGTTTATTTAAATCAATTAGAAATTCCATTGTTATACTTTCTGTATCATTCCAGGTGTAGTCTTGGCCATACTTGAGCATGCTGGTGCTATAAGCCCAATATTTTCCAAAGATGGCCAGCAGACAGCAGGAATTGGAACCGTGTCCGCTGGCTACCAGAATTTTTTTGTCTGTATTGAGATGTTTTTGGCATCAGTGGCTCTGCGTTTTGCATTTCCTCATTCGGTGTACAGCTCAAGTCCCACAAGTAACACGGGAAGAACGGTCTCTCTACAAAGTATTTCTAGTAGTTTAAAAGAGACAATGAACCCTAGAGATATCATGCAGGACGCAATACATAATTTTCATCCGCAGTACCAACAGTACACTCAGCAAGGCATGAAGATACCGCAGGAGGAGGAGCACTCGGAACCAGCTGCGGGATGGTCGTACGACCAGTACCAGCACAAGGGGAGACAACAACAACATCAGCAAAATGGACAGGTTGTAAGCCCGCCATCTGACCGAGGTGGCACTACCACCCAGAAGTCAGGGGCGGGGCCTCCAGCACCTGCCCCTGCTAGGCATTTGCCGCGACAAGGGATGACAGCAACGGGTAAACGATTAAATGAGAAATCAACCTTACTCAGTTCCGATGATGAATTCCAATAGTCATCAAATCATAATCACATCTCCTCTGTCTGTTTCAATATCTGTTTAAACAAGTAGTGACCGGTTCACCATGACATCATTAATTTTATGATACATCAGCATCACATGAAACAGTATGCATGACTGCATGCAAGAGTAACGTGAAAGTCAGAAATATGAGCTGCACGACAGGAATACCTTTTTTGACAGTCCTCAGACTAATTCTGATAAAGATATGGGCCTAGTCGATCAAAAGTAACAATATTGTAAATAAATCTGATCATTAATATGGCAAAATATGCAGCAGCTGCTAATACTTCTGCTGAAAAAAAATCTGAGTAGCTTTTGCATTTGCAAAGCTGCTCACATTTTTTTTCAGCAAAAATGCTAGGATATTTGCCAAATAAAATGATCAAAGTTTTAACAATATGTTTACTGGCCCCTGATCAACACCTTTGTTAATACTGCTTGATAGTACGATACCTCAGTTTTATAAACCCCTCCCATCGTGGCTTGGAGAAATAGCCTAAGGCTGCATGGTGCTTCTGCACTGAGCTGAAACCGACTGAACTTGGTTTAAACTTTATTTTGATTGTTTCAATGACATGTATACACCATAGACAAATACATATTATCCAGGATCTGACATTAAGCCAAAGGCTAAACCCACCAAACTTGAGTACTAGTAAACTGCTTAGGTCTAAGCCTGCCCAGGAAAAGTGGTGTGAGTCAGACCCCTCCTTAAACCCTATAGGTTACTACCGTAAAAATTCGGCTATAAGACGAGGAATTTTCCCTCACAAATGAGCCCGAAAAATTGACCCCGTCTTATAGCCGAGGTCATGGACTGTATGCTTTTTTCCGGCAATGTCCGGCGAAGACCAGACATACGGAAAATGCCGATTGATGATTTTTGAATTGATATAAATCGCCGCCCACAAACCGACGCTACCATTTTTCTGCACGCGATCGGTAAATGACGTCATCCGACGCCAGCACCCCAACACGCGTTTAATGTCATTGTGTGTATCTCGTTCATTAAAGAAACGTTAGGAACTGGTAAAAAATATTTTCTCGATAGCTAAACGGTTGTGAATAGAAGTGGATAGAAAACCAGCGCTTTGCACAGCTTCCGAATTATCTCCAGAAGCTCCGTGTCAATAACCAACAACAGCGTTCGACTTTTCACGCCCAGCGTCTGCTATTTGGCGCCAAAACATAACGATTCATGAGATCGTAGAATAGTCCATTTTTGTAATGCAAACAACTACCGTTAGATGTAGCTAATTGTCTGAGGAGCGATTTAATCATTTTCACATTGATTGCGGATTAAATTTTATGATTGGCAGATAAACGCAAATACAAGACCTAACTTGACCATATTTTCACACCTTATCGACACGCACCGCAGGGTGGCAATTATAAGACAGGGATTAGCAAGTGTCATACTTGAACCGTAATTAATACACAGATGATTTGTCTGCATTAATTATTGCGATTTACTTACTGGTCTAGTTTTACCGGATTTAAGGAATCAAAAAGACAAACAGTTGTAGACGATTTTTTTTGCACTTGCCCGACGGGGCGTCATAAGGTCAAAGTGCACCTGCCCCGCGCGATTTCGGTCTAGTCCCGCACAGCCGGGAAATGGATTTGTCAGCCCTGTCGTCTATTAAATAGAAGTCTGTGAAGCTGTCTAGCCTTAGCCAGCAAAGCATGTACCGGGCCAACTTCGGGCCGACAGCGATACGACGTATCGGCCCGACGTTTGCCCGCTATTTTGTGATAGCTGGGGCGTTGGTTCTGATTCTGAATACCTAGGTGTTGTGTTCCCCGATAAAAAAAAAAGTTCAGATACTTATTGAAAAGCTGCAACAAAATCATTGTATACTAGTGGACTCTTCTTGGACAAGTACGTTTGTCATATAAGGGGTATCAGGCCTAATTTTTCGTTTTTATTCTATTTTGAAGGAAAATTCTGCTTGCACTGTTGACTGTTGGCCATGGTACCCCTTGCATACAATGGATTAATCATTTAATTGCGCGATGTGGCTCATGTTTCTGTAAATGAGATTCATTTTCTGACCAAAAGTTCCAGATTTTCATATTGTGAGTTTGCTTGAAAACAGGTCTGTCAAAGTTTTTAGAGCTAAAAAAAAGTGACAAAAACGTGCTTGACACTTTGAAAGTGCTCTGCTGTTGATAGCAAAACCAAAGAGAACAAAATAGACACTACTTCTATTGTTGATTGTTAACATGTAAATAATACAAAAAAAAAAACAACAAAAAAACTTGCTTGTTGACCATACTTACTGTTGTGATGTTGATTTGTTTGTTTGATGTTTACATGCGGAAAAGGGATGTCACAAACAATACAAGTGCTATAGTCAAACCTTTATTCCATAAGGCGTTGAGAAAAACTATATCTGAAAATGTCGTCTGCTTATGTCGTCTGCTGATTTTATTTTGCGAACTTTTTAAAAATATTTCTGCATACAAGCAAACAGTGTGGGCCCAGATCAGACTGCTCCTACAGGAGCAGTCTGATCTGGGTCCACGCTGTTTGCAAAAAATTACTTTTAAGGTAACAAGCAGATGGCAAAGCAGACGACAAGTCATGATTGGCATTTTATGAGTTAAGATGTCAGTCACAACAATTGTTGCCTGCTTTGTTGCTGGCTGATTACTGAAAGTCATTGTTGCAAATAGTGTGGACCCAGATCAGACTGCTCCTATAGGAGCAGTCTGATCAAAGTCCACACTGTTCTCCTATTTGCCTGTTTGCTAATCATGTATGAAAAGTTTGCAAGAAGCAGCAGATGAGATCTGTAGACGACATTTTCTGATGCAGATTTTCTTGATATTTTAAGGGTTTGGGTCAAATAAGTCTGTTTGGATTCTGGGCCCTGAGTTTATAAGGCTTTGTAGCTCCCCTGAGCACATCATGTTCAAGGTGCGCTATTTTGATAGGCGCATTGTCTTTTGTCCATCATCTGTTAACCCTTCGACTGCTACACAAATTCCTACAGCAGACAACAATCTAATTTTTGGAAATAATTTTAGTACATGTAGTAAATAAGGCTTTTCAGACGATTCTCATGTAATGTCAGCTTTATTTCACTGAAAAAAAAAATTGAAAAATGCTGTATACTAGTAATGATTAGCAGTCTAAGAGTTAAATTTGTTTAAAAAAAAAAAAAAAAAACACCACTGGTCCGGTTTCAGTATAATTTGAGCCGTGGCACAGCATTTCCTACAATTAACATGTGCGCCCAGCAATCGGATCAGCCTGCACACCTATATAGTCTGACGAGAGACTTCTCATGCTGCATGAAGGAGCATTGAGCTCTCTGCTATCCTTAGAGTGCACAACAAAGACTGATCAGACTGTGTGGATGCGCAGGCAGATCTTAGTCTTCGTTGGATTGTAGGAAATGCAGTGCCCCAGCTCATTTCTCATTCTCCATGCAGCTGAGCATGAAGTAAGTCCTGTTAATAAATTGTTTTTAATTGATGAGCAAGATAAATTACAAATTTTATCAACATGAAAAAACTTTTATATCCAATGGGTTGGGCTTACAATACTTGGAGGGGTAGAAAAAGAACATATATATGCTGATAACTTGAAGTGAGTATGGGTGGGGGGTGCAGAGTGCTTTCAGTGCAGATCTTTCAGTGCATCGGCTCTGGTGTTGGTGTTTGCATTTGCATTAGTAGCGATTGGGTGGCTTTTTAGTTCATGAATGTCTTAACCCTTTTCCTGCTGTTCAAGACAACCCATGTCTTTGCAAACAGTGAAGATCCCGATCCGGGGCCAGTTGTTCAAAGTATTGTTAGCTTAACAAGCTCGTTAGTAGTCATATTGTTAACTGTTCTAGCAAATGCAATATCTAAAATTTTGGTATTTTTGCCATAATAAATGATAAAAATTTTAACGATACATTAACTAACGTCGTCGTTAGTTTTGAACAACTGGCCCCAGTATAATAATAAATCACACTGCGGAAACTAGCAAGACTCAGACATAACTAAAAGCTATGACATTTCGTGGTGGCTTCACACTGTGTGTGCTGTGAGATTCAATCCGCAACATGCAACAGTATAAACTAGAAAAAACCCTGACAGCAATATTGACAGGTTTTTCAAGGAAGGTAATCAAAAAGTAAACCTTTCGAACGACGCCTGACACACACCCACCCAATCCCCATGCCAGCCCAGACATAACAATTTTAAAAACACGAGGCCCATGGGCAACCAAACTAATGAGCCGATTTTCATTAAAAATGCTAACTTTCAATCCCCCAGCCCAAGGATGCTACAGATGAAATCTGGGCTGAATTGGCCCAGTGGCTTCAGTGGAGATGTTATTTGAAAGTTTTAACGTCACACAATGTCAGATGTAGAATAAGAAAAGTGGTTTCGCATTTTTTTTTCAGGTAGATTGTTAGCATATTTGCCATATTAAATA
Organism: Lucinisca nassula; assembly: GCA_963580285.1. Taxonomy (NCBI): domain Eukaryota; kingdom Metazoa; phylum Mollusca; class Bivalvia; order Lucinida; family Lucinidae; genus Lucinisca; species Lucinisca nassula. Next base: position 73,376,064 of record OY757011.1, on the reverse strand, counting down.
ATCCAAGTATTTAACAATACTTTATCTAACAATGTTGTTAGTATTGAGCAACTGGCCCCTATGGGCTTCTGAAGTAGCCATCTGATCAGAATCTACACTGTTTGTCATTCAGTATTCAAATTCAAAGGAAAAGAATAAATCAAGTAATTTTTTGATTGGTTAAAAGTCAAAAATGGGTCTTTCAAAATTTCAGCAGGATAAGGGTTAATGAAGTTATCATGAGATTTTCATGGATATAACATTAATAGCATGACATCACCAACACGGACAGGTGATGTCATCATTAAACCATGTTCATCTTAACACTTGACCTCCTAAACAAAAATATACACCTTCCTTTTTGCAAACAGTATTGATTTAGATCAGATGGCTTCTTTAGCTTCTGAAGAAGCCATCTGATCAGTATCTACTCTGTTTGACATTCAGTTTCAGTGTGAATTTGTAGGAATAAATTACATGAAATAATCTAATTGGTTGAAAATCAGAAATTAATATGGCTTAATTTATTCAGCAGGACAAGAGTGAAGACTTTGTACTGGGTGACCTTGACCTTCAGTTCGTTAGCCCTTTGTTACGCAATGTCTTAATAACCTACCATGATGGTGGAAAAAATCTCATGTCATACGAATAGAGAGAAACAGACTATAATTTTGCATGACATGTATTTTATATAAGGTTGTTATATATAACAGAATGATAAGGGTATGTGATTGTAAATTTAAATTGATGTTGTGAATATTACTGCAGAGAAAATGCAAATGTGTATACTTAACCCATATAATGCCAATCATGACAATTGTTGTCTGCTTTGCCGTCTGCCGGTTACCTTAAAAGTAATTTTTTGCAAACGGTCTGGACCCAGATCAGACTGCTCCTGTAGGAACAGTCTGATCTGGGCCCACACTGTTTGCCTGTATTCAAAAATATTTTAAAAAAGTTAAAAAATTCAGCAGACGACATAAGCAGACGACATTTGTATACTTATTTGACAATATTTTTGTAACTAGATCAACTTGTTCTCACTGTACATGTTTGTCATTGTGTCACTGAGAGAGGTACAGTACATATATATGTATTTTTGGTTATTTATTTAAACTGCCGTAATGATCCTAAGTATTGGGATAGACAGTCCTAAGCAAACAGTGTACGGGCCTCCGTGGCCTAATGGATAAGAGCGCTGACTCATTAGGTCTCTTACCGCCGTGGGTTCGAGCCTCGCTCGGGTCACGTGTGAGAAGCCAAGTTCTGCAACGGAAGGTCAGGTGGTTTTTCTCCGGGTACTCCGGTTTTCGCCCACCTATGATTAACGATCGGCTCGATATGAGTGAAATAATCTTGAAAGGGCCGTAAAACCCAAACCCCCAAAAAAAATAAATAAAAAAATAAGCAAACAGTGCAGACCTAGATCAGACTGCTCCTCAAGGAGCAGTCTGATCAGGGTCTACACTGTTTGCCATTCCGTCTACACTTTTTTGACTCCTTGCTGGATTGTGACACGAATTTGTTAAAATTTTTGGAGAAATACAAGTCCTCAATGTGTCCAAAGTTTTAGGATTTTTACGGTAAATTGTATTCTGAATGAGCCAATGCATGTTAAAACTTACCAGATAGCTTATGTCACCAGCAATGACTCGGATCAGCCTGTGCATCAAGTCAGTCTGACTGGAGTTCTGTCTGATAGTCTTCGGAATGCACAGAGGGTATAGAGTTCTTGCATGAGGCTCGTTTCTTAAATTCTGCATGGAATGACCACTCGTGTAAGATCCCTTATTTATCATATGAAGTTGCTATTAGTTTGTATTGTCGTGTCATAAAAATCATATGACCGCACGTGTAATAACACATGGTTACCAGTGCATAATGTCACACAGGTGTATTGAGTGTGTGCATGACATGCTGATAGCTATTTGTCTTAACCCGTAAAATGCCAATCACAACAATTGCCATCTGTTTTGCCGTCTGCCAGTTCCCTTAAAAGTCATCATTTGCAAACAGTGTGGACCCAGATCAGACTGCTCCTGTAGGAGCAGTCTGATCTGGGCCCACACTGTTTGCCAGAATGCAGTGAGTGAGTGAGTTTTAGTTTTACGTCCCACAAACATCTAAGGGACCTCGGTTTAAAGACTCATCCGAAAGTCTGGAGAAGCCCGGGATCGATCCCGCGATCCCTGGTTTACAAGGCGAGTAGCGTAACCATTGCACCACGGAGGCTTCTTTGCCAGAATGCAAAAAATATTTTTAAAAAGTTTACAAGAAGATTCAGCAGACGGCATCAGCAGACGACATTTTCAGATGTTGATTTTTCTCAGCAGCTTTAGGGTTAAAGTTCTTTTTGCACTATCCCTGCGCTTTTTGAAACGGAAAACATACATCACAGATAGAATGTGGAATAGCTGCAGTTCTGCCTATGGATGTTTAACTGCTATCCTGCTGAACACTACAAACCCTACGTTTGCAAACAGTGTAGATCCAGATCAGATGGCTTCTGAAGAGTCCTCAAAAGCCATCTGATCAGGATCTACACTGTTTGCCATACAGTTTGTGAACTGAACAAATACATTTTATCTGAACAAATACATTATATCAAGTAATATGATTGGTTGATATTCAGACCATTTGTTTGGCTAAATTAATTTATTCAGCAGGATAAACATTAAGAATAATTGTGTTCATAAAAACGAGTTTTTGTTTTCTTCATAATAGTTGCTGTCAGTGTTTACGGAAATATAATCACGGGTATCACATGAATTAAGCATTACACATTTGATATGGATATGGTTTTTGCACAAATATATTATATTCAGCTTATGATCATTTTGTAAAAATTTTAGCATCAGTTTTTCTTAAGACTGCCATTTTCACTTTGTGAAACAGTTTTGTCATGATTGCTATAAGCATGGCACGTTTTCGGGATCCGTTCTTCTGTCTGTTCATTTGTGCAAGCATTTGTTCTTCCAGCAGTCAACATTTCCATTAATCCTAATATCAAACCTTATCGGCCCCCGCCCATCGGGCCTTGAAGAAATAGATGGGTTGCAAGAGGCTTCCACACAGAGCTGAAACTGACCTCACACGAGTACTGGTAAACTGCTTAGAGAATCTAAGCCTGCCCAGGCAAAGCTGTGTGTGTTGGACCGCCCATGCTTATAAGCCCTTTTGGTTTCATAGGGTGACAGGGCTTGTGAAGTCATTTCATCTCAATGTCGGGTAAAAGTCCCACAAAATTGGAAGCAATGTCTCCAAAATGACCTATACAGTGTTAACAGGGATGTTAAACCTCAAATCAAACAAACAAACAAACATCAAACCTAATATTTGAGTCCATTTTTCAAAAACTTTGTAAGTAGGATTAGCTCCCACAGGCTTGACATAGACTTTGGCAGATTTCTTGTTCATTAGAAAAGTTCATTTTGCAAATTTAGTGAAAATGATTAAGGTGACACATTTTCTTCAAGTGAGACAAGACCCCTCAGATAGAAAATAGGGTCTACACTTGAAGGAAAGAATTTGCCCCTTGGGAGCAAATTCTTTCCTGAAAGAGTAGACCTTTTCTGAGAAGGGTGGTAAAAATAATGATGAATTCATCTTCAGTTGAGATCACTGAGCTGGAAGTGTTGCTCTCCATTTTCCTAAACTTCTTTCAGATAACCACCAAAATCTAATTTGTTCCTTAAAGAGCATTGTCTCTTTGAAAAGAAGATGAGCTTCCTGCATTTCTCTTTGGAAGGGGAAATTTGTAGGATAGAGTGCAGCTGTGTTTTTACCTTACGGTATATAAATTATCCTGCCTTTTCAGAAGGAAAAAAAAATATTCAAAGAATGGGCTGAATCCTATCTTGACCAGGGGCTATTCTGAAAGGAAGGAGTTTGCATTATCCTCTGGAAGCAAATTCATTCCCTTAAGGGAAGCTCTTCTGGAAAGGGGGAAAACATGTCTGTGTAAGAGTAAGTTCCCTTAAGAGGTGTAATCATTCATTGTAATGGATTTGACATGGCACATGTATGTTTGTCATATACTGAACAAAAAATATTTAGTGGTGGTTTCATTGGGCTCATTGCATGTCTCGGAAATATTACTTCTTTAGCTGCCATGTGGTTTACAAATTTTGCCACCACAATTGCTGTAAATATTGGGATTTGGCCACAAGGTTATAAATCTTTCCATGCTCAACTCACTTGATCATGACTTTGTCCTGATCATAAATTTTAAAATGCCAACAATAATATTGTTGGCACTTAAAAATTATGAGCAGGACAAATAACATTCTTTGCAGATCTGAGCAGCACAAAATGTTTATAATTTAATAGTACAAATTTTATACTCAACTGAGCTGAGCATGAGAAAGTTTTATAATCTCAGGACGAGATCTTAGCATAAAGGAGACAAAAATAAGAAAGGGTTTTGCCACTCTTTTCAAGAATATTTTACTGAACATAATATGCAGATGTTAACTGGAGGTTGGCAAAAACCAGAGATAAATCAGAGTGTCAGAACTTGGTATCTCACTTTGGACTGAGGCAAGATTTAAAGTCACCAGAAGTAAGAGACCTGGACTCAGGTGTTGAAATCATTGTTAACACAACAGACTCATAAGTAATCAAAACTTTATATGGCTGGGAAAATACAGTATCTAATAAACTGACGTTTTTGTACAGCTTGTGCATTTGCAAAGTGTACTCACATTTTTTCAGCAAAAATACTAGTGTCATATTAAGGGGAATGGATACACTTTTAGGGGAGGCAACTCCTGCTGAACTTTTTTTGTCTCCCATGACAATAGGAGTCAACTCGTAAAGGAAAGAATTTGCTCCTCAGGAGCAAACTCTTTCCTTTAAGAGTTGACCCCTTTTTCAGTGGGACCATCCCTATAGAAAAGTGAACAGGAAGTCCCAAAAGTTTTCTCCCTTTGAATAATGGCAGAAAAATCTGCTACGTGTTCCCTTTGCCCCTTAAATGATCAAAATTTTAACGACACATTAGAAATTGACATTGTTATGTTTGGAAACTGGGCCCTTATCTGTGCAATGAACAGCCCTTTCAACCCCACTTTAGACCCTTGCAACCCCACTTTATAAATAGAAAACCGGGATTAATTATAAAAAGAATATGTCCCCTGCCTATCGGGGCTTGGCTAAATAGATTGGGCAGCATGATGCTTCCACGCAGAGCTGAATAGGACCACACGCAAGTACTGGTAAATCGCTTTAAGGTTCTAAGCCTGCCCAGGAAAAGTGGTGCGAGTTGGACTGCCCATGCATATAAACACTATTGGTTTCATTGGGTGGCAGAGCTTCAGATGTCATTTCATCTCTGACAGTGTCGGGTAAAATTTCCAGAAATTGGAAGCAAGGTCTCAAAAATGACCTATACATTGTTGACGGAGACGTTAAACATCAAATCAAATCAAACAAACAAAGTAAAAAGAAAACTGGGGTTAACAGGAGTATACATAGGTCTTCTTATTTCTGCTCCAAAAAAAATAATGGCCCCCATCCATCAGGGCTTGAAGAAATAAATGGGCTGCATGATGCTTCCATGCAGAGCTGAATCCGACTGCACACGAGTACTGGTAACCCGCTTAGAGGATCTAAGCATGCCCAGGCAAAGCGGTGTGAGTCGGACCGTCCATGCTTATAAACCCTATTGGTTTCATTGGGCGACAGGGCTTGAGATGTAACTTCACCTCAGTGTCGGGTAAAAGTCCCCCAAAATTGTAAGCAACGTTTCCAAAATGACTATAGTGTTGACGGGGATGTTAACCCTTCTCCTGCTGAATATTCATTTAAGCGCCTAGTGGTTAAGAGCGCTGACTCTTGATCATTAGGTCTCTCACCGCTGTGGTTCGAGCCTCACTCGGGTCACATGTGAGACGCCAAGTTCTGCAGCGGAAGGTCAGGTGGTTTTTCTCCGGGTACTCCGGTTTTCGCCCACCTCTGATTAACGATCGGCTCGATATGAGTGAAATAATCTTGAAACCCAAACCAAAAAAAAAAAAAATTCATTTAAGCTACACCCATTTCTGTCTATCAGCCAATCAAATTACTTGATGTAATTTATTGCTACAAATTCATAAACTAAATTCCAAACAGTGTAGATCCTGATCAGATGGCCATCTGATCTGGATCTACACTGTTTGCAAAGATAGGGGTTGTCGTGAACAGCAAGATAAGGGTTAAACATCAAATCAAACAAACAAACAAAAGCTCAAAAAAAAAAGATTGTGGGTTCTTGTTAGATCTTCCCCATTGCTACAGTTATTAAGAGCACCTTCAGTCCGTATTTTAGGACAGAAATAAGAAAATATTACAAGTTTTTATCCCCCGACTGAATAGGTTCGGGGGATATAGCGATCAGCCTGGCGTCCGTCCGTCCGTCTGTCCGTCCGTCCGTCCGTAGACGCAACTTTGTGATGGCCATAACTCCTATACCCTTTGAGATTCATTGATGGTTCTTGGCACAATTGTTCACAAGGCCGAGACGGCGTGTCATGCGCAAGAACCAGAACTCTGGATGCCATACTTTTTTAGTTATCTCCCCTTTTAATAAAATAGAATGACTACTTTGTGATGGCCATAACTCCAATACCCTTTGAGATATATTGATGGTACCTGGCACATTTGTTCACAAGGCTGCGACGGCGTGTCATGCACAAGAACCACAACTCTGGTTGCCACGGTTTTGGAGTAATCTCCCCTTCCAATAAAATAGAGTGACAACCTTGTGATGGCCATAACTCCTATACCCTTTGAGATTCATTGATGGTTCTTGGCACAATTGTTCACAAGGCTGAGACGGCGTGTCATGCGCAAGAACCAGAACTCTGGATGCCATACTTTTTTAGTTATCTCCCCTTTTAATAAAATAGAATGACTACTTTGTGATGGCCATATCTCCAATACCCTTTGAGATATATTGATGGTACCTGGCACAGTTGTTCACAAGGCTGAGACGGCGTGTCATGCACAAAAACCACAACTCTGGTTGCCACGGTTTTGGAGTTATCTCACCTTCCAATAAAATAGAGTGACAACCTTGTGATGGCCATAACTCCTATACCCTTTGAGATTCATTGACGGTTCTTGGCACAATTGTTCACAAGGCTGAGACGGCGTGTCATGCGCAAGAACCAGAACTCTGGATGCCATACTTTTTTTAGTTATCTCCCCTTTTAATAAAATAGAATGACTACTTTGTGATGGCCATAACTCCAATACCCTTTGAGATATATTGATGGTACCTGGCACATTTGTTCACAAGGCTGAGACGGCGTGTCATGCACAAGAACCACAACTCTGGTTGCCATGGTTTAAGAGTTATCTCCCCTTCCAATAAAATAGAGTGACAACCTTGTGATGGCCATAATTCCAATACCCTTTAAGATATATTGATGATACCTAGCACAGTTGTTCACAAGGCCGAGACAGTGTGTCATGCACAAGAACCACAACTCTGCGTGCCATGTTTTTTTAGTTAACTCCCCTTCCAGTAATATAGAATCACTACCTTGTGATGGCCACATCTCCAACACTCTTTGAGATATATTGATGATACTTGGTACAGTTGTACATGAGGTTAAGCAGGTGTGTCACGTGCAAGAACCACAACTCTGGGTGCCCTGGTTTTTTAATTATCTCCCCTGACAATTTAACCTTGTGATGGCCATAACTCAAATACCCTTTGAGATATATTGATGGTACTTGGCACAATTGTATACAACGTTGAGATGGCGCTTCATGCCTAAGAACCACAACTCTGGGTGCTATGATATTTGAGTTATCTCCCCTTCCAATATAACAGTATGACAACCTTGTGACCACCGTACCTCCAATACCCTTTGAGACATATTGGTGGTACTTGATGCAGATGAACATGAGGTTAAGCAGGTGTGTCATGCTCAAGAATTACAACTTTGGTTTTTAGCTCACCTGTCACGTAGTGACAAGGTGAGCTTTTGTGATCACATTTTGTCCGTCGTCCGTCCGTGCGTGCGTGCGTAAACAATTTCTTGTCCGCACGATAGCATCTTCATTTATGATTTGATTTTAACCACACTTGCACACAACTTGTACCACCATGAGATCTTGGTTCCTTTCTTGAACCAGCCATATCCCATCATGTGTTACGGAGTTACAGCCCCTGAAAGGGCAAAAATTGACTATTTTGGTCTTGTCCGCACGATAGCATCTTCATTTATGATTTGATTTTAACCAGACTTGCACACAACTTGTACCACCATGAGATCTTGGTTCCTTTCTTGAACCAGCCATATCCCATCATGTGTTACGGAGTTACGGCCCCTGAAAGGGCAAAAATTGTCTATTTTGGTCTTGTCCGCACGATAGCATCTTCATTTATGATTTGATTTTAACCAGACTTGCACACAATTTGTACCACCATGAGATCTGGGTTCCTTTCTTGAACCAGCCATATCCCATCATGCGTTACAGAGTTACGGCCCCTGAAAGGGCAAAAATTGCCTATTTTGGTCTTGTCTGCATGATAGATGCTTCATTTATGATTTGATTTTAACTAAACTTGCACACAATTTGTACCATCACAAAATCTCGGTCAAGTTCGAATATGGGTCATGTCGGGTCAAAAAGTAGGTCAGTAGGTCAAATCAGAAAAAAAACCTTGTGAAGTCACGAGAGGCCACAGTTTTGGTCCGATCATCATCAAACTTGCCCAGAATGATCATCTTGACAATATCTCAGTCAAGTTCGAATATGGGTGTTGTCGGGTGAAAAGTAGGTCAGTAGGTCAAATCATAGAAAAACCTTCTGAACACACTAGAGGCCACAATTTATGTGCAATCATCATCAAACTTGCTCAGAATGATCATCTTGATAATATCTTGGTCACATTCGATTAAGAGTCATGCCGGGTCAAAAAGTAGGTCAGTAGGTCGAATCATAGAAAAACCTGTGTATACACTAGAGGCCGCAGTTTTGGTCCAATCATTATCAAACCTGCCCAGAATGATCATCTTGACAATATCTCGGTCATGTTTGAATACAGGTCATGTGGGGTCAAAAAGTAGGTCAGTAGGTCAAATCATAGAAAAACCTTGTGAACACACCAGAGGCCACAGTTTTGGTCCGATCGTCATCAGACTTGCCCAGAATGATCATTTTGACAATATCTCGGTCGAGTTCAAATATGGGTTATGTCGGGTCACAAAGTAGGTCAGTAGGTCAAATCAAAGAAAAACCTTGTGAATACACTAGAGGCCACAGTTTTGGTTTGATCATCATGAATCTTGCTCAGAATGATTATCTTGACAATTTCTCGGTCAAGTTCGAATATGGGTCATGTAGGGTCAAAAAGTAGGTCAGTAGGTCAAATCAGAGAAAAACCTTGTCAACACACTAGAGGCCACAGTTTTGGTCTGATCATCATCAAACTTGCTCAGAATGATAGTCTTGACAATATCTCAGTCAAATTCGAATATGGGTCATGTCGGGTCAAAAAGTAGGTCAGTAGGTCAAATCATAGAAAAACCTTCTGAATACACGAGGCCACAGTTTAGGTCCGATCATCATCAAACTTGCCCAGAATGATCATATTGACAGTATCTGGGTCAAGTTTGAATATGGGTCATGTGGGGTCCAAAAGTAGGTCCGTAGGTCAAATCATAGAAAAAGCTTGTGAACACACTAGAGGCCACAGTTTTGGTCCAATCATCATCAAACTTGCCCAGATTGATCATCTTGACAATATCTCAGTCAAGTTCAAATATGGGTCATGTTGGGTCAAAAAGTAGGTCAGTAGGTCAAATCATTGAAAAACCTTCTGAACACACTGGCGGTTCCAGTTTTGGTCCAATCATCATCAAACTTGCTCAAAATGATCATTTGACAATATCTATGTTAATTTCGAATATGGGTCATGTCTGCTCAATATGTAGGTCAGTACGTCAGATTGTTGCAAAAACCTTGTGAACACACTAGAGGCCCAAGTTTTGGTCCGATCATCATCAAACTTGCTCAGAATGATCATCTTGACAATATCTGTGTCAAGTTTGAATATGGGTCATGTCGGGTCAAAAAGTAGGTCAGCAGGTCAAATCATAGAAAAACGTTTTGAACACTCTGAAAGGCCACAGTTTCAGTCAAATCATCATAAAACTTGCTCAGAATGATCATCTGGACAATATCTCAGTTAAGTTCGAATATGGGTCATGTCAAATCAAAAAGTAGATCAGTAGGTTATTTTGTCATAACTTCTGAACCGTTTGAGATGGAGCCTTCATATTTGGCATGTAGGTTCCTTCTGACAAGGGCTTCCCACTCATAAAGATTTGACCTGTGACCTTGACCCGTGACCTACTATATCATACCTTTTGAACAACATGAGATAGAGCCTTCATATTTGGCATGCATGTTCCTTGTGACAAGGTTTTTTCAGCCATTCAAAACTTTTGACCCATGACCTTGACCTTTGATCTACTTTGTCATAACTTTTAAAGCATTTGAGATACAGCCTTCAGAATGTAGAATCCTTGCGACAATGTTGCTTAGATGATCCTCTACCAAAAAGGCTAAAAGAATCCCACTCGGATGAACAAAATGGCCACCGGAGGTAAAAATAGAAAAATAATGTAAATTTGATTCAAACGGAAACTCCCCCTAAACCCTAAGGCCAATTTGATTCAAAGTTCCCATGAATGATGCCTAGGTTACTCCCTACCAAATAAGCTAAAATCACTCTGCTGATGAACAAGATGGCCACAAGAGCTAAAAATAAAATGTACCCCAGACAGTGACACACAGGTGAGCGAACCAGGGCCCTCTGGGCCCTCTTGTTTAGTTATCTCCCCTGGCAATATAACCTTGTGATGGCCATAACTCCAACTCCCTTTGAGATATATTGAAGGAACTTAGCACAATTGTATACAAGGTACAGAAGGGATGTCATGTGCAAGAACCACAACTGTTGTTGCTGTGGTATTTGAGTTATCTACCCTTCCAATATAACAGTATGACCAGCTTGTGATCACTATATCTCCAATACCTTTTGAGACATATTGATGGTACTTTGTGCAGAATTACATGAGCTTAAGCAGGCATGTCATGCGCAAGAACCACATTTCTGAGTGCCCTGGTTTTTTAGTTATCTCCCCTGACAGTATAATCTTGCGATGGCCATAACTGCAATACTTTTGTGATATGTGGTTTAATTCTGGTGCACTTTCTATTGGTGAACAATCTTCTGAAGGCCATATTGGATTTTGGTCGGGGGATTTGCCATCTCTTCCGATGGCTATTTTTATCAGAAAAAAGTGAGTTTCTGAGCCATTAAAAGGATTCACTTTGTCACAAGGGATTTTTGTCCTATTTTGCAGGTAGAAATTAAAGAATTAGCCTTCTTAACCACTAGGCTACCATCTTTCACTCACTTGTTATGATTGTTTATCTAGGAGCATATCTTTTTATATATCAAACAAAAAAAAACTGTTTTGCTTCACAAAAATTTGTGAGCCATTAATAGGATGCACTTTGTCACAAGGGATTTTTGTCCTATTTTGCAGGTAGAAATTAAAGAATTAGCCTTCTTAACAACTAGGCTACCATCTTTCACCCACTTGTTATGATTGTTTATCTAGGAGCATATCTTTTTATATATCAAAATAAAATTGTTTTGCTTCACAAAAATTTGTTCATTTGTAGTCATTTTTCACTTGTACATATCGTACACAATATCATTATGATGCACATTGTTAAGAGAGATTTTATTTTTGATGTTGTTGTACATGCTATAAAATTACATAATCTGTTAAATATTGTTTTGCTAAGTTTTTTGATGATTCTAGTGATAAGTTGACTTGTTGAATGAATTCTGGCTGGTTTCATTTGAGCCATAGTTTTTTCTTGTTTTTCATCTGTCACTGAGTGAATGATAGATGTGTCTGATGATCATGGAGTTATCATGTAATAGTCAATGCTTTGCTTACTTAATGCACAGATGAATAACATGCATGCTTTCCAGTAATAGCTTATGATTATAGAAAGTACCCCAGAAAGAATCAGTGCACATATTGTCAAACTTCTATGGCTCGAACCCCTTTGGGACCATGAACATGAATATTATTTGAGACCAGTAGTTCGAGCCACCGAGGGCTACTGCCAATGGTCATAATGGAGATAATTATATTTTCAGTGTTCTATAACATAAATGTATGCTGTGTGTACTCATTAGAATCGCCTCAATTGAGGCGATTCTAATGAGTACACACAGCGTACATTTGCAAGATAAAAGATAAAATTTCCTAACCTTTCCCTCACTATTTCTTATGTAGAGAAATTTCCTAAGGTCTCTTGAACGGGTGCGAATCAGCCATGGTAAAAGAGCCATCGGTGTTCGAGCCATCGATGTTCTACAGTATATTCAGAGGATCTCACATTAATTCATTTCATAAGAGATTTACGAAACTTGCTGAGGCATCGGTGTTCAAGCCATCGAAGTTCTACTATATATACAGAGGATCTCGGGACGAGTTCCATAAATTTCATATGAAATAGCCGTGAGTGTGAAATATTGTTTATCGTGGCTTTAAATTATAGAACTTAGCCCAGAAAGAATCAATGGACGTATAAATCTCACACATCATTTTGTATGGAATTTATGGAACTGGCTTAAGTGAGTTCCATAAATTTCATATGAAAATATAGCCATGAATGTGAAATACTGTTTATCATTAATTTGTGAAAATTTTAAAATCTTAGAACTTAGCCCATAAAGAATCAGTTCACAAATGGATCTCGCACAGTTCATACACATGAAATTTGTGGAACTTGCCTTCAGCGAGTTACATAAATTTCATATGAAATTGCCATGAGTGTGAAATATGTTTTGTCAAAACAACTGTTTTTCGGTGTACATGTATTTTTCTCTGTAGAAAGCTAGTTATAGAATTTCATGACATTGCTACATGAGGTTACATGTTACATATAAAAAATATGACATCAGCAGGTTGGTATGCGTCTAATAACAGTTCGAAAACCTTAAAGAAAGGCTTTATCATGAAAGATCTCATATTATGTAGATCTACATATAGTATAGGTCTATGTATAGTACTGTATTGACTCTAAATATTCAGACACCTCAACTCCTTACCATACTTGTTCTAAAATTGAACAAGTACAATTTACTACCCTACGTTGTGTATAAAAATAGCTGGGCAAGTGGCAAACAGTGTACTGTATTCGGGCGTGTATAACCCGCAGTTTTTTTCCCTCAAATTACAGGCCAAAGTTCAGGGTGCGGGTAATCGGCCCGAATTATATTTTTGGACCATTTTTTTTTTTAGCGCACCTGTCACGAAGTGACAAGGTGAGCTTTTGGGATCACTTTTTGTCTGTCGTGCGTCCATGTGTGCGTGCGTCCGTAAACTTTTTTTCAAACAACATCTCCTCCTAAACCACTGATTGGATTTTGACCAAACTTCACAGGAATTATTCTTAGGTGGCCCCCTTTCAAAGTTGTTCAAATGATTCCAGTCTGTTGCACATCTAGGTCACAGGAGCTAAAAATAGATTTTTTTACTGAAAATTTTAAAAATCTTCTTCTCTGAAACCGCATGGCCCAGGTCTTTGATGTGGTATGAAGCTTCATCTAGTGGACCTCTGCCAATATTGTTCAAATTTTAGCCCTGGGGCCAAAAATGCCCCCGCCCCGGGGGCCTTTGGTTTTACATAGGCTTATATAGGGAAAATCTTTAAAAATCTTCTTCTCTGAAACCGCAAGGCCCAAGTCTTTGATATTGGGATTGAAGCTTCATCTAGTGGACCTCTATCAAGATTGTTCAAATTATAGGCCTGGGGCCAAAAATGCCCCCGCCCTGGGGGCCTTTGGTTTTACATAGGCTTATATAGGGAAAATCTTTAAAAATCTTCTTCTCTGAAACCACAAGGCCCAGTTCTTTGATATTTGATATGAAGCTTCATCTAGTGGACCTCTACCAAGATTGTTCAAATTATAGCCCTGGGGCCAAAAATGCCCCCGCCCCATGGTCCTTTGGTTTTACATAGACTTATAAAGGGAAAATCTTTAAAAAACTTCTTCTCTGAAACCGCAAGGCCCAAGTCTTTGATATTTGGCGTGAAGCTTCATCTAGTGGATCTCTATCAAGATTGTTCAAATTATAGCCCTAGGGCCAAAAATGCCCCTGCCCCAGGGCCCTTTGGTTTTACATAGGCTTATATAGGGAAAATCTTTAAAAATCTTCTTCTCTGAAACCACAAGGCCCAGGTCTTTGATATTTGGTATGAAGCTTCATCTAGTGGACCTCTACCAAGATTATTCAAATTATAGCCTTGGGGCCAAAAATGCCCCCGCCCTGGGGACCCCATGGTTTATGTAGACTTATATAAGGAAAACCTTTAAAAAACTTGTCTGAAACCAGAAGTCTCTGTTCTTTAATATATGGTATGGAGCTTCACCTTTTAGACCACTACCAAGATTATTCATATTATAGCCCGGGGCCAGTGGCCCACTTGATACCCTATGGATCAGGTTTACTTTTGTCAGCTGAAAATTCTATGCATCCATACATGTGATAACCTTTCGATGACCATGCTGGAGATTTGGTTTTCATTTCCTGGAGATTGGGTTCTACTTCCTGGAGACTATTCGATGACAATTTGACACATCATTTTCATCACTCTTTTTTAGTTTTTTTTACTAGGCATATTTGCAGGTACACTCAGACCTCGTTATAGCATGATTCATTACAGCATGAATTCTGATATAGCACGGTTTTACTTTGGACCCCAAATTCTCCCCCAACCAACAACATTTATGAATATTATTCAAGGTTTCTATCTAGTTTCAAGCTATACAATTTTATTTTCCTACGACTTTAAACTGCGGTAGAAGCCTCCGTGATGCAGTGGTTACGCTACTCGCCTTGTAAACCAGGGATCGCAGGATCGATCCCGGGCTTCTCCAGACTTTCGGATGAGTCTTTAAACCGAGGTCCCGTCTCCGTATGACCTTAGCTGTTGGTGGGACGTAAAACTAAAACTCACTCACTCACTCACTTTAAACTGCGGTAATACGTTAGTTGTAAAAATAAACTCAAAAGATCAAAAGTGCCAGCTTAGCGAGATAATAGATTAAAGAATACATAAGTTTATAATTTAATGATCCAGCCACAAGACGAGGACCCCTCCATCCAAAACGAGCCCAAACTTTCACACCAACACTACAAGCAAGTTCAATTCGAACATCAAAGTTTTCCACCACCCACATCGCCAAAAAATCCAATGTCCGCAATTTACCCCTACCATTTTTCTGCACGCGATCGGCAAATGACGTCATCTCCCAGCTACTCCACACGTGTTTAATGTCATTGTTTCATTTTATTTAAAAAAATGTTTGGAACCGGTAAAATATATTTTATCCATTGCTATACGGATGTGGATTGAGAACTTGACTTATCCCCAGAAGATCCGTGTCAATCACTAACAACAACATACATGACTTGTCTCGCCAAGCGTTCGCTATTTGGCGCCAAAACATAACCATTCAAGAGGCAGTAGAAAAGTCTGTTTTTATGAGGCATGCATGTACTGTTAGATGTAGTTAATCGTCTTAGGAGGGATTAAATAATTTTCACATTGTTCAGTATCCGAATCAATAAAGACGACTTGCCGGCAACTTTCACGATTTTTTTACGGATGAATGAACCAGACTTGATGGTTGAACAATTCTTCTACCACTAATCGGCGACCGAAACAATCATCCATGCCATTTTAATCATCCATGGCCCTTGAAAAGATACCTATTCCAGGTATAATTATCACTGTAACAGGTACCTTTATTAATGCGTGAATCACTTTCACACCTCA
Source organism: Lucinisca nassula (assembly GCA_963580285.1). Lineage (NCBI taxonomy): Eukaryota > Metazoa > Mollusca > Bivalvia > Lucinida > Lucinidae > Lucinisca > Lucinisca nassula. The sequence goes on along the minus strand of OY757011.1, from coordinate 73,360,212 downwards.
GTGCATCTTATCAGTGAATATACCGTTGATTTCCAGCAGACTGACAGTGCCGATAATTGCACCCTGCTATGAAGATAATCTCTTGACCATTTGTTGTGTCAAGTCAGTACCCTTATATACCATACGGACAAAAAATGGACGGTTCAGAAAAAAATGTTATAAGAAAATTCAGATTCCGGGAGTTTTGTAGTCCTGTCCGGGAGCCCGGGAGATCGTGTCCATTTCCGGGAGTCTCCCGGATGATCCGGGAGATATCACATGTATGTGCATCTCAATGTTATGCTCTATCCCTTTACGATTCCCGACATAAATAATATTAATTGTCAACTCGGTTTTACTTACACATGAGTAATAAAACAATATCCATTACTAGCAAGCCCGATTTTGTGCTAATTATTCCTAAAACTCTGATTTTAAATGAAATAAACAAGCAAGTTCAATGCGAAGATAAAAGTTTTCCGCCATCAAAATCTACCGCTACAATTTTTCTGCACGCGATCGGTAAATGACGTCATCGGACCCCAGCAACCCCACACGTGTCTATTGTTTTATTTTGATGGGGCATATCTCTTTCATACCAAAATGTTTGGAAAAGGTAAAAAATTCTCAATAGCGGAACGGTTGTGGATAGAGGTGGGTAGAAAACAGCGCTTTGCACAAATCCCGGCCTATCCCCGGAAGCTCCATGTCAATAACCAACAACAGCATACAGATGTGTTTACACAAATTAAAGCGTTTGACTTTTCCTGCCAAGCTATTTGGTGCCAAACCATAACCATTCAAGTGATAGTAGAATACTCCGTTTTTATTATACATACATCTACCATAATATTTAGCAACTCGTCTTTGGAGCAATTAAATCATTTTCACATTGATTGTGGATTACATTATTGATGGGAAATAAACACCAATTAGAGACATAACTTGACCATATTTTCTCACCTTAGCGACACGCACCGCAGGGTGGCAATTATATGACAGGGATTAACAATAGTGTCATAATTGAACCGTTATAAATCATCAAACAGTGTATGCGAATCGGACGTCTGCGGCGACTTTCTGCGGTGTCTGATCTGGGACAGCACTGTTTGCCGGTGTCCACCAAAACGGATTGCTGTGCATATATTGGTTAATAAATAAATAACAAGGGTGAACAGTTACAGTTTTTTTCAACATTTTAATGTAAAATACATGCTTTCTGGTGATACTTGCACGCCCGTGCATTAAGACGATCGCACATACCGTTGTGTGTTACAAAAACTGGCCAAATTCTTACTTTTTCTCACTTATGCACCCACCAAAATTTCAGTAAATGTTTCATGCCGGTAATACAACAGAATAACAGTTTTCCACCAGATTTTGGTAAAAAAAGGGGGTGCGGGTAGTACGCAAATGCAGTAGTACACGCCCGAATACAGTAGTCCCCGATAATCTACATACAGTGTTGATCTACATATGGTAAAGGTCTGTGTATAGTGTAGATCTACATATAGTACTGCGTTTACTCTAAATATTCAGACACCTCACCTCCTTACCATACTTGAACAAGTACAATTTGCTACCTTATTTTGTGTTTAAAAATAACTGGATGAGGGGCAAACAGTGTAGATCCTGATGAGATGCCACAAGGTGGCATCTCATCTGGGTCTACACTGTTTGTTCAGGTCTGTCTCTCCGAATATTTTGGTTAAATACAGTATTGGTCTACATATAGTGTAGGTCTGCATACAGTGTAGGTCTATGTGTAGACGACAGGGATTAAAATACAAGTCAACTTGCCAAGATAAAAGCCAGTCTTTCCGTCTAACATTTTTGTCATACCTGTGTAGATCCAGATGACATGGATTGTAGACCCGCATCATCTTGACAAGTCAGTAAGAACAAGGCTTACATAATGGAGTGTGACAAATCTGGGACGTAAATCTTGGAAAAGATAGATGTTGTGTTAGTTCTCATTCTGAGATAGAGTATACGATCCACCACTTTATATTTCTCTAGTCATGCCTGTGTTACCATTAGAATCAAAATATAACCCTTAATTGTTATACAGTAAAATTCCGCTATTAAGACCATCAAAAAATGAAGAGACAAATTGTGCTTTTGAAAGCATATTTAGAATGTTTGAGTACATTTTCTGTGTTTTATACATCCAGTGTTCTCTAGTGTGAGACCATCATTGGGACTATTCAAAAGTGGTCTTAAAGACCACTTTTGCACAGTTCCAAAGGTGGTTTTATTTTAAGACCAGTTTTGAACAGTCCCAAAGGTGGTCTTAATATAGGAATTTTACTGTGTATACTCCATCATCATATGGGCTCTTTCACTAAAAACCTTGATGTAAGGATTTGCACCCAGGTTAGACACAAATTGGTCTACTCAGCTAGTGACACTAGCAGGTGTCTTGAAACTTTAGAAAAATAAAAAACTACAGTGATGGCTTGAACACCTTTTGGACTATTAAAATGTGTTCGAGACAGGGGTAGTTCGAGCCACTGAGGGTTATTTATAGAGTCATGTCAGGAAGCATCATGCTTATATGAAATTAAGGTATGCTGTGTGTACTCATTAGAATTGCCTCATCGAGGCAATTCTAATGAGTACACACAACATACCTTTCCACAATGAAAAAATCTTGATTAATTATAGCTAGTTATGTTTTATCAGGACCTAGGGAAAGCATTTTCTAGGGACTCGAGAACGTGTTTGAATCAGCCATGGTAAACGAGCCATCGGTATTCGAGCCATCAAAGTTCCAGTGTAGTGGTTATGTGCTCTCCAAACAGCAAACGTAAAAGTGCTGGTCAGACAGTGCATCTGCGCAGTCTGGGGTTAGCTATTCAAAACTATTGACAACATTATTTAGCATAGCGCCAGCCTCGGTAGCTCAGTCGGATATGCGTCTGACTGGTGATCAGGATGCGGGTTCGATACCTGCATGGGTCGGCAACATTCTTTCGTGGAGATTGATCATGAAATCTTTTCTACAGTCATTCTCTCCCTTCCACTGATTCAAGAAGGGCAGTTGTCAGTTTCTGATGAAAGAATGTGCACTACTGGTTAACCGCTTTCGTATAAGCCTGCCCAGGAAAAGTGTGGATAGGTTAACTGACCGGCTCAAAAATGACCTAAAATAGTATTGACTGGGCCGTTAAACTCCAAAACAAACAAACAAGTTAACATAGCATTAAAATTTTGATCGTTTAATCTGGCAAATATTGATTCTTTCCTTTAAAAGTAGGCTCCTAACAATAAGGGAGAATGAGTTGTCCTGCCAGGAAATGTATTGTTTCCCATTGAGGCAAGTTTGGTTTTAGAAATTTTTATTGTGTTGTGCACACACCAGTTATAGTGATCTTATTATTGTACATGCATGTGCCAATAGACAAAGTCAAGTTTCATGGTGAATAAATTATTTCTTATAAAACAGACTTGGTTATTCTTCGTTTTTATTTGTGTTTTTTCTTAAGCTCACCTGTGCCGAAGGCTCATAGGTTAGTGTTTGAGTTTTGTGTCCTACCAACAGCTAAGGTAATACAGTGACGGTTTAAATATGTTCTATAAAAGGGTTATCTTTTGGAAGCAAAGAATACACCACAGAAAAGAAAAAAAATATTGAGTGTACATGTTTTCTGGGCCAGACTAGCTAGTTTCGGCCAATTAGGCCTCATCATTGACCCTCATAATTTTTTCAAAATTCCACAATGGAGTCAATGATCCCAAAGGACAAGAAAATATAATCTACATTATGATGTAGGCTCATCTGAAAAGACTCATCTGAAAGTCTGGAGAAGACCAGGATTGATCCTGCGATCCTTGGTTTACAAGGCAAGTATCATAACCACTATACCACGGAGCCTTCTGGCTCATAGGCGAGCTTATAGTATGGCAAGACTCTGTTGTCTGGCTGTCTGTTTGTCTGTCTGTTGTCTGCCTGTCAATATTTTGAAACCAATGAACCAATTGAAGTCAAATTTTATTTGGAGCATCTTTGGGATCTTCAAATGATGACATTTTACGCTAAAGGCAAATTTGGTCGCATAGAAATTTGTATGGGAGAAAGTAAAAAAAACGTAGTTTTCAGAAACTATTGCAGCCTGTTATCTGAAAATTGGTACCTGCAGTTAGCTAGTTTAGTGGATGAAACTACTCGAGTATTGGCGATATGAAAATTAAAACTTATTTTTCACAGAAATCACTCCAAATTTCACATAAAAGCTTTTAGGAAGAAATGAAATTCAATATGAGTTTGGTCATATGATCAATATATGACCACCATACCCATATAAGGTAAAACCCCTTCAGATACATTCTTCTTCAGAACCAGTAGGTAGATTATCAGGTCACATGACCATGATGGCTACCTTGGCAGATGAAATAGCTCCATAAACTCTCAGCACTCAGGTGAGCGGCTCAAGACCATTGGTCCTCTATTTTTTTCAGTAGCTCAGTCCGGTGCCTGTCAGAAGTGTGATCAGCACTTAGGTGTAACCACTACACCATGGAGGCTTCTAAAAAAATCTGTTCAAGATGGGGCAGTTCGAGCCACAGGCAACTGCCTGGAGGCCTAAAGGGGCTAATTTTGTGACTTCTTTTAGGTGTTTGAAAATGTAAAAGTATGCTGCGTGTACTCTTTAGAATCGCCTCATTGAGGCGATTCTAATGTGTAAACAAAGCATACATTTGCAAGAGAAAAGACAAAAATATCCAAATTTCCCCCTCACTATTTCTTATGTAGAGAAATTCCCTACGGACTGAAGAATGGGTTCAACTCGGCCATGATAAACAAGCCATTGGTGTTCGAGCCATTGAAGTTCTACTTTAGATGGGTATGAGGAAGAAGAAAAAGGGAAAGTGGACCATTCCCTGCTACACAAAAGACAACAGGCTTTGTCCAGCTGTAAGCCATCAGTTGGTTATCCTGATCCTGAAAGGTATTCACCAATGGCAACTCACCCAAGCCCCCCGTTAAATCAATGTCTGTGTGTGACTGTTTGAGTTTTAACTGACTGAATGATTTGAGGATTAACATCCCCATCAACACTGTATATGTCATTTTGGACACATTGCTTCCAGTTTTGTGGGACTTTAACCCGACATTGAGATGAAATGACATCTCAAGCCCTGCCGCCCAATGAAACCGATAGGGTTTATAAGCTTGGTCCGACTTGCACCACTTTGATCCTCTAAGCGGTTTACCAGTACTCGGTGTGCGGTCGGGTTCCGCTCTGTGTGGAAGCTTCTTGCAGACATCTATTTCTTCAAGCCCCAATGTTTTACATCCCACCAAAAACTAAGGTCATATGGAGGCGGAACTTCAATGGCACAAACCCCTTTGGGACCCGGAACATTGTTCCAGACATAGGAACATGTAGTTCAAGCCAGTGCGGGTAAATAGTAATGTTAGGTTAGAAGCATACTAGAGATATCTTTTCATTATTAATTATTTCTAAAAGTTATGTTGTGTGTACTCATTAGAATCGCCTCATCGAGGCGATTTTAATGAGTACACACAACATACATTTTCAAGGTAAAATATGAAAATGCTTTCAAATTTCTCTAAATTGTATTAACCCATTTTGTACTGGAAACCCCAAAAGGGGTAAGTGGCAAAAGTGCAGACCCGGGTCAGAAGCCACAGAATGTGGCGTCTATTCAGGGCCTCCACTGTTTGCTAAAGGTATAGTCATTTTCCAAATTAATTTTGATGAAAACACAACCTGACACCCCTAAATTTTAAAATGGGCTCCTGCTTTATATAAGAAGGAAGATTCCATTTGGTACAAAAAGGGTCAATACCTGCAGTCATCCGAAATTTTTCACACAAACTGAAAAAGGATTATGAAACAACCATGGTAAAAGAGTATCGGTCTTTCAACCACCCATATTTCATTTTATATGCTCACTATCAATGAAAATGCACCACTAGTAATAAACCTCAAATTTTAATTGATTCACAATACACATATTTCCAGCATTTGATCATGTATAATGAATTATCACTAACTTATCCACAGACTCACTGCAGATTGAGAGGGACAGCATTTCATTGGATGCAGAGATACGGAGACTCGAATAAGTTCACACATCCGAAAAATCAAAATCACAGTCTAATACGGGGAATGTCCACCATAAGCATCAAGTGTGGCTTAGCATCGACGCCTCATGCTTCAAATTAAATGCTTTATCTGGTCTTGTGTGATGTCCCAGTCTTTATATTTTACTGTTGGTCCTTTGAGATCAGCGTGAATATTTTGAGAAATCAGAAATAAATTATTGGTTTAGACTCATATTCTAGACAGGTTTTTAATTATTTGGACCCCAATTTTGATTTATATCAGTCTTTGAATCGACTGCCTATTCGAAATTCGCAAAATTGCAGTTTGTTTCCTCTGGCTTTCTTTGCCGGTTCATTACAGGGTCACTGATGAGGCTTTATTAGCCGAAACACCATTCATGGTGTATGAATGTCATTTGACGTGTCACCAGTAACAATTCTGATTCTGATTCTGACAACGTAGTATGACCCATCTTCTTTCTTATGAATGTTTTCATTGCTCTTAAAGGAACTCATTTTTGATTTTTATTTTCCTGTAGCGCCATGACAAGCTGCTGAGGGTTGATTGACAGATGACGTCGTCTGGACACACATTTTCCGAGCTGGTCCCAAAGGTGCTCAATTGGGTTTAAACCCTGCGAAAATGCAGGCCAAGGAAGAACTTGCACACCATTTTGATTGAAAAAGTCCATGGTTAGCCTCGCAGAATGAGCACGTACATTGTCCTGTTGGAAAAGCGTAACATCAACATTATTGCGTAAAAATTTTACCACCTCATGCTCATTTCATTGATGTACAGACGTGCCATCAAATTGCAAACAACAAAGATGAGTTGGGATTTTTGGCGCCATAAGATCCTTCCCCACACCATTACACTACCACCATCCCAACGCGACACATGTTTAACACAAAAGTCTTGAAAATACTTCCGACGTCGACGCAATACTTTGCGCCACCTATTAAACATTTAAACACAAAAACTGAACTCGTCCATGAACAGTACATCATGCCAATGCTGTAATGTCCATCGGATATGCTGTCAACACCAATTAAAGCAACTGATTCGACATTCTGCCGTCAAAACGTTCCCCCTTGGTTCGGGACGAGATGTCATTTGAAGAATTGCAAGATGGCCACCACAGAGGCCATTTTGGATATCGGAACAGAACAATTTTTGAAAGTCTGATCCCCCATTTTGCCCCAATGCCTTCTTGATCCAACCTCCGGTTCGACAGGACGTGTCGTTAAAAAAATTTCAAGATGGCTACCATGGCTGCCATCAAGGATATCGGAACGGAATGATTTTAGCAAACTTGAATCTCCCAAGTCGTCCCGATTAGGATGTTTCAGCTTGATCTTGTTTGGGAGGAGACTTTGTTTGAAGGATTTCAAGATTGCAGCCATGGTGGCCATCTTGGATATCAGAATGAAACCATTTTAGTAAATCTGAATCTCCATGTCACCCGATGCCTCCCATCAAATTTCAGCTCAATTCGACCTTAAGTTGGGGAGATGTTTGAAGAATTTCAAGATGACCGCCATGGTGGCCATCTTGGATAATGGAATGGAATGATTTTTTGGTTACCAGGTTAAAGTTAACCAAAGGTTACCATTTGAATAAATTTGGTAGGGCCTAAGTCCCTTATGTTGTAAACCAAGTCAGAAGGTCATTTGCCATTTGGTTCCTGGGAAGATTTTTAAAGGTTTTTACCATATATGGGCTTGGTGGCCATCCAGGTCATGTGACATTGATCTCACCAATAAATTTTCATTGGCCTATCCCATTGAGGTTCCATATGTAATTTGGTTTCAATCAACCCAGCAGATTAAGAGGAGAAGAAGATATAAAAACTGAATCTGAGCCATCCATGGGGAAGGTCAGTAAAAGACATTGGCCTTTACAACTGATCTATTTCCATTCAGCTGTTTGCAAATATCAATTCTGATGCCACAAATACCAACAGAATCAGAAAAATCCTTGATGTAAATAAAAATAAAAAATGAGTTCCTTTAAGAGCAATGAAAACATTCCTAAGAAAGGAGATGGGTCATACTACGTAGTTTCGGCTAATAAAGCCTCATCAGTGGCCCTGTAACGATCCGGCAATGAAAACCAGAGGAAACATACTGCAATTTTGGGAATTTCGAATAGGCAGTCGATTCAAAGACTGATATAAATCAAAATGGGGTCCAAATAATTAAAAACCTGTCTAGAATATGAGTCTAACCCAATAATTTATCTCTGATTTCTCAGAATATTTACGCTGATCTCAAAGGACCAAAAGTAAAATATAAACTGCACTATGGTTGATGTACGGGGAGACGTTTTACGGCCGCCACACGGCACAACACCAGCTGCAGTGAAGGCAAATAAAAATAAAAAATGAGTACCTTTAAGAGCAATGAAAACATTCCTAAGAAAGGAGATGGGTCATACTACGTAGTTTCGGCTAATAAAGCCTCATCAGTGGCCCTGTAACGATCCGGCAATGAAAACCAGAGGAAACATACTGCAATTTTGGGAATTTCGAATAGGCAGTCGATTCAAAGACTGATATAAATCAAAATGGGGTCCAAATAATTAAAAACCTGTCTAGAATTGAGTCTAAACCAAAAATTTATTTCTGATTTCTCAGAATATTTAAGCTGATCTCAAAGGACCAAAAGTAAAATATAAACTGCACTATGGTTGATGTACGGGGAGACGTTTTACGGCCGCCACACGGCACAACACCAGCTGCTGTGAAGGCAAATAAAAATAAAAAATGAGTTCCTTTAAGAGCAATGAAAACATTCCTTAGAAAGGAGATGGGTCTTACCACGTAGTTTCGGCTAATAAAGCCTCATCAGTGGCCCTGTAACGATCCGGCAATGAAAACCAGAGGAAACATACTGCAATTTTGGGAATTTCGAATAGGCAGTCGATTCAAAGACTGATATAAATCAACATGAGGTCCAAATAATTAAAAACCTGTCTAGAATATGAGTCTAAACCAATAATTTATTTCTGATTTCTCAGAATATTTACGCTGATCTCAAAGGACCAAAAGTAAAATATAAACTGCACTATGGTTGATGTACGGGGAGACGTTCACAGGTCACAGTCAACCCAAGGTCATCATTTGAACAAACTTGGTAGGGCTCAAATCTCCAATGTTGTATGCCAAGTTTCATGGTCATTGGCCATTTGGTTCCTGAGATGTTCAAAGGTTTTTACCATATATGGACATGGTGCCCATATTGGTCATGTGACCCAGTCCTTACGAATGAACTTTTGTTTCCCCTTACATAGAGGCATCATAGTATAGTTTATATTTTCTTGTCCTTTGGGATCATTGATTCCATTGTGGAATTTCGAAAACATTTGAGGGTCACTGATGAGGCCTAAATGGCCAAAACTGGCTCTCTGGCCCAGAACATATCGATGGCTTCGCGCAAAACTAGGCTAAGTCAGTTTTGTGAAATTTTACAGGAGAGTGAAAAAACTGTCTATCTTTTTTCCTTGTTTTTGTTTTGTAACATTTCTTTTGGCAATGTATGCTGGTATACACTCTATTTGTTATTATCATAAACATTTTCAAGTTAAACTATGTATAAATAGCTTAAAATTATAAACTTGAGTTAGTGATAGTTTTGCGCTGAAAATCGACTGGCCAGTGAAAAGCATCTTGGGGCAAAACTATGACTAAGTCAAGTTAGGTATAGTATTGCACTCAAAAATAATGAAATTTGGAAAGAATGGGATAGAAAATCAAGCTGGATAAATTTCAAAAATTAAATTCCAAACTATTTTGTGGCTGAAATGATAAAATAAAATGCCTAAATAAGCTTTTCAATACATAAAGGTTAGTTTTATCAATCGATTAGAAGATTTAAGAGATCAAACTCCCAAAACAACAGCGAAATTCAGGTGTTCTGATTCAAACTAGATTCTTAGCCCTGAGTAACATTTTAAATTTCAGTTTATTAGCTACAGTTTATCCTAAAATGATTGATTTAACCCATTTTAAATGGATCTTAGGCAAAGAGTACAAGCCCAGATCTGGGCCTTCATTATTAGCAAAACCAACCACTTTTTAATCATCTTCTAAAAACAACTCAACCGTCAAAACGGGCTCCTCTTATACAAAATGTATATAGTTTGGAAGATTTCATGATTCAGTATACAATGGGTTGGTTAGTGGTCACAAATACACATTTTATTAATCAGTAAACATTTAAATTTTTTATTCAAGAAATATTTTTCTTTACTGCTTTTATCCTGATTGGAGTGGGCTCCAAATATTAATTCATGCTGATGAAGCCGGCCGGAGGGAATAAATATTTGCATCTGCCTAAAAGTGAAATGCGTTCATCACAGTAAATAATTTTTATTTTAACTAGAGAACACTATTGATATAGAAAAAATGTATCATTATAGTAAAGTTTTCCGAAGGATCGTTTGTACATGAAGGTCGACTAAATAAATGTTTCAAATGACATCAAATGCAGGCTTTAGTTTTGTTATGGTTTTTCTTTGGGTGTTTGTATCGCATACATTATTTTGTTTTGGATTAGCCAATTGGCCATTTTATGGGAAAGTAACTGTCCTTTTGGCTTTCCACTATTGATGTTTGCATTAGAGTCTGTGGTTTCATGTTTGTATTTCTTTCCCTTTGGTGTCTCTGATGGGAGCTGTGGGTTAATTGTATCGATCGTAACTAATGTTGAGAAAACTTGTGACCCAACCCCATTGCATCCATGTATATGTAATAGTTGCAATAGAATGTGTGTATACAAATTTTATCGATTCCTGATCATTGCCTTCATTTCTATTTTGAGTACAGGCTTGTGCACAGGCTTGGTCACGCTGTCTTGTATGTTAAAAAGTCTAACTGGGAAAAGTCACATGATGCAGTTTTATGTGAGTGAGTGAGTGTTTGAGTCTTACCTCTCACCTACAGCTAAGGTATACAAAGACGGGACCTCGATTTAAAGACTCATCCGAAAGTCTGGAGAAGCCCGGGATCGATCGATCCTGTGATCCCTTGCAGTTTTATGTAAGATCTAAAGTGAAAATGTTAAGGTCAACACTATCACATAATAATTATTCTCTCAAACGGATTTGAAGATTCAATGTGGAATAATAGTGGATTCGAGCTAAAGAAAGAGATATACCATATGCTACCTATTTACCGCACATGCCCCTATTAAACGCACATCAAAGCTTTTTTAGGAAATAAAATGCACAAGCGCACACTTTACAGTTACCACCCCATAAAGCTCTTGGAGAAATCTATAGAAACTTATTGTTATGTTTTTCAACAGTGAAGGCAAAGCTTCATCTTGGAAACTATTTGTTTCGTATCGAGTGTGTCCTTATTACCATATTCCTCCCATTTAGCACCCACGCGCCTAAAAAAATGGATAAAATGGGGGGCGTTTATAAGAGACAAATAACCTTACCTGATCGGAGAGTTTAAAACCCATTACTAGAAAAAGTAGAAGTAAAACAAAGATCAGGAATCGATACAATTAACTTACTCCACCCATCAAAGACACCAAAGGGAAAGAAACACAAACATTAAGCGACTAGACCATAATGGAAACCTAAACAAAGGTAGTTTTCCGTTAGAATATGATGGAATCATGACATGTTAAGTACCAAGTGGTCAACACAGACACTGTGACAGCTGGGGGGTTAGAAATAACTTGCATATGATTTACAGTAGACATGACGATGACTGAAAGGCTGAAATCTTTACTTTACCTAAGCCGATTTTTTTCCTCTGACAGCAGAAGGGGCGAGGGGACGCTTTTTGGAGCAGGGGCACTAAATGGGAGGAATAAGGTAGGTAGATTTTTCACCATAGTTTTTGAAACAATTTTGAAAAAAAAAAACTAAGCACACAGTGTGGTAAATAGTTCGAATGCGGTATATATAGCACACTAGCAAACAAAGCCTCTCCTTCAGGAACGCATATAGAAAAGTGGGACAGAAATAAGAAACATGACGCCTTATCACATCTTTTTCTCTCTTTTTTCGCAACTTTCGCTTTCGAATAAAGGATGTACATTATAAGGTTACACAAACGGAATGACCTTGGGGCCCTCAAAAGGACCTTTTGCATACCACCACGACTGAAAAACCGCATCTCGCCTAGTATATCATACAGCCCTCCATACTGTCCTTGTCGCATAACATAAAAATCACCAAAAACAGCAAATTGCGCCATGACCGTAATAAAAACAGACGGTCAAGATGGCCAAATATCAATACAGACAAGGGCAATTAACTAACTAACTAGGGCATGACTTAGCGCGCCCATAAGGAAGGCTTTTAACACACGCAACCACCCACGCGAAACTAAAACAACATACAACCACACTAGGTATAGATCGATGACTGTTTACTGAACACTACGTCATACGGACTATTCCATCGGAAACCGTTATGTAGGGGTTACCAGTTTTTCCCTCGGTTAATTCACAAAATCTTTGCTGTATATTATTCTGATATGATATTTTTGTAAGAATATGATGTGGCGGTATTGGTTAGATGCATAAACTTAACGACCTATTTACCCAAAGTTCGTAGGTTCGAATCTCAATTTTGAATAACATTTTTCTTCTTCTTTTTTTCCTTTAATACACAGTTTTATGCAGCCTGTGGCAAGAAATGTTCAAGCCTGAGCTTTTGGAACTGTGCAAACGAAATAAACCAGCTCCTCCTTATCGAGTTGACCAGCTTTTGAAGAGACACGGGCACACAATTCTGCGGCTTTCACCATACCATCCTGATGTGATTGCCAAAAAGATGATATGGGGAAATTTGAAAGGTTATGTTGGCAAATGAAATTTTCAGCTCAGCGTGGCAGATATAAAGGCTCTGATCGAAGAAGGCATTGGAAGCATTGTTGAAAAAGAACGGTCTGCTTGCTTAACAGATGTCGAAAAGGCTGAACAGGACTGTTGTTTTGTTTAATTTGAGGTTTAACGTCCCCGTCAACACTGTATTGGTCATTTTGGAGACGTTTCTTCCAATTTTGTGGGACTTTTACCTGACATTGAGGTGAAATGACATCCCAAGCCCTGTCGCCAAATGAAACCAATAGGGATTATAAGCATGGACGGGCCGACTCGCACCGCTTTGCCTGGGCAGGCTTAGAAGGCCTTCATGCGGACTGAACAAATTATTTGTCTTAATCGCGACGGAAGTAAGGGCGAGGATTGTGGCCACGTAAAATCGATTTAAGCCCCCCCCCCCCAGTGGAATTCGTTTCCGCTGACCGTTCAAAGGCGGTTCTTCTGTTACGGTTTATTTTTGTTATGCTTTGTCTTTGGGTGTTTGTGTCACTTATATTATTTTATTTTGGATAGCCTATTGGCCATTTTGTGGGAAAGTTACTGTCGTTTTGGCTTTCCGCTGTTGGTGTTTCCATTGGAGTCTGTTGTTTCATGTTTGTGTTTCTTTCCCTTGGGTGTCTCTTATGGGAGCTGTGGGTTAATTGTATCGATTCCTGATCATTGCCTCCACTTCTAGTTTTAGAGCCTCTAAGCAGTTTACCAGTACTCGTGCGGTTGGTTTCAGCTCTGCGTGGAAGCATCGTGCAGCCCATCTTCAAGCCCAAATGGGCGGGGGCCTGAACAGGACAATTGTAAAAGTGACATCGCTGTTGAAATGGAACGAATCATTAACCACATGGACTCTGACAGTGACGTTAGAGATTGTAGAGACTGCTTCTGAGGTTGGTGAATCTACCGACACTGCCGAACAATCAAAACTGTTTTTGTAATGCAATTTCGAAATATAAAATTCTAAAATTATGAAATTCAAGTTAATATGAATCGCTGAAATTTGAAAATAATGAATTACATACTAATATTAAAAACAAAAACAAAACAAAAAAAAAAAAAAAAGCAGGAAAAATATAATACAGAAAAAAAAAGAAAAAAAAAAGTTTAAAATAATTACACCGTCCGAGTGTCTCTTCCACCCCTCGCCCTCACCAGCCAGAGGACTTCAATGATTCTGAGCTGTGACTGTTACCACTCGACTATTTGTTATTCACGAGCACTTCTGCGTATAGTAATCTTACATTCAAAACGATGCCTTGGCCCACTGTTTTTTCTGATCTTCGTAAATGATATTGTTGACAAACTTCTGAGTGTCGTTCGGTTATTTGCTGACGACACGTCTTTGGCGTTCACGGCGCGAAATTTAAACGATATAGAAGGTATATTGAACCACGACTTAAAAGTAGTATCCCTTTGGGCCAAACAATGGTTAGTTAGTTTTAACCCGAGCAAAACAGAAGCTATGTTGTTTACCCTGGAAACAGGTATAGAGGTCCCAAATTTAAGTTTTGATAATGTCCCAGTTCAATTTGTGACTCACCACAGACATCTTGGTATAACCTTATCAAGTAATGCTAAATGGCACCAACACATAGATACTATTAGTTCTTCAGCTTCTAAAATATTAGGTGTTATGAGACGATTGAAATATACGCTTAGCAGAAAAGCTTTAAATCAAGTATATATATCCTTTTTAAGGCCAGTTCTTGAATATGCTTCTGTTGTATGGGATAGCTGTACCGGATATGAAAAAGACTTATTAGAAAAAATTCAACACGAAGCTGCTCGAATTGTAACTGGCTTAACTCGTTCAGTTTCAATTCACAACTTATATAAAGAAATAGGTTGGTTATCTTTAAATGACCGTCGCACCTATCAGAAATATATATTAATATTTAAAGTAAAAAATGGAATTTCTCCAGATTATTTCCTAAACTTGTTCCCTCCGATAGTTGGAACGCAAACAACATATGCTCTAAGAAATGCTCAGGATTTCCAAATTTTAAGCCAAAGGACTGCAACTTTTTCTAACTCATTTGTACCATCAGCTATTTCTCTTTGGAATGCACTACCTGATAACTTTCGTAATTGTACATCTGTTTCGTTTTTTAAAAAACTAATCTTATCCAATTTATTTGTAGTTAATACAGTTCCAAACCACTATATACACGGTAACAGAAGACTCTCAATAATACATGCCAGAATTAGAAACAGATGTAGTAATTTAAACTCCGATCTCTTCGCTAACCATCTCATTGAAAACGCCGCATGTATTTGTGGCTATGCGCGAGAGGACGCAGATCATTTTTTCTTTCAGTGTCCCAATTTTTCAAATGAACGTCGGACTCTTTTTGAGGCAACACGTGCATTTCATCCTCTCAGCTGCAATACTTTATTGTTTGGTAAAGATGAATTGTCTAGCGAAGAAAACCAGCATTTATTTAATTTAGTACATCTCTATATTAAGAATACAGGTCGGTTTGATTGAAGTTGATGTAGTCCCTACACATGTAACATGGTTTTGTGATGTATTATGTCATTGTAAAATTGCAAATTGTTTGACAATTGATGAATGTGCTCGGTAGATCTCTCTCTCTCTCTCTCTCTCTCTCTCTCTCTCTCTCTCTCTCTCTCTCTTAAAGCACTTTTATATCACTCTTCTGCTACCACAATTAATACTCTTGTTGTTTATTTGTCTTGAAGCATTGTGTCATAGCCATCATCAAAATTTGTAAATGAATTGTGTATACGGGGAGGGCCGTAACTAATGTTGCTAGAACTTGTGGCCCAACCCACTTGCTTGTTTCATTGTAAATGAAAAGCAATAAAATATGTTTAAACCAAAACGATGCCTACCATCAAATTATCGCGTAAGGTATTTGCTTTTAAGTTTTCAGTTCTTCTCGACACTTTTGTCATATTTTTTAGTTTCTATCTTTTATAATTCACACAATGTGTTCTATTGTTGCGCATGGGAATGAGTTTTAGCTTTTATTTAAGAAGTTTGCATTCACTGGTGACATTGACATCCCTAGATAACGGTATTCGATGGAACGGCCCGTGTGACGTAATGTTCAGTAAACATTCATCGACCTATAGGTAGATAGGTATAGCGATAGTTGTAGGATAGGAATACAGTAGAGAGGATAGTATAGAAAAGAGAGATCAAAAACCTGGAGTTAGAAGACGAAAAAGAAGAAGAGTTTTCTAAAAAAAAAAAAAAAAAAAAAGGCGATTTCAAACAATTTTATTTGTATAAATATGAAACATTAAAAACAAGAGCGCATAGGAGCGCTCGACCGCGCACGTGCGCTTGCGGACGCTTGTATGCGACCTACATGATTATATAACAATTTGCACTAACCACTTTGACTTAAGAGATTGGCAAACGTTGTCTCGGGTCCCCAAACGGCTAGGCAAGAATAATTTTTTTTCTACTATGGTGCCTTCCTACACGTAGGATGCGATAATGATATGCAAACATGGCGACACAAAATGACCCTCCTACGGTCCCACAGAATACGGCATCCTGCGTCGAGGAGGGCATCACTTTTTATTAACTTCAAACGGAAAAGCATAAAAGGGGATTGACCCACTTTCCACATCCTTTGCGATAGAGGTCACCCACTTACTAAAATAAATACGAATTTGGGCCCGAGGCGGCGGAAGCCAACACACCATGTTACTATGTTATATGTTGTATGTACAGAATAAACAAAACAAAAACACAAATATAATCTTCAAGCACAACCTTGCAGGTACAAAAATTGTCATTCCCAGCAACTGTGGGCGGATGGGCCTCTCCCAAAAAGGACAACACCTCAAACGAGATCGGCAAACGTTGTCTCGGGCCTCCAAATGGCTAGGCAGGAATACACTTTCCTCCTATGGTGCCTTCCTTCACGTAGGATGCGTTAATGGTATGCAAACATGGCGACTGACCCACTTATGGTCCCGCAGTGTGCGGCATCCTACGTCGAGGAAGGCATCACTTTTTCTTCTTAAATTAAAACGGCAAATGCATAAAAAGGGATTGACCTACTTTGCACATCCTCCGCGATAGAAGTCACTCACTAACAAAATAAATACGAATTCAAGCCCGAGACGGCGTAGGCCGGTGTAGCGTGAGATTATTGATCCCGTGTGATTCTTCAGTCGCACCGGAAGTGGCTGAAATCCCTCACGGAGGGGTGTGAGAGAATTCAGCCGTGAGAATTGTAATACGATAACTATATAAGAGACTGGGGTATCGAAACTCTCTTAGTATATTAAATGATAAATTATGCTGGCACATTAATTATCCCCACGCTTTTCGAAGAAAAATGGGGAAATTGTAATGGTCTTCGTCGTCCCTCCGTACGTCCGTCCGTCCGTCTTACCGGATAACTCCTCCTAGACGGTTATAGACAGAAACTTGAAACTTTGGGAACTGATAGATCTTTGGTCTTGGGAGTGCATGACACTTTCGGAATTTTGATCACACCCCTAGTGGTGGGCCTAGGGGGTGGGGCCCGCGGGGGTCAAAATAAAAATTTCCAATGATCGTGTAATATATCAAAGCGAACGGCACGATTAATGCAAAACATTACAACCAAATTTTGACCCCTGGGATCAATTTTGAGGTCACCAGAGGTCAAAAACTGATTTTGACCCCTTAACCCCACACATTGCTGTTACCGGATAACTCCCCCTAGACCGTTATAGATAGAAACTTGAATCTTGGGGAACTATTACATCTTTGGTCTAGGGAGTGCATGACACTTTCGGAATTTTGATCACACCCCTAGGGGTGGTCCGTCCGTACGTACACACGCTCTTACGTACATCCGTCCGTCTTACCGGATAACTCCTCCTAGACGGTTATAGACCCAAAACTTTAAACTTTGGGAACTGATAGATCTTTGGTCTCGGGAGTGCATGACACTTTCGGAATTTTGATCACACCCCTAGGGGAGGGCCCAGGGGATGGGCCCCGCGGGGGGGGGGGGGGTCAAAAATCAGAATTTCCAGAACATGATCGTGTAACTTATCAAAGCGAACGGCACGATGAATAGAAAACATTACAACCAAAATTTGACCCCTTGGGTCAATTTTGAGGTCACCAGAGGTCAAAAACTGATTTTGACCGCTTAACCACACACATTGCTGTTACTGGATAACTCCCCCTAGACCGTTATAGATATAAACTTGAAACTTGGGGAACTGTTACATCTTTGGTCTAGGGAGTGCATGACACTTTCGGAACCTTCGCTGCTCGCATAGGCGATAAGTACCAAAATCGCTTGACTCGGCCAATTTGCTTGTTTGATTTGAGGTTTATCGTCCCCGTCAGTACTGTATAGGTCATTTTGGAGACGTTGCTTCCAATGTTGTGGGACTTTTACCCGACATTGAGATAAAATGACAGCTCAAGCCCTGCCGCCCTATGAAACCAATAGGGTTTATAAGCATGGACGGGCCGACTCGCACCGATTTGCCTGGTCAGGCTTAGATCCTCTAAGCGGTTTACCAGTACTCGTGTGCTGTCGGTTTCAGCTCTGCGTGGAAGCCTCGTGCAGCCAGTCTTTTTCTTCACACCCAGATGAGCGGGGGCGAGCTGACTTTGTACTTCTAACTTCTGCTTTGACGTTGTTTAGGTAGGTAAGTAAGAAGGTAGGCGGTTTGGTGGCTAGATAGGTAGGTAAATGGGTGGCTCGGTAGGTAGATAGGTTGGATTTGAGGTTAAATGTCCCCGACAATACTATATATGTCATTCGGAGACGATGCTTCATATTTCGTGGGACCCGACTTTGAGATAAAAGGACATCTGAAGACCTGCTGCCCAATGAAACTAATAGAGATTATATGCATGGACGGTCCGGTCCGACTCGCATCACTTTGCTTGGGCAGGCTAAAGCGCTTTACCAGTACTCATGTGCGGGCAGGCATCATGAAGCCCATCTATTTCTGGGCGGGGTAGATTTAAGTAGGTAGGTAAGGAGATGTGTCTTGGTGGGTCTGTAGCCTAGGTATTTGTTTGTTTGTTTGTTTGTTTATTTGACTTGAGGATTAAAGTCCCCGTCAACACTGTGAAAGTCATTTTGGAGATACTGCGACCAATTGCGAACAATTTGTTTGACTTTTACCCGACATTGAGATGCAATGACTTCTCAAGTCCTACCGCCTTATGAAACCAATAGGGTACTTAGGTAGGTGGGTAGGCCGGTAGGTAGGTAGAAATAAGTAAATGTATGTCTGACCGTCCGGTCCCATACGGAAAGAAGTCTCCGCGATGTAGTGGTTATGTTACTGGCCTCATAGACCTGGGGTCACATATTCGACCCCGGGTTTTCACAGACATTCTGATGAGTCTTTTAACCGAGGTCTCATCTCCGTAGGTAGGACGTAAAACTGAGTGACAAACTTTTACTGTCGAGTCCTTACCGTTGTTTCATCGCTGTGGTTTGACGAGATATTCCACTGATGAGCTAGGAGGCCTTAGTAAGGGCGAGGACTGTGACCACGTTCAAGCCCCCCCCCCCCACTCCCCCAGTGGAATTCGTTTCACTGACCTTTCCATCTTTGTGTGTGTGTGTGTGTGTGTGTGTGTGTGTGTGTGTGTGTGTGTGTGTGTGTGTGTGTGTACCGCTTATATTATTTTGTTTTGGCTAGCCAATTGGCCTATTTGTAGGAAAGTAACTGTCCTTTTGGCTTTCTGCTATTGATCTTACTGATCAGGGTCTGTGGGTAATTTTATGGATCCCTTACCATTGCCTTCACTTCTATTTTACGTACGATCCTACCTACCTACCCACCTATCCATCTACCGGCCTGCCTGCCTACATTCTTACCTACCGCACCACCATCCCACACCTACCTATAGATCTACCTACCTACCCATCGCCACCAGCCCAAACCTACCATTCCTACTTCATCACGCAAACACGCCTGTATCATTTTGATCCTCTTAAACCCACTTTTAGATAGTAAAACTGGGGTTTACAGGGATATTTATTATTTGTCTTATTTCTGCTCAAAAACATAGATTGTGGGTACTCGTTAGAACCGACGCGCCGAAGCGGTTCTACCGAGTACCCACATCTATTTTTTGTGCAGAAATAGGAAAAAATATCAGGATTTTTTTTTCTGAAAAATTTCGTTTTTGGTTGCAAAATTTTGTCAATATATTTGAATAGGCCTGTTTTCGTGATAAACCTACTTACATGCATGCCTCCACTGTACCGACCTGTCGCACCCGCCCATCAGGGCTTCAAGAAATATATTGGCTGCATGATTTCTCCGCGCATAGCTGAAACCGACCGCACAGGAGTACTAGTAAACCGCATAAAGCCTGTCCATTCAAAGCGGTCGGAGTTGTTGTTGTTTTCAAGTTTCCCCGTGTCGCGGGTCGTCAGCTGGTGGGGTCCCAGGGAACGAATCCATGCTGGCACTACACCGTAGCCGTTCGGTTGTACCCCTATTCCCTGTTGGCGGTGAACAGGGAGACCTTCGCTCGGCTCCAGCCCCGTCCGTCTCATGTTTGTCGTCTCACGTCTCAGGTGTCTCCGAGCCCACTGGCATCCCCTTGTCCTGTAGCCAATCGGCGAGCTCCGTCCGGAGAGGTTTGTGAAACGGTGCCGTGACCTTTCCAGGTCTCGGTGGGGCTTATATTTTGTCTTCCGGTTTGCTTCAGGAGTGCATCGCTAAAGGGCATCTTTATTTGTTGGAGTTTCTGGGCTAGGCGTGCTTCATTTTTCAAGGGCTGTGGATGTGTTGCACAGTTCCAATGTGAGCCTTTGTTTTGGTGCAACATAGTTTAGTTGTAGTAATGTGGAACTCCATTCTAAAGGTTTGGCTTCGTGATTGCCTGCGTTTAAGTTATAGCAGTGCTGTGCCTTGGGTTTTTGCGGTTCGCCGCAAAGGGGTGTGGGTTGTTTTGTGTAACATGGTAGGCTACGAGTTTGAACTTATCATTAAGGGAATTGTTTAGCAGTTAATTTTGTTTGAAAGTTTCATTGCGATTTGGAAGACGTTTCTAAAGATTGCTATACACGTTTCCATGTTACGCCAATCAGGGGATTCGAGACAAAGTTTTTTAGCCATTTTGTGGTGCTTATTTGCACCACAAAATTGTAGAGTCCATCCATTTTTTCTTCTAGCTTGTAGCTTCAGCCGCATCTACACCCTCACGCCAGCACCATGTCTATGGATGTCGTCTACGCTTTTTGTATCAATTTTGATATTGGTATTTTTTGTTTTTTATTTTTTTTGTTTGATTTTTGCATATTTTTGTAACGTATGTACATTTTTACATTATTTGGACGGTGCCCCAAGCATATTGAGTATATATGCGGACGGATGTGCTCGCCCCGCTACGGACCTGTCGTGTTTGTTTTCCTTGTGCTTAAAGATGGTGTTGTCCGATTTGGGGCAAGCCCACCCGCTCTCTGTTGCTGGGTAGGACAGTTTTTGTACCTGCAAGGTTGTGCTTGTAGATTATATTTTGTGATTTTTGTTTATTCTGTACATACAACATTTAGTATAGTGTGACGGCCTCCGCCGTCTCGGGCCAAAAATTCGTGTTTATTTTAGTTTGCGGGTGACCTCTATCGCGGAGGATGTGGAAGTAAGTCAATCCCATGAATTTTCTACATTTTTTGTTAAAGTTAGGAAAATGTGGTGCCCTCCTCCACGTAGGATGTCATTCTGGGGGACCGTAAGTGGGTCATTCTGAGTCGCCATGTTTACATGTCATTATCGCATCCAACGTGAAGGAAGGCACCACAGGAGGAATTGTAATTCTACCGTTTGAGGGCCCGAGATATCGGTTGCCGATCTCGTTAGCAATATAGTTAGTACAAATTCATATAATCATGTAGGTCGCATACAAGCGTCCGCCTGCGCATGTGCGCAGTCGAGCACTCCTATGCGATCTTGTTTATATGTGTCATTTACAGTTAACAATGTTTGAAATCGCTTTTTGGGAAAAAAAAAACTCTTCTTCTTCTTCTATCTCCAGGGTTTTTTATCTCTCTTTTCCTATACTATCCTCTCTACGGGATTCCTACTCTACAACTATTCTGCAACTATCGCTATATCTACCTAATTGAGCATTGCGTGGGTGGATGTATGTTGTTTTAGTTTTGCGTGTTGATGCCCTCCTTCAGTGTCGCGCTAAGTCATGCCCTAGTTAGTTAGTTAGTTAATTTCCCTTATCTGTATAAGTATATGGCCGTCTTGACCGTCCGTTTTAATTACGGTCATGGCGCGATTTGCTGTTTTTGGAGATTCTTATAGAGCGTAGACCTGCTTCGGGAATGGGAGGTCGCGGGTTCGATCCCCGGCCGCGCCATACCAAAGGCGTAAAAATAGTTCTAGGACGATCAAAGGAGAAGAATCTCCCTACTATGATTGAACATGATTAGAACAAACAAACACATAAGTCAACACCTCACAACCTCATTATACCAGTGAGCTATCGGGGCCGGTATATACTAATGAAGATGGCCAGAAAAGGCGACATCACAGAAAACATAATACCAATGGCACCAACAGGAAGGGCAAACCAAAATTTTTGATATACAGTGAGAATGCAACGGAAAGGAATTTAATCAGCTGCCAACGAGAAAAGGGTGTTTTGTCAGCCTTGGGGAATCAATTGCTGAGGCTGAAAGTCGGTACAGTTTTTGTGTCAGTATAATCCGTTTTACTGGCATGACGTTGCATTGACGTTGGTACGGCATTGCATAGACGTCATGTGCCCGCTGGGAATAACTAACCTTTCTTATGGATGGCACGGATCCAATATACATATAGATTGTTCCTTGTTAGCGTCGTTCAAACGCGTAACACGACCTACGTTTTATAACAAAAATAAGAAAACTAATGTAATCCCTGTAATCCCAACTTCATTGCAGTTACATGAAACATACTGATATCCAGTAACTGAAAAACACTACTCGAAATGATAGTAACAAGTGCTCTGCGCGGAAATAAATTTGATTGCTCAGGCAGACTAAAGTTGTTGTTAAATGCTCGTATCTAAGTTAATGAGGGCGCCTAGGCATGGTATAGTGTGTTGCACGTACGTGACACGTTAGGCCACAGTCACATTTAGAGAACGGCATTTTGTACGGGTCGAGGTCATCGGATGCGAGGCTCGATGAGTTGGTCCCAGGAACTTGGTGGTTCTACAAGCAGCACTTCTGCATTGCCAAGCCGGTAGGAGATGCTGAGGGCTTGTACCAACATCTGGATCATTGCACACTCATCCTGCCTGCTGGTTGGGAATAGGACTTGGAGCTGCGAATTGTATCGATTCCTGATCATTGCCTCCATTTGTGTTTTTGCGACAAGTCTTCTTCCTGGACCACTAGCCGCTTGTTTGCTGAATGGAAACTTGCAAAGGCATGCTTCAATTGCAGCCTAAATCCGATGGCCAAAATCGCGCGGCCCCAAAAGAGAGCACCGTTGGCCTACTGTCTGCTCTCGAGCACAGTAGAGAAATCGCGATCTGCAACCGATTTGTCACTGATTACTCTACATTTTTGTCTCAATTTAGACTAGCATTCAAAATTTCTAAAACTGACAGTGCTTCACTTTACTCGGTAGGGCACAGGCAGTCCAACGCGATTAACTCTTGTTGGACAGACTACCGCGATTCGCAACCCAGAAGCACATAACTTACGTCTCGCTGTGGAGCTATGGAGTTCTGTCCGCTCGATCCTGGAAGACGTAAAATGCCTTAGCTTGAACGAACGAACGTAGCAGTGTCATCATCATCATTATCCTCTGTTCAGCTCTTGAGCAGCTAGTCAAGATCGATATCACAACATGTCTGGATTTATGAATGAGTACTTCCAGAGCCACTTGTGGCTTTTTTGAAGTCATGCCGACTTCATAGAATTCCTGAAGTGACCAGAGTGTCACTGTCGTTTGACGTTAGGATCTGCGCTGTCCAGCCCCCAGCCAGAACCAAGAAGGCAGCTCCAAGACTACGTCAAGCAGCACCACCAGCAGTCTAATTCAAGATTTCTGGCCTGGCCGAGGCAACATTTTCAGAAACTGAATGCAGATACATATTGACAAGACCTTACCAGTGAGATTGTCTAATGCTTGATTGCTTTATAAATAGCCTCACCGAGGCAATTTTCCACTAACTTGCACCGCCGTATAAATTTCAAACCGTTTGAGATATTTTATACAATTTTTCGGCAAACAGATATATATTGATAAGATATAGTCCACAATGTTGTTTAATGCCTGATTTCTTTATATGAATGGCATTGCCAAGGCAAAATATTCACAAACTGATTGCAGTTATATAAGTTTTAATTTGATAAGATTTGGCAAACAAATTTATGTTGACAAGACCGTCTTATATGTTCTTGAAAGGGTTATCCTTTAGAAGCAAGGAATACACCACAGAACTGGAACATATGGAATGTACATGTTTTCTGTACCAGACTAGCTAGTTTCGGCCAATTAGGCCTCATCAGTGACCAATTAGGCCTCATCATAATGCCTGATTTCTTCACAAGAAACCTGGCCAAGGCAACAGTAGGATTATTATCCCCACGTTTTTCAAAGAAAAAGTGGGGTTATTGTAATTGAATTCGTCGTCCGTTCGTCCGTCCGCACGTCTGTCCGCACCAACAAATGTATAGTTAGGTGGCTATGTAAATGGACAGAATCAATGTAAGTCTATGGGATTTATTCCGTTAGACACCGAAAATACTTCTTTTCAGTGGCTAAAAGTAGCCACTTAAGTATCAATCCTGCCAAAAATAGCCACATAAGTATACATCCGTGAGAACGTCCGTCCGTCCGTCCGTCCGCCCGTCCGTCTTAACGGATAACTCCTCCTAGACGGTTATAGATAAATACATGAAACTTTGGAACTGATAGATCTTTGGTCTGGGGAGTGCATAACACTTTCGGAATTTCGATCACACCCCTAGGGGTGGACCCAGGGGTTGGGGCCCGCGGGGTTCAAAAATCAAAATTTCCAGAACATGGTCGTGTAACATATCAAAGCGAACGGCATGATGAGAAGATTATGCTGTGGCGTGGGGATATGCGATGGTGTGTCATCGACTGCGCGATTCTAGTTTTGTTAAGTTTTGCCATGCAGAGAGATTGACACGACCAAACAAATGAGTTTGTCTAAAGGCTGATATCTTTATATTTCGCCTCGCCGAGGCAAAAAAGTTCACTAACAGACAAAGACGTTAAAACTTTCAACCCGCAAGAAATATTTTGATATTTTTGCAGGTAGATATATATTGACAAGATCTAATTAATTATATTGTTTAATTCGAAATTGTTTTTATATTGATAGCCTCTTCGGGGTAAATTTGTTTGTTTTGAAGTTTTACGGCCCAGTCAACACTATTTAGGTCATTTTTGAGCCGGTCAGTTTACCTATCAACACTTTCCTGGGCAGGCTTATACGTAAGCGGTTAACCAGTACAGTGCACATTCTTTCGCCAGAAACTGACAACTGCCCTTCTTGAATCAGCGGAAGGGAGAGAATGACCGTAGAAAAGATTTCATGATCAATCTTCACGAAAGAATGTTGCCGACCCCGGCAGGAGTCGACTCTTCGGGGTAAAATAATAACAAACTGATATATTATCCGCAAGGTATATTTCAATAATTTTGGCATGGAGATGAATATTGGCATGACCTAACCAATTTGTGTAATGCAATATTTTTTTATATAAATAGCCTCGCCGAGGCAAATTTTTCACAAGCTGATGATGGACATATAATTTTCAGACCGCTAGGAATATTTTGATAATTTCCCCCGGCATGAGAAGAATGTTGAGCTGTATGTAGTTTTCATCCTGTGTCTGTTTTTCTTCCATCTGTTTGTCCTTCTGTCTGTCTTGGCCCAAGACATGATTGTTAACTGGTTTCTATAGAATTATTGCGATACAGTCACTTGCAGTTTTTCCCGTCATACATTCTATCAATTTAACGCTCATTTCATGAGAACAAATAGCTTTTTAAGTGGCTGTCACACAAAAAAGTGACACATAACGATCTGTCCTGTCTACGAAAACTCACATATTGACTGTCTGGTGACAACGCGTGGACGTCCGTCAACACTTAACTTCAAACTTTTGCTTTAAATATGTTCTATAAAACGGTTACCCTTTGGAAGCAAGGAATACACCACAGAAATGAAAAATATGGAGTGTACATGTTTTCTTGGCCAGACTAGCTAGTTTCGGCCAATTAGGCCTCATCAGTGACCCTCAGATATTTTCAAAATTCCACAATGGAATCAATGAGCCCAAAGGACAAGAAAATATAATCTACACTATGATGTAGGGCAGGGAGACGTTTTACCGCCGCCACACATTCCCACACACCAGCTGTAGTGAAGTTAAATATGTTCTATAAAAGGGTTATCCTTTGGAAGCAAGGAATACACCACAGAAATGAAAAATATGGAGTGTACATGTTTTCTGGGCCAGACTAGCTAATTCTAATATCTTGCTAATCACTAGTCTAATATATTTTTATTTGGTATATCGTGTTTCTTTGGCATTGCCTTATACATGAGTCGGTCACACTCCTGAGTCAGGTGCCCGGATTTGGCTAGCGCCAGTAATTAAAATATATAGCGATATTGGTAATTTCCAGATTTATGTTTTTCCTTTAACTATGCAGTATGAACTTATAATGCCTAATGCTGCTGCTGCTGCTGACAGAAGGTCATGGTCGCATAAATTGAATGGTCATTGTATAGTTTTGGCATTCATCGTGTTGATTGGGGTTTTGTATGATATATTATAATTAACAGCAGATAATGTATAGTTACAGTCAGGTGGCTGCTGCTCCAGCTGACACAGAAGGTAAAGGTAACAGTGACAGAACTCGTAATATTCATGTAAAATTGATCTAAGCCCCCCCCCCCCCCCCCCAGTGGAATTCTTTCCACTGACCGTTCCAAGGCGGTTCTTCTGTGGCGGTTTATTTATGTTGTTGTTTGTTACTACACACTGTGTGTATCACTTGTGTCTTTTTATTTTGGATGGCCATTTGGCCATTTTTTGGGAAAGTAACTTTCATTTTGTGCATCCTTTGTTTGGGTTTCCATTGTGGTCTGGTCGCTTCGTGTTTGTGTTTCTTTCCTTTTGGTGTCTTTGATGGGTGGAGTAAGTTAATTGTCTCGATTCCTGGTCTTTGTTTTACTTCTACTTTATGCAAAACATTTGATCTCTATCTTTTATGTTATATGAAGTTGATATGTGGTGTTACTTGACAGCTGACAAAGTACAGTAACACTGATTTGACTTCTACTGCCAAGATCGCACACTTTGAACTTTGATTGAGATAGTCATGTTAAAGTTTTTGTATTGTTGTGGTTTTCAACCTACGATTAGGGTTGATAAGTAGACACTTTAATGGGTGCAGAAAAGATACTGCTGTCAGCAGATCAAGGTCAAAAACTTACTATTTAGAAATTGAGATCAAGGTCTTAAACTTAAAAAATTGTGCTTTGCAATACATGGTTGCATCTGCCGATGGTATCCATGACCCCGTGGCCACTTTCTCTATTTTTTTTTCCTTGCCTTTCTCTGGCAAGACGTATGGCAGCTATTGGTGTAGTTGCCAATTCTACCACTGATTTGTTTTGAGGTCTCAGCTAAAACGAAGTTTAAAAACGGTAAATGCACATTATACAACTTTAGAATTTCTCATCTTAGTTTTAAGTATGACTGCTATTGAAAAATAAAAGCGATTCACCAAAATGACAGTGGTATTTGATCATTCCTTATTTTAAGGTTCTAAAGCGAATAGTTAAGGGTTGGTCATGTTTGCAAAAGACAAACATTACGCACGTTTATTATTATAATTATGCTTATTAGTATTATCATTACTATTGTGATATTGCTCTGTTCATTCTGCTGACTAGACAGCAGCAGACCTTTCCTTTGGATTCTTTTTAAAGAAGCCAACTTGTACTGATATTGTTTGTGAATAGAAACGGAAAAAATTGGACGTACTTGATTTAGTGATCTTGAAATTGATTTAGTGGTTCCCCTAAATAGCGATAAAGGGTATGACTAAATGCCGCATATGAGTCATATGCGCGCATATGACCTTAAATACCGCATTATGATTGTTTGTATTGAAGTTTAACGGCGCAGTCAACACTATTTAGGTCATTTTTGAGCCGGTCAGTGTACCTATCAACACGTTCCTGGGCAGGCTTATATGTAAGCAGTTAACCAGTACAGTGCACATTCTTTCGCCAGAAACTGACAACTGCCCTTCTTGAATCAGCGGAAGGGAGAGAATGACCATAGACAAGATTTCATGATCAGTCACCACGAAAGAATGTTGCCGACCCCGGCGGGAGTCTGTCCCGCGTCCTCCTGATCACCAGTCAGACGCGCATCCGACTGAGCCACCGAGGCCGAAATACCGCATATGAATGTTTATTTTACCACCTTACACTTTTTACCGCAAAAAAAAAAAAAAAAAACGGTTGGAAATATTGTTTAAATTGAAAACAATGTTATTGAACTGATGCAATTACTTTTAAAGAACACTATTGTGTATTAAATATAAAGAAACATGAATTTAACACGACCACATATGAACCAAACTGACGCATATTAAATGCTAATATAACCTTTTATATATTTATGCATATAATTAAAGTATGGCCGTAGACCTTACCGCAGGCAATATATATAATATATATATATATACAAATATATACAAAAAAAATCATATTTCGCCGAGAAAATGAAGTCCTGCGGAAAGACAGACCGGATGGCGGAAAGACAGACCGGATGGCTATTGTGGAGTGCTGCTAGCCCTCAGGAGGGACCTGATATTTGACCAGCTGGACTTTCCTTGTGAGACAAAGTCAGTTTACGCTAAACTGACATTTGACAGAAACAAGACCCTTATTGTAGGAGCGGTGTACCGACCACCTAGTAGCGACCTTGATTATCTACTCCAGTTGTGCAGTGATATCAGGGAGATTTCAAACCAGCACAAAGGAGCCGCCTTATGGATTGGGGGTGACCTGAACCTTACAAACATAAACTGGGACTCTATAACAGTTGTCGGCAACCAGAACTCATCTGCACATAACAATGGATTCCTAAACACTTTAAATGACTGTGGATTGGAGCAGATGGTTACATTTCCAACCAGGAAGACTAGTACCCTGGACCTGTTCATAACCAACCGCCCATCCTTAGTAGACAAGTGCACAGCGCTGCCCGGATTAGGAGACAATCACATTGTTTTCATTGAGTCAAAGTAGAAGTAAAACAAAGATCAGGAATCGATACAATTAACTTACTCCACCTATCAAAGACACCAAAGGGAAAGAAACACAAATATGAAGCGACCAGAACATAATGGAAACCTAAACAAAGGATGGCCATAAGGACAGTTACTTTCCCACAAAATGGCGAAATGGCCATCCAAAATAAAAAGACACAAGTGATACACACAGTGAGTAGTAACAAACAACAACATAAATAAACCGCCACAGAAGAACCGCCTTGGAACGGTCAGTGGAAAGAATTCCACTGGGGGGGGGGGGGGGGGGCTTAAATCGATTTTACGTGGCCACAATCCGTCGCGATTTAGACAAATAATTTGTTCAGTCCGCATGAAGCCCTCCTAACTCATCAGTGCAACATCTCCGTGAACACAAATAATCAAAGAACCACAGAGGTGAGACAACGGTGAGGACTCGACAGCAAAAAATCACTGGAAGGCTGGAGCAAAAGAAAACCAACAGTTAGACTCCGATTTCTAGGAGAAGCAAGCCCATCAAGAGAAAGATCAATTTATGGAAGCATGCTGACATGGAGTCCTTGAAATCTTCCAGTTTGTCATTCCAAGAAGAGTTCCTGTCAAGCTTTGATGAAACAAGTAACGTCCATGGCATGTGGGGGATTCCATAAAATCACACCTACTCGAAAACCTGGACAAGCATGTTCCCTCCAAATTGACTACTAGCAGATACAACGAGCCTTGGATAAATAGGAAGGTCTTAGCGGCTGTCAAGACGAAAAAAGCGTAGCTTCAGGAAAGCCAGGGCAACTATTGACCCAGCAGATTTCAGACGATACCAGAAGCTCAAAAAGACAACAAGCTCTGCCTGTAAGTCTGCATACAATGACTATGTCAATAATGTGATCAGCCCAGAGTCTACAAATAATCCTAAGAAATTTTGGTCATTTATAAATAGTAAGAAGTGTGACAGCACTGGTGTCGCTCCACTCAAGGCCAATGATGGGATCACTTACTCTGACAGTGCAACCAAGGCCAACATGCTTAACGACCAGTTCTCCTCTGTGTTCAATATGGATGAAGACGCCAGCACCATTAAAGACATGGGACCAAGCCCATATCCATCAATGCCTGATGAGATTCCAACTAGACTCCTCAAGGAACTGTCAGCTGAGCTTACTCCGGTTCTAGCTGTCTTCTTTCAAGCTTCTCTAGACCAAGGAGTGATCCCAAATGACTGGAAAACAGCTAATGTGGTCCCTGTCTTCAAGAAAGGAGAAAAGAATAGACCAGAAAACTATCGTTCGGTGTCCTTGACCTCCATCATGTGCAAACTCCTAGAGCACATTGTTTGCAGTAACCTCATAAGGCATGCTGATGCTCACAGTATACTCACAGACGCACAACATGGCTTTAGGAAGAGGCGTTCCTGCGAGAGACAGCTACTCCTGAAGGTACAAGAACTGGCAGAGAGCACTGATGTCAAAGGCCAAGTCGTCGCCATCCTCCTCGACTTCTCCAAGGCCTTTGACAAAGTACCACACAACAGACTACTGCACAAACTGCAACACTATGGCATCCGGGACAACATCCACAGTTGGATTCAAGACTTCTTGAGTGACCGCTCACAACAGGTCTTACTTGATGGCGTCTCCTCCGCTTCAGCTCCTTTACAGTCAGGTGTTCCACAAGGGAGTGTAATCGGGCCAGCATTATTCTTGTTTTACATCAACGACCTTCCGGAATGTATGTCACCAAGCTCAACTACCAAACTGTTTGCTGATGATAGTGTCCTGTCCGGTCCATCAGATCTATGGACGATGCCATCCAGTTGCAGGAAGATTTGGACAAGCTTCAAGAGTGGGAGAGAGATTGGCTTATGGAGTTCCTTCCCAAAAAGTGCCAAGTTATGCATGTAACAATCAAGAGGAACTCCATCAGGAATGACTATACCATTCATGGCGAGACTCTCCAAGAAACTGGTGGAGCGAAATATCTAGGCGTCAGTGTGCACAAGTCCTTGAGCTGGAACACTCACATAGACCAGGTCACGAAGAAAGCCAACTCGACAAGAGCTTTCCTCCAGAGGAACATTCGACAGTGTCCGAGGCAAACCAAGGAGCTGTGCTACCAGACACTCATCAGACCAGTGACAGAATATGCCGGCATCATCTGGGATCCATTCACTGCCGACAACATTCGAAAATTGGAGATGGTACAACGTAGATCTGCCCGATTCGTTATGGATGACTACAGGACGACAAGCAGCGTCACAGAGATGCTGAACCAGCTCCAGTGGCCGACATTACACGAACGGCGTGCACAGGCAAGGGCTACCATGATGTACCGGATTGTGCATGGATTAGTAGCAGTCCCGACGACCCTGCTAATTCCAACAGCCCCTCTGCGTGGTCATGAATAGAGGTTCCTAGTACCCTACGCCAGAACCATGGTTTACCAGAAGTCCTTCTTCCCAGATAGCATCCGTCTCTGGAACAACCTTCCACAGTCTGCTGTTGACTGCACTACGCTCGAAAGCTTCAAGCAACAAGTGCAGTCCATCAACCTCCGTTAGATGCCTCCAGACGTTTTAACTGCACTGTATATAGTTCTTTTAACTCACAGTTGACGTTTTTACACAGCACATCGTTACAGTACGACAATACGCAAGAGGCAGACAGTACTTTACTGGAGGAAGAAGAGAAGAAGAGAAACAAAAAATGCCCGTAAAATACCGCATATGAGTCATATGCGCGTATATGACTTAAAACACCGAATATGAACGTTTATTTTACCAAAACTTTCCTTTTCTCGAGATCTGTTGGAGGATTTTTTAATTAATTAATTAATCAAATAAGCCGGTGCATGACAAACCCTACAATAAGACCGGTGCGACCAGCAGAGACTCAAACCAACCTGCGCACGCATCCACTATGACAAGATCTTTTGCTTATGTGTCTCTGCAAAGCTATTAGCCTATAATAGGTACATGCGAGCAGCGAAGACTCTGATCAGACTGCACAAATGCTGAGGTAATGGCCAAATATAACCGACTCAGTACAAGATAACAGATAGATACCATAGAAAATTGAGAAATCCTGCTTTTTTATTCATAAAATGGTCTAACATTTTGAAACCTTTTGAAATTAAGAAAGTTTGGCAGCAATTAAAAACAAGAATTCCGCCGAAGGCTATGTCGCGCCTGTGGGGGCGCAAAGTCACCAAACCACGACATGTAGGCCAAGATCAAACACAGATGCTTGCATAAAAGGCTTGTACTAAGTATTATTAATGAAGTTCAAATAATTCTTGAGAAATGAACTTAACCATTAGGGTGAAGGCTAGAGTGGTAGCAATATTTTACAAAGTCAGTGAATCATGAAATGTAGGTCAAGGTCAAATATGAATGCTTGCATTTAAGTTGCAATCCCGAGATAAAAGTTTGTACCAAGTATCATTAATGAAGCTCTTATGGTTCTTGAGAAATTAACTTGACCAGTAGGGTGAACGCTAGGGTGGTCGCAATATTTTACAAAGTCAGTGAACCATGAAATTGAGGTCAAGGTCAAATATGGATGCTTGCATTGAAGTTGCCATCCACAGATTCAAGTTTGTACCAAATATCATTAAAGAAGCTCATATAGTTCTTGAGAAATAAACTTGACCATTAGGGTGAACGCTAGAGTGGTCGCAATATGTTACAAAGTCAGTGAACCATGAAATGTAGGTCAAGGTGAAATATGGATGCTTGCATGTAAGTTGCCATCCCCAGACACAAGTTTTTATGAAGTATCATTAATGAACCTCTAATAATTCTTGAGAAATAAACTTGACCATAAGGGTGAACGCTAGGGTGGTCGCAATATTTTACAAAAGTCAGTGAACCATAAAATGTAGGTCAAGGTCAAATATGGATGCTTGCATGTAAGTTGTCATCCCCAGACACAAGTTAGTACCAAGTATCATTAATGAAGCTCTTATAGTTCTTGAGAAATAAACTACCTATCTATCTATCTTCTGATACTGCGTCGGTCACATTTGACCATTACCACAGGTGTATATTACATACACTCCAGGTTTTGCATGTAACTTGAACCTTAAGGTGAACGCTAGGGTGGTCGCAATATCTTACGAAGTCAGTGACCCATGAAATGTAGGTCAAGGTCAAATATGGTTGCTTGCATGTAAGTTGTCATACCGTGATACAGGTTTGTACCAAGTATCATAAATGAAGCTCTTATAATTCTTGAGAAATAAACTTGAACTTCAGGGTGAACGCAAGGGTGGTCGCAAATGTTGACGCCTCGACAAACGGACGGACGAACAGACGGAAAACCGGGCGCCTATATCGCACCATGCTTATAGCAGGCGCAACAAAAATTACGGTTCATATGCGGCATTTAAGGTCATATGCGTGATAGCTCAGTGGTTAGTGCACTTGCCTCTGATGCTAGAGGTCCCGGGTTCGATCCCCGGCAGTGGCGATAAATTTCGGTGTCCGAACACGCTCCATTGGCATCATTTGCAGGGATGAATGTCATAAAGTGCACCGTCCTTCGGATCGGGACGTTAACTGGAGGCCCCCTGTGCAGGGAGAACCATCCCCTGTGCAGGCTAAAGATCCCTACCGTAATTACATGATTACTGTGTAGGCTTTCATCCTGCAAAATCTGGAGTGTAATATACACCTGCGGTAATGGTAATGGTCAAATGTGACCGACGCAGTATCAGAAGATAGATAGATAGATATGACTCATATGCGTTATTAAGTCATACCGACGCAGTATCAGAAGATAGATAAATAGATATGACTCATATGCGGTATTAAGTCATACCGAGGTAGTTCGATCACGAATCGTGGTTAACCAGTGGTTAACCAACTGGTTTACCAAAGTGTGATCGAACTCGGTGTGGTAGCGTAGATTGGTTCCCTTGTCGTAAATGTCTCCGCTAGGTGGCTACAACATAACGATCGTTATGTGCGTACCGAAGGGGAGGTAATAACGAAGGGGAACCAATCTAGTGGTAGCGGTCTGCAGCATGGCGGAAGTGTCGTGACGTCACTCTGGTCGAACCAGACTAAAGCGTGGGTTACTCTGGTAGATACGTCACACCATACGTAACAAAGTTGGCGGCGAAAGGGGCGAACACTAATGCCCGGGAATTGACTGCTTCTATTCAAGAAATAGAGGGTCTGTGTACCAGTCAACCAAACATCTACCAGACGTCGTTCGATCACACCGGTGAAAAAAACATGGAAATCATGGGAAGAACGTGCACAATTTCACTTCCGCTACCATGGTCTGGTAAATGATCGAACTCCCGCATTATAATGTTTACCTTGTTTGCGCTTGGAATGCCATTTTAGACATAGTCAGACTATAACTTGTTCAGGTTTGTTTGTTTTCAGGTATTATCATATATCGTATGTATGTACGGTTTTCTATAGGAGGTTAAGTTGTTTTAATTACAGTAAAAACTTGTCTGTGATTGAAAAAAAACCCTGACGTTTCCTGTCATACAAGTATTGGCTTTGTATCATACATGGTTTCTGGTCAACTCGTACCTAAGTCAACTCGTACCTTAGTCAACTCGTACCTAAGTCAACTCGTATCTTAGTCAACTCATACCTAAGTCAACTCGTACCTTAGTAAAAATAAAATTTGTTTTTGGGTAAGTTTATACACATATATACAGGTCAACTTTATGGTCTATGCAGACTCCTGATCCTTTTCCAAACGATGAAGACTATACATAGTGTGTGCATGACGCCATTACGCACGTGCGCAAAAATGGCGCCTTTCATGTGTATGACCCCCATATCCCTTTAGCCAGACATAATTTATGGGTGCTCGTTAGAACTATCCCTGTGGGGCAGCTCTAACGAGTGCCAACAATCTATGCCCCAGAGGGATGTGATTGGTACATAACACCATGCTCAACATAAGACGAACTTCATTATGAGTCTTTTTTTTTAAACTGACCTTCACTAAAACTGAATAGACTTACTAATTAGAAGTTTATGCCAAATCATGTGTTATAAAAATGTGTAAGTTGCTGCCAAATTTCATCAAAATCAGTTCAGTAGAAAAAAAATTATGCAAGATAAAGTGGTCAAATTTGTCCCGAGTGTAACAAAAAAAGTGTGACATTCGAACTAAACACCCAATTTCACTTGGCTGTATTATAAAAGATACAACCCTGTAGGAATAACCTTATATATCAGGGTAAACATCATTTAATAGAAATTTAATTTCTGGATACGATTAACCTCTTCACTAATTTATTGTTACTTTTTCACCCTTTCAGAAGAAAGCATGTGTGGAAAATTTTGTCAACTGAAAAGTACTAATTTTTAAAAGAGCCACATTATTATTTGCATGCATTAGATCTATATTAGCCGAACTTACCCTAGTTGATAAGTCCAATGTTAGAAGTATCAAGAAAGCATGGGCTTACTACCGCATGTGCCTAAATACTCTCCAAGCGCCACTTTATTTACTGTTACCTGCAAATGTCCCGAGTGTAACATTTGGACTTTTAAAGCTCATATCATCTCCAATCATTGCTTTAATTTACATTCTGTTTTATGTTTCAGGAAACCAAGTGCCCATAAGTTTATTCATATAATGATTTTCCAGATGAAGGCTGTGTGCACCATTCTAGGACCAAAAAATATATGTCCTGAGTGTAACGCTTTATTTGCGTTAAAACCTTTCACATCATTTAGTGCTTTAAATCAATGTCACATTAAAGAACAAAAGTAAACCTATTTTAAATTATAAAAAGAGTAGTTGTACTTCAGTTTCAAATGTATTCTTAATGGAAATAAGACTGTGTTGCTGTAATATTTTTGAAAATCTTGCAAGTTTTATCATAACGTAAGGTAAAGAACAAGTTTGGTTGGAAAAGTTTGGTCTTACAATCTGGTCATACCTTCATATTTAAGGTCAAAGACATGAATCATAAAACAGAAAACATAAAATGTACATAAATATAAGTTTCAGTATTATGAAAGTCATCTTTTTAAAGCCATGAAATTCAGAAAATGGCGTTACACTCGGGACAAAAAAAATTGTAACGAATTGTGGTATGAAATGTGCTCTTGTTTTCACAGTTAAACAGCTAAAATAGTGAACAATGGCTAAATTTGTATTGAGGGTGGCTCTTGGCTCAAGGCCTAAGACAAAACAAAAGAAAAAATAGCCATCATAAATCCCCCGACCAAAAGCCAATATGGCCTTCAGAAGACTGTTCACCAATAGAACATACACCAGAATTAAACCAGCAATACCGGTATATCACAAAAGTATTGCAGTTATGGCCATCACAAAATTATACTGTCAGGGGACATAACTAAAAAACCAGGGTACTCAGAATTGTGGTTCTTGCGAATGACATGCCTGCTTAAGCTCATGTATTTCTGTACAAAGTACCATCAACATGTCTCAAAGGGTATTGGAGATATGGGGATCACAAGCTGGTCATACTCTATTGGAAGGGTAGATAACTCAAATACCACAGCACCAACAGTTGTGGTTCTTGCACATGTCACCCCTTCTGTACCTTGTATACAATTGTACCAAATTCCTTCAAAGGGTGTTGGACTTATGGTCTTCACAAGGTTATATTGTCAGGGGAGATTACTCAAAAACCAGAGCACCCAGAGTTGTAATTCTTGAGCATGACACACCTGCTTAACCTCATGTACATCTGCATCAAGTACCACCAATATGTCTCAAGGGTATTGGAGGTACGGAGATCACAAGGTGGTCATGCCGTTTTATTGGAAGGGGAGATAACTCAAATATCATAGCACCCAGAGTTGTGGTTCTTAGGCATGAAGTGCCGTCTCATCCTTGTATAAAATTATGCCAAGTACCATCAATATATCTCAAAGGGTATTGGAGTTATGGCCATCACAAGGTTATATTGTCTGGGGAGATAATTTAAAAAACCAGGGCACCCAGAGTTGTGGTTCTTGCACGTGACACATCTGCTTAACCTCATGTACAACTGTACCAAGTACCATCAATATCTCTCATAGAGTATTGGAGATATGGCAATCACAAGGTAGTGAAACTATATTATTGGAAGGGGAGATAACTCAAAAACCATGACACCCAGGGTTGTGGTTCTTGTGCATGACGCACAGTCTCGGCCTTGTGAATAACTGTGCCTGGTATCATCAATATATCCTAAAGGGTATTGGAGTTGTGGCCAGCACAAGGTAGCCACTCTATTTTATTGAAAGGGGAGATAACTCAAAATCCATGACAACCAGAGTTATGGTTCTTGTGCATAACACGCTGTCCCAGCCTTGTGAACAACTTTGCCAAGTACCATAATATATCTCAAAGGGTATTGGAGTTACCGCCATCACAAAGTAGTCATTCGTTTTTATTAAAAGGGAAGATAACTCAAAAAGTATGGCAGCTTTTGCGGCTGGCACGCCGTCATCTGCCTTGTGAACAAGTGTGCCAAGAACCATCAATGAATCTCGAAGGGTATAGGAGTTATGGCCATTACAAGGTTGCATCTACGGATGGACGGACAGATGGATGGACGCCAGACTGATCGCTATATCCCTCGAACCTATTTGCTCGGAGGATAAAAAGACTCATCAGCAGAAAGAGTAAGAAAGTACAGGGAGAGGCTCAAGACAGACCCAAAACTAAAAAGGCGGTGGGAAGAATCAAAGCTGAAGAAGCTTGTTGATATTATGACAAAGCACATGATACTTGAAAATTTTTCACTGTGCTAATGTGAAAATATTTTGCACCAATAAACATTTCGCCATGGATACTTTATAAGGCCTTTGAGTTGTGTTTCAAAATTAATGTTTTATTTTATTTTTTTTTTTAAGAATTCAACAAAAACCTGACAGAAAACAGACAATCAAACGTTATTATGCCAATAATTGCAGTTAAAATCCAGTTTGTAGACTTTAGAATGACTCTAAAGATCATTTCTTCGTTTTGTCCCAAGTGTAACGGTTTATCAAATTATTATTCTAATGTAGAAATTCCATCAAGCTTACCGAATCAATTTTTACAGGTTTTTGCAACCGATCTTATTGTAAAAATAGTTATAAAATGTTAAAAAGAAATCAACTATCTTTTTGTGAAACCATGAATTTGATGTGTAAGTAAGTTCTTGACATTGAGTGGTCGATACTTCAAAGTTGACATTAGTAAGCAGCTGTACCAGAGTAACTTGTTTATGAAGAAACACGATGATTTAGTTGTTTTACTAAAGGATTTACAGCTACAATTTATGCAATAATACTTATGTCTGTTTTAAAGACATTTTTACATTTTTGTCCCGAGTGTAACGGTTGCACTGTTCGTTGTTGTAAAGTATTCTGTTTATTGAAACTACACTTTGCTTACTTACTAAGCACCTAGAAAGGTTTGATAAACATTCTTTTTTGTTATAAAAAGAGATTGAGTGTTAAGAAGACTTAATTGTCTCTTTATAAAACATGTTGTTTGTTATAACCAATTTCTTTGATGAATGATTCATAACTTTGTTACTTACAATGGCATCCTATAGTATGCAAGAAATACTTCTTTGGCTTCACTGACATATCAGCTTCAGTGAACAACAAAAAGCATTACCCTAAGATCAGCTGAAAATAGATCCTTATATGGATATCTGATTTCATAGATTTTGTCCCAAGTGTAACGATTTATCCAAAAAAATCCACGGTTATTTGAAGTGCCCTCATCACATTACGACCGATCCTATCAAAGTAAATTTTGGCATACTAACTTCTACAATCAAGTATGTGTACAAGATCAATTTTGACCTTTATTTTCCATCTATTAGATTTTTTATGTAAACTTTTTGAGGTCATAAATATAAAAGATGGGTCAAATTTGCCTAAAATAGTAAAAAAAAACCTATAAAATCATGTAAAAATAATGAATTTTTCTTCCAGATTATGGCATAATATTTACTTTACCATATGAAATACATTATACATTGAATTGACTTGTTTAACTGCTTTTAAGCAACCTCTGAAAATCAATGAACTTGTTTAAAAAAAATTCAGTGATTGAAATAATATCAAAAAATTTTCAAAGCCGTTTTGGATTCTTTATATTCCCATGTTTGTTTTCATAAAATTTGACATCCTGAGATGCCATTTTGATATGCATAATTGCCAGATATCAAACTTTATTTTTCACCCTTAATGTCACACTTTTGACTCATTATTTTTGAAATCACCCATATGTAACTGGAATACTGTCGATGGCGCGCCATCTCAAATCCCCACGTTTTCTACAGAGGGGCCAAGTACCGAAAACCCCTCACCCTGGGCCCTAATTTGACTCCATGGTCAAAATATTACCTGTATTATATTCTACTAATCATGCCCTTCAATTTCATATGCCACATGACTATGTTCCAAAAAACTTAAATTTTGACCCCTCTCCCAGGGCCCCAATCTGACCCCAGGGTCAAAATTTTACTTGTAGTTTATTCTACCCATTATCCCCTTCGCATAGATATGCAACATGACTATGTTCTGAAAAACTTTAATTTTGACCCCCGACTCCCCCCAAGTCCGACCCCCAGGGCGTGACCTAGGGGTCACAGCCAAAATCCTGTTCAATATGTTTTACTTTTTTCATAACTAAGTACATGTGCAAAGTTTGGCATCAAAATCTTCAAAATTGAATTTTATTGATATTTGACCTTTTGACCCCTCCCCAGGGCCCCTGGGGGCGGGGACAAAAAAAATGTGCTCTTGCGCAAGCCATTCATGTAAGCAACTCGCACACCAAAT
This sequence comes from Lucinisca nassula, assembly GCA_963580285.1. Taxonomy (NCBI): domain Eukaryota; kingdom Metazoa; phylum Mollusca; class Bivalvia; order Lucinida; family Lucinidae; genus Lucinisca; species Lucinisca nassula. Next base: position 73,320,268 of record OY757011.1, on the reverse strand, counting down.
TTGGTTGAATTCCGGCTAACGGTTTAGGAGGAGATAGCCGGACAGACGGACGGAGGCGATAACAATATCCCCACTTTTTTTTAAAAACGTGGGGATAAATATGTAAATGAAAATAACGAGAAAAATGTAATTGTAGAACTTACATTTCATGCTCATTTGCAAATAAAATGTAGTTATACAATTATAATTTGTTCTCATATATGCTCAAAACATAAATGTTGGCTAACATAAATGTTGCATATTCCTTTAATATTACTGTTACTTTACGATAACACACCCGTGCATTATGGTGCATTTTTCACATCTCCAAAATGGCAATTTTTCTTACGAAAATCTGTGTTTTTTTTTTGTTGTTGTTTTTTTCCTTCTTATTTATACTTCAAACATAGGCTGTGATCTTTGGTTGGAACGACTCTAACGAGTACCCTCAACCTATGTATTGGAGCATAGATAAAGAAAGATAATGTATACCCCCGTAAACCCGAGTTTCTCTATATAAAGTGAGGTTTAGGGGTGTGCCCATTGCACGGACAAAACCGGTTACATGTCGGCGAGTATAAACACAGCGGGATGTACAGGTAGCACAATAAAAATAAATTCAGTTATTTATATAATTTTATTGCTTAAATTATAAACATTTGTTATACCGTTTAACTAACAAACTCTTAAATAAAAACAATCATCACGAATGCAAGCCTATATGAATTTGTCCCTCTTAAAACCCACTTTTATATATAAATAGTAAAACTGGGATTTAGTTTTAAGTTTTGTCAGAACAAAAACAGCCGCTCGCCGGCAAAATTAAAGCAATTAAAAACAGTCTTTAATGAAGGACGATTAGATTAAACTAGTACCGATAATCATTTTTTTTTTTACACCCACATTAATCGGTACACGATTAACTAAAGTGTTAATTAAATTAACCCAAATGGAATCTTCCATCTTATATATTTCGAAATTTAGGGGTGTCAGGTTGTGTTTTCTTCAAAATTTATTCGGGAAGTGGCTAAACTTTATCAAACAGCGTCCGCCCTGATCATACGACGCCGCGTTCTGCAGCGTCTGATCTGAGCCTGCAGTGTTTGACAAGGCATCCCTTTGTGGGTTTCTGATACTGAATGGGTTAAAGGTGAAAATAATATAATAATAATAATAATAATAAAGATAATAATAATAATAACAACAATAATAATAATAATAATAACTAGAGCAAGTTGATGGCGCGCCATCGCATATCCCCGCGTTCTGCAGCGTTGGATCTTGGCCTGCAATGTTTGACAAGGTACCCCTTTGTGGGTTTCAGGGACGGAATGGTTTAAAGTGAATAATACTAATAAAATAATAATAATAATGAGAATAAAAATAATAATAACTAGAGCAGGTTGATGGCGCGCGATCGCAAATCCCCGCGCTGTGAAAACCATGTTACAATAAAAGGACCCAAAGTACTTCTTTCTGGCCTCCGGTGAACTCAAGACATGTCTCGGGGCAAGTTATAACCCATTTCAACTATTGTTCGGCAAAAAATAGAGTACCCCACCTACCCCTGGGGTACGAGTTGACCAAAATAGGTACGAGTTGACTAGGGGGTACGAGTTGACCAAAGAACGGGTACGAGTTGACCAAAAACAGGTACGAGTTGACTCAGGTACGAGTTGACTTAGGTACGAGTTGACCAGTTACCTCATACATTGAAGAAGTGGAAGCAGCAATTTCTCAACTGCAAAATAATAGTGCACCTAGCCCTGAAGAAAAAGTGTTTAATATTTTATTGAAAAGGGGTGGTGAAGCCATTGTGAAAAGTTTACACTATTTAACACAGAAATGCTGGTCCAAAGGTGTACTGCCTTAGGATTTCAAGTTAGACCCAAAGGTAATGCTTCCCAAACCCGGAAAGACAAACTACAACAGTGTTAGATCGTATAGGCCAATTACTTTAGAAAGTGTGATAGGTAAGATAATGGAAAGAGTTATCAGCAAAAGACTGATCTGGAAGTTGGGATTGAAGGTGGTATAGCAAGAACTCGGTACGCATATAGGAAGCAAAAGTCATGTGTTCAGTCTCTTTTGAGGCTGTGTAATTCAGTTTCAGAACAAGGAATAGGAAGGAAAGTACAGTGCTGGCAGTGATGGATTATGCGTCTTGCTATGAAAGAATATGGATAGCAGGTTTATTGAAAAAGGCATTTGAAAGTGTGATTACTGGCAGATTATGGCTATACCTTAAAAACTTCCTTACAGACCGGAAGTACTTCCTGAAAGTGAACAATTTTACATCTCCTACATTCCAGTCTGCAGTAGGCATACCGCAAGGACAAGTTATCAGTCCAGTGCTTTGTAATCTGTATACAAGTGATTCAATGAAGGAAGTGGTAGGTAATCATGCAGAATTTGCTGATGATAGCTGTGTTTGGGAAAGTAATACATCAGTGGCGGAAAGTTGTGCTGTGTTGAATGATAAACTGGCATCTGTGGTAGATTGGTGTAGGAGATGGAATATGTTGATTGCACCGGATAAGACAGATATAATGGTATTTAAACATAACAGAAGAGATTCAGAAGTAGAGGCGGAGGTGAAGTTAGGCGAGAGTATTTTAAAAACAACCAATTCAAAGAAAATTCTGGGTGTCACAGTAGAAGATAAATTAAACATTCACGAACATATTCAACAGAAAACAAAGGCTGGTTTCAGTGCCTTGAGATGTCTTGATAATTTCGTTCAAGGGCATAGATGATGCAGCCAAACAGTGTACATGAGACTCTACAAATCCTTGGTTCTTCCTGTGATGGAATATGGAGCAGCAGTGACAGTCGAGTCCCTTGCAGAAAGCAGTAAGGAGTTTGGAAAGGTTCAGCGATCAGCGATGCTAAGGCATCAGGTTGTTTGAACAGTTCCAGCACAGAAGCTTTGGAAGTCTTGACAAACACCATGCCTATGGACCTACAGCTGAAGATAAGACAAGCACAAGAAGTTATCAGAATCAGTGCCAAGTATGAAGATGAACCTCTCAGGGAAGAATGATGAATGGATAGAGGGGGATAAGACTGTGGGTAGAAGAGCTACTATTTTTCATTTATTGATGTCTAGGTTTAGGGAATTGAAGGGAATGTTAGAGTTTGAGAACATTGAGGAGTTCAGATATACTAAGGAATTGATGGGGCTCATCAAAGAGACAGGAAGTGTACACAAGGAAGAATTCACTTTCTCCAAGGAAGAACAGAAAGAAAATATATTAGAGCTACTAAGCAATTGTGATAAAAATGATGTATTTCTGTTCACAGATGGATCAGCATAAGGTAATCCAAGTCCGACTGGAGCTGGTGCTGTGGTCTACCTAGAGGGTTACTCCAGCACATTAGTTTTGATGAACAAGGGAGTTTCTCCTATAGGTAACAATTATATTGGAGAATTGGTAGGTATACGGATCGGGCTAGAATTCTTGGCTGATCTAGACTTCAAAGGCAGAGTAGTCCATATTCTGACCGATTGTCAACCAGCTATTAAGACTGCTTTCAGTACTGAAATGCCAACTAACAAGATTGAAACAGTTCTCAGTATCAAGGAGTGTTTAGCAAAGGTAAGGTATAGGGAGAATATTGTCAAAGTTCATTGGGTACCGGGACACAAAAATATTGAGGGGAATGAGTTGGCAGATCAACAGGCGAAGGCGGCAGCATCAGAAATGATTAAAAACAATGAGGTAAAACCGACCCTGGACAAGAAAGAAGCAGTACGGGAGTGTAAATCACAGGGAAAGGAAAAATCAGAAAGAAGATACATGTGCTCAGACAAAGTGAACATATTGCAGGAAATATTTGGGGAAGTGGGAAAAAGGATCTGCCGTGGAGATAGGAACAGAAGGACTTTCTCTGCAGTAAATCAGTTGCTTTGTGGACATTCAATCTTAAATGATCACCAGGCAAAGTTAAACAAAGATCTGTCAAGTTTGTGCGAGACATGCAACATGCAAGAGAATGTAGATCATTTTCTGTTCCACTGTCAGAGATTTAAATAAGAAAGGGATACTTCAGAGTATAATTTGATTGTTTCATTTGATGTTTAACGTCCCCGTCAACACTGTAAATGTCATTTTGGAGCAAAGAACAAAGACAGGAGGAGGTGATACACGAGGACGAAAACCAACTGCAAGGTACAGAATCGAGACAAGAACCACCTCACGGAGAGGAGGCTAACAGGAGAGAATTACCACGACGAACACGGAGATTACCATCTAAATTCAAGGACTATATTTTAGATTTCAAAAGGAGATAAAATGGACTTAGATTGTTAAAATGTTAGAAAAAAACCCTTAGCAGTTAAATTAGACAGTTTGCGAGCAAACAAGTTATTATCAACAAAATAACATTTGCTTTATTTTCCTTTTCATAAACTCAATCTTTTGAAACATGGGAGAAATGTGATAGACTGTATTAATATTCTACTCTGTTCTACTCTAACAATAGATAACGTCATTTCCGTAGTAACGTTGCTAACGTCATTCTTTTAGGACTGTTGTAATGGCTGATTAAGCTTCAAATCATTAATCAAGCGACATAACAATGTTCATTGGCTTTGAAAAATGGTATTTTCATATCTATCTATCTTCTCATACTGAGTCCGTCATATTTGGCCATTATTGTAGTTGGGTGGGTGGCTAAATTTAGAATTTAGCGCACAAAAAAACATCTCTGGATGAGTCCTTAATGGCCCGTAGTTAAAACTATTTACAGTCCAAAAACAGAGGTATCCTAAAACGCATACCTCTGAGCCTCAATCTTATACTGTGCGGGCTTTGAACTCCTCTGCAGTCTTGGCATTCACCGCAGAAGATGGAAGACTATTCCACTGAGGAATAGTTCTAGGGAAGAAAGAGTTTTTCAGGCCATCACTATAGGACTGGTACCTACGATACTGTGAGTTATTTGCTCTTGATGCCCTTGTCCGGGTTGACACTGTTGCAGGGGTAAAATACCTATCCTTGTTAATTGATACTGTACCAGAATGTATCTTGTTGAAGAAGGTTAAGGAGGACTGCTCACGACGGGTCTCCGTGGGTGGCCACAATAGCTCATCAAGCATGTCACCGACGCTACTTCTATTTCGCCATCGTCTGCAGGTCCATCGAGCAGCTGTCCTCTGCACCTTCTCCACCTGCTGAATCTTGAATTTTAACATATGGATGCCATATGGGTGATACATATTCAAGTTGAGGGCGAACCAATGTTTTATATGCAACATCTATAATTGTAACGGTTCTTAATGTCAGAGCAGCTAGATTTGCTAGCGCGAAAATACATCCTATTACGTCTTGTAATGAGGTGTTTGATCGTGTTATCGATCCATGGTGCACTATACCTGGTTTTGGTCATTTTTGTTGGAATAAACCTTTCAATTGCTGTGATTAATTCGGACTTAAAACTGACCCACATGTCGTTAACAGACATGCGTGAGAGATCACTGCAGGGCTCAAGCTAGAGGGCGACTCAAGCGAAGAAGTCGCCCTGTTGGGGCCAACTTTGGCGGTGAAAGCGAAAAAAACTTCGCCCTGAAATTTCGCCCGTTTTTTTTTTTTTTTGGTGTCTTCCTTGTGAATAGTAACGGTAAACTGACAAGGTGACGATAATCCTTCGATCCACTAGTGTCAGAAATCTCAGTAATTACACTGAACAAAGCTAACTGTTTATTCTGCACTTCGTGCCAGTTGCAGTTTGGTACGGTTGTGTAATTTAATTCTAACCGTTAGCTCATGCCGCTCGAGCCACTTTCAACACGCTTAGTAGTCTTGTACTGTCATAAATCTCGGTTGATTGCACAAAGTTTTTATTGCAATAACAGCCAATTAAGATTACACAAGATTATGTAACTTAAACAGGTATAGTTGTACCGTTAGCTCGTGCCAAAGTCCGGGTGTGGACGTACTTTGTTAAGTGCTGTTGTATACAGTAATAAGATTATTCTTAACATTGACTTTGACACTGCATAAGGATTTAATAATGTTTAAATAAAGATGGTTTATTTGTTTCACCATTGATTTGTTTGTACATTACTTTTGCATATATCAATCGTTTTCATTTTTTATGGGCAGCAACAAAAGTAGGTAGCAATATTTTATTTTGTAAGTGAAAATAATTATTACTTGCCGGTAAATATTCAGTAATTATCCAAATTCATAAAAAAATAACAACTGATTTTCAACTAGCGAGGTTGTTCCCCCTTGTTTCTATAGTCTGTTTTAAACTACAATTGTGACAGGAACAATGATCTAACTATTACACAGAAACCTCTTTACTTTATAACACCATTCATTATAACATGGTGCCCATCGGGGCTTGAAGAAATAAATGGGCTGCATGATGCTTCCACGCAGAGCTGAAACCGACCTGCACACGAATACTGGTAAACCGCTTAGAGAATTCAAAGCCTGCCCAGGCAAAATGGTGCAAGTCGGCCTGTCCATGCTAATAAACCCTATTGGTTTCATTGGGCGGCAGGGCTTGAGATGTCATTTCATCTCAGTGTCGGGTAAAAGTCCCACAAAATTGGAAGCAATGTCTCCAAAATGACCTTTACAGTGTTGACGGGGACGTTAAACCTCAAATCAAACAAACATTATAACATGGTTGGATACAACAAAAGTCACAGCTTGCCCAAATACAGTAAAACCAAAGAAGCTTTTAAAAGCAGAATTAGTCTTCATTTCAGGTGGTCTTAATAGCCGAATTGATTGGTGACCCCTATAAAACACACTTTTCTCCAAATAGGGGTTTACAGGAGAACTCATTACATTGTTGTTGTTCGGCGTTTAGGCGCACCGACTTCTCCCTAGACCCAGCAGACTTCTCCCTATTTTCCCAGGAGGGAGAAGTCACTTCTCCCAAATTATCTGGGCTAGCTTGGGCCCTGGTCAGAGGAAAGGAACGAATCCTTAAATCGCGCCATATTGTCTCGCAGACCATCCATATCCGCACGTTTGTATAAAAATATTTTACGCGAGGCTTGACTGATTCGTTTAGCTTTTATATTGTATTCTACAAGGACTATGTCGTGATCAGCCTTGCTGATCGGGGGCATCCCCTTAACTCGAAGAACAGGGGATGGAGAATTCGTGAATAATAAATCAAGGGTTTTATCTTGCCGGGTGGGTATGTTTACTACTTGGGTCAGGCAGTGATCTTTTATTATGTCCAAAAGTTGTTGCTGCGTCTGCCTTTTAGATATCCCATGGGGTATCTGCATGTTGCTCCATTCTATATCTCCACAATTGAAGTCTCCTCCAACCAAAATTTGCATTTGACATATATCATATCACATATTTTCCTGCATTTGGATACAACAACAACAAAATTTGGATCATTCGTTTACCTACTGCTAATATGAAATAGGTGCTACCTACATGTGTGAAAAAGCAGTATGGAAGGGGTAGGAAAGTCTAGACAGTGCACTTCATCCCAGCAAATTATGCCAATGGAGCGTGTTCGGACACGGAAATTTTATAACTGCTGCCAGAAAACCAACACGGGATCTCTAGCATCACAGGCAAGTGCACTAACCATTGAGCTATCACGCTTTCAATCATGGTCACAGTGAAGAGTAGATTTGAAAATGGAAAAATGGCATTTACCTGTTAAGCATAATAAAAACGGACTATTCTGCTGTCTCGTGACTGCCAGTTTTGTTTTTCGCCGGAAAAACGCATGCTTTGCCCAAATATTTTCGCGCCAAAACAAAAGCGAAAGCGCTAACACTTTCATTTGTGTAAACACACTGTACGCTGGTAAATAACATGAAAAAATATCGTGGGTAAAACAAGATGCGCAACCGTTTAGCAACTGAGAAAATATTTTTTACCGGTGATCTCTTCAAGGTTGGCAAAAAAGCGGGAAATACTCATATTTCCCTGGACGGTGGGAAATACTGGGAATTCCCGGGAAATACTGGGAAATATATATTAACATAGGTGGTGGCAATTGAAACTACTTAATATACCCCACTACCTAGCTATTTGAAAGCAAAATTATTTCAAGATTCCACTTGTCTGCTTGCAATGACAAACAAAAAAGATGAAGGACAAGCAAAAAGTTTGTCTAGTTCTTACGACATTTACCAAAGTTTACATGCACTTAGTCATGTAGGACAAGTGAAATTTTGGAGAATTTTCCGGCCCTATTTATATTGATAAACTTGAAATATCTATATTCCCTTCATATAGAATGTATATAATTTCTTTTCAAAAATGATTCTAAAATATTTGGAAATATTCCAGCTATTTCCATTGACTTGTAAATACATGTATTTTTGATACTTAGGTGAGGATCTGTAGATAATTTAAGAAACCTTTTATGCTTAAATTAACCTGTCTCAAACAAACAATTAAATTATCGCATCTTTTAGCATTAGGAGTATGATTACTTGACAAATTTGCAAACAAACCTCTTTTTCTAGTGTAAACATCCTTAAAATTCAAACATCCAAAAAGAGTTGTTGTAAATCTTAAAAAAATTGACCCTTGTGGTTTAGTCAAATTAGTGTTACACTAAAGCATACAAAACATGTAGTTTCAATGGCAAAAGCTGGGTGATTCTGATCTGGGTCTGCACTGTTGCCCAGGCATGTCTGTCCAAAATATTGGGATCGTTTCTTAAGCATATGAGTGATTTTAAATAAGTCTCTACACCCTACATAACAGCAGATCACTTTATATTTATGCTTGTGTTTGGTTGAGTAAAAGCAGACTTATTTGTCTAAATCGCGACGGAAGTAAGGGCGAGGATTGTGGCCACGAAAAAAATCGATTTAAGTCCCCCAGTGGAAATCTTTCCACTGGCCGTTCCAAGGCGGTTCTTCTGTGGCAGTTTATTTATGTTGTTGTTTGTTACTTCCTGTGTGTATCACTTGTGTCTTTTTTATTTTGGATGGCCATATGGCCATTTTGTGGGAAAGTAACTGTCCTTATGGCCTTCCTTTGTTTAGGTTTCCATTATGGTCTGGTCGCTTCATTTTTGTGTTTCTTTCCCTTTGGTGTCTTTGATGGGTGGAGTAAGTTAATTGTATCGATTCCTGATCTTTGTTTTACTTCTACTTTATGATATATATGTATGGGGAGGCATATTGCAAAATAGCTAACTGTTCACTATTTCAATTAAATAACACAACTATTAATAGTGTTTTTCTATGAAATAACTTTAACAAAAATCATATTTCCCACTATTTCCAAGTATTTCCCACTTTTACTGAAATTTGGAGTATTTCCCAGGACGGTAATTACCGGTAAATACCAGTGGGAATTCCCGCCACCGGTATTTAACGACCAACCTTGGATCTCTTATCTTGCTAAGCTGACACTTTTTAGTTGATTGCAGCTCATGTTCATTGCATGTTTACTGTTATACAATAAGTATGGTGTACCAAAAGGGTCAAAATGACCGATACCGGTCTACCCGCATTTTAGATATACGGGTATACCCGTAAATTTGCGGGTACACCCCTAAATTTGCAGGTACACCCCTATTTCAAATGCGGGTGTACCCGTAAATTTGCAGGTACACCCGCATTTAGCGGTCTACCCGCATTTTACGGGTACACCTGCATTTTACGGGTACACCCCTATATTTGCGGGTACACCCCTAAAATTACGGGTGTACCCGCTTCTTAAAATGCGGGTATACCCGTAAAAATAGGAGTGTACCCGTAAAATGCAGGTCTACCCGTAAATGCAAGTAGACCGCTATTTCTTATTTTCCAATTATCCAATCAAAATGCCGCTTACATATCCACATTTTTTGGATAAGGCTCTTATCTTTCTTGCGGCGTCTTTGATATACCTGTCCAATTCATGCTGTGTAAACACTCAATAATTTCAAATTTTAATGAGAATCAAGAGCGTTTATTGCACCCTTGAAAAAATCACGGTTTGATATATTAAAATTTACCTAAGCGTATAATAAAATGTTTTGCATTTACTTTCCTGTCATTTATTTATTTATTTACACAGATTATCATGTGGGGTTTAGTTCCAGATATACAATGTTGAAGCATCAAGAATACACGCCTACATATGTTTGACCTCCAGAAACCCCATTTTCATTTTGTGAAACTTGGGTTTATTGGGGTATATATTATTTTCCTTATTTTTGCTGAAAACATAGATTGTTGGTACTATTTAGTACTCTTTAGCTGAAGCGGTTCTAACGAGTACCCACAATCTATGTTTTAGAGCAGACTTGACAAAAATAAAGTATACCCTTGTTTATCCCCGATTTTTTCTTTATGTATGGTTTGGTCTTCAAGGGTTTCAAATACGCATGATGAAGACTGACTCGAATCGCCCCCGCCCATCGGGCCTGGAGAAATAAAATGGGCTACACGGTGCTTCCGCGCAGAGTCGAAACAGACCGAACTTGAGCACTTGTAAACAGCTTAGGTCTAAGCATGCCGAGGAAAAGTGATGCGAGTCGGACCACTCCTTAAACCCCCGCGGTTTCTATTGGTGGTAGGGCTTGAGATGTCATTTCATCTCAATGTTGTGTAAAATCCCACAAAATCGGAAGCAACGTCTCCAAAATGACTTAAATAGTGTTGACGGGGACGTAAAACCTCAACTCAAACAAACAAACAAACAGATAACTCGAAAAGCTTAATTATTTCGAAAAAATGTTTCCTGTTTCCTATTAAAGAAAAAGTGTGTGTGTTGAGGATTGGGGTGGGGGGAGGTGCATGGTAGTGGTGGTGGTGGGGGGGGGGGGGGGGGGGGGGCAAACTCATTCGTTTTTGTCTGAAAAAAGAAATCCGAAACATTTCGTTTCTGGGTTGTAAAATTTTCCAGTATATCTGATGAAAAGGCGTGTTTACGTAATGTCTTGTCTTATTCAAGCAAAGAATAAGAATGTGCGTAAATACTGCGCAGAAGCGCAGGCAGATGCATGTATGTGTGTGCGGAGTGCGTTTTAGTTGTAAGTTTCACAAACTAACTAAAGGTAAAATTGATATGGGCCTACTAACACTACCACTATAAGTTTAAATACCATTATTAATACCACTATTATATGTGCCATAACAACTACAGCTTTATAAGCCTGCCCAGGAAAAGCGTGGATAGGAAAACTGACTGGCTCAAAAATGACCTAAAACAGTGTTGACTGGACTGTTAGACTCCAATACATACAAAACTACTACCGCCACTATTCAAGCTACCTCTGTAACCACTACTTCATCAATGTCTACTACAGTCACTAGTAAAAGTAGTTGTAGTAGTAGTAATTGTTATTGCAGAAGAAGCAGCAGCAGCAGAAGTAGTAGCAGTAGTAGTAGTAGAAGCAGAAGCAGTAACAGCTGAAGTAGTAGTAGTAATAGTAGTAGAAGAAGCATTTGCAGTAGTAGTAGGAGATATACTTGTAATAGGTGCAGTAGCATAAGCAGTCTTATCATTCTCGTTGTTATTATTATTATTAGTAGTAGTAGTAGCATAGAAGTACAAGTTTAACTAGTTGTAGTAGTAATTGTAGCAGTAGAAGAAGTAGCAATAGTAGTAGAAGTAGTAGGCAAAAACGAATGAGTTTGCCCCCACCCCCCCCCACCCCCCAATCCCAAACACACACACTTTTTCTTTAATAGGAAACAGGAAACATTCTTTCGAAATAATTAAGCTTTTCGAGTTATCTGTTTGTTTGTTTGAGTTTTTACGTCCCCGTCAACACTATTTAAGTCATTTTGGAGACGTTGCTTCCGATGTTGTGGGATTTTACATGACATTGAGATGAAATGACATCTCAAGCCCTACCGCCAATAGAAACCGCGGGGGTTTAAGGAGTGGTCCGACTCGCATCACTTTTCCTGGGCATACTTAGACCTAAGCTGTTTACCTGTGCTCAAGTTCGGTCGGTTTCAACTCTGCGCGGAAGCACTGTGTAGCCCATTTTATTTCTCCAGGCCCCGATGGGCGGGGGCGATTCGAGTCATCATTGTATATCTGGAACTAAACCCCACATGATAACCTGTGTAAATAAATAAATAAATGACAGGAAAGTAAATGCAAAACATTTTATTATACGCTTAGTTAAATTTTAATATATAAAATCAGACTGATTATCCCGTGATTTTTTCAAGGGTGCAATAAACGCTCTTGATTCTCATTAAAATTTGAAAATATTGAGTGTTTACACAGCATGCATTGGACAGGTATATCAAAGACGCCGCAAGAAAGATAAGAGCCTTATCCAAAGAATGTGGATATGTAAGCGGCATTTTGATTGGATAATTGGAAAATAAGAAATAGCGGTCTACTTGCATTTACGGGTAGACCTGCATTTTACGGGTACACTCCTATTTTTACGGGTATACCCGCATTTTAAGATGCGGGTACACCCGTAAATTTAGGGGTGTACCCGCAAATATAGGGGTGTACCCGTAAAATGCAGGTGTACCCGTAAAATGCGGGTAGACCGCTAAATGCGGGTGTACCTGCAAATTTACGGGTACACCCGCATTTGAAATAGGGGTGTACCTGCAAATTTAGGGGTGTACCCGCAAATTTACGGGTATACCCGTATATGTAAAATGCGGGTAGACCGGTATCGGTCATTTTGACCCTTTTGGTACACCATAAATAAGGGTGTTTAGCTGCATTGATTGTTTTGATAATTGCCAAGTGATTAAGTACCGCTAATTACCGTTTTAACAATCCTAGATTTTCTTCTTAGTACCGTGTTAACTCGCTAGGATTTTACCGAAGCAAAAATTAGAAGGTTGGAGAAAATATGGTGTCCAAACATCATCCGTGTTATATCCGAGTTCGTGCTATAACAAATTGTGCTCTGAGGCCTAAAAACGGTATGTTTCTGATTTCCCGACCGAGCCGACTGTAATTTATTTTTTCGTAAAATCGAAAAGAAAAAAAATCGGCATCCAACCCGGTTAAAAAATCCCGGTTTTCATGCACGTTCGTTGCGTAATTTTTTTTTGTGTTGGAAATAAAGCAATTGCCTGATTGCCCGACACGATTTAAAATCGCGTCCGACAAGTTCAATTTCATGGTCGGGTGCCCGCCAGGCAACCCGCAATTTGTCCCAGGGTTTTCGGAAACGCAAGATGCAGTTTATAAAACCGTGTCTCGGACGAATTAAAAAGGACAATGATGCACAATAGTTCTAGCGATATGACCCCTCTCTATAATCAGATTACTTATCTTTGAAGTCTAATTATCTGATACATGTTTTACAACCTGCAGCGATAAACAGCCACGTGATCATAAATAATGCAGACAGTTTTCAATATGTACTGTTGTGTAATCTCACAAGTATTCCATGAACAGACAGATGCACAAGATGATCGGAGTCTTCGCTGGTGGCACTTGTTTAGTTTTTGTTGTGCCCTGCTGATTTTTTTTCTGTCGTCATTTTTTAACATGCATTTGTTGCAGTCTGAGTTTTCCGGCGTTTTTCAATAACAACATTGTTTGCACACGGTTTTTGCATGGAACTTTTGGAAAACATGAGTAAAACTTGTGCGATAGGTGAAGACCCAGATCAGCCTGCGCAGTCTTATCAGTCTTTGCTGTTTGTACGAGCCTTTCGTAATATGGCCTCTAGGATATTCAGAGAGCAGCAAACAAAGAGCTAGATGAACAGGCTGATCTTTCGATAAAAGAAAAGTTGTTTTGCTGAGTGCTGGCTCATTTACATGTAAATGTATAAGAAACGACGGTGGGTTGCAGTTTAACGTGTTGTTATATATGCAGCCCTTTCTGCATCTGACGAAAACACGATAGCTAATGAGTGCTAGGAAGTCCTATTGTGGTGTCATTAGGAATGCTTTCTGAGAAATGCACTGAAAAGACTCAGATCAGCTGGAAATTCTGCAGTCTGATCTGAGCTTACTGTTCACAATGCTTCATTTCTCGGACAGCTTAGACACTGTCACTGATCAGACTGCCCGCATATGCCATAGTCTTTGCTACACGCACATGATAACACTGGTCAGGCAACCTTTCACACTCAATTGTTTGATTGGTGTCACTTGCACTTGTTATCAAAACACTGTTATGATTTCTTAAAGTGAGATAATTAAGTACAATAATTAGAGGGATTAGCAGTCAACCAGCTAGGCATACTGTAGCTCAATTTACCAATTTTAATTGCGCATAATAAAAAAATCTTTCCTACTGTCCCTAATTTGGTTTGAAAAAAAAAATGCCGTCAAATATCTGATGAAATCCAAAACAGAACACTAAAAATTAAGGCCTAACGGGGCTGAGTTGTATAATCCATATCTTGAAGGAGCAAATTTATACACAACATCGATTATACATAATTGTTACAATTACTTGTTATCCCCACGTTTTTTAAAAAAAGTGGGGATATTGTTATCGCCTCCGTCCGTCTGTCCGTTTGTCTGTCCGGCTATCTCCTCCTAAACCGTTAGCCGGAATTCAACCAAATTTGGTATGCGAGTTGCTTACATGAATGGCTTGCGCAAGAGCACATTTTTTTTTGTCCCCGCCCCCAGGGGCCCTGGGGAGGGGTCAAAAGGTCAAATATCAATAAAATTCAATTACAAAGTCAATTTTGAAGATTTTGATGCCAAACTTTGCACATGTACTTAGTTATGAAAAAAGTAAAACATATTGAACGGGATTTTGGCTGTGACCCCTAGGTCACGCCCTGGGGGTCGGACTTGGGGGGGTCGGGGGTCAAAATTAAAGTTTTTCAGAACATAGTCATGTTGCATATCTATGCGAAGGGGATAATGGGTAGAATAAACTACAAGTAAAATTTTGACCCTGGGGTCAGATTGGGGCCCTGGGAGAGGGGTCAAAGGGTCAAAATTTAAGTTTTTTGGAACATAGTCATGTGGCATATGAAATTGAAGGGCATGATTAGTAGAATATAATACAGGTAATATTTTGACCATGGAGTCAAATTAGGGCCCAGGGTGAGGGGTTTCCGGTACTTGGCCCCTCTGTAGAAAACGTGGGGATTTGCGATGGCGCGCCATCGACAGTATTCTAGTTTCTAATTAAATTGTTTTGAAGTTGTTTTAATAAATTTAGAATTCTTAGCGAATCCTGGGCGCCCGAGTTTTGGCCTGGGCCACTTAAAAAACATTGCAGGAGCCCAGCTGGCTCCTGAAAAATTTTGGCCAGTCAGTATCCCTGATATACATGTAGTGTATATTCATATTATTTTTTCTTATGAAAAGACTTATTCAGTCATCAGTGACACCAACCATGGGGTCCCCAGGGTTGTGCCGGGGACCTGTCCCATCCCCTCCACTTCTTAAAATGACATTTATCTCAGAACCTTGTGGAGCATAATAGCTCAGTAGTTAGTGCACTTGCCTCTGATACTAGACGTCCCGGGTTCGATCCCCAGCAGTGGCGATAAAATTTCGGTGTCCGAACAAGCTCCATTGAAATCGTTTGCAGGGATGAATGTCATAAAGTGCACCGTCCTTCAGATTGGGACGTTAACTGGAGGCCCCCTGTGCAGGGAGAGTCATGTCCTGTGCAGGTTAAAGACCCCTACCGTAATTACATAAAACTGTGTAGGCTTTCATCCTGCAAACCTGGTGTGTATGTAATGTACACCTGCGAGCAATGGTCTTATGTGACCGATCACAGTATAAGTAGAAAGAAAAGAAAGATCCTCACCCCTAGACCATATATTTTCTTGTTCCTTATGATAAGACATATTTAGTGATACCAACCTGGGGGTCCCCCTGTGTCGGGGCCAAGTCCCACCCCCCTCCTCTTCATAAAAGGCCCAATATCCCAGAAACCTTATAGATCCCCACCCCTAAACCACATATATTCTTGTTCCTTATAATAAGACACATTCAGTGACACCAACCTTAGCAATCTAGGGGTCACCCAGGGCGTGCCGGGGCCATTCTCTACCCCTGAACTTCACAAAAGGCTGTATATCTGAGAAACTGTTCAGAGCCCCACCCCTAGACAATATACAGTCGACGCTCGTTATCTTGAACCTCACGGGACCGTATAAAAATGTTAAGAGTTATCCGTAGTACGAGATAACCAACGTGTGACGTCACATGCATGTCGGAGCCCATTATTTGCCGTGATATGCTTGGTATTCTTGGTTATTCTGGAGTAATAGCACTTACATGCACAGCCTATTGAGTTTTTAAAATGTGTTTATGAAAGTAATGGAGCTTGTTGAAGTATATTTCTCATGTGTTTTGTTATCTTCTATATCCTTGCTTTGCTAAATAAATGGACTGGTTGTGAATGCAATGCGTATATCACTTCGGTGAACACAACATGCTATATACGTCATACAGTTGTCCCTCGTACTGATTTAAACAGTTTAGGTCCTGCCGAGAAAGCTGGTCATGAGCCATCTTTTCGGGATTAACGTTGTTTGTATGTGCAGCAGGATAAGGGACAGTACTCAATTTTGACATTAATGACGAGTACGTGAAACAACTAATTAAAGAGCCTTGTCACACCTAAATTGATCTAATTGTACTTTAATACAAATCAGAGCCGCTTTTTATCACAGAAATCTTGAAAATCATTGAAACGAGAGGTGTTAAGCTCAAAGGCTGAGCTACGCGTGTCAGTCTTTATTACAGACATGTGATTTTCGTTATAGCGGTAAAGATATTGTTAGTGCTAATTCTAATTGCGAATTTCTTTAGAAAGTGGCTTTTGTTGCTGCTGTAGCAAAAAATAGTGAAAATGCTCTATTTTATGGGGTGTGTAAGAAAGTCATTATTAATCCCTTATTTTATACTCACTTCTGCAAAAGAACCTTACTGGGGTAGTGGGGTATTACCATGTGTTTACAATAAATACACAAAAAAGTGATGATGTTAAGCTCCTATTAAGGTAGCAAGGGGGGGTTGAAGTTTACCCTCTGAAACAGGTCACCCAACGATACATATAGTTCTTATAACTAATATTATATCTGTTTTATGATTATTATACCCGCTTTTTAGACACAGAAATCAAGTAATTGATTATTAGCAAATCAGTAACATGGAATTTATGCATAACATCAGATATGGTGTGTATTTTCTTCAGTTGTCACATAATACCAACCTTATCTTATGCTATGATTTATCAATCAATTACCTAACCCTTATCTTGCTGTTCATGACAACTCTATCTTTGCAAACAGTGTAGATCCAGATCAGATGGCTTCTGAAGAAGCCATCTGATCAGGATCTACACTGTTTGGCATTCAGTTTATGAATTTGTAGCAATAAATTATATCAAGTAATTTGATTGGTTGATAGACAGGAATGGGTGTGGCTTAAATGAATATTCAGCAAGATAAGGGTTAACCCATAAAATGCCAATTACGAATGGCTGTGGCTTAAATGAATATTCAGCAAGATAAGGGTTAACCCATAAAATGCCAATTACGACAATTGTCATCTGCTTTGACATGTTTTGCTGGTTACCTTGAAAGTATTTTTTTTTTGCAAACTGTGGACCCAGATCAGACTGCTCCTGTAGGGCCCACACTTTTTGCCTGTATGCAAAAATATTTTCAAAATGTTTGCAAAACAAATAAGCAGAAAACATAAGCAAACAACATTTTCAGATGTAGTTTTCTTGGTGTCTTAAAGGTGCATTATTGAACTATCTGGAAAAAATGCTTCCAAAAATAAAATACATATAGCCGGTATTTTTCTTTAAAACAATACAAATGAATGCATTTTATGCAAAAATGCGAACAATTATGATGACAGGTAAACAAGTTTGAGAGGGATTCCCTAACTAGGTTTCGAACACTAGTTAGATCTATTTTTAGTTTGTGACAAAAATAGAATCCCCATATATGACGTTATGCGACATTCATTTTTGGCCATGTTTGCTTAGGCCATGCCTGAATCGGAAAAAAGTATGACACTGAATACCATGTCATAAGTAACGACACTCAAAGACGATACTGTCGCCATGTATGTGCAAAGTGACAGATTACTGTTTAGAACAGAAATTCCAAACACATGTTCAGAGCGAAGGGTAAACACGAATGAAAACGACTATTTTCACAAAGTTCTGAAACTGTATTTGGCTCCAAAAGTGTACACATGACAAAGGGGTATGCATTGAAGATAATTACCAGAAAAAAATTTTTGAGACCCGGTAGCTCAATAATGCACCTTTAAAGGTTAATTGGTTTCAATTTAATCATGCTAGCCTTAAAAGCCCTGCTCATTATTAGTCGTACCAGGGAATAAGTTATGTAGTCAAATCAAATCGTAACTCCTGTGATATGCTCGATTTATTCTTCAGATTGTTGCAGTAAATCAAAGTTCATGCAGAGACTTTTACAAGCATTTGGTTGTAAAAAAGAAGAGAGACTGTCTCGGAAGAACTTGTTAAAGATGGCATCCAATATACAGAAGTCTGCTAAAATGCTTTGTTATGGAGATGAAATCAAACAGTGGGTGTCAAGAGTTACAGCCTTTTCTTCTCAGTATGACGAAAGCAGGTCAGGCTTTTTTTCTTTTATTCCCGGATAAGAGGGAGTGTCCAGATGTTATTTTTCTTATTTAGGGATGGAAAAATATGTTGTGGGTACTCATTAGAAGCCCCTTGCCGAGATGTTTCTAAGGAATACCCAAAATATATGTTTTCATGCAGAAATTAGAAGAATATCAGTCATTTCCAGATGAAAAAAGCACCTTATCTGGACGATGAACTATTAACTGCAATCAAAGTCCTAAAAGGAGAAGCCTGGATAAGTTTGGGACAGTTTTCCTTACAAGTTTGTACTGTGGGGCTTGTTAGGATTGCATGTACAGTCAAACCTGTCTTAGTGACCACCTCTATTAAGCAAGCAACCTGTCTTAAGCAAGCAGGCATTCAGTTCCCTAAAAAGGAAAATACTTTAAAATTCACATGTGTTAAGCAATCACCTCCCTTACGCAAGCACCTTTTGAATATCCCAGAGGTGCTTGCTTAATACAGGTTGGACTTTACACCGCAGTCTTGTATTAACATGGTACATTATAATACGGTTTTGGATATAATACGGTTTCAAGACAGATCCCAAAAATGTATAGATTATATAGAAAAATGACCATAAATGGTCCTTTTTATGCCCCCGCCATTCGAAGAATGGTGGAAAGGGCATATAGCATTGCCCTCTGTGCGTCTGAAACTTAAACATGGTCAATAACTTCCTTATTTCTCGATGAATTTTAAAATTACTTGGCAGAAATGTTAACCATCATGAGATGAAGTGTCACGTGCAAAAACCAGGTCCATACCTCCTGGGGCAAGGTCATACTTAGAGGTCAAAGGTAAAAAAAAGGGTCCGAAACTTAAACGCTCTGGATGTATTTTGAAATTACTTTGTAGAAATGTTAACCATCATGAGACGATGTGTCACTAGCAAAACCCAGGTCCATACCTCCAAGGTCAAGGTCATACTTAGAGGTCAAAAGTAAAAAAAGGGTCCAAAACTTAAACGCAGTCCATAACTTACTTATTATACCTCCGACATACGAAGTATGTCAGGGGGTATATAGTTTTCGTCTTTCCATCTGTTCCTTAGTTAGTTAGTTCGTTCGTTCGTACTTCCGTCTGTCCCGCCGTTCGTCAACCTGTACGTCGAAGTTTTGCATTAAACCTTTTTGATTGCTCATATCTCTGTGACCACATGTTAGATTCTCTTCATATTTGGTAAAGGATATCTCTATAGCTTTACCTTTCATATGGAATTTCTAAGCCCCTGGGTCAAGCCCCTGGGTGGGCTGTCCGTCCGTTTGTCAACTTTTACGTCAAAGTTTTGTGTTAAACCTTTTTGAATGCTCATATCTCTGTCACCACATGTTGGATTCTCTTCATATTTGGAACAGGATATCTCTATAGCATTACCTTTCATATGGAATATCTAAGCCCCTGGGTGGGCTGTCCGTCCGTTTGTCAACTTTTACATCAAAGTTTTGTGTTAAACCTTTTTGAATGCTCATATCTCTGTCACCACATGTTTGATTCTCTTCATATTTGGTACAGGATATCTCTATTGCATTACCTTCCATTTGGAATTGTGGGTCAAGCCCCTGGGTGGGCTGTTCACCCGTCAGTCCGTTCATCAACATTTACGTCAATGTTTTGTGTTAACCCTTTACCACTCAGGGATTTTGTGAATTTTGCTGATTTTCACAGTGTTGCACCTGACAGCAACTTCAACTAGCCATTGTTTCATAATGGATGGTCTGTTTTACACCAAACTCGGTATGAATGTTCATTGGGCAGTAGCCTTTCAAATGCAACCTTTCATGACTTGATCATTGTTGTCCTGGTAAGGAGGGGGCATCTCAAAGTTGGCAAATAGTGTGTTTTCACATGAATTTTTGACCACATTTTAATCTTCACACAGCTGTCAAGGCAACAACTAAGGTGTTTGGCACTGGCCATTTTCACTGTTTGCAGCATGTTTTATCAGCATCAATTTTCAGGCATTTTTGACCCCAGACACCCTCAGATATACATTTTAGCGGCGGGTTGGGCCATACACCCAAAATTTTTTTGGGATGTGAGGGGAGGGGGGTGGGGGGGGGGTGGGTAGAAATGCAGATTTTAGGTGCTTCTGGGGCTTAAAATGGGGGGGGGTGCAGACACGTAAAAACACGTATCTGAGTGGTAAAGGGTCAAACCTTTTTGATTGTTCATATCTCTGTAACTACATGTTAGATTCTCTTCATATTTGGTAAAGGATATCTCTATAGCATAACCTTTCATATGGAATATCTAAGCCCCCGGGTCAAGCCCCTGGGTGGGCTGTCTGTCAGTTTGTCAACTTTTATGTCAAAGTTTTGTGTTAAACCTTTTTGATTGCTTATATCTCTGTATCCTCATGTTAGATTCTCTTCATATTTGGTACAGAATTTAGCTATAGTATTAACTTTCATATGGAATACCTAAGCTCCTTGGTCACGCCCCTGGGTGGGGCTGGGGGTCAATAATTAGGACTTACACATTTTGATTACGTCCAAGTTTTGTGTTAACTGTTTTGGTTTAAACAATATTTATTAGAATAAATTCACATGTATACATCGCATAATATTATATGGTACAGGATTTGATAACTGTTTTCATTATACTCCTTGCATACAAAGTATATCAAAGGTTTAATATATAGTTTTTGTCTTTCCATCTGTTCATTATTAGTTAGTTTGTTCTTTCTTTATGCTGTGACCCTTGTCAGATTTGTCAGCTTATATATTGGTCCTTGTGATCTTAGAAACTACAGCGACTAGAACTGTTAAAATTTTGCATAATATTTTCTCCTGAAATGCAGACAATAATAAATGCAAGTAATAATAAAAAAATGCATTGCTTTATTATGTCATTATACAGCTATTTTAATTCAGCAAATGTTCTATGACAGCCTATTCTATGTTTGTTGTTTCCAGATAAAATTACAACAAACTTTGAATTTTTATTATTCAGCAAAGACAAGCAGTTTCATCTTTGGATATGATAAATTATACTATATTTGTTGAAATGCAATAGTTGTTCTCAGTGGACTAAATGGAAAGTTCATGTGGAAAGGTTCAATGCTACAAACAAATGTTCATTTCCGCTAAAAGGGGATGGCACTGGTCGGGGGTATACGTGCCCCACTGGCCACTTTCTCTAGTTTCTGGAAGGATTTTTGAAATTACTTTGTAGAAATGTTATCCATCATGAGACAATGTGTCATGTGCAAAACCCAGGTCCGTACCTCCAAGGTCAAGGTCATACTTAGAGGTCAAAGGTCCAAAAAGTGTCTGAAACTTAAACGCAGTCAATAACTTACTTATTTCTGGATGGATTTTGAAATTACTTTGAAGAAATGTTAACCACCATGAGACGATGTGTCACATGCAAATCCAGATCTGTACCTCCAAGGTCATACTTAGAGGTCAAAGGTTAAAAAATATGGTCCAAAACTTAAATGCAGTCAATATCTTTCTTAACTCTGGATGGATTTTCAAATTACTTGGCAGAAATGTTGGCCATCATGAGACAATCTGCCTCACACAAAACCAAGGTCCTTACCTCCAAGGTCAAGGTCATACTTAGAGGTCAAATGTGAAAAAAGGTCCGAAACTTAAACAAGGTCAATAACTTTCTATGGATGAATACGAACATCGACATTTTTTCAGGCGGGGGCATCCGTGTCCTATGGACGCATTTCTAGTTCTATATTATCTACACATTTTTGAATGGTTATAACACAATTGTTTAACTAACACGGTTTCTGCTTTGGACCCCATTAATAGTGTGGTGTACTTTGACAAGGTGATTATCCCAGAATACATGTATGCCGATCATGACAATTGTTGTCTGCTTTGCTGTCTGCCGGTTGCCTTAAATTTTTTTTGCAAACATTGTCAACCCAGATCAGACTGCTCCTGTAGAAGTCTGATCTGGCCCCACACTGTTTGCCTGTATGCAGAAATTTTTTTAAAAACTTTGCCCCCAAAAAATTCAGCAGACGACATAAGCAGTCGACATTTTCAAATGTAGTTTTTCTCGGTGTCTTAATGGTTATAATAAGTACCCATAGAGGCCTCTGTTGTGTAGTGGTTAAACTACATGCCTCATAGACCAGGATAACGGGCCCCGATAGCTCAGTTGGTAGAGTGTCCGCTCCGGGGAATGGGAGGTCACGGGTTCGATCACGGGCCGCAACATACCAAAGTCGTTAAAAATGGTACTAGCTGCTCCTCGCTTGGCACTCAGATTTACGGGGTAGAGCTTGGACTGGTTGACCCAGTGTCAGGATAATGTGACTGGGTGTGGTATCATGTAATGTGTCTGGGACATGATACTTCAGTGAGGCAGCACTATAAAAGTGAGCATTGAGCTTCCTGTCGCAACCAGACACTGTCGTGATATGACTGAAAAATTGTTGAAAGCGAAGGTTCCATCACCATATGGCCTTAGTTCTTGGTGGGGCATAGAACTCTTACACCCATAATCTGACAACTACCCACAATTTGTGTTTTAGAAAAAGAATAAGATCTTGTTTGTTTGTATGGAATTTAACAGCCCAGTCAACACTATTTAGCTCATTCTTCCACCGGTCAGTTTACCTATCCACTTTTTTCCTTTTTATTTTTGTACATGTAGGTAAGGGGTTAACCAGTACAGTTCACATTCTTTCACCAGAAACTGACAACTGCCTCAGGGAGAGAAAATGACTGTAGAAAATACTTCATGATCAAAGTCCTCGAAAGACAGTTGCCAACCCCGGTAGGTATCCAACCTGTGTGCTCCAGATCACCCGTCAGACGCCCATCTGGCTGGGGTTCCAAGGCCAGCAGAGGAGTTCTAATGCACTTGCATTTGTTATGCTATATGTAACGCAACATCTGATTGTATCAAAAATGTGTGAGTGTATATTCTGTGACTTACATTGAAATTCCACAATTAAGACAAACTTAAATTAAGACCAATCTGCTTTAAAAAGCTTATTTTGTATGATGCAGTTATTCTTGGCATACACTGTCCTCTGATCAGAGTCTACCTTCTGTACTGTTCAAAAGTGGTCTTAAATAAAATAGAAGTAGATGCAATGATTAGAATCAATACAATTAACCCACAGCTCCCATCAAAGACACCAAAGGGAAAGAAATACAAACATGAAGCAACAGACCCCAACAGCAACAACAACAGCGGAAAGCCAAAAGGACAGTTACTTTCCCACAAATGGCCAAAAGGCTATCCAAAATAAAATAATATAAGCGACACAAACACCCGAACACAAACCATAACAAAAATAAACCACGACAGAAGAACTGCCTTGGAACGGTCAGCGGAAACAAATTCCACTGGTGGGGCTTAAATAGATTTTTACATGGCCACAATCCTCGCCCTTACTTCCGTCACGATTAAGACAAATAATTTGTTCAGTCCACATGAAGGCCTCCTAACTCATCAGTGCAACATCTCCATGAACACAAAAATCAAACAACCACAGAGATGAAACAATGGTAAGGACTCGACAGCAAGAAACAACAGAAATGCTGGAGCAAAAGAAAACCGACAATTAGACTCTGATGGGCCCGCCCAGAGACAGAGCATCAGGTACCAACCAACATAAGACTTTACGTTGGAACCATCATAGAATCTGAGGCCTGACCAACCGGCATGCAATTAAAGAGGGAAGCAAAGTTGTCAACATTGATTGGGTTAACTACCATGCATACAGTCTGTCATATAACATTTATGTTGTACCCAATCTTTTCATATCGAAGAATGATTTTACGAAATTGGGTGCTGAAGTCATTGCGGATATAAATATACTAAGTCACCATAAAATTCGGGTTCCGATAGACCTTGTTGCAGAAGAGATTTAAGTCCAGTATTGAATTTTGAAATTAAATCAGAATGACGTCAATAAAATTTTGAGAAGGCTTTGCGTAGTTTATGGTACCAATTAACCCTGATTAAGAAGTTTAGCCATTAACAATTTATTATGAGTGTTGAAGTCAGTTACATGACTACACTCTCTGGCAAATCGAATTAATTGTGAAATATAAACATATAAACACCATAGGATGGCGCCCGTGGAACATCACCATCCAAAAAAGGAAAGTTTACAATCTCAAAATCATAATCATCGCATTTATCATAAATTTTGCAAGAAACGAATCCATCCACAATAGATAGATGTAAATCCAAAAACAGGGCCTCGGTATCAGACGAATTTGCTTTATTTAACTGAAGTTCTGGGGGGGTGGGGGTGGGGGGGTGGGTAAATTTGACTGATCAAACCATCGAAATAGGTATTATCAATATTTAATAAATCATTACATTCACAAAGGTGGTCTTAATATAGGATTTTTACTGTACTGTCGGGAACACTACATCATCACCACATAATGCCACTTTCCAGTGGCTGGCATTTGGCTTTACGCTGCTCACATGGCTTGCTGCTTTGTGAAAAATAAATTACAGTTTTTAACAAAACAACCAAATAAGAAGCAAAAGTGGAGCTCATGTATTACCCGCCGTCCGGATGTCCCTTTTTCCATCTGTAATGTCCCATTATTGCTCCTCGTCCATATAATCTAGAATCTCGAAACTTTCACAGGCAAAAGCCCTATGGCTGGTAACTACAGGAACATACAGTCGAACTTCAATGGCTCGAACACCTTTGGGACCTCGAAAATCTGTTCGAGACAAGGTGTAGTACCAGCCACTGAGGATTACAGCTAGGAGCCATAACGCGATACTTTTAAACATCTTTTCGGTTTTCTATAATGAAAATGTATGCTGTGTGTACTCATTAGAATCGCCTCATCGAGGCGATTCTAATGAGTACACACAGCATACATTTGCAAGATAAAAGACTAAAATCTCCTCAATTATCCCCCTCTATTTCTTATGTAGAGGATTTTGCTAGGAACTGAAGAACGGGTTCGACTCATCCATGGTAAACGAGCCATCGATGTTCGAGCCTTCGAACTTCACCTCTACGGCCCGACACTGCCCCAAATTCGTTTTTTTCAAACGAAGTCCTGTTGCATATCAAATCAAAGGTAATGAAGAGTAGAACTCAGTGGTGCCAAAATTTTGCCTCTGGGGGTCGCCAGAGGTCAAAAAGTTGGAAATTCGGGTCCTCTCTATTGGCAGTCTATTGCCACAAAACTCCTAGGCTTTTGTAGCTAGAATCTTGAAACTGTCACAGGTAAAAGCTCTATGTGTGAGGACTGGAGGAATGTACCGGTATTTTTTTTCACCAAATATGCGTAGTTGTCTTTTTTGCAGTTTTGTAGTGAATTCTAAGTGTTAATAGAGATCATTTTAAAGGATGCTTTTGTCAAATTTCAACATGCTTGGACATGTTTTGGACCATGAAAATTTGTTTGAGATAGGGGGACTAAGCCACTAAGGATGGATGACATAATGGTGTTGGCTTAGAAGAGATATCTTTTCTTATGTTCCATAACAGAAATGGGATGTGTGTACTCATTAGAATTGCCTTGTTGGGGCGATTCTAATGAGTTGTTCAAGATAAAATACAAGCAATCTCCCTAAATTATCCATACATATATGTACTAGTTATGTGGGACTGTTGACAAAATTCTATAGTAAATACAGAATAAGTTTGAATTTGTCATTGTAAATGTGTGTGTGAATTCGGGTTTAACTTCGCTTCCAGCAATTTTTCAGTCATATCACGACGGTGTCTGGTTGCGACAGGGAGCTCAATGCTCACTTTTATATTGCTGCCTCACTGAAGTATCATGTCCCAGACACATTACATGATATCACACCCAGTCACATTATCCTGACACTGGGTCGACCAGTCCTAGCTCTGCCCCCTAAATTTGAGTGACAAGGGAGGAGCAGCTGGTACCATTTTTAACGACTTTGGTATGTCGCGGCCCGGGATCGAACCCATGACCTCCCGTTCCTCAGAGAGGACACTGTACCAACTGAGCTATCGGGGCAGGTCTGTAATTGTAAAAAAGCCACAAGTGGTGTTCACTGCATTTATGATGGCAAATGCATATTGATTTTTTTAAACAGGCCATTGCATGCACTAGCTAGATATTACTTCCATTAATTTGTAGTTGGTGTGCAAGGCAAGTGATTGGATCCCCCAAGGTTTACCCGCAGTATGGGGACATAGCAGGGTCCTGGGCAATGGGGAACTGTGATGCACATGAATTTTTGGAGGTAAGATCATTTTCATGCTACAAATTTGCTTTTACTCCACTAACTCATTGTTTGCAGATGGTGTGCTAGGCAGGTGGTGGGTGCGCCCAAGGTGTTTCCTGGTTATGGGGACAAGGCAGGGTCATGGGCTTCAAAGAAAGTAGATGCTTATCAGTATATTGAGGTAATATTAGCAGAGAGCTTGTGAAAAAGGAGTTTTCATTCAGATAATATGACCATATAAGATGACATTTTCTTGCACACCAGATATGGAACTTCTGTTGTTTTACCCTGGGAAAGAATATAAGAATCTTATATGGGTGTGAGGGTTGGATGGAAAAATCCGTACCTCGGGATCACTGTCCGGCATCACTCGTGAAGCCGGACAGTGATCCCGAGGGACGGATTTTCCTATTCACCCCTCACACCCATATAGGATTCTTTTTCTTGCATACCTTCCAGTTTTAGCGCAGAGTTTTAATGCTGCAGTCACTTCGGTTACCAACTTCCGCCATATTGTGATGACACTACAGGAATGTTTAGTGACATTACGTAACGTGCATGACGGCGGCACTTATAAAGGTCGTATTCAACCAGTACATTTATCAAACACGTGGGAATATTCGATATTGGGTCGGAACACCAGGGTCAGAACATAAATTTCTATCCCAGGGTAAAATCACGGATTTCCTTGTCTGGTGTGCAAGAAATTCTTATCCTATTTAGGGTATCTTACCCAGGATAGGCTAAAATCAAGAATTCTCACATGGTTGATGTGCACTGTTTGTAAAGAAGATCATATTCACCATGGTTAAGCTTAATGTCTTTGAACGTAATATCGTAGCTTTACCTTTATCACTCACTGGGCTAATTCAGCAGACGACAAATTGTTGGTATTTTTAGCTCACCTGACTGAGGGGCATGAAATGTCCGGCGTCGCCATTCGCTATGCGTAAACTTTTCTTGTGAACACTCTAGAGGCCACAGTTTGGATCCAATCATCACCAGACTTGGTCAGAATATTCATCATGACAGAGCCCCCGCCCTTAGGGGCTTGAAGAAATATATGGGCTGCATGATGCTTCCACGCAGAGCTGAATCAGGCTCACACACTAGTACTGGTAAACCGCTTAGAGGATGCTAATAAACCCTATTGGTTTCATTGGGCTACAGGGCTTGAGAAGTCATTTCATCTCAATGTCGGGTAAAAGTCCCACAAAATTGGAAGCAACGTCTCCAAAATGACCTTTACAGTGTTGACAGGGACGTTAAACCTCAAATCAAACAAACATCATGACAATATCTTGGCCAGGTTTGATTGAATATGGGTCATGTCGGGTCAAAAAGTAGGGCAAATCTTAGAAAAATCTTATAAAAAAACATTGTGAACACTTTAGAGGCCACAGTTTTGGTCCAATCTTCATCAAACGTGCTCAGAGTGATTATCTTGACAATACCTCTTCCAAGTTCGAACATGGGTCATGTTGGGTCAAAAAGTAGGTCAGTAGGTCAAATCATAGAAAAACCTTTTGAACACTCTAGAGGCCACATTTTGGTATGATCATCATCAAAGTTGCTGAGAAGGTCATGGTCACAATATCCGGGTCAGGTTTGAATATGGGTCATGTTGGGTCAAAAAGTAGACAATAAGTCAGATCATAGAACATCCTTCAGGCCTCCTAGCAAAACCTATAAAACCTATAATAACCTATAATTTTGTGCCAAACCTATATAACCTTTATTTTGTTCATAAAACCTATAAAAAGCCTGTATTTTCATGCAAAAATCTATATTTTTCACTTTTTGAACCTTCTTGCGACTCAACCCTAAATTTTCTTCAAAATGCACTACTATTTTTTACTTTTTAGTCCCATAAAAAGTGATGAAAACTGTCACGAAATTGAAATTTTTTTCCTTGCTCCCTTCGCTCGCTCAGACTTTGTTAAATTCAGATCAACTTTATCTGAGTAATTGTTGCACAAAAATTCATCAAATATTTTTTCTTTAGTTTTAAATCTTTATGTAAGTTCGGAAGACTCTTTTTTTAACCTGCATTTTTATTGAAAAACTTGTAAATAACCTATATTTTGAGTAAGAAGAACCTATATAAAAACCCTTCAAAGTGTGCCACCAGGAGGCCTGAACCTTGTTAACACTCCAGAAGCCACAGTTTTGTCAAATCACCATCTAACTTGCTCAAAATGATAATCATGAAAACATCTTGGTCTAGTTCGAATGTTTCATGTTGGAGCAACGAGAAATAGATTGGGCTGCATGGTGCTTCCCCACAGAGCTGAAACTGACTACAAATGAGTTCTGGTAAACCGGCTAGAAGATCTATGCCTTCCCAGGCAAAGTGATGCAAGTTGGACTGTTCATGCATATAAACCCTTTTGGTTTCATTGGACGGCAGGGCTTGAGATGTCATTTTATCTCAGTGTCAGGTAAAAGTCCCACAAAATTGGAAGCAACATCCCCAGAATGACCAAATTTGTGTAACACTATAAAAGCTTCATTAGTGATACTTGGTACAGACTTGCATCTTGGAATGGCATCTTTTATACATGCATCCTTGTTTGGCCTTGACCCACATTTTGCGGTTTTGGGCCCCCACAGGTGCCACATAGCCTTCAGTGGAATTCTTATCATTTTATAATGTTGGTTTTCAATAATGTTCATGTCACAGACTTTTAAGTGTATATGTTCAGCGCAAAGTAGGAATCAGTACAATTCCGGAATTTTCCTGCGCAAAGCAAGAATTCTCATTTTGTTGCGCAAAGTGAGAATTCCTACCTTGCACAAGACGGTTCCAGAATTGTCCCTGCGCAAAGTGAGAATCTTGACAAATTAGGAATAATTATTGTTTTCTTTATTTATTTTATGATTTATTACAATTATGAATCCTATTATTTAATTATTTATAATTATTTCTTGAGAAGTTTATTAAATATGCAAACAATTTGAAAACAAAATAAAGACATGCATTTTGAGATCATATTTCGTGTAAAGATATCTGGTAGCAATTGAGCTTGAATGATAACCAAAATATATTAACATGTTAATTAAGTTGCAATACGGAAGAGAGCCTGCCCCCGCCCATCGGGGCTTGACGAAATAGATGGACTGCATGATGCTTCCACGCAGAGCTGAAACCGACCCGCACACAAGTACTGGTAAACCGTTTTGAGGATCTAAGCCTGCCCAGGCAAAGCGGTCTGAGTCGGGCTGTCCAGGCTTATAAACCCTATTGGTTTCTTTGGGTGACAAGGCTTGAGATGTGATTGCATCTCAATGTCGGATAAAAGTCCCACAAAATTGGAAGCAACGTCTCCAAAATGACCTATACAGTGTTGACAGAGATGTTTAACCTCAAATCAAACAAACAACCTGACATCCCTAAATTTTGAAATGAACTCCTGCTATATATAAGGTGGAAGATTCCATTTGGTACAAAAAGGGTTAATGGGGTCCAAAGCAGAAACCGTGTTAGTTAAACAACCGTGTTATATCCCAACAAAAATGTGTAGATGATATAGAAAAATGACCATTTATGGTCATTTTTCTATATGATCTACACATTTTTGGGATCCATATTGAAACCATGTTATATCCAAACTGTGTTATAATGAACCATGTTATAACGAGTTGTTGTGTACTTCTTATCTGGCATTTGATAATATAAATAATTGGAAATACCTTTACCGAATCATTTATCATGAGTACAATCTCTGTGAAATCCATCTGGTACTATCAGACGAAAATTTGCTTATCAGACAGAAAAAAATATGCAATTTCCAGCCCATTTGAATCATTTCTGACCAATTAAGGGGATTGAGAATGCCTGGCAGATTTTTATACCATTTTTCAAAAGGGAGATAACTTTTGAGACTTCCTGTTCGCTTTTCTATAAGCCCTGTCCCACTGAAAAAGGGGTCAACTCTTAAAGGAAAGAATTTGCTGCTCAGGAGAAAATTCTTCCCTTTAAAAGTTGACCCCTGTTGACATTAGAGATGAAAATAATTTTGCAGGAGTTGCTTCCCCTGAAGGTGTATCCATTCCCCTTAAAGGACAGAAAAATGTCATTTGTTAATCTGAATCTGCAAACTTTTGGACTATACAAGAAACAGATATCATTTTGCAGCACATGTAAGGCAGTCGACTCTCAGACTTTTTTTTGTTATAGGTAATTGAAACATCTCATTTGCATAAAAAGGTGGATGTAAAAGTAGGAGTGTAACGATGCATCGGACCATCGATGCATTGCGATAGGCACTGGGCCGATAGTACTGCATTGATGGTTAAGTCAAACATTGATGACTATTGCCGATAGTGTTTTAAACTATCAATAGTTTCGATAGTTTTCTATACCACAAGTTTTTCAGATAATTCTCAAAGTTGTTTTCATTCTTAAATATATTCTTAATTGAAACCTGCGTCTTGTACCCGTCAAGCATCAAACTGTATATCGTCTTAATTGTAATCCAATGATCTCCTGTATCAGTGGGAGTCAATGTCTGTTTGTAACGGCTGCTTGTCGCGAGATAAGGGCAATGAAATTACAGCCAAATCATGATTTGGCGGTAGCCTACAGGTACACGGTGTTTACGCATCCTATTTGTTATGGATTATCCACTTAACACCCAATGTCGGTATAGAGTCAGTACGCTGAATATTCCTTCTTTGAACTGGTACATTTACAGCTTTCTGAAGCGCATTTCAACAGTAAACACTTTAATGTTAATTGAGAATGAAATAATTGACCACACATATTTCGCTAATCTGCAAGCTGTCTGTAAGCTAGTGATATGAAAAGCGATAATGCGTGTTTACACAGTAGTATTTATTATCAAAGGGTGGCGCCTGCATTAGCATGTGAAGCATGGAAAGTCCACATGTGTCATTACCGCTTCAAAAGGTGCAAAAAATTGTTCTGGTTGATGTTTTAGAGGATTCGTATTTTGTCAATAGCAGACATCAAAGGAAATGAAATACGTGTCATACTGCAAAGAACGCTTATAATTTGGGTATCCAGACAATGTCTATACAGCCGAGGGATTAATTTTAAATCTTGGACATTGTGCACTCAAAATATGCACAGGAAATTACAGCACTAGAAAACAATTAAAGAAAATAAAAACTTGGTACAATTTTCTGTTTATTTGTGTTGCTAAAAGATTTGACCAAACAACAAAAGAAATATACAAATGATTTTTGGAAAATCAATTCACAATAAAATTGATGGGCAATTAGATAAGTTGGCAGATGCAATAATGTCGGGGATGACATTATAAGGCATATTCGGCACGGTACTGATGACGTCATCGGTCAGCCGGGGCCGATTTGGATTTAAAAATTTGTTAGCCCTGATTTCAATGGTGTTCCGTTTAACGAACGCATGCGATCGATTGTGTACCGAAACACTGAGACTTATATTAAAATTTCATCAGATTTTCTGCCAGAAGATTCAAATCTAACTTCCTGTATCACAGGTCCTGGTGTATGAATGTCATTTGATGTGTCGCCAGAAACAATTCTGATTCTGAATCGTGTGCATTGCCGACCTAGTTTCTAGGTTATCTACTACCACTTTTAATGGGGCGTATTTCTTTCATAAAAAGTGATAGCTAAACGGTTGTGGATAGAGAACGGAACTTTGCACAATTCCTGGTTTATCCTCGGATGTGTTATTTAAGTGTACGACTTTTCCCGCCAAGCGTCTTCTATTTTGGCGCCAAAACATAACCATGCACGAGACAGTAGAATAGTCCGTTTCTTATTTACATGCATGCATCTACCGTTAGATGTAGCTAATCCTCTTAGGCCCGGAGCGATTTGATTGTGGATTAAATTTTATGATAGAGCCATAACCTGATCTTATTTTCACACCTTGTCATGCGAAACATTTTTGGCTTAACAATAGCGCCGGAGGCTTTTGTTTACAGTGTAATAGTAGAACAGACTGATCCGTGACAATTCGGTGGGCGTTTATAACACGATTCGGTAAACTAACACGGTTGGTTAGACCCGAAGTTCTGTGTTATAACGAGGTTGAGGAGTATTTAGTCACTTTATCATGTCTGAAGTTGTTTTTGAAGACAAGCAAAGATTTCATTGCCTTCCTGAAGAGCTTACATTTATTTTGATTAAGAAACTGATATTACATGTACATTCTCATTGTGAAATGATAAATGTACTTGGCTGGAATCTTCTTGGCTACCTCTAATAAAATGAGTTTCCCGGCTCTTCCAGGAGAATTTACACTTAAAGAAAAAAAGTTGCTCCTGGGGAGTTATTTCCTCTTGTAGGGCAGACAGAAAAGCAAACAGGAGTTTACAACAGTTATCCATCTGTGTAAATTATCTTGTTTTCTTTTAAATTTTCTTTATGCAGATAAAACTTACATAAAAACAGTTTGAAGGTTTGAATAGTTTTAATTTCCTTCTTAAAACAAGAAAATATGTATCAGGCAATAGTATCGCAATAGTATTGCAATAGTAGTCAGCAATAGTAATAGTATCGCAATGGTTCTTCTTGCAATGTCAATACTATCGCAATAGTCATTTTCTGAATATCGTTACATCCCTATGTAAAAGTTGGAAATATTTTGGTTTTGATAAGTATACTCTTGTGCGTATAGCAGAGTTTTTCCAAACTGAAAAAATGGTTCAGCAGATATCTTTATACATTATTTAACCCACAAAATGCCAATCACGACAGTTGTTGTCTGCTTTGCTGTCTGCCGGTTACCTTAAAAGTATTTTTTTTTTACAAACAGTGTGGAGGAGCAGTCTGATCTGGGTCCACACTGTTTGTCTGTATGCTAAATATTTTTAAAAAGTTTGCCAAAACATTCAGCAGACGACATAAGCAGACGACATTTTCAGATGTAGTTTTTCTCTGTGTCTTCCGGGTTAAGAAATGAAGTATGTACAACATCAGGTAACAAGCAAAGTAAAAGTACTAATTCATATCAATTACAATGACAAGACTGATAATCAATTACAGGCTTGGGGTAATCATAATCTGTAATCGTAATCAGCTGTAATCGATTACATATTTTCAAGTAATCTGATGTAATCAGTAATCAGACATTTTTCTGATTACAAGTAATTTAATATAATCAATTACTTCCATATTTTGACCTGTAATCATGATTACTTTCTGATTACAATTTGATTACATTTCTGTCAATATAAATGTATAAATTGTGAATTTGTGCAAAAATATAAGGATTCTGGATATCACACCAATTCTTCACATGCCATTGCTAGCATGTATACTCATCATAATAACAGTAATTTCTAATAAACTGCAATTAAACATTTCAAACGGTTACCTTTCATAAAAGTTAATGGAAGTGCTGAATGTTTTTCAAATAAGTTTATAAAGACTGCACAGGTGCAAATAAAGTTGATCATATAGTTGTATCCCTTTAAAGTGTGTAAGGTATGGCTAGAACAGAGAATGGGGTAAAGCTGTGCAGTGCAGTCATATTATTTTTATCATCTTACCATAATGATCCTGAAGTATTGGACAGACAGGCCTGGTCAAACAGTGCATACTCAATTAAGACTGTCTAGAAGAGCACTCTGATCAGGGTACACACTATTTGCCTTTTATTTATTTATTTATTTTTTTGCATGCATTTCTCCTTAGAAAAGGTATCTTTTTGTAAATTTCTGGGTGATTAAAACAAACTTTTCAGATGTCTATTTTTTATATAAATTTTTTTTTTTTTTTTTTTTTCACAGGTAAATTGTACAATGTAGGAGCATCTATAATTTTCTTTTGTTCTGTTGAGTAATCATTTACATTGAGGTGTGAAAAAATACATAACTGTTGCCAGTCGCTCTTTGTTTGTCATGTAACTGTGAAAAACAATATCAACTCAAATTTTGTCAATAGGTTCCTGTTGATAAATTTAGTTTTAATCACATATTGACCATTGAGATTGATTTACAAACTGAAATCCTAACACTTCACACAGTTCATCTGAAAATATTAAATGCATTTTATTAAGTGTGCCCAAATTATGTGGACAGGTTGGGCAAAAAGTCTAGACACTGATCAAACTGCTCCTACATGAAGACTGTTCTTCCATGAGCAGCCTGATCTGGGTCTACACATTTTGTCCAGCCTGTCTGTCTGTGTAGACTGAAAGATGTAACTTTTGAAAAGATGATGATGAAAAAAGTGTAATTTGGATAGTTCACTTTGGCTTCGGTTATGAGAACTAGTGCATTGTTCACAATGGATGCATTTACTATATCAACTCAAAAGTACTGGTAGA
This sequence comes from Lucinisca nassula, assembly GCA_963580285.1. Taxonomy (NCBI): domain Eukaryota; kingdom Metazoa; phylum Mollusca; class Bivalvia; order Lucinida; family Lucinidae; genus Lucinisca; species Lucinisca nassula. Next base: position 73,285,345 of record OY757011.1, on the reverse strand, counting down.
ACTTGACAAAAGCTAAAAGAGAGCTTACATAAATTTAGTTTTGAAATAAGTTTGTTTGAGATTGTGCTTCATTTTAAACATTTAGTTTAAATGAACATCTATTAATTATTACTAGTAGCATTTGTTTAACGTGAGTTAAAGTGTCATATCCGTAGTACCTAGATAATACATTGCACAAGTATTTGTAATTTAATCAATTACATTGCAAAAGTAATTGTAATTTAATCAATTACATTCATATGATGTTGTAATTGTAATTTAATCAATTACATTTTTAGTGCAAAGTAACTGTAATTTAATCAATTACTTTCGGATGTAATTGGCCCCAAGCCTGATCGATTATCTATTCTGCACTGATTAGCCGGCCTTAATCACCAGATATTCCATTAACTGTTTCTCCTTATCAACCTTTCTTGCAGCTTGAGTTTGATGAGGCCCTGTTTATCACCGGCATTGATATCTACGAGACTTACCATGCTGGGGGAGTGAAAGCAATTCTTGGTTTAGATCCTTCCGGAAAATGGAAATCACTATGGAGGACAGATAGGGTCCAGGTTTTACACAGCTCAAGAATATTCTCACCGCCTTTACAGGTACTTATTATATGTGACCCATCAGGGAAAAAGGGACCTTATGGTTGAGTGAAAGTGCTAACTTTTGAACCAAACCAGATACAGGCTTCATTCAGGTATTTTTTTGTTGGGAACATTAGGCACTAGACTGAATTTATATGGTGATAGATAATCAAACCATCCAATTTGCATAAAATCGAAATACTTTTCTTTGTAAGTGTTAGTATACTCTTATTTCCAGTGCAAGGTGACAATCAGAGTTTTCCAAAACTGTTTTTATCATGAAAATTGGTTCAGTGGTTACAAAGGTACCGGTATTGTTGATTACCCGGTACACAGTAAATAATTTGCATAAATTTGCATAAATTATGTAGTTGCAGTCCACCCTCTTTAAACCGACATTCGATTTAATAATGACAAAACTTGTTATAACAACAGTTTCAATGGAACGAATCCTTAGCTCAGAATGATATTAGACGATTAATGAAGCTATTCATGAATGTTGTAATTATTTGATACTCCAAGAAACAAATGTCGTGGATATTTATTAGAATCGCCTTGGCGAAGTGATTCTAACTAATGTCCACAACATTTGTTTCTTGGAGTAATAGAAGGGAAATGTCCTTTATTACCTATTATACTACTCCTTATTGGGATTCGACAAATTGTCAGGGAACATACACTGCTGTTATAGCAAGGGTCATCTATACTAACTACAGCAGCTTCCCACCTGCTATTGTCCACATGACTTGCTGACCATGTACAAAATCCAATCCAAGGAACGGTTATATATAGCATCGCCATTCTTCTCACTGTCTTTCTATGACATCAGAGTACTATGTTAACCCATAATATTGTCGTCTGCCGGTTACCTTAAATGTAATTTTTTGCAAACAGTGTGGACCCAGATCAGACTGCTCCTGTAGGAGCAGTCTGATCTTGGCCCACACTGTTTGCCTGTATGCAAAAATATTTTTAAAAAGTTTACAATAAAAAAATTAGCAGACAACATAAGCAGACCCCATTTTCAGATGTAGTTTTTCTCTGCGTCTTAAGATAGTTATCTGTAAAATCTTAACTGGGTATGTGTGCTGCTATTAGTACATAAGCAAACAGTGTAGACCTAGATCAGATGCCGCAGAACATGGCATCTGATCAGGGCCTACACAATTTGCCATAAGGGTTAAATGTTTGTCTCAGTTTAGGACTACTTTCCCAGCCTGCAATCAACCAATCAGTGCTGTGCATGCTTTGATTCTTATTTTGCTTAGAAAATAAAGCTCAGCTAGTGCAGATGAATCATGTGATGTCAAGCCTTATTTTGGGGAAAAGAATACTGAAAAATAAAGATTGTCAACTTATCTGTAGTTTGAACAAATTGACCTGAGACTGGTAACCTGGCGATATTGTTATACAATCGATATTGTTATACAATACATAGAGGTCGGTAAATGGGTCACTTTTCACAAGGTGCCAAAAATTCACTAGAAGTTTACAAAAGCCGACGCATTAGGCGATAACATTGGCTTATTTATTCCTTGCGTAAAGGTCAGTCTCGTGCCAAATTGTTCGAACTATACAATTTGGGAATCTTCAACAATCTATAGAACAGATGCAATCAAATTAGCCACTACAAATACAGTGAAATTCCGCTATTAAGTAAGGCTGCCACGATTAATCGTATTACCGATTAATTGATCGATAAATTCCACAAAAATGATTATCATTTCTGATTTGCTTTTAATCGATTACTTGATAGGCACAATTTACTAACCAAAGTTATGCCTAAAATAGCTGGATGAGTGGCAACAGTGCAGACCCTGATGAGACGCTGCATAAGACGCCGCATTATGCGGCGTCTCATCTGGGTCTACACTGTATGCTCAGGCCTGTCTGTTCAAATATACATATAGTAAAGTGCAGCATATGGTGAGAGTCATGCTCAGACAGAAAGCCAGACAGGTAAAATAATGACAAAAATCTTAGCGATTACTGATCGATTATTGATCGCAATGACAGGACTGATAATTGATTATCTTTTCATCTCTGATTAGCCAGCCCTACTATTAGAGCTATTAATACTAATTCTGCTTTAAAAAGCTCATTTAGAATGGTGCAGTTTTTCTTTTTTGTGCTTTCTGCACACAATGTCCTAAGGTCAGGGACCATCTTTGGGACTGTTCAAAGTGGTCTTATAGACTGCTTTTGAACAGTCCCAAAGGGTGGTCTTAATATAGGAATTTTTCTGTACTGTATCATATGTCTTAGTGTATGAACTATTTCTGTTTTCAATTTAAAGAGAACAAATACCAAAATGGACTTGTGAAAAATCAGTTTGTTGGCTAGGGCTGATTATAACTTGTCCCAGTCCAAAATAGCTGGACCCGGACCAATGGACACACAATTTTTTTCGAACACTGTAAAGTAACATTGTCTGGTGAAATAGATTGATTTGAAAATACAAGTGAAACTCCTATGATTCTAACACAGATGGGTTGTTTACCATGGCTGATTTGTACTGGCGCTTCAGTCTATACATTACGATAACACATCCATGCGACATAGTGCATTTTTTCACATCTCCAAAATGGCCATTTTTCGGATGAAAATCCATGATTTTTTTCTTATAAATACTGCAAACATTGGTTGTGGGTGCTCGTTAGAACCGCCTCATTGAGGCGGTTCTAATGAGTACCCACAACCTATGTCTTGGAGCAAAAATAAGAAAAAAATGTTTACACCGTAAACCCCAGTTTTCTCTATATCAAGTGGGGTATAGGGGGGTCTTCATTTCACGGACCTGTTCACGTGATGTAGCTCCAGATATCCATATATACTCAGTCAAACGAGTTACTATACCAACTTCCGGGTAAATTCCAGTAGCTATCCGGTAGCCATTCAGCAAAAGATGGCTGTAAACATGCGAGTCGGACGTTTAGCTACAAAATGCATAAATTTGTATTTGCTCATGCTCTTCTGCTCAAGAGTTGTCTTGCAATATGTGCCTAGAAAGGTTAAGCTAGAAATTTGGCATTGCGCATGCGCAGATGATCATTTTCATCTGAGATGACATATCATATGCATTTAACATTAAAACTACCATTACAATATCTTATGATTTTGCACTACTATCAAGGCTTTAATTTGTGAAATTCTCAGATTATCTCCCTTTCAATTAAAAATATAGCAATTTTCAAACTGTTGTTATTTCTATACCTGTCTTTCAATTTTTGTTATTTCTTTAAAAAGCGCATTGTTGCCACGATTGCTGTAAACCATGATAAAAAATAATGCTAAAAACTCATGTAGGATGTAGCACTATCAATTGCAATTTCCTATGGATTTTCAATTGAAAGCAGCATTTTGCACAGAGCTTCAAAGAATCGGAGGCCTATATGTGATCGTCTGTTTCTCTTGGCAAATGGGACTGAAGTTCCAAATCTTTTGCGAATAGACACACAGGGTATCTAATAAAAGGCTACATGTATCAAATTTTAGAATTATTGTGCTAAGTGTAATTTTTATGGTATTAAATTTTGGCTTTTGTAATGATTTATTCTGCGAAATTGTCACATTGACCCCTTGGGTGTTTAAAACAATAGCTCGGGCTGGCGAGTTTACAAAAACAAAAGCAGTTTGGGCTTTTGCGTGGGAAAATGCGTCCTCTAACCAAATCAAAACAAATTTTGTGTATTTTTCTTTTGTAGTAGCTATGGTAATAGAAGCAATTTTATGTATAGGAACTTTTTTGACTGAGTATATTAACCCATTGTATGTGGGAAACCCCTATAGGGGTACCTTGGCAAACAGTTCAGGCCCAGATCATACGCCGCATAATGAGGCGTCTGATCAGGGCCTGCACTATTTGCTTACAGAATTTTCCGTCAAAAATAGAATAGAAAAGAAAAAAATAGGCCTGACACCCCTTATATGACGATTGATTGATTGTTTTGGGTTTATCGACACGGCAACCCTTGTGGGTAGTTTTGTCTCCCAGAGAAAGGCAGAAAAGAGTTAGGAGACTCAGTGGAGGAGATGAAAAATAGGGACAGAAGAGAAAGAAGAAAATGAAAGGAAGTGCAGAAACAGATGAAATAACAACACTCCCCCTCTACCCTTACCTGACCGGCCCCAATAGCTCAGTTGGTAGAGTGTCCACTCCCAGGAACGGGAGGTGTCGGGTTTGATCCCGGGCCGGGACATACCAAAGTCGTTAACAATGATACTAGCTGCTCCTCGCTTGGCACTCAGATTTATGGGGTAGAGCTAGGACTGGTTGACCCAGTGTCAGGATAATGTGGCTGGGTGTGGTATCATGCAATGTATTTGGGACATGATACTTCAGTGAGGCAGCACTATAAAAGTGAGCATTGAGCTCCCTGTCGCAACAAGACACAGTTGTGATATGACTGAAAAATTGTTGAAAGCGACGTTAAACCCGAATTCACACACACACACACACTACCCTTACCTGCTAGCGCTTAATTTTCCTCTGAAAACATTTCTTGTTTGATTTTGTAAACGTATGTTATAAGATCTTGTAAAGGTATGTTATAAGAATCAATTAATGAGGCTGATCTACAATTTTGTTGCTTGCAAATGCTCTAAAACAGGCTTTCTCAGGACACTACTGCTCATATCATTTCAGGATCTTGGAAATCCAGTCAAGGATTTGAGGATAGAAGTGGACTGCACAGGGGCTGGGACGTGGGTAGAAATAGATGCGGTCCAAATGAGGGGTAAAAAACACAGGTTTGGTAAGTAGAACTATATTTCAGTACTTAAGCCATGTCAAGCATAACTGTGTCTTAAGGGGAATGGGAACACCTGGCAGATTTTTCCGCCAGTTTTTCAAAGGGAGACAACTTTCAGCACTTCCTGTTCCCTTTTCTATAAGCTCTGTCCAACGGAAAAATGGGGTCTACTCTTAAAGGAAAGAATTTGCTCCTCAGGAGCAAATTCTTTCCTTTAAGAGTTGACCCCAATTGACATGGGAGACAAAAAATACTTTGGAAGGAGTTGCATCCCCTTAAGGTGTATCCATTCTCCTTAAGATATGTGTGCTCAATGAAGATTTAGATCAATCTTTGTTTTTGTTTCAACACTGTAAAGGTCATTTTGGAGACGTTGCTTCCAATTTTGTGGGACTTTTACCTGACATTGAGATGAAATGACATCTCAAGCCCTGTCGCCCAATGAAACCAATAGGGTTTATTAGCATGGATGGTCCGCCTCACACCGCGGTTCCTGGACAGGCTTAGATCCTCTAAGCGGTTTACCAGTACTTTAGTGTGCGGGCCGGATTCAGCTCTGCGTGGAAGCATCATGCAGCCCATATATTTCTTCAAGCCCCTATGGGCTGGGGCTTATTATACCCCCGCAAACGAAGTTTGAAGGGGGTATATAGGAGTCAGCTTGCCGTCTGTCGTCGTCGGTCCGTTACAAAAAACTTTAACATTGCTCATAACTTCCTTATTCTTTGACCGATTTCTTTAATATTCACACACCACACACCTTGCCACTAGTACTTAAGATTGATATACACAAACCTGACCTTGACCTTTACGTTGACCTTGAGGATGCGGGGGTATAATTGGCGCCCGTTAGGCGGCAGCTCTAGTTAGATCAATCTGCTTACCATAACCCCTTTTTGTACCGAATGGAATCTTCCTCCTTATATATAGCAGGAGTCCAATTTAAAATTTAGGTGTGTCAGGTTGCGGCATCTGATCTGGGCCTGCACTGTTTGCCAATAACCTGTTTTAGGGTTTCAGTACAAAATTGGTTAATTTTACCTGTCTGAAGGATGTAGCTATCGAGGTAGGCGCAGCAAAAACTGATCAGACTGCATAGATCCACTGGCTGATCTGAATCTTAGTTGCATGCACGTCTGAAGATTGGTTTCCGTTAATCTGAGGATTTTAGCTCACCATAGCCAAAGGCTCCAAGGGAGCTTTTAGGACAGGCAGTTGTCAGTTGTCCTCTTAGTATGGCGACACTTTCAAACGACATCTCCTCTGAAACCACTGGGCCGATTGGGACCAAATTTCATCTGTAGCATCCTTAGATTGGGGGATTGAAAGTTTGTGTTTTTAGCTCACCTGCCACATTGTGAAGGTGAGCTTTTGTATTAAATCACTTTTGTCTGTAGTGTGCGCGGGCGTCCATCTGTGCATACGTCCATAAACAATTTCTTCGAATGACATCTCCTCCTAAACCACTGATTGGATTTTAACCAAACTTCACATGAATGATCCTAAGTTGGTCCTCTTTAGAAATTGTTCATTTGGTTCCGGTCCATTGCACATCTAGGTCACAAAAGTCAAAAATAGATATTTTTTAACTGAAAACTTAAAAAATCTTCTTCTCTGAAACCGCAAGGCCCAGGTCTATATTTGGTGTGAAGCTTCATCTAGTGAATTTATCAAGATTGTCCAAATTATAGCTCTGGGGCCAAAAATGCCCTTTAGTTTTACATAGACTTACAGTAAAAATTCGGCTATAAGGCGATTCGGCTATAAGACTGGACCCCTTTTTCAGTTTTTCTAAGGTGGGATTTTGCTTATACTCTTTTATAAGACGGGTCAAATTTTAGCCACATCTGTTGGGGCCTATCTGCTACCGCCAGATGCCGTTTAGACGTGAGACAACGGACTTTTTTCGTCAGAATACTACTCTACTTACCCCTCAAATAGCTTGAGATTCTGATTGTTTATGTCTGTTGACTTTCTGTGTCTTCGTTTGTAAGAGTTACAAAGAGAGACAACTCTTATTGAATCTGAATAGGTAGATCTATTAAGCGTTGGGAAAAGGGGGGGGAATTCATTTCCATCCACAAAATTTAGAAATATTTATTGCAGCTTTTTTATAAGTAACTGAACGTTTTTTGTTGTTTTTAGCTCACCTGTCACGTAGTGACAAGGTGAGCTTTTGTGGTCACTTTTTGTCCGTCGTCCGTCGTGCATCCGTCCGTGCGTGCGTGCGTCCGTAAACAATTTCAAATAAGTATATCTCTAATACCCCATGGTCAATCTTGATCAAATTTCATGCGAAGCATCACCAGTTAGGGGGAAAGGCTGCATAAGGTTTTTGGGCTGATCAGATTGGAATTCTGGTTGCTATGGCAACATACAGCTACCATAGACTTACAATGGGAAAAAATTAAAATATCTTCTCTGAAACCACAGGGCCCAGAGCTAAGATATTAAGCATGTAGCAACGGCCAGTGGTCACCTACATAATTCCTGCCAATCATGCCCCTGGGGTCCACATTGGCCACGCCCCAGGGCCCCTTTGCTCCCATAGACTCACAATGGAACAAAAAGCTTCAAAAATCTTCTTCTCGGAAACCACAGGACCCAGAGCTTAGATATTTAGCATATAGCAAGGGCAAGTGGTCACCTACATAATTCCTGCCAATCATGCCCCTGGGTTCCAAACGGGCCACGCCCCGGGGCCCTTTAGCTCCTATAGACTCAAAATGGAAAAAAGCTTCAAAAATCTTCTTCTCTGAAACCACAGGGCCCAGAGCACCGATATTTGGCATGTAACAACGGCAAGTGGTCACCTACATAATTCCTGCCAATCACGCTCCTGGGGTCCAAATTGGCCACACCAAAGGGCCCCTTAGCTCCCATAGACTCATAATGGAAAAAAAGCTTCAAAAATCTTCTTCTCTGAAACCACAGGGCCCAGAGCTTAGATATTTAGCATGTAGCAACGGCCAGTGGCCACCTACATAATTCCTGCCAATCATGCCCCTGGGTTCCAAATGGGCGACGCCCTGGGGCCCCTTCGCTCCCATAGACTCATAATGGAACAAAAAGCTTCAAAAACCTTCTTCTCGGAAACCACAGGGCCCAGAGCTAAGATATTTAGCATGTAGCAACGGCCAGTGGTCACCTACATAATTCCTGCCAATCATGCCCCTGGGGTCCACATTGACTATGCCCTAGGGCCCCTTCGCTCCCATAGACTCATAATGGAACAAAAAGCTTCAAAAATCCTCTTCTCGGAAACCACAGGGCCCAGAGCTTAGATATTTAGCATGTAGCAACGGCAAGTGGTCACATACATAATTCCTGCCAATCATGCCCCTGGGGTCCAAACGGGCCACGCCCCGGGGCCCTTTAGCTCCTATAGACTCAAAATGGAAAAAAGCTTCAAAAATCTTCTTCTCTGAAACCACAGGGCCCAGAGCTGAGATATTTGGCATGTAGCAATGACAAGTGGTCACCTACATAAATCCTCCAATCATGCCCCTAGGTTCCAAATGGGCCACGCCCTGGGGCCCCTTAGCTCCCATAGACTCATAGTGGTAAAAAAAGCTTCAAAAATCTTCTTCTCTGAAACTACAGGGCCCATAGTTTAGATATTTAGCATGTAGGAACGCCAATTGGTCACCTACATGATTCCTGCCAATCATGCCCCTGGGTATCAAATGGGCCACGCCCCGGGGCCCCTTCACTCCCATAGACTCATAATGGAAAAAAGCTTCAAAAATCTTCTTCTCTGAAACCACAGGGCCCAATGCTTATATATTTAGCACGAATCAACGGCAAGTGGTCATCTACATAATTCCTGGCAATCATGCCCCTGGGGTCCAAAAGGGCCACACCCCGGGGCCAGTTAGCTCCTAAAGACTCATAATGGAAAAAAAATGCTTCAAAAATCTTCGTCTCTGAAACTACAGGGCCCAGAGCTATGATATTTAGCATGTAGCAACGACAAGTGGTCACATACATAATTCCTGCCAATCATGCCTCTGGGGTCCAAACGGGCCACGCCCCGGGGCCCTTTAGCTCCTATAGACTCATAATGGAAAAAAGCTTCAAAAATCTTCTTCTCGGAAACCTTAGATATTTAGCATGTAGCAATGACAAGTGGTCACCTACATAAATCCTGCCAATCATGCCCCTGGGGTCCAAATGGGCCCCACCCTGGGACCCCCATAGCTCCCATAGACGCATAATGAAAAAAAAAAACTTCAAAATCTTCTTCTCTGAAAACACAGAGCCCAGAGCTTAGATATTTAGCATGTAGCAACTACAAGTGGTCTCCTACATATTGCCTGCTAATCATGCCCCTAGGGTCCAAATGGGCCATGCCCAGGGGCCTCTTAGCTCCCATAGACTCATAATGGAAAAAAGCTTCAAAAATCTTCTTCTCAGAAACTGTGAAGCACAGAACTTAGATATTTAGTGTCTAGCAACATGAAATAGCCAGCTACATAAATCCTGCTTACCCTGCCCCTGGGGTCAAAATTGGCCACGCCCGAGCTCATCACCTCCAATAGACTTTTAATGGAAAAAAACTTAAAAAATCTTCTTCTATGAACCATAAGGCCCAGAGCTTAGATTTTTAGTATGTAGCAACGTCAAGTGGCCACCTACATAAATCCTGCCAGTTATGCCCCTGGGATCCAAATTGGCTACACCCCAGGGGTCTTTAGCTTCCATAGACTTACAATTGGAGAAACTTCAAAAATCTTCTCCTCTGAAACCACAGGGCCCTTATAGTGAAAAAAAAAACAACTTAAAATGGGGGAAAAAAATCTTCAAAAATCTTCTTCTCTGAAACCATAAGTCCCAGAGCTTAGGTATTTAGCATGTAGCAATGTCGAGTGGTCGCCTACATGAATCCTGCCAATCATGCCATTGGGGTCCAAATCCTGTGGCCCCTTAACACCAACAAACTTATAATGGAAAAAAGCTTCAAAATTCTTTGAAACCATGAAGTACAGACCTTAGATATTTAGTATATAGCAACTCAAAATGGTCGCCTACATAAATCCTGCCAACCGTGCCCTTTGGGTCAAAATTGGCCAAGCCCAGGGCTCATTAGCTCCTATAGACTTATACTGGAAAAAACTTAAAAAAAATCTTTTTCGCCAAAACCATAAGGCACAGATTTTGTTTGATTTGAGGTTTTACATCCCCGTCAACACTGTGTAGGTCATTTTGGAGATGTCTCTTCCAATTTTGTGGGACTTTTACCCGACATTGAGATGAAATTACATCACAAGCCCTGTTGCCCAATGAAACCAGTAGGGTTTATAAGCATGGACACCGCTTTGCCTGAGCTTAGATATTTAGTATATAGCAATGTCAAGTGGTCTCCTACACTAATGATTTTCTGGTACACAGGTGAGCAATATAGGGCCATTGGGCCCTCTTGTTTTTATCGGGGAACACAACGCCTAGCTATTCAGATTCAGAGCCAACAACCCAGCTAGCACAAAAAAGCGGCAAACGTCGGGCCGATACGTCGTATCGCTGTCGGTCCGGTACATTCTTTGCTGGCTGAGGCTAGACAGCTAAACAGACATCTATTTAAAAGACGACAGGGGCTGACAAATCCAATTCCCGGCCGTCCGGGACAAGACCGAAATCGCGCCGGGCAGGTGCACTTTGACCTTATGACGCCCGGTGGGGACAAGGGAACAAAAATCGTATACAACTGTCGGTCTTTTTGAGTCCTTATTCTGTGTATTTATTACGGTTCAAGTATGGCACTATTGTTAATCCCTGTCATATAATTGCCACCCTGCGGTGCATGTTGATAAGGTGTGAAAATATGGTCAAGTTATGACTCTAATTTGCGTTTATTCTCCAGTCATAAAATTTAATCCACAATCAATGTGAAAATGATTTAATCGCTCCTCAGACAATTAGCTACATCTAATGGTACATGAAAACGGGCTTTTCTACCATCTCATGCATGGTTATGTTTCGGCGCCAAATAGCAGACGTTGGCGGGAAAAGTCGAACACTGTTGTTGGTTATTGAAACGGAGCTTCTGGGGGATAATTCGGGAGCTGTGCAAAGCGCTGGTTTTCTATCCACCTCTATTCACAACCACTTGGTTATTGAGAAAATATTTTTACCGTTTCCAAACATTATTTTTATGAAAGAGATACACACATTGACAATAAACAACTGTGTGGGTGCTGGCGTCCGATGACGTCATTTACCGATCACGTGCATAAAAATCTTAGCGGTGGTTTGTGGGCGGCGATTTATATCAATTCAAAAATCATCGATCGGCTTTTTCAGTTTGTCTGTTCTTCGCCGGACATTTCCGGAAAAAAGCCTGCTGTTCATGACCTCGGCTATAAGACGGGGTCATTTTTTTTGGCTCATTTTGGAGGGAAAAATCCTCGTCTTATAGCCGAATTTTTACGGTACATAGGGAAAACCTTTAAATACCTTCTCGTCTGAAACAGAAGGCCTAGGTCTTTGATATTTGGTGTGAAGCTTAATCTGGTGGACCTCTATCAAGATTATTATCCCCCGCCGAAGGCGGAGGGATATAGTTTTGGCGTTGTCCGTCCGTCCGTCCGTCCGTCCTTCCGTCCTTCCGTCCATCCGTCCTTCCGTCCGTCCGTCCATCCGTCCTTCCGTCCTTCCGTCCGTCACACTTTTTTGTCCGGAACCGTTGCTCAGCAACTATTGCATGGAATTAAATGAAACTTGATATAAATATGTATTATTATGCTGTGGTGATGCACGCACAATTTTTTTTCGGATTGACTTTTTACATCCAGAGTTATGGCCCCTTGAATGATTGAAATTCTGGATTTTTCGTCGTCTCACTTTGTCCGGAACCGTTTCTCAGCAACTATTGCATGGAATTAAATGAAAATTGAAATAAATATGTATTATTATGCTGCAGTGATGCACGCGCAATTTTTTTTCGGATTGACTTTTTACATCCAGAGTTATGGCCCCTTAAATGATTGAAATTCTGGATTTTTTCGTCATCTCACTTTGTCCGGAACTGTTTCTCAGCAACTATTGCATGGAATTAAATGAAACGTGAAATAAATATGTATTATTATGCTGCGGTGATGCACGCGCAATTTTTTTGTGGATTGACTTTTTACATCCAGAGTTATGGCCCCTTAAATGATCGAAATTCTGGATTTTTCGTCGTCTCACTTTGTCCGGAACCGTTTCTCAGCAACTATAGCATGGAATTAAATGAAACTTGAAATAAATATGTATTATTATGCTGTGGTGATGCACGCGCATTTTTTTCCGGATTTACTTTTTACATCCAGAGTTATGGCCCCTTAAATGATTGTAATCCTGGATTTTTCGTCGTCTCACTTTTTTGTCGGGAACTGTTTCTCAGCAACTATTGCATGGAATTATATGAAACTTGAAATAAATATGTATTATTATGCTGTGGTGATGCACGCACAAATTTTTTTCGGATTGACTTTTTACACCCAGAGTTATGGCCCCTTAAATGATTAAAATTCTGGATTTTTCGTCGTCTCACTTTGTCTGGAACCGCTTCTCAGCAACTATTGCATGGAATAAAATGAAACTTGAAATAAATATGTATTATTATGCTGCCGTGATGCACGTGCAATTTTTTTTTCGGATTTACCTGGATTGACTTTTTTATCCAGAGTTATTTCCCCTTAAATGATTGAAATTGAGGAATTTTGTCTATTCGGTGATTATATCGGGGTTTTTTAATATTCGCGAATTTTATTTTGGTATCCTTGAAACCACATAACAGGTAAATAAACCTCAACTTTGACAGACAAGTTAATCTCTACTGATAATTAGGTCAGTAGGTCAGGGTACAGCCTCTCATCCAGGGAGTAAATGTTCAGCGGGGCCCTTCCTCATTGTCTCTAGTTTGCTTCTTAGAACCATCCTCAATTTTGGCCAGATATATTTTCTTGCCATTCTACACGAAAAACCCATTCGGCGGGGGATATCAATTCAACGAATTTGCTTGTTCAAATTATAGCCCTAGGGCCAAAATGCCCCCGTACCGGGCCCTTTGGTTTTACATAGACTTAAATAGGGAAAATCTTCAAAAATCTTCTTGTCTGAAACCAGAAGGCTCAGGTCTTTGTTATTTGGCATGAAGCTTCGTTTGGTGGACCTCTACCAAGATTGTTCAAATTGTAGCCCTGGGGCCAAAGATGCCTCCTCCCCGGGGCCCACTGGTTTTACATAGACTTATATAGGCAAAACCTTTATAAATCTTCTTGTCTAAAACGAGAAGGCTTAGTTCTTTGATATTTGGTATGAAGCTTTGCCTTGTGGACCTCCATCAAGATTGTTCAAATTATAGCCCTGAGACCAAAAATGGCCCAGCTCTGGGGCCCACTGGTTTTACATAGACTTATACAGGACTTATATAGAAAAATCTGTCCCTTGGGATCACTGTCCGGCATCACTCTGCAAGCCTCGTGATGCCGGACAGTGACCCTCGGGACATATTTTTCCTTCCACCCCTCATACCCATATAAGATTATTATACCCCCGGCATACGAAGTATGCTATGGGGGTATATAGTTTTTGTCCTGCTGTTCGTCCGTTCGTCCGTCCGTGAGTGTTTCCGTCCTTCTGTCTGTCCGTCTGTTTGTCCGTTAACATTTTGGTTAAAGTTTTGCGTAAAAGTTTCTAAGAGATTGTATATTCTGAATCCTTTGATAGATTTAGTTGATACTTACACTGAAGTTACATACTGGTCTAAAGATTTCATTGATGCATGTCCCAGCCCCCACAGTGACCTTGTGGTCAAGGTCACAGACTTAGAAATTTTACATTTTGGTTAAAGTTTTGCGTTAAAGTTTCTAAGAGGTTGTATCTTCTGAACCCTTTCATAGATTTAGTTGATACTTACACTGAAGGTACATACTGGTCTCTAAAGATTTCATTGATGCATGTCCCACCCACCACAGTGACCTTGAGGTCAAGGTCACAGACTTAGAAATTTTACATCTTGGTTAAAGTTTTGCGTTAAAGTTTCTAAGATGTTGTATCTTCTGAACACTTTGATAGATTTAGTTGATACTTACACTGAAGTTACATACTGGTCTAAAGATTTTATTGATGCATGTCCCACCCCCCACAGTGACCTTGAGGTCAAGGCCACAGACTTAGAAATTTTACCTTTGGTTAAAGTTTTATGACAAAGTTTATAGATGCCTGTATGTTCTAAACTCTAAGACAAATTCAATTGATACTCGCATCAATGTTGCATACCAGTTCAAAGATTTCATTGATGCATATCCCGCCCTGCTGCTTCAGTAACATTGATGGCCCCATCCCTTCAGTAACTTTGATGTTCTCACTTCCTTGGTCCATTTAGAAAGATTGTTTGGTTTAGATTTTATAAGCACATTATAGATTCTTTTAGCTTCTTGACTTCTTCATTCATGTTACATACAAGCTTGAAAGATATATCAGAGGGTGGCACTGGCCAGGGGTATGCGTGACCCACTGGTCACTTTCTCTAGTTATAAGATTGCACCTGGAAATAGCTTGTTACTTTGACAAATGGTTTACTTGAAAGTCCACAGTTGCTAAGCTGGCCTGGAGCTGCATGCATTAATTACGTTGCATCTGTGCTGAAAGTGTTGTCATTAACAGTTTAATGACATGCGAACATGCATAACATAATTTCTAAAACACATTTTAACAAACAGAGGGTATATGTTATTTTTGATGATACATCAATTTCAAAAGCAGTGAAATCCAAAATTCTTTATTTCACTGTTTAAAACACTGATGATATCAGTTTCGAATTCACAGGGAAATGTTTTTATTATCCCCAGCCGAAGGCGGAGGGATATAGTTTTGGCGTTGTCCGTCCTTCCGTCCGTCCGTCCGCACCAACGAAACGACATTTAGGGGGCAAAAAATTTGGACATTTTGACACTTAAGTATATATTCGTAGGTCCAAATGGGGTTTATTCCGTTATTTGGGTACTTAAGTGGCAAAAATTCGCTCTTAGGTGGCTTGCCGCTTAAGAGAATTTGCCGCTTAAGTAGTCAATATGCCGACGCCTAGCCACTTAAGTATCCGTTCGTGAGAACGTCCGTCCTTCCGTCCGTCTGTCCTTCCGTCCATCCGTCCTTCCGTCCGTCCGTCACACTTTGTCCGGAACCGTTTCTCAGCAACTATTGCATGGAATTAAATGAAACTTGAAATAAATATGTATTATTATGCTGTGGTGATGCACGCCCAATTTTTTTTCGGATTGACTTTTTACATCCAGAGTTATGGCCCCTTGAATGATTGAAATTCTGGATTTTTCGTCGTCTCACTTTGTCCGGAACCGTTTCTCAGCAACTATTGCATGGAATTAAATGAAAATTGAAATAAATATGTATTATTATGCTGCAGTGATGCACGCGCAATTTTTTTTCGGATTGACTTTTTACATCCAGAGTTATGGCCCCTTAAATGATTGAAATTCTGGATTTTTTCGTCATCTCACTTTGTCCGGAACTGTTTCTCAGCAACTATTGCATGGAATTAAATGAAAATTAAAATAAATATGTATTATTATGCTGCGGTGATGCACGTGCAATTTTTTTCTGGATTGACTTTTTACATCCAGAGTTATGGCCCCTTAAATGATCGAAATTCTGGATTTTTCGTCGTCTCACTTTGTCCGGAACCGTTTCTCAGCAACTATTGCATGGAATTAAATGAAACTTGAAATAAATATGTATTATTATGCTGTGGTGATGCACACGCATTTTTTTTCCGGATTTACTTTTTACATCCAGAGTTATGGCCCCTTAAAAGATTGAAATTCTGGATTTTTCGTCGTCTCACTTTTTTGTCGGGAACTGTTTCTCAGCAACTATTGCATGGAATTAAATGAAACTTGAAATAAGTATGTATTATTATGCTGTGGTGATGCACGCACAAATTTTTTTCGGATTGACTTTTTACACCCAGAGTTATGGCCCCTTAAATGATTAAAATTCTGGATTTTTCGTCGTCTCACTTTGTCTGGAACCGCTTCTCAGCAACTATTGCATGGAATAAAATGAAACTTGAAATAAATATGTATTATTATGCTGCCGTGATGCACGCGCAATTTTTTTTTCTCAATTTTGGCCAGATATATTTTCTTGCCATTCTACACGAAAAACCCATTCGGCGGGGGATATCAATTCAGCGAATTTGCTTGTTTCATTGAAATGCATACACCACAACCTCTTTATAACACTATTAATGGGGTCCAAAGCAGAAACCGTGTTAGTTAAACAACTGTTGTATATCCAAACAAATATGTTTAGATTATATAGAAAAATGACCATTTATGGTCATCTTTCTATGTAATCTATTCATTTTTGGGATCCATCTTGAAACCGCGTTATATGTTTTGTTTGTTTGATTTGAGGTTTAACGTCCCCGTCAACACTGTAAAGGTCATTTTGATGACGTTGCTTCCAATTTTGTGGGATTTTTACTCGACATCGAGATGAAATGACATCTCAAGCCCTGCCGCCCAATGAAACCAATAGGGTTTATTAGCATGGACGGTCCGCCTCGCACCGCGGTTCCTGGACAGGCTTAGATCCTCTAAGCAGTTTACCAGTACTAGTTTGCGGGCAGGATTCAGCTCTGCATGGACGCATCATGCAGCCCATATATTTCTTCAAGCCCCTATGGGTGGGGGCGAACCGCGTTATATGTAAAACCGTGTTATAATGAAACTTGTTATAATGAGGTTGTGATGTTTTTTGTTTTTTTTTTCTGAACTTTCTTAGGTATTTGTTGTTTGTATGTTGAATCTACATTCTTTCCAGAACCCCCACCATCCTTAGATGTTCTTGCTACAGACTACAGGAAACTAGTAGATGATAAAAAGTTCAGTGATGTAGAATTCGTTGTCGAAGGAAAGAAGGTTAATGCTCATAAAGTTATTCTGGCAGCGAGATGTGATTACTTCAGGGCCATGTTCTGTGATAATATGAGAGAATGTGCAAAGGTAGGTAATCAGTTTGCCGGCATAGGTAATAATTCAGGGGAAATTAGTACACCACAACCTCTTTATAACACTAATAATGGGGTCCAAAGTAGAAACCATTTTAGTTAAACAACCATACGTATTATAGCCAAACAAAAATGTATAGATTATATAGAAAAACGACCATTTATGATCATTTTTCTGTATACCGTAAAAATTCGGCTATAAGGCGATTCGGCTATAAGACGGGACCCCTTTTTCAGCTTTTCTAAGGTGGGATTTTGCTTATACTCTTTTATAAGACGGGTCAAATTTTTTGCTATATCTGTCGGGGCCTATCTGCTACCGCCAGATGCCATTTAGATGTGAGAAATCGGCCTGTTTTCGTCAGAAAACCCCTCTACTTACCCCTAACATGGCTTGTTTGGCCGCTTGTTTATGTCTGTTGACGTTCTGTGTCTTCGTTTGTAAGAGTTACGAAAAGAGACATCTCTTATTGAATCTGAATAGGTACGTCTATTAAGCGTTGGGAAAGGGGGGAAATATTTGTTGCAGCTTTTTTATAAGTAACTGAACGTTTTTTTTTTATCGGGGAACACAACACCTAGCTATTCAGTTTCAGAACCAACGCCCCAGCTAGCACAAAATAGCGGCAAACGTCGGGCCGATAAGTCGGATCGCTGTCGGCCCGGTGTAACGGTCAGTTTCTTCCCCCGGCCCATTTCTTCCCCGGGGAAGAACTGGGCCGGCCCGTTTCTTCCCCGGGGGAAGAACTGGGCCGGCCTGGTTCTTCCCCGGGGGAAGAAACTGACAAGTCAGTTTCTTCCCCACCCAGTCAGTTTCTTCCCCCCATAAATTTTTTTAGAACCATTGTCAACGAGTAATTTTCAGCTCACAATCCGTTATATATGAGAAATGAGACCATTCTGAATAAGTTCTGAGTCCTTTAAGCTTGAATGACAAAATTTGCTCTATGCTACACCATTCATGGAGATGCAATAAAATATGCATCCATATTCAAGCATCTTTGGTGCATTTTCTTTGCTTTTTAAGACATAAATTAGTATTAACTAAACAGATATAATAAGGCATAAATGTTTGGCGCTCAAATCTACATAGAATTTGGAGACTGGGGGTGGGGAAGAACTGGGCTGCCCGTTTCTTCCCCACCTCAGATTTTTCTGTTTACATAAAATTCTTGTGATAAATTTTCTTCGCTTTTTAAGACATAAATTGGTATAAACTAAAAAGATATAATAAGCAACAAATGTTTGGAGCTCAAATCTAAATAGAATTTGGAGACTGGTGGTGGGGAAGAACTGGGCCAGCCCGTTTCTTCCCCACCCCAGATTTTTCTGTTTACAAAAAATTCTTGTGATAAATTTTCTTCGCTTTTTATGACATAAACTTTAATAAACGTAAAAGATAAAAGAAGCAACAACTGTTTGGAGCTCAAATCTAAATAGACTTCGGAGATTGGGGGTGGGGAAGAACTGGGCCTGCCAGTTTCTTCCCCACCCCAGATTTTTCTGTTTACAAAAAATTCTTGTGATAAATTTTCTTCGCTTTTTATGACATTAATTGGTATAAACGAAAAAGATATAATAAGCAACAAATGTTTGGATCTCAAATCTAAATAGAATATGGAGACTGGGGGTGGGGAAGAACCGGGCCGGCCCGTTTCTTCCCCACCCAAGATTTTTCTGTTTACAAAAAATTGTTGTGATAAATTTTCTTCGCTTTTTATGACATAAATTGGAATAAACTAAAAAGATATAATAAGCAACAACTGTTTGGAGCTAAAATCTAAATAGACTTTGGAGATATGGGGTGGGGAAGAACTGGGCCGGCCCGTTTCTTCCCCACCCCAGATTTTTGGAATAAACTAAAAAGATATAATAAGCAACAAATGTTTGGAGCTCAGATCTAAATAGAATTTGGAGACTTAGGGTGGGGAAGAACTGGGCCGGCCCGTTTCTTCCCCACCCCAGATTTTTCTGTTTACAAAAAAATTCTTGTGATAAATTTTTTTCGCTTTTTATGACATTAATTGGTATAAACTAAAAAGATATAATAAGCAACAAATGTTTGGATCTCAAATCTAAATAGAATATGGAGACTGGGGGTGGGGAAGAACTGGGCCGGCCCGTTTCTTCCCCACCCAAGATTTTTCTGTTTACAAAAAAATCTTGTGATAAATTTTCTTCCTTTTTTACGACATAAATTGGAATAAACTGAAAAGAGATGATAAGCAACAACTGTTTGGAGCTAAAATCTAAATAGACTTCGGAGATTGGGGTGGGGAAGAACTGGGCCGGCCCGTTTCTTCCCCACCCCAGATTTTTCTGTTTACAAAAAATTCTCGTGATAAATTTTCTTCCCTTTTTATGACATTAATTGGAATAAACTTAAAAGATATAACAAGCAACACATGTTTGGAGCTCAGATCTAAATAGAATTTGGAGACTGGGGGTGGGGAAGAACTGGGCCAGCCCGTTTCTTCCCCACCCCAGATTTTTCTGTTTACAAAAAATTCTTGTGATAAATTTTCTTCGCTTTTTATGACAAAAACTTTAATAAACTAAAAAAGATAAAATAAGCAACAACTGTTTGGAGCTCAAATCTAAATAGACTTCGGAGATTGGGGGTGGGGAAGAACTGGGCCTGCAAGTTTCTTCCCCACCCCAGATTTTTCTGTTTACAAAAAATTCTTGTGATAAATTTTCTTCGCTTTTTATGACATTAATTGGTATAAACGAAAAAGATATAATAAGCAACAAATGTTTGGATCTCAAATCTAAATAGAATATGGAGACTGGGGGTGGGGAAGAACCGGGCCGGCCCGTTTCTTCCCCACCCAAGATTTTTCTGTTTACAAAAAATTGTTGTGATAAATTTTCTTCGCTTTTTATGACATAAATTGGAATAAACTAAAAAGATATAATACAAATCTAAATAGAATATGGAGACTGGGGGTGGGGAAGAACGGGGCCGGCCCGTTTCTTCCCCACCCAAGATTTTTCTGTTTACAAAAAATTGTTGTGATAAATTTTCTTCGCTTTTTATGACATAAATTGGAATAAACTAAAAAGATATAATAAGCAATAACTGTTTGGAGCTAAAATCTAAATCGACTTTGGAGATAGGGGGTGGGGAAGAACTGGGCCGGCCCGTTTCTTCCCCACCCCAGATTTTTGGAATAAACTAAAAAGATATAATAAGCAACAAATGTTTGGCGCTCAGATCTAAATAGAATTTGGAGACTTAGGGTGGGGAAGAACTGGGCCGGCCCGTTACTTCCCCACCTCAGATTTTTCTGTTCACAAAAAAATTCTTGTGATAAATTTTCTTCACTTTTTATGACATTAATTGGTATAAACTAAAAAGATATAATAAGCAACAAATGTTTGGATCTCAAATCTAAATAGAATATGGAGACTGGGGGTGGGGAAGAACTGGGCCGGCCCGTTTCTTCCCCACCCAAGATTTTTCTGTTTACAAAAAAATCTTGTGATAAATTTTCTTCCTTTTTTATGACATAAATTGGAATAAACTAAACAGAGATAATAAGCAACAAATGTTTGGAGCTAAATTCTAAATAGACTTCGGAGATTGGGGGTGGGGAAGAACTGGGCCGGCCCGTTTCTTCCCCACCCCAGATTTTTCTGTTTACAAAAAATTCTCGTGATAAATTTTCTTCCCTTTTTATGACATTAATTGGAATAAACTTAAAAGATATAATAAGCAACACATGTTTGGAGCTCAGATCTAAATAGAATTTGGAGACTGGGGGTGGGGAAGAACTGGGCCAGCCCGTTTCTTCCCCACCCCAGATTTTTCTGTTTACAAAAAATTCTTGTGATAAATTTTCTTCGCTTTTTATGACATAAACTTTAATAAACTAAAAACATATAATAAGCAACAAATGTTTGGAGCTCAGATCTAAATAGAATTTGGAGACTTAGGGTGGGGAAGAACTGGGTCGGCCCGTTTCTTCCCCACCCCAGATGTTTCTGTTTACAAAAAATTCTTGTGATACATTAGCTTTTCTGAACAAAGCTACAGTGTCTTACGCTATGAATTTAATATTTGAATTCAAATAATAAGCACATACAGCGGGATAAGCTACAAAAAGGAAAAAGCTGGGGATGGGTGAACGGGTGTTGGGGAAGAACCTGGGGAGGGCCATTATTGACCCCAAGGTTATAATGTGCATAAATGTTGAGGGAGGTCTAAAAAGGTGAAACTTCATACCAAATATCAACAAAGGCTATAATTGTCCACTAGATGAAGCTCCATACCAAATATCAAAGACATCGGCCATGCAGTTTCAGAGAAGTAGATTTTTAAAGATTTACCTATATAAGTCTATGTAAAACCAAAGGGTCTTGGGGCGGGGGCATTTTTGGCCCCAGGGCTATAATTTGAACAATCTTGCTAGAGGTCCACTAGATGAAATTTCACACCAAATATCAAAGACCTAGCCCTTGTGGTTTCAAAGTAGAAAAGATTTAAAGATTTTCCCTATATAAGTCTATGTAAAACCAAAGGGGCCCCAAGGCCGGGGCATTTTTGGCCTCAGGGCCATAATTTGAACAATCTTGGTAGAGGTTCACTAGCTGAAGCTTCGTACCGAATATCAAAGACCTAGGCCTTGTGGTTTCAGAGAAGAAGATTTTTCAAGATTTTCCCTATATAAGTCTATGTAAAACCAAAGGGCCCCGGGGCAGGGGCATTTTTGGCCCCAGCACTATAATATGAACAATCTTGGTAGGGGTTCACTAGATGAAGCTTCATACCAAATAGCAAAGACCTGGGTCTTGCAGTTTCAGAGAAGAAGATTTTAAAAGATTTTCCCTATATAAGCCCATGTAAAACCAAAGGGCCCCGGGGTGGGAGCATTTTTGGCCCCAGCACTGTAATTTGAACAATCTTGGTAGGGGTCCACTAGATGAAGCTTCATATCAAATATCAAAAATCTGGGCCTTGCGGTTTCAGAGAAGAAAATTTTTACAGATTTTCCCTATATAAGCCTATGTAAAACCAAAGGGCCCCGGGGTGGGAGCGTTTTTGGCCCCAGCACTATAATTTGAACAATCTTGGTAGGCGTCCACTAGATGAAGCTTCATACCAAAATTCAAAGTCCTGGGCCTTGTGGTTTCAGAGAAGAAGATTTTTGAAGATTTTCCTATAGAAGCCCATTTAAAACCAAAGGGCCCCGGGGCGGGGGCATTTTTGGCCCCAGCACAATAATTTGAACAATCTTGGTAGGGCCCACTAGATGAAGCTTCATACCAAATATCAAAGACCTTGGCCTTGTGGTTTCAGAGAAGAAGATTTTTAAAGATTTTCCCTATATAAGCCTATGTAAAACCAAAGGGACCCGGGGCGGAGGCATTTTTGGCCCCAGCAATATAATTTGAACAATTTTGGTAGCGGTCCACTAGATGAAGCTTCATACCAAATATCAAAGTCCTGGGCCTTGTGGTTTCAGAGAAGAAGATTTTTAAAGATTTTCCCTATATATGCCTATGTAAAACCAAAGGGACCCGGGGCGGAGGCATTTTTGGCCCCAGCACTATAATTTGAACAATCTTGGTAGGGGTCCACTAGATGATGCTTCCTACCAAATATCAAAGACCTGGGCCTTGTGGTTTCAGAGAAGAAGATTTTTTCAGTTTTTGGTGAAAAAAAAAATATTTATTTTTGGCTCCTGTGACCTAGATTTGCAACGGACCTGAACCATTTGAACAACTTTGAAAGGGGACCACCTAAGGATCGTTCCTGTGAAGTTTGGTCAAAATCCGATCAGTGGTTTAGGAGGAGATGCCGTTTAAAGAAATTGTTTACGCACGCACTGACGGACAGACGGACGCACGACGGACAAAAAGTGATCCCAAAAGCTCACCTCGTCACTACGTGACGGTGAGCTAAAAACAAGAGGCCCAAGAGGGCCTGTCGCTCCACCGGCTAACTTCAAACAATTGTCATATTTATTACATTAACCAATTGTATACTAGTGGACTCTTCTATTGCTATATGTTGGACCAGTCCATTTGTCATATAAGGGGTGTCAGGCCTATTTTTTTCTATTTTTGATGGAAAATTCTGTTAGCAAATAGTGCAGGCCCTGATCAGACATGGTATTCTGTGGGGTCTGATCTGGGCCAGCACTGTTTGCCACGGTACCCATTTAGGGTTTTCCCGCATGCAATGGGTAAAAAAGAAACAAGTGATCCACCCAAGGAATGTCCATTCTATATTTTTTGGACCCCAGAGCCATGGTTGGCAGAATTTATGTGAGTGACCATTTGGCATTGCTCCATTCTAAATATCTAAAGCTCTGGGCCTTATGGTTTCAGAGAAGAAGACTTTTTTTAAGTTTTTCCTATTATAAGTCTATGGGAACTAATATGCCTCTGGGCGTGACCAATTTTTTACCCCAGGGGCATTGTTGGCAGGATTTATTTGAGTGACCACTTGAGGTTGCTGCATACTTAATATCTAAGCTCTGGGCACTGATGGTTTCAGAGAAGATTTTTGTCAGTTTTTCCCAGTATAAGTCTATGGGAGCTTATGGGCCTCAGGGTGTGGCCAATTTGGACCCCAGGGGCATAGTTGGCAGGATTTATGCAGTTGAATACTTCAAGTTGCTACATACTAAGCCTTTGGCCTTATGGTTTCAGAGGAGAAAAGTTTCAAGATTTTTTCATTATTAGTCTATGGGAGCTACTAAGCACCGGGGCGTTGCCAATTTGGACTCAAGAGTCATAGTTCGCAGGACTTAGTAGGTGACCACATAACTTTGCTACATACTACAGTTCAACCCGTATTAAGCAAGTGCCTAAGGGATAGTCAAAATATGCTTGCTTAAGACAGGTTCTTGCTTAAAAGAGGTGAAATTTAACACATCTACCTTTCTTGGGAACTGAATGCCTGCTTGCTTAAGACAGGTTGCTTGCTTAATAGAGGTGGCCACTAAGACAGGTTTTACTGTAAATGTCTTTGCTTTAGGCTTTATGGTTTCAGAGAAGAAGTTTCTCCATTTATTGGTCTATGGAAGCTAATGAGCCAAAGGTGGGGGCCATGGCGGCCATGTTTTTTGTCTGATCAAAATTTCTTCAATTAATCTGACAATGGTAGACACAAGGAACATCCATTTAGCGGTTTTGGAGGAGAAGATTAAAAAAAAAAAAAAGATCCCTTTATGAGTCTATGGAAGCTAATTAGCCAATGGGCATGTCCATGGTGGCCATGTTTTTTGTCTGATCAAAATTGCTTCAAGGAATCTGACAGAGGTCCACCCCTTAAAACAATTTTTAGAACCATTGTTAACGAGCTATTAATGCCTCACAATTTGTTCAAAATGAGAAAAAAAACCATTCTGAATATGGTTTGAGCCTTTATAGCACAAATGGCAAAATTTGCTAGATGCCCTACAATACATGGTGATCTAATGAAATATGCATCCCTATTCCAGTATCTGTGATTAATTTTCTCAGCTTTCTAATACATAAATTGGTAATAAATTAATAGGTATACTAAGCAACAAATCTTTGGTGCTCAATTCTAAATAGAATCTGGAAAATGGGGGTGGGGAAGAACCGCGCCGGCCCAGTTCTTCCCCGGGGAGGAACTGGGCCGGCCCGGTTCTTCCCCACCCCCAGACATTTAATTTTCTACTGGATAGAGCTGTCAATTTTTATTATTTTAATTAAAGTATTAATTCATAGCATGAAATGGCAATGTTGATTTGTTAAGAAAGATAAATCTACAGTAACCTTAGGGTGGGGAAGAACTGGGCCAGCCCAGTTCTTCCCCCAGCCATCTTCACCCATCCCCAGCTATTTCCTTTTTGTAGTTCATACCGAGGTATGTATTTGTTATTTGAACTCAAAGATTAAATTCATAGCGTAAAATATTGTGAATTTATTCAGAAAAGCAAATACATAGCAGCCTTAGGGTGGGGAAGAACTGGGCCGGCCCAGTTCTTCCCCACCCCCGTTCACCACCCCCAGCTTTTTCCTTTTTGTAGCTTATACCGCTGTATGTGTTTATTATTTGAATTCAAATATTAAATTCATAGCGTAAGACATTGTAGCTTTGTTCAGAAAAGCTAATGTATAGCAGCCTTGGGTTGGGGAAAAACTGGGCCAGCCCAGCTCTGCCCGTAAGTACGTACGTACATACATACTTTTGTCATCACTCTAGCGCCACGTACGTACATACTTTTGTTATCGCTCTACCGCCACGTACGTATGTACTTTTGTCATCGCTCTAGCGCCTACATTTCTTGACCGATTTTAATATAACTTCACACGAACGTTCCTTACGACAATATCTGGAGCAAGATCGACTTTCAAGGTCATGACCTCAAGGTCAAGGTCACTCTGGCTATTTTTTTAAAAACTTTGTCATGGCTCTAGCGCCTACATTTCTCCCCCAATTTCAATATAACTTCAAACAAATGATCCTTATAAAAATATCTCGAGCGAGTTTGACTTTCAAGGTCATGACCTCAAGGTCAAGGTCACTGTGGCTATTTTTAGAAAAACATTGTCATCGCTCTAGCGCTTACATTTCTTCACCAATTTCAATATAACTTCACACAAATGATCCTTAAAAAAAATATCTCGAGCGAGTTCCACTTTCAAGGTCATGGCTTCAAGGTCAAGGTCACAGTGGCTATTTTTAGAAAAACTTTGTCATCGCTATAGCTCCTACATTTCTCCACTGATTTCAATATAACTTCACACAAATGTTCCTTATGACAATATCTTGAGCGAGTTGGACTTTCAAGGTCACCCTCTAGTTTTATTTATTTCTGCATGAAAACATACAGTAGAACTTCGATGGCTAGAACACAGATGGCTCGTTCACCATGGATGTGTCGAACCAATTCTTGAGCCCCTTGCGAAATCCTCTACATAAGAAATAGTGGGGGATAATTAAGGAGATTTTAGTCTTTTTTGCAAATGTATGCTGCAAATGTATGCTGTGTGTACTCATTAGAATCGCCTCGAGGCGATTCTAATGAGTACACACAGCATGCATTTTCATTATAGAACACCGAAAAGATGTCTAAAAGTATCTCGTTATGCCTCCTGACAGTAACCTCAGTGGCTCGAACTACCCCTGTCCCAAAGGTGCTCGAGCCATTGAAGTTCGACTGTATGTTGTGGGTATTCATTAGAAGCAACTCAGCAGGGCGTTTCTAATGAATACCCATAACATATATTTTTGTGGTATTCATTAGAAGTGCCTCAGCAAGTCACTTCTAATGAATACCCACAACATATGTTTTTGTCTTATCTGGAGTTATATGATTACTGCACTGATATTGGAATATCAAAGGATGTGTACTTGTTAATGTCCTTCAATATCCCAGTGAGGAACAGTACCCGTATTCACTGATTTCTGTGCAATAACCCATTTATTGTATAGCTAGAAATAGTTTACCTCATTACCAGTAGTTTAAAATTAAAAAGAGAAACGATCAGGAACTGATACAGTCAGACCCAAAACATGAAAGAACCACATCAAAAGCACCGACCCGGAACGGTTTGTGAAAATTACTGGTGGGTATATTAACTTTATGGGATCCCAACCCTCACTCTTAGCCAAGTATTTGTTTCGTCCTTGTGAAGGTGTTCTAATTTATCAGTGAATCAACTGGGTAAACAAAGACATCACAGTTAAAGCCGAGTTGACACAAGGATGAGGACTTGACAGTAAAACGCGCTGAGCTTTTAAACATTCAGTTTATCCGAATATGTATGAGTGCACAGCAAATTTTTGCATAACATTGATGTAAAAAGACACTGAGTCTCTCTCTTCTTTCTTTCTTGGAGGGTCCATCCAGTAATATCTTTTGTTTTGGATGGCCATTTAGCCATTTTTGGAGAAAGAAACTATTCTTTTGGCCTTCTTCTTACAATGTTCGACCCTTAAGACGCAGAGTCTGCTGAATTGTTTTGGATCCTTTTTAAAAATATTTTTGCATACAGGCAAACAATGTGGGCCCAGATCAGACTGCTCCTACTGGAGCAGTCTGATCTGGATCCACACTGTTTGCAAAAAATTACTTTTAAAGGTAACCCACAGATGGCAAAGCAGACGACAATAGTCGTAATTGGCGTTTCATGGGTTAATTATGATGCCTTTTCTATGCTTCTTTTCCTTTCATGTCATTTGTTTGTTTGATTTGAGGTTTAACATCCCCGTCAACACTGTAAAGGTCATTTTGGGGACGTAGCTTCCAATTTTGTGGGTTTTTTACCCGACATTGAGATGAAATGACATCTCAAGCCCTGCTGCCCAATGAAACTAATAGGGCTTGTAAGCATGGACACGCCGACTCGCACCGCTTTGCCTGGGCTGGCTTAGATTCTCTAAGCGGTTTACCGGTACTTGTGTGCGGGTCGGTTTCAGCTCTGCATGGAAGCATCATGCAGCTCATATATTTCTACAAGCCCCAATGGGCGGGGGTCGCCTTTCATGTCTTAAATGGAGGGTGTTAAGTAATTGTATTGATTCCTGATCACTGTCTTCACTTCTATTTTGGTACTGACATCAACAAACCAATATTGTATGCAACTTATATCTTTGATTTATTGTAGAAAACGATCGAGATGCCCGATGTCTCCTATCACAGTTTTCTCGGCATGATGCATTACCTGTACTGCAACTCTCTACCCAGTGATTTTGTTGGTATATCACTGACAGAGCTATGGAGAGGTTGGTTGTTCTCATCAGTGATCTAAATATGATTAGTTTCAAGGGCATGTATGCATCTTCAGGGGAGGCAACTCTTTCAAAAGTATTTTTTCTTTCTGTGTAACAGGGTTAAACTCTTAAAGGAAAGAATTTGCTCTGGAGGAGACACCTTTTTCAGGGGTGGGGGGGGGGGGGGGGGGAGGAGTGGACAGGGGCTCTTGTTTTGGGGGAAAAGGAGCAGGAAGATCTGGGAGTTGCCTCCCTTGCAGAAAATGGTACAGGGCAGTCCCCTTATAATGCTTTATTTGGGATGCATAGAACAGGACCATGTTATAAGTGAACCATGTTATAAAGGAATATTTTTATATAGAAATTATAGTAAAATGACAATTTGGGTGGCAAGACCTTGCCGTATTATATCCAAAACCATGCTATAATGAGAAGAGTACTAAAGGGACTAAATTGTAGAAAAGGTGCTAGGTGTAACTATTGCCCTTAAATTTTGGAAAGCTTAAGTTTTATGGTTCTTTTCAGTCTTTTGATATAATTCTGTTGGTGGGGGTTCAACACAAAGTCTTGGTTAGCTAAACAAGCATGCTGTGTTTTACAGAGTTGTTTCAATATGGAAAAATAATGAATAAAAAATGTTCAGATTTTGTGGAAAACTTTAACCCTTTTTGTACCAAATGGAATCTTCCGCCTGATATATAGCAGGAGTCCATTTCAAAATTTAGGGTATCAGGTTGTGTTTTCTTCAAAATTTATTTGGAAATTGGCTGAACTTTTTGCAAACAGTCTAGGCCCTGATCAGATGCCGCAGAATGCGGCATCTGATCTGGGCCTGCACTGTTTGCCAGTTACCCCTTTTGGGGTTTCCGGCACAAAATGGGTTAAATTAAGTTGAAAATTGTGATTTTCTAGTGTGTATAATGACAGTAAAGTCCTTATTAAAATCAAGTCTTTCTTCATTTGTCAATAGCTGACTGGCATTCATCAGAGGCAGAAATTGATCAGGAATTATTTCCGACATTCTTCAATATGGCGCTGATAGAAAAAGAAAAACCTTTGTCAGCTATCTTGTAGTGCTAATCAAATGGCCAGTACACTATACTTGCAAGTTACAATTACTTATACTAAGAATAATTGATCTTTTTTACTTTCAGTTGGGGACAGATATAGTATTGAAGGTTTAAAGAGATACGCCTCATTTACAATCGGTAATACTCTTGATGCTACAAATGTTGTTGATATCTACGTTGATGCTGTAACTAAGATGCCTGTGATTGGTAAGCATTTTGTTCTTAGTGAGATTGCTTCTTTTTAGTTGTACTATCACTGTTTTCAGCATCAGTTTTGGCACTGGTGTCAGCATTGTAATCAACATTGGTATCCACATTTATGTTATAGCTCTTTAACCCTTTTTGTACCAGATGGACTCTTCCTTCTTGTATATACAAGGAGTCCATTTCAAAATTTGGGGCTGTCAGGTTGTGTTTTCTTCAAATTTTATTTGGAAAATCTGGGCCTGAACTGTTTGCCAATCACCCATTTTAGGGTTTCTGGTACAAAATGGGTTAAGAGCCCATTCTCTCCAAACCATAAGGTGGCTTTCCAGAGTTTTATTCCGCAATACTCGCATCCATTCCGGTGACCTTATGGTCAAGGTTAGTGGCTTAGAAATTCTATTTTATAGATTTTTTTCAGACCTCATGTTTTCGGAACTTATGGTGGGTTTCGTTCATATTTGGTATTTGCAGGTGCCCATTTCAAAATTTAGGGGTACCAGGTTGAGCTGAAGTTTGAAATTGATTTAAAAAAACCTGAACTTTTTGCTAACAGTGAAGGCCCTGATCAGACGCAGCTTCTGCGGCAGCTGATCTGGGCCAGCACTGTCATGGACCCATTTTAGAGTTTCCTGCATACATGTGATACCTCCCTCATCAGGAGGGAGACTCCCTCATTTTGATGCTAATTTTTACCCAATTTATGCTTAATTTTAGTAAAATTTTGGAGTCTCCCTCATTTGAACTGAGAGTTCAAAATCGTTGAATAATAATCACAAGGAGAAGTCAAAAGCACATTGTGACCCAGTCAGGATTTTAGAGTATTTTAGCACATTATAGACCTTTAAAATGCTGCATGCTGGGTATTTTTCTTTTCAACAGACAACATTCTGAAACATTCTTCTTATTTTTCCCCAGAAACAGATTTTGACATTTCATGCAAATTGTCTCCATTGGAGACAATTTGCATGAAATGTCAAAACCTGTTTTCATTTGCATGTAATGTCAAAACCTGTTTTTAAAATGGAGACAATTTGCATGAAATGTCAAAATCTGTTTTCACAATGGAGACAATTTGCATGAAATGTCAAAACCTGTTTTCAGGGAAAAGTAATAAGAAAAGTATTGCAAGTTGTCTACTGAATTTAGCCTAGGGTGTGTTAAGGGTTAATTTAACTTAGTTGAGAGGCACAGAGATTTGCACCTGATCTGTTTTCACATTTATCATTTTACAACACTGTCATTTAGTGCATAACACCATGTCATAAAAATTATATGACCATGTGTAATCAGGATCCATAGCAACATATAAGGTTGGTATTTTGGGATAACTGAAGAATAGTTTTTGTCAATTCTCTATAAAAAACCTGTTGTGGGTATTCTTTAGAACCGCCTCAACAAGGTTTACATGCAGAAATAAGGAAAACTACCCTTCAATTATCACAAAATAAGCACCCTATCTGTTGCTATGATAGTCACTGGTGCATATCATCATGACATGGTTCCTGACAACCCTATGTTCTCTATTGATTTTTTTTAAAACTTTTTTGGCAATAAAATCCAATTTATATCGTTATAATAAACAAAACTTTACACAAGTGGTCATTTAACATAAAATTTTATAAAACTGGCCAGAATCTTGTTTCATAAATTTTATATGAAGAATAACCACACCATGAAGCTCTTGCATGCATTTTTTCCTACCATAATTAAGTTCAGAATCAACTTTAATATTGAGTTTTAGGGAAAAATTTCAGAGAAAACCAGGGGTCAGTTGCTCGGCACTAACAATGTCATTAGTTCTCATTTCATTAGAACTTTGATCATATAATATGGCCAATATACTAATATTTTTGCAGACCAAAATATAAGCAGGTTTTGCAAATGCCAAAACTGCTCACATTATTTGTTAGCAAAAGTAACATTTTCATCATCACAGCATTTTTGATTAACATGCAGACACAGGGCCAACCTTCCACAGCAGTGTGTATCCCAGTCTAGGTAGCTGGCTTAACCCGTTGTATGCGGGAAGCCCCTAAAGGGGTACCTTGGCAAACAGTGCGAGCCCAGATCAGACACCAAAGAATGTGGCATCTGATCTGGGCCGTGCACAGAATTTTCCGTCAAAAATAGAATAAAAAACAGAAAATAGACCTGACACCCCATATGTGACAAATGGACTTGTCCAACATATAGCAATGGAAGAGTCCACTAGCATACAAAGGGTTAATGCAACCATGACAGATCAAACACCAGATCTCTGGGTGTTTCTTGCCGGATGCGATTTGAGATGGAAGATGCCTTCCAGGAGCAGAAGCTTGTATTTTGTGTTCGATTTACCGCTTCTGAAAACAGAAGTTGAAAATTTCGACTGCTTCCGTCAAATCGAACTGCTCACTTCTGGTTTCAGAAGCTCTTCTCCATCTTCCAAATAAGCTCTTCTGCATCTTCCGAATTTTGAGCAGAAGCTGGAAGATAGAAGATGGTCACGTGATCGTTCGTCCTAACAACAATGGCGTCCTACTTGACAAATGAATGAAATTGTGAAAACAGCATGCACTGAGAGTAACATGTATTTGAATCTATTTAAGTGACATTCAAATAAATGTTACCCTCTGTGAAACTCCCCCAATTGGACTGGAGGAAATAGTAATGGCTGCTGTCATGAACGTTGCATTCTATCATTCTGCATATAAAAATCTGTCACAATGTGGACAGATATACTACAGCTATTCAGTTTTATCTAAGTGAGAAAAATTGAATTGCTGTTGTATATCTGTCGATACCGAGACAGATGTTTAGGCGCAGAAGGATGGAATGCAACGTTCATTGGGGCGGCCATTACTATTTCCTCCTATTGGGAGAGCTTCCTTTGATTTTCCCACTTTAGTGTGTTCGATTTATTTTCATTCTTCCATCTTCTGCATATCTTCTGTCACATGTTATCACGTCTTCTGTCACATGATCTTCTGCTTCCAGAAGTTCTTAATCGCACCCAACATCTGTCATGAGGGTCAATAGGCAAGATCTTCCATTTTCTAGAAGTGCTCACTAGAACTGTTAACACTTTGACCACTAACAAGCTCGTTAAGCTAGAGATATTGTAAGTGACTGAACCAGGTGTTGGGATAACTACTGTAGCTATGGTACTGTTCTTCTCGTTTCAGAGGAAGTAAAGAAGATTTCCCTGAATTATATGAGTACTAACATGGAGAAAGTTGTTATGTCACCAAGTTTTACCAAACTTCCACAAAGCATCATGCTTGAAGTCATTCAGGCTACTACGGCCAAGCTCTCTTTGTCAGACTAACATGTAATGTTTGCACATGAAAATTTCACATACCGTATTCACCATGGTAAGAGCACAATGTGCTTAGATATTGCACCCTGATCATAAAAACAAGCGGTGGAAAATCCTTCTATTAAGCACATGGTCGAGCGACACGGTTTGCACCTTATGCAAACTATGGATGTCCATAATTTGCATATGGAGGATGTGCTGTAAAATTCCTGTATCAAGACCACCTATGGGACTGTTCAAAAGTGGTCTTTAAGACCACTTTTGAACAGTCCCAAAGGTGGTCCCTGACCAGATGGCATTGTGTGCAGAAAACATGAAGAAAGAATAACTGCACCCTTCTAAATATGCTTTTTAAAGCAGAATTAGACTTAATTTCAGGTGGTCTTAATAGTAGAATTTCTTTGTATTTGTATATTAACCCTTTACCACTCAGAAAATTATCCAATACAGCATCTTAACAGAACACTGATATAGGTAAATCAATAACCAATAGTCCATATATGGCTGATAGGCCTGACAGTCTTATCTGAACAGAGATATTGGCATTTTTGTGTGATTTTCACCCTTATGTTACAAAAATGATTATTTTAGTATTTTCTGTACATTTGACAATATTTATGTAAATGTAAAGTTTCTAGGAAATTAAATTTTCTTTCCAATGGTACTAAATTTATTATAGTTTCTCTTTGCGTTTTGAAAATATGAAGTGTCAAAGTAAGCAAAATATTTTCTTTAGCAAAAATTTCTGTTTTGGGTTGGTCAGAGAAAGTATTTTTAACCACCATAGCCCCAGAAAAGAGGGGGTATCCACGTATTATTTTTCTTATTTCCGCACAAAAACGCATTTGTGGGTAATCATTAGGGCATGTCACTGAGGGTCTTCCAACAAGTTTCCATAACATACTTTTTATGCAGAAATAAGATCATGTTCATAAGTCTGTGAAATGAACATCTATCTGAACCCGGTATACATTATTTTACTTATTTCTGCACCAAGACCAAGGTTGTGGGTACTCGTTAGAACTGCCTCAATCGGCACCCACGACCTATGTTCTGAGTATAAATAAGAAAAATATAAAAGTTTTCAATGGAAAAGTAGCCATTTTGGAGAAATTAAAGAATGTGCTATGACACATGGGTGTGTTTTGTTTATGAAAAAATCAGTGCTTTTGCATAAGATTAAAATAACTATTACAGCCTATCTATCCTTTTTTGAACCCCCATCCCCAACTTTACCTTTTTTTTTTTGAATAAATGTATCAACCACCCCATAGCCAGCTCACCCCAAAGAGCCGTCTCTGTATTTTTTTTTTTTTTTTTATAAATAAGATTTGTTTGATTAGAGGTATAACATCCCCATCAACACTATTTAGGACATTTTGGAGATATTGCTTCCAATTTGGTGGGACTTTTACCCAACACTGAGGTGCAATGACATCTGATGCGCATGGTCATTGTACAGCGTCTGGTCTGGGTCTGTGCTATCGCATGTGCTGTCTACAACCCTGTAGACCCTGATCAGACGCCTTATAATATTTGTCTGGGCTCTGATCCCGATCTGCACTGTTTGCACCTTTGTGTTCTGTCTATTGTCATACAGACTAACGGGTGGATGACGTCAGGTTGATAGCTACTGGTCTGGGTCTGTGCCGTCTACAATCCTGTAGACCCTGATCGGACGCCTTATAATAATTTTCTGGGCTCTGATCCCGAACTGCGCTGTTTGCACCTTTGTGTTCTGTCTATAGTTATACACACAGACGGGTGGATGATGCCAGGCTGATCGCTATATCCCCCGAACATGTTCAGACTAGGGATAAAAAACACCACCGTCGGCAATGAGTCCCTGATCAGACGCCGCATTACCTTTGTGCAGCGTCTTGTCCGGGTCTGCGCCGACCCATATGCCGTCTACAAACCTGTAGACCCTCATCAGACGCCGTTTAATAATTTTTAAAGTCTGATTCGAATCTGCATTGCTTGCATCTGTCTGTTGTGTCTACGGACGGACGGACATGTGAACGGACGCCAGACTCAATTTTGTTCGCGGACGGACGGACGCCAGGCTGATAGTTATATCCCCGAACCTATTTGGTCAGGGGATAAAAAATAAAACGCACCGGCGGCGGTCAGACCATGATCAGACGTCGCATGGTCTGTGTCGTCGCATATGCCATCTTCAAACCTGTAGACCCTATCCAGACGCCTTATAATCATTGTATGGCGTCTGATTCAAATCTGCACTGTTTGCACCTTTGTGTTCTGTCTATTGTTATACAGACAGTTGAGTGGATGACGCCAGGCTGATCGCTATATCCCCCGAACATGTTCAGACTAGGGATAAAAACACCACCGTCGGCAATTAGTCCCTGATCAGACGCTGCATTATCGTTGTGTAGCGTCTTGTCCGGGTCTGCGCCGATCCATATGCCGTCTACAAACCTGTAGACCGCCATCAGACGCCGTTTAATAATTGTACAGGTCTGATTCTTATCTGCATTGCTTGCATCTGTCTGTTGTGTCTACGGACGAACGGACGTACATGTGAACGGACGCCAGACTCATAATTTTGTTTGCGGACGGACGGACGGACGAACGCCAGGCTGATAGTTATATCCCCGAACCTATTTGGTCAGGGGATAAAAATAAAACGCACCGGCGGGGGTCAGACCTTGATCAGACGCCGCATGATCATTGTACAGCGTCTGGTCTGTGCCGTCGTATATTCCGTCTACAAACTTGTAGACCCTATCCAGACGCCGTATAATAATTGTATGGCGTCCGATTCAAATCTGCACTGTTTGCACCTTTGTGTTCTGTCTTTTGTTATACAGACGGTTGGGTGAATGACGCCACGCTGATCGCTATATCCCCCGAACCTGTTCATACTAGGGTTAAAAAAAACACCACCGTTGGCGATAAGACCCTGATCAGACGCCGCGTCGTTGCGCAACGTCTTGTCCGGGTCTGCGCCGTCTCAGATACCGTCTACATACATGTAGACCATCATCAGACGCCGTTTAATAATTGTACATCTGATCCGGATCTGCATTGTTTTCATATGTCTATTGCGTCTACGGACGGACGTTTGAACGGACGCCAGGCTCCGAACCTGTTCAGACTAGGGATAAAAAACACCACCGTCGCCGATAAGACCCTGATCAGACGCCGCATAACCGTTGCGCAGCGTCTTGTCACTCATAATTTTGTGTCTACTAACGGGCGAATATACGGACGCCAGGTTCCGAACCTGTTTAGACTAGGGATAAAAAACACCACCGTCGCCGATAAGACCCTGATCAGACGCCGCATAACCGTTGCGCAGCGTCTTGTCCGGGTCTGCGCCGTCTCAGATGCCTTCTACAAACATGCTGACCCTCATCAGACGCCGTTCAATAATAGTACGGCGTCTGTTCCGAGTCTGCATTTTTTGCATCTGTCTGTTGTGTCTACGGACGGACGGACATTTGGACGGTCGCTATATCCTCCAAACCTATTCGGTCGCGGAAAATAAAATAAAATGAACCGTCGGCGGTTGGAGCTGAATCAGACGTCGCGGCAATAATTGTGGAGGGTCTGATCCGGGTGCCGTAGCATTATAAGGTCCAAAAACCTGAAGACCCTGATCAGGTGCCGCTTAATAATTGCATCTGTTTGTTAACGTGTCGGCGGTGAGACCCTGATCAGACGTCGCATATTTTTTTTTTAGAAATTAATATTCATTAAAGGGGCTGAAACTATTGACCAATGAAAGGCCTTCTACCCATCTGTGGGTTTTATTGCCCTTCCGATGAACACCTGGGTACACTTTTGGGTACTGTTACGTAATTTATTGCGGCTCAAAGCTCGGCACGCTGCGGGTGGCATCCGCTGTATAAACATTCCTAGGGTATCATAATCCCCAATTAACTAATTATCTTGAACCATAAATCCCTTGAATCTAACTGATTATACAGCGCTAATTGTCTTTACCTAAATCATGCAAATCATGCGCGACCAACACACAAATATTGCGTCATTCAGTAACTCAACCCAGTAATTTTCCATTCCGGTCAGGCAAGGTCATCGTGATTCAGTAGAAGAAACCCCTGGTGTGTTTGGTTGTAAATTACACAAAAACTTTGTATAGAAACATGTTTGTTTTTTTCGCAAATATTGTTGGCAAAAGACCAAACTTAACATTAATAAACATCCGGCGTTTTTATATTTAGGAAAAAGGTAAAAATAACGCGATTGATTTTGAGACACGGGCAAACACGTATTTGTTCAAATGGCGACACACGGGGATATACGTATCTGTACGTTAATCGATAAAGTCGTAAATATACGGGTCTGAGTGGTAATGGATCGAGTCGGGAATATACGTATCTGAGTGGTAAAGGGTTAAAATACATTCTAATGCAATTGCATATGTAACATGACGTCTGTTTGCACGTCAAAAATTTGCGACAATATATTCTGCGATATACTGTCGGAAACCCGAAGTCATCACGTAACGTTGCTTTTAATTGGCAGGCATTTGGTTTTACCAGCTCACAGCGCTTGTAGCTTTGAGCAGAATAGTTCAGTTTTAACAAAACAACTGAATAAGTGCATTAGAATGGGGATAAATGTATTGAAAATGGTCATTTGGGGAGGCAAACTGTCGGTTTTATGGTCGCAAATTACGTTCCATGACTCCGCTAGTGCGTCGCCGTAAAACGAAAATTCCAACTGTAAAACCGCCAATTTACCTTCCCAAATGACAATTTTGAATACACTTATCCTCTAAATAAGTTCCACAATAAACACAAAGTCATCAATTAGCCCCCTCTTTATCACAAAAGTATAATAATTGATGGGTAAGCATGATCTTTTAGCACTTACAAGTTCAGTATATTGTAGAATCTAGCACTCTAAATTGGTGTAAGCTATTCCTCTTGGAAAGTATTCTAATGCACTTGCATAATGTAACCCGATGTCTGATTGGATATTGCCAAAAATTTGTGACAGTATATTTTAAGATATACACCAATTTAGAGTGCTAGATTCTATAATATACTGAACATGTAACAGTGCTAAAAGATCACACTAACATATCAATTATTATACTTGTGTGATAAAGAGGGACAAATTACTTGCTTGTGTTTATTATGGAACTTATTGTGTTTTAATATACACAATGTACATGACTGTCTATTTCAAATGAGTTTCTCGAATGGGGAACACATGTTAAAAATTTTTGATATCAGGTGCATTTGATATGTATTTCTGATATTTTTTAGCTCACCTGTCACGTAGTGACAAGGTGAGCTTTTGGGATCACTTTTTGTCCGTCGTGCGTCCGTGCGTGCGTCCGTAAACTTTTCTTCAAACGACATCTCCTCCTAAACCACTGATCGGATTTTGACCAAACTTCACAGGAATGATCCTTAGGTGGTCCCCTTTCAAAGTTGTTCAAATGGTTCCGGTCCGTTGCACATATAGGTCACAGTAGCCAAAACTAGATTTTTTTCACCGAAAACTTAAAAAATCTTCTTCTCTGAAACCGCAAGGCCCAGGTCTTTGATATTTGGTATGAAGCTTCATCTAGTGGACCCCTACCAAGATTGTTCAAATTATAGTGCTGGGGCCAAAAATGCCCACGCACGGGGGCCCTTTGGTTTTACATGGGCTTATATAGGGAAAATCTTTAAAAATCTTCTTCTCTGAAACTGCAAGGCCCAGATCTTTGATATTTGGTATGAAGCTTCATCTAGTGGACCCCTACCAAGATTGTTCAAATTATAGTGCTGGAGCTAAAAATGCCCCCGCACGGGGGCCCTTTGGTTTTACATGGGCTTATATAGGGAAAATTTTGAAAAATCTTCTTCTCTGAAACCGCAAGGCCCTGGCAGGTCTTTGATATTTGGTATGAAGCTTCATCTAGTGGACCCCTACCAAGATTGTTCAAATTATAGTGCTGGGGCCAAAAATGCCCCCGCACGGGGGCCCTTTGGTTTTACATAGGCTTATATAGGGAAAATCTTTAAAAATCTTCTTCTCTGAAACCGCAAGGCCCAGGTCTTTGATATTTGGTATGAAGCTTTATCTAGTGGACCCCTACCAAGATTGTTCAAATTATAGTGCTGGAGCTAAAAATGCCCCCACACGGGGGCCCTTTGGTTTTACATGGGCTTATATAGGGAAAATCTTGAAAAATCTTCTTCTCTGAAACTGCTAGGCCCAGGTCTTTGATATTTGGTATGAAGCTTGATCAAGTGGACCCCTACCAAGATTGTTCAAATTATAGTGCTGGGGCAAAAAATGCCCCCGCACCAGGGCCCTTTTGTTTTACATAGGCTTATATAGGGAAAATCTTTAAAAAATCTTCTTCTCTGAAACTGCAAGGCCCAGGTTTTTGATATTTGGTATGAAGCTTCATCTAGTGGACCCCTACCAAGATTGTTCAAATTATAGTGCTGGAGCTAAAAATGCCCCCCCCCCCCCCACATGGGGGCCCTTTGGTTTTACATGGGCTTATATAGGGAAAATCTTGAAAAATCTTCTTCTCTGAAACCTCAAGGCCCAGGTCTTTGATATTTGGTATGAAGCTTCATCTAGTAGACCCCTACCAAGATTGTTCAAATTATAGTGCTGGGGCCAAAAATGCCCCCGCACCAGGGCCCTTTTGTTTTACATAGGCTTATATAGGGAAAATCTTTAAAAATCTTCTTCTCTGAAACTGCAAGGCCCAGGTCTTTGATATTTGGTATGAAGCTTCATCTTGTGGACCTCTACCAAGATTGTTCAAATTATAGCCCTGGGGCCAAAAATGCCCCCGCTCCGGGGCCCTTTGGTTTGACATAGACTTATATAGGGAAAATTTTGAAAAATCTTCTTCTCTGAAACCACAAGGCTTAGGTCTTCGATATTTGTTATGACGCTTCAGCTAGTGGACCTCTATAAAGATTGTTCAAATTATAGCCCTGAGACCAAAAATGCCCCTGCCATGTGGCCCTTTGGTTTTACATAGACTTATATAGGGAAAATCTTTAAAAATCATCTTCTCTGAAACACAAGGCTTAGGTCTTTGATATTTGTTATGAAGCTTCAGCTAGTGGACCTCTACCAAGATTGTTCAAATTATAGCACTTGGGCCAAAAATGCCCCCGCTCCGGGGCCCTTTGGTTTAATAACATAGACTCATATAGGGAAAATCTTGTTTTACATAGACTTCTATATGCAGGGTAAACCTTTAAAATCTTTTTCTCTGAAACCAGAAAGCCCAGGTCTTTCATATTCGATATGAAGCTTCATCTTGTGGACCTCTACCAAGATTGTTCAAATTTTAGCCCTGGGGCCAAAATTGACCCTGCACGGGGCCCACTTGTTATGCTTTGGATCAGGTGAGCGAACCAGGGCCCTCTGGGCCCTCTTGTTAAACGTGTTAATTTCTTTAATTTGTTATGCATTTCTTTTTATGTTTGATATACATTTGTTTAAATCAGTAGTTTTTGTATATATACAAATGCTCTGCAGAGCCTTATGATTTTAAATTCATCATCAGACTTACTTGCACATTTCACAGAAAAGAAATCCACTTAGGCAATATTCAGAAAATTACATGCATAATACATGTACAACCTGTATTAAGCAAGCACCTATGGGATAATCAAAAAGGGCTTGCTTAAGACAGGTGCTTGCTTAACACAGGTGAATTTTAATACATTTTCCTTTTTGGGAACTGAAAGCCTGCTTGCTTAAGACAGGTTGCTTGCTTAATAGAGGTGGCCACTAAGACAGGTTTTACTGTACTTTTTTGTTTTTCCAATATATTCTGAAGTGCACTGTTTCAAATTGTTGGCGTTATCAAATGCCATGTTTACACCACTACCTCTTTCTAATAACAGTCTTGGATGTAACACAGTTTAAAGATGAATCCCAAAAATATATAACTTACAGAGAAAAGGTTTTGTTATTGCACCTGCTTTAAGCTTGGTGCGATATAGGAGTCCGGTTTTCCGTCTGTCCGTCAACAATTATGTTCACCCTAGCATTCACCCTAATGTAAGAGTCCATTTCTCAATAACTATTAGAGCCTCATTAATTATGATACTTGGTACAGACTTGCATCTTGGGATGGTAAATTGAAAGCAAGCATCTATATTTGACCTTGCCCTACATTTCATGGTTCACTGACTTTGTAAACTATTGTGTCAATAAAGCGTTAACCCTAATGTTAGAGAGTCCATTTTTCAACAACTATAAGAGCTTCATTAATGATACTTGTTACAAACTTGCATGTAGAGATGGCAATCCTAATGCAGGCATCCATATTTGACCTTGACCAACATTTTATGGTTCACTGACTTTGTAAAAAATTGTGTTAACCCTAGCATTTACCTGTATGAAAGGGTCAATTTCTCAAGAACTATAAGAGCTTCTTTTAATAATGATACTTGGTAAAAACATGGCAGCTTTAATGCATGCATCCATATTTCACATTGGCCTACATTTCTTGGTTCATTGACTCTGTAATTTTTTAGCTCACCTGACCGAAGGTCATGGTGAGCTTTTGTGACCGTAAGATGTCCGGCGTCGTCGTGCGTCGTCCGTCGTCCGTCGTGCGTAAACTTTTTCTTGTGAACAAACTAGAGGCCACAGTTTTGGTCCAATCATCATCAAACTTGCTCAGAATGATCATCATGACAATATCTCGGTCAAGTTCGAATATGGGTCATGTCGGGTGAAAAAGTAGGTCAGTAGGTCAAATCATAGAAAAACCTTGTGAACACTCTAGAGGGCACAGTTTTGGTCCAATCATCATCAAACTTGCTCAGAATGATCATTGTGACAATATTTTAGTGAAGTTTGAATATGGATCATGTCGGCTTAAAAAGTAGGTCAGCGGGTCAAATCATAGAAAAACCTTGTGAACACCCTAGAGGCCACAATTTTGGTCCAATCATAATCAAACTTGCTCAGAATGATCATCATGACAATATCTTGGTCAAGTTCGAATATGGGTCATGTCCGGTCAAAAAGTAGGTCAGTAGGTCAAATCATAGAAAAACCTTGTGAACACTCTGAAGGCCACTGTTTTGGTCCAATTATCATGAAACTTGCTCAGAATGACCATTGTGACAATATTTCAGTCCAGTTCGAATATGGGTCATATCGGGTTAAAAAGTAGGTCAGCGGGTCAAATCATATAAAAACCTTGTGAACACCCTAGGGGCCACAATTTTGGTCCAATCATAATCAAACTTGCTCAGAATGATCATCATGACAATATCTCGGTCAAGTTTGAATATGGGTCATGTCCGGTTGAAAAGTAGGTCAGTAGGTCAAATCATAGAAAAACCTTGTGAATACTCAGGAGGCCACAAGTTTGGTTAAATCATTAATCTTGCTCAGAATGGTCATTGTGACAATATCTTGGCTAAGTTTGAATAAAGGTCTTTTCGGGTCAAAAAGTAGGTCAGTAGGTCAAATTAAAGAAAAAACTTGTGAACACTCTAGTTTTACATAGACTTATATAGGGAAAATCTTTAAAAATCCTTTTCTCTGAAACCACAAGGCCTAGGTCTTTTATATTTGGTATGAAGCTTCATCTAAAAGACCCCTAACAAGATTATTCAAATGATAGTGCTGAGGCCAAAAATGTCCCCGCCCCCGGGCCCTTTGGTTTTACATAGGCTTATATAGGGAAAATCTTTAAAAATCTTCTGCTCTGAAGCTGCAAGGCCCAGGACTTTGATATTTGGTATTAAGCTTCATCTAGTGGACCCCTACCAAGATTGTTCAAATTATAGCCCTTGGGCCAAAAATCCCCCTGCTCAGGGGCCCTTTGGTTTTACATAGACTTATATAGGGAAAATCTTTAAAAATCTTCTTCTCTGAAACCGCAAGGTCCAGGACTTTGATATTTAGAATGAAGCTTCATCCAATGGACCTCTACCAAGATTGTTCAAACTATCGCCCTTGGGCCAAAAATGCCCCCGCTCAGGGGCCCTTTGTTTTTACATAGACTTATATAGGGAAAATCTTTAAAAATCCTTTTCTCTGAAACCACAAGGCCTAGGTCTTTTATATTTGGTATGAAGCTTCATCTAAAAGACCCCTAACAAGATTATTCAAATGATAGTGCTGAGGCCAAAAATGTCCCCGCCGCCGGGCCCTTTGGTTTTACATAGGCTTATATAGGGAAAATCTTTAAAAATCTTCTGCTCTGAAACTGCAAGGCCCAGGACTTTGATATTTGGAATTAAGCTTTATCTAGTGGACCCCTACCAAGATTGTTCAAATTATAGTGCTGGGGCAAAAAAAGCCTCCGACTGGGACCCTTTGGTTTTACATGGCCTTATATAGGGAAAATCTTTAAAAATCTTCTTCTCTGAAACCGCAAGGCCCAGGACTTTGATATTTTGTATGAAGCTTCATCTAGTGGACCCCTACCAAGATTGTTCAAATTATAGCCCTTGGGCCAAAAATGCCCCCGCTCAGGGGCCCTTTGGTTTTACATAGACTTATATAGGGAAAATCTTTAAAAATCTTCTTCTCTGAAACCACAAGGCCTAGGTCTTTTATATTTGGTATGAAGCTTCTTCTAAAGGACCCCTACCAAGATGATTCAAATTATAGTGCTGGGGCCAAAAGTGGCCCCGTCCCGGGGCCCTTTGGTTTTACATAGACTTATATAGGGATAATCTTTAAAAATCTTCTCTGAAACCACAAGGCCCAGGACTTTGAAATTTGGTATGAAGTTGCATCTAATGGACCTCTACCAAGATTGTTAAAATTATAGCCCTGGGGCCAAAAATGCCCCCACTCTGGGGCCCTATGGTTTTACATAGACTTACATGGGGAAAATCTTCAAAAATCTTCTTCTCTGAAACCACAAGGCCTGGGTCTTTGATATTTGGTATGAAGCTGCATCTAGTGGACCTCTATCAAAATTATTCAAATTATAGCCCTGGTACCAAAAATGTCCCCGCTCCGGGGCCCTTTGGTTTTGCATAGACTTATATAGGGAAATCTTTAAAAATCTTCTCTGAAACTGCAAGGCCAAGGCCTTTGATATTTAGTATGGAGCTTTATCTAGTGGACCTCTACCAAGATTGTTCAAATTATAGCCCTGGGGCCACAAATGCCCCCACCCCGGGCCGGGGCCCTTTGTTTTTACATAGATTTATATAGCCCTGGGGCCATTTGGTTTTGCATAGGCTTATGTAGGGAATATCTTTAAAAAAAATCTTCTTCTCTGAAACTGCAAGGCCCAGGTCTTTGAAATTTGATGTGTAGCTTTATCTAGTGGACCTTTGCCAAGATTGTTCTAATTATAGCCTTTGTTGATGTTTGGTATGAAGCTTCACCTTTAAGACCTCCCTCAACATTATGCACATTAAAACCCTGGGGCCAATAATGGCCCTCTCTGGGGCCCACTTGTTACACTATGGATCAGGTGAGCGATCCAGGGCCATCATGGCCCTCTTGTTTAAATGAAAACTTTAAAAATCTTCTTCTCTGAAACCGCAAGGCCCAGGTCTTCGATATTTGGTATGAAGCTTCATCTAGTGGACCTCTACCAAGATTGTTCAAATTATAGTCCTGGGTTGAAAATCGTCCCCGCCCCGGGGTCCTTTGGTTTTACATAGGCTTATATAGGGAAAATCTTTAAAAAATCTTCTTCTCTGAAACCGCAAGGCCCAGGTCTTTGATATTTGGTGTGAACCTTCAACTAGTGGACCTCTACCAAGATTGTTCAAATTATAGCCCTGGGGCCAGAAATGCCCCCGCCCCGGGGGCCTTTGGTTTTACATATGCTTATATAGGGAAAATCTTTAAAAATCTTCTTCTCTGGAACCGCAAGACCCAGATCTTGGATATTTGGTGTGAAGCTTCATCTAGTGGACCTCT
Organism: Lucinisca nassula; assembly: GCA_963580285.1. Lineage (NCBI taxonomy): Eukaryota > Metazoa > Mollusca > Bivalvia > Lucinida > Lucinidae > Lucinisca > Lucinisca nassula. Next base: position 73,240,852 of record OY757011.1, on the reverse strand, counting down.
ATCAAGATTGTTCAAATTATAGCCCTGGGGCCAAAAACGCCCCGCCCCGGGGGCCTTTGGTTTTACATAGGCTTATATAGGGAAAATCTTTAAAAATCTTCTACCAGGGTTCGCACTAGCGGTCGCCAAAGTCGCAAAATGCGAAAAGAAAATAAATCTGGCGCAAATCTGTGTCATTTGGCGAAAACTAGTGGCGAAAAAAATATAAAAAGAAAAAGAAAGTCCCATCCCGGTTATTGCCGACTTAAGTTGTTTACTGACACGTGTATTTCACACCTTTTCTTCCACCTATTACATAGACGACAGGACTGACAAATCCATTTCCCGGCTGACCGGATCAAGACCGGGCAACTGCACTTTGACCTTATGACGCCCGGTCGGGCAGGTGCAAAAAAAAAAAAAAAATCGTCTATAACTGCCAGTCTTTTTGTGTCGTTAAGTCCGGTAAAAGTATAACAAAGTAAATTGCAATAATTGCTGCACTGTCAATTCAAAGACAAACTATCTGTGTATTTATTACCGTTCAAGTATGACACTTTTGCTAATCCTTGTCATATAATTGCCACCCCGCGGTGCGTGTCGATAAGGTGTGAAAATATGGTCAAGTTATGTTAATCATAAAATTTAGTCCACAATCAATGTGAAAATGATTTAATCGCTCCTCAGACAATTAGCTACATCTAACGGTAGATGTTTCATATTAAAAATGGACTTTTCTATGATCTCATGTATGGTTATGTTTTGGTGCCAAATAGCAGACGCTGAGCCGGAAAAGTCGAACGCTGTTGTTGGTGATTGACACGGAGCTTCTGGGGATAATTCGGGAGCTGTGCAAAGCGCTGGTTTTCTATCCACTTCTATTCACAACCGTTTAGCTATCTGGAAAATATTTTTTTTACCTGTTCCTAACGTTTTTTTATGAAATAGATACACACAATGACATTAAACACGTGTTGGGGTGCTGGTGTCGGATGACGTCATTTACCGATCCTGTGCAGATAAATGGTAGCAGTGGTTTATGGGCGGCGATTTATATCAATTCAAAAAGCTCCGATCGGCTGTTTCTGTACGGACATTGCCGGTAAAAAACATGCAGTCCATTACCTCGGCTATAAGACGGGGTCATTTTTGGGGCTCATTTTGGAGGGAAAAATCCTCGTCTTATAGCCGAATTTTTACGGTAATGTGATCATTTGATCAACCAAAATGGCAGCCTCCATGACCTAACAACGCTTACTTGTTGGAGCAAAAACAAAAGCATTTAAGCAAGGTCTTGTTGCATTTTAGGGAGAGAAGGTAATGCCGCTGGAAGTCGGAAAACTCAAGCTATCTAAATGATTTTGGTCTATGGATTTTGCTAAGCTATCTGTCGGCAAGACAGCATAGATGACTGGTTTGAAGTGTGACCGTGCTGGTTTGATCGAAAAACCTGGGGTCTTTAGGCGCATCTACTCTTGGATAATGCACCATTACAGCCCATTACACACATCCATAATGGCCACAAAAGGAAAGTCTGTGCATTTAAGCTTAAACCCTTTAAGTGCCAAAGAAAATTGTAGAGCAGATGACAATCCATGTCCTGCATTTTGCGAAGAAGTTTCTTCAACTGGCTCAGGTTTTAAGATTTTGGCACAAAAAAAATTAGACTGGCGAAAGTGATGGCAAAAGAAAAAAAAATCCTAGCGCGAACCCTGTCTACTCTGGAACCGCAAGGCCCAGATCTTGGATATTTGGTATGAAGCTTCATCTAATGGACCTCTTTCAAGATTGTTCAAATTATAGCCCTGGGGCCAAAAATGCCCCCACCCCGGGGGCCTATGGTTTTACATAGGCTTATATAGGGAAAATCTTTAAAAATCTTCTTCTCTGAAACCGCAAGGCCCAGGTCTTTGATATTTTGTGTGAAGCTTTTCCTAGTGGATCTCTACCAAGATTGTTCAAATTATAGCCCTGGGGCCAAAAATGCCACCGCCCCGGGGCCCTTTGGTTTTACTTGGGCTTATATAGGGAAAATCTGTAAAAATCTTCTTCTCTGAAACCGCAAGGCCCAGGTCTTTGATATTTGATATGAAGCTTCATCTAGTGGACCCCTACCAAGATTGTTCAAATTATTTTGCTTGGGCCAAAAATGCCCCCGCCCCGGGGCCCTTTGGTTTTACATGGGCTTATATAGGGAAAATCTTTAAAAATCTTCTTCTCTGAAACTGCAAGGCCCAGGTCTTTGCTATTTGGTATGAAGCTTCATCTAGCGGACCCCTACCAAGATTGTTCAAATTATAGTGCTGGGGCCAAAAATGCCCCGCCCCGGGGCCCTTTGGTTTTACATAGGCTTATGTAGGGAAAATCTTTAAACATCTTCTTCTCCGGAACTGCAAGGCCAAGGTCTTTGATATTTGGTATGAAGCTTCATCTGGTGGACCTTTACCAAGATTGTTCAAATTATAGCCCTGGGACCAAAATGCCCCCCCCCCCCCCCCCTTCCGGGGCCCTTTGGTTTTACATAGACTTATAAAGGGAAAATCTTGAAAAATCTTCTTCTCTGAAACCACAAGGCCTAGGTCTTTGATATTTGGTATGGAGCTTCAGCTAGTGGACCTTTACCAAGATTGTTCAAATTATAGCCCTGAGACCAAAAATGCCCCGCCTCGGGGCCCTTTGGTTTTACATAGACTTATATAGGGAAAATCTTTAAAAATTTTCTTCTGTGAAACCACAAGGCCTAGGTCTTCGATATTTGGTGTGAAATTTCATCTAGTGGACCTCTATCAAGATTGTTCAAATTATAGCCCTTGGGCCCAAAATGCCCCCGCCCCAAGACCCTTTGGTTTCACATAGACTTATATAGGAAAATTCTTAAAAATCTTCTTCTCTGAAACTGCAAAACCCATGTCTTTGATATTTGGTATGGAGCTTCATCTAATGGACAATCAAGCCTTTATTGATATTTGGTATGAAGCTTCACCTTTTTAGACCTCCCTCAACATTATACACATTATAACCTTGGGGTCAATAATGGCCCTCCCCAGGGCCCACTTGTTACTCTATGGATCAGGTGAGCGATCCAGGGCCATCATGGCCCTCTTGTTTATGTCAACCTAATATAAAGAGTCCATTTCCCAAGAACTATAGGAGGTTTATTAATGATACTTGTCTAGGGGTGGCAATTTTTATACGAGCATCCATGTTTGACCTTGACCTACATTTAATGGTTTTGGGACTTAGCACCCAAACAGGCACGACATAGCCTTTGGCATAATTCTTGTTCTATATAATTCATTTTGATATAAAATGGTTGTAAAGCTGACATGGACTCACCTTTGGACAACAACAAATGTGTTATAAAGCGGTTTTGGCATAGTTCTCATATCTAACAGGCTACTGTACACATCGCCAAATACCATATTTACCCTAAATATTCAGACTCCACCATTACATACCAAATACATACAGTATATTTGGTAGGCTTATTAGACTAACAAAAAAATGGAATGATAGACAACTACTAACATAGTGCAAATTCCAAACACAGGCAACTGTTTAAGTCTTCAATGAAGGAACATGCTTAACCAGTATATGCCTAGTGGCCATTTTATGGGACACTAGCAAACAGTGCAGACCCAGATCAGATGATGCAGCATCTAATCTGGGTCTTCACTGTTGCATAAAGAACATTCATTTTTGTAAAATTGGCCACAAACAAAAACAAACCTGACACCCCTATGATTGAAAATGAACTGCTCCAAACTTACTAGGTGGAAGATTATTTCAGGGCCTCCACTTATCAGGGCCTTTGAGAAATAGATTGGGCTGCATGATGCTTCCAATGCAGAGCTGAAACTGACCGCACATGAGTACTGGTAAATGGCTTAGAAGTTCTAAGCATGCCCAGGCAAAGTGGTACACATAGGACCGTCCCTACATATAAACCTCTTGGTTTGTTTGGGTGGCAGGGCTTGAGATGTCATTTCATCTGTGTCGGGTGAAAGTCCCACAAAATTGGAAGCAGTGTCTCCATAATGACCTAAATAGTGTTGATGGTGATGTAAAACCTCTCAATCCAAACAAACAAAAAAACAAGCCTAATTTCAGCAGAAAAGAGTTTTCCTCACTTCATATAGTGTTAGTACATGTCAAAATTTAGGAATGTCAGCTTGAGTCATTTAAAGAATTCATTTAGAAAATTGATGAACTTTTTGCGGACAGTGCAGGCCCAGATCAGATGCCACATTCTGTGGCATCTGATCTGGGGCTGCGCTGTTCGTAAATGTCCAGTTCTTGAATTAACCATCTAAAATGAATCTACTAACACACGGATTTAATGCATGCTTATGATCTTACAGAGGATGTTCAGAAGACCTGCTTGAGTTATATGAGCTGTCACATGGACAAAGTAGTGACATCGAAAAGCTTTGCGACACTACCTCAAGATCTCATGCTCGACATAATACAGGCTACCACTGCCAAGCTATCAATATAGATTACAGTTGACGCGTGTTATCTCAAACACTGAATATCTCAAACTACTGCTTCAGTCTAACTGTTGTTTTGTTTTGCTGTATGTTCATTAGATTTCAACTCCTTTTATCTCAAACCACTGTTTTCTAGGACCAATATTTCTGGTTTCTTGGAGAAATAGATTGGACTGCATGGTGCTTCCGCGCAGAGCTGAAACCGACTGAATTTGAGTACTGGTAAACCGCTTAGGTCTAAGCCTGCGCAAGAAGAGTGATGCGAGTCAGACTGCTCCTTAAACCCTAGCAGTTTCTGTGGACGATAGGGCTTGAGATGTCATTTCATCTTAGTGTCGGTTAAATGTCCCACAAAACTGGAAGCAACAACTCCAAAATTACCTAACTAGTTTTGGCAGGCGTGTAAAACTCAAGCAAAACAAAGTCCCTTGCAGTTTGAGTGTAATTGAATGAAAATGTATGAAAAACATATGAGCCAAAGCATGAAAAAATCTACAATAAGATATGTGCTACCTTGATTGCTATGGCTATGCTTTTTGTTGCTGTAATTGCTATGGCTATGAATTTTGTTGCTGTGATTGCTATGGCTATGCAGTTTGTTGCTGTAATTGCTATGGCCATGCATTTTGTTGCTGTAATTGCTATGGCTATGCTTTTTGTTGCTGTAATTGCTATGGCCATGCATTTTGTTGCCTTAATTGCTATGGCTATGCAGTTTGTTGCTGTAATTGCTATGGCCATGCATTTTGTTGCTGTAATTGATATGGCTATGCTTTTTGTTGCTGTTATTGCTATGACCATGCATTTTTGGCCATGCATTTTGTTGTTGTAATTGCTATGGCCATGTATTTTGTTGCTGTAATTGCTGGGGCCATGCATTTTGTTGCTGTAATTGCTATGGATATGCAGTTGCTGTAATTGCTATGGCCCTGCATTTTGTTGCTGTAATTGCTATGGCCATGTATTTTGTTGCTGTAATTGCTATGGCCATGTATTTTGTTGCTGTAATTGCTATGGTTATGCAGTTGCTGTACTTGCTATGGCAATATATTTTGTTGCTGTAATTGCTATGGCTATGCATTTTGTTGCTGTAATTGCTATGGCTATGCAGTTGCTGTAATTGCTATGGCCATGTATTTTGTTGCTGTAATTGCTATGGCCATGCATTTTGTTGCTGTTATTGCTATGGATATGCAGTTGTTGTAATTGCTATGGCCATGCATTTTGTTGCTGAAATTGCTCTGGCCATGCATTTTGTTGCTGTAATTGCTATGGCCATGCATTTTGTTGCTGTAATTGCTATGGATATGCAGTTGCTGTAATTGCTATGGCCATGCATTTTGTTGCTGTAATTGCTATGGCTGTGTATTTTGTTGTTGCTGTAATTGCTATGGCCATGTATTTTGTTGCTGAAATTGCTATGGCTGTGTATTTTGTTGCTGTAATTGCTGTGGCCAAGCATTTTGTTGCTGAAATTGCTATGGCCATGCATTTTGTTGCTGTAATTGGTATGGCCATGTATTTTGTTGCTACAATTGGTATGGCTGTGTATTTCGTTGGTGTAATTGCTATTGCCATGCATTATGTTGCTGAAATTCTGGTAAACTATTGTGATCAGTCAATGTCTGTCGTCCGTCATCTGTCATCAAAAATTGCTTTAAAAGACTTCTCCTAAACCCTTGGGCCAATTTCATTTAAACTTCACAGGAATGTTGCCTAGGTGGCTCTCTACCAAAAAAGCTAAAATCGTTCTGCACAGATGAACAAGATGGCCACCAGAGCTAAAAATAGAAAAATCTTTAAAGGACTACTTCTCCCAAACCCCTGGGCGAATGTCATTCAAACTTAATAAGAATGATGCTTAGGTGACCCTCTACCAAAATAGCTAAAATCGTTCTGTTCCGATGAACAATATGGAAACCAGAGCTAAAAATAGAAAAACATCAACAAATTGTTTAAAATGCTAACTCCTTCAAACCCTTGGGCCAATTTCAGTTAAACTTCCCAGGAATGTTGCCTAAATCACTGTCAACCAAAATAGCTAAACTCGTTCCACTCCGATGAACAAGATGGCCACCAGAACTAAAAATAGATAAAATCTTTAAATGACTACTCCTCCCATGTCCATGGGCCACTTTCATTCAAACTTCATAGGAATGTTGCTTAGATGATCCTCTACCAAAATAGCTAAAATGATCCCGCTCTGATGGGCAAAATGGCCACCATAGATAAAAAATAGAAAAACATCAAAAATTTTTTGCCTGAAACACGAACTCCTAAACCCTTGGGCCAGTTTGATTCAAACTTCACAGGAATGTTAAGTAGGTTACTCCCTATCATAATAGCTAAAATCCTTCCACTCTGACTAACAAGATGGTCACCAGAGCTAAAAAAAGAAAAAATCTTAACGACAACTCCTGTACCCTTGGGCCAAATTCATTTACACTTCATAGGAATGTTGCTTAGATGACCCTCTACCAAAATAGCTAAAACAATCCCACTCCAATGAACAAAATGACCACCAGAGCAAAAAATAGAAAAGAACATAAATTCCCTTCAAACACGAATTTTTCCTAAACTGTTGGGTCAATTTGATTCAAACTTCACAGGAATGTTGCCCAGGTGACACCCTACCAAGATAGCTGAGATCGTTTTGCTTTGATGAACAAGATGGCCACCAGAGCTAAAAATAGAATGTACTAGAGACAGTGACATTCAGGTGAGCGAATCAGGGCCCTCTAGGCCCTCTTGTTTTGAAAACAGTATAGATCTAGATCAGCTGGCTTAATAAGCCATCTGATCAGGTTCTATACTGTTTTCCATTCTGCTTCTGCATCTATGTAAACTTGAGGTCATGCCACACATTTGGCTGAAAGTAGGGGAGGAGTGTAGCATTCTAAAATATTCACCATGGTGACGGTTCAGTCTGGCCTTTGTCATTTGACTACAACACAGTTTCTTTGTTTGTTCATGAAAATTGAGTTTTACATTTAATTCAGATTGTTTTACAAACACTTTGAACATGATGGCCAACACTTTTAAAATGATTTTTATATGTTGTCTGCTATTATATGTATTTTAATGCCATGTGATATTGTTTGTAAACATTGTCTTACTAATTTTACCTCATCTGAAAGAATGTGATATAGTACATGTGCATATATTATTGACTTTTTAGTATATTCTGTATTCTTATACGTTTTAAAAGATTCTAATTTATACCATTTTCATTTTGTTACAATATACTATTTGTTATGTCTTTTCTTGTTGATGTTTTAAGAAGTTAGGGGTTTTGCCCAGCCGGACGCTGAAATGAAATATGAGGGTGTCTGGGGTGAAAAATGCCTCTTAATTGACGCTGGCAAAGCATGCTGCAGACAGTGGAAATAGCCAGTGCCAAACCCCTTAATTGTTGCCTGGACAGCAGTGTGAAGATTAGGTTTCGGTCAAAAATACATGTGAAATCACACTTTTTGACAATTTGAGTTGCCCCCTCGTTACCATGGCAACAATGATTTAGCCTAAAATGGTTCCATTTGAAAGGCTATTGCCCAATGAACATTTCCTGCCGAGTTTGATGTAAAACAGATAATTTATTATAAAATAATGGTTATATGAAGTTGCTATATTAGGCAACACTGTGAAAATCAGCAAAATCCACAAAGTCCTCAAGTGGGAATGGGTTAAGAAGCCGAAAAAAAACTACATCTGAAAATGTCATCTGCTTATGTCGTCTGCTGAATCTTCTTGCAAACTTTTTATTCCCCTGGCATACGAAGTATGTCAGGGTATGCCAGGGGGGTATATAGTTTTCGTCTTTCCGTCTGTTCGTCCGTTCGTTGGTTCGTTTGTTCGTTAGTTTGTTCGTTCATACTTCCGTCTGTTACGCCGTTCGCAAACCTTTACGTCAAAGTTTTGCGTTAAACCTTTTTGACAGCTCATATCTCTGTAACCACGTGTTAGATGCTCTTCATATTTGGTAAAGGATATCTATATAGCATTACCTTTCATATATAATATCCCTGGGGCAGCCCCTGGGTGGGCTGTCTGTCTGTCCATCTGTCTGTCTGTTCATCTACTTTTACGTCAAAGTTTTGTGTTAAACCTTTTTCATTGCTGATATCTCTGTAACCAAATGTTACATTCTCTTCATATTTGGAAAAGGATATCTCTGTAGCATTACCTTTCATATGGAATATTTAAGCCCCTGGGTGGGCTGTCTGTCTGTCTGTCCGTCTGTCTGTTCATCTACTTTTACGTCAAAGTTTTGTGTTAAATATGTTCTATAAAAGGGTTATCCTTTGGAAGCAAGGAATACACCACAGAACTGGAAAATATGAAGTGCACACGCTGTCTGGGCCAGACCAGCCAGCTTCGGCCAACTAGGCCCCATCAGTGACTCAAGTATTTTCAAAATTCAACAATGGAATCAATGACCCCAAAGGACAAGAAAATATAAACTACACCATGATGTAGGGCAGGGAGAGGTTTTACGGCCGCCACACATTCCCAGACACCAGCTGTAGTGACGTTAAATATGTTCTATAAAGGGTTATCCTTTGGAAGCAAGGAATACACCACAGAACTGGACAATATGAAGCGCACACGCTGTCTGGGCCAGACCAGTGAGCTTCAGCCAACTAGGCCCCATCAGTGACCCTCAAGTATTTTCAAAATTCAACAATGGAATCAATGACCCTTTTTGATTGCCATTATCTCTTCACCACACGTTGGATTCTTTTCATATTTGGTACAGGATATCTCTATAGCATTACCTTTCATATGGAATATCTAAGCCCCTGGGTCAAGTCCCTGGGTGGACTGTCCGTCCTGGGTAGACCGTCCGTCTGTTTGTCAATTTTTACGTCAAAATTTTGTGTTAAACCTTTTTGATTGCTCATATCTCTGTAACCTCTTGTTAGATTCTCTTCATATTTGATACAGAATATAGCTATAGTATTAACTTTCATATGGAATATCTAAGCTCCTGGGTCAAGCCCCTGGGTGGGGCTAGGGGTCAACAATTAAGGCATTTTGATTATGTCTAAGTTTTGTGTTAACTGTTTTCATTATACTCCTTGTTGTTGAAATGCATTGGTTATTCAAGTGGACTAAATGGAAAGTTTATATGGAAACGTTCAATGATACAGACAAATTGTCATTTCCAATATAAGGATGGCACTGGCCAGGGGTATATGTGCCCCACTGGGCACTTTCTCTAGTTTGAAACGTTTTCATACAGGCATACAGTGTGGACCCAGATCAGACTTCTTCTAAAGGAGCAGTCTGATCTGGGTCCACACTATTTGCAAAAATGACTTTTAAAGTAATGAGCAGACGACAAAGCAGACGATAATTGTCATGATTGGCATTTTATGGGTTAAACAAAACTAAGTCACATCTCAGGACTATTTTCCAAGCCTACCCTCAGAAACAATCCACCGACCAGTGCTCTGAGGTCATTGATTAGTTTAACTCATAAAATGCCAATCACGACAAATGTCACGTTTTGTCGTCTGCCCGTTACTTTAAAAGTCATGCTTTATACTCAAAATGTTCTTTCGGATCATTACACCACTTTTACGGTAATACTTTTTTATTCTGTACATCATTGTTCACATACATTATTAAAGACAATAGTTAATTTTCTTGTACAGTTGTTAAGTAGTCCTTCATTGTCCATATTTCCCGGCCTTGTTAGCTCAGTCTGATGCAGGTCTGACTGGTGATCAGGAGGATACGGGTTTGATACCTGCCGTGGTCGGCAACATTCTTTCATGGCGACTGATCATGAAATCTTCTCTATGGTCATTCCCTCCCTTCCACTGATTCGAGAAGCTCAGTTGTAGGTTCTGGCGAAAGAATGTGCACTGTACTGATTAACCGCTTACGTATAAGCCTGCCCAGGAAAAGTGTGGATAAGTAAACTGACCGGCTAAAAATGACCTAAAATAGTGTTGACTGGGCCATTAAACTCCAATACAAACAATCAATGGCAGTATCTGTTCCCTAATATTTTGTTTGTCGTGAAGAATTTTCTGCCATAAGGAGTAGTATTATGAAAGGTCATAAAGGGTCTTTCTCCCTAAATTTATCCAAGAAACAAATGTTGTGGACATTTGTTAAAATCGCCTCGATGAGGAGATTCTAACAAATTTTCACAACATTAGTAAACAAATGTATCCACAACATTAGTTTCTTGGTGTATTTAAAAATACCATGGTCTTGGAAAAACTCCATTAATTTGTCTCATCCATTCCAATACAACTGTCGTTATAAAAAAATTGTCACATTAAGGGGAATGGGTACACCTTCAGGGGAGGCAACTCCTGCCAAAGTATTTTTGTCTCCCATGTCAATAGGGGTCAACTCTTAAAGGAGTGTAGACCCCTTTTTCAGTGGGTCAGGGCTTATAGAAAAGCGATCAGGAAGTCTGAAAGACTTCTCCCTTTGAAAATCTGCCAGGTGTTCCCATTCCCCTTAAATATCGGGATAAAGAGGGTTGACTGAATTATACTTAAGGGGAATGGGAACACCTGGCTGATTTTTCCACCGTTTTTCAAAGGGAGACAGCTTCAGGACTTCCTGTTTGCTTTTCTATAAGCCCTGTCCTGCTGAAAAAGGAGTCTATTCTTAAAGGAAAGAATTTGCTCCTCAGGAGCAAATTCTTTCCTTTAAGAGTTGACCCCAATTGACATGGGAGACAAAAATACTTTTGCAGGAGTTGCCTCCCCTTAAGGTGTTCCCATTCCTCTTAAAAGAACTGGGCAGAATAACATATGACATTTACTGCACTATACTGGTTAACTGCTTAGAAAGACTAAGCCTGTCCAGGAAATGTGTGACCAACTCAACAGGACCACAGTAGTTATAGCCCCGCTTTGAAAATGTGGGAGCAAAATTGGATTTGCCTTGTCCTTCTGAGATTTCTGTAATTCATGATAACTCAAAAACCGTTTGAGGTATTTTCATGAAACTTCACACAAATGTAAAGCACTATGAGACGATGTGCAGAGCATATGAACCATAACACTGGATTGCCTACTTTTGGAGTTATTGCCCTTTTTGAACAGTGAAAAATGGCAATTTTAACCTTGTCCGCTCCATAACTCAAAAACCGTTTGAGGTATTTTCATGAAACATCACACAAATGTAAAGCACTATAAGACGATGTGTAGAGCGCATGAACCATAACTCTGGATTGCCTACTTGAGTTTTTGCCCTCTGAACATTGAAAAATGGCAATTTCAACTTTGTCCGCTGCATAACTAAAATAAACGTTCGAGGTATTTTCATGAAACTTCACACAAATGTAAAGCACTATAAGACGATGTGCCGACACATGAACCATAACTCTGGATTGCCTTCTTTTGGAGTTATTGCCTTTGAACATTGAAAAATGGCACTTGGAAAAAACACGGTATGGTAATAATTCGTGTCCGGTATCCTGTAATGAATTTGGTTTATTAGATAATTCTACAATACCAATTTCAATCCCTTGTACCACCTTTAATTAGAGGCTGAAAGCTGAAAACATTTTTTTCTTGTATTTTTCATTTCTGATAGCGCTATAGCTCGGCTATAGTCGGATCCTCTAACAGTTCTAGTTTTGACTGGGTTGTAAAATTCAATACCGGTAAGAGCTCTGCTGAGTGAGCAGTATACACCAGTGAGGCGCCTTTATTAGAAAATGGTAATATAAATGAGCAGGACTTTGTCATTAACTCTGTCGCACTTAAACAATATCATCAAAGTTGATGTAACGTCATAAGGTTGCATCAACATTTATATTATGTTGCATATATGTTGTGTGCCCCTAGGGGACCCTGCTTGGTAACATTATGTAGTATGAATGGACAAAATAAAAAAAGCACTGCATCATGCCCCACCACTACCTTTACATCAAGCAAGTGCCATAACACTATTAAAAAGGAATTCAAAGTGAAGGTGGTGCATTAGTATCTCCCTAGATAAAGTTGACATGAATAAATGACTGAGATGACTATTCTCAATGTTCATAGGGCCATAGCTCCAAAAGGAAGTAAACCAGAATTACAGTTCTTATTTCCAGGAAATAACTTTTTAGCTCACCTGGGCCAAAGGCTCCAGGGGAGCTTATAGGATGGTAGTCCGTCCGTCATCCCTCCGTCCACACTTTTGACCAGCTATATCTCTGCAGCCTGCAGGCTGATCTCAATCATTTCTTATCTGTAGCATGCCTCTGGTGGGGCATTGATGACAGTAGCTTTTTATCGAAATCGAATGAAAACTTTGGTTGCTATAGCAACCACAAGATCCCATAGACTTACAATGGGAAAATGCTTGTCATCACCGTAGCACCTTCAGTTTTGATCGGATCTTTCTGAAATTTATATATAAGTAGACAAGGGATGAAAGCTCGGATGAGTTTGAAAACTGGCCAAGTCGGCCCATTTATCATAGAGTTACATCCCTTTGATTGCTGAAAACGTCTATTTTTAGCTAACCTGTCACATAGTGACGAGGTGAGCTTTTGGGATCACTTTTTGTCTGACGTGCGTTAACTTTTTCTTCAAACGACATCTCCTAAACCACTGATCAGATTTTGACCCTTTCAAAGTTGCTAAAATGGTTCCGGTACTTTGCACATCTAGGTCACAGGAGCTAAAAATAGATTTTTTTACTGAAAATTTTAAAAATCTTCCTGAAACCACATGGCCCAGGCCTTTGATATTTGGTATGAAGCTTCATCTAGTGGGCCTTTACCAAGATTGTTCATATTATAGCCCTGGAGCCAAAAATGACCCCGCCCCGGCGCCAGCTGGTTTTACATAGGCTTATATAGGGAAAACCTTTAATAATCTTCTCTGAAACCGCGAGGCCCAGGTCTTTGACATTTGGTGTGAAGCTTTATCTAGTGGACCTCTATCAAGATTGTTCAAATTATAGCACTAGGGCCAAAAATGCCCCCCATCCCGGGGCCCTTTGGTTTTTTCATAGGCTTATATAGGGAAAATATTTAAAAATCTTCCCTGAGACCACAAGGCCAAGGTCTTTGATATTTGGTATGAAGCTTCTTCTAGTGTACCTCTACCAAGATTATTCAAATTATAGCCCTGGGGCCAAAAATGCCCCCGCCCCGGGGCCCTTTGGTTTTACATAGACTTATATGTGGAAAATCTTTAAAACACTTCTTCTCTGAAACCGCAAGGCCCAGTTCTTTGATATTTGGTATGAAGTTTCATCTAGTGGACCTCTATCAAGATTGTTCAAATTATAGGCCTAGTGCGAAAAATGCCCCAACCTGCGGGCCCTTTTGTTTAACATTGGCTTATATAGGGAAAATCTTTAAAACTCTTCTTCTCTGAAACCGCAAGGCCCAGTCCTTTGATATTGGGTATGAAGCTTCATCTAGTGGACCTCTATCACGATTATTCCAATTATAGGCCTAGTGTGAAAAATGCCCCCACCTGCGGGCTCTTTGGTTTAACATTGGCTTATACAGGGAAAATCTTTAAAAATCTTCTCCAAAATAGCACGGCCCAGATCTTTGATATTTGGTGTGTAGCTTCATCTAGTGGACCTCTACCAAGATTTTCAAACCTTGTCGCTGCGGGGACTCCAAAATTTATATAGACTTATATAAAGAAATCTTTAAAAATCTTCTTGTCTGAAACCAGAAGGCGCCAGTCTTAGATATTTGGTATGAAGCTTCACTTTCTAGACCACTACCAAGATAATTCAAATTATAGCCCAGGGCAAATAATGGCTCTCCCAGGGGCCCACTTGTTACCCTATGGATCAGGTGAGCAATCCAGGGCTATCATGGCCCTCTTGTTGACCTTGTCAACACCTTTAGTTTTGATCCGATCTTTCTGAAACTTATATACAACGTGGCTGGGGATAAAAACTCAGACGAGTTTAAAAACCGGCCAGGTTGGCCCATTTATCATTGAGATACGGCCCTTTGGTTGCTGAAAATGTCTATTTTTATCCCCCGCCGAAGGCGGAGGGATATAGTTTTGGCGTTGTCCGTCCGTCCGTCCTTCCGTCCGTCTGTCACACTTTGTCCGGAACCGTTTCTCAGCAACTATTGCATGGAATTAAATGAAACTTGAAATAAATATGTATTATTATGCTGTGGTGATGCACGCGCAATTATTTTTTTGATTGACTTTTTACATCCAGAGTTATGGCCCCTTGAATGATTGAAATTCTGGATTTTTCGTCGTCTCACTTTGTCCGGAACCGTTTCTCAGCAACTATTGCATGGAATTAAATGAAAATTGAAATAAATATGTATTATTATGCTGCAGTGATGCACGCGCAATTTTTTTTCGGATTGACTTTTTACATCCAGAGTTATGGCCCCTTAAATGATTGAAATCCTGGATTTTTTCGTCATCTCACTTTGTCCGGAACTGTTTCTCAGCAACTATTGCATGGAATTAAATGAAACGTGAAATAAATATGTATTATTATGCTGCGGTGATGCACGCGCATTTTTTTCTGTACTGACTTTTTACATCCAGAGTTATGGCGCCTTAAATGATCGAAATTCTGAATTTTTCGTCGTCTCACTTTGTCCGGAACCTTTTCTCAGCAACTATTGCATGGAATTAAATGAAACTTGAAATAAATATGTATTATTATGCTGTGGTGATGCACTCGCATTTTTTTCCGGATTTACTTTTTACATCCAGAGTTATGGCCCCTTAAATGATTGAAATTCTGGATTTTTCGTCGTCTCACTTTTTTGTCGGGAACTGTTTCTCAGCAACTATTGCATGGAATTAAATGAAACTTGAAATAAATATGTATTATTATGCTGTGGTGATGCACGCACAAATTTTTTTCGGATTGACTATTTACACCCAGAGTTATGGCCCCTTAAATGATTAAAATTCTGGATTTTTCGTCGTCTCACTTTGTCTGGAACCGCTTCTCAGCAACTATTGCATGGAATAAAATGAAACTTGAAATAAATATGTATTATTATGCTGCCGTGATGCACGCGCAATTTTGTTTTCTCAATTTTGGCCAGATATATTTTCTTGCCATTCTACACGAAAAACCCATTCGGCGGGGGATATCAATTCAACGAATTTGCTTGTTGACCTTGTCATCACCCTAGACCCTTCAGTTTTGATTGCATCTTTCTGAACCTTATATGTAAGGTGGCTTTGGGTGAAAACTCCAATGTGTTGGAAAACCCGCCAAGTCGGCCCATTTATCATAGAGTTTCATCCCATTGATTGCTGAAAATGCCTACTTTTGACCTTGTCATCACCGTAGCGCCTTCAGTTTTGATCAGATCTTTCTGAAACTTATATGTAAAGTGGCTAAGGATAAAAACTCAGATGAGTTCGAAAACTGACCAAGTTGGGCCATTTATCATAGAGTAACGTCCCTTTGATTGGTGAAAATACCTATTTTTAGCTCACCGTCACGTAGTGACGAGGTGAGCTTTTGGGATCACTTTTTGTCCGTCGTCCGTTGTGTGTCTGTGCGTCCGTGCGTAAACAATTTCTTCAAACGACATCTCCTCCTAAACCACTGATCGGATTTTGACCAAACTTCACAGGAATGATCCTTAGGAGGTCCCCTTTCAAAGTTGTTCAAATGGTTCCGGTCCGTTGCACATATAGGTCACAGGAGCCAAAAATAGATTTTTTTCACCAAAAACTTAAAAAATCTTCTTCTCTGAAACCGCAAGGCCCAGGTCTTTGATATTTGGTATGAAGCTTCATCTAGTGGACCCCTACCAAGATTGTTCAAATTATAGTGCTGGGGCCAAAAATGCCCACGCCCCGGGGCCCTTTGGTTTTACATGGGCTAAAATAGGGAAAATCTTTAAAAATCTTCTCCTCTGAAACCGCAAGGCCCAGGTCTTTGATATTTGGTATGAAGCTTCATCTAGTGGACCCCTACCAAGATTGTTCAAATTATAGTGCTGGGGCCAAAAATGCCCCCGCCTCTGGGCCCTTTGGTTTTACATGGGCTTATATAGGGAAAATCTTCTTGTCTGAAACCACAAGGCCCAGGTCTTTGATATTTGGTATGAAGGTTCATCTAGTGGACCCCTACCAAGATTGTTCAAATTGTAGTGCTGGGGCCAAAAATGCCCCCGCCCCGGGGCCCTTTGGTTTTACGTAGGCTTATATAGGGAAAATCTTTAAAAATCCTTTTCTCCGAAACTGCAAGGACCAGGTCTTTGCTATTTGGTATGAAGCTTCATCTAGTAGACCCCTGCCAAGATTGTTCAAATTATAGTGCTGGGGCCAAAAATGCCCCTGCCCCGGTGCCCTTTCGTTTTACACAGGCTTATATTGGGAAAATCTTTAAAAATCTTCTTCTCTGAAATCGCAAGGCCCAGGTCTTTGATATTTGATATGAAGCTTCATCTAGTGGACCCCTACCAAGATTGTTCAAATTGTAGTGCTGGGGCCAAAAATGCCCCCGCCCCGGGGCCCTTTGGTTTTACATGGGCTTATATAGGGAAAATCTTTAAAAATCTTCTTCTCTGAAACTGCAAGGCCCAGGTCTTTGCTATTTGGTATGAAGCTTCATCTAGTGGACCCCTACCAAGATTGTTCAAATTACAGTGCTGGGGCCAAAAATGCCCCGCCCCGGGGCCCTTTGGTTTTACATAGGCTTATATAGGGAAAATCTTTAAAAATCTTCTTCTCTTAAACCACAAGGCCTAGGTCTTTGATATTTGGTATGAAGCTTCAGCTAGTGGACCTCTACCAAGATTGTTCAAATTATAGCCCTGAGGCCAAAAATACCCCCGCCTCGGGGGCCCTTTGGTTTTACATAGACTTATATAGGAAAAATCTTTAAAAAATTTCTTCTGTGAAACCACAAGGCCTAGGTCTTTCAAAGTTTGATATATGACGTGAAATTTCATCTAGTGGACCCCTACCAAGATTGTTCAAATTATAGTGCTGGGGCCAAAAATGCCCCGCTCCAGGGCCCTTTGGTTTTACATAGACTTATATAGGGAAATCTTTAAAAATCTTCTTCTCTGAAACTGCAAGGCCCATGTCTTTGATATTTGGTATGGAGCTTCATCTAGTGGACAGTTATAGCCTTTGTTGATATTTGGCATGGAGCTTTACCTTTTTAGACCTCCTTCAACATTATGCACATTAGAACCTTGGGGTCAATAATGGCCCTCCCCAAGGCCCACTTGTTACTCTATGGATCAGGTGAGCAATCCAGGGCCATCATGGCCCTCTTGTTGAACTTGTCATCACCGTAGACCCTTCAGTTTTGATCGGATCTTTCTGAAACTTATAGGTAAGTAGGCTTGGGATAAAAACTCGGATGAGTTTGAAAACCGGCCAAGTCGGCCCATTTATCATAGAGTTACATCCTTTTAAGAGGTGAAAATGCCTATTTTTTACCTTGTCATCACTGTAGCGCCTTCAGTTTTGATCAGATCTTTCTGAAACTTATATGTAAAGTGGCTGGGGTAAAAAACTCGAATGAGTTTGAAAATCGTCCAAGTCGGCCCATTTATCACTGATTGCTGAAAATGCCTATTTTCAGCTCACCTTGGCCGAAGGCTCCAGGGGAGCTTATAGTATATACAATGGGTCGTCCGTTCGTTGTCCGTCCATCCACACCTTTGACCAGTTATATCTCTGCAGGCTGATTTGTTTGATTTGAGGTTTAACGTCCCCTTCAACACTATAAAGGTCATCATAAGTCCCTAAGTTTTGAACAAGTTAGAGAGAATAAAGCTTGAATGTGTTTGCAAAATAACATCGTTGGCACATTACTCCCAGAGTTAAGTCCCCTTCTTTGCTGAAAATGTCTATTTTGTACCTTGTCATCACCATTAGTTCTTTAGTTTTGATTGAATCTTCCTGAAAGTAGCATGTAAGTAGGTTGGGATTGAAAGTTCGGATGAGTTTGAAAACTGGTGATGTCTGCCTATCTCTCATAGAGTTACGTCTCCTTGTTTTCTGGATCTTTTTGAAACTTATACATAAGTAAGTAAGGGATAGAAGCTTGGATGAGTTTGAAAACTGGCAAGGTCAGCCCATTAATTGTAAAGTTGCATCCCCTTGCTCGCAGAAGATGCTATTATTTACCTTGTAATCACCGTAGCCCCTTCAGTTTTTATCGGATCTTCTTGATAAGTCAGGGATAAAAGCTTAGTTGAGTTCGAAAACTGATGAGACCAGCCTGTCTTTCATAGAGTTCCGTCTGTTTGATTGCAGAAAATGCCTATTTACAAATTATAACCTTGTCATCACTGTAGCCCCTTTAGTTTTCATCAGATCTTCTTGAAACTTATGAATAGTAACTCAGGGTTAAAAGCTGAAATGAGTTCGAAAATTGACGAGTTCAGCAAATTTGTCATAGAGGTACATCCCTTTGATTGCAGAAAAATCCTGTTTTCATCTGTTTTTGACCTTGTCATCAGCATAACTCCATGAGTAACAACTGGAACTTCCTGAAACTTTGAATCTGTTAGCTCAGGTGAGCGATATACGACCAGCCATGGTCCTCTTGTTTAAAGTTCTTATTTCCTGCAAAACTCATCATGGTGCTGAACCTTTGTGTGAAGTTTATGGAAAATATCTCCTGTTTACAGAGTATATACAAGTATATCATGATTTGCTGATGTGAAAGGGTGCAGACAAGAGAATTTCTGACCCAAAATTTACAGTTGGGGGGGGGGGGGGGGGGGCTGTGACCTTGAAAATAAGGTTAAGGTTTCAAGAACAAACAGAGCACCAGCAATTGTCCTGAACTGATATGTATTGGTCACTCGAAAAACTTTTGTTCCTGCATCCCATAAGGGCTTCATATGAAATTTGGCTTAAATTTGCCCAGCTGGTTTTCAAAAAAAAAAATATTTTGATATCTGAGAGACCCTTAACAAAGGTCAGTAAGTAACCTTGACCTTTGGTACTCATATAGCTTAATTCATTTAGCTGATTGCATATACCATTTAAGTTCACAGGCAATAACAGTTTTTGAAAAATGATCCACTTTCACATTTTCCCATATAAAGTGTAAGTGGCCAAAATTAACTTAAGCACAAAATGGGTCAAGGTCAGCCCAGACACATCATTTGAACAAATTACTTTAGGCTGGAGTACCCAATGCTACCGGCAGAGAAGAAAATTTTTGAAGAATGTTTTACCTTATATTGGCAACATTTTACCTTAAATGGGCATGCTGGCCATCTTGGTCATGTGCCCAAACTCATGTCTTTGCATCCATATGAAATTTGGTTACAAATGGCACAGTGGTTTCTGAGAAAAAAAGTTTTGATTTTTGTATCTGAATGACCTTGAGCCTAGGTAAAGGAATGGGTTTGACCTCGAATACACAATGAAGTATCATTAACTTATTTAGCTAAATGCATCTACCAATTTTCAGATCACAGGCTGCAATAGGTTCCTAAAAATACACAGTTTTGACTTGTTTCCATAGGCAATGCGAACAAAGTTGATCTTGGCCTAAAATAGGTCAATATCATCCAAGGGTTATCATTTGAAAATATGACTGGCTCAAGTCCTCAATGCAACATACCAATCGGCCCAATGGTTCCAGATGAGACAATTTTTGAAGGGTTTTTACTTTATAAGGGCATGGCAGCCATCTTGGTCACGTTACCTTGAGCCTGTGATGAAACTTAAGTTTCCCTATTTCATGGATGCTTCACATGAAATTTGACTTCAATCGGCCCAGTGGTTTCAGAGAAGATGTTCGAAAATGTTGACAGACGACAGACAACGGCCTGTTACCATACTATAAGCTCACCTATGACATGCTATGAGCCTTCGGCTCAGGTAAGCTAACACGGTGAAAAATAAGCGTTGGGATTGCAAATATTATGGACAGCTGCGAGGCTTAGTGTGTGGACACTAAGCCGTGTAACTCTTTTTCAACAGACGATATTTTGCGATCCATGAAAAACGTCAAGGTAAACTCTCCAAAGTGATTCTGCTCCAACAGGACAATGCAAGGGTCCACACTCGCAAAATTGCAATGGATGCTGTTGAGCGGAATGGGTACGAGCTAATACCGCACCCCGCCTATTCTTCGGACTTAGCTCCTAGTGACTATTTCCTATTCCCAAACTTGAAAAAGGATATCCGTGGACGCCATTAACGGTCCAACGAAGAAGTCGTGGCGGCAGTTGAGGAGTGGGTCGGAGACAAGGAAACTGGCTTCTTCAGTTCTGGACTGATGGCACCAGAACAGCGTTGGTCCAAGTGTATCATTCTAGGGGCTAATTACATCGAAAAAGAAGAGATCGATCTCACCCAGCAATAAGTAAGGTTGTTTTATATTGACTCGCCCTCGTACCACGTTTTATTATGATCGTTGCCGTTCTGCTACGTTCTGATACTGTGGCGGACCTTCAGCCACAGTATCAGAACGTAGCATATATCCATATATAGCCATAATTATATAATACGTTTTCACTACGTTTTAGTACGTTTATTGCCGTTCTGCTACGTTTTAAAAACATAATCAAAGCTAGACCTCAATACGTGAAATTGAGACTGTGGCCTAACTATCTTATGTCGTGGTGTTTGTGGACAAAATATACGCTTGCATACCAGCTACCTGCTATTCCACATGGAATAGAAACTCACATCTTACGCTTATCTCACACACGACGGCAATTCGCATTTCTCATATTCAGATATCTCGACTCCGAGCTTCATCTTATCTTCAAGTACATTACGATTACTCGTCCGTGTAACATAGGGTATTGTTTCACTGTGATGATTATTTTGCTGATGAAAATAAGTGATATTTTTCCAATCAATGCCCCCAAACTAGGTTATGGGTGCTCGTAAGAACCGCCCATGAGGCGGTTCTAACGAGTACCCACAACCTATGTTTTGAAGCAGAAATAATAATAAAAACATCGCTAACACTGCATGATACAACGCCACTGCAGGCGAATATGGTTCCTTGGGCACAACAGGCTTGTTTTAGGGTTCTATACATCTGTCAAGGTATTCCATATAGGAAAGAAGCTATGGAGCAAAAACCTTTGTTAACATATATCAAGGGCAGACTATAAAAGAACCATTGTCCTTGGCCATAATATGTTTCCTTTAGTGTTTTATACATCTGTAAAAGTTCTTCAAGATATTTCGTATAGCAAAGGAGAAAAAGGCCAAAAAAAAAAACATATTTCATATCCATTCAGGGCAGATACTCAAGGTCAATGGGCTGAGAGTGGTAGTCCTTGGCCATAATATGTTTTCTTTAGTTGTCTATTTATCTGTGAATTTCTTCCATATATTCCAGTAGGGGAAGGAAAAAGAAACCAAAACCCATTTAGTGCATATTGTAAATGGCCATAGCTCTGTCAAATGTTAACGTATTTTACCCATTAACAATCCCAAACACGCTTCCTTTAGTTGACACTATATCTGTACAGTTTCATGCATATATTCCATTCCGTAAAGGAATAAGAGTCAAAACCATTTGATGGGAATCGTTAACGGCCATTACTCTGTAATATGTTAACGCATTTGCCCATTTACAACCCCAAACATGCTTCCCATAGTGGTCTATATATCTGTGAAGTTTCATCCATATATTCCGCTTAGTAAAGGAATAAGTGTCCAAAACCATTTAATGGGAATTTTAAACGTCCTTTATTCCGTCAAATGTTAACGTAATTTGCCCATTAACAATCCCTAGCCACACATCCCCAATACCAATGTATATACAAAATTTGAAGTTTCATCCAAATATTCCATAAAGTAAAGGAATAAAATCCAAAAACCATTTCATGGGAATTGTTAACGACCAAAACTCGTCAAATGTTAACTCATTTGTTAATGCATTTGACCATTAGCAATCACTAGCATACTTCCTATAGTGGTCTCTTTAACATTATTAGACCTCAAAAAATGGCTATGTTAAAAAAGACGAAAAAAAATGAAAGAAATAATTTTAGGAGTATGAAAAAACCACATGCACATCTTCAGACCTATATGAAAACACCTGCAAAGTTTCAAAACGATCACCCTAAAATTGTGAGAGGAGTTGCGCTAACAAGGTACCCACTCCCTGTACACTTTAACATTATTAGACCTAAAAAATGGCTAAGTTAAAAAAGACGAAAAAAGTAAAAGAAATAATTTTAGGAGTAAGAAAAAACCACATGCACATCTTCAGACCTATATGAAAACACCTGCAAAGTTTCAAAACGATCACCCTAAAACTGTGAGAGTAGTTGCGCTAACAAGGTGCCCACTCCCTATACACTTGAACATTATTATACCTAAAAAAATCTATGTTAAATGAAAACCTATCTAGGGACATAACTCCAAGAGTTATGGGCCCTTGATAACTATTTTACTACAACAGATTCCTTACCTCAGGCATCAAGTGTGATATAAGTTTCATTAATGTAGAACAATAAATACAAAAGTTATTAAACTTATTAAGCAAGATATACAGGAAAATCAAAGTGTCACGGACAAGTTTTCAAGAATTACAAAGGGGAATAACTTTAACAATATTGATCGCAGGACCTTTATTTTCATGTAGCAGCAGCATCTCATCAATATCAACATTTATGCAAAAATGATAAGATTCTGTAAACTATTAAGCAAGATATGCAGGGAAAACCAAAGTGTTACGCACAGACGGACATCATGAAAACAGTATACCCCCTTAAACTTCGTTTGCGGGGGGTATACTCATTAAAACTTTTGGCTCCACTTCTAGATATTTGGATGCTTATCAAATATTGATAATACCTATTTCGATAGTTTGATCAGTCAAATTTAACCCCCCCCCCCCCCCCAACACACAGAACTTCAGTTAAATAAAGCAAATTCTTCTGATACCGAGGCCCCGTTTTTGGATTTACATCTTTCTATTGTAGATGGGTTTGTTTCTTGCAAAATTTATGATAAACGCGATGATTTTGATTTTGAGATTGTAAATTTTCCTTTTTTGGGTGGTTATGTTCCTCGCGCGCCATCCTATGGCGTTTATATTTCGCAATTAATTCAATTTGTCAGAGTGTCTAGTCATGTAACTGATTTCAACACTCGTAATAAATTGTTAACGGCTTAACTTCTTAATCAGGGTTATAGGTACCATAAACTACGCAAAGCCTTTTCAAAATTTTATAGACGCCATTCTGATTTATTTCCAGAATTCAATATTGGACTTAAATCTCTTCTGCAACAAGGTCTATCGGAACCCGAATTTTATGGTGACTTAGTATATAAATTCAGAAAAATATACAACCGCAATGACTTCAGCACCCAATTTCGTAAAATCTTTCTTCGATATAAAAAGATTGGGTACAGCATAAATGTTATACGACAGACTGCATGCATGGTGGTTAACCCAATCACGGTTGACAACTTACTTTGCTTCCCTCTTTAATTGCACGCCGCTAGGCCAGTCCTCCGATTCTATGACGGTTCCGGCGTAAAGGCTTATGTTGGTTGGTACCTGATGCTCTGTCTGTGGTCGGGCCCATGGTTGTCTAACTGTTGGTTTTCTTTTGCTCTAGCATTTCAGTGGTTTCTTGCTGTCGAGTCCTCACCTTTGTTTCATCTCTGTGGTTGTCTGATTTTTGTGTTCACGGAGATATTGCACTGACAAGTTAGGAGGCCTTCTTGCGGACTGAACAAATTATTTGTCTTAATCGCAACGAAAGTAAGGGCGAGGATTGTGGGCACGTAAAATCGATTTAAGCCCCCCCCCCCCCCCCCCCCAGTGGAATTCGTTTCCGCTGACCGTTCCAAGCGGTTCTTCTGTCGCGGTTTATTTTTGTTATGGTTTGTCTTTGGGTGTTTGTGTCGCTTATATTATTTTATTTTGGATAGCCTATTGGCCATTTTATGAGAAAGTAACTGTCCTTTTAGCTTTCCGCTATTGATGTTTCCATTAGGGTCTGTTGTTTCATGTTTGTGTTTCTTTCCCTTTGGTTCTCTGATGGGAGCTGTGGGTTAATTGTATCGACACATGATCATTGCCGCCACTTCTATTTAAAGAAATCTGACCTAGTGTCCTAGATTTTGGCCTGATATGACCCATATTCGAACTTGATTTTCATATCATTAAGGCAAACATTCTGAAAAAGTTTCATGAAGATTAAAGCAAAATTATGGCTTCTAGAGGGTGAACAAGGTTTTTAAAAAATTTGACCCATTGACCTAGTTTTTGACCTGACATAACCCATATTCAAACTTGACCTAGATATCTATCAGGTAAACATTGTGGTAAAGTTTCATGAAGTTTGAAGCAAAATTATGGCTTCTTGAAGGTGAACAATGTTTTTAAAAAGTGACCTGGTGACTTAGTTTTTGATCCATGGCCCATGTGCAAACTTGACCCAGATACTACAAAGTCCAACATTCTGGTAAAGTTTCATGAAGATTGAACACTAGGGCCTCTAGAGGGTGAACTAACTAAATGTTGCCGACGCACGCCGACACAGGGTGATCACAATAGCTCACCCTGAGCACTTCATACTCAGGTGAGCTATAAAAAATAATGTTTTATTGGTATGGAAATTCTTACATAGACAATTCGATTGATCGGACTTGGGCAAAGCCCCGCTGCTTCTATGGATTACACCCAACAATCAGCGTCTCCGCCCATCAGGGCTTGGAGAAATAGATTGAGCTGCATGATGCTTCCACAGAAAGCTGAAACAAACCGAACACGAGTAATTGTAAACCGCTTAGAAGATACAATGTATAAGCCTTACCGGCCCCGATAGCTCAGTTGGTAGAGTGTCCGCTCCAGGGAACGGGAGGTCACGGGTTCGATCCCGGGCCGCGACATACCAAAGTCGTTACAAATGGTACTGGCTGCCTCTCGCTTGGCACTCAGATTTACGGGGTAGAGCTAGGACTGGTCGACCCAGTGTCAGGATAATGTGACTGGGTGTGGTGTCATGTAATGTGTCTGGGACATGATACTTCAGTGAGGCAGCACTATAAAAGTGAGCATTGAGCTAAAATTGTTGAAAGCGACGTTAAACCCGAATTCACACACACACACACACACACACACACACACACACACACACACACACACACACACACACACACACACACACACATGCCCATGAAAAGTGATTCGGACCGTCCCCAGTCACGTATAAACCCTAGCGTTTTCTTTGGACGCCAGGGCTCGTGATGTGTAATTTCATCTCGATGTCGGGTAAAAGTTCCACAAAATTGGAAGCAACATCTCCAAAATAATCTAAATAGTGTTGACGGGGACGTAAAATCTCAACGCAAACTACATAAACATGAACTAAAGCAAGTCGGACGTCCTTCCTTAATCCGTCTGTATGAAAGACATCGGAAATACCCACGAAAAAGGTGTAATTGATAATAATGGATTTTTTCTGGACTTTAAGTATGACTGAAGATGGTATATGACTGATAATAAGTTATATGCTGAATGTCTTTCATACATCAAAGTCGTGTTGATCCTCTACTGGGTATGCTTCGTTTGTTTGCTTTGAGGTTTAACGTCCCCGTCAACACTGTAAAGGTCATTTTGGAGACGTTGCTTCCAATTTTGTGGGACTTTTACCCGACACTGAGATGAAATGACATCTCAAACCCTGTCGCCCAATGAAACCAATGGGGTTTATAATCATGGACGGTCCGACTCGCACAGCATTGCCTGTGCAGGCTTAGATCCTCTAAGCGGTTTGCCAGTACTCGTCTGCGGGTCGGTTTCAGCTCTGCGTGGAAGCATCATGCAGCCCATCTATTTCTTCAAGCCCCGATGGGCCGGGGGTATGTATGCTCCGTAACTGGTGCTTGACTGTATTTTCAATTCTCTCTCTCTGTTTCTCTCTCTCTCTCTATTAGAGTTTCACACATAAATTAACCCGATCAAAAATGGTTGCCTTTGTTTAAATTGAGGTTTCACGTCCTTGTCAACACTTTTTAGGTCATTTTGTGGACGTTGCTTCCAAATTTGTGGGAATTTTACCCGTCATAGAGATGAAATAACATCTCAATCCCTGCCGCCCGAACAAACCAAAAAATGATTATTATGTAGGGACGGTCAGACTCGCATCCCTTTGACTGGGCAGGCTTATTAGACCGCTAAGCGGTGTACTCATGCAGCCTAATCTATTTCTTCAAGCACCGATGGGTGAGGGCGATGACAAGACCGTGAATTTAATACCAATTAAGGGCTCCTAAAGAACATAATCAAAGGAGAAAGCTCTTCATACTATTTTATGCAGTATGATTAGAACGAACAAACATAAAAATCAACTAGCATACACGGTTCTAAAGATATGCTATGCACCAGAAAGCAACACAATTGAGTGGCAAAAAATTACAAAGGGCCATAACTCTAACAAAATTTTATAGAATTGGTTGAAAATTTAATCAGGTAATCTCCTCCTTAGTCCCAATCACTATACCAAATATCAAGGCTGTAGCTCAAATACTTTTTGAGATATCTTGCTAACGAGAATTCTATGTTATTTAATTAAAGGGGAAATAATTCAAGAAGGGGAGATAATTTGGACAAGAAAAAAAATACGGGTCAACTATTTTTTCATGAGGAACCCATATATGAAATTTCAAAACACTAGCATACACGGTTCTAAAGATATGCTATGCACAAGAAAGCGTGACGTACGAACGGACTAACGGACGAACGGACGGACAAGCCAGAAGCAATATGCCCCCCAACTTTTTTAAAGTTGGGGGCATAATAAACCACAACCTCATTATAACACTGTCCATTATAACTCTTTTTTTTTTTTTTTTTTTTTTTTTTTTTGACACAACATGGTTTCAAGATGGATCCCAAAAAAGTACAGATTGCACAGAAAACTGATCATAAATAATCATCTTCCATATGATCTATACATTTCTGTTTGAATATAACAAGGTTGCTCAACCAACACCGTTTCTGCCCTGGGCCCCAATAATAGTGCTGCACAAGGCATTTTCAGCTCAAATCATTTTTATATATGAGCACCGCCAAGCGAATTTGTGTCTTCGAGCACTCCGTCATGACAAATTTTAACTGCGCATGCCAAGCCATTCAGAGGGGCCAGGGATATGGCTTTCTGTCTGAAGGTTCCCCTTGATTCACTGCTTGTATGAGCGAGCAGCGAAAGTTCTGGCGAGACTGCGCGGACGCGCAGGCTCGCCTGAACCTTCGCTGCTCGCATAGGCGATAAGTACCAAAATCGCTTGACGGGGCCCATATAATTTAGACTCTCTATATACCAAGAGCAAACCCCAGCGAGAATGAAAATATACACATATAAAGCTCACTAACACGAGATACTGCCCAGATCAAATCAAATATACAAAATATTAACTGACCATCACGCGAACAAGTACATGAAATGAACACACCAAACCCCACTTCATATGGAGAAAACTGGGGTCTACGGAATATACATTACCCTTTTCATTCCAAGCCGTCGTTACTCGTTAGAACCGCCTCAATGAGGTCACATCCACGTCTGCGGATATCACGGAGTAGCAAAAAATGCACTATCTTTAATGGGTGTGTTAGCGTAATGCTTGAATAGTGAAGGCTTCATAATATTAACTAATAATATTATCAGCGTTAGATAAACGTCATTTATTATTAATGACAGATTCTATCTGTCATCTCTAGCTATCCTGCGTGTTGTAAAGTAGTTCTGGCTTTCTTACGACTTTCTTTCGGCTTTGACCGCCAAAGAAATATGAGTCCGCACAAAAATGTAGTCCGGTTAGGCGCAGTTATAAAAATTGTACATCCTATAATCGCAATACAAACTTTTGAAGCAGACAACTTGACGATTTTATCTTACCTTTCAGAGAATATGTTCAGCACTTCATATGAGTCAGCTGCATCATGCGAGACTGTATACCTAGATCAATGCGGCATCTGCTTAGACGTCTGCTCAGGTTTTACACTGTTTTCTAACAGTGCTGTCAATATTTAATCCTTAAAGACCAGCCGGTCAGCTGCAGACCAGTATATTAATGGGTTTTCCGACATTCGAGGTCAAGTCTAGGTCAGTTACAACTAGGTGTATATCGGACTTTGCGAGAAAGGCTGTCCCTTTCAACCCTGGAATATGGTACAGATACCTATGCAAACAGTGTAGGTCCTGTGATATAATTCTAGGTGCCATATTTAGCAGAATGGACGAGCCCAACTTCAGTGATGGAAGAGTACACTCCAGAAACTCAAGGCAGTGAATAAATCAAAGCACTGACAACACTCATGCCGATTGTCTCTAAATGCAGGCTGGTCATGAACGAGGACTTGGACTGATCCGTTTAAACTTAACGGAAGTTTAGTAACTGATGCAAAAAATGTAGAACAAGATCAGCACCGTGATCTGTGGCGTTTGATCTTAGTCTACATTGTTTGCCAGATCGAACCTTTTTTTCAAGTGCAGATTTTACAGATAACACTTACATGTAACCAAGACTGACAAACGACCCGGCTATGTTTGGGTTGATTGTTTGGCATTCGACCCGAAGTTACTAATAAAAAAAGCGATTCAGAGCTAACGTCTACGTGACTATCACTGACTTCTCAGAATAACCTTTTTCTTGCAGAAAATAGCCGCAGTGAGATCAGGGTATTCCATAAGACTGAAGAGGGTCATCCTGGAATCATAGGGTGAGCTTGGCAAACAGTGTAGACCAAGTTCGGACGCTGCAGGACGCGCTTCATATCAAAATCTTCACTATTTGTTTGGAATTTCAGAGTTAAAATAAACAGTTTAATCTCGGCCCAGAACTTTTACCCCAACCTACATCCCACCAACACTTTCGGTGCTTTGATTATGAAACCAAACGATTGCACGATTACAACACGCTTAGGCACCATGCCCTAAGCTAAAATGGTTAAATCAATCGACCGTGACGTATGGTTACCAGTCCGGCCACGATCCTGTGTTTTGTATTGTTTGATTTGAGGTTTAACGTCCCCGTCAACACTGTATAGGTCATTTTGGAGACGTTGCTTCCAATTTTGTTGGACTTTTACCCGACACTGAGATGAAATGACATCTCAAGCCCTGCCGCCCAATCAAAACCAATAGGGTTTATATGCATGGACGGTCCGACTCGCACCTCTTTGCCTGGGAAAGCTTAGATCCTCTAAGCAGATTACCAGTACTCGTGTGTGGGTCGGTTTCAGCTCTGCGTGGAAGCATCATGCAGCCCATCTATTTCTTTAAGCCCCGATGGGCGGGGGCCAACCATCCTGTGTACCACCTTCACACCAGCACTGATAGAAACCACATGTTCAGGATCAAACTTTTGATGTTTGATGTAAGGTCGTGCCTAGAAAAGAAGAAATTGTATTTTGTTCTCAAAAAGCATCAAGTGAGAACGTATTGCAACATTTTTCATTGAACCCTGGACAGTTAGAGTGAGTGAGTGAGTGTTTGAGTTTTACGTCCCACCAACAGCTAAGGTCATACGGAGACGATACCTCGGTTTAAAGACACATCCGAAAGTCTGGAGAAGTCCGGGATCGATCCTGCGATCCCTGGTTTACAAGGCGAGTAGCATAACTACTACACCACGGAGGCTTCTAATGGACAGTTAGAAGCTGGTCGGAAAGCGGATGGCGTTGACTCTGATTTTGGGTGCCACATGTGTGTGATCTATTTGTCTGTTGGAGCGACATCTTACTATCAACAGAAGACGCTAGTGGACGTCGGCGTAGCGAAGACCGACGTCAGTACGCCAAGATCGATTCATCCGACAGACGCATATGCGAAGCAGATTTCCGCCGGCATTTGCTACACTGTACCTGTAGATAAACAAAGAGTTTCAACTACCGACTAATAAGCACTGACACTGTTCGTCGTCCTTATGCGATGCACTTTTGAGAGCTAGACGTCCCTGTCGTGACCAAAATAAAGACGTCGACACAGTACGGAACACTTACGCTGGTGCATGAAATTCGTACATGTATATTGGCGTCTAAGCGACTCGTGTGATATGCGTTTCAGTGACACATCGCACTTCAGCGTGAATCACGCCGATTGTCGTTTCGGGATGTTTCGACACATGGGTGTAAGGTATGCCGAGGCGATGCGTGCGTAATAGAGCATGACATATCGGATGGAATAAGCGAAATGGTATGTCGAGCTATTGCATGTAGCTAGCGACATTAAGAACATTCAAGATCATGGCTGAGACGTTAACTGAATAGCGAGATGTGACATCAATCAAGTGCGTCGGCCTCACGTGGTTCCATTTATTTGTTTACGCTCAGAATCCGGGATATCTTATCCAGCAGGATTACGAGCGGGCTCATAGTGCTGTTCTTACTCAAAAATGTCTTCAAGCCAATGGAATTCATGTACTGGACTGACCAGCCTTTCTCCTCCGATCTCTTTGTGAAAAAATAGAGTATCTTTAGGGGGGGAGGTATCCACAACCGACCAGACAAAAATGTTACTAATTGCCAGTAGTATTGTTAAAACTTGAATTTTAATGTTTGGTTTTGAAAACGTAAATAGTTTCTTTCCAAAATTTGAAACATCGAATGGCATTTCATGATACCACCGGTGTATAGACATCTGCAAACATATCATACAATGCTATTGCAGAACTACTTTTCTAAATTTTAAGATCTTTTTAGAAAGGTTGTCTGTAAGTTTTCACAGTGTTTTGATTTTCTCATAGAATCTGTCATTTCAGTGCCTTTGGCGCTTTGATTTTTACACTAGTCTGCCAACCGGGGCTTGAAGAAATAGATTGGGCTGCACGATGCTTCCACGCAGAGCTGAAACCGACCGCACACATGGGTACTGGTAAACCGCTTAGAGACTAAGCCTGCCTAGGCAAAATGGCGCGAGTCGGACCGCCCATGCATACAAACCCTTTTGGTTTCACTGGACGGCAGGGCTTGAGATGTCATTTCATCTCAGTGTCGGGTAAAAGTCCCACAAAATTGGAAGCAACGTCTCCAAAATAACCTAAATAGTGTTGACGGGGACGTTAAATCCCAAATCATTACGCTAGTCTATTTAAACACAGCGCTACACATCTTATCCGTACACTATGTGGACGGTAATGCGTTTTGGTGCAGATCAGATACGAGTACATCCTACTCCACAAGCATAGTTTGTACTCGCATTTAAAATGACGTCATTATTAGAACATTACGTTCCCAGCTTCTGTGGTCGTTGGGTACTACACAGAAGATCCGTCTCATGCAACAACATAACATTCAAGATTGGAAATAGATTTCACGCATTAAATTCCGCGGCCTCGGGTATGCGTCTGACTTATGATTATGAAGTTGG
Source organism: Lucinisca nassula (assembly GCA_963580285.1). Taxonomy (NCBI): domain Eukaryota; kingdom Metazoa; phylum Mollusca; class Bivalvia; order Lucinida; family Lucinidae; genus Lucinisca; species Lucinisca nassula. The sequence goes on along the minus strand of OY757011.1, from coordinate 73,209,112 downwards.
TGTTTCGTTGACCACCGAATCGGCAACATCTTAACAGTCTATTCCTTCTGTTGATTTTAAAATTTTAAGAACAGCTCGTGTGTCTTCTTCGCCATATGAAATCAAAGGGCGGAGGACCTACGTCACGATTACGTCACACGGGAACACTACCTACAACAGATGTCCATCTTGAAACGACGTCTCGGTTCGCCGGGTTAAGTGTTCCTGTGTTAAACAGATAGTTTAGGCAAAATCTTGACATAACTATTATCGCAGAGTATGGACGAAGTTTCACTGTTTTTGCCAGCAACAAAAAAAAAAAAAGAAAAAAAAAAGAACTTGCAGATTTTAAGTATGGATGAACATCGGATTTAGTTCCGTTCAACGATCCGCATTCGTCAACACTCTGGATTTGAAAATCTTCTTATAACGAGTATACTACACTGCTTTTTCAAAAGAAAAATACCCACTTATCGACGTTAGAGTCAAGCCGGCCGACTGCTATGATTTTCCCGTGTGACGTCATCGTGACGTAGGGTCCAGACTTGGAATTCCAAAACACGCTATTATCGACACTTTCTGCTATTATCGACCCCATAACGGAATTTAAAAAATCGTAACTAGACCTGATAGACTTTGCAACAGTTCAGTAACAAACCAGATAGGTTATACATATATCCCTTATATACTTATTACCGGTGTATTCCGTTAAAACCCGAATCGCTATGGTGTGCGTTATTATCGTTCGGAATTTTCCCCTTTATTATTTACAAGACACTTTTCCCTCTGTCTAAAAGGGCAAAAAATATAACAGAAATTTCTTGTTTTCAGGGTATATGATTTCTTTTATATGTAGTCATAAATCATGATGCTTCTGTCGTGTAGTTAATAAAATGGTATACTTCATAAAACATGCTGTAGTTACAGATAAAAAAGCTTTCAAACAGGCCCTTTTAGCTTTCATTTTGAAGGCCAATAACTATTTCATTACATAATCTCATCACATATAGACCCTTTTACCCAAATAATTTTCTACAGGATTTGTTTACACATACACCGGTAATAAGGGAATCGAGACAATTCATCGACAAGACAATTCATCGACACGGGTTTTGGAGACAATTCATCGACACAATTGAAGACAACTCATCGACACTTTTTGAAGACAATTCATCGACACATTGTTATGTTGAAATTATACACAAGCTGATAAAATGAAGACAATGTTTTGAAAATAAAATTATCTATTATCACGTTTATGATCAAAATTACGAATTTAGAAAAAAAACTAATTCAATATTTTGGCTTATTGACCATTTTAACCGCAATAGTTTGCCTCGTCTGATTTGATGTCGCAAAACAGTGACTGTCGGGGAGCTGTCTCAAAGTAATTGAGGATAGCATGTAGCTTTTAGGATGCTGATTGCTATGTAGTGGCAGTATTGATAGTACGACCACTGGAGTTGAAGGATAATTTAGCCTCGAGATTTGTACAATTCGCATTTAGATACCTAATTCTAATCATGAGATATAAACCGTGTCGGTGAATTATCATCTAGATAATAAGCCCATGCGATAGACCTTGATTAATCCCACTTTAGGGGTAAAAGTTCAGTTTAACCATTTTTGTACCAAATGGAATCCTCCTCCTTATATATAGCATGAGTCCATTTAAAAAGTAGGGTTGTCAGGTTGTGTTTTCAACTAAATTTGTTTTGGAAAAAAGCTGAACTTTTTTCAAACAGTGTAGGCCCTGATCAGACGCCGCGTTCTGCGCTGAGCCTACACTGTTTGCCGGGGTACCCGTTTTGGGGCATATGGTACTAAATGGGTTAAATGGGATTATGTTTACGTTTCATATTTCTGCCTATAAACGTTAGGCGTTATCGTTAGAATCGTTTTGATTTGAGCAGAAATCTTATTTAATGCTGAAAATTTAGGGAAAAAATGCAAACATACATGTAACATACAATCAAGCTTCACTTGCCTTCTTTTTTATTTTGATTATGAACGTTTTGAATAATATTTGACCACGTTCCGTATACATTTTCTTTTATGCGGTTAAAAGGGTCAATAAGCCAAAATATTGAATTAAATGTTTCTAAATTCGTTATTTTGATCATAAACGTGATAAAAGATCATTTTATGTTCAAACCGTGTCTTCATTTTATCAACCTGTGTATAATTTCAACATAATAATGTGTCGATGAATTGTCTTCAAAAAGTGTCGATGAGTTGTCTTCATTTGTGTCGATGAATTGTCTCCAAAAACCGTGTCGATGAATTGTCTTGTCGATGAATTGTCTTGTTCCCGGTAATAAGTAACACCGGACATTCGAGATGGTGACAGGGGTAGTCCAATATAAATGAAGTATTTAGCGGGTTGAAGTTTATTTTGAAAACAAAAATTGTTTATTTTCTTGGCGGAATGAAACAATAGTTTCACTAGACACAATTTATCAGAATCGGTAGAACAGTTTGTTTTATACACTGACTTGAACAGTTAATACACCGGTAATTAGTAACACCAGTATATGTGCAATCTTTATTGCATATCTTAGGAAAGGGGGAGTTCCAGCCTGTAGTAAATTTCCATAAGGTTCTGCCCACGCACAGATTTTCATGATATTGTGCATAATTACTGCTTGGTAAATGACTATTCACTATTTAGCTATTTCACTCTTATATCTGTTTTCGTTATAAATCTACAATGTTTTGTTTATGTCCACATCTGAAAATAGGGGTACCCCCAAACTACTGTATATATACATTCCACCTTTTGACGTTTTGGAGTTATTTTGTTCTCAGGCATCACTGTAGTCATCTGTGATTATCTTTGCATCACATTTAGCATTTTTTTTAGGCAAAGTTTGATATGCCATGCTCAATTTCATATGGAGCAGATCCCAGAATTCACAACCATAAAATCTTTTGGAGTATGTTTGACGTTTGATTTCACACTGTTGCAGTTCTTGTCACCCCATCATTTTAATATGAAAATTGACCATATATATTTAGAATATTTTATCAAACTTTCTTGAAAATCTGAGACCGGTAACATACCGCATTTGAACATTGAATTGTAATGGTCAGAGTTTTGAATTGTTTCAAATCATTTGTAGATATCATATGGTGCGACATTTTCAAATCAAAAAATTGCTCGCCAATATATAATAAACATGAATATATGTATCTTTATATGATGGTGTATGGTAAGAGCTCATATATAATCAGCATTTGTATCAATTATGATGCTCTGATGAACACCAAAAACACAATTCATTTCGAGCTTTCGTTAACAATTCAATCAGATCTTATTTAAAAGATACTTCATTTTAGAACAAGCGTTTTTGCATTAATTTAATTCTAAATAGAAGTGGAGGCAATGCTGAAGCTTAGTATGACAAAGATTGTTGAAATGGCAAGTAAAATGAATGGTTCTGTAAACCAGACAATTTTACTTGACTCTAATAAGTATGTATTTAACTGATGCAGTGATCTTAAAAAAAGTTTGAAAAGTCTGATTGTCATACTGGAATGACACAGGTTGCTTGAATGGCCAAGAATAATGATGTTTGTATTATGTTTCAGCCAGGTAGGTCATAATAACACAGACAATATTCTCTGACCTTTTGGCCCACTGTATACACAGATTACTGTAAACAAAATGGTACTGTTGTTTTTGGCTCACTCTGACAATGCCCCTTCAGTCTACTTCAATCGCACTAACTGTCACCTTGTTATATTCTTAAATATGATCATCTATGTTCTAAAATATGATCCAGAAAACACGCAGTTATTTTTGGAAAGCATTAATATATTAGAGAAGACTTAATTCAACTTTCAAACACTTTCACAATTTAAAATAGCAAACAGTACATGTGCTAGCAGCACTTTAGAAAAATGTGAAGCCAGCTGCACTGATTTTGATTCAGTCATTGTGCTATTGGTACAGCAAACAAGTGATTCATGCCATTTGTAAATCTTCGGCCCCGTCCATTGGGGCTTGAAGAAATTGATTTGGCTGCATGTTGCTTCCACACAGAGCTAAATCTAACCAAACACGAGTACTGGTAAACCGCTTAGAAGGACTAAGCTTGCCCATGCAAAGTGCTGTAAGTCAGGCTGTCCATTGTACATAAGCCTTGTAGTTTCATAGGGTGGCAGGGCTTGAGATATCAATTCATCTCAATGTCGGGAACAAGTCCTATTAAATTGGAAGCAACATGTCCAAAATGACCTAAATAGTGTTAACGGGGATGTTAAACCTCAATACAAACAAACAAACAAACAATTTGTAAAACCGATGAATACAGAGCCAGAAAACTTAACAAAATTAGATGATAAGTATTGCATACATAAGGCTACATATCTAAATACAATATCAGCTATCAAATAAATGTTTCACAGCAACTTGCCTTCCATCTATATCATTTTGGGAAGTGAATGCAAGATGATAAATGTGCAAATAGTTTCAGTCTGACTAGTTATGCATTTATTTTGAAGACTAAAACATTGCAGAAAACACTTTTGCCTATGTTATAATGAACCTAGAAAAAATACAGAAAATGCTTTTAATGGTCTCACAAAACCTCTGATGTGTGTGTGTGGGGGGGGGGGGGGGGGGGGGGTGGGGGGGGAGCGATGTGCGAGTCTCTTTGACCAAGGGATGTAAGAAATACCAATACATGGACTGATCAATAAAAAGAACAAATAAGAAAATCAGCTTGTCCTTTCACAGATGGTAAATTATTGACAGCTGTTTTATTTTAAATAGGGAACTGTCAACAATAAAAACAATTAAGGAAACAACAGGATTATTTATTAACAAACTCAATACACCATTGTGTATTACTGACATTAATATCTTTGTATTGCGGGTTTAAAAAAGACCAAATAAAATAGGGTAAAAAATATCCACCTTGTCTTATTCTTATTGTGTCATAATACATTTTTTCAGCATAACCGTTTTTGCAATGCTGTAAACACTAACACTCATCGTGATCACTGCATGAGTGCATTATATTTTACTCTCTTCTGCTAATGTATGTTCTCATCTACTATTTAAAACCCAATCTAAAAATGATTCTCCGTCGAACAGTGCAATTTTCTTTGTGTGTGGTGTGGGGTGGGGTTGGGGGGTGGGGGGTGGGTGGGGTACAGGGGCGTAATTACGTAAATGCATATGCTAAGCTTTGTATGATAAGGTAACACTATATGGTCATAAAAATACAATAAAAATATACTTTAAGAAAATCTTGTCCCCTGATATTGCAAATGACTTCATCACAAACATATACCTAAACACATATCTGGCAATCAAAAACAATGTTACCGGTTTCTGATTTTTTTTAAATTTGTTTGCTATATAGAGGATATATGTGGCCAATTTTATGTGTTATATCTTGGGGTGACAAGATCAGTAACACATCTAACACTCGGGATAAACATTATGCTTTTTATAAATTTTTATGAAAATTTTAAGAAATTTCGTAAATAAATTCATCAGAAAAATTAAAAGATCTAGACACATTTATATTTTTGGTATTATATGAATCCTTATAGAGTTCTGTTGCCAATCAAAGCAACAAAATTTGAAAACAATCGAGCTTGTTGATTTAAGAATGAAAAGTTCACAGGTGTGTATGACCTCTACAGGGGATTACCTCAGGGAGCTCTCCTGAGAACTATAGTAATTAATCAAATAAAACAAAGTTATATATATAGTTGATAGACCTAAAGTAAACAACAACTGAAGTTTCAAGAAAATCTGTGCGTGGGCAGATTTGGAACTCCCCCTTTGATAGGTAGGCCTATCGATTGAGAACAATATCATAGAAGTGAAGGCAATGATTAGCTCCCATCAGAGACACCAAGGGAAAGAAGCATAAACATGAAACAACTAGACCCTAATGGAAATATCAATAGCGGAAAGCCAAAAGGACAGTTACTTTCCCACAAAATGGCTAATTGGCTATCCAAAACAAAATAATATAAGCAATACACACTCTCAAAGACAAACCACAACAAAAACAAGTATTAGCTTTAAAAAAAAAGCTTGCACACATTTTTGTTATCATAGGATTGGGATGTCAAATGACAAAGCTGCTCATGTGTGTTCTGTATAAGTGTGCCGGTAAGTACTGAAACTTGCATAATAGCCAAAGATTCCAAAAGCTGACTCCAGTCTCATATATAAACAAAACTACCAAACTTTTACTACGATAACCACTCGTACTAAGCAAAGGAAATATCAGTAGAACAGATGCACCTGCCTTCTTTTAGTGAAAACAAACACATATAGATGTACTGTATCATCGCAGGGAAGACAACATTATGTGAACCCAGAAAACAGAGGGTGTGATAAACTTAAGGAAGTGTTTCGGTCAATACCGGTTTTTAATCATTATAACAAATAACACTGCTGCCCAGCCAATAGTATATAGTATTCAGTCAGTAATGGCCTTTTCTTTAATGCTTCTGGGGCAAAAGTAAACCTTCGGCAGTCTACGCCCACAGGCTAGACAATAACACGGATGACATGCTAATAGAAAATTACATGTAACTAATCATGACCTTTTCTCAAATGCTTCCGGAGCAAAAGTCGTCCTTAAGATTGTTTACGCCCGTGGACATAGACAATAAACCGCGACAGAAGTTCCGCATTGGAACGGTCAGTGCAACGAATTCCACTGGGGGTGGGGTGGGGGTGCTTTAATCGGAGGCTTAGTATATAAATTTAGAGAAACACATGCCTGTAATGACTTTAGTACCCAACCAGTGCTTCAGCTGAAGTGCACGACCCACCGGATGCTTTTAGCTTTATGAGTGTTACCATATATGGGTATGACGGCCATTTTGGTCATGTGACCTGGACCTAAAACAGTTCCCCCAATAAATGCGCCTTATCGTAAGGAGCAAAAATATATCTTATACTTTAGTACTGTATTCTGAATCGTTTGCAGGATAAAATGCATTCTCACTTTTCCAATACAAAAGCATATGTGTCAAAGTTTGACCTAGGCACAAAGAAGGTCAAGGTCAACCCAGGGTCACCATTTTAGCAATTTATGATGGGCCTACGTCCCAGATGCTATTTATCAAGTTTCGTGGAAATCTGCCCAGTGGTTCTGGAGGAGAGTATTTTTGAAGGGTTTTTACCATATATGGCTTGGCGGCCATTTTGGTCATGTGACCTGGACCCAATGAGCAAATTTTGGTTTCCTCCATCCCATAGAGGCTCCATATGAGATTTGAATTCAATCGGCCCAACAGTTTCCGAGGAGAAGCAGTTCGAAAATTCTCACATTTTTCGCCTTGGCGAGGCTATACTAAATGGAATGTAATATTTCGCAAGTTCATTGGTTAGATCTCATTGATATCTATCAGTATGCCAAAAATTGTTTAAATATTCCAACAAAATCATATGTGTCAAAGTTTGACCTAGGCACAAAGAAGGTCAAGGTCAACCCAGGGTCACAATTTTAGCAATTTATTATGGGCCTACATCCCAGATGCTATTTATCAAGTTTCGTAGAAATCTGCCCAGCGGTTCTGGAGAAGACTATTTTGAAGGGTTTTTACCATATATGGCTTGGCGGCCATTTTGGTCATGTGACCTGGACCCCATGAGCAAAATTTTGGTTTCCCCCATCCCATAGAGGCTCCATATGAAATTTGACTTCAATCAGCCCAACGGTTTCCGAGGAGAAGCAGTTCGAAAATTTTCACATTTTTCGCCTCGGCGAGGCTATACTAAATGGAATGTAATATTTAGCAAGTTCATTGGTTAGATCTCATTGCTATCTATCAGTATGCCAAAAATTGTATAAATATTTCAAGCGGTTAAGTCACTATCACCAATTTTCACAAACGGGTTACGGACAGACAGACAGACAGACAGACCATATATGGCTTGGCGGCCATTTTGGTCATGTGACCTGGACCCCATGAGCAAATTTTGGTTTCCCCTATCCCATAGAGGCTCCATATGAAATTTGACTTCAATCGGCCCAACGGTTTCCGAGGAAGGAAGCCTTCATGCGGACTAAACAAAATTAGTATATACCACGACAGAGTTAAGGGCGAGGATTATGGCCATGTAAAATCGATTTAAGCCCCACCCCAGTGGAATTCTTTCCACTGACCGTTCCAAGGCGGTTCTTCTGTGGCGGTTTATGTTTTTGTTTGTTACTTACTGTGTGTATCACTTGTGTCTTTTGTTTTGGATGGCCATTTTGTAGGAAAGTAACTGTCCTTATGGCCTTCCTTTGTTTAGGTTTCCATTATGGTCTGGTCGCTTCATGTTTGTGTTTCTTTCCCTTTGGTGTCTTTGATGGGTGGAGTAAGTTAATTGTATCGATTCCTGATCTTTTTTTTACTTCTACTTTAAGTCATTTTATCTACTTGACAATCAAATCATATTACTCATAATTGCAGATGATCAGCCACTCCATACCTGGCAGTGTGGACATCTGCTAATAGCTAGTCTATACCTCGCAGTGTGGACAAACAAACAGTGTGCTACGATTGCGATCTCTTCCGCATGCACAAGTTAAGTGCCACCACCAGGGACACGTCTCCTCTGCAGCAAGTCACATATCCGGCCAGTGCTAGAAAAACACCTAAGGCATACTTCATCGAACTCCGCCTCACTATCTGTTTCCATGTAAGGAATGTTCTCATTATCACCATCCGAATCACTTGAGTAAAGTAATCTTGATACTTTTCTTTTCTTGATCTTGTTTAAATTGATATTATCTTACTTTAAAGCTCTCTCTCTCTCTCTCTCTCTCTCTCTCGTGTTTTTAACTCTCCTTCCTGTTTTTCTTTTCTGCTTCTTGCTGCTCATATTTTTTTTTTATTTCTCTTTCCTTTTTTTTTCTTTCTTGTTTTTTTAGTACTCCTTCACCTCTCTCGCTGCATGTTTGTATTGAAGCTGACGGTTCTAAGGCGGTTCTTCGATCGCGGTTTATTTTTGTTATGGTTTGTCTTTGGGTGTTTGTGTCGCTTATATTATTATTTTTTTTGATAGCCTATTGGCCATTTTGTGGGAAAGTAACTGTCCTTTTGACTTTCCGCTATTGATGTTTCCATTAGGGTCTGTTGTTTCATGTTTGTGTTTCTTTCCCTTTGGTGTCTCTGATGGGAGCTGTGGGTTAATTGTATCGATTCCTGATCATTGCCTCCACTTCTATTATGGATATCCATAATTCGAAATATGGATATATCCATTATTCGGCTGATTTGTGAATATACATAATTCGAATTATGGATATCCGTAAATCCAACTAAAATATGGATTAAATCGTAAAACGGCCCCCATGTTTTTCCTGGACGACTTACCTTAATTCCATATTCCTTTGAAATATGTTTCCTCATAGATTCGCTACATCGGAGGAATTCTGACAAAATTTCTCCAATTCCCCTTTTTAATGTGTCATCATCATTATAGATAAATTCTAGGGCACTCAGGTAGTGCATCCACATTCTTCCATTCACTCTTATATCGCTCACTGACAAGAGTTTTGAAATCTCCTTAATCATGAAACCCGATTTTACAAAGGTTTCCAATAACTCTCTTGAAATTTCGATTTTTTTGTGCATCACGGGAACATATTGTGGTTTGACAAGCTATATGACCATATTTTATGCATTCATTCCGAAGCCTCATAAAGTCGCTGTATTTGTCACAATAAAGCATCTCATGCAGGGAGATTTTATAACTTTTATCGGCGTATTTTTTTCCAGCCTAAAAAGCAGGCAGTAGATGTCTTAAAGGTCAATTATCACGGTATGGTTTTTGTTGGACTTTGTATAAATAGTGATGTTCAAAGAAAAGAAAAGTAAAACTATGCTTACTCATTAATTAATTAAGCAAATAATTAAACTCCGATCATACAGCGTTACTTCTGTTAACTCCCTTTGCGAGTGCAGTCCCCTTACCGGAAATGACGCCATAGTTGTAGCCGGCCATTTCTGTTTACAGTCATTTATTAGCTGGGGACATTGCGTCGGGATGGATTTTGAAGTGGATAGAGATTTAGACAGCGCATCAGAAAAAGAAATAAATGAAGAATTTACCATTCGGCCATATCAGTATGAACCGATAATAAATAACCACAATACTAGTGAAAGGAGTGAGGAAAGTGACGAAGAGAGCAACTTCTCTTCAAGCGAGGATGAACAGGATGTCGGCGATGTTTCGACATGGTAAGAGATCGCTGCTTTGGCAATATGTCTACTGTTTTGGGACAAACGGTCATTTGACATTACTTCTAATAAAAAATCAGTGTAAAAATTATAATGCAAGTGAGTCAGAAGATCTGTCGTGAAACAAACATAAAACGCCATACACGTTTTCTGTCAGAGAAGCCTGTCGCATTTATCATATGCATAGACCTATCTTTGAAACCAAGATTATAATAATAATAATAAAAGCATTTGAATCAAGTGATTTGCCTTCTTTCCTAATAAAAGTGGGCGGGGTACATGTACATGCCGTGATGCAGAATGCAGCTCCAGGGTCAAAGTGTTTCATAACGTGTCATTATCGCATTTAATGAGAAAAATAAAAAAGGGAGATCCTTTATCACAAAGTCTATCTATCTATACTAAGTCTGTCAATTATCCACTATATTGAACTGAGTCTGTCAATTCTGGAAATTACCCACTATATTCATATTTAGCATTAAAGAAATTATGCCCCGCATGGAAAATTTGAGTTTTGGTTTATCAAGTTTAACTGTGATTGTTGCCGGCCTCGGTAGCTCAGTTCGATGCGGGTCTGACTGGTGATCAGGAGGATGTGGGTTCGATACCTTCCAGGGTCGGCAACATTCTTTCGTGGAGATTGATCATGAAATCTTTTCTACGGTCATTGATTCAAGAAGGGCAGTTGTGGCGAAAGAATGTGCACTATACTGGTTAACCGCTTACATATGAGCCTGCCCAGGAAAAAAGTGGGGATAGGTAAACTGACCAGCTCAAAAATGACATAAATAGTGTTGTCTGGACCGTTAAACTCCAATACAAACACAATAACTGTGATTTTTGATATATATATATTGCTGGAGCTTGCTTCTGAGCATTATCTTTAATCGATAATATAAGCAGCTCCGTCGGAAAAGGATTTTCAGTGTATACGACTTTGGGAGAGGGCCTCAAAATATGTAACTATTCACTAATACAGGGCATACAGAATCCTTCACTGAATAAAAACTTAGCATTTTATACTTACATGCACATGCGTGCTGAATATCTTAAACAAATGTAGGCAGAGGCCTGTTTTGGGATAAACTGACTGTGATCTATTTAGTGTTGACTGAGCTGCTAAATGCAAAGGTCAACAAACTTGAATAAATTGGCTGCATGATGCTTCCACGCAGAGTTGCATCCGACCGCACACAAGTACTGGCAAACCGCTTAGAGGATCTAAGCCTGCCCAGACAAAGCGGTGCGAGTCAGACCGACCCTATTGGTTTTATTCGGCGACAGGGCTTGAGGTGTCGTTTCATCCCAATGTCGGGTTTAAAATGATCTATATAGTGTTAACGGGGACGTTAAGCATCAAATCAAACAAACCAACAAATTTAAGATTCTAAAAATGAAACAATCTCGAAGGGGCAGCCAGCCCCAACTTTTAATACCCCAACAGCACACAGGCACCGAAAAATGATAAAACATTTATGGGCCTGTCAAATTATGCGAAAATGACATTTTGTACCTCAGGGCTTGGTGAATTTAGCTGGGTAGCACTGCTGAAAGCAGTTAGCTTACATGCTCGTTAGAACCGGTCTGACTAGTATAGTGACTAATACACTAATTATCGAGCCTCGCTCGGGACATATGTGTGATACAATGTTCTGCAATGGAAGGTCAGGCGTTTTTTTGTTAGTCTGCCTATTGTTGCATCTGATGAGCATTTTGCTCCAAATGAGTGAAATAGTCTTGAAATGGGTATATTTTTGATGTGATCAACCTGTTAACATCATGTACAGTTACAACAACACAGAATTGGCTGACTTATCAGGACTTGGAGAAATAGACTGGGCTGCATGGTGCTTCCACGCAGAGCTCAAATCGACTGCGTAAGTACTGGTAAACGACTTAGAATGACTAAGCCTGCATAGACAAAGTGATGTGAGTCAGATGACAGGGCTTGTCATTTCATTCCAATGCCAGGTAAAAGTAAAGAAAGATGGAAGCAACATCTCTGGAATGACCTAAATAGTGTTGACTGGACATTAAAACAGTTGAAACAAAACCATCACTGACATTTTAAGTTTCAATTACATTGCTGGATGCCAATTTTATCTGGAAACTTTGTGTCAGACATCGAACGATTGGGCCACATTACGTCGTAAAATAACGACCTAACAAATTATCGATATCAATAAAGGTAAAGGAAATTCAGTATGTGATAGGGAAGTGAAATAACAGCGTGAAGAAATTTAACCACGAAGTGTAATTCTAAACTGACAAAATTAATTGGTAAAACAACGAAACGTAATGATAAGATGACATAATATTATAATGAAACACCATTACATAGTAATTGTGTGGCATAATATAATGATGAAACCACATTACGAAATGACATAGTGATATAGCATGCTTATGGAGCAACATAACACAATAATTAAGTGAAATAACATAATGAGTAAACTGCACAAAGTAATAATGCATGGCCATAACATAATAAGGAAACCACAGAAACAAACGTGATGCGATAACCACATAAAGTAAAATACATTGCTATAGCATAACGAAGAAATCGCATACCCATAACGTAATATCACAAATACATGATGATATATCACAGCCGCACAACGTCATATCAAAACCACATTAGGCAGTATCAAAACCACATGATGTGATATCAAAATCACACAACGTCATATCAATACCACTTAAAGTATTAATGCATGGTCATAATACAATGAAGAAATCACTAAAAGTAATGTTGTATAGCCCTAGCGTAATGAGGTAACCATATGAAGTAACAAGAGCACCGCATGCTGATGCAAACGCTTGGCTGCAAAAAATTGTAAGTCGAAAAAGGGGCATAACTGTGCCAAAAATATTTTGAGGTTTACTGCACCTATTGGTATGAGTTTCCCTTTTCATAATGAACAACTAGTCCCAGTTTCAAGCAATATGTTCAGTAATGACAGATATTACAAAATGTCCAAGTTTTTGCACGACGACGCCAGAGCTATGACAATACCTCGTCGTTTTCTTCTAAAACAGCCGAGCTGAAAATGCATTGTCGTAGCATAATGAAGAAATCCCATAATGTTATATCAAAAATCCAGAATCAATGATTACAGCCTACCAAAGGCACCAAGAGGAAGAGTAACAAACAATAGGGAAAACAAAAACGAATTACAAACAGCACAACAACCAGCTCCCTCTTCGCCTATAGAGGTGATAAACCCCACATAACCGTTAGGTCACAACCACAAAGTATTAATAAGTCGAAACAATGTGATATCAAAACCTCATAAGTTCATATCAATCCACAAGACGCCATGTCAAAAACCTGCGCATATCGTCATATCAAAACCCACAAAACGTTACGCCAAAAGCACATACCGTCATATGAAGGCCACATAACGCCATAAAATTGTCATGCAATGTAAGGCTTATTGGCAACAAAAGACAGTTATAACGTTACATATCTGTGTATAAAATGAAATTCATTTTTCAAGTGTATTATATTTTTATGGTATAGCTGCGTTTAACAAACGCCACTTTATAAACACGGACATTATTTACTGTTGTGAGAACTTGCGGCCATTCCCTTCAATTATACACTTGCAATAAATATGATTAAATTAAACTTTTCATTTTATTACCTGACTTGAGTTTCTTTCCTTACATTGCTCAGTCTGAAAAATGTCGACTTGTTACTACATGTTCTGCAATTATGCTTATAGGAAAACAAACCACTGTGTCCCTACAGCCGATACAATATACCATTGCCGTATATGCTGAAATTTTTCTTCTGTTTTTGTCTTGTATGGCGTGAAAATTAATAATAATAATGATAAAAAAAACATGGACAGTGCCAACAAAAAAAAAATAACAAAAATAATAGTGTCGTATGAAAAAAGTGCATTTTTACGGACACAAATGAATGCATTTATGCATGTGCTATCTGATGAAACAAACAAGCGAATACTAAAATAAAAGGGGATCAGGCTCACGCTGGTAGTTGGGTAGTTTTGAAGTGGTTGCCTGTGTTTGTGGACCGTTTTTACAGGCTCAATGGTTTCTTGAGTCTTCACATACCCACGTAATGTAGAAAAAACATTCCACAAACCTTGGCTGTGATGCCAGAAGCCCCCGGTTAAACCCCCGGAAGAGGTGATTATTTCGGTGTCCGAACACGCTCCACTAGCACCATTTGCAGGGATGAATGTTAAAAAGTGCACCGTTTTTCAGATGGGGACATTCAGGAAAGACCTTAATTACATTATAAATTACAAAAATAAAATTTCTATGTCTATGTCTATGATCACTGTGTAGGCTGCTGTTTACGGACTATACACCTGTGAGTAATGGTCAAATGGGATTTATAAATAAACTTCCCTTTTTTATATTATTTTATTTCATATATACATCGGCCATTACAAAGGTAGACTCATATACGAAATGACGTTACATGCGAATCAGTGTTATTATCAACTTCAGTCTTACCAGCTCCTGTGCCGAAAATTGCTGGCTTTCTCCCAACAACATAGGTAAGAGAGCTATACACTCCTTTAAAGCAGGCCGTTTTTACACTTTGTCACTACCAGGATCCAGTTGTTCAATTTTTTCTAGGTCCAGCTCAGCAGTTTATCAGCTGGTGTTCAGGACGTAACACTAATCATGCTTGGGTACATTATTTAGTAGAGATTGTTATATTTTATATGGTACTCGCCAATCTCTAACCTCCACTGATTTAGAGGACATTTGAGTCATTATTGAAAGAATGGGGACTGTGCACTGTATGACATGAAGAAAGTAGCTTCTTAACTAGAGGCTATACTCAGCATACTCTCCGTCCTTACATTGATTCTGAAATTAATCATAAACGCCATTTCTTCAAAATATCCTTCATTAATAAGGGTATGGATTTTATAGATTTGCCCAGTATCTTCCGTGAGAGATCGGTGCTTTCTTCCATTCCTGCTTATTTTCAAAATACTGAAACACCTATAATTTGCTATAAATATAACAAACCTGTTAGATCTATCATTTTTAATTTCAATAAACTTGTTTCAGATCTTGATATTGATACTAATACTCCTGATTCATGTGATTGTAAAAACTCAAAGTATTGCTATCCTGCTGCTGGTCATGTAATTACTGGCAATTTGAAAATTATTCCTGATTCTAGGATAAGGAATATAATTTCTAAAGGACCGAAATATCGGTTTCCTTCTAAAATTGATTTCAGTAAATGTAGAGATGAAATCGCTGCTTCCTTGAATGAATTCGGTAATCGATGGTGTAAGCGAGAGTATGTTGAGCATAAAGCCCTTAAGGACTGGAAACTTAGCATTTTAAAACTAGTAAATAAACGCATTTCTTTCTATTCTCAAAATACTAACTTATTACCTCCTAAGCCCAAGACGTCTTTACGTCATCTTAAACTAGGTATTCAAGAATTTCATAAGAAGTTTGTTTTGGCCCCTGCAGACAAGGCCGCTAACAACGTCGTCGTTGTGTGACGGCTCCACTATGTTAACACCCTTAAGCAGGAGCTTGGTGGTACTATGGCCTATGAACTTCAGCCTTTAGCTGAAGAGAGAGTTATAGTAGATAAACATGTTTGTCTTTCAGCCACCAAGTTTGCTGTGTGTGTTAACGAAGGCCAAGACAAGCTTCCTACGCTATACTGGTTACCAAAACTTCATAAAAAACCTTACAAAGTACGGTTTATTGCAAATTCTAGCTCTTGCACTACCACTGAACTTTCTAAATTATTAACTTCCTGTCTTACTGCTATTAAAACGCATGTAATTAAATATTGTGATAAAGTCTTTGAAAGATCAGGAAGAAATCTGTTTTGGTCTATAAAAAATTCGAATGAGGTTTTAAATAAATTGAAATCTAGACATTTTCGTGCTTCTAGTCTGTCTACCTACGATTTTTCCACTCTTTACACTACACTTCCTCATAATCTTATAAAAGAAAAGCTTAATGATTTAATTGAATGGACTTTTCACAGAGAAGATTCTCTCTATCTTGCATGTAATGTCAGAAATGCATTTTTCACTTCTAAAGAGCATAAGAATTATACACTTTGGTCATGTCAGAAAGTGTGTGATGCCCTCACCTTTCTACTTGACAATATTTATATTAGATTCGGTACTAAGTTATTTAGACAAATTGTGGGTATTCCGATGGGTACTAATTGCGCACCTCTTGTGGCTGATCTGTTCTTGTATTGTTATGAAAGAGACTTCATTTTGTCGCTTTCCATTGATAACCAATCTGAAATTATTGAAGCTTTTAGCTCTACTTCTAGATATTTAGATGATTTATTAAATATTGATAATACCTATTTTGATGGTTTGATCAGTCAGATTTACCCCCTTGAACTTCAGTTAAATAAAGCAAATTCTTCTGATACCGAGGCCCCGTTTTTGGATTTACATCTGTCTATTGTAGATGGATTTGTTTCGTGCAAAATTTATGATAAACGCGATGACTTTGATTTTGAGATTGTAAATTTTCCTTTTTTGGATGGTGATGTTCCTCGTGCGCCATCCTATGGCGTTTATATTTCGCAATTAATTCGATTTGCTAGAGTGTGTAGTCATGTAACTGACTTCAACACTCGTAATAAATTATTAACGGCTAAACTCCTTAATCAGGGTTATCGGTACCATAAACTACGCAAAGCCTTTTCAAAATTTTATAGACGCCATTCTGATTTAATTTCAAAATTCAATATTGGACTTAAATCTCTTCTGCAACAAGGTCTATCGGAACCCGAATTTTATGGTGACTTAGCATATAAATTCAGAAAAATATATAACCGCAATGACTTCAGCACCCAATTTCGTAAAATCATTCTTCGATATAAAAAGATTGGGTACAACATGGATATTATACGACAGACTGCATGCATGGTAGTTAACCCAATCACGGTTGGCAACTTTGCTTCCCTCTTTAATTGCACGCCGGTGGGTCAGGCCTCAGATTCTATGACGGCTCCAACGTAAAGGCTTATTGAGAATTAGAGAGATCTAATTCAAGGTAATGTTGGTTGGTGCCTGATGCTCTGTCTCTGGTCGGGCTCGTCGGAGTCTAACTGTTGGTTTTCTTTTGCTCCAGCATTTCAGTGGTTTCTTGCTGTCGAGTCCTCACCGTTGTCTCACCTCTGTGGTTCTTTGATTTTTGTGTTCACGGAGATGTTGCACTGATGAGTTAGGAGGCCTTCATGCGGACTGAACAAATTATTTGTCTAAATCGCGACGGAAGTAAGGGCGAGGATTGTGGCCACGTAAAATCGATTTAAGCCCCCCAGTGGAAATCTTCCACTGACCGTTCCAAGGCGGTTTATTTATGTTGTTGTTTGTTACTTACTGTGTGTATCACTTGTGTCTTTTGGTTTTGGATGGCCATATGGCCATTTTGTGGGAAAGTAACTGTCCTTATGGCCTTCCTTTGTTTGGGTTTCCATTATGGTCTGGTCGCTTAATGTTTGTATTTCTTTCCCTTTGGTGTCTTTTATGGGTGGAGTAAGTTAATTGTATCAATTCCTGATCTTTGTTTTACTTCTACTTTGTTAACGGACTGGCCGGATTTTATTTTGATTGTTTGAATTGGGGTTCTTCTGATACCGAGGCCCCGTTTTTGGATTTACATCTATCTATTGTAGATGGATTTGTTTCGTGCAAAATTTATGATAAACGCGATGACTTTGATTTTGAGATTGTAAATTTTCCTTTTTTGGATGGTGATGTTCCTCGTGCGCCATCCTATGGCGTTTATATTTCGCAATTAATTCGATTTGCTAGAGTGTGTAGTCATGTTACTGACTTCAACACTCGTAATAAATCATTAACGGCTAAACTCCTTAACCCGAATTTTATGGTGACTTAGTATATAAATTCAGAAAAATACATAACCGCAATGACTTCAGCACCCAATTTCGTAAAATCATTCTTCGATATAAAAAGATTGGGTACAACATGGATATTATACGACAGACTGCATGCATGGTAGTTAACCCAATCACGGTTGGCAACTTTGCTTCCCTCTTTAATTGCACGCCGGTGGGTCAGGCCTAAGATTCTATGACGGCTCCAACGTAAAGGCTTATCGAAAATTAGAGAGATAATGTTGGTTGGTGCCTGATGCTCTGTCTCTGGTCTGGCTCATCGGAGTCTAACTGTTGGTTTTCTTTTGCTCCAGCATTTCTGTGGTTTCTTGCTGTCGAGTCCTCACCGTTGTCTCACCTCCGTGGTTCTTTGATTTTTGTGTTCACGGAGATGTTGCACTGATGAGTTAGGAGGCCTTCATGTGGACTGAACAAATTATTTGTCTAAATCGCGACGGAAGTAAGGGCGAGGATTGTGGCCACGTAAAATCGATTTAAGCCCCCCAGTGGAAATCTTCCACTGACCGTTCCAAGGCGGCTCTTCTGTGGCGATTTATTTATGTTGTTGTTTGTTACTTACTGTGTGTATCACTTGTGTCTTTTGGTTTTGGATGGCCATATGGCCATTTTGTGGGAAAGTAACTGTCCTTATGGCCTTCCTTTGTTTAGGTTTCCATTATGGTCTGATCGCTTAATGTTTGTATTTCTTTCCCTTTGGTGTCTTTTATGGGTGGAGTAAGTTAATTGTATCAATTCCTGATCTTTGTTTTACTTCTACTTTAACTACACCGTCAACACTTTAGGTCATTATGGAGACGTTGCTTCCAATTTTGTGGGACTTTTACCCGACATTGAGATGAAAAAACATCTCAAGCCCTGCCGCCCAATGAAACCAGAAGGCTTATATGCATTGGACGATCTGACTCACACCGCTTTGCCTGGGCAGGCTTAGTCCTAGGCGGTTACCAGTACTCGTGTGTTGTCAGATTCAGCTCTGCGTGGAAGCATCATGCAGCCTAATCTATTTCTCCAAGCCCCGATGGGCGGGGGGTGCCGGACTGTCCGATATGCCAGTAGATGTTTATTGTGGCGATAAAATAAAGAAATAAGCTCGAGGGTTCCAACAGAACAAGAAATTTTTATGTTTTGGAGCAAAACGCTCAGAAAAGATAGGCAACTAAAAATTTTCTTTACTTATAAAGTTCATGGGCAGTAACTTAGCATGTAGTACATAGCACGGCTCAAATAGAAGAGAAGGCAATGATTAGGAATCGATACAATTAAACGTTCCCATCAGAGACACCAAAGGGAAAGAAGCACAAACATGAAACAACTAGACCCCAATAGAAACATCAATAGCGGAACGCCAAAAGGACAGTTACTTTCCCACAAAATGGTCAATTGGCTATCCAAAACAAAATAATATACCGTTTTCGCCCTAATTACCGCACATGCTCCTATAAGCGCACACCAAACCTAATTTTGAAAAGGAAATGCATAAGCGCACACTTTACTGTAACCTCCCCTTGAAGCTCTTACAGTAGATCTACAAAAACTTACCGTTATTTCTTCAACAGTGAAGGCAATGCTTAAGTATCCTTTTCCGTCCCATTAAATATCAGAAAGCATCATCTCGTAAGCTATTGTTTTCGTATGAAGTGTGCGCTAATTAGGTAGATATTTCACCACAATTTTTTGACACTATTTTGAAAAAAAACTAAGCGCACGGTGCGGTAATTAGGGCGAATACGATAAGCGACACAAACACCCAAAGACAAATCATGACAAAAATAAACCGCGTCAGAAGAACCGCCTTGGAACGGTAAGCGGAAACGAATTCCATTGGGATTTGGGGTGGGGTGGGGAGCTTTAATCGATTTAACATGGCCAAAATCCTCGCCCTTACTTCCGTCGCGATTTAGACAAATTCTTTGTTCAGTCCGCACGAAGGCCTTCTAACTTATCAGTGCAACATCTCCGTGAACACAAAAATCAAATAACAACAGAGATGAAACAACGGAAAGGACTCGATAGCAAGAAACCACTGAAATGCTGGAGCAAAAGAAAACCATCAGTTACTCAAATGGGCCAAACCAGAGACAGTGCATTAGGCACCAACCAACATTACATTAAATTAGAAACTCTCATTCTCAGTACTCTGGAACCGTCATAGAATCTAAGGCCAGACCCTCCGGCGTGCAGTTAAAGAGGGAAGCAAGGTTGTCAACCGTCACTAGGTTAACTACCATGCATGCAGTCTGTCGTATAACATTTATGTTGTACCCTATCTTTTTATATCGAAGAATGATTTTCCAAAATTGGGTGCTAAAGTCATTGCATTTGTATATTTTTCTGAATTTATATACTAAGTCACCATAAAATTCGGGTTCCCATAGGCATTGTTGCAGAA
Source organism: Lucinisca nassula (assembly GCA_963580285.1). Taxonomy (NCBI): domain Eukaryota; kingdom Metazoa; phylum Mollusca; class Bivalvia; order Lucinida; family Lucinidae; genus Lucinisca; species Lucinisca nassula. Next base: position 73,188,620 of record OY757011.1, on the reverse strand, counting down.
GAGAGTTAAGTTCAACATTGAATTTTGAAATTAAATCGGAAGGACGTCTATAAAGGTTTGAAAAGGCTATGCGTTGTTTATGATACCGCTAATCCTGATTAAGCCTGTTTTTTTTTGACGATGAAAAACAAAACAAACTCGATGGTTCCGACAGAACAAGAAAAGGCTCATGTTTTGAAGCAGAAACGTCCATACAAGACTGGAAAATGCCAATTTTTTTTACTCATAATGTTCATGAGCAGTTACTGAGAAGTGTAGATCATAGCACTTCTCGCGAGACTAGCAACAGATTCGATGCGGTATTATGTAATAAGAAATAAATATAATTTGGCCACACAAAGTGAAAATGAGACTTCGAGCATGTGTGTCTAGTGAGGACTCAGATCAACCTGCGCATCCGCGCAGAAGTCTACGCTGTGCGCTATATAAGTGCATACTAGTAAGAAAAGGTCACTCAGGAAAGGCCACAATCAAAGAACGCAGCCGTCTCAAGCCACCTATAGAAAGTAGTTTAGGTCGTAGTACCAAAGCGGTAATCCAAAATCATTAGTCCATAGACAAAATGACAAATATCAATGTTCAGAAGAGTGTAATCAGGCGTCCGCGGATAGTAAGCATTACTTGGTAAGCAAGCTTCGCCCACCATGCCCCCTACCCCGACCCGAACGAAGAAAAGGTGTAAATGCCGAGAAGGGTATGTCCGAGATTTTGGATGTCTTCTAATTGCTTTCCATTGGCAAACATATCAGAAATAATTCTGGAAATGGCCACATTGTACGAATCAACAAGATCATGGTGCCTCCCATAGAACTTCTTTAGTGTTGACACCAGTTTGGTTTTTTGATACCCCTGGCATAACAACCTGGTATAGAGCACCTTCCCACGTTCCATAAAGTCCTGATACTTGGAACAGGCTCTAGCATAACGGATTAACTTTGAAACGTAAACTCTATATGCTGGTGCAGACGGGATATTACTGCTCAGGAAGGGAAAGTTAACAATGGGTAACCTATAGAAAGTGACACGGAGGCACACACAAAAACAGACGAAATATTAACCAACTGCACAAAGCCATATAACACATAAGACACTGCAAAAGAACGACCGCCTTTGGACGGTCAGTAGTAAAACTACTGAGGGTGGGGGGACTTTCTAGCTCAACAGTGAGTCATGATAATATACATGGTAAAATGGTTATGTATAGATTAAGATTATCATGAATCAGGACGGGCCTCCGTGTCCTAGTGGATAAGACTCTTAGTCATTAGGTCTCTCACCACTGTAGGTTCGAGCCTCGCTCGGGCCACGTGTGAGACGCCAAGTTCTGCAACGGAAGGTCAGGTGGTTTTTCTCCGGGTACTCCGGTTTTCGCCCACCTCTGATTAACGATCGGCTCGATATGAGTGAAATAATCTTGAAAGGGCCGTAAAACCCAAACAAAAAAAAAATCATGAATCAGGAGTGAGGACTCAACAACAAACCGACGTCAGAGCATAAGAAAACCACCAGTTAGATCACGGAGGGTCGAACCCAGGAAATATCCGGCTATACCCTTCCCGAATTCAAAGGATTTAGGGTGGGACCATCATCAAAGTGTCCGAAGTCCGGCCCACTGCCGTGCAACCACAGAGCGAAGCAAAGTTGTCCACTGTAAAAAGGTCGACAAACAAACACACCGTGTGTCGCATAACATCCATTCTATTACCACTTTTCTTGTATTTAGCAACATTTTTTCTTAACTGACCAGAAAAATTATCACTACCTGGTATTCTTATGAATTTATAAACTTAACCCACATAAAACTCAGGTACCGACAGTCCCTGTTGCAGAAGTGTCTTTAAAAAATCCCGTATTTAGAAGTAATGTCGACGATAAAATTTTGAAAACGGTTATCGTAGTTTATGATACCGATAGCCTTGTTTTAGAAGTTTAGCTGTAAAAATTCTGTTGCGATCATTAAAGTCACCAGCATGACAGCAAGCTCTAGCAAACCGAATAAGCTGTGACATATAAATAAACCCCATACAACATAGCCTTAGGGACGTCACCTTCCAAGAAAGGAAAATTTACAATTCCAAAATTAAAATCATCTCTTTTGTTATAAATTTTGGAAGAGACCGTACCATTAGAAACAGTCGAAAGTAAATCCAAAAATGGTACTTCAGAGTCACCAGAATTAACCTTATTTAACTTTAATTCTTTTGGATAAATTCTATCAACCATTTGATCAAAATGAACATTATCAATACAAATATCGAGAGGTAGAGTTTATCGCCTCAATAATATCGGTTTGTTTATTTTCATAAAGGGACAACATGAATGCTTTTTTCAAAACAAAACAAACAAATCTGCCACAAGGGGAGCACAGTTTGTACCCATCGGAATGCCAGCTACTTGTCTAAATCATTGAGGTCCAAACCTTACATAGATATTATTCAATAAAAAGGAGAGTGCCTCACAAACCATTTGACATGTCCAATATTCATAACGATTATTGTCATCTCAAGAAGCAAAATAAGCATTTCTATCATTGCAGGCAAAACACAGACACTTTTCGCGAAGGAAAATAGTTTCAATTAAAGTAAATAGTTTTTCTTTAATCAGATTATGAGGTAAAGAGTAGAAAAACCGTACGTCGACAAACTAGATCCACGAAAACCACATGCTTTCAGTTTATTCAAGACTTCACTTGAATTTTTAGAGACCAAAATAAGTTAATGCCTGAGGTTTCGTAACCTTTTTACATTATTTAGAAACATGATTTTTAATAGCTGTTAGACATGGCGTAAGTTATTTAGAAAGGTCCGTTGTCGTACAAGAACTAGAATTGGCTATAAAACGAGCTTTATTAGGATTTTTGTGAAGCTTCGGTAACCAGTATAATGCAGGAAAGAAGAAGTAAAACAAAGATCAGGAATCGATACAATTAACTTACTCCACCCATCAAAGACACCAAAGGGAAAGAAACACACACATGAAGCGACCAGACCATAATGGAAACCTAAACAAAAGGATGGCCATAAGGACAGTTACTTTCCCACAAAATGGCCAAAATGGCTATCAAAAACAAAAAGACACAAGTGATACACACAGTGAGTAGTAACAAACAACATAAATAAATCGCCACAGTTTTTCTTGTTTTTCCGTTATACTAACATTGAAACTTGGTATGCTTTGAAGATGCTCTTTGACGATAGTAGTTTCATCTTCAGGAACCTGAACGTAGGTCATAGCACCACCAAGTTTTTGTTTGAGAGTATAACGTAGTGCAACGGACAAGCAACAATTACAGTGTTTGCAGCCTTGTCAACTGGAACCAAACCATACTTATTGTGGATTTCTTGGATACCTTGCTTAAGGTGCCTTAACGTAACTATTGGTTTACGAGGTCAAATATGCATATTATATGAGTAAAACGATACACGTCGATCAACAATTTTAAAGATGTTAAGTTTCCAGTTATTCAATGCAGTAAACTCAACATACTCTCATACACCAGCGTTTACCGGAATTCATTTAAGGAATCTGCAATAACTTGTCGACATTTAGAAAAATCAATATTGGATGGAAATCTATATTTAGGTTTCTTTGAGATAATTGCTCGTATTCTATAGTCTGACATAATTTTCAAATTGCCAGTAGGTACATGGCCAGCAGCTGGACGGCTCCCGCCCATCGGGGCTTGAAGAAATATATGGGCTGCATGATGCTTCCACGCAGAGCTGAACGAGTACTGGTAAACAGGTTAGAGGATCTAAGCCTGTCCAGGCAAAGCGGTGCGAGTCGGTCCGTCCATGCTTATAAACCCTATTGGTTTCATTGGGCGACATGGCTTGAGATGTCATTTCATCTCAATGTCGGGTAAAAGTCCCACAAAGTAGAAGTAAAACAAAGATCAGGAATCGATATAATTAACTTACTCCACCCATCAAAGACACCAAAGGGAAAGAAACACAACAATTAAGCGACCAGACCATAATGGAAACCTAAACAAAGGAAGGTCCTAAGGACAGTTACTTTCCAACAAAATGGCCATATGGCCATCCAAAATAAAAAGACACAAGTGATACACACAGTAAGTAACAAACAACACCATAAATAAACCGCCACAGAAGAACCGCCTTGGAACAGTCAGTGGAAAGATTTCCACTGGGGGGCTAGACTTGCCCAAGTCTGTTAATTAGGTGTCCTTTGTAAAAATCAAAGTACTGAAAGTACTGAGGAAAGTTGATTTATGAGGAATAATTATTATGATAACAATGCCAGTCGTAGATCAAGCAGTTATCTAGACATTTTGTGAGGGTTAAACAATTCGACGAAGAAAATAAAAATGATTCATCGATTGTTTTGAGTTTAACGACAGGTCAACCCTTGTGGATCATTTTGTCTTCGTCAAGAAAAAGGGGGGGGGGGGGATAGAAGAGATAGCAGAGGAGATGAAAGTGAGGGACAGAGTGAATGGGAGTGTAGAAACAGAAGAAATTTCAACACTCACACTCTACCGTTACCTGCTGCAAAGACAGCAGGCTTTGCCCAAATGTAAGTCAGTATCAGCTGGACTCCCCAGTGACACAAGATACACATCACCTGTGCCTCACCCAACTACCCCCCCCCCCCCCCCCCCCCCGAAGAAAAAAAGGATGAAAGGAAGATAAACGTGTCTGCTAATTTCTTCATGGTTTGAAAATTAGGTCAGTACATTCTGTGCTTGTCCCATCTGCTAAAAATCTTTCAGATACGTTCTCCTTTCTTTCTTTCTCTGTATACTGCCATACGCCCTCGCGGACATTCTAGGCAGGTGTATATTACATACACTCCAGTTTTGCAGGTTGAAAGCCTATACATAGTAATCATGTAATTATGGTAGGGTTCTTTAACCTGCACAGGGGGCCTCCAGTTAACCTCCCGATCCGAAGGACGGTGCACTTTATGACATTCATCCCTGCAAATGATGCCAATGGAGCGTGTTCGGACACCGAAATTTTATCGCCGCTGCCGGGGATCGAACCCGGGACCTCTAGCATCAGAGGCAAGTGCACTAACCACTGAGCTATCACGCTCCTAGCGGGCACATTACGTCTTAGCCACGTCGCATCAACGTTGCGTTGATACGACGATGCACATACGTTGTACAGCCGCTTGGAGCTATATAATAACTTGGACGGTAAAAAAAAAAAAGATTTGATTTAGACATTATAACCCTGATCAGACGCTGCCTTTATCGCCGCTGCCGGGGATCGAACCCGGGACCTCTAGCATCAGAGGCAAGTGCACTAACCACTGAGCTATCACGCTCCTAGCGGGCACATTACGTCTTAGCAACGTCTCATCAACGTTGCGTTGATACGACGATGCACATACGTTGTACAGCCGCTTGGAGCTATATTCCTTCGGAAAAGAAGAATAACTTGGACGGTAAAAAAAAAGATTTGATTTAGACATTATAACCCTGATCAGACGCCGCGTTTAGGGACTTTCGACTGCCCAAGGGCGAATTAAAATACGTTTATTCCAAATAAAAACATTAACCCATAAATGCCAATTGTTTCAATACTGGGACATTCGGAAACAGTTAAGACATTATAACCCTGATCAGACGCCGCGTTTAGCGAACTTCGACTGCCCAAGGCCTGATCAGACGCCGCGTTTAGCGAACTTCGACTGCCCAAGGCGAATTTAAATACGTTTATTCCAGATAAAAACATTATCCCATAAATGCCAGTTGTTTCAATACTGGGACATTCGGAAACAGTTAAGATAGATTAGAGGCCACAGAATGTAGCGTCTGATCGATGTCTTCACTATTTGCTAAATGAACGGAACTTGATTTAAAACTCGCAGCTTACAATACATGTTTTGTAATTAGAGCTCTCGAAAGCAGGTAAATAACTGTGTTTGATGTCGGTCAGTTATGGGTTGTAAAGTCGGTCACTGAAAATCACAGAGAAGCGCGGGCTAACCCTTTTAACCCTGTAGACCGGTGCAGACCCCGAGGTAGAATTACACTGTATCTATGCAAACCTTGTAGATCCTGATAAGACGGCACGAAGCTAGCACGTCTCGCCAGAATCTACATGTACACTGATTAATTGCCATCATGTCAGTGAACTAATCAGAAATCCCTTTCTATAAGACAGTATATATTTAAAGCGAGAAGAGTTCTGTTCAGAAACTCAGGGATGAAAGAGTAAAACATAAATATCATCGGAAAGCGCGTAGGAAAATAGTCCTAGAGTATTGTTTTCTGTTTGGAATATGTCTTTGTGCCCATTTATATTCACTCCGTATAAAGTCTCGAAAAATGAAATATATTGAAAGACGTTCCATGCCTGCAAAATCCGTTTTCAAGAGTTCCTTTGGACTATTTTATGCAGCGAACGAACAGCGGAAGTGGAATAACGCGGTCCAGTACCGGAAGTAGAAATGCAGTGACATAGAAACTTGATTTTATAAATCAACTTTCAATAATTGTTTACAAAAATAAAAAAATAAATACATTGTAAATGAAATAGCAATACCGTCTTTTATGAAAATTGTGAAATTAACAGACTTCTAAATATTGAAAGAACTCATTCACCTTTCCTGTAGATGATTGTCAGATATGGGTGAGAAGTTTATTTAGATAACTTTTCATTGACAGGCTCCAAAGCTTGTTATCATGATTTATTTACATTAGTGGGGGAAAACCACATGAAGGCAAAGGGTTTAAAAAAAAGAAGTTTCAATTTTAATCTTTTATTCTTAAACCATTTACCATAACATACCTATGCTATATTAGAAGGCTCCAACAATGACGTTAATCAGAATTTTTCTTATTTCTGCTCAAAACATAGATTGTGGGAACTCGTTACAACCGATTCAGTGAGGCAGTTCTAATGAGTACCCACAATCTATGTGTAACCGCCTCAATGAGGCGATTCTAATGGACATACGACACTAGTATTCACAATTACCATGATCATCCCCTAAACATGTCCATACAATGAAAACCCTTGTTAACCCCACTTTATATAGAGTAAAGCAGGGTTTACCAAATTACCAGGCTAGTCATTTTGTAATTTCTGCTCTAAAACATAGATTTTGGGTAGCCCTCGGATCGTTTTTTCTTTATTTCTGCTTCAAACATAGATTGTGGTTGCTTGTTAGAGGCGGTTCTAAAGAGTACCCACAATCTATACTACTGAGCAGAAATAAGAACATTATGTAACCCCTTGTAAACGCCACTTGTCTCAATTGTTTCTCCTGTTAAGATAATGTTGAAAAGATTCTGCAATTACACATCTTATTAACTAAGTAATTATGCCAGGATAATGATATTATGCTGCCTGCTTGCCTTTTTTTCTATAAAAACAAGTGCAAAAACAATTATAGTCCACCCTGTGTTAAGCAAGCACCTCAGGAATGATCAAAATGTGCTTGCTTAAGACAGGTGCTTGCTTAATACAGGTGGATATTAATGCATTCGCCTTTTTCGGGATTTGAATGATTGCTTGCGTAAGACAGTTTGCTTGCTTAAACAGGTGGGTGTTATTTATTAAGTAAACATTAACTGCAGAGGCTAATGCTCTTATCAACAAGTGGGAGATAGTGTTTCATGCCAGCTTTGTGCTGGTCGGAACTTTTGCAGAGTATACAAGTCCCTCAGTCACAGATGAAGACTAAAGAGACTTTTACATATTTTTTTGTTTAAAGGGGCTTTCATTTAAAAATAAAAAATGTAAATGTAGGGACTTGGCAAGTCTACTGGGGGGCTTAAATCGATTTTACGTGGCCACAAATCTCGCCCTTACTTCCGTCGCGATTTAGACAAATAATTTGTTCAGTCCGCATGAAGGCCTCCTAACTCATCAGTGAAACATCTCCGTGAACACAAAAAAATCAAAGAACCACAGAGGTGAGACAACGGTGAGGACTCGACAGCAAGAAACCACTGAAATGCTGGAGCAAAAGAAAACCAACAGTTAGACTCCGATGGGCCCGACCAGAGACAGAGCATCAGGCACCAACCAACATTACCTTGAATTAGATCTCCCTTATTCTCAATAAGCCTTTACGTTGGAGCCGTCATAGAATCTGAGGCCTGACCCACCGGCGTGCAATTAAAGAGGGAAGCAAAGTTGCCAACCGTGATTGGGTTAACTACCATGCATGCAGTCTGTCGTATAACATCCATGTTGTACCCAATCTTTTTATATCGAAGAATGATTTTACGAAATTAGGTGCTGAAGTCATTGCGGTTATATATTTTTCTGAATCTATATACTAAGTCACCATAAAATTCGGGTTCCGATAGACCTTGTTGCAGAAGAGATTTAAGTCCAATATTGAATTTTGAAATTAAATCAGAATGGCTCTATAAAATTTTGAAAAGGCTTTGCGTAGTTTATGGTACCGATAACCCTGATTAAGGAGTTTAGCCGTTAATAATTTATTACGAGTGTTGAAGTCAGTTACATGACTACACACTCTAGCAAATCGAATTAATTGCGAAATAAAAACGCCATAGGATGGCGCACGAGGAACATCACCATCCAAAAAAGGAAAATTTACAATCTCAAAATCAAAGTCATCGCGTTTGTCATAAATTTTGCACGAAAAAAACCCATCTACAATAGATAGATGTAAATCCAAAAACGGGGCCTCGGTATCAGAAGAATTTGCTTTATTTCACTGAAGTTCAGGGGGGTTAATCTGACTGATCAAACCATCGAAATAGGTATTATCAATATTTAATAAATCATCTTAATATCTAGAAGTGGAGCTAAAAGCTTCAATAATTTCAGATTGGTTATCAATGGAAAGCGACAACATGAAAAGTAGAAGTAAAACAAAGATCAGGAATTGATACAATTAACTTACTCCACCCATAAAAGACACCAAAGGGAAAGAAATACAAACATTAAGCGACCAGACAATAATGGAAACCTAAACAAAGGAAGGCCATAAGGACAGTTACTTTCCCACAAAATGGCCATATGGCCATCCAAAATTAAAAGACACAAGTGATACACACAGTAAGTAACAAACAACAACATAAATAAATCGCCACAGAAGAGCCGCCTTGGAACGGTCAGTTGAAGATTTCCACTGGGGGGCTTAAATCGATTTTACGTGGCCACAATCCTCGCCCTTAGTCGCGATTTAGACAAATAATTTGTTCAGTCCGCATGAAGGCCTCCTAACTCATCAGTGAAACATCTCCGTGAACACAAAAATCAAAGAACCACAGAGGTGAGACAACGGTGAGGACTCGACAGCAAGAAACTACTGAAATGCTGGAGCAAAAGAAAACCAACAGTTAGACTCCGATGGGCTCGGCCAGAGACAGAGCATCAGGCACCAACCAACATTACCTTGAATTAGATCTCTCTAATTCTCAATAAGCCTTTACGTTGGAGCCGTCATAGAATCTGAGGCCTGACCCACCGGCGTGCAATTAAAGAGGAAAGCAAAGTTGCCAACCGTGAAGTCTCTTTCATAACAATACAAGAACAGATCAGCCACAAGAGGTGCGCAATTCGTACCCATCGGAATACCCACAATTTGTCTAAATAACTTAGTACCGAATCTAATATAAATATTGTCAAGTAGAAAGGTGAGGGCATTACACACTTTCTGACATGACCAAAGTGTATAATTCTTATGCTCTTTAGAAGTGAAAAATGCATTTCTGACATTACATGCAAGATAGAGAGAATCTTCTCTGTGAAAAGCCCATTCAATTAAATCATTAAGCTTTTCTTTTATAAGATTATGAGGAAGTGCAGTGTAAAGAGTGGAAAAATCATAAGTAGACAGACTTGAAGCACGAAAATGTCTGGATTTCAATTTATTTAAAACCTCATTCGAATTTTTTATAGACCAAAACAGATTTCTTCCTTTATCACAATATTTAATCACATGCGTTTTAATAGCAGTAAGGCAGGAAGTTAATAATTTAGAAAGTCGGAAGCAACGTCTCCGTATTGAACTTTACCGTGTTGACGGGGACGTTAAACCTCAAATCAAACAAAACCAGCAGCTGGAAAGAAAAGTTCTGAATTTTTACAGTCTCGGGATTCAGGAGTGTTTTCTTGAATATCTAAATCAGATACAATTTTATTGAAGTTGAATATTGTGTTTCTAATAGGTTTTTCTGAAATATGCTGTATAGATGATATAATGGTTTTATCTTTAAATATGCTGGGAAAATCTATGAAATCAATACCTTTATTGACAAAATGAATTTTCAGAAACTATTTCACAGGATTAATTTTAGAATCGATGCAAGGGCGTAAAGCATGATGAGTATAGCAACGAATAATCCAAAGTGTTGATCCAAAGATTGTTTCTTTATACAGACTGAGAAAATATAATATAGCTGAAAGGGTATGCCGTCTGACGTATGTGTTCCTTGTGCTTGTCGGCGCCCATCTAGACGTAAAAAACTTTGAGCTAGTCGCGCAGAATACATCTAAACGACAGAAAGAAGAATGGCTGACCACCCAGACGAAAACGACTAAAGTAGAAGTAAAACAAAGATCAGGAGTCGATACAATTAACTTACTCCACCCACCAAAGGCACCAAAGCGAAAGAAACACAAACATTAAGCGACCAGACCATAATGGAAACCTAAACAAAGGAATGCCATAAGGACAGTTACTTTCCCACAAAATGGCCATATGGCCATCCAAAATAAAAAGACACAAGTGATACACACAGTAGGTAACAAACAACAACATAAATAAATCGCCACAGAAGAATCTCCTTGGAACGGTCAGTGGAAAGATTTCCACTGAGGGGGGGGGGGGGGGGGGGAAGCTTAAATCGATTTTACGTGGCCACAATCCTCGCCCTTACTTCCGTCGCGATTTAGACAAATAATTTGTTCAGTCCGCATGAAGGCCTCCTAACTCATCAGTGCAACATCTCCGTGAATACAAATAATCAAAGAACCACAGAGGTGAGACAACGGTGAGGACTCGACAGCAAGAAACCACAGAAATGCTGGAGCAAAAGAAAACCAACAGTTAGACTCCGATGGGCTCGGCCAGAGACAGAGCATCAGGCACCAACCAACATTACCAAGAATTAGATCTCTCTAATTCTCGATAAGCCTTTACGTTGGAACCGGCATAGAATCTGAGGCCTGACCAACCAGTGTGCAATTAAAGAGGGAAGCAAAGTTGCCAACCGTGATTGGGTTAACTACCATGCACGCAGTCTGTCGTATAACATCCATGTTGTACCCAATCTTTTTATATCGAAGAATGATTTTACGAAATTGGGTGCTTAAGTCATTGCGGTTATATTTTTTTTCTGAATTTATATACTAAGTCACCATAAAATTCGGGTTCCGATAGACCTTGTTGCAGAAGAGATTTAAGTCCAATATTGAATTTTGAAATTAAATCAGAATGGCTCTATAAAATTTTGAAAAGGCTTTGCGTAGTTTATGGTACCGATAACCCTGATTAAGAATTTTAGCCGTTAATAATTTATTACGAGTGTTGAAGTCAGTTACATGACTACACACTCTAGCAAATCAAATTAATTGCGAAATATAAACGCCATAGGACGGCGCATGAGGAACATCACCATCCAAAACAGGAAAATTTACAATCTCAAAATCAAAGTCACCGCGTTTATCATAAATTTTGCACGAAACAAACCCATCTACAATAGATAGATGTAAATCCAAAAACGGGGCCTCTGTATCAGAAGAATTTGCTTTATTTAACTGAAGCTCTGGGGGTAAATCTGACTGATCAAACCATCGAAATAGGTATTATCAATATTTGATAAAGCATCTAAATATCTAGAAGTGGAGCTAAAAGCTTCAATAATTTCAGATTGGTTATCAATGGAAAGCGACAACATGAAGTCGCTTTTATAACAATACAAGAACAGATCAGCCACAAGAGGTGCGCAATTCGTACCCATCGGAATGCCCACAATTTGTCTAAATAACTTAGTACCGTATCTAATATAAATATTGTCAAGTAGAAAGGTGAGGGCATCACACACTTTCTGACATGACCAAAGTGTATAATTCTTATGCTCTTTAGAAGTGAAAAATGCATTTCTGACATTACATGCAAGATAGAGAGAATCTTCTCTGTAACAAGCCCTTTCAGTTAAATCATTAAGCTTTTCTTTTATAAGATTATGAGGAAGTGTAGTGTAAAGAGTGGAAAAGTCGTAAGTAGACAGACTTGAAGCACGAACATGTCTGGATTTCAATTTATTTAAAACCTCATTCGAATTTTTTATAGACCAAAACAGATTTCTTCCTGATCTTTCAAAGACTTTATCACAATATTTAATCACATGCGTTTTAATAGCAGTAAGACAGGAAGTTAATAATTTAGAAAGTTCAGTGGTAGTGCAAGAGTTAGAATTTGCAATAAACCGTGCATTGTAAGGTCTTTTATGAAGTTTTGGTAACCAGTATAGCGTAGGAAGATTGTCTTGGCCTTCGGTAACACACAGAGCAAACTTGGTGGCTGAATGACAAATATGTTTATCTACTATAACTCTCTCTTCAGCTAAAGGGTGAAGTTCATAGGCCTTAGTACCACCAAGCTCCTGCTTAAGCGTGTTAACATAGTGGAGCCGTTACACAACGACGACGTTGTTAGCGGCCTTGTCTGCAGGGGCCAAAACAAACTTCTTATGAAATTCTTGAATTCCTAGTTTAAGATGACGTAAAGACGTCTTAGGCTTAGGAGGTACTAAGTTAGTATTTTGAGAATAGAAAGAAATGCGTTTATTCACTAGTTTTAAAATGATAAGTCTCCAGTCCTTAAGGGCTTTATGCTCAACATACTCTCGCTTACACCATCGATTACCGAATTCATTCAAGGGTGCAGCGATTTCATCTCTACATTTACTGAAATCAATTTTAGAAGGGAACCGATATTTCGGTCCTTTAGAAATTGTATTCATTATCCTAGAATCAGGAATAATTTTCAAATTGCCAGTAATTACATGACCAGCAGCAGGATAGCAATACACTGAGTTTTTACAATCACATGAATCAGGAGTATTAGTATCAAGATCTGAAACAAGTTTATTGAAATTAAAAATGATAGATCTAACAGGTTTGTTATATTTATAGCAAATTATAGGTGTTTCAGTATTTTGAAAATAAGCAGGAATGGAAGAATGCACCGAGCTCTCACGGAAGATACTGGGCAAATCTATAAAATCCATACCCTTATTAATGCAGGATATTTTGAAGAAATGGCGTTTATGATTAATTTCAGAATCAATGTAAGGACGGAGAGTATGCTGAGTATAGCCTTAAGAGAGCCGCATCATATAACTGATTAGAACTATCGTAGAATTTATTCGCCTCTGTGTCCAGAAGACGTAAAACAGAAACGGGTAATGAACTTAAAAATGAAAGCATAGAGTGGCGTCCATGATTTGATAATATAATTGACAGTCACTTCAGTCTAGTATTGTTGCGTTTAAACGCACGTAATTTACGTTTAAAGTTACCATTTTTCCTGGTGCCGTGATATCTAGTTCTGCGTTTTCGACATTCCATTATGAGAAAATATCAAAGTCCGGCATTCTGGAAATATTACCCTCATGATAAATGTTGTCATTAAATCCCAGTGGAAAAGGGGTCTGTAAAGATTTAACCCATTTCAGTTCAGCCGGAAAAGTTGTTCTCATTATGAACGTCTGTTATCGCATGCCGGCAAATTCTTCTGATACCGAGGCCCCGTTTTTGGATTTACATCTATCTATTGTAGATGGGTTTGTTTCGTGCAAAATTTATGATAAACGCGATGACTTTGATTTTGAGATTGTAAATTTCCCTTTTTTGGATGGTGATGTTCCTCGTGTGCCATCCTATGGCGTTTATATTTCGCAATTAATTCGATTTGCTAGAGTATGTTGTCATGTAACTGACTTCAACACTCGTAATAAATTATTAACGGCTAAACTCCTTAATCAGGGTTATCAGTACCATAAACTACGCAAAGCCTTTTCAAAATTTTATAGACGCCATTCTGATTTAATTTCAAAATTCAATATTGGACTTAAATCTCTTCTGCAACAAGGTCTACCGGAACCCGAATTTTATGGTGACTAAGTATATAAATTCAGAAAAATATATAACCGCAATGGCTTCAGAACCCAATTACGTAAAATCATTCTGCGATATAAAAAGATTGGGTACAACATGGATGTTATACGACAGACTGCATGCATGGTAGTTAACCCAATCACGGTTGGCAACTTTGCTTCCCTCTTTAATTGCACGCCGGTGGGTCAGGCCTCAGATTCTATGACGGCTCCAACGTAAAGGCTTATTGAGAATTAGAGAGATCTAATTCTTGGTAATGTTGGTTGGTGCCTGATGCTCTGTCTCTGGTCGGGCCCATCGGAGTCTAACTATTGGTTTTCTTTTGCACCAGCATTTCAGTGGTTTCTTGCTGTCGAGTCCTCACCGTTGTCTCACCTCTGTGGTTCTTTGATTTTTTTGTGTTCACGGAGATGTTGCACTGATGAGTTAGGAGGCCTTCATGCGGACTGAACAAATTATTTGTCTAAATCGCGACGGAAGTAAGGGCGAGGAGTGTGGCCACGTAAAATCGATTTAAGCCCCCCCCCCCCCCCACCCAACCCAGTGGAAATCTTTCCACTGACCGTTCCAAGGCGGTTCTTCTGACGCGGTTTATTTATGTTGTTGTTTGTTACTTACTGTGTGTATCACTAGTGTCTTTTTATTTTGGATGGCCATATGGCCATTTTGTGGGAAAGTAACTGTCCTTATGGCCTTCCTTTGTTTAGGTTTCCATTATGGTCTGGTCGCTTAATGTTTGTGTTTCTTTCCCTTTGGTGTCTTTGATGGGTGGAGTAAGTTAATGGTATCGATTCCTGATCTTTGTTTTACTTCTACTTTACTGTCTTGATCTTTGTCAGACAAACATATAATTACCTTGATTATTTCTACCATTTACATATTTTTGCATTATAAGGTCCAGTCGGCTTGCATCCATCATGAGCCAACTAATATTCATGACTCTCTGTTCATCGTCCTGTTGGTATATCCCAGCCAGGCTTTCCGCCTCATCGCCGGCACGTACTGTTTCATCTGCTACTTGCTTCTTGTTATCTTTTGTCGCACGGCCTGTATTCCCATTACTTACATATTCACATTCAATGGGAGATTTTATCATTCAATCCATACTCCTGAGCTGTGAATATCCCTTGATACGCTGACGCCTTCGTTTAAAATCCGCTATTTGTCTGATAGCAGTCTAAGTACCTTCTGCATCGTCGTAAACATTCTCGTTGCTGTTGGTGCTGTTCGATATGATATTTTATATTAAAAAAAAAAATCGAAGAACGAAAATGATAGTTTATCAAAAAAAAAACTTTACTATGACATCCTTTTCTATAAACATTTTTGTTATTTATAGTAAGAGATTTTATCATATGACGTCGTGTCTGAGAGTGTAATAACGCCATGTAATATTTTCGATAATCCACTAGTGGATTTAATATGCAAATTTGCTAGATATGTCCCGTAACGTTACATGTACGACGTCCTTAATGACGTCGCGTTTACTAACGGCGGAATATTGACAGCAATTCGGAATAAAATGCGTTTTAAATGTCATGTGATAAATAGATTCTTGCATTCGTGCTCATGTATTATTGAATTTATAAACATCGTTGAGGAAAAGGGATAAAATGCTTGGCAAAGCCTCGCATATTATCCATTTTCCTCAACTCATGTAAAAAATTCAATAATGCATGGATCTCATATTATTTTGCCGCCCCAAACGAAAAATAGTCTCCGAGCATGTGCGCGTATCGAAGTCTCAGATCAATCTGTGCATCTGCGCAATATGATCGAAGTCTACGCTGTTCGCTTTATGAGTGCTTCTTGACCCAAAGTTGTTTTCATACAAACAGAAAGCTGTATAATGACAGAGAGTGTATGTAGACGGAATTCAGTCTTCATGTTAAAGACGAAATGACTGAAACTGGAATAGCTGTTCTCATTATGAATGTCTTTGTTATCACATGCCGGCTTACTGTCTTTCACATTGAGACCTAACTCTGTATTCATCCTGTTGTTTAACGGACGATCTTTTTCAGCTTTTTCTGCAGACAAACAATTCTCTTGATTATTTCCACCATCTACATTCATTGCATTATAAGGGCCAGTCGGCTTGCATCCATCACGAGCGTCACTTATATTCATTACTCTTTTAATCGTCCCGTTGGTATTTCCCAGCCAATCTTTCGCTTTCTGCCTCATCACCAGCACCTACTGTTTCATCGGTTACTTGCTTCTCATCTCTTGTCACACGGTCATTATTTTCTTTACTTCCATTTTCAGATTCAATGGGAAATTTAATCATTGAGTCCATACGCCTGTGAACAGCCCCTGATATGCTGACGCACATCCTAAAATGCCATCTACTTCTGCATGTATTTGTTGTACATCATCGTTATGATTTCCCGTTGCCGTTGGTGCTGTTTACGCCTTGTTCCACATTAAGCTGGTTATTTGTCTCCAAACTTTTCAGATTCTTTGCCGACCTTTTGGACCAATTTTGTTGGTAACTCCAAATAATTTTCCCCTGCTCAATTTTTCTGTGTCTTTTTCATTCTGTCGTTCATGCTCTGGTTCTTTCTGTATGTGCGCTCTATCACATTCTTGTCATTCTCTCTTTGTTGCCTCTTCCACTTTTCTAGCCGTTCGTTTCTTGACATTGCTCCAATTCTTAAAATCTGTGGAATCTCGCCGTTCTTGGTTATCTCCTTTTTCTGGTTCATTTATTTCTCCCGCTGCCTGTTCTGACTTCATGTGTATTTGCTCCGTTCCAGGATATTTGCTGCAGGTGGCTGTACCTTCTGAACCAGTCCTTTTTTTTCTTTGTCTTTTGTTCTGAAAACTCAAACTTAAAGATATATTAAGGCCATTTTTGGGACTGCACAAAGTGGGCTTTACGCAATCCCTTTTCAAAATTTTATAGACGTCATTCCGATTTAATTTACAAATTCAACGTTGGACTTGAATCTCTTCTGCAACAAGGTCTATCGGAACCCGAATTGTTTTTGGTTTTCTGTCTCTGGTCAGGCCCATCGGAGTCTAACTGTTGGTTTTCTTTTGCTCCAGCATTTCAGTGGTTTCTTGCTGTCGAGTCCTCACCGTTGTCTCACCTCTGTGGTTCTTTGATTATTTGTGTTCACGGAGATGTTGCACTGATGAGTTTGGAGGCCTTCATGCGGACTGAACAAATTATTTGTCTAAATCGCGGCGGAAGTAAGGGCGAGGATTGTGGCCACGTAAAATCGATTTAAGCCCCCCCCCCCCCCCCAGTGGAAATCTTTCCACTGACCGTTCCAAGGCAGTTCTTCTGACGCGGTTTATTTATGTTGTTGTTTGTTACTTACTGTGTGTATCACTTGTGTAGTTTAATTTTGGATGGCCATATGGCCATTTTGTGGGAAAGTAACTGTCCTTATGGCCTTCCTTTGTTTAGGTTTCCATTATGGTCTGGTCGCTTAATGTTTGTATTTCTTTCCCTTTGGTGTCTTTGATGGGTGGAGTAAGTTAATTGTATCAATTCCTGATCTTTGTTTTACTTCTACTTTGTATATAAATGCAATAACTTCAGCACCCAATTTCGTAAAATCATTGTTCGATATAAAAAGATAGGGTACAGCATAAATGTTATACGACAGACTGCATGCATGGTAGTTAACCCAGTCACGGTTGACAACTTTGCTTCCCTCTTTAATTGCACGCCGGTGGGTCAGGCCTCAGATTCTATGACGGTTCCAGCGTAAAGGCTTACTGAGAATTAGAGAGTTTCTAATTTTATGTAATGTTGGTTGGTGCCTGATGCTCTGTTTCCGGTCGGGCCCATCGGAGTCTAACTGTTGGTATTCTTTTGCTCCAGCATTTCAGTATCTTGCTGTCGAGTCCTCACCGTTATTTCATCTCTGTGGTTGTTTGATTTTTGTGTTCACGGAGATGCTGCACTGGTGAGTTAGGAGGCCTTCATGCGGACTGAACAAATTTATTTGCGGGTGCCCTATAGTAATCACCCTGTCTGTCCGTCCACATTTTTGCTGGTTTTTTTTTCTGAATAACTTACAAACTGTCA
This sequence comes from Lucinisca nassula, assembly GCA_963580285.1. Taxonomy (NCBI): domain Eukaryota; kingdom Metazoa; phylum Mollusca; class Bivalvia; order Lucinida; family Lucinidae; genus Lucinisca; species Lucinisca nassula. The sequence goes on along the minus strand of OY757011.1, from coordinate 73,170,491 downwards.
AACGCATCAACTCCAAACTTTAAATATAACATCACAATATCATTACACAAAGTCATGGCAAGTTACGTAACTCTAGCTACAATACTCTCAGAGTTATGGCCCTTTGAAAAAAACACACAGAAATTCAGCTTTTTTTTCGTCTTTTTTACATCTTTATTTCAAAACCGCTAAAGATATGCAAATGAAACGTCCTATATATTTATCGACAGTTGCCCTATAGTAATGTCCTGTCTGTCCATCCGTCCGCCCATCCGTATATCTGTCCGTCTGTCCAACATTTTTCAAGTTTTTTTTATTAATTTGAAAACATTCTAACGCATCATCTTCAATCTTAAATTGTAAGATCACAACAACATTACACAATTTCATGGCAAATTACGTACATCTAGCTATAATACTGTGAGTGTTGTGGACCTTTGAAAAACTAAAAAATTCAGCTTTTTTCGTCATTTTTTTTTTTTTTTTTTTTTTTTTTTTTGGGTCATTTTAATTTCAAAACCAATGTAGATAATCAAATGAAACTTGCTGAAGATATTGACAGTTGTCCTATAGTAACACCCTTTCATTTTTATTCATGATATTCAAACCGTCAAACGCATTGACTTCAATCTTTAGATATAAGGTCACAATATCATTACACAATTTCATGACAAGTTTCGTAACTCTAACTACAATACTCTTAGCGTTATGGCCCTTGGAAACCATCCAACTCATCTGATGGCGCTGCGGGGACCCTTGTCAGTTTCACTGACTGCTCTAGTTTGTCTAAATCGCGACGGAAATAAGGACGAGGATTGTGGCCACGTAAAATCTGTTTAGGACCCCTGTGGAATTCGTTTCACTGACGTTCCAAGGCCGTTCTTCTGTTGCTGTTTATTTTTTTTATGGTTTGTCTTTGAGTGTGTGTGTCTCTTAACTTGTTTTGTTTTGGATAGCCAGTTGGCCATTTTGTGGGAAAGTAACTCCTTTTGGCGTTCCGCTATTGATGTTTCCATTAGGGTCTAGTTGTTTCACGTTTGTTCTTCTTGCCCTTTTGTGTCTCTGATTGGAGCTGTGGGTTAATTGTATCGATTCCTGATCGTTGCCTTCACTTCTATTTTAAGACCACTTTTGAACAGTTACAAAAGTGGTGTCTTTTTATAGGATAACTAGTTGTGGTAGCCATTTATGAGAAAGTATCTGTCCTTTTGGCTTTCCGCTATTGATTACATTAGTGTCGGTTGTTTCATGTTTGTGTTTCTTTCTCTTTTGGTTTCTCTGATGGGAGCTGTGTGTTAATTGTATCGATTCCTGCTCATTGCCTTCACTTCTTATTTACTAGAACTTCTACTCGTTCTTTAGTTTCTCATAGCTGCGGGTATTAACAAATTTGGGTTAATTTCCTCAATAGTATCTATGTACTTTATTATCAAAATAAGCTATTATTTCTACTGCGTCTACGACCACAACTGCTTATATTGCTGCTGCAGCTGCTACTACTGTTATTGGTTCTTTAGTCGCTGGAAAAAAAAAGCCTCGAAGCTGCAGAAATTAATATGTTTGCATTCATTTTCTCAGTGCTTTATGTTCTATATTATTTTATCAAAATAGGCTACTGCTACTACTACCACCAAAACACGCCGCTGTAGTCACGGTACGACTCGCACCATTTTGCCTGGGCTGGATTTATTAAGTTTTTACAACACCTACTTCGATGGTTTGATCCGTCAAATTTACCCTCCAGAACTCCAGTTCTTCTGATGCCGAAGCACAGTTTTTGAATGCACATTTATTCATTGTAGATGAGTTTGTTTCCTGCAAAATTTATAATAAACGAGACGATTTTGATTTTGAGATTTTATTTTTTTCTTTCTTGGGTGGTATGTTCCTCGTGCGACATATCCTGTGGTGTTCATATTTCGTAGTTAATTCCGCGATTTGCCGGAGCGTCTAATCTTGAAACTGACTCGTAACAAATTGTTAACTGCTGAACTTCTTAATTAGGGTTATCGGTATCATAAACTAAGAAAAGCCTTTTCTAAGTTTTATAGACGTCATTCCGATTAAGTTTTAAAATTCAATGTTGGATCAATTCTCTTTTGTAACAAGTTTAATCGAAACCCGAATTTTATGGTGGCTTAGTATATAAATTGAGAAAAATCTATGCTTTTCAATGATTTAAGCACCCTTTTCGTAAAATCATTTTTGATATAAAAGGATTGGGTACAACATAAGTGTTATACGACAGGCTGCATGCTTAGAAGTTAACCCAATCACGGTTGATTACTTTGCTCCCCTCTTTAATTGCACGCTGGCGGGTTGAGCCTCAAATTCTATGGCGGTTCCTGCGTAAAGGCTTACTAAAAAGTATAGGTAATGTTGGTTGCTAACTGGTTTTCTGTCTCCGGTCGGGTTTAATGGCGTCTGTTAGCTTTCTTTTGCTCCAGCATTTCAGTTATTTCATGATGTCGAGTCCTCTTCGTTGTTTCAATTCTGATTTATATATTCTCGGAGATGTAGCACTAGTGAAGGAGAATGCCTTCATGCGGACTGAAAAATTATTTGTCTAAACTACAACAGAACCAATGGGCGAGGAATATGGCCATGTAAAATCGATTTAAGCCCCCACAATTAAATACTTTACTGACCGATGCAAAGCGGTTTATTTTTGTTATAGTTTGTCTATGCAGGCATATATTGCTTATATCTTTTTTATATTTTGATAGCTGTTGGGCCATTTTGTGGGAAAGTAACTGTCCTTTTGGCTTTCTTCTTGTATATTTAGGGCCCCGCACTGAAAGTGTGGGTGCCCTATAGTAATCACTCTGTCCGTCCGTCTGTCTGTCATTCCACAGATTTTTTTATCCTCCATAACTTTCTTATTCCTGGATGGATTTAAATATTACTTGGCAGAAATGTTAACCATAGTGTGATGTCTGTCTGTCTGTCTGTCCGTCCACAATTTTTTTTATCCTCCATAACTTTCTTATTCCTGGATGGATTTAAATATTACTTGGCAGAAATGTTAACCATAATGTGATGGAGTGTTGCGCGCAAGACTCAGGTCCGTACCTCAAAGGTCAAGATCATACTTAGAGATAAAAGGTCAAAAAAGGGTCTTGGCCCCGCACTGAAAGTGTGGGTGCCCTATAGTAATCACTCTGTCCGTCCGTCTGTCTGTCCGTCCACAGATTTTTTTATCCTCCATAACTTTCTTATTCCTGGATGGATTTAAATATTACTTGGCAGAAATGTTAACCATAATGTGATGTATGTCTGTCCGTCTGTCCGTCCACAAATTTTTTTATCCTCCATAACTTTCTTATTCCTGGATGGATTTAAATATTACTTGGCAGAAATGTTAACCATAATGTGATGGAGTGTTGCGCGCAAGACTCAGGTCCGTACCTCAAAGGTCAAGGTCATACTTAGAGGTTAAAGGTCAAAAAAGGGCCTTTCCTGTGTCCAATTAATAACTTTGTTATTATTCCTGGATGGATTTAAATATTACTTGGCAGAAATGTTAACCATAATGTGACGAAGTGTCACACGCAAGACCCACAGCCGTACCTCAAAGGTCAAGGTCATACTTAGAGATAAAAGGTAAAAAAAGCGTCTTTTTTATTGTGTCCAATCTATAACTTTCTTATACCTGGATGGATTTAAATATTACTTAGCAGAAATATTAACCATAATGTGACAGTGTGCCGTATAGTAATGCCCTGTCTGTCCGTCTGTCCGGGCCCCGCACTGAAAGTGTGGGTGCCCTATAGTAATCACTCTGTCCATCCGTCTGTCTGTCCGTCTACAAATTTTTTTATCCTCCCATAACTTTCTTATTCCTGGATGGATTTAAATATTACTTGGCAGAAATGTTAAACATAATGTGATGGAGTGTTGCGCGCAAGACTCAGGTCCATACCTCAAAGGTCAAGGTCATACTTAGAGGTTAAAGGTCAAAAAAAGGGTCTTTCCTGTGTCCAATTAATAACTTTGTTATTATTCCTGGATGGATTTAAATATTACTTGGCAGAAATGTTAACCATAATGTGACGAAGTGTCACACGCAAGACCCACAGCCGTACCTCAAAGGTCAAGGTCATACTTAGAGATAAAAGGTCAAAAAAGCGTCTTTTTTATTGTGTCCAATCTATAACATTCTTATACCTGGATGGATTTAAATATTACTTAGCAGAAATATTAACCATAATGTGACAGTGTGCCGTATAGTAATGCCCTGTCTGTCCGTCCGTCCGTCCGTCTGTCCATCTGCCCGTCTATCCATCAACATTTTTCATGTTTACAAACTGAAGCTGAAGTTATTGACAGTTGCCATATAGTAATACCCTTTTGTTTTTAATTCATATTTTACAAACAGTCAAATGCATCAACTTCAAACTTAAGATATATGGTCACAATATCATTACACAATTACATGGCAACCGACGTAACTCTAGCTACAATACTCTAAGAGTAATAGCCCTTTGAAAAAAAAATCCAACTCCTCTGATGGCACTGCCGGGGCCCTAGTCAGTTTCACTGACAGCTCTAGTTTCATTAGGGTTTAGTTATTTCACGTTCGTGTCTCTGATGGGAGGTGTCAAGTAGTTGTATCCATTCCTAATCATTGCCTTCAACTCTGTTTTAGACTTACCAAGACGTTTACCAGTACTCATGTGCGGTCGGTTTCAGCTCAGTGCGGAAGAACCATTTCTCCAAGTTCCGATTGTCAGGGGCTTTGCAGTAGTAGCAGCTATAGTTGTAGTAGCAGCAGCAGTAGGGCTTGAGATATTATTTCATGTCAATGTTGAGTAAAGGTCCCACAAAATTGGAAGCAATGTCTCTAAAATGATCTAAATAGTGTTGACGGGGCTTAAAACCTCAACATGAACAATACAAAACTACTACCAGTACTACTACTACTATTCTACTACTTTTGCTGCTGTTACTGCTACTTCTGCTACTACTACTGCTGCTCGTTCTTGAGTATGTAAGAAAAGTTTCCCATAGCTGCAGATGTAAGCAGATTTGGGTTATTTTTTCTTTTTCTTTTTTTCTTCTTGAAAATATATGCCATGTTCATTCAATAAAATCGCCTCGATGAAACGATTCTAATATGTATCACGACATACCTATATTTTGAAGAAAATGGAAACGTCCTTTTATGACCCAGCTGACCTGATAAACCCTGTGGGGTTGGAACCACCCCCTGTCTCGAATAAATTCTTATGGTCCAATGGTGTCCGAGCCATGGAAGTTCAAATGTGATATATGGGGTCATATTCTCGCCACACAGTCGAAATCGATCATGCCCAAACACCAAATGAGCTTCTAAATAGAACTGAAGGCAATTATCAGGAATCGATACAATCAACCAACAACTCCCATCAGAGACACCAAAGGGAAAGAAGCACAAACATGAAACAACAGACCTAATGGAAACATCAATAGCGGAAAGCCAAAAGGACAGTTACTTTCCCACAAAATGGCCAATAGGCTATCCAAAATATAAGCAACACAAACACCGAAAGACAAACCGTAGCAAAAATAAACCGCGACAGAAGAACCGCCTTGGAACGGTCAGGGGAAACGAATTCCACCGGGGGGGAGGGGTGGGGGCTTAAATCGATTTTACGTGGTCACAATCCTCGCCCTTCCGTTGCAATTAAGACAATTTGTTCAGTCCGCATGAGGGCCTCCTTACTCGTCAGTGCAACATCTCCGTGAACACAAATAATCAAACAACCACAGAGATTAAACAACGGTAATAATAATAATAATAATAATGTCTTTATTTATAGAGGATAACATATTAAGCATGTAGATACTTTTCTAACATATGGTCCTCTTAGCTAATAAGCAATATACATATATAAAACTATTTCAATTATCTACAATATATACAGCATTTATAAAACATTTAGTGAAGTCTAGGAATAATGCTTTAGTTTGTGATAGTACATAAAAGTTGAGATATGTGTTCTTACATAAAACTTAAAACACAAATGTTGTTCTATGTTGATAAGAACTGTTATAATGCATACGATAAAATGTGTCTGAAATAAATGCTTAAAATCGGAGCCGGGAAAAAAAAAACTATGACAGTGATGGTAAAAGGCTCATTATGATATTTAAGATATAAAAGAAAGTATAAATAGCTGATTTATAGGGTCCCCTCTTCATCGTTCGTATACGCCATGCACCGCAAGACGCCCGCCACAGCATGGAGCAGGGAGTATGTGGCGGAAACCAATGTCCAAACAGCATACCCCCCACAACAGCGACGAGAGCATCCGCGATGCATGCCATGTACAGCCCAAAGTATTTGTATATTGCTATAAGCCTGTCGTTCACGAAGAGGAGAAAGAGAACAGGACCCAGTACGGAGCCCTGCGGAACTCCACTATGAACAGCTTGAAAAGAAGATCGGTCTGTTTTATTAGTAATGCACTGTTTTCTATCGTATAAATAAGATCTTATCCAACCTATGGCGGTTCCATTGAATTTGTATACTGCGAGTTTTTGCAATAGCAAATCGTGGTCTACTATGTCAAAAGCCGTTTGCAGATCGAAAAATACGGCACCAATTACTTCTCCTCTGTCGATTTTACTTAACCAATTATCAATGATATTGATTAAAGCTGTATTGCACGAATGATTCTTACGGAATCCAGATTGAGATTTGTGTAGTAAAGAGTATTTATTCATATAGCCAAATACATGTTTTGCGATATGCTTCTCAATGATTTTGGACAGGATTGGAAGTATAGAAATTGGTCTGTAATTCGATGGGTCATTTTGTGGCCCACCTTTATAAATTGGAATTATTTTCGCTTGTTTTAGACAGTCCGGAAAAATACCTGTTGAAATACTCACGTTTACAATTTTTAACAATGTCGGACAGACGATTTCTGCAGAGGCCTTTAAAATTTTAGGTGTAATGCCATCTAGACCAGTAGATTTTGATGTATCGAGAGAAGCAATAATTGTGATTAAGTCTGGAAGTTTCATTAATGGTATTTGAAAATTCACACAATTTGGAACTTTTGAATCCACATTATTAGAAAGTTTAGTAAAATCAAAACTCGTAATATTTTGAGGGTGTACACGCCTTAGTCTTTCACTGATATTTGAAAAATAGACATTTAGTTGTTCAATAATATCGTAAGTATTGCATTCCGGCTTATTGTCAAAAATAATTTCTTGTGGAATATTATTTTTGTTCTTCTCCCCTTTTAAGTTTTTTATATGCTTCCATAGGAACGATGTGTCTTTGTTTTCATCAATTGCTCTAGCGAAAAAATGCCTTTTATTTGCTTTGATAAGTTTGATAGTTTTGTTTCGCCAATATTTATACTGGTTCCAGTCCTTAAGTTTATGATATGCGTCACGTTGTTTCATTGCCGTTTTTATATCCTCATTAAGCCATTCCGGTTGTGTTTCGTGTTTTATCCGTTTTGATTTCAATGGTGCATGTTTATTAAATATGGTCATAAATGACGTTACCCAATTATTGAAGTTATGGTCAGAGTCTTCTTCGGATATATCGATTGAGTTAATACTTTCAGAAAGGTCTGATAGGAAGGTTTCTTCAACAAAAGCTTTGTAACATCTGTACTGTATTGTTGTGTGGTTTTGTCTTTTGAAACTAGTTTTAGAAGTAGTACGAGTGAAACAAATTGGATAGTGATCACTTATAGCCACGATGGGAACAAAAAAATTTGTAATATTATCTGTGTTTGAGACATATAAGTGGTCTATTAGCGTTTCAGAATGAGCTGTAACTCGTGTTGGCTGTTCAATGAGTTGTCTCAAGTCATGCAGTTCAACTATTTGCTTTAAAGAATTATTTTTAATTATTCCAGTTTTGGCATCAACGTTAATATCGCCCATAATGTAGAGTTCGTCAGAAAGCGATTGTGCAGTCTCGATCTGTTCAGAAAATTTACCATACCATTCAATGGCTGCAGAGGGTGGTCTATAAAATGAGCAGATGAAAAAGGGTTTGCTGTTTTTAAGTTTAATTTCAACCCAGATTGATTCAATATCTTCTGATTCAATATCTTTTCTGCTTGTGTAACACAGGTGGTCACTAATATATATTAGTATTCCACCGCCCCTACCGGTTTGATTGCTGCTATTTTCGTGCCTGTCTTTTCGTTCAAATTTGTAACCATTGATATCAAGTAACTCATCATTAACTGATTGATTAAGGAACGTTTCGCATACACCAAAAATATCGATACAGTTGGATTTGTCAAGCATAATTTTCATATCATTCAGTTTGGGCTTCAAGTGTCTAACATTTAAATTCACTACATGTAGTCCCCTTTGGTTAAATGTCATTCCCGTTTCAATGTTAGTAGATTGCTTACACGTTTCTATGGGGTTTACTGTTTCGTATTCTGATACCTCAGAGTTCATAATATCTGCCATCATCTGCGTATTTTGAGCATGTCATATTAAGTCAGGTGCAACATGTTTGCAAGAGGTGGGTTTCATTAAAGACTTGCTATATTGCTCTTTACAATGATTATTCTTGTTACAGTTCGTCTCATTGCAATCGCTACATAGTGTGTCAAGAGGATGAAACGAGTTATTTTTGTATATGTTATCAATGCAGTAAAATTTCCTAGACTCATCATCCTAACGATACCTTCGGTATCGCAAATTGAGTCGCTGCTGGAATCTTGAGAAACGACTGTGTCCCTGTGCGGCAGGACTATTTTGTTTCCTAGGGAGAATATTACATTTTTCATGAATATTATGAACTAATGTTCTAATACCCGGAAATTTCAAATTTACCTTATCAGCATGGTAGAAATCAAATGGAAGTTCCCCAGATGCCATTACAAAGGAGTCATGGTTATCAATATAAGTTGCATTTTCCTGTTTACACAAGTCTTTAAGAATTTCATTGAATGGTTTCATATTCATTCCACCCCGTGGAAGGAGACCAGACACATATACATTGCAACCATTCTGTACCACCTGTGTAAGGAGAGCTTTGTAGTGTTGCCGAAAGGTGTTGGGACTTACTTTGGAGTCTACATCGTGTCCTCCGACATGGAGAATGATGTTTTTATACCGTGACAAGTCCATTTTTGTAATTGAGTCCCGAAGGTGTTCAATCTTTGCATTGCGAAAGCTCTTTATTCTAACCTTTTCGTCAAGAAATCTAGTTTCAATGTTTTTTAATATACATGAACCTATGACAAATGTGAGGTCCCGCGTTTCTGATTCGTTTGTATATTTTTCTGACGTTTGAGATCGCGTATTCTGAATTTCTGTGACGTTTCTTTGCGGACTTTGGTGTACTTTAGATTTTGACGCGTGATACGATACACTCATGTTGGTGTCAGATGACCGAATTGTTTGTTTTTTATTTGAATCTGTTTTGTCAGGCCTTCCTTTTTGGGGGAGTCTATTGGGAGATACAGCTTGTGTATGATCAAACAAGTCAGCTGTTGATTTTACCTTTTCAAAAATATTGTGTGACTTTGATAGGATAGCATTTGATTTTCTGTCTACTTCTGCTTTAAGATTGGTAATTTCGTCCTTGATCTCAGAGAATGAGTCTGCGCTTGACTCTTGTGTATATCTGTATTGGTTGGATAGAACTGTCAAGCGGTCTTCCAGATGTTCAAATTTGTGCTCTAACTTATCAGAGAGTGCACTGACACTTTCATTTATTTTCTTAGTAACTTGCATCAAACTGTCAAGTTGTGTTTTCACAAGTGTAACAGTTTTTGGCAATAATCTACAGTCAGCACAAACCCATGCTCCGATTTCATTGACGTTATTGATTCCGACACAGGCCGTGTGATACAACACCATACAAAGATTACACCTAATAGATTCGGTATCTGAAGTTACTGTGCATTCGTCTGTACAAGGTATATCACAAGATCCTTGTTTATCACTAAATGTTTCAAGTTCTGTCGCATTTTTGTGTTTAGAGTGTTTATTTTTGTCCTTTTTCTTCTCCTTTTTGCCTTTGTCCTTGGTTTGTTCTACTGATTTTAATTCAGTTATGCTGTCGTCTAGGTCCAGATTATAAGTGTCGTCCATTTGTGTAGCACTTACTGTTGTACTCAAAGTATCGTTAGCATCCAGTAATGTATCATCTAGGTCTTTCCTGAGTGTTTCTGTTAAAAATGCAGTTACTTCTTCCTGTTCAACAATGACGATATCGTCCGTCTGCCTGATTTTTGTTGGATTGCTTTCATTTTCTTGTTGTTCTCTCACACAACTGTTTCGCGTCCTTCTTGTTTGTGATTGTCTGTTCTCTGTGCGACTTTTCGCCGATTTCTGACGTTGGGCTTCATTATTCAGCATGTTTGAAATATATTGGGCTGTTTCATCCACAGATACTATGTCAGCTTCGGGAAGGATCTCCCATATGTCAGTCTTCACCATGTCTTTAAAGCGACATTTATTAAATTTTCTAAGTTCATCTAGACTAAGCGATCTAACAATTTCAACATATTTGAGTCGCAAGGATTCATCAATTTCCTGCAAACGTTCATTGACTGCCTGTTTACTTGTTTCTGGTTGCCCCATTGTGTTTTCTAATCACTGTCACAAGTTATGTGAACAATGTTCAATTACCGCTTATCTTGAGTAGTACTCACTACGGTGATCACAAGTCACTGGTCACTATATTTCAAACAATAGAAATTTGAAAAACTATCATAAAACTGTTTTAAGATGCGTTCTCGGTATAACTATAAAAGTACCTTGTAAATCAGGATATCCACAAAAGCATTATACGAAATCCTTTGATTTTAGCGCACTAGAACATGTTAAAAGCGATAAAAGTTTGAGACCCCAAGAAACAAACGTTTTCGTTTTCATTGGCTTGTTCCCTCATTGAATCAGAAGATATTGAATCAATCTGGGTTGAAATTAAACTTAAAAACAGCAAACCCTTTTTCATCTGCTCATTTTATAGACCACCCTCTGCAGCCATTGAATGGTATGGTAAATTTTCTGAACAGATCGAGACTGCACAATCGCTTTCTGACGAACTCTACATTATGGGCGATATTAACGTTGATGCCAAAACGGTGAGTACTCGACAGCAAGAAACCACTGAAATGCTGGAGCAAAACCAACAGTTAGCCACCGATGGGTCCGACCAGAGACAGACGTTGACGACTCCACTTGGTGCCAATTTGTGTACCCGAATTCACTTCAGTCGCACTTACCAACAAGTAATTGTCAGTTATGCCCCGCCCATCGGGGTTTGCAGAAATAGATCGGACTGCATAAGCTTCCTTACGGAACTGAAACCGTCCTAATTTGAGAACTGGTAATAAAACCACATAGAAGCCTGCCCAGAAAAATGGAAAGTCGGACCGATGCTTAAACCCTAGCGGTTTCTTTGGGCGGTAGAGCTTCAGATTTAATTTCATCTTAATGTTGGGTAAAACTCGGTTCCACAAAATCGGAAGCAGCATCTCCAAAATGACAAAAATAGTGTTGATAAGGACGTAAAACACAAACGAAGAAATAAATTCCTAGCCATTCATATCAAGTTACTAAATAAAAAAGACCAGTTCTGCAACGGAATGTGAAGTGTATTTTCTCGGGGTACTTCGGTTTTCGCCCATGTCTGGCCAAATTCTTTCCCAGACGATTCATCAAAATTAACAAAACATACAAGTCGATTTATGGAAAAAACACCTACAATGAAACCCGAAAGTAAAAACTCAACCAGTTTCTGCACCGGCCAATAAACATGGAAACTTTCATTGTCCGAACACTGATGGCTTTTTTACCACAGCTTTTTCATACTCGTTCTTGAGTCCCTAGGAAACAAAATCCATATCTATCTGGGATACTTTAGGTAAGCAATATATGTTGTGTCTACTCGATAGAACTTAGTCGATTCTAATGACCCGGCCAGCACAAAATGACGGACAAACGTCGGGCCGACAGCATCGTCGTATCGCTGTAGGCCCGATGTGGGCCCGCTGATACGTGCTAGCTGGGTATACACACGGCATATATTTATTTCAGTCGAAAAGATATTCCCACTGAACCGTCTTAAGGCGAATGGGGACACATTCAGGGGAGGATATCCTGCAAAAAATAGTTTTGTCCACCATGTCAATAGGGATCAACTCTTAAAGGAAAGAATTCTTTCCTTTAAGAGTAGACCCCTTTTTCAGTGGGACAGGGTTTATAGAAAAGTGAACAGGAAGTCCCGAAAGTTATCTCCCTTTGAAACATGGCGGAAAACTTTGCCAGGTGTTCATTTTCCCCTTTATTCGCCCTCAGTGAGTCTAATTACCCATGTCTCGAATAAACTTCCATGGTTCCATAGGTGTTCTGACCATTGAAGTTCGACAGTATATAGCTTATCGCTCTCTGAATAGCCGATATACCGTACGAGTCTCGTGTAACAAGGGATGACCCAGCAGCCTTCGGTGCTTGCATCCATGTTTTTGTAGGTTTTGTCATGTCTCGTCTCAATAAATGACTTTTCTTACTTTCTGGAAGTGCAATGTGGTTTGGTATTCCAGTTGACAACATTCCTAAAATCCTTGATAATTTATCTTCTAAATTTCCAAATCTGACATCCAGCTGCTTCTCGGGTATAGTGGCATTGCGTTTCAACGTCCTTTGGTTTGGCGTTTAAAGATTCTTCAGTTCCAGATGGTTGACGTTTCAACTCTTAGACATTCCTTTTATTTGCCTTTCTATACCCGCTAACATCTCGCCCTCGAAATTATTGGATATCGTTGAAATCCAATCTGTGTTTTCTTTAACTCCTCTGATGTCATCGCTGGATTGTTTTATAGTCATATTTAGATACAATCCAGTCAATATTCGCTTTTATTTCACTGATGTAACTATCGCAGGCGGGCCTCGGATTCTTCTCATGAGGTATCGTTTCTTTAACGAATTCTTCTTTGTCAAAAGCATTCACTGTATCATCCAGTTCTTCAAATACCTTTGCAGGAATAGTGGATGACATTGTTGTCCTGCACTAGGTTTTCTGTTTGGTAATCCATGTATATAATAATCAATATATATATGCTGAATAGAACTGAATAAAAATGTATTGCTTTTGTATACACATATAGGGTTAGAGGCAAACGGGACATATACATAAATCAGCAATTAAACATTTCACATTGGCATACAACATAAGAAAATACATCAAAATCTTAGTTAAATAAGAGAGTCACAAAGTAATATGACAGTCATACAAATACCTGCTTATGTTTAATAACTGAAACACCCGTCCTCGTCAAAATCTTGATGGAACATTCTTCAAAGTTATTCCCACGTTTGACAAAATCAAACCAAACATATTTACCACTAGTATTATTTATCTGTAAGAAATAAGTGCAAAACATGCATCTCTCTTTTTTTATTATTATGATACATCCAAGTGAATAAAATGGCTTTGCATTAAATCGTCTGGACTCCTCACATACATTTGGAAGAAATGCTGCTTATCTCGTCACTTTAAACTCTTCTATCTTCAGCTGTATTGTGACGTCCCTCACGTTATATATATCTGCTCTCCCCCTCCCTATCTCGAATTGTAGGAATATGACGGACATGTTTGCAGGTCCAGGTTGAACCGAGGACGGAGCCGGACAGGACTTTTCTTAATGAAATTAGGACTGGAAAACACTACTAGGAGCCAGGCTGCTGAGCAATAATTTATCCACATTTATGCTTCACAAACACGGGTTTAAACGTAATGGAATGAATTAGCCTTACATGCGTTCACTATTTTAATAAAGACATGCAACCAGACGGCACGTCATAATCTTAAAATGTGCTATACAATTTAATGGGAATACATCTAAAGGGTAACACCTATAACTTCAAGCTTTTAGACATGAAACCAGGCGGCACGTCGTCAAGCACTGTTATAGGAACACATTAATATTGAACACAGACCGGCTATTTCACTGACAGTATCCTATTACATTGCTTGAGCCACACAGGGACGGGGACGGCGAGGACACTTAAGGGAGCGGGAACAGTGAGTGCAAACAGCTTTAGCCGTTTTAAAGGAATGGGAAAGGGCTTGTTTATCCTTTCAAATGAGCCTCCAGGACCTAGCGAGTACCCCAGCACTTGGCCAACAATACTGGTTACCTATAAGGCTGAAACCTTCCTGGCCTACGGTGTGAAAACGGATTCACACAGTAACTCAAAGAACCCCTTAATTCAAAACATCCAACTCACTGCGCGCCACACACTGTGCATATAATTTACTCCGTAGCCCAAAATGTCTCATGATGCTCTTCAATAGACCAAAAGCATATATAAGCTTTAGATTAGACCACTAGCACCCTCCTCATAGTTCCAAAAACACCTATGAAGGCTCGGGTGTTAAGAAACAAAGCCGTGATAAAAACCAGGGAAAGTTTCTAGTAGAATAGGATCTCGCAGCAACCCGGAGACTCAAATTAAGGAAAGCTACTCACTGATGGATAAGGTTAGCCAAGCTAATAGCACAAGCTAAGAAGCACAAGCTAAGCTGTGGAAGAATGAGCGAAAATCAGGATCAAACGACCGGGAGTCTGGTTGGCACCTCGGCACTTTTTTGTTTCCGCTTTGGGGGAGCCAATTCTTGCTATTTATATACCGGGGACCAGTCACTAATCTGACCAATCAAAATGGGTGGTCACGCTTCAACGCCTTCACTGATTGGATGCTGAAACCGTCTCGCTGCTCGCGCGAGCAGTGACCAAGTCGCCCTGGACACAAAGATGGTTACTAGATCCGCCAATCAGAAACTGTGACTCATCCCGTTGTCCAGGTAACAATACCACGTGAGATCCAAAATGGCGTCGAAGGCAAAGTTTTACAACTCGCGTCAACAGCGAAACATGGTTTTCAGCAATTTTAGCTTCACTGGGAAACATTTAGACTATCTCATCGTGCCAGGCTTCATCTGTGGATGTCACCTGACGAATTCATACGAGAGATAACCCAGGCTCAAGCCTTTAGGCTTGAAATCAGCAGGTAAATATTCGGCAAAGCAGAGCTCAATATACGGCTGATGTATACGATCCCCTGGGTCGTAGCACTACCCCCCCCCCGCCCCCCCCCTTGGAAAAGTTCGTCCCTAACTTAACTTGAGAATTATAGCAGCACAACATGAGCTCAACTTTGGCCGAGTATTTCCTGTTAAATGGTTAATTGGGGAATAAGCGTTTTTAGGACAGTAACTCAAGGACTATGAACTACTCAAAACGCTTTTATTTTGTTGCAGACTGTTCACCTCACCTACGGAATTCGACAACGGTTATACAGGCCTCACATTCTTCATTGGAGAACAATTAAATAAGGAGCTACCAACTGACATATTTCCCACAAAGGGATAATATGGCAGAGATGAGCAGTCTGAACAATTTTATCTAGTATTTTGGAGATACTAGGAGCTGTACTTAAGTACAGATCTCAAAGCTGGATTTCTTGTCTTAAGAAATAACTATTTAACCACTAACAAAGTTTTGTGATTATTATCTGGTAAATTAAGAGAAATGGTGTAATAATAAATAGTTAAATATTTTATGGCACATGAACGATACTGAAGTAAATAGCAAAATTAATAGTGTGGAAGATTTTAGTATTATATGGAATTCACAGAAATTAAATTACCATCATACGAGCAGTTAACATAATAAAAAATAACATATAGCTTAACCTAATCAATACTGTATATAATAAAATGAAAATAATACTGAGTAAAATAGTTTTACGAGATCATTGGAAATTTTGAGCAATTGATATAAAAATAATGTTAGATAAAATCACCAGATAATAAGAACAATAATATCATAAGAAAACCATAACAATACAACATACAGTCGAACTTCAATGGCTCGAACACCTTTGGGACCTCAAAAATCTGTTCGAGACAGCGGTAGTTCGAGCCACTGAGGGTTACTGTCAGGAGGCATAACCAGATACTTTTAGACATCTTTTCGGTGTTCTATAATGAAAATGCATGCTGTGTGTACTCATTAGAATCGCCTCATCGAAGCGATTCTAATGAGTACACACAGCATACATTTGCAAGATAAAAGACTAAAATCTCCTTAATTGTCCCCCACTATTTCTTATGTAGAGGATTTCGCTAGGGGCTCAAGAATGGGTTCGACACATCCATGGTAAACGAGCCTTCGGTGTTCGAGCCATCGAAGTTCTACTGTACTTACATTTTATCACAGGCTAGGCTAGGGCACGGGTTGGAAAGGGAACAAAACGGAATGGTACGAGAGGGATGAGTCGGACAAAAGCAAAGATGGACACTCTAGCACCTTGATAAAAAAATATGGGCAGGAGGTCAAAATAGACCTCATTGGGAAGGAATCTCGGTCAACCAGGTCGAGACGAGGGAGTACTCTCTCCCATCGGGAAGATTAAGCCACTCGGTCTTGGTGACCTGAAAGCAACGCCTAGCAGAGAATTCCACTCTGTAGCCGTTGTTTACCCCTGCCATGGCTTGCTCCCTTGCCTTCCGTAGGAGTCGACCAGTGGGAGAATCATCCCACTGGCTGGGGGCACCATGAAAAAAAACTTAGGGTCGGTGGGTTCTTGGGTTGACGCAGCAGGTAGCCCAAAATAAACCTCCGGACATCTCTGTCCGGCAACTGGAAACTCCTCCGAGTTATCCGGAGGGTCAAACGGTAGATTAATGAACTTCTACCGTGGGCACAATTGACGCCACCGCTGCCTGCGTCTCGGGGTCAGAGACAACAGGTTCAACGGCCGTTCGCGGGGCGTCAATGGTTTGGGGGAATGGCCCAGGTGATGCCACCCCAGAAATGAGACCATGCTCTCTTCTGGACAGGGAAGCTGGCTCAAGGTCAAGGACGTCCAGGGTAGGAGGGAGGCTTCCGACGTCTGAGATATAAGCCAAATAAGATGGGTCCTCAGGAAGGGAAAGGAGAGCCGTGACTTCTGTTTCAGAAGTCTGGGGCGCTCATCCTCTAAAGGAGTGGAGCAGCCGGAGGGTAAGGAGGGGGGGGCAGGAAGGTGGACAGGTGGAATACCAGTAATGTCAGGCTCTTCCACGGGGAAAAGGGAGGACAAATCCACAGGAGGCAGGGCAGAGACCGCCTTCAAATGATTATTAACATAGTTCCTATCAGTAGCGGTCCTTTGAACGGCTATAGTAGGTCCATTAAAGACCATCTCACAATTCAGTGGCCCCTTTAAGAACTTCAGGTACGGGGTAGTGATGAACTTTCAGCATGTGTGATGCTCTCCGAGCGTTCTATCTGCAGGGAACTTCTTCTCACAGAAGAAACAGTTCAACTTTGTTACATGTTTGCTTCGAATATGCCTGTTCAGTGAGTTCCTCTTCTCATAGGTCCGCCGGCAGATGAAGCAGGTATATTCTTTCAACATGTAACAAAGTTGAACTGTTTCTTCTGTACCGGGTCGTCCACGAAGTAAAGCAACGCGGTCACCTATCCAGGTACTAACCGCGATCTCCGTTGCTTAACTTCGCGAAAAAGCCAACCACTCTACCTGCGTCGCTAAAAGAGCCAGGTCCTACAGTAAGGCTGTAGAAGTGATATTTATCCGTAACCGTTACATTTCTCCCCCTCATCTCTTGGCTTCGTTCCGTGCCTCACAAGGTTAAACCAGAGGGCGGAGACTATGTAACAAATCAGCGGCACTGTTTCCATCCCACCGCTGCCACCAATATAGCGTGTACCGGGTCGTCCACGAAGTCAAGCAACGCGGTCACCCATCCAGGTACTAACCGCGATCTCCGTTGCTTAACTTCGCGAAAAAGCCAACCACTCTTCCTGCGTCGCTAAAAGATCCGGCTCCTACAGCAAGGCTGTAGAAGTGGTATTTATCCATAACCGTTACATTATAACTGCACGAACCAAACTCAAGTAAAGCATTGAAGGTCACAAGTATTGATTTTGAGCACACTAAAGTGCATATCATAAGGCAACGCATCACATTTTGACTCATATTATCTCGGGTATACAGAGCAAATTACTTGTACTAATGTAGATGCCCGAATTAAAAGGTATGCACATCTTTCGGAAAGTTGGGTACGTCATGGTAAATGAAACTATACAAATATTTTCATTGGTAACCAGATTTTACCATCTGAAATTTATAGAAGGGTCTCCAATGCATGATTATTGGATTATTGAGCATTTACTGCTCGGGTACTCTTTTGTTTATATACATGTAATTGTTTCAGGTTGTGACATTAAGTGGTATAACATCTAGTAGAAAAAAGTTACACATATCTGATTTTGTTCAAATTGCCGACTGTAAGAGGATATTCACTAAACGTATATGTACAAGCATCACCTTGGCCGCCAGTCATCGCTGTATCATCTGTATCTGTGAAATCGATAGAAGTGCTAATAGTTCGTCTGTCATTACTGACAATGGCCTGTCTTAATCACCCCTCTGTAGACTTGCAGTTTTGTGTCAATAGGTTCTATAAAGGTAATCCTGTGGAAGCAAATACTACAGCATAGAGCACAGGCAACTATAGAATGTGCAAGTTTTTGTTTGGGCCAGACTAGCTAGTTTTGGCCAGTTAGGCCTCATCAGTGATCATCAAATATTTCCTGAATTCCGCGGTGATATCGATGATTCCAATTGACTAGTAAATGTAATCCACACTATAATGAAGGGCAGTGAGTCTTTTTACAGCCGTCACACATTACTTAACAGCTGTGGTGAGGTTAAATATGTTCTATAAGTTTTGCTTCGGTCCGTGACACTACCACGTAGGTGGCCAAATGCTGAACTAGCTTTGGCAATCCTGGCATTGACTTCATCGTCATCGTGCACGACTCTTGACAGTGTGCTCACAAAGTAGGTGTACGAGTCCACCATTTGCAATCTTTGACATTTCACTGTGATTTGGGGGCTGTGTGTAAGGATTGCCAGGTGTTGGCTGATAGAATACCTCAGTCTTTTTTATGCTGACTGTGAGGTCATAGCTATCACAGGAATCACATGATCTGGACTTTTTGCATCTTTTCTGTTGGAGCACCTTTTGTCATGCCATCAGCAAAGAGGAGCTCATCTAGCACCTCTGTCTGCACGTTGGATTTGGCTTGCAACCTTCGGAGATGGAAAAGCTTCCCATCAAAGCGATAACTAATGGGTATGACATTGTCACCATCCTGGAAAGCATATGTGAACATGGCAGAGAACATCATGCTGAACAGTGTTGGTGCTAGCACACAGGCTTTCTTTAGATCCTTCGTCACAGGGAATGGATCTCAAAACACACCATCATTTTGGCAAACATTCCATCTTGGAACTGCCTCACGGTTGCTATGAAAAATAGAAGTCGAGGCAATGATCAGGAATTGATACAATTAACTCACGTACAGCTCCCATCGAAAGAAATTCAAACATGAAACAACAGACTCCAATGGCAACATCAACAGCGGAAAGCCAAAAGGACAGTTACTTTCCCACAAAATGGCCAGTAGGCTATCCAAAGTAAAATAATATAAGCGACACACACACCTAAAGACAAACCAGAACAAATATCAAAGCACCGAGAGTACTGGTGGGTCGATCGTCTCTGAGGGTAGGTTGGGAAAATAGTCCTGAGCTGAGATTCGAACAAGCACAGTAGAGCTGATCAGACATCACGTTATGTGGCGTCTGATTATGTAGATTCTGTTTGTCAATGCCCAGGTGTACGAGCACAGTCCACCCGCCCCCGCCCATCGGGGCTTGAATTAATAGATGGGCTGCATGATGCTTCCACGCAGAGCTGAAAGTCCCGTAACATTGGAAGTAACGTCTGCAAACGACCTATAAAGTGTTGACGGGGAGATTGAACCTTAAATCAAACAAACGAGCACAGTCCAGAATTTTCTTCTTACGCTGCGCTCTGACGTCTTAGGGTAGTACTTTGATTTTGTTCAACAGAGTGGGGAGGGTGCAAACGCAGCCTCCTCCCATCTTTTGGAAATCATTTCAGATTCATAGTTTTTCACCCTCTGCAAAATACCTGAAATTCGCATCCTCAACACGCCCCTTTTCAGAGTCTGCGTACGGCCCTGAATCATGTTCAAAACTGTTGTTGCATACATATGGCGAACAGGGCCTACCTGATAAAAAGCAATGTACTCTATATCCGATCTTGGTCTACGCTGTATGTCTAAAAACGGTACCACCTACAAAGTCTGGGCTACTCATTTTTGAACTTAAACATTTCAGGGTTCTAAAATTAAGTTCTTAGCAGGAGTGCGAAATGTCTATTTTTACTCGACTTGGCATACATTTGTGTAACAGTTTTATAAATAGAATGTTCCGAAAGACGTCAAGTGACATCGTGGCCTGGATTAAGATATTGTTTTTGAGCAACCTGGCATTCTTATACTTTTTCGTTTAACCCTCAAATGCCACTATTTAAGCAAACAGTGAAGTTTCTGTGTAACCTGCTGATCAGACGCCACATTCCGCGGCGTCAGATCTGGGTATTATCCAGCACACGATTTCTGTCAAGACTCTATAGATAGCTCTGGTTGCATTGATAAAAAATAGCTCGACGTTTCAAGTTCTATTAATAAAACATAATATTGGTTATCCCAAATCAGTGATGGTCACGTGGACAACTGCATGAATTCCGTTTGGCCATTTAGTAAATTAGGGTTCGTAAACCGATCGACCCAATAAACCGCGACAGAAGAACCGCCTTGGAAAGGTCAGTGGAAACGAATTCCACTTGGGGCTTAAATCGATTTTACATGGCCACA
The DNA here is from genome assembly GCA_963580285.1 of Lucinisca nassula. Classification (NCBI taxonomy): domain Eukaryota; kingdom Metazoa; phylum Mollusca; class Bivalvia; order Lucinida; family Lucinidae; genus Lucinisca; species Lucinisca nassula. The sequence continues at coordinate 73,149,762 of OY757011.1, read as the reverse complement.
ATCCTCGCCCTTTACCTTCGTCGCGATTTAGACAAATAATTTGTTCAGTCCGCTTGAAGGTTTCCGCACTCATCAGTGCAACATCTCCGTGAACACAAAAAATCAAACAACCACAGAGATGAAACAACGGTGAGGACTCGACAGCAAGGAACCACTGAAATTCCGGAGCAAAAGAAAACCAACAGTTAGACTCTGATTGGCCAAACTTGAGACAGAGTATCAGGCACCAACCAACGTTACATTGAACTAGATCGTTCTAACTCTCAGTAAGCCTTTACGCTGGAACTGTCATAGAATCTGAGGCCTGGCCCACCGGCGTGCAATTAAAGAGGGAAGCAAAGTTGTCAACCCTGATTGGATTAACTACCATGCATGCAGTCTGTTGTATAACATTTATGTTGTACCCAATCTTTTTATACCGAAGAACGATTTTACGAAATTGGGAGATGAAGTCATTGCGGTTATATTTTTTCTAAATTTATATACTAAGTAACCATAAAATTCGGGTTCTGATAGATCTTGTTGCAGAAGAGATTTAAATCCAGTATTGAATTTGAAATTAAATCAGAATGACGTCTATAAAATTTTGAAAAGGCCTGCGTAGATTATGGTACCGATATAACTCTGATTAAGAAGTATAGCCGTTAACAATTAATTACGAGTGTTGAAGCCAGTTACATTACACTCTGGCAAATCGATTTAATTGTGAAATATAAATAGTTCGAAATTGAATGACACCACCTCTTGGCCTTTCTCCTCCTGTTCTTCTTAGCCTGAACATCTTGGTATATCACCGGGTCCTGCTGCACTGGTGTTTCTACGTGCTGTGGGCTTGCTCATCTCCTGTACCTTCAAGCAGCTTCACTAAAAATGTTACTATCTGATTCTGATTTCGCTGCTTTCATGTGGGATTTGTTGTGGTAGGCGGTTGTCTTCCTTAAGGGTCTTTTCTTCAAATAATTGAATATCTGGAATTTGCTTCTTTGATGTTTGCTTTGTAAGCAAAAATTCTATCAGTCTCTTTGCAGCCTCAAGATCTGTGTTCATTGTTCTCACCTTTTCCTATAACTCTTCTATCTGCGCAGACAAGTCGTTGTTTTCTTCAGACGATATTTTCGCTGTCCTTATACTCATATGTTCTATAGATTTTTCCAGAAATTCATCATTGGAACGTAAATGACTGCTATCATCTGCCATTTCAGCTTTCTTTACTCTGTCTTTCTTCTTCATACGGCAATGTGATGGTTTCTCCTGATGTTCATGCGGTATTTCTGCTTGACCCACATTTGCTCTGCAAGTATACGTAAAGTGGTTATATTTCTTGCAGATGTTGTATTGCATAGGCAGTTTCTTCCTTTCGGGTGTCCGTTTGTCATACAATATGTACAGTAGTTACGGTACCTCTCATTGTTATCTGGATAGTTGGCTGTCAAATTTCTTCTTCTTTCAGCTACTCTTCCTACATCTTGTGTCCAATTATCTATCTTCATGTCATGAACTTGAATTGGAATATCCACTATTTGTCCTGCTTCTCTCAAAAATTGCTGCAATGTCAAACCTTTGGATATGCATCTCGTATTGCCTGAATGAGGTGCTCAAATGTTCTTTCATCACGAGTGCCACCAAACTCACATTCATGAGCTTTCTCTCCTCTCTGAGTCTTGTCGCATATGCCACCGTGACTTTCCCTTCTTCTGCCCTCATCTTAAGAAATAAATATCTGGCATAATGTTTGTTCTTCGGTAAGAAGTATGAAATGAGTCTGTTCTTCATTTTCTAATACTAATCTAAGTTTTCTGTATCTGCATCTGGGTCAGGCAAGCTTTTCTCTAGTCTTGTTATGTCTCTGCCACCGTATAAAACTAATGCATCTTTTCTGTCAGTTGCACTAGTTATTCTGAAATATCTATATACTGGGAGGACCGAAGTTCGAGGATGTAAGCGACTGGACCCGCTTATGTTTCTATAAACAGCATGATAATAAAAAATGGTAATAAAATAGTCGAACAACATTTGATGAATAAACTGCCAGAAACAAACATGAAAATTAACGAGCAAAATTCAACAGAGCTTATTATTTATTGAAGGACCCCATTCCCTAGTCATTTTCAAAATGGCATTTAAGTTCGAGGATGCAGTTTTCTTGAATATCACTGAGGTGCTGTACGGGGTAAAAATAAAATGAAGGCGTTAGTTGATGTTAACAAGATATTTTAATTGTAAATTACAAATTTAACTGGAAAACATTTGGAAATTTTTTTTTTTCATTTTTTCATTTGTGCTCAAAATATTTTTCTTCTTCTAGATGTCTGTTTTGATCATTCTGTTCTATTCTATACTATTGCAAAAATTTAGCTTTATATCACAATTTATTCTGCCATATCAGTATCTACACCAAACAGAATTAGATGTCCGGAGAACAATTTCCTAATGATTTGATTATAAAGGTTTTATTATTTCTTAAGAACATCACATTCATTACTGCTCTCCATTTCCCATGAGAAACATTAAGCCTTTGAGGTAATAAGGACATCAGGTATGTAAAGTTTAAGAATTTCCCCATTTTGGGTCTCATTCGAAAATAACGAATATGCAGGTTTGCTTGGTAAACATCAACAATAAACAACGGGCGCTTGATGTTTATGCAAGAATGTGTGTGAATGAAAAAAAAAAAAACAGTGGGTTCAAGTTGGGGGTAAAAGTATTAGCAAGAATGGCGGATTTTTGTAATTCTTTAATGTAACTCTGATCGGCATCGCAAGACTATTGTTCTGCCAAAATGTTGGCTTGTATTTTTGTTGTTGTTGATCCACGAGAGGATGGCATCAGTAGTAATCAGAATATATTAACACAAATGACGTCATCGGACTTGCGTCACCCTCGAAGTTGCATGACGTCACTATACTCTCTTTCTATTGACTCTAGCCAGTCTTCCCAGGCTTTCCCTGTTGCCAGCTGGTCTTCTCAAGTTCTGTTGGTCTAAATGGCAAATATCTCAGATTTCTCCCTTCAGTAATAATTGTTACTGCATTTTCAGCCATATCTGGACCGTATTGTGTCCTCTAAAATGTATGTAAAATCTCTTTTTATGTCCCCGGTAGCGATAGCGGGGACATATTGTTTTTGCCCTGTCTGTTTGTAGGTTTGTTGGTTTGTACGTGGACAACTTTAACGTTGGCCATAACTTTTGAACCGTTTGAGATAGAGCTTTCATATTTGGCCTGAAGGTTTCTTGTGACAAGACCTTCACATTCATGCAAAAAAATTTGACCTGTGACCTTGACCTTGACCTTTGACCTACTTAAAAGAAAAAAATAACATTGGTCATAACTTTTGAACCACTTGAGATACAGCCTTCATATTTAGCATGTATGTTCCTTATGACAGAAAAAAATAACATTGGTCATAACTTTTGAACCACTTGAGATACAGCCTTCATATTTAGCATGTATGTTCCTTATGACAAAAGCTTTACATTCATGCAAAAAATTTGACCTGTGACCTTGACCTTGAACTTTGACCTACTTAAAATAAAAAAATAACATTTGGGTCATAACTTTTGAACAGTTTGAGATAGAGCCTTCATATTTTGCATGTAGGTTCCTTGTGACAAGACCTTCACATTCATGCAAAACAATTTGACCCTTGACCTTGACCTTTGACCTACTTAAAAGAAAAAAATAACATTGGTCATAACTTTTGAACCACTTGAGATACAGCCTTCATATTTAGCATGTATGTTCCTTGTGACAAAAGCTTTGCATTCATTCAAAGAATTTTGACCTGTGACCTTGACCTTTGACCTACTTAAAATAAAAAAATAACATTTTGGTCATAACTTTTGGACGGTTTGAGATAGAGCCTTCATCTTTTGCATGTAGGTTCCTTGTGACAAGAGCTTTACATTTACACCAAAAAAATTTTTCCGGTGACCTTGACCTTTGACCTACATAAAAGAAAAAGTTAACATTGGTCATAACTTTTGAGATACAGCCTTCATATTTAGCATGTAGGTTCCTTGTGACAGACACTTTACAGTGATGCAAAAATTTTGACCTGTGACCTTGACCTACTTAAAAAAATTTTTTGTCATAACTTTCGAACCGTTTGGGATAGAGCTTTCATATTTGGCATGTAGGTTCCCTGTGATTAGAGCTTTTCATTCATGCAAAATATTTGGACCATGACCATGTATGTTCCTTATGACAAAAGCTTTACATTCATGCAAAAAAATTTGACCTGCGACCATGACCTTGACCTTTGACCTACTTAAAAGAAAAAATAAAATTGTTCACAACTTTTGAACTGTTTAAGATAGAGCCTTAATATTTGGCATGTAGGTTCCTTGTGACAAGAGCTTTACATTCATGCATTTTTTTTACCTGTGACCTTGACCTACTTTAAAGAAAAAAAAATATTTTTTAACCGTTTAAGATAGAGCTTTCATATAATTTGACATGTAAGTTTCTTGTGTCAAGGGCTTCCCACACAAACAAACATCTTGAACTGTGAGCAACTTTGAATAAAAAATGACCATGCCCGGGGACATGTTCGTGTTTCACAAACACATCTTGTTATATCTAGTCTTGGTCTTCTCTAGTATCTTTCCAGGCCTGTCTATCTTACGCACGGACGACGGACAAAACGTGATCCCAAAAGCTCAACTCGTCACTACGTGACAAGTGAGCTAAAAATAGGCCTACCGCTCTTTGACAAATAGACTTGTCCGACATACAGCAACGGAAGAGTCCACTATGGGTTAGTGTAAGATCCTCTCTATCTGCCAGTGTAATGCAGTCTGTTTGGAAATTTGAATAAATTCATTTTAGGTATTTGCATAGGTTCAAGTTAAGAAGGTGTCATGTATCTTGCATCTCTGGGTTGTGCAGGTGATACTGGCTTACAGTTTGGGCATCGTCTGCCTTCTCTGCAGCAGGTAAGGGTAGAGGGGGGAATACTGTTATTTCATCAATTTCTACACTTTCATTCATTTCCCCTTGCTTCCCTCCCTCATTTTCATCTCATCTACTGTCTCTTCTCTCCCTTTCTGTGGGAGATGACACAAAATGACCCACAAGTGTTGATGTGTTGTTAAACCCTTATACTATCAGTCAAATCAAGTAAGGACAGATGTTTGTCAGAAACAAAACTGAACAGTATCCGATGCATTCCCATTGATTTAAGGCTCTTTAACATTTGGCATCAAAGGCTTTCTTAACCGGTCCTGCTGAATAAATTAATTTAGTCACTTATCAACCGATCAGTTTACATGCAAAATGTGCCCCTCTTTGTTAGATGTGTTTGTGTCCCCATCAACATTGTTTAGGTCATTTCGGAGATGCTGCTTCCGATTTTGTAACACTTTTACCCGACATCGAAATGAAATGACACCTCAAGCCATACAGCCCAAACAAACAACTAGGGTTTAACCCTTTACCACTCAGGGATTTTGTGAATTTCGCTGATTTTCAGTGTTGCACCTGACAGCTACTTCAACTAGCCATTGTTTCATAATGAATGGTCTGTTTTACACCAAACTCGGTATGAATGTTCATTGGGCAGTAGGCTTTCAAATGCAACCTTTCATGATTTGATCATTGTTGTCATGGTAAAGAGGGGGCAACTCAAATTTGGCAAAAAGTTTGTTTTAACATGAATTTTTGACCACATTTTAATCTTCACACAGCTGTCAAGGCAACAATTAAGGTGTTTGGCGCTGGCCATTTTCACTGTTTGCAGCATGTTTTATCAGCATCAATTTCCAGGCATTTTTGTCCCCAGACACCCTCAGACATAAATTTAAGCGGCCGGTTGGGCCATACACCCAAAATTTTTCGGGATGTGAGGGGGGTAACGCCCCCTTCAATCCCCCCCCCCCCAGAATATTTTTAGTGGGGAGGCGCGCGAAAAAAAAAACAGGTCAATTTTTTGCCCAACAAATCCTAAAGCAAACATAACTATCCAGGGGTAGAAATGTGGATTTTAGGTGCTTCTGGGGCTATATGGGTGTGAGGGGGGGGGGGATGGAAAACCTGTCCCGAGGGTCACTGTGCAGCATCACGAGGCTTGCCGAGTGATGCCGGATAGGGATCCCGAGGGACTGATTTTTCTATCTGCCCCTCACACCCATATAAGATTCTTTTCTTGCATACCTTCCATTTCTTAGTGCAGACTAAGGCAAGGTCAACAAGAAAGCAGTCTGAAGGACAGCTAAATCCCCTGCCGCACTTTGTATCAAGGCTCAAACTTGTGACCTTCACCTTTGACCTTGATCTTGAGTTGGCATGGTTAGCTCACTGAGGGGGATAATTGACCAAAGTTTAATGAAAATCCTTTGAGGGGTAAAGGAGATATGGAACGGACCAAAAATTCAAAGTTTTAAACCTGTGACCTTCAAAAGTGACCTTTACCTTGTGTTGACATGGTTTATTTATGGGTTCTGCACATCAGCTCACTGAGGGGCTAATTGACCAAAGCTTAATAAAAATCCTTTGAGGGGTAAAGTAGTTTAGGTCGCAGTACCAAAGCGTAAATCCAAAATCGTTAATCCATAGACAAAAGGGCAAATATCAATGTTCGGATCAACAGACATGGATAAAGGAGATAATATTATGGAAGGGAAAAAAATCAAAGTTTTAAACTCGTGACCTTCAAATGTGACCTTGACCTTGAGTCGGCATGGTTCATTTATGGGTTCTGCACATCAGCTCACTGAGGGGAAAATTTGACCAAAGTTTAATGAAAATCCTTGAAGGGTAAAAGAGATATGGAACGGACGCAAAAATTCAACTTTTAAATTCTTGACCTTCAAATGTGACCCTGAGTCGGCAGGTTTTTTTTTTGTCAGCTCCTCCACCCCTTACTGACTCCATATTTTTTGGTATATCCTGCATTTGGTAAATAGAGATTATCATATGGCATTTTTCATATCATACCCCATATCAGCCCGAGACTACCATATCAGCCCGAGGGCCGAAGGCCCGAGGGCTGATATGGGGTATGATATGAAAAATGCCATATCATAATCTATTTATCATACATTTCACTTTAAAAAAAAATTGTTCAAAATAAATTGTGCACGTTTCCATTGTTTACCGAATCACTAGTTTTGTTTGTTTGATATGAGGTTTAACGTCCCCGTCAACACTGTAAAGGTCATTTTGGAGACGTTGCTTCCAATTTTGTGGGACTTTTACCCGACATTGAGATGAAATGACATATCAAGCCCTGCACATGTCGCCCAATGAAACCAATAGGGTTCATTAGCATGGACGGTCCGCCTCGCACCGCGGTTCCTGGACAGGCTTAGATCCTCTAAGCGGTTTACCAGTACTAGTGTGCGGGCCGGATTCAGCTCTGCGCGGAAGCATCATGCAGCTCAAGCCCTGTCGCCCAATGAAATCAATAGGGTTCATTAGCATGGACGGTCCGCCTCGCACAGCGGTTCCTGGACAGGCTTAGATCCTCTAAGCGGTTTACCAGTACTAGTGTGCGGGCCGGATTCAGCTCTGCGCGGAAGCATCATGCAGCCCATATATTTCTTCAAGCCCCTATGGGCGGGGGCTGACCGAATCACTAGAATTTCTTTGCTCAGTAATATTATCCAGATCCAAAAGTCTGTCAGCAATCCCCTGCATCGTTCTTTCGTCCATTTTCCTCTCGTATTCGCTGCGCCGTGCCTTTTTTTTTTTTTTTTTGCTAAACAGTTCGAACAGACGAAAATATTGCAAATGGCGTCCTTAACAACAAATGGGAATTGCCGCAAAAGGAAGAACGCCGCGTGTTCCGAAGAGGGTCGGAGGTATGATAAAGGCTTAGGGGTGCGATAAAGGGTTGTGATATGGATTTTTGGGGTATGATAAAGCCCATGCGATATGGCAGCACGTGCAAACGTGATACGTGCATTGGTGTCACGTTCGTATCGCGTATTCAAAAACTAAGTACTTATACTAAATGTATGATAAATAACATTCTAACATTTCCAAAGAATCGTACGTATATGTGTATGGGTACACATGTATGTATGTATGTATGCATGTATGGGTACGCATGTATGTATGTGAAATCATATTTGTGAGCTATTTGATAAAGTAACATTTCTAACATTTCTAAAGACTCGTGTGTATGTATATATAGGTACGCACAATGTATGTATGCATGTATAAATGGGTATGCTACCTAAGAAAGAAATCATTGAATGTATGTATGTGAGTGAGTGAGTGAATGAGTGAGTGAGCGAGCCCCACATCCCACCAATGAGTCGGCATGGTTCATACATCAGCTCACTGAGAAGAATGTTTGAACAAAGTTTAATGAAAATCCTTCCAAGGGTAAAGGAGATATGGAACGGACACAAAATTTCAAAGTTTCAAACTTGTGACCTTCAACCTTGACCTTGACCTTGAGTTGGCATGGTTCACTTATGGGTTCTGCACACCAGCTCACTGAGACGAATAGTTGACTAAAGTTTAATGAAAATCTATCAAAGGGTTAAGGAGATACGGAGCGGACAAGAAAGTGTTACTGACGGACAGTCTGACAGCTGAAGGCCATTCCTATCATCCCCGTTCCGCTGGAGCAGACAAGAAAAAGTTACGGACAGACAGAAGCACGGACAGACGGACGGACATGGGTTTTTGTACATCAGCTCACTGTGAAGAATATTTGACTAAAGTTTAAGGAAAATCCTTCCAAGGGTAAAGGAGAAATGGAACGGACACAAACTTCCAAGTTTCAAACTCGTGACCTTCAACCGTGAGCGGACAAGAAAAAGTTACGGACAGACAGATGCACGGACAGACAGATGGACATGGGTTCTGTACATCAGCTCACAGTGAAGAATATTTGACCAAAGTTTAATGAAAATCTTTCCAATGGTAAAGGAGATATGGAACGGACACAAAATTCCAAGTTTCAATCTCGTGACCTTCAACCGTGACCTTGACCTTGAGTCGGCATGGTTCATTTATGGGTTCTGCACACCAGCTCACTGAGATTGAAAATACTTCCAATGGTAAAGGAGATATGGGAACAGACACTAAGTTCCAAGTTTCAAACGCGTGACCTTCAACCGTGACCTGGAGTCGGCATGGTTCATTTATGGGTTCTGCACACCAGCTGAGAGGAATAATTGACCAAAGTTTAATGAAAATCTATCAAAGGGTTCAGGAGTTATGGAGCGGACAAGAAAGTGTTATGGACGGACAGACAGACAGATGGACGGACAGATGAAGGCCATTCCTATAATCCCCGTTCCGCTTCGTGGCAGAGGATTAAAAATAGGCATTTTCTGTAATCTCTGAAATATAGGCTGACCTCACCATTTTTTTTTAACTCAGCCGAGGTTTTATCCCTTACTTACTTACATACAAGTTTCAAGGCGATCCCATGGCAACTGCAGGGGGCCAAGGTGATGACAAGGTCAAAAATAGGCATTTTCTGCAATAAAGGAGACGTAATTCTACGATAGATAAGCCAACCTCGTCAGTTTTTTTAACTCGTCCGAACTTTTATCCCTGACTTACTTGTTTGTAAGTTTCAAGAAGATCCGATCAAAACTGAAGGGGCTACGGTGATGAAAAGTTCAAAACTAAGCATTTTCAGCAAAGTAGGGCACAAAACTCTATGACTAATCGACAGACATCGCTAATTTTCGAACTTATCCAAGCTTTTAACCCAATCTTATTTGTATGTAAGTTTCAGGAAGATCCAGTTAAAACTGAAGGGGCAACGGTGATGACAAGGTCAAAAATGGGCATTTTCTATAATCCAGGTGGGACAGAACTCTCCCAAATATAGGCCAACCTCACCATTGTTTTAACTCCGCCAAGGTTTTATCCCTTACTTACTAACATGTGAGTAACAAAAAGATCCAATGAAAACTGAAGGGGCTATGGTGATGACAATGTCAAAAATAGGCATTTTCAGCATTAAAGGGGACGTAACTCTACAACAGAGAGCCAACCTCGTCAGTTTTTTTACTCATCAGAGTGCTTATCCCTGACTTACTTGTTTGCAAGTTTCAAGAAGATCCGATCAAAACTGAAGGGGATACTGTGATGAAAAGATCAAAAATAAACATTTTCAGCAAAGAAGCGGATGTACCACCATCAGTAATCGACCGTAATTGCTAGTTTTCGAACTCAACCAAGCTTTTAACCCTGACTTACTTGAACTTAATTTTCAGGAAGATCCAATCAAAACTGAAGGGGCTACGGTGCTGACAAGGTCAAAAATCGGCATTTTCAGCAATCAAAGGGACGTAACTCTATGATAAATGGGCCGACTTGGCCGGTTTTCAAACTCATCTGAGTTTTTATCCCCAGCCACCTTACATATAAGTTTCAGAAAGATCCGATCAAAACTGAAGGCGCTACGATGATGACAAGGTAAAAAATCGGCATTTTCAGCAATAAAAAGGGATGTAACTCTATGAAAAATGGGCCGACTTGGCGGGTCTTCAAACTCATCCGAGTTTTTATCCCCAGTCACACTACATGAGTTTCAGAAAGATCCGATCAAAACTGAAGGCGCTACGATAATGACAAGGTAAAAAATCGGCATTTTCAGCAATCAAAGGGATGTAACTATGAAAAATGGGCCGACTTGGCCGGTCTTCAAACTCATCCGAGTTTTTATCCCCAGTCACACTACATGAGTTTCAGGAAGATCCAATCATAACTGTAGGGGCTACGATGATGACATGATAAAAAATCGGCATTTTCAACAATCAAAGGGACGTAACTCTATGATAAATGGGCCGACTTGGCCGGTTTTCAAACTCATCTGAGTTTTTATCCCAAGCCACCTTTCATATAAGTTTCAGAAAGATCCGATCAAAACTGAAGGCGCTACGGTGATGACAAGGTAAAATATCGTCATTTTCAGCAATCAAAGGGATGTAACTCTAAGAAAAATGGGCCGACTTGGCCGGTCTTCAAACTCATCCCAGTTTTTATCCCCAGCCACATTACTTAAGTTTCAGGAAGATCCGATCAAAACTGAAGGAGCTACAGTGATGACAAGGTCAAAAATAGGAATTTGTAGCAATCAAAGAAACTTTATGATAAATTGGCAGACTTGGCAAGTTTTCAAACTCATCCAAGTTTTTATCTCCAGCCACCTTACATATAAGTTTCAGAATGATCCGATCAAAACTGAAGTGGCTGCGGTGATGACAAGGTAAAAAATCAGCATTTTCAGCAATCAAAGGGACGTAACTCTATGGTAAATGCGCCAACTTGGCCGGTATTTGAACTCATCCGAGGTTTTCACTCCAGCAACCTTACAATAAAGTTTCAGAAAGATCCAATCAAACCTGAAGGGGCTACAGTGATGACAAGTCAAAAATTGGCATTTTCAGCAATCAAAGGGACGTAACTCTATGATAAACGGGCCGACTTGGCCGGTTTTCGAACTCATCGGAGGTTTTATCCCCAGTCACACTACATGAGTTTCAGAAAGATCCGATCAAAACTGAAGGCGCTACGATAATGACAAGGTAAAAAATCGGCATTTTCAGCAATCAAAGGGATGTAACTCTATGAAAAATGGGCCGACTTGGCCGGTCTTCAAACTCATCCGAGTTTTTATCCCCAGTCACACTACATGAGTTTCAGGAAGATCCAATCATAACTGTAGGGGCTACGATGATGACATGGTAAAAATCGGCATTTTCAGCAATCAAAGGGACGTAACTCTATGATAAATGGGCCGACTTTCAAACTCATCCGAGTTTTTTTATGCAGCCACCTTTCATATAAGTTTCAGAAAGATCCGATCAAATCTGAAGTGGCTACGGTGATGACAAGGTAAAATATCGGCATTTTCAGCAATTAAAGGGATGTAACTCTAAGAAAAATGGGCCGACTTGGCCAGTCTTCAAACTCATCCAAATTTTTATCCCAAGCCACATTACTTTAGTTTCAGGAAGATCCGATCAAAACTGAAGGAGCTACAGTGATGACAAGGTCAAAAATAGGAATTTTTAGCAATCAAAGAAACTCTATGATAAATGGGCAGACTTGGCAAGTTTTCAAACTCATCCAAGTATTTATCTCCAGCCACCTTACATATAAGTTTCAGAATGATCCAATCAAAACTGAAGTGGCTACGGTGATGACAAGGTAAACCAGAGGACCAGTGGTCCTGAACCGCTCACCTGTCTGGTGACAATTTTCCTACTTAGATCAGCAGAAAATGTCATTTACCCTGCTCATAAATTTTAAAATGCCATCTCAATATTTGTTGGCATTTTAAAACTTATGAGCAGGGTAAATTTCATGCTGAAGTGAGTTGAGCGTGAAAAAAGTTTTATAACCTCGGTGCCTGGCTCACAGAAAGGGAAAATATGAGGAACTGTCCATTGGACATAAATGGTATACTGTATACAGAAGCAAATGAAACAAAAAGAAAACTTGTTCCAATTTTCACTTTGCCCCATGCAAAAGCCTAAGTCGGCAAATTTGACATTGCTGTAAAACAGGTCAAGGTCAACCCAGGGTCACCATTTGTACAAACCATGATGGGCCTGAGTACCATATGCTACATGCCAAGTTTCAAGGCCACTGGTCTTATGGTTCTGGAGAAGAAGATTTTTGAAGGCTTTTTATCATATATGGGCATGGCGGCCATCTTGGTCATGTGATCCAGACCCCGCGAACAAACTTTCGTTCCCCCATCCCACTGAGGCTCCATATGTAATTTGGCTTTGATTGGCCCTGCAGTATAGGAGAAGATCTTTGAAAATGGTGGAGGGACGGACGGACGGATGAAGGACCATGGCTATACTATAAGCTCACCTATGAGCCTAAAGGCTCAGGTGAGCTAAAAATCCATTATTTTCACTTTTTCCTATGCAAAAGCCTAAGTCAGCATATTTGACATTACTGTAAAATAGGTCAAGTTCAACCCAGGGTCACCATTTGAACAAATTATGATAGGCCCGAGTACCATATGCTACATGCCAAGTTTCAAGGCCATTGGCCTTACGGTTCTTGAGAAGAAGAATTTCGAAGTGTTTTTACCATATATGGGCATGGTAGCCATCTTGGTCATGTGATCTAAACCATATTGGCAGCTTTTCATTTGTTCAAATCCCAAAGGCTCCATATTGAATTTCACTTCAATTGGCTCAGTAGTTTCTGAGAAAAAATGTTTGAAATATGGAACCTGCGTGACCTTGGTCTAAGGTCAATTAATGACCTTGACCTTTCTTACACATAGATCTTCATATATTCAGCTACTTTACCTTATCTACTAATTTTGGTGACAGTGTCTTCAATGGTTTCCTAAAAATCCATTATTTTCACTTTTTCCCATGCAAAAGCCTAAGTCGGCAAATTTGACATTGCTGTTAAATAGGTCAAGGTCAACTCAGGGTCACCATTTGTACAAACTATGATGGGCCCCGAGTACCATATGCTACATGCCAAGTTTCAAGGCCATTGGCCTTACGGTTCTGAAGGAGAAGAATTTTTAAGGCTTTTTACCATATATTGGCGTGACGGCCATTTTGGTCATGTGATCTAGACCGTATTGGCATTTTTTCATTTGTTCAACTCACAAAGGCTCCATATTAAATTTTACTTAAATTGGCTCAGCAGTTTTGGAGAAAAAAATGTTTGAAATATGGATCCTGAATGACCTTGGTCTGAGGCAAATGAATGACCTTGACCTTTCTGACCCATAGATCTTCATGTATTCAATTACTTTACCTGATCTACAAATTTTGTTGACAGTGTCTTCAATGGTTTCCTATAAATCCATTATTTTCACTTTGCCCCATGCAAAAGCCTAAGTCGGAAAATTTGACATTGCTGTAAAATAGGTCAAGGTCAACCCAGGGTCACCATTTGTACAAACCATAATGGGCCCGAGTACCATATGCTACATGCCAAGTTTCAAAGCCACTGGCCTTATGGTTCTGGAGAAGAAGATTTTTGAAGGCTTTTTACCATATATGGGCATGGCGGCCATCTTGGTCATGTGATCCAGACCCGCGAACAAGGCAAATGAATGACCTTGACCTTTCTGATCCATATACATTCATGTATTCAGTTACTTTACCTGATCTACAAATTTTGTGACACTGTCTTCAATGATTTCCTATAAATCCATTATTTTCACTTTGCCCCAAGCAAAAGCCTAAGTCGACAAATTTGACATTGCTGTAAAATTGGTCAAGGTCAACCCAGGGTCACCATTTGTACAAACCATGATGGGCCCAAGTACCATATGCTACATGCCAAGTTTCAAGGCCACTGGCCTTATGGTTCTGGAGAAGAAGATTTTTGAAGGCTTTTTACCATATATGGGCATGGCGGCCATCTTGGTCATGTGATCCAGACCCCGCGAACAAACTTTCGTTCCCCCATCCCACTGAGGCTCCATATGAAATTTGGCTTTGATTGGCCCTGCAGTATAGGAGAAGAAGATCTTTGAAAATGGTGGACGGACGGACGACGGACCATGGCTATACTATAAGCTCACCTATGAGCCTAAAGGCTCAGGTGAGCTAAAAATCGGCATTTTCAGCAATCAAAGGGACGTAACTCTATGGTAAATGGGCCAACTTGGCCGGTATTTGAACTCATCCGAGGTTTTCACCTCGGAGATCCGATCAAAACTAAAGGCGCTACGCTGATGAGAAGGTAAAGAATCGGCATTTTCAGCAATCAAAGGGACTCTATGAAAAATGGGCCGACTTGGCCTGTCTTCAAACTCATCCGAGTTTTTATCCCCAGTCACACTACATGAGTTTCAGGAAGATCCAATCATAACTGTAGGGGCTACGATGATGATATGGTAAAAAATCGGCAATTTCAGCAATCAAAGGGACGTAACTCTATGATAAATGGGCCGACTTGGCCGGTTTTCAAACTCATCCGAGTTTTTATCCCCAGCCATCTTTCATATAAGTTTCAGAAAGATCCGATCAAAACTGAAGGCGCTACGGTGATGACAAGGTAAAATATCGGCATTTTCAGCAATCAAAGGGATGTAACTCTATGAAAAATGGGCCGACTTGGCCGGTCTTCAAACTCATCCCAGTTTTTATCCCCAGCCACATTACATAAGTTTCAGGAAGATCCGATCAAAACTGAAGGAGCTACAGTGATGACAAGGTCAAAAATAGGAATTTTTAGCAATCAAAGAAACTCTATGATAAATGGGCAGACTTGGCAAGTTTTCAAACTCATCCAAGTTTTTATCTCCAGCCACCTTACATATAAGTTTCAGAATGATCCGATCAAAACTGAAGTGGCTACGGTGATGACAAGGTAAAAAATCAGCATTTTCAGCAATCAAAGTGACGTAACTCTATGGTAAATGGGCCAACTTGGCCGGTTTTCGAACTTATCGGAGGTTTTATCCCCAGCCACCTTACATATAAGTTGCAGAAAGATCTGATCAAAACTGAAGGCGCTATGGTGATGACAAGCATTTTCCATTAGTAAGTCTATGAGACCTTGTGGTTGCCATAGCAATCAAAGTTTTAGAGCGATTTCGAAAAAAAGTATGTCATCAATGCCCCACCAGAGGCATGCTACAGATGAGAAATGATTGAGATAAGCCTTCGGCCCAGGTGAGCTAAAAATCTTCTTCTCTGAAACCGCAAGGCCCGGGTCTTTGATATTTGGTGTGAAGCTTCATCTAGTGGACCTCTATCAAATTATAGCCCTAGGAAATAGAAGTCAAGGCAATGAAAACATTTGAAAATCTTTTTGTCTGAAAGCAGAAGCCCAAGGTCTTTAATATTTGGTATAAAGCTTCTTCTTGAGGATTTCTACCAAGATTGTTCAAATTATAGCCCTGGGACCAAAAATGGCCCGCCTCGGGGACTCCAAGATTTATATAGACTTATATAAGGAAAACCTTTAAAAATCTTCTTGTCTGAAACCAGAAGGCTCCAGTCTTTGATATTTGGTATTAAACTTCACTTTTTAGACCACTACCACGATAATTCAAATTATAGCCCAGGGCCAATGATGGATCCCCCAGGGGCCCACTTGTTACCCTGTGGATCAGGTGAGCGATCCAGGGCCATCATGGCCCTCGTGTTTTTTTTTTGTTTTTTTTTTCAGAAAAAACTGTTCAAGAACTCATTGCGTAAACATGCCTCTACAAATACATTGTAAATTTTATCGCTGAAAACTGCAAATATTGAGACGAAAAATATTGCCGAAAAAAATGCAACTATGGAGACGAAAAATTGTGTTATTTTTTTCATTTCTGCTCAAAATGTAATTTGTAGGTACATGTAAGAACAGCCTCATCCAGGTGGTTCTAATGAGTATCCATAATCTATATTTTAGAGCAGAAATAAGAAAAAAATTATGTTTACCCCTGTAAACCCCAGTTTTACTATATAAAAGTGGGGTTAAAGGGGTCAAAATGACATAGGTGTGTTTTCGTGATGTGCACTGAAAAACCCGTCCATAATGCTGTCAGGCATTTTTCTTGTCAGATTTGTAAGTAGAGTCCAACCTGTATTAAGCAAGCAACTAAGGGATAATCAAAATGTGCTTGTTTAAGACAGGTTGTTTGCTTAATAGAGGTGGCCACTATGACAGATTTGTAAGTAAACAAGACGAGTAATATAAGAAAGTTGATTTATTTGTGTAGACATGCAGAGCCGATATATAAACAATATATAAAATTATTGTTCACAAGTAAGTTCAAGAAAACATCATACAAAAAGCCTGCTTTGTTAATATATGAGAGCTTAGACTCAGACCAGCCTGTCCATCTGTATAGAATGACATACAGTCCAACCTGTATTAACCCATTTAGTACCAGAAACCCCAAAACCCGTACCCTGGCAAACAGTGCAGGCCCAGATCAGACGCCGCAGAATGCGGCGTCTGATCAGGGCCTCCACCATTTGCAAAGAGTTCAGCCATTTTCCAAATGATTTTGAAGAAAACACAACCTGATACCCCTAAATTTTGAAATGGACTCCTGCTATTTATAAGGAGGAAGATTCCATTTGGTACAAAAAGGGTTAAGCAAGCACCTATGGGATATGCAAAAAGTGCTTGCTTAAGATAGGTGCATGCTTAACACATGTGAATTTTAATGCATTTTCCCTTTTCGGGACCTGAACGCCTGCTTGCTTAAAACAGGTTGCTTACTTAATAAAGGTGGCCACTAAGCCAGGTTTTACTCTAGTGCTCAGTTTTAGGATTTCTGAAAAAGCTTCAGGGATTCCTGAAAACGTTTTTATAAGTATTCACTTTTCAGTTTTGAAATTCCTGAAAAGGCTCACATTTGAGTGGCCAATTTTCACTTTCAGAATTCTTGAAAAGTCATCGTGTGGACAATTTCGTGAAATGAACACCCCACTAAACCCCATTTTATATAGACAAAACTGGGGTTTACAGGGGTATACAATATTTTTCTTGTTTCTGCTCAAAGACATAGGTTATGGGTACTCGTTAGGACCGTCTCAATGATTGCTACTTTTTTAAAGTATTTTTGCACACAGGCAAACAGTGTGAGCCCAGATCAGACTGCTCCTACAGGAGCAGTCTGATCTGGATCCATACTGTTTGCCAAAAATTACTTTTAAGGTAACTGGCAGATGGCAAAGCAGACGACAATAGTCGTGACTGGCATTTTATGGGTAAATACAAAATACAGACAAGATCAAAGAATACAGATGGGCAGACTCATCAATAGTACCATTCTTGACAAAAGGCTGAAACGCAACTTTTGAGCATAAAATAGACTCTTAATATGCACGGTAACACATCACCACACATGATGAGTTGGTACACAACAAAACTTGCATTAAGAACTTTGCGACCAGTGGAGACACAGATAAGTCTGCACATCCCTTTCGCCATTTGCATGCACCGGCTAGTCAAAAGATAAAAAATTGAAGACTTTGGTCTGACAGATTTGGAGCACAGGGACCAGTTGTTCAAAGCATCGTTAGCTTAAAAAACTCCTTAGAGGTCAAATTGTTAACTGTTCTAGCGAGTAAAATATCTAAAATAGTGTTATTTTGCTGAAATATTAGCATACATGTAGATGTCATATTAAATGATTGAAGTTTTAACCCTTGTCCTGCCGAGCCCGGATATGCCTTACCTTTCAAACAATATAGATCCAGATCAGATGGCTTCTGACAAAGCCATCTGATCAAGGTCTACAGTGTTTGCCATTCAGATTGTGAAGTTGTTGCACTAATTTGCATCAAGTAATCTGATTGGTTGATAATCAGTAGTGGGTGTGGCATATTTGAATATTCAGCAGGACAAGGGTTAATGATTCATTAACTAACAACATCGTTAGTTTTCAACAACTGGCCTCAGGTCTATCCAAGTCTACACTGTTTGCAAAGCTCTTACTCTAGATTTTGTCATGTGTGGACTAAAATGAAAGCCAAGGTTGATATTTGGCAATACTGGCACTTGATGCTGACTGCTTCGATGAACCATTTTGGACCAACAGTCTCTAGGATGAAGACGAAATCCAAAGGAGCTGTCATAAGAAAATATTTGGGCTTTTTGACCAGGTAAGACACAGAGCAGTCTGCACACCTACAGAGACTAACAAGATTCTAGACAGCAGACACACGTCGCTATGGCAACGTCAAATCAACGTTGGTACAATGTCACGACTTTGCACCGACATAGATGTGACGTTGCATAAATATCATGACGTTGCACCGATGTTGATGTGACGTCAGGATTTCGTCATGTGCCTGCTGGGTCTAAATTTTGATTAGAATCGCCTTGTTAAGGTTATTCTAACAAATATCTGTAACATTTGTTTATTGGAGAATTAGATTACAAGAATCTTTCATGACTATGGGTTAGATATGGGTGTTTCCAACTTGAAGGAACCAAGGCTAAGTCTTGAGCTAAGGATTCATTCCACTGAAATTGTCATTATAACCAGTTTCGTCATTACAAATGTTGGTATAAAGAGGGTTGACTGTATTATATTATCCACGCAGTAAATAGTAAGGTTCAGATGTTCTTTAAATGGTCAAAACAGTTTTTCTCATGGCATGGACCAAATGATCATCGTAGGTTGTTTGTAACATCATGAAAACACCCCTATATAAATTTGACCCCCTTGAACCCCACTTTTGTATTGTAAAACTGGGGTTTACAGGGGTAAACCTTATTTTTCTTATTTCTGCTCTAAAATATAGATTGTAGGTACTCGTTAGAACCGCCTCGATGATGCGGTTCTAACGAGTAACCACAATCTATATTTTGAGCAGAAATAAGAAAAATATCACAATTTTTCATCTTAAAATTTTCATTTTTTTCAGCGATAAAGGTAACAATGTATTTGTATAGGCGTGTTTTCGTAATGAATTTGAAGGAGTAAAATACATGAAGAAATATGGTTGAAAGTTAGAAATGGGTGGGGCTAAATCAACGTATGAAGACAATAGTGAGTGCAAAAAATCCTCCAATGAGCGCTTCAGGCAACATGGAGTGCAGCTCTACCTATTGTGTTAAGATGCACCATGATGGTTTAACAACTAAATCACAACTGTGAATCATGAAAGCACAACAGAAATCTTCTTGTAGCCAATGCCATTTTTGGGGGGAGGGGTGGGGGGAGAGAGAAAGAAAGTAAGGCTTGACATTACATGAGAATCATCTGCTAAGCAGATGATTCTCATGTAATGTAAGTCTTATTTCCTCTTCCATAAAGTGGAACAAAATATTTGAAAATGATGTCTGCAAATGTCATGACTGTTTTACAGCCTTTATTCCTTTCTCTTACCTACAGTTTACATTTGAATGGACTGTTTCCTAAGTCTTACTGGAAGATGACCGGCGGAATGATTAACAGGAAAAATAAAGCAAACAGTAGAACAATTACATTCAGTGTGGAGATTTGCGATTAATATACATGATCTATTTAAATCTTAAAGCACCAAAAGGAAACAGAAGCATACAACATTCAACTTAAATATTATTTTTTGTGTGTGTGAAAAAAAAATCACTCAGGCGTGAAATTTCTTGTGAACAGTCTACCTGATATTATATGGTTCACACAAAATGTCAAGCCTTATTTTCTCTGAAAAATGTCTACTACAGGTGTAATTAGCACTAAGATTTAATCCTTAATGGTGAATTGATCTACTTCCAATTTTCAAGGGGAGATTACTGAAAGAAGTGGTGTGGCTTTCCTCGTATTAAAATACAGGAATCCCACTGTAACGACAGTACATGTATTTTTGACATAACAATTTGCCAATACAAAGGATTTGCTGGTATATGAGTCCAAATAAGGAATACTTTTGATTGTTTGTTTTGGAGTAGGGGAGGGAATTCTTTCAAAAATATTTTTGTCTCCCTTACCCAAAGGGCTCTACTCTTAAAGGAAAGAATTTGCTCCTATGGAGCAAATTCTTTCCTTTCAGAAAAGGCCCATTTTTAGAGGTTATCAATTTATGGCAAAGTGAGCAGGAAAAACCTAACATTAACAGGGAGTGCTTTTAGTTGTCTCCCTTATGAAAATGTTGGAAAGTGTGCCATGTGGGTCTGTTTCTCTTTCATGACTTTAAATACCTGAACCACATTGACATTTCCTCAAAACTGCCAGTTTCATGTAGAACGCCTGTCTAAATTAACTGCAACTGATACAAAGTAAAACATGGAAAAGTATACCGATATAGGTTTTAAATGCTGTCTGGAATTATTTGTACTGGAAATAGATTATTGCTTAATAATATCACGTAAACAAGACCATGCTCTGATTGTGCTGAGGTTTAAAACACCCCAACCCTTTTGGGTAATCTTCGGTCGTCACCCAGAGAAAAGAAATGGTAGAGGAAATGAAAGAAAGGGCTTAACCCTTATCATGCTGTTCACGACAACCCCTATCTTTGCAAACAATGTAGATCCTTATCAGATGGCTTCTGAAGAAGCCATCTGATCAGGATCTTCACTGTTTGGCATTCAGTTTATGAATTTGTAGCAATAAATTACAGCAAGTAATTTGATTGGTTGATAGACAGAAATGGGGTGGCTTAAATGAATATTCAGCAAGATAAGGGTTGAGGGTGAGAAAAATGAATGGAAGTGAAGAATCTGAAGAAATAAAAACAGCCAGCTCTACCCTATCTTTCTGTACCAGGAAGTCCCAATGCTGATTCTTCAAAACTCACAATGCTTTTAGTTAACATATCATTCAAACTTTGACTATTTGATGTAGCAATTATATCAATATTTTCAGCAAAATTAGCTCTATAAAAGATTTTGTACTTTCTAGAACAGGTAACATTTTGACCACTAGCCAGCTCATTAAGCTAACGAGGCTTTGAACATCTGAGTCCGGGTGATGTAAGATAAAACATGTCTGTGTCATAAGCACCCTGGTAAATATCACTTTACATAGAGAAAGTTGAAATAAAAGGGTATATATCCTTTTCCTCATTTTTTTGTTCAAAATCACAGATTGTGGGAACTTGTTGGAACCGCCTCAATGAGCCAGTTTTTCAGGGCCGAAATAACAAAAGTACACCACAACCTCTTTATAACACTATTAATTGGGTCTAAAGCAGAAACCGTGTAAGTTAAACAACCGTGTTATATTCAAATAAAAATGTATACATTTTTGCAGAAAAAAAGACCATTTATGGTCATTTTCTATACGGGCCCCGCCAAGCGATTTTGGTACTTATCGCCTATGCGAGCAGCGAAGGTTCAGGCGAGACTGCGCGCAGTCTCGCCAGAACCTTCGCTGCTCGCTCATACAAGCAGTGAATCAAGAGGAACCTTCAGACAGAAAGCCATATCCCTAGCCCCTCTGAATGGCTGGGCATGGGCAGTCAAAATTTGTCATGACGGAATGCTCGAAGACACAAATTCGCTTGGCGGGGCTCATACAATCTGTACATTTTTGGGATCCATCTTGAAACCGTATGAGGTTGTGGTGTATCACAAATTTCCATCTGACACATAACCATTTTAGCCATGAAACAAGCATCATCTCAAATGGGTGTGTTGTAATAAAATTAACATTAAGTACAAATTGAACACACAGCACATAAGCAGTTGAAGACTAAATTATGCAAGCATAAACGTGTAAATATTAATTTCAACAAAACTCTATTAATACAAACAGTAACTTCGTTCTACATAATATCTAAAAGGCACTTTCTCAAACATAAAACAATAGTTTGCCAACTAAGGTATACTGGAACACATGTAAATTTCACTATATTTTAGAGGAATAGATCAGGGGAGTATTTATTGATAGTTTTATTATTATTATTTTTTTCTTTGGGCATCAGTAATTTTGTTTGTTTTTTTTCAGATAGTTTTGATATTCTATTGGCTAGTTAACCCTTATGCTACTGTTCAAGACAACCCCTACCTTAACAATCATTCTGGATCCAGATCAGATGGCTTCTGAGGCCTTCTGATATGGCTTCTGAAGCCATCTGATCAGGATCTACAATGTTCGTCAGGCAGTTTGTGAAATGAACAAATATATTATATCAAGTCATTTGATTGGTTGATACTTAGCAATGGGAGTGGCTTAATTAATTTATGCAGCGGGATAAAGGTTAAACTGTACACCATATCAAATTCTATATTTATCTCTGAGTGACATCAAATCCTATCTTATGTCCTAGGTTAGGCAAGATATTTCTAATTCTCACCATTTTTGACAGAAAAGACCAAAATTATTAGGTCGCGTCTGAGATGTAAAAAATCCACTAGCGGATTAAATTTGCAAATTAGTTAGATACAACCCTAGCGTTAGATGTACGGCACCTAAACGACTTCGCGTTGACTAATGCCGGAATACTGACTTTTTGTAAAACAATTGTGAATAAAATGCATTTTAAATGTCATATGATAAACATGTACATGTATTATTGAATTTATTAGATTTGTTGACTGATTGATTGATTTGAGGCTTAAAGTCCCCGTCAACACTGTAAAGGTCATTTTGGAGACGTTGCTTCCAATTTTGTGGGACATCTCAAGCCCTGCCGCCCAATGAAACCAATAGGGTTTATAAGCATGGACGGTCTGACTCGCACCACTTTGCCTGGACAGGCTTAGATCATCTAAGCAGTTTACCAGTACTCGTGTCGGTTTCAGCTCTGCGTGGAAGCATCATGCAGCCCATCTATTTCGTCAAGCCCTGATGGGCGGGGGCCGTTATATTTATTGAGGAAAAGGGATAAAATGCTCTGCAAAGTCTAGCATTTTATCCCTTTTCATCATCTCATTTAATAAACTGAATAATATATGAAAACTCATGTAAGATTCTCTATGTGTGCACGGTGAACTTACTTTGGATAAAGAAGAATGCTTGGGATAATTTAATACTATAAAACTTTTCTGATGCATCAATAAAATGTATATTGATTACTTCACTGAGATAATTCTCTCACTGAGGTGATTCTAATGAGTAGCCACATTTTTATTTGAGTGAAGTTTAGAAAATTATCCCTTAAAAATCCCTGTTACAGCTATTTGTCTGGTTTTAAGCATGTACTCAATTTAAATTGACAACTCGCAGCATACATGTATGTTTTATTATGAACCTGTATGAAGAAAAATATCCCAGACTGATCATATAAAATACTTCCCTAATCTTATCCCCTATACAATAAGTGCATATTTATCAAACAATTGCCCTAGCAACAATACACATGGGCCCACTTGTTCAAAACTGAGGTATGTTAGTTAGCATATTGTTAAAACTTTGATAATTTTTTTCAGCAGAAATGAAAGCAGCTTTTGTATTTGCAAAAGCTACTCTAATTTTTTCAGCAAAAATGCAACACAAACATACCAGTATATTTTTCTTCCAAGACAAGTTAACGTTTTAACCACTAACAAGTTTATTTAGCAAGCAGGAACCAGTTGTTCAAAACTAACATCGTTAGTTAACGTATCATTAAAACTTCGATCATTTTATACGGCAAATATGCTAATATTTTTGCTGAAAAAATGTGAGCAGCTTTTGCATTTGCAAAAGCTGCTCACATTTTTTTTCAGCAAAAATAACACTATATTAGATAGTTTACTTGCTAGAACAGTTAACAATTTGACTGCTTACAAGCTTGTTAAGCTAACAATGCATTGAACAACTGGCCCCAGGGCTTTGAACAACTGGGCAATCAACAAACAACAATCTGCATAGACTAAAAAGCTGTCTTTTATTTGCTTGTACAAGTACCTTGCTTACTCTGGTGATCAAAATGTATGAAGGTGAACAGGTGTAGCTTGACCCAATGTAATAAAACTTTTTAAGCTAATCTCAGTTGAGCATGAAATTTATCCTGCTCATAAATTTTAGCATTTAGCCTTTTATGGCATTGATATATATCTGACATATTTGATGTTTTTATAATTATATGGAGACTGTTTAGCATATAATACTTCAATTTCTTGCACACCAGACAAGGAAATCCGTGATTTTACCCTGGGATAGAAATTTATGTTCCGACCCAAAATCGAATATAACTGCGTGTTTGATAAATGTACTGGTTGATTACGACCTCGTATGCGCCGTCGTTAAGGTTGACGTCACAGCACATTACGTGACGTCAATAAACATTCCTGCAGTGACAACACAATATGGCGGACGTTGGTAACTAAAGTGACTGCGCTAAAAAATGGAAGGTATGCAAGAAAATGAATCCAATATGGGTGTGAGGGGTGGATAGAAAAATTTATCCCTCGGGATCACTGTCCGGCATCACTCGGCAAGCCTCATGATGCTGGACAGTGTCCCTAGGGATGGATTTTTCCATTCACCCCTCACACCCATATAAGATTCTTATATTATGTCTACTCTATGGCTGAAACATGCACATACAGTCAAACTTCAATGGCTCAAACACCTTTGGGACCTCGAAAATCTGTTCGAGACAGGGGTAGTTCGAGCCACTGAGGGTTACTGCCAGGAGGCATAACGAGATACTTTTGGACATCTTTCGGTGTTCTATATTAAGAATGTATGTTGTGTGTACTCATTAGAATTCCCTCATTGAGGCGATTCTAATGAGTACACACAGCATACGTTTGCAAGATATGACGAAAATCTCCTGAATTATATCCCACTATTTCTTATGTAGTGGATTTTCCTAGGGACTCTAAAACTGGTTCGACTTAGCCATGGTAAACAAGCCATCGGTGTTGGAGCCATTGAGGTTCTACTGTTTACATGAATTCTGCTTTATACCTGATTAACAATGATAATCTGATCAAAATACTGTATAAAATGTACAATCAACAGCAAGAACTCTGGATAAGAAGGAGCAATTAAGGTGAATGGGAACACCTGGCTGATTTTTCCACCATTTTTCAAAGGGAGACAACTTTCGGGACTTCCGGTTCGCTATTCTGTAAGCCCTATCCCACTGAAAAGGGGTCTATTTTTAAAGGAAAGAATTTGCTCCTCAGGAGCAAATTCTTTTCTTTAAGAGTTGACCCCTATTGACATGGGAGACGAAAACACTTTTGCAGGGGTTGCCTCCCCTGAAGGTTTCCCATCCCCTTAAGGTAGTTTCAGAAATACTATTCCTGATTCTCTTTTAACACATCCGTGTGAACACAACAGCCCTTACTTTTGCAACCAGTGTAGCTCCAGATCAGATGGCTTCTGAAGAAGCCATCTGATAAGGATCTTCACTGTTTGGCATTGTATATCCAGATCAAATGGAGAAGCCATCTGTTCAGGATCTACAACCATCTGATCAGGATCTACACTGTTTGACATTGTAGATCCAGATCAAATGGAGAAGCCATCTGTTCAGGATCTACACTGTTTGACATTCGGTTTGCAAATTTTAATGACGGCATTATATTATATGGGCCCCGTCAAGCGTTTTTTGGTACTTATCGCCTATGCGAGCAGTGAATCAAGAGGAACCTTCAGACAGAAAGCCATATCCCTGGCCCCTCTGAATGGCTGGGCATGCGCAGTTAAAATTTGTCATGACAGAATGCTCGAAGACACAAATTCGCTTGGCATCTCATATATAAGTACTTTGATTGGCTTATAGTCAGAATCTTCAACGGCATGAATGATGAACATTTGTTCTAGAAAGGTAGTTTGAGCTACTGAGGGTTACAGGGGGTTGTTCCTGCTACTGACCTTCCGTTGCAGAACTTGGCATCCCACATGTGACCCAAGCCAGGCTCGAAACAGCAGTGGTGAGAGACCTAATGATTAAGAGTCAGCGCTCTTATCCACTAGGCCACAGAGGCCTGTTACTCTTTATGGGTTAAGTTTTATTTTTGTTTGGAGTTTAGTCCCAATCAAACACAACCGAGTTTAAGTCTCTGTAGCTCTGTCTGAATGACCATTTTGAAGTTTGAACACCACACTCAGCAGTCAACATTATTTAGGCCATATCAAGCAGTTTAATAGCTAACCACACCTTTCCTTAATCCATTTTGTACCAGAAACCCCAAAACGGGTATTTGGCAAACAGTGCAGGCCCAGGATCAGATGCCGCAGAATGCCCTGTCTGATCAGGGCCTACACTGTGTGCAAAATTTTCAGCCAATTTCCAAATAGTTTTTGAAGAAAACACAATCTGACAGCCCTGAATTTTGAAATGGACCTCCTGCTATATATGAGGTTGAAGATTCCATTTGGTACAAAAACGTTTAAGCGGTTAACCAGTACGGTTACATTTCTTTCATCAGAAATTGACAATTGCCCTTCGGAAGAAAATGACGATAGAGAAAATTTCATGATCAATCTCAGTGAAAGGATGTTGCTAGACCAAGTCAGGATAAAACCTACGACCACCTTATCACTGGAAGCACATGCATCCCACTGAGCTCCTGGTGCTGGCTTAACCCTTAATGTACCAAATGAGCCCCGCCAAGCGAATTTGTGTCTTCGAGCATTCCGTCATGACAAATTTTAACTGTGCATGCCCAGCCATTCAGAGGAGCCAGGGATATGGCTTTCTGTCTGAAGGTTCCTCTTGATTCACTGCTTGTAAGAGCGAGCAGCGAAGGTTCTGGCGAGACTGCGCGAATGCGCAGGCTCGCCTGAACGTTAGCTGCTCGCATAGGGGATAAGTACCAAAATCGCTTGATGGGGCCCAAATGAAATCTTCCTCCTTATATATAGCAGGAGTCCATTTCAAAATTTAGGGGTGTCAGGTTGTGTTTTCTTCAAAATTTATTTTGAAAATGACTGAACCTTTGCAAACAGTGTGGGCCCTGATCAGACGCCGCATTCTGCGGCGTCTGATCTGGGTCTGCACTGTTTGCCAGGGTAACCGTTTAGGGGTTTCCGGTACCAAATGGGTTAATAGCTTACCACATCTTTCCTTAAGTGATTAACCAGTACAGTGCATATTCTTTACAGAAATTACAACTGCCCTTCTTGAACCAGCAGAAGGGAGAGAATGACCACAGAAAATATCAGGCCTCATACTGACCAAGCTTTTCCATGCCTGAAAGGCCCGACTTTGAGCATGACAACTGTTACCTTTGCAAACAGTGTAGATCCAGATCAGATGGCTTCTGTAGAAGCCATCTGATCAGGATCTACACTGTTTGCAATACAGTTTGTAAAATGAACAAATACATTATATCAAGTAATTTCATTGGTAAATAGTCAGAAATGGGTGTAGCTAAATAAATTTATTCAGCACAATAAGCGTTAAATAGTCATTTTAAACAGAACATAGGAGGAAAAATCAGACTCTTAAAAAGCCTGAAATCAAGATAAAAATGAAGCTCTGAAAGCCTGAAATCCTGCAAATGCCTGAAAAATATGTGGCCTGAATTATATTTAATGATCAATCTCAATGAAACCAGTCAGGATCCAACCTACGACCTCCTTATCACTGGAAGGATGTGCATCTCACTGAGCTCCTGGTGCCGGCTTAATGAATTAATACTGGAGTACCATAAACAGACATGTAAAAGTGTTATAAAAAACAGTTTTGGAGTATAAATCAGCAGAATGAAAGAAATGAAAATCATTGCTTTACAAAAGTTAACTCTTATCTTGCTGTTCACGACAACCCCTATCTTTGCAAACAGTGTAGATCCAGATCAGATGGCTTCTGAAGAAGCCATCTGATCAGGATCTACACTGTTTGGCATTCAGTTTATGAATTTGTAGCAATAAATTACATCAAGTAATTTAATTGGTTGATAGACAGAAATGGGTGTGGCTTAAATGAATATTCAGCATGATAAGGGTTAAGGTACATGAATGTATAACTGATAAAAAGCTTGTGTGATAAAGAATAGAGAAAAGATCACAGTTCAAAGTCGGGCACGTTTGTCCGTCCAAAGAACCAGGTTATTATTTCAAGATGAAACGATACATCGGAATGGACATTTTTTCAGCAAAAGCAACCATGTATTAAATATTTTTATCATATGATGTCGCGTTTGAGAATGTGATAATGCCATTAATTAAATTCTGAAATCCACTAGTGGATTAAATATGCAAATTAATTAGATACGGCCCGTACCGATACACGTACCACCACCTTAACAAAGTCGCATTTAATTTTACTAATGGCTGAAAATTGACATTTTTTTTCAAAACTGCAAATAAAATTGTATTTCCCATGCCATGTGATAAATGGAATCTTGCATTTGTGCTCATGCATTATTAAATTTATTAAACTTGTGGAGGAAAAGGCATAAAATGATCGGCACAGCCTCGCATTTTATCCCTTTTCCTCAACTCGTTTAATAAATTCAATAATACATGAAGCCTTATGTAAGATCCTCTAAAACTTGCCAGAAGGGTCATTATTTTGAAGACAAACAAGCTTAAAGGGGAATGTTTACCCTTGTCCTGCAGAGCCCGGATATGTCTGATCTTTCGAACAATGCAGATCCAGATCAGATGGCATATTTAAATATTCAGCAGGTCAAGGGTTAAGCTAATGATGCTCTGAATAACTGGGTCCTTGTCTTAACCCTTGTCCTGCTGAATATTCATATATGCCACACCCACTACCGATTATCAACCAATCAGATTACTTGATGCAAATTATTGCAACAAATTCACAACCTGAATGACAATGCAGATCCTGATCAGATGGCTTCTTCAGAAGCCATATGATCTGGATCTACATTGTTTCAAAGAAAAGGCATATCCGGGTTCAGCAGGACAAGGGTTAACCCACCGTATACTAGTGGACACTTTTAATGCTATATGTTTATTGGTTTTGTAGGTTTAACGTCCCCATCAACACTATATAGGTCATTTTGGAGATGTTGCTTTCAATATTGTGGGACTTTTAGCAGACATTGAGTTGAAATGACATCTCAAGCCCTGTCGCCCAATGAAACCAATAGGGTTTATAAGCATGGAAGATCAGACTTGCACCACTTTGCCTGGGCAGGCTTAGATCCTCTAAGCGGTTTACCAGAACCCGTGTGTGGTTGGTTTGAGCTCTGCGTGGAAGCATCAATCAGCGCATCTATATTTTCAAGCCCCGATTGGTGGGGGGCGTCAATGCTATATATTGGACAAGTCCATTTGTCATATAAGGGGTGTCAGGCCTATTGTTCATTTCTATTCTCTTTTTTTTGACGGAAAATTCTGTTAGCAAATAGTACAGGTTCTAATCAGACGCGTTCTGTGGCATCTGATCTGGGCCTGCACTGTTTGCCAAGGTACCCTTTTAGGTGTTTCCTGCATGCAATGGGTTAAGGCGGGACTCTCCCTACATTCTTACAAGCTTAAAACTTCCTTCAATTAGGAGTGTTCTTTCCTTCAGATGTAGACCTCTTTTTCCCAATGAATAGAATACCAGAAAACCCGTCTTTCCTACCGTAGTCAATCTTTTACCCTGACTGACTACATCTGTCAGACTTGGTCACCGTCTTTCAGTTTAAAGGCAGACAACATTGATAAACAGTAAGTCACTTTATTTTTTCATTCTGAATCTGTATTTTAGACAGGCTACACTTAAAAGAAAGAATTTGTCCCTTCTGGAAGCAAATCCGTTCTTTAGGAGACCACACCATGGAAAAGGAGGTAATTCAATTGACGGTACAGCAACCTCTTGGAGGTGCACCCATTCACCTTAAAGAAATTTATCTAAGTCACTAATTAACGTTTTAGGGAAATGGATACAAAGTTCAAAGCAACCCCCTTTCAGGAACATTTTTTGTCAATAGGGGTCTAGACTTAAAGGAATGGATTTGCTCTGCCTTAGGAGCAAATCCTTTCCTTTTAGACTAGGTCCCCTATTCCATTCATCTTAAAGAAGAAATTAAAACCGTATATATTTACCTACCCTAAGTCCATAGCAACAGATAAGGTGTGTATATTGTGATTGTTTTGTTTGTTTTGGAGTTTAACGGCCCAGTCAACACTATTTTAGGTCATTTTTCAGCCGGTCAGTTTACCTATCCACACTTTTCCAGGGCAGGCTTATCTGTAGGCGGTTAACCAGTACAGCGCACAGAAACTGACAACTGCCCTTCTTGTATCAGGGGAAGTGAGAGAATGACCACAGAAAAGATTTCATGATCAATCTCCACGAAAGAATGTTGCCGCCCCGGCTGGTATCGAACCTACGTCCTGCTCATCACCAGTCAGACGCGTATTTTGTGATAGCTCAAGGATTTGTCCTTATTTCTCCATATAAACCTATGTTGTGGGTATTCATTAGAACCGCCTCGCCGAGGCGGTTCTAATGAATAGCCACAACATAGGTTTTTATGGAGAATTGACAGAAACTATCCTTCAATTATCATAAAATACCCACCTTATCTTAAATCTCTAAGTAGCATTTCAGGGGAACAAAGGCAACCCTTTGATGAACATTTTTGTCAATAGGGGTCTAGGCTTACAGCAAAAGGATTTGCTTCAAAGTTCGAGGCAAACCCATCAAGATAATCTTTTGTCAATAATGGTCCAGTCTTAATCCTTGACCTGCTGAATATTTAAATCTGCAACACCCACTACTGATTATCAACCAATCAGATTTCTTGATGCAAATCATTGCAACAAATTCATGAACCGAATGACAAACAATGAAGATCCTGATCAGATGGCTTCTTCAGAAGCCCATCTGATCTGGATCTACATTGTTTGAAAGACAAGATTATCCGGGCTCAGCTTGACAAGGGTTAATTAATGGAAAGGATTTGCTCCTCGGGAACAAATCCTTTACTATTGAGGGTCACAGTTAACCGGGAGTACCAAAAGTTTTCTCCCTTTTAAAAACTAGCACAACATGTAGCAGCTGTATTCATCCCCTTTAATAGGAAGTAGAAAATTTAAAGTGTATACATTTGCCTAAGTCACAAATTAGCATTTAATTGTCTTGTTGCCTGTCTGCTAACATCCAGTCCTTGCTTTCTTAATTACAAACAAGTTTCCTAAAAAAAAACACACGAAGTTCATTCCCAATCTTTCTTTAAGTCAAATTTCCAGTGCCAGCTTTTTATTTTGTTCTTATCGTCATCTGTGAACTCACTCTTTACCGTATATGAACCCCGGGCGAGCATTCCTGAAGGAAAATCCTCCTCGGGTGACCTCCATTCGTGACAGTCTTTCCCTGGCCCGTAACTTCCACACATATAGGACAAAGTATCAACTGAAAACATCAAAACCATGATTATATATGAAGAATGATCCACTGTGTCGGGGTTTAACAACACTTCAACCCTTGTGGGTCATTTTGTGTCGTCTCCCAGAGAAAGGGAGAAAAGAGATAGAAGAGGTAGTAGAGATGAAAGTGAGGGACAGGGGAGATTGAGAAAAAATTAACAGAAGTATAGAAACTGAAGAAAAAACAACATTCCCCCTCAATCCATAATGTCTGCAAAGACAGCAGCCCTTGCCTGACTGTAAGCCAATATCAATTGGATGCCTTCAAGGGAGGCAACTCCTCGAAAAGTATTTTTGTTTCCCATGTAAATAGGGGTCTACTCTTAAAGGAAAGAATTTGCTCCTGAGGAGCAAATTCTTTCCTTTAAGAGTAGACCCCTTTTTCAGTGGGACAGGGCTTATAGAAAAGCAAACAGAAAGTCCCGAAAGTTGTCTCCCTTTGAAAAATGGTGGAAAAAATCTGCCAGGTGTTCCAATTCCCCTTAAGCTCATTTGGTTATCCCTTAGGTGCTTGCTTAATACAGGTTGGACTGGACATTAACCTCTTAATAACACTTTTCCTTCTATACATGGTTTTGGACACTTATTTAACCTGGTTGAAGGATGGATTCCAAAATGTCTAGATTATAATGTTTTTTTTTGTTTGATTTGAGGTTTAACATCTCTGTCAACACTGTATAGGTCATTCTGGAGACATTGCTTCCAATTTTGTGGGACTTTTAACTGACAATGAGATGAAATGACATCTCAAGCCCTGTCGCCCAATGAAACCAATAGGGTTTATAAGCATGGACGGTCCAACTTGCACCGCTTTGCCTGGGAAGGCTTAGATCCTCTTTGCTGTTACCAGTACTTGTGTGACAGGTCGGATACAGCTCTGCGTGGAAGCGTCATGCGGCCTATCTATTTCTTCAAGCCCCGATGGGTGGGGGTCGCAGCTTATAATGGTCATTTTTCTATTATAATCTATACATTTTTGTTTCTATATAATCTATAATCTATACATTCTATTGCATGGTTTTGAGATTTATTTAACCTGAGTGAAGGATGGATTCCAAAAATGTCTAGATTATAATGGTCATTTTCCGATATAATCTATACATTTCTGTTTTGTTTGTTTGAGGTTTTACCCATTTTACATCCCTGTCACTATTTAATTCATTTTGGAGACACTGCTTTTGATTTTGTGGGACTTTCATCTGACATCTTTCGCCTGAAATGATATCTCGAGCCCTACCACCCAAAGAAACTGGTATGGTTTAAGTGACACCATTTTTTTTTTCATTTTTTTTTCACCATGGCAGGCTTAGACCTTCTAGGTGGTTTGCCCATACTCAAGACAGTTTGGTAGGTTTCAGCTCTGCACGGAAGCACCATGCAGCCCAATCTACTTCTTCCAGCCCCAATGGGCAGAAGCACATACATTTTGGTTTGGATATAAAAGAACTACAACTGTTCATTACTATTCAGTAGGTCAAAAACATTACGATAACACACCCGTGCGACATAGTGCATTTTTTCACATCTCCAAAATGGCCATTTTCTAATGAAAATCCTTGATATTTTTCTTATAAATACTGCAAACATAGGTTGTTGGTGCTTGTTAGAACAACCTCATTGAGGCGGTTCTAACGAGTACCCACAACCTATGTCTTGGAGCAAAAATAAGAAAAATAATGCACACCCCCATAAACCTCAGTTTTCTCTATATAAAGTGGGGTGTAAGGGGATCTTCATTTCACGGACTTGTTCACCTGATGTCTAGACATCCACAACTGTAATCTAAAGACCTTTTTCAATAAAGAGCTTTATCATATGATGTCATTGATAAGCAGTGGACGTCGTCTAAAAATAATCATATGAACACTCGTGTAATAACACTTTGGCGGTATTAAGTAACGTCACAACGACGTTGATGTAAACCATACAATTTTTGCGGAAAAATTGTCAAATTTAAGGGCGTTAAAACCCAATTTAAAGTGTTCATATGATAAATAGAATCTTACACTGGTGGGCATTTCATATGATATTTATGAAATTTGCCGAAGTCTCATTTCATAAATATCATATCATGAAATGACCACTCGTGTAAGATCCTCTATATCTAATGCTAGAACAAGGCTCACCAGACACCTGATCCATAGTCTAACAAGTGTGCCCCGGGGAGGGAAATTATTGGCCCCAGGGCTATCATTTGCACTACTTGAGGGAGGTCTAAAAGGTGAAGCTTCATACCAAATTACATCAGTAAAACAGAATCTCAAATAAGAGGTCCTATGGAACAAGCCTGAGGTGAGATTCATAAATTTCATATGAGATGACAGGGAATGTGAGATTCCTTTTACCATATGATCATTTTTTGTTTGTATTTTTCCAAAGAAACTCAGAGATGAGTCCAACCAGCAGAGACTCAAATCAACCAGTGCACCCATCCACTATGACAAGACCTTTTGCTTATGACTCTTTGCAATAGATATTAGCCTAAAGTAGGTATATGCGATCAGTGAAGATTCTGATCAAACTGCGCAAATGTTCAAATCCCTTCTACAGACAACACTTTTGTTGTCACAGAAAAAGTGATATGTTTCGAGATAGATAATCTGTTGAGCCATTTCTGCATGATATTGCATGTTTATATGGAAAATATATAATGATGTTATGATACTGATGTCAGTCATGTGATTAAGGTTTGGTTGGAATTTAATGACCCAGTTAACACTATTTAAATTATACTGAGCTGGTCAGATTACCTAACAAACTTTTTCTGGGTAGGCTTACCAGTACAGTGCACATGCTTTTGCCAGAAACTGAGAGCTGCCCTTCTTGAATCAGCACAAGGGAGACAATGACCGTAGAAAATATTTCATGATCAATTTCCAATAAAGAATGCTGCCGACTCGCCCCGACTGGTGGGGATCAAACCATAGACCTCTAGATCACAATGCGCAGTCTCGCCAGTTTTTCATTTGAGGTTTAACGTCCCTGTCAACACTGTAAAGGTCATTTTGGAGACGTTGCTTCCAATTTTGTGGGACTTTTACCCGACATTGAGATGAAATGACATCTCAAGCCCTGTCGCCCAATGAAACCAATAGGGTTTAGAAGTCTCGCCAGAACCTTCGCTGCTCGCTCATACAAGCAGTGAATCAAGAGGAACCTTCAGACAGAAAGCCGTATCCCTGGCCCCTCTGAATGGCTGGGCATGCGCAGTTAAAATTTGCCATGACGAAATGCTCGAAGACACAAATTCGCTTGGCGAGGCTCATATGATAAATTCATGTAGACGTGGACTAATCTGTCATTCATACGTTCGTAGCAACAGATAAAGCGGGTATTCATCACGGAAACATGTCTATATAATTTTGACCCCCTTGAACCCCACTTTTATACAGTAAAAACTGGGGTTTCAAGGGTATACCTTATTTTTCTTATTTCTGCTCTAAAATATAGACTGTGGGTACTCGTTAGACAGGGCTCTCTGCATAATTTGGGGGCAAAATTCTGCCCCATTCCCAATGGAAAAAAGTATCCTATTTTCCCAGATTGGCTGGAAAAAATTCCCAATCAGAAGTTGAAAAAATTCCCAATCAGAAATTGAAACAAGAGGGCCATGATGGCCCTGGATCGCTCACCCCATCCATAGTGTAACAAGTGGGCCCCGGGGAGAGGAATTATTGGCCCCAGGGCTATCATTTGCACTACTTGAGGGAGGTCTAAAAGGTGAAGCTTCATACCAAATATCAAAGACTGGAACCTTCTGGTTTCAAAAAGAAGATTGTTAAAGGTTTTCCTTATATAAGTCTATATACAACTTACAAGAGGGCCCTGATTCACTCACCTGAATGTCACTGACTCTAGTACATTCTATTTTTAGCTCTGGTGGCCATCTTGTTCAACAGAGTGGAAAGATCTTAGCTATTTTGGTAGGGTGTCACCTAGGCAACATTCCTATGAAGTTTGAATCAAATTGACCCAAGGGTTTAGGAAGAGTTCGCATTTGAAGCAAATTTACAATGTTTTTCTGGCGGCCATATTGTTCATCGGAGTGGGATCATTTTAGCTATTTTGGTAGAGGGTCACCTAAGCAAAATTCCTATGAAGTTTGAATGAAATTGGTCCAAGGGTACAGGAGGAGTTATCGTTTGAATTTTTTTTTCTATTTTTAGCTCTGGTGGCCATCTTGTTTATCTGAGCAGAATGATTTTAACTATTTTGGTAGGGAGTCACCTGGGCAACATTCCTGTGAAGTTTAAATCAAATTGGCCTATGGGTTCAGAAGTTCGCATTTGAAGCAAATTTACGATGTTTTTCTATTTTTAGCTCTGATGGCCATTTTGTTCATCAGAGCGGGATCATTTTAGCTATTTTGGTAGAGGGTCATCTATGCAATATTCTATGAAGTTTGAATGAAATTGGCCCAAGGGAACAGAGGAGTTTTGAAGATTTTTTTCTTTTTTTAGCTCTGACGGCCATCTTGTTCATCAGAGTGGAACGATTTTAGCTATTTTGGTAGGGCGTCACCTAAGTAACATTCCTTTGAAGTTTGAATCAAATTGGCCCTAGGGTTTAGGAGGAGTTCACGTTTGACGCAAATTTACGTTTTTCTTTTTTTAGCTCTGATGGCCATTTTGTTCATCAGAGCGAAATCTTTTAAGCTATTTCGGTAGAGGGTCATCTAAGCAACATTCCTATGAAGTTTGAATGAAATGGGTCCAAAGTTACAGGAGGAGTTGTTGAAGATTTTTTCTATTTTTAGCTCTGGTGGCTATCTTGTTAGTCAGAGTGGAAAGACTTCAGCTATTTTGAGAGGGAGTCACCTATGTAACATTCCTTTGAAGTTTGAATCAAAATGGAGGAGTTCGCGTATGAAGCAAATTTACGATGTTTTTCGATTTTTAGCTATGGCGGCCATTTGCTCATCAGAAAATAACTGTTTCAGCTATTTTGGTAGAGGGTCACCTATGAAGCTTGAATGAAATTGGCCCAAGGGTACAGGAGGGGTTGTTGTTTAAAGTTTTTTTCTATTTTTAGCTCCGGTGGCCATCTTGTTTGTCAGAGCAGAATGATTTTAGCTATTTTGGTAGGGAGTCACCTGGGAAACATTCCTCTAAAGTTTGAATCAAATAGGCCCCAAAGGGCTTAGGAGGGGTTTGCATTTGAAGCAAATTTAGGACATTTTTCTATTTTTAGCTCTGGCGACCATTTTGCTCATGGGAGCAGAACTGTTTTAGCTATTTTAGTAGAGGGTCACCTAAGCAACATTCCTATGAAGTTTGAATTAATTTGGCCCAAGGGTACAGGAGGAGTTGTCGTTTAAAGATTTTTCTATTTTTAGCTCTGGCAGCCATTTTGTTCATCAGAGCTGTACAGTTTTAGCTATTTAGGTAGAGGGTCACCTAAGCAACATTCCTATAAAGTTTGAATGAAATTGGCCTAAAGGTACAGGAGTTGTCTTTTAAAGATTTTTCTATTTTTAGCTCTGGTGACCATCTTTTTCAGCGGAGCAGAAAGTTTTTAGCTATTTTTGTTGAGGGTCACCTAAGCAATATTCCTATAAAGTTTTATTGAAATTGGCTCAAGGGTTTAGGAGGAGTAAGCATTTAAAGCAAACTGTTGACGCCTCAAAGACATGGGCCTTGCAGTTTCAGAGAAGTTTTTAAAAGATTTCCCTATATAAGTCTGTGTAAAAGCAAAGGGCCCGGGGGCATTTTTAGCCCTAGGGCTATAATTTGAACAATCTTGATAGAGGTTCACTAGATGAAGCTTCATACCAAATATCAAAGACCTGAGCCTTGGGGTTTCAGAGAAGAAGATTTTTCAAGATTTTCCCTATATAAGTCTATGTAAAACCAAAGGGCCCCTGGGCAGAGTCACTTTTTGTCCCAGGGCTATAGTTTGAACAATCTTGGTAGAGATCCACTAGATGAAGCTTCATACCAAAATATACAAAGACCTGGGCTGTGCGGTTTCAGAGAAGATTTTTTAAGTTTTGAGTAAAAAAAAATCTATTTTTAGGCTCCTGTGACCTAGATGTGCAACAGACCGGAACCATTTGAATAACTTTGAAAGGGGACCACCTAAGGATCATTCCTGTGAAGTTTGGTCAAAATCCGATCAGTGGTTTAGGAGGAGATGTCTTTTGAAGAAAAAGTTTACGCACGTAGACACACACGCACCCACGACGGACAAAAAGTGATCCCAAAAGCTCACAATGTCACTATGTGACAGGTGAGCTAAAAACCTTATCTGGTTCTTTGGTCGTTGCTAGTTAGGCATTTATGCATTTGGCCGTGCCTCGGTCACAATACCTCCCCTATTTTACTTACCTTTTATACCTTTCCTTGTGATTTTATTGACAAATTTCAAGCCCGAGACAATTTCCCGCTGTACATTGAATGTCAGCATCACTTTGTATTTGGTGCCTTCCTTTACTACAAACTTCATACTGTTAAGTGCCTTTTCATCTGTAACAGGATAAACAAAACTCCAGTTATTAGTCTCTATATAGAGAATACCAGGTTCGTGTCTTTTGATATCAAGTTTATCAGGCAAGGCTTCGAGAACGCTTGTAGGATCGCGAGGCTTGCCGAGCGATTCTACATGCGTTCTCGAAGCCGAGCCTGATAAACTTGATATCAAAAGACACGAATCTGGTATTCTATTTATCAGTTTATCCCCTTGTAAACTCTTTAAAATCGGCAATTTATGATCAGTCATTGCGTCCCAACATTCCGGCACGGAATATATAAAGGGTCAGTATATTTACTATCAGCTGACTGTAAGTTTTATTTATTTATTTTTTTAATCATTTCAAATGTAACTCTTCCAATTTTTCTAGTAATTATAACTTTTTAGCCATTTTTGCCGGCTTCATTCATAAAAGTGCAATGTCACGTTGACGTGATAAAGCTCACTTGTCCTGAGATAGCATATCTTTATCAGGTCAATGCGTTACAATGCAATATATAAAGGGTGTAACTGATAACTATTTCTTGCACACCAGATAAGGAAATTCATAGTTTTAGTTTTGGATAGAAATTCTGTTCTAACTCAGGTGTTCTTACCCAAAATCGAATATTCTCGCATGTTTGATAAATGCACTGGTTGAATACAACATCATATGGGCCGTCTTTAAGGTTGACAGCACAGCAAGTTACGTGACGTCACTAAACATCACTGTAGTGTCATCACAATATGATGAACGTCGGAACCGAAGTGACTGCAGTATTAAAATCCACGTTCAGAAATGGAAGGTATGCAAGAAAAAAGAATCCTACATGGGTGTGATGGGTGGATAGGAAAATCCGCTTCTCGGGATCACTGTCCGGCATCACGAGGCAAGCGTCGTGATGCCAGACAGTGATCCTCGGGACGGATTTTTCCATACACCCCCCCCCACCCACCCATATAAGATATTTATACCCAACAAGATACAGGTGTCATTTAGGTATCATTTTGTTGGAAATGTCAGACACTAGACAAAATTTCTATGCAATAGGTCATCAAACCATCTAACTTGCATGAAAAAAGGCACATACAAAAATTGGAATACTTTGCTTGCATCCATTGTACATTGTACAGGGTGTCCAAAAAGTAAGTTAACAGTTTTAACCCGTCATAACTTTTTTAATTTTAAAGCTATTTTGATGAACAATATTCCAAATTAACGCACATATCCTAAAGTTTTTATACGACATAATTAAAACGCGCCAAAATAATTGACGTTGTCGCAAAATGACGTCATTTAAAATCTTGTTTTTTCCAAGATGGCGCGTTTGACGTTAGCCCAGCGTATTTTCATTGTAAAGAACTTTTACGAAACTAAAAGCGCTACAGATGTTCAAAGAAAATTTAAATATTCATTTAATGGTGATACTGTAAGTCGACTAAATATCTACAAGACTATCAGAAAATTTGAAGAAACGGGATCGGTGAAAGACGCGCAAAAGTCGGGACGGCCGAAGACCAGTAGAAGTGATGAAAATGTGAGCACGCTTCAAGAACTTATGCAAGACAGTCCTGAAAACTCAATTCGGCGTACATCCTCGGAGACAGGTATCCCCAAATCATCCGTTCATAACATAATAAGAAAAGATTTAGAACTTTATCCATATAAAATACAAATTATGCAGAGCTTAAATATAACGGATCAAGTGGAAAGGCTATCATTTTGTAACTGGGCATCAGACGTTATTGACACTTACGCCGATGCTTTTAATGATGTGTGGTTTAGCGATGAGTCACATTTCCTTTTATCAGGACATGTTTGCAAACAGAACATGAGATTTTGGGCAAATGAACAGCCCCACCAAATAGCAGAAAGGCCACTCCATAGCGATAAAATTACAGTTTGGTGTGCTATGTCATCCAGGGGAATCATTGGACCGTATGTGTTTAGCGATACTGTTAATTCAGACCGCTACATGTCGCTATTAAACAACAAGTTTTTACCGGAATTGCGGAAACGATCAACTGACATTAACAGTGAATGGTTTATGCAAGATGGAGCAACACCACATACGGCTAACAAAGTGTTAGATATGTTACATGACACATTTGATGAGCGGGTAATTTCCAGACGATATCCCGAAGTGAAACAATGCGGCGTAACTTGGCCTGCGCACAGTCCAGACCTGAACCCCTGTGATTTCTTTCTTTGGGGTTATCTTAAATCGGTTGTTTACAAGCCCAGACCCACAGATACTGCTATGTTATTAAAACAAATACGCAGGGAAGTCAAGAAGATAAGTGTTGGCACTTGTGCTAGAGTAATTGAAAATTTCAAGCAGCGAGTACGGGAAGGAAAACGTCGAAAGGGGCGGCATCTGGAAAACGTCATAAATTACTAAATTGACGTCACTGGACAAATTTGGTATTTTTTGTTTATTGTTTGTTATTTTTTTATGCTTTAATGGATTTGTATGAAATTTTATAAGAAAAAACTTAAGGATATATGCTATGTCTGTGAGAAATTTTATACCGCTTTCACAACGTTATGATGTATTAAAATCTCGTCAAAACTGTTAACTTACTTTTTGGACACCCTGTATGTGTACTCTAGTTTAAGGTGCAGATTGAAAGTGAACACTAAAGCTTTCCAAAACTGCTTTCATCTCAAAAATTGATTTAGCAGTTGCAAAGGCAGTTTGGATTACACTGTAAAAGGAGCGTGATAGCTCAGTGGTTAGTCCACTTGCCTCTGGTGCTAGGGGTCCCAGGTTCGATCCTGGGCAGCGGCAATAAAATTTCGGTGTCCGAAAACGCTCCATTGGCATCATTTGCAGGGATGAATGTCATAAAGTGCACCCTCCTTCGGATCGGGACATTAACTGGAGGCCCCTTGTGCAGGAAGAACCATCCCCTGTGCAGGTTAAAGATCCCTACCGTAATTACATGATTACTGTGAAGGCTTTCATCCTGCAAAACCTGGATAGATAGATAGATAGATAGATAGATAGATAGATAGATTAGATAGATTAGATAGATAGATAGATAGATAGATAGATAGATAGATAGATAGATAGATAGATAGATTGATAGATAGATAGATAGATAGATAGATAGATAGATAGATAGATAGATAGATAGATAGATAGATAGATAGATAGATAGATATAGTAGATAGATAGATAGATAGATAGATAGATAGATAGATAGATAGATAGATAGATAGATTAGATAGATAGATAGATAGATAGATAGATAGATAGATAGATAGATAGATAGATAGATAGATAGATATCTTCAAAACTGATTTGGAGCCATCTTGTTCATCCCAGCGGAACGGTTTGAGCAATTTTGGTAGAGGGTCACCAAAGAACATATCTGTAAAATTATTTTGAAATCTTTCCACTGGTTAAGTAGGAGAAGCCTTTTAAAGGTTTTTCTATT
Organism: Lucinisca nassula; assembly: GCA_963580285.1. Classification (NCBI taxonomy): domain Eukaryota; kingdom Metazoa; phylum Mollusca; class Bivalvia; order Lucinida; family Lucinidae; genus Lucinisca; species Lucinisca nassula. The sequence goes on along the minus strand of OY757011.1, from coordinate 73,108,305 downwards.
TTTAGCTCTGGTGGCCACCTTATTCATTGGAGCAGAATGGCTTGAGCAATTATGGTGGAGTGTCACCCAAGAAACATTCCTGTGAAACTATTTCAAAATCCGTCCACTGGTTAAGGAGTAGACTTGCCCAAGTCTGTTAATTATGTGTCCATTGTAAAAATAATTGTTTACAAAAATAAAAAATAAATACATTGTAAATGAAATAGCAATACCGTCTTTTATGAAAATTGTGAACCTACATTCACAGATGAAGACTAAAGAGACTTTTACATATTTTTTGTTTAAAGGGGCTTTCATTTTAAAATAAAAAATGTAAATGTAGGGACTTGGGCAAGTCTAGTTAAGGAGCAGAAGCCGTTTGAAGGTTTTTCTATTTTTAGCTCTGGTGGCCATCTTAATAGTCAGAGCAGAATGTTATGAGCAATTTTGGTAGCGGGTCACACAAGGAACATTCCTGTAAAGTTATTTCAAAATCCATTCACTGGTTAAGGAGGAGAAGTCATTTAAAGGTTGTTTTTTTTCTTCTATTTTTAGCTCACCAAATTTGCTCAAACCATTTCACTTGGATGAACAAGATGGGGTGCCATCTTGTTCATCCAAGCTAAATGGTTTGAGCAATTTTGGTGAGTGAGTGTTTGAGTTTTACGTCCCACCAACAACTTAGGTCAGACGGAGACGGGACTTCGGTTTAAAGACTCATCTGAAAGTCTGGAGAAGACCGGGATCGATCCTGCGACCCCTGGTTTACAAGGTGAGTAGCGTAACCACTACACCACTGAGGCTTCTAAAGCAATTTTGGTAGAGGGCACCCAAAGAACATTCCTGTTAATTTATTTCAATGATGATGATGCTTTCCAGTTTAATGAAGCGCCAATCCTTAAATTATTTCGAAATCCATCCAATGGTTAAGGAGGGGAAGTCGTTTAAAGCTTTTTCTATTTTCAGCTTTGGCGGCCATCTTGTTCATCCGAGCAGAACAGTTGAGCAATTTTGGTAGAGGGTCACCCAAGGAACATTTCTGTGAAATTATATCAAAATCCACCCACTGGTTAAGGAGAATAAGTTGTTTAAAGGTTTTTCTATTTTTAGCTCCAGCAGTTATTTTGTTCACCAAAGCGTAACGGTTAGAGCAATTTTGGTAAAGGGTCACCCAAGGAACATTTCTGTGAAATTATTACAAAATCTGTCCAGCAGTTTTAGAGTAGTGTTTAAAGCAAAAGTTGACAATGGACCACCGGACGATGTACAAAGACCGATCACAATAGCTCAGCTTACTCAAGCTGAGCTAAAAATTGTCCCATTTACATAAAACATCAAGCACAGCCTGCCCCATAGAACCAAATGCAGCCAATGAAAATCCAGGATTCATGATGACATAGGGTTCCCAATGGTATATTGTACAATGCCATTATCTAATTTAGTACTTAATCTATAATGTAATGATCAGAATTTCACTTCACTGATTTGTTAACCCTCACATTGCTGAACCTAGATCTACATGTATCCTGTTTAGAAAACAGTATAGATCCTGATCAGCTCAGAAGCCAGCTTATTCAGGAACTATACTGTTTTCCTTGTTGCTTTCAAATCCATGGTAAAAATTGAAATCATGTAATGCCAACAGGCTGAAATTGTGGATGAGTGTAGCATAATGAAATATTCAGAACAATGAGGTTAATACCATAGTAACAGGTTAACACTTATCCTGCTGTTCACAACGACACCTACCTTTGCAAACAGAGCAGATCCAGATCAGATGGAAGCCATCTGATCAGGATCTACACTGTTTGACATTCAGTTTGCGAATTTGCAGAAATAAATTACATCAAGTAATTTGATTGGTTGAAATGTAAATGGGCGTGGCTAAATAAATTTATGCAGCGGGATAAGGCTTAATAGCTGGAGCGCTGTGGTGCAGTGGTAAAGCATCGGGTTTGAGATCGAGAGGTAGCCGGTTCGATCCTTGGAAGCTCCATGTGTTGTTTCCTTGAGCAAGAAACTTTATCCACATTGCTAAGTACTGGTTCCTACCCAGGAAAAAAGGGCCACATGGAAGATTAGTACTAGTACTAAATGTGTTACCCTCTATAAATAAGGTTGATTATAGTAACAGATTATTGTGTACTCATCTCTATTCTTGACAAGTATTGTGTTGTGCCTAGATCTGAAATTTTTAGGGACATATGTGGCCCCTACCTTTTTCCTGGAGGACATTTAGAAATTCTGGGGAACACAGACAGTAAATGGACAAAAGGTGACCATATAGTCTGTAACTCAAAACACTCTCTATTGCCTCAGAAGTCATATTATTTGCAGTAAGAGCCACAAACTGAATTATTTGCATCGTTCGTTCAAGTTTTGACATTTTACGTCTGCCTGGGTTGAGCAGACAGAACCACAGGGCTCCACAGCGAGACTTAACCCTTATCTTGCTGTTCACGATGACCCCTATTTTTGCAAACAGTGCAGATCCAGATCAGATGGCTTCTGAAGAAGCCATCTGATCACGATCTTCACTGTTTGGCATTAAGTTTATGAATTTGTAGGAATAAATTCCATCAAGCAATTTGATTGATTGATAGACAAAAATGGGTGTGGCTTAAATGAATATTCAGCAAGATAAGGGTTAAGATATGTGCTTCTGGGCTGCGAATCACAGCAGTTTGTCAAACAAGAGTCAATCGTGTTGGACTACCTGTACCCTACAGAAGAAAGTGAAGCACTGCCAGTTTTAGAAATTTTGAAGGCCGGTCTAAATTGAGCCAAAAATGTAGTTATCAGCTGTAATTCGGCTGCAAATCACGATCTCTCTACTGTGCTCTAGAGCAGAAAGTAGGTCAATTGTGCTCTCTCTTGGGGTTGTGGGATTTGGCCATTGGACAGGCTGCAAATGAAGCATGCCTATAGATGCAAGTTTCTATACAGGAAAACGCGCAGCTAGCAGTCCAGGTAGAAGACTGGTCACACGTCTTATTCCCAACCAGCAGGCAGGATGGGTGCGTAAGGATCCAGACGTTGGTACAAGCCCTCAGCATCTCCTACCGGCTTGGCCATTCAGAAGTGCTGCTTGCAGAACCCCGCAAGCTCCTGGGAGTTACTCGTTGTCCCTCTCATCTAATGACCTCGACGCGTACAGAATGTTGTTCTCAAACTGTTGGAAACTGTAGCACTCTGTCGTGTACAGGTAAGTTCGACCCGTAGGCTTCCTGCTAAGAAGGTAGAGGTTTGGTCAGCAGCAGATAGCTTTGCAGTCATTGTGGTTTTGTACCTGGAAATGTTGGTTGCTCATTACCAAGTCCACGTCTGGCTTAGGCGACAAAGTCTTGCCCCGTTGCTTCTTTAGTAGCTCCGGCAGTGTAAGTCGAGAAGGCTCTGGTGAGGATGGCGCTGATTCGGGCGAAGGCACTGGTTGTCGGCAGTCATTGGTAGATGATCGTCGCTGGTGTCGTTGTCACGGTCTCATCTACTGGTGGCGCTGCCTGGCTTAGACATTGTGATGCTGTTTTCTTGGGTCTGAATGGAGCTGGAAGGCTCAGGTCCCAAGTGAGGGTAACAGCTACCCTCTGGAGCTCAAAAGCAGTGTTAACTTGGGGGCACCCCATGAAATTTGCAAGACTTCAAGGAAGTTACCAAATGTTCTGGCAACCAATATTCTTTCATAGAAAAAGACATCTTGAGAGATGATGTTGGCTGTTTGAGTGTTGAACAGAGAATGTTGAATGATGATTTATCATATGACGTCGCGTCTGAGAGTGTAATAATGCCATGTTATAAATTTGATAATCCACTAGAGGATTAAATATGCAAATTAGTCAGATACGCTCTGTAATGTTACACGAATGACGTTGCGTTTACTAATAGCGGTATATTGACATTTTTGTAAAACAATTGTGAGTAAAATGCATTTTAAATGTCATATGATAAATAGAATCTTGCATTCGTGCTCATGTATTATTGAATTTATTAAACTTGTTGATGAAAAGAGATAAAATGCTCGGCAAAGCCTCGATTTTATCTCTTTTCCTCAACTTGTTTGATAAATTCAATAATACATGAGCACTCATGTAAGATCCTCTATATCTGAATTATTTGCAGCTGCCTCATCACCACTTGATGCTTTAGACTGGTTTACATAACAATTTACTACTAGCAGTAGAGTAATTATTGGAAATCTCACGTTTACTATGAGCACTCTCGGTTTAGTTCTGTTTCTGTTACCTCCCTTATTCTGGTCCCATTCGTCAGTAAAGAAACTAATGGACTGAAATGGACCAACAGTAGAAATTTGTCAATTTTTGAGGATGCGTCCCTTAGCTTGCAACAGTTTATTTCTTGTGGGACGTTGCTACAGAACTTGTGGGAATGGCACGGCCTGGGCACAACACTACAAGTGTAAAACCAAAATACAGCTTACCATCGGTATCAAGATTTACTTCCATATCCGGTCGTCCCTCTACCTGAATGGACATCTTCCTTATAATCACATTACCTAAGCCAGGCCCTGAAAACAAAACAAATTCTGGAAGTGTTACCAAAGAAAACATTTTTTACTTTGATTTTGTAGCCCCTTCAAATTCATTTTCATTTTTATTGAGCTGGGGCCAGTTGTTCAAAGCATCGTTAGCTTAACGAGTTCATTAGTGGTCGAATTGTTAACTGTTCTAGCAAGTACAATATTGAAAATTTTGGTATTTTTGCTGAAAAAAATGTGAGCAGCTTTTGCATCCACAAAAGCTGCTCACATTTTTTCAGCAAAAATTTTAGCATATTTTCCATATTTAATGATCAAAGTTTTAACAATATGTTAACTAACGACGTTGTTAGTTTTGAACAACTGGCCCCGGGTCATTAATCAGATGTGGGCAAAAACAAGAGTACCAGGAGAAAAACCACCTGACCTTGTGTTGTCAGAGATACCAGTAATTCAAGTGAAAGGATAACAAACAACAACTCTCGACTTCTGGGCCACGAAAAACATGCCAACTACAAACAAACCACAACAAGAATTCAATCTAACTGTGAGATGAAATCTTTCCAAAGTCAGTGAAACATGAAATATACATGCTAGACAAGGTCAAATATGGATGCTTGAATTAAAGTTGTATTAAATGCACCCCTAATATAAATGGAATTTTGTACCAAGTACACTGTATCGCTGATGAAGCTTTTATAGTTCTTGATAAATGGACTTGAACATCAGGGTGATGTGTGTGTGTGTGAATTCAGGTTTTACGTCGCTTTCAACAATTTTTCAGTCATATCGCGACGGTGTCTGGTTGCGACAGGGAGCTCAATGCTCACTTTTATAGTGCTGCCTCACTGAAGTATCATGTCCCAGACACATTACATGATACCACACCCAGTCACATTATCCTGACACTGGGTCGACCAGTCCTAGCTCTACCCCGTAAATCTGAGTGCCAAGCGAGGAGCAGCTAGTACAATTTTTAACGACTTTGGTATATCGCGGCCCGGGATCGAACCCGTGACCTCCCATTCCCCGGAGCGGACACTCTACCAACTGAGCTATCGGGGCCGGTGAACATCACGGTGAAAGCTAGGGTTGATGTGATAGTTCTCTAAGTCAGTATGCCATGAAATGTAGGTCAAGGTCAAATATGGATGCTTGAATTAAAGTTGTATTAAATGCATCCCCACATCACTGTTTGTTTGTTCGTTCGTTTAGGTTTAGACTTTTAATGCCATGGTCAAGCGGACAGAACTCCATAGCTCCCAACCAAGACACAAATTAAGTGCTAAGAGCAAATGGCGTTGGACTGCCGGTGCCCCGCCAAAGAAAGTGAAGCACTGCCTATTTTTTTTTTTAATTTAAAAGGCTAGAGCTGAAAATATATAGAAATCTGTGCCAATATGACTGCAAATCATGATTTTTATGCTTTGCTCAAGAGCGATAATGATTCAATAGTACTTTTTCTTTTGGCCGCTTGATATTGGCCATTTGACTGAGGCTGCAAATGGAGCATGCCTATGCAGGTTTCCAGGCAGGAACACACACGGCTAAAGGTTCAGAGGAAGAAGACTGGTCGCAAGTCTTACTTTCAACACTGAGACAACATATGATATAAGATAATAATGGTAATGATAATAATAATAGTAAACTAGATCATGCAGTCAATGGTATACCATCGCAAATACCCGCTTTTTCTATTTTTCTACATTCTGACCTTGGGGCCATGTTGGGGTCAAGGTCACAAAAAATTAGCCCACTGCCATCTACATACCATGTACTATCCACATGCAAAGTTTCAAAGTGAAACTTACATGGTTGCAGAGGAGATCCATTTACAAGAAACGTGACGGACGGACGGACTGACCACCACTCAACTCTGGTACGAAAACAATATACCCGATTTTCCTTAGAAAAAGCGGGTATAATAAAAATGACAATCATAATAATGATAATTGAAGCTAAACAGAAACATTGTATGTCTATTGGTATAGCTACAACAGCGCACTGCTGTTATTGTTTTTCAGATTCATTAAGATTGGTTGCAAGTCTTACTCCCAACACATAGACAACATTTGAAGCTAAACAGAAACATTGTATGTCTATTGGTATAATGGAGTTTTACAGCTACAACCCTACATCTCAGTACCACTGATGAAGCTTTTATACTTCTTGAGAAAGGCTTGGGATGATGCAATAGTTAACAAAGTCAGTGAACCATGAAATGCAAGTCTGTGTCAAATATACATGTAGATGCTTCCATTAAACATGTTAGGTAAAGTTGCCATCCCTAGATGGCCTAGATACAAGTTTTAAACAAGTTTCATTAACCCTTGTCCTGCTGAACCTGGATATGTCATATCTTTCAAACAATGTAGATCCAGATCAGATGGCTTCTGAAGAAGTCATCTGATCAGGATCTTTATTGTTTGCCATTCAATTTATGAATTTGTCGCAATAATTTGCATCAAGTAATCTGATTGGCTGATAATCGGTAGTGGGCATGGCATATTTAAATATTCAGCAGGTCAAGGGTTAAGAGGTTCATGGTCCAGTCAATGAAGTTCTTAACCCTTGTCCTGCTGAGCCCGGATAGGTCTTGCCTTTCAAACAATGCAGATCCAGATCAGATGGCTTCTGAAGAAGCCATCTGATCAAGATCTTCATTGTTTGCCATCCAGTTTATGAATTTGCTGTAGTAATTTGCATCGAGTAATCTGATTGGCTGATAATCAGTAGTGGGTGTGACATATTTAAATATTCAGCAGGACAAGGTTTAAGAAATGGATTTGTACATGAAGTATTGAAGTAAGTGTGTGAATGTGGGTTTAACGTCGCTTTCAACAATTTTTCAGTCATATCAGGACGGTTTCTGGCCGCGACAGCGAGCTCAATGCTCACTTTTATAGTGCTGCCTCACTGAAGTATCATGTCCCAGACACATTACATGATACCACACCCAGTCACATTATCCTGACACTGGGTCGACCAGTCCTAGCTCTACCCCGTAAATCTGAGTGCCAAGCGCGGAGCAGCTAGTATCATTCTTAACGACTTTGGCATGTCGCGGCCCGGGATGGAACCCGTGACCTCCCGTTCCCCAGACTGGACACTCTACTAACGGAGCTATCGGGGCCGGTGAAATTTATGTACAAGTATAATTTAACCCATTTAGAACCGGAAACTCTAAAACGGGTACCCTGGCAAACAGTGCAGGCCAAGATCAGACGCCGCAGAACGCGGCGTCTGATCAGGGCCTACACTTTTTGCAAAACAGTTAAGCCATTTTCCAAATAAATTTTGATGAAAACACAACAGTTACATGTACCTGACACCCCTAAATTTTGAAATGAACTCCTGCTATATATAAGGGGGAAGATTCCATTTTGTACAAAAATGGTTAAACATACTGACTGAACAGAACAAAAATATGTGACTATCCCCTACTTTTTGTGAATGGTACATGTATATTGACACCTCCGGTATCTGACAATGCTGAATTCGACAATGTAAAATGTGAACACTGCCTAACTCAGTCATGCTTACAGTGCTCTTCCCCGCCAGATGCTCCTTTCAATAACTGTTCCTTATATCGACGTAAACTTTCGTCCTCCGCGTCAGTCTGTAAGATTTCTTGGACACTTTTCTGTTTAGGAGCCTTGTAATTTCCCTCTACCTCATCCTCCTCTTCCTCAACGTGTTCTTGAATTTCTTGTTCACATTGATCTTCGGATTCAGCCATGTTTCTAGGTGATCGGTACAATTTCTGATTTAGCTAACTGTAAAATAGAGAGATCATTGTTTTACAAGTGCAGCAGAATTCTTGAACAATCCTGGATCATTTATAGTCATTTTTCTAAATAAGCTATGCATTTTTTGGATCCATCTTGAAACCGTGTTATATCCAAAACCGTGTTATAACGAGGTTGTGGTGTATACTGTAACTAATCAAAGCTCCAGTAAAGGAGCAATTAAAAAGATAAATGTAACCAAGATATTTTCCTATGCTATGAGTACTTGTTAGAACTGCCTCAATGAGGCGATTTTAACAAGTACTCACAACATATGCTTTTAAGGAGATGATTAAGGCAGGGATAGTGAACTACAGTAAAACCTGTCTTAGTGGTCACCTCTAATAAGCAAGCAACCTGTCTTAAGCAAGCAGGTATTCAGTTCCCGAAAAAGGAAAATGCATTAAAATTAACCTGTGTTAAGCAAGCACCTGTCTTAAGCAAGCACTTTTTGAATATCCCAAAGGTGCTTGCTTGACACAGGTTGGACTGAATTGACATATAGAAATATATAAATTGTATACTAAAATAAGTATTCAGACACCTCAACTCCTTACAATACTCATACTTGTTCTAAAATTTGAACAAGTACAAATGTACAATTCATTACCCAATGTTGTGTCTAAGACTAGGGGGATGAGTGGCCAAAAGTGTAGACCCATGTTGAGTTGCCATGTTTTATTTGTTTGTATTGGGAGTTTTATGGCCCAGTCAACACTACATGTATTTAGGTCATTTTTGAGCAGTCAGTTTATGTATCAAAAATTTTTCCTGCCAGAATGTGCACCTTACTGGTAAACCGCTTACCGGTAGTACATATAAGCCTGCCCCGGTCCTGGGCAGTCTTATATGTAAGCAGTTTACCAGTATGGTGCACATTCTTTACAACCGCCCTTCTTGAATCAGCAGAAGGGAGAAAATGACCATACGAAAGGTTTCATGATCAATCTCTACAAAAAGAATGTTGCCGACCCCGGCAGGTATTGAACCCACATCATCCTGATCACCAGTCAGACGCGCATCCGACTGAGCTACCGAGGCCAGCTACTGTGACATCTCATCTGGATCTACACTGTTTGCTCAGGCCTGTCTGTCCGAATATTAAAGGTACATACAGTACAAACAGTTACTGAAGTTGCAATACATAATGAATGTATCAGAATCGTAGATCAGATCTTAAGGGAAATGGATACACCTTCAGGGAAGACAACTCATTCAAAAATATGTCTCCCATGCCAATAGGGGTCTACTCTTAAAGGAAAGAATTTGCTCAATTCTTTCGTGCATTATTGAGCTACCGGGTCTCAATTTTTTTTTCTGGTTTTTATCTTCAATGCTTACTCCTTTGTCATGTGTACACTTTTGGAGCCAAATACAGCTTCAGAACTTTGTGAAAATGGTCGTTTTCGTTCATGTTTACCCTTCGCTCTGAACATGTGTTCGGAATTTCTTTTCTAAAAATAAATCTGTCACTTTACACATACATGGCGACAGTATCGTCTCTGAGAGTCGTTACTTATGGCATGGTATTCAGCATCATATTTTTTTCCGATTCAGGCATGGCCTAAGCAAACAAGGCCAAAAATGAACGTCCCATAACGTCATATATGGGGATTCTATTTTTGTCACAAACTAAAAATAGATCTAACTAGTGTTCGAAACCTAGTTAGGGAATCCCTCTCAAACTCGTTTACCTGTCATCATAATTGTTCGCATTTTTTAATAAAATGCATTCATTTGTATTGTTTTAAAGAAAACAAGCAGCTATATATGTATTTTATTTTTGGAAGCATTTTTTCCAGATAGCTCAATAATGCAAATTTAAGTGTAGAACCCTTTTTCAGTGTGACCGGGCTTATAGAAAAGTGAACAGGAAGTCTCAAAAGTTGCCCCCCTTTGAAAAATGGCAGAAAAATATGCCAGGTGTATCCATTCTCTTTAAGGTTTACTGGAGCATTTCTTTCTTTTTCAAATCACATGTTGTATCAGTAATGGCAGTCACATTTCTGAGAACAAGAAACATTTTCTTCTACAATTCTAACATATTGTTGCAAACAACGTGTTTTAAAGTCCACTGACATGTATGTGTGTTGATTATCCCCACGTTTTTCAACGAAAAGTGGGGATATTGTTATCTCCTCCGTCCGTCCGTCTGTCCATCTGTCTGTCCGACTATCTCCTCCTAAACCGTTAGCCGGAATTCAACCAAATTTGGTATGCGATTGCTTACATGAATGGCTTGCGCAAAAGCAAATTGTTTTTGTCCCCGCCCCCAGGAGCCCTGGGGAGGGGTCAAAAGGTCAAATTTTGACCTACTGTGGAGAAAACGTGGGGATTTGCGATGGCTTGCCATCGACTGCGCGCTCTAGTTTCATTTGCTGTTGTGTTACTGACTCATAAGTTCATCACAGATTCATCATTCAAATAGTTCTGCAAAACAGGTAAAAGCTTTCCAAACTGACATGTTGATGAACGTGATTAACTAAAGTTCAACCCATTGCATGCGGGAAGCCCCTGAAGGGGTACCTCGGCAGACAGTGCAGGACCAGATCAGACGCAGTGTTTTACGCAGCATCACATCGCGTTTTAAGCAGTGTTTGATCAGGGCCTGCACTACATGTATTTGCTAAACAGAATTTTTCATCAATAGAATAAAAACAAAAAAATAGGCCTGTCACTCCTTATATGACAAATGAACTTGTCCAACATATCGCAATGGAAGAGTCCACTAGTAAACAATGGCTTAAGACCTACATCTGCTGCATCGATCCTCAAGATTGCATTATCCCTTCCTAAGATCAAACCTTCCTATTAAATTTCTGCAGCAAACTAGAAATGTGTCAATATGTGCCCAGGGTCCTTCCTCACCCTGAAACAAGAATTCCGCTGAAGGCTATGTCGCGCCTGTGGGGGTGCAAAGTCACTGAACCATGACATTGCCAAGGTCAAACATAGATGCTTGCATAAAAGTTGCCATTCTTAAATGCAAGCTTGTACTAAGTATCATTAAATAAGCTGTAATAATTCTTCACAAATGAACTTAACCATTAGGATGACGCTAGGGTGGTTGCAATATTTTACAAAGTCAGTGAACCATGAAATGTAGGTAAGTTCAAATATGGAAATATTAAGTTTCCATCTCCAGATACAAGTTTGTACCAAGTATCATTAATGGTGCCAGGGATTTTCCTAGTGCAAATTTGGGGCCGGTAATCGGCCCCTATTTTTCCCAATTTAGAGACAGATATACCCAAATTTTACAACAAGTTTCCCAATTTCTGATTTTGTACTACATTTTGATGAAAATTTCATGAAAATTGAACCAAAATTGACAAAGTTACAACTGATATAAATTCCCAACTTTACATATTGGTGAGCTGTTTTTCCCAAACCCAACGGCCCCTGGACCCTGATTATGAAGGGTAGGAAAATCCCTGGAAGCTCTTATAGTTCTTGAGAAATTAACTTTACTATTTGGGTGAACGCTGGGGTGGTCACAATATTTTACCAAGTCAGTGAACCATAAAATGCAGGTCAAGTCAAATATGGATGCTTGCATTTAACTTGCCACCCCCAGATACAAGTTTGTACCAAGTATTATTAATGAAGCTGAGAAATTAACTTGACCATTAGGGTGGTCACAATATTTTACAAAGTCGGTGGGTGAACCATGAAATGTAGGTCAAGGTCAAATATGGATGCTTGCATTTAAGTTGCCATCCCGAGATACAAATTTGTACCAAGTATCATTAATGAAGCTCTTATAGTTCTTGAGAAATAAACTTGACCATTAGGGTGAACGTTAGGGTGGTCGCAATATTTTACAAAGTCAGTGAACCATGAAATTTAGGTCAAGGTCAAATATGGATGCTTGCATTTAAGTTGCCATCCCAAGATACAAGTTTGTACCAAGTATCATTAATGAAGCTCTTATAGTTCTTGAGAAATAAACTTGACCATTAGGGTGAACGCTAGGGTGGTCGCAAAATTTTACAAAGTCAGTGAACCATGAAATTTAGGTCAAGGTCAAATATGGATGCTTGCATTTAAGTTGCCATCCCCAGATTCAAGTTTGTACCAAATATCATTAATGAAGCTCTTATAGTTCTTGAGAAATAAACTTGACCATAAGGGTGAAGGCTAGGGTGGTCGCAATATTTTACAAAGTCAGTGAACCATAAAATGTAGGTCGCGGTCAAATATGGATGCTTGCATTTAAGTTGCCATCCCCAGGTACAACTTTGTACCAAGTATCAGTAATGAAGTTCTTGAGAAATAAACTTGACCATTAGGGTGAACGCTAGGGTGGTCGCAAATGTTGACGCCTTGACAAACGAACGGACGGAAAATCGGGTGCCTATATTGCGCCATGCTAATAGCAGGCGCGACAAAAAGCATGTTGAAACAACAGCTGACCTTGAGGTCATGGGCATGAGTGGGGGCACAGGGGCCAGTTTCAAGCTTTTTGAGAGGAAAGATATACTATCCTATAATAATATAGACTATAGTATTATAGGATAGTATATCTTTCCTCTCAAAAAGCTTGAAACTATATTATTATAGGATAGTATATTTTTCCTCTCAAAAAGCTTGAAACTGGCCCCTGTGAGTGGGCGTATTGCTGAAAAACAAAAAAACAAAACAAAAAAAACTTTGAACTTATAATATAGATCTATCATCAAACCAAATATGAACCAAATCCATTGTCTGGTTTGAAAAACTTTGAGCCCTTAAAAAACTAAATTTCCAAGTCTTTAAGTGTGACCTTGACATCCTCCATGAAAAATCTCTAGCAATATTTCCATTCATGAAAATTTTTTGTATTTAAACAGATTGTGAGTAATCATTAATTTAGAACATCCTCCATAAAAAATATCAAGCAGCTTTATTTAATGCCGCATATCCGAAACAAATAACATAAGCTCTGTAGAGCTTTTATTGCGACTTAAGAAATACTTACCTGCCTTAATTTTTCTTCATAGGACTACCCCTGATAATGGGAGCGTCAGCCAAGGCAGTGCCTAGTACCATTTTTCACACATTTGGTATGGCGCAGCCGGGGATCGAACCTGCGACCTCCCATTCCCAAAGCGAATGCTCTACCACTGAGATATCGTGGCCGGTGAAACAAATCATTGAACTGTCTTGTCAGTGAAGTGTCTTCAAAATGTGTATCAGTAAACTGTGACCCAACAGGGCTTGGAGAAATAGATTGGGCGGCAAGATGCTTCCACGCAGAGCTGAAACCGACCACACACAAGTACTGGTAAACCGCTTAGAAGGTCTAAGCCTGCCCAGGCAAAGTGGTGCGAGTCAACCCTATTGATTTCATTGTGTGGTAGGGATGAGATGTCATCTCAATGTTGGGGGAAAAGTTCAAAAGTCTCATAAAATTGGAATGTCTCCAAAATGACCTAAATAATGCTGATGGTAATGTTAAACCTCATATCAAACAAACAAACAAATCGTTGAACTGTCTTGGCCCCTGTCTGTTGCACATTTTAGGAGTCTCAGATACAATATTCTGCATACGGGAAGACTAAGCAGTTGATTAAAGAAAAACAACTTTGAACAAATGTATTTTTTCCTATTAGAGCTACTCACTCACATCTGAGCAGGATTTACTGGGTGGTAACCAGTACTTTTTTTTTTTTTAAGCAATGTGGATGAAGAGCCTTGCTCAAGGGCACAACACTTTGGTCAGCATGAGGATCGAACCCGCAACCTCTCGATCACAAATTCGATGCACTACCACTGCTCCAAAGTGCTCCACATTGTACAATGTATGGGAGATACATAAGGAATCCAGGTTTTTGTTTGTCTGTTTGTTTGATTTGAGGTTTAACGTCCCCGTCAACACTGTAAAGGTCATTTTGGAGACGTTGCTTCCAATTTTGTTGGACTTTTACCCGACATTGAGATGAAATGACATCTCAAGCCCTGTCGCCCAATGAAACCAATAGGGTTTATTAGCATGGACGGTCTGGCTCGCACCGCGGTTCCTGGGTTTTGTTGTTTTTTTTCATTGGCACGATCATTGTGCAAATAGTCATCTCATGTATAAGTCTAGAATATTTTAGCCATTTCTTGGAATAAAAACAAGGTGGTGCGACTTAATATATGAAAACAATAGGCAATAAACTCGTTTCTCTGACTCGTGCACTACCGGTGAGAATCTTCTGAGCATGACAAAAAGAAAACGTGTAAAACTCATACACTCACTTGCTTCCTTGTTCCTTGCCGAAAATGGCGGTGATCTGTCTTGAGACTGAGTTACTTCCGGAGTATAAATCCGCCAGTTATTCTTAAGGAATATAAATAATCATTTAAGTGAATTTCAAATCTTCAACACTAAAGAGATAAAACATTATAGCTGTCAATATTATTATAACTATTTTTTCAAAGGTATATTTAGTTATCACGCGCACTACTTTTTCACGCTTGATCGAAACCGAAAGTAGAAACCGGTGTTGAAGTAACTTTGCATTATTTTATACTTGGGTAAGAAACAAATAAATTTGAACATGAATATGAACCACCATCAAAGGATTTTCTTTCCTACACGTCTGTAAGGTCCAGTTGGTGCGTAGAACAGTTGCCATTCTTTGGTGCTTGAAGAAATAGGGAGCCGAAATCCACCCGAGTACTGGTACTCAGAACCGGCCCCGATAGCTCAGTTGGTAGAGTGTCCGCTCCGGGGAACGGGAGGTCTCGGGTTCGATCCCGGGCTGCGACATACCAAAGTCGTTAAAAATGGTACTAGCTGCTCCTCGTTTGGCACTCAGATTTACGGGGTAGAGCTAGGACTGGTCGATCCAGTGTCAGGATAATGTGACTGGGTGTGGTATCATGTAATGTGTCTGGGACATGATACTTCATTGAGGCAGCACTATAAACGTGAGCATTGAGCTCCCTGTCGCAACCAGACACCGTCGTGATATGACTGAAAAATTGTTGAAAGCGACGTTAAATCCGAATTCACACACACACACACACACACACACTGGTACTCAGAATTGTCAGAATTGTTACTGTCCAAGTAAACCGCTTAGAGGATCAAAGCCTGCCCAGGCAAAGCGGTGCGAGTCGGCCTAACCATGTTTATAAACCCTATTGGTTTCATTGGGTGGAAGGGCTTGAGATGTCATTTCATCTCACTTTCGGGTAAAAGCCCCACAAAATTGGAAGCAACGTCTCCATAATGACTTTTACAGTGTTGACGGTAGCCCCCGCCCATTGGGGCTTGAATCAGAATTGAAGAAATAGATGGGCTGCATGATGCTTCCACGCAGAGCTGAATCTGACCCGCACACAAGTACTGGTAAACTGCTTAGAGGATCTAAGCCTACCCTTGCAAAGCGGTACGAGTCGGACCATCCATGCTTATAAACCCTATTGGTTTCATTTGGCGACAGGGCTTGAGAAGTCATTTCATCTCAGTGTTGGGTAAAAGTCCCACAAAATTGGAAGCAACGTCTCCAAAATGACCTTAACAGTGTTGACGGGGACGTTAAACCTCAAATCAAACAAACAAACTAAACAGTGTTGACGGGGACGTTAAACCTCAAATCAAACAAACAATGCTCAGATGTGAGCGAGAAGCAGTAATAGGAGAAAAAAAATCAGATTCAGACTAAGATTAAACAGTCGCGGGATGTTTCGGTCCTGACTTCTGAGTCATTTTGGACCCCGGGTCGTTTTGGTCCTGGGTCGTTTCGGCCTGGGTCGTTTCAGACCAATTTTAGGGGGAGGTCATTTTGGCCAAATTGGTGGGTCGTTTCAGCCCAAACTTTTTTCCCACCATTTCAAAGCATTGCATTAGTTTTGTAAATCAGAGATCAGTCTGTGCTATTGCTATCTTCGCTTGTTTCGTTATAAGCAGCACAGAAGCCATATAGGGCTCCTTTGAACAGTGAAGACTCTGATCACAATGACAGGTGCAGCCTGATCAAATAAAATTGTTGGAGCAGTCACAGGGCTACCCAGAGAATGTTTTGCAATCTGTTCTGAAACTCTGCATGCCATTGTGATACAAGTGTATACTAGTCTGCCTGCACATCAGTGCAGTATGATCAGTATGTGCAGATCGCATCAGAAAAATCTTATAGAATGGATGAGCATTAAATTGTGCATGTCTGTATGTAGCACATGAAAGTATACCATCATGCGCTTGCATGCAGTCTGATCATAATCTTTGAGGATTGCACGAACTTCCTATAGCCACAGCGACATACAAAAAGATAAAAGGGACAACTTTGCCGTAATGAATGGATGGGTAAGTTGGTTGTGGGACATTGCAGTCCTGAATTGTTTCGGACCCTGGGTCGTTTCGGCTAGGTCGTTTCAGCCTGAGTCGTTTCAGCCCAGTTTTGGGGGTGGGTCATTTCGGCCATATTGGTGGGTCGTTTCAGTCCGAATTTTTTTTTCACCATTTCAAAGCATTGCATTGTAATATTGCATACCAGAAATCAGCTTGTGCTATTGCTTTCTTCGCTCTTTCCATTATAAATAGCAGAGAAGCCATAGAGGGCTCCTTCGAACAGTGATTACTCTGATCACAACGACAGATGCAGACTGATCATATAAAATTGTTGGAGCAGATTTACCTTTTTCACAAATTACAAATGTTCTGAAAAAAGGGTAATCAGTCAGCACAAATTCAACACATTGCATGATTCATCATTTGATAAGTAAACAGATGCTGGGAATCGATCAACAGCTGACTGCTGTCTCAGGGCTACCCAGAGAATGTTTCGCAAGCTGTTCTGAAACTCAGCATGCCATTGTGATTGTACTAGCAAATACTAACCAGCCAGTATCAGTGCAGTATGATCAATATTTGCAGATCACATCCACATGGCTGTCAACTAAAAAAAAATAGAATGGATGCACATCATGATATGGGCCCCGTCAAGCGATTTTGGTACTTATCGCCTATGCGAGCAGCGAAGGTTCAGGCGAGCCTGCGCATCCGCGCAGTCTGGCCAGAACCTTCGCTGCTCGCTCATACAAGCAGTGAATCAAGAGGAACCTTCAGACAGAAAGCCATATCCCTGGCCCCTCTGAATGGCTGGGCATGCACAGTTAAAATTTGTCATGACGGAATGCTCGAAGACACAAATTCGCTTGGCGGGGCTTATATAAAATTGTGCATGTGTGAAGAAGTAGACCATCATGTGCTTGTATGCAGTCTGATCATAATCTTTGAGGATTGCACGAACCTTCAAAATCATTTAGACTTGCGCAAACTTTCACCCCTGTGACATACAGTGAGTGAGTTTTAGTTTACGTCCCACCAACAGCTAAGGTCATATGGAGACGGGACCTCGGTTTAAAGACTCATCCGAAAGTCTGGAGAAGCCCGGGATCGATCCTGCGATCCCTGGTTTACAAGGCGAGTAGCGTAACCACTGCACCACGGAGGCTTCTAACAAACTTTCTACAGCCACAGCGACATACAAAGAGATAAAAGCGATAACTTTGCCATAATGAATGGATGCTTATGTAGATCCAAGTTTGCATGTCATTTTTTTTTCAATCAGGAAAGACTCAGATCAACCTGCGCTTGTGTGCGGTCTAATCTGAGTCTTGATAGATATGAACCTTCTGCAGTCACAATACCATCCAATTTGTTGTTTTTTATTCATTTATTAGTTGTTGGCTTTTTAAGTAGTAAATTGAATCATCACAAGTTGATGATCCATTAATTAATCATCCGTTAATCAGTTTTGCTGGAGTTATCTAATCCCTTCTTTTTATCTATCGGTGATTAACCGAGTGCTGGTGCATAGATACTTCTGACCTTAATTAGGTGTGAAAACATACATTAAATGCGGGCGTCTGTAATTATGGAGGCGAGATCATTTTTAAGCTCTTTGACTTTGACGGCAAATTCTTTTAACATACAAAATATCCAAATATGTTATAATTGATATTTCCTACGTTTCAAGGAACCAAACGTCAGCATTCGATGTACACGTATATCAGGTGCTCTGAGACACCGTCCCATCACTTATCCTTGCAATCGCTCATAACAATTTCAAAGGATCTTTAAAGAAATCCTCTTTTTTATTGTGCATGATTGTGACAAAGAAGTCAAATCAACGTTGGGTGCAATTTCATGAGGTTTATGCAACTTCACATCTACATGGATGCAATGTCATGATGTTGTAATGTTGGTTCACATTGCCCTAGCGCCATGTGCCTGCTGTGTGATTGTTGTCCAATATACAGTTTTATTTATAATTGTAGTAAAGTGGTTTTCAGATAATTATCAAACCCTAGTCACACAGCCTTTTTGGTGCTAACTGGATACATGGCTATGAAATGAACTTTGAAAATTCTTTAATTGGGCTATCATAAACATGGCTAACGTGAAAGGCCATGTAAAAATATTCCAAATTTATAAAATAATTGATATTCAACAGGTACTATGCTGAAAATGATCTGTCTAATAAAATCTGGCCAAAACGACCCAGGCCGAAACGACCTAGGACCGAAACGACCCACCAAAATAGGCAAAGATGGCCCAAGTCCAAATTAAGGCCGAAACCACCCAGGCCAAAACAACCCGGCCAAAACGTTTCAGGACCAGATTCGATTAAACCTTGCAACATAGAGGATAAGCCCAGGCCCATCAGGGCTTGAAGAAATAGATGGGCTGCATGATGTTTCCACGCACGCACACGAGTACTGCTAAACCACTTAGAGGACTAAGCCTGCCCAAGCAAAGCATTGCCAGTTCTGCACCCATGCTTATAAACCCTATTGGTTTCATTGGGCAACAGGGCTTGAGATGTCATCTCATCTCAATGTCGGGTATTGGAAGCTACATCTCCAAAATGACCTATACAGTGTTGACTGGGATGTTAAACCTCAAATCAAACAAACAAACAAACAAACAAACATAGAGGAGCTCAGTGTTTAGTGCAACAGTGTTTAGTGCAACTGCCTCTGATGGCAGGTATTCTCTGCGCCAACAAATACATGTGCATACATGATCTGGCCAAGTTGAGCCAGGCAGACTTGACTCAGGGCCGAGCTGACCCTGATTCCTAGAGGCCACCGGTTCAATCCCCAGCAGGGGTGATAAAATTTCAGGGTTCGACTTGCTCCATTGGCATCATTTGCAGGAATGAATGCCACAAAAGACATAGAATATTTATTTTCAGTCAAATATGTTTAACATATAACACAAGCCCTTCGACAAACAGTTGTAAATCAACAAAACAATATTTATCACAGTGCATGCAATAAAAAGTTTAAACATAAGTTATACAAGTTAAATATTTTACAATAAATTCATGTCACAATTAAGATAGACATAGACTAAACTGTTTAAGAAAAGGGGGTTATAAAATGATTTAATCCCATATTGAGTTTGAGCTAAGAAAAAGAAAGCAGTCTGAGGGGTACAGCCCAATCCCCCGCGGCTCTTTAATAACAAGGCTCAACCTTGTGACCTTCACCTGTGACCTTGAGTTGCCATGGTCTATTTATGGGTTCTGCACATCAGCTCACTGAGGGGGATATTTGATCAAAGTTTAATGAAAATCCTTGTAGGGGTAAAGGAGATATGGAATGGACACAAAATCAAAGTTTCAAACTTGTGACCTTCAACTGTGACCTTGAGTTGGCATGGTTTATTTGTGGTTTTGCACATCAGCTCACTAAGGGAGATATTTGACCAAAGTTTAATGAAAATCCTTTTAGGAGTAAAGGAGATTACAATGTACACAAACATTCAAAGATACAAACCCATGGCCTTCACCTGTGACCTTGATGTTCAGTCAGCATGGTTTATTTATGGGTTCTGCACATCAGCTCACTGAGGGGAACATTTGACCAAAGTTTAATGAAAATCCTTCCAGGGGTAAAGGAGATATGGGCACAAAATTCAAAGATTCAAACCCCCGACCATCAACGATGACCTTGGCCTTGACTCAGCATGTTTATTAATTTATAAGTTCTGCACACAAGCTCACTGAAGGGGATATTTGACCAAAGTTTAATGAAAACCTTTCCAGGGGTAAAGGAGATATGGAATGGACACAAAACCAAAGTTTCAAACTCATGACCTTCAACCTTGACCTTGAGTCAACATGAATTATGTGTGGGTGTTGCACATCAGCTCACTGAGGGACATATTTGTCCAAAGTTTAATGAAAATCCTTCCAGGAGTAAAGGAGATATGGATCAAAGGTACAAACCCATGACCTTCACCTGTGACCTTGACCTTCTGTCAGCATGATTTATTTATGGGTTCTGGACATCACCTCAGTGAGGGGGATATTTGACCAAGATTAATGGAACTCCTTCCAGGGGTAAAGGAGATATGGAACGGACACAAAATTCAAAGATTCAAACCTGTGACTCTCATGTGTGACCTTGACCTTGAGTCACATGCTTATTTATAGGTTCTGCACATCAGCTCACTGAAGGGGATATTTGACCAAAGTTTAATGAAAACCCTTCCAGGGGTAAAGGAGATATGGAATGGACACAAAATGCAAAGTTTCAAACTTGTGACCTTCAACTGTGACCTTGACCTTGAGTTGGCATGATTCATTTATGGGCTCTGCACGTGAGTTCACTGAGGGGGATAACTGACAAAAGTTTAATGAAAATTCTTTGAGGGGTAAAAGAGATATGGAACAGATACAAAATTCTAAGTATTAAACTTGTGACCTTCAATATTAATGTGACCTTGATTCGGCATGGTTCATTTATGGGTTCTGCACATCAGCTCACTGAGGGGGATAATTGACCAGAGTTTAATGAGAATCCTTGCAGTGGTAAAGGAGTATGGAATGAAAACAAAATTCAAAGTTTTAAACTCTTGACCTTCAAATGTGACCTTGACCTTGAGTTGACATGGTTCATTTATAGGTTCTGCACATCAGCTCACTGAAAAGAATATTTGACCAAACATCACGATAACAAGTCCGTGAAACGAAGACCCCTCTAAACCCTACCTTTTATAGAAAAAATGTGGGGTTTACAGGGGTATACATTATTTGATTTATTTTTGCTCAAAAACATAGATTATGGGTACGGGTAGAACCGCCTCATTAAGGTGATCCTAACGAGCACCAACAATCTATGTTGAAAGCAGAAATAAGAAAGTTGTTATCATTTTTAACCAGAATTTGTCATTTCTGACACCCATGTGGGACGCCATTATTTCACATGGACATATTTTCCTAATGGTCTAATGAAAATCTATCACAGGGTTCAGGAGATACTGAGCAGACAAAAAAGTGTTACAGACAGACAGACAGACAGACAGATGGACATACAAAGGCAGCAGGGGATTAAAAATTTTAAATTACTGTGTAAAAGAAAAGAAAAAATCACAAAAACACGCCTATATAATTTTAAATCCCTTGAATCCCACTTTTTAATCCCCCGCTGCAAAGTGGAGCGGGGATTATAGGAATGGCCTTCCTCTGTCCGTCCATCTGTCCGCCTGTCTGTCAGTAACACTTTCTTGTCCACTCCATATCTCCTGAACTCTTTCATAGATTTTTGTTAAACTTTGTTCAAATATTCCTTTCAGTGAGCTGATGTGCAGAACCAATAAATAAGCCATGCTGACTCAAGGTCAAGGTCACAGTTGAATGTCATGAGTTTGAATCTTTGAATTTTGTGTCTGTTCCATATCTCCTTTACCCCTGGAAGGATTTATATTAAACTTTGGTCAAATATCCCCCTCAGTGAGCTGATGTGCAGAACCTATAAATAAATCATGCAGACTCAAGGTCAAGGTCACCGTTGATGGTCGGGGGTTTGAAACGTTGGATTTTGTGTCTATTCCATATCTCCTTTACCCTGGAAGGATTTTCATTAAACTTTGGTCAAATATCCCCCTCAGTGAGCTGATGTGCAGAACCCATAAATAAACCATGCTGACAGAAGGTCAAGGTCACAGGTGTAGGTCACAGGTTTGAATCTTTGAATTTTGTGTCCATATCTCCTTTACCCCTAGGAGAATTTTCATTAAACTTTGATCAAATATCCCTTCTCAGTGAGCTGATGTACATAACCCATAAATAAACCATTCCGACTCAAGGTCACGGTCACAGTTGAAGGTCACAAGTTTGAAACTTTGCATAATGTGTCCTTTACACATCTCCTTTAGCCCTGGAAGGATTTTCATTAAACATTGGTCGAATATCCCCATCAGTGAGCTGATGTGCAGAACCCATAAATAAGCCGTTCGGACTCAAGGTCAAGGTCACAGTTGAAGATCACGATTTTGAAACTTTGAATTTTTTGTCCCTTCCATATCTCCTTTACCCCTGGAAGGATTTTCATTAAACTTTGGTCAAATATCCCCCTCCGTGAGATGATTTGCAGAACCCATAAAAACATGCCAACTTAAGGTCAAAGTCATAGGTGAAGGTCACAAGATTGAGTCTTGTTATTAAAGTACAGCGGGGGATTTGGCTGTCCCTCAGACTGCTTTCTTGTATGTAGTAGGGTTTACAGGGATAAACCTTGTCTTTCTTGTTTCTGCTTTAAAATATTGTTTGTGGGTACTCGCTTAGAACCGCCTCGATGAGGCGGTTATAATGAATAACGAGAACCCACAATCTGTATTTTGAGCAGAAATGAGAAAAATATCACATTATTTGAGCTTAAAATTTTCCTTTTTTCAGCGGTAACATTTACAATATATTTGTATAGGCATGTTTTCTTAATGATACTAAAAATGACCAAAGCGTCAAGCGGTGATGCGGGTGCCTCAGGTGATGTGGGTGCCTCAATGATCCGCGACCTTGCAGCTGCAATCATCCGTGATGGAAAGGTACCCTCTGACTGGGAACCGAGTTTCATTGTCTGTCTCTACAAGGGCAAGGGAGATGCACTGGAACGGGGCAACTATCGTGGTCTCAAGCTGACAGAACAGGTCATGAAAGTCCTGGAGAGGATTGTGGATGGCCTCATTAGGCAGTTAGTGTCCATTGACGATTCCCAGTTTGGCTTCGTCCCAGGAAGATGCACAACAGACGCAATTTTGTTGTAGGGCAGCTGCAAGAGAAGTATCTGGCAGCCAACAGGAGACTCTACATGGCTTTTGTAGACCTGGAGAAGGTATTTGACTGAGTGCCTCAGAAAGTCATCTGGTGGGTCAGTGATTCTTGAAAAAATGACACAATTTTGAAAATACCCTGTCGCTAATGTTTGTCCCTTCATGCTGGCTAAACAACACAGTCTTTGGGTGTAAATAAGCCATATAAGCCAAGAGGCATATTCAGGAACTTACTTCCAATTCTAAAACAAATGCCTTCTAGTACGATTACTGAGTTAGCACCATTAATATACCAGTGGGGTATGCCTTTTTGCCATGTCACAAGGCATGGTTACATACTGAAGTGCAAATATCTAACCTTTTATTGTTTAGATGGAATGGGATTGCAATTGCGGTTCAACGATACAATGCGTAGGAAACAATTAGCATAATTTAAAGACTTATTGCATTCAGTGTCTGGACACAATGCCGTAAAAATAGGGTGTCGCTAAAACAGCACTCACCTACCGTATCGGATCTATATCTGGTCACAGTGTGCAGACAGGAATAATTCTCTGCTTATAACTATGTCATATATTCCACCAAAGCAATGTTCTGATAAATAAACCATTAAGTGTTTGATCTTCTTTCGAAATAAACGTAATATGAAATCTGAAAGTATTCATATTAATTTGTCACTTTTCAGAGCCTCGCCTCCGTAACGGTGCTTTCAAAAGGTCAATGGATGGAAAGGAACACTTTGAGCTAATTGCCATATATTTTGCATAAGATTGTACTGACATGAAACATAACATTGACCATTGGTCCAACAACAACGGTTTGGTTGATAAAAAACAAACTGTCCTCCACCTCCGTAACTTCTCTCCTCCGTAACATAAAAAACCTAAGCCGATATAGGTATCGGATCCTCTTTGTGTGTATTGAGTGCTATTTGTGCTAGTAATATCAAATCACCGAAGCTAAACATTGGATTTTCGTCTAGCTACAGACTGTGGGGAGAAATCTATCGTTATGGAAGAGATGTTACGTAGGTGAGTTAAAATGTTACGGAGACGAGCAATTTTAGAAGTGAGCGTTACTTATTCAGACAATCAGTAGCCCACCGAAGTGTTGTTTGTTGGCAAAAGCTATGAGTTTAACTTCATAAATATACTCATTGGGTTAGCATAGACTGTTGGATGAAACAGACACATGGGCTTACAAATATAAACTCTCCTCCGTAACGAGCAGGTTTTACTGTCAAAAACTCAAAAACTATTGAAATGGTGTGGGTAAAAGTTTGGGTCAAATGTTAAAATAAACCAAAAGAAAATATATCAGTCGAAATTCCATAAGGTTCATTTTTCTAACTTTTTGGTTTCATAATTGGGTCATTTTTTCAAGAATCACTAAGGTACTAAGATAACTTGGAGTGTACGAGTGTTTTTTGCAACTGGTCCAAGGGATGTATGCTAATGCTCGGAGCCGTGTCCACGTTAGGGATGGTTACAGTGAAGAATTCGAGGTGAAGATGGGTGTTCATCAAGGCTCTGTTCTCAGCCCACTGCTTTTCATCATTGTGCTTGAAGCCTTGTCATGCGAGTTCCGCTCTGGAGTCCCCTGGGAGGACCTGTATGCTGATGACCGTGTCATCATAGGTGAATCCCTTGAGGAATGTGTCAGGAGGCTCTTAACTTGGAAAGACACAATGGAGGCAAAAGGGCTGAGAGTGAATGCAGGAAAAACAAAGATCATGATCTGTGGTACTGGTCAGGACCTCTTGCAGGGTACAGGCCAGTTCCCATGCGCTGTATGTCGCACTGGAGTGGGCAGCAACAGTATCTTTCGTAATGGCTGCAAGTTCTGGGTGCACAAGAAATGCAGTGGGCTCAAACGCCTGATAGAGAACCCTGATTACAGGTTTACACGGTGCCAAGGAACTGCATGCCCCTTAGATGGCAGACCACAGAGGGAAGTTCAAGTCGGATCCGACAACCTGGAAGTTGTAGCTTCCTTTTGCTACCTGCAGCGGGTGGTTGCGACCTTTCAACTACATCACATGTGAAAACAGCCTGGAAGAAATTCAAGGAGGCTACCAGTTCTCTCTTCCCGTCACCTCTCGTTCAAAACATGTGGCGATGTGTATAGCTCTTTTGTGCGGAGCGCAATGCTCCATGCCAGTGAGACATGGCCATTGACAAAGCCAAACCTCCAACGTCTACAGCAGAATCACAGGGCAATGATCAGACAGATCTGCAATGTCAAGCCACAGGACACTGTCACCATCAGGTCCACTGAGTTACTTGAGCGTCTTGGCATTGAGGACCTGGACCTCATCCTGAAAGAGAGAAGGCTTTGCTGGTATGGACATGTGGAATTTTCCATCGGTGTAGTCAAGACTGCCTGTGACATACAGGTAGGTGGAAAGCGTGGGCCTGGAAGGCCCAAGATGACCTGGAAGCAGCTAACAGAAAGAGATTGCAGAGAATGGAAGCTCTCTGCTATCGATCCTCATGATAGACAAGCCTGGAGATCTGGTGTAAGATCTGCCATGCGTGCAGCAAGCCAGCTACCTGGAAAGGGGTCCACTCATGTGGATGTTGCCCCTGTACCTGCACGTTAATCAAAAATCCGTTGATGATGTTGTTGGTAGAATCTTGAAGTTTTACAGTAGTAAGTGCAGTATAAATTCCACAATTATGTGATTTTCTTAACCCTTCTCTTGCTGAATATTCAGTTTAGCCACACCCATTTCTGACTTTGAACCAATCTGATTACTTGATGTAATTTATTCCTACAAATAAGCCATCTGATCTGGATCTACACTGTTTGCAAAGAAAAGGGTTGTCTTGAACAGCAGGACAAGAGTTAAGCAGGCTGGAGCATAAGCATGTATATGAATCACTGGTGGAGAGACCACATCAAAGTAGCATGACTAGGAGAGGTGGTCCCTCCTCCAGTGAGTCATGCAGCTCTCATACCTTGAAAAGAGCACGAAAATTTCAGAAAAAGATTAAACCTTCCATGAAAGCGAAAGATAATAAGATAATGATGAACATGGAAAACTGAAAAAACAAACTGAACACAACTGAACATTGAACATTAGTCTGAACATAGAGGGCTTCCACATCAGAGGCTGCTCCAAGAATTGAACAATCTATGGAACCGAGGGTAGGATTCTGCTAGCCTCAGCTCATTAGAAAGGCAATTCCAGATGCGTGGCACCTCGGATCTGAAAGACCTCAGTCCATACCTTGTTGTGTTAACTCTAGGGATACCTGCTGTCTTGTCACTCCTGAAATTATAGTTTGATGATTTAATTTGTCTAGATCCCGATTATCCCTAATTTTGTCGGGTGACATTTCATTTACAATTTTAAAACTTCACATGTCATTTGTTTGAGCCTACTTTCATGCATAGGTTGTGTATTAGTGGAAGCAAGAAGATCCCTGAACTAGGATGGATGAAAAATCATCATTGATAAGTCTTAGGGCACCACTCTGGATCTTTCCATCTACCTGTATGTCACAGGCAGTCTTGACTGCACCGTTGGAGCGTTCCACATGTCCATATCAGCGAAGCCTTCCATCTTTCAGGATGAGGTCTAGGTCCTCAATGCCAAGACGCTCAAGTAACTCACTGGACCTGATGGTGACAGTTTCCTGTGGCTTGACATTGCAGATCTGTCGGATCATTGCCCTGTCATTCCGCTGTAGATGTTGGAGGTTTGGCCATGTCTCACTGGCATCGAGCATTGCGCTCCACACACAAGAGCTATACACACGGCCACGTGTTTTGAACGAGAGGTGGGGGAAGAGAGAACTGGTAGCAACTCCTTGAATTTCTTCCAGGCAGTTTTCACACGTGATGTAGTTGAAAGGTCGCATCCACCAGCTGCAGAGAGGATATCACCTAGGTAGCAAAAGGAAGCTACAACTTCCAGCTTGTCAGTTCGACTTGAACTTCCCTCTGTGGTCTGCCATCTAAGGAGTGTGCAGTTCCTTGGCACCGTGTACACCTGTAATCAGGGTCCTCTATCAGGCGTTTGAGCCCACTGCATTTCTTGTGCACCCAGAACTTGCAGCCATTACAAAAGATACTGTTGCTGCCCACTCCAGTGCGACATACAGCGCATGGGAACTGGCCTGTACTCTGCAAGAGGTCCAGACCTGTACCACAGATAATGATCTTTGTCTTTCCTGCATTCACTCTCAGCCCTTTTGCCTCCATTGCGTCTTTCCAAGTTAAGAGCCCCCTGACACATTCCTCAAGGGATTCAGCTATGATGACAAGGTCATCAGCATACAGGTCCTCCCAGGAGACTCCAGAGCGGAACTCGCGTGACAAGGCTTCAAGCACAATGATGAAAAGCAGTGGGCTGAGAACAGAGCCTTGATGAACACCCAACTTCACCTCGAATTCTTCACTGTAACCATCACCAACGAGGACACGGCTCCGAGCATTAGCATACATCCCTTGGACCAGTTGCACAATCCACTCGTCCACTCCATGTTTTCTTAGTGCCTACCAGATGACTTTCCGAGGCACTCGGTCAAATGCCTTCTCCAGGTCTACAAAAGCCCTGTAGAGTCTCCTGTGGGCCGCCAGATACTTCTCTTGCAGCTGCCGTACAACAAAAAATGCGTCTGTTGTGCCTCTTCCTGTGACGAAGCCAAACTGGGAATCGTAGATGGACACTAACTGCCTAATGAGGCCATCCACAATCCTCTCCAGGACTTTCATGACCTGTTCTGTCAGCTTGAGACCACGATAGTTGCCCCGTTCCAGTGCAACACCCTTGCTAGCAGAGTTATACTAACAAGATACATGTAGATTGATAGATAGACTTTCTAAACTCCAAAAATGATGGGCATCAGTGGCCTAGGCAGTAAAAGTGTGTGGTTTTATAGCCCAGTCATCAGCTAAGGTCATGACGGGCTGGTCCGTTACCTTCACTGTTCCTCACATCATACCCATAGTATCCAGGCCAGATGTGGGACAGGCTTAGACCCTCTAAGCAGTTTACCTGTATTTAGTGAGATTTTCCCAGTGACAGTTACTGACCAACAGCTGGCAGTTCAACAGACGAGTCCTCTAGCAACTGTCCATCTCAAGCCATCTACGGTAATCAATTACAGGATTAATCGTGCCAGCCTTAAGCACAGGCTGATCTGAGTCTTCTTTGGGCGCACATGTCTTATTGTTCATATATGCTGGCTCATATGAATGTAGTGTTTTTTCAGCTGGCCTCGGTAACTCAATCGGATACGCGTCTGACTGGTGATCAGGAGGACGCGGGTACGATACCTGCCAAGGTCGGCAACATTCTTTTGTGGAGATAATTGATCATGAAATCTTTCCTAGGGTCATTCTCTCCTGATGATTCAAGAAGGGCAGTTGTCAGTTTCTGGCGAAAGAATGTGCGCTGTACTGGTTAAACACTTACATGTACATATAAGCCTGCCCAGGAAAAGTGTGGATAGGTAAACTGACCGACTCAAAAAATTACCAGGTACCTAAAATAGTGTTGACTGGGCCGTTAAACTCCAATGCAAACAAACAGGTGGTTTTTTAGCTCACCAGAGCCGAAGGCTCCGGGGGAGCTTATAGGATAGGCAGTTGTCCGGCGGCGGCGGCGGCGGCGGCGTCGTCTGTCGTCGTCTGACGTCAACACTTTCAAACATCTTCTTCTCTGAAGCCACTGGACCGATTCAGCCCAAATTTTATCTGTAGCATCCTTAGGCTGGGGGATTGAAAGTTAATGTTTTTTATGAAAATCGGCTCATTAGTTTGGTTGCTATGGCAACTTAGAGTTTCCATAGACTTATAATGGGGAAAATTGAAAATTGGCATTTACTGCCAAGTCATTGCAGATATTTTGACAAAACTTCTATAGAAATGTTTCTTGAGTAAACTCCTCTCAACCATATGCTTTTATGCCAACCTGAGGGTCCCCCAGGTTGTGCCTGGGCCATGCCCCACCCCCTCCACTTCATAAAAGGCCATATATCACAGAAATCATTCAGATCCGGACCCCTAAACCATATATATTCTTGTCCCTATTGATAAGACGCATTCAGTGACACCAGCCTGTGGGTCCTCAGGGATGCGCCAAGGCCATGCCCCACCCCCTCCACTTAATAAAAGGCCCAATATCTTGGAAACCATTCAGATCCCCACCCCTAAACCATATATATTCTTGTTCCTTATGATAAGACCCATTCAGTGACATCAACCTGGGAGTCCAAGGGATGCGCCGGGGCCATACCCAACCCCCTCCATTTCCAAAAAGGCCCAATATCTTGGAAACCTTACAGATCCCCACCCCTAAACCATATATATTCTTGTTCCTATTGATAAGACGCATTCAGTGACACCAACCTGGGGGTCCCCAGGGATGTGCTGGGGCCATGCCCAACCCCCTCCATTTCATAATCTCACAATATTTCGGAAACCCTACAGATGGCTACCCCTAAACCATATATATTCTTGTTCCTAATGATAAGACACATTCATTGACACCAACCTGGGAGTCTCCCAGGGGTAGTCTCCCGGGGCCTTGCCCCACCCCTTCCACTTCACAAAAGGCCTTATGTCTCAGAAACTGTTCTTAGCCCCACCCTAAATCCATATATATTCATCTTCCTTATGATAAGACGCATTCAGTGACACCAGCTTGGGAGTCCCCAGGGCATGCCCAGGCCATGCCCCATCGCTTTACTTCATTAAAAGCCATATATCTCAGAAATAGTTCAGATCCCCACCCCTAAACCATATACTTGTTCCTTATGATAAGACTCGTTCAATCACACCAACCTGTGGGTCACTTTTTGCTGAGGCAATGTGCCCCGCCCTTCCACTTCATAAAAGGCTTTATATTTCTGAAACCATTCAAATCCCCACCCCATAATCATATATGTTCTTGTTCCTTATTATTTGCACACCTACTGTAGGGGGGTTCGCAGGGGCCATTCCTATCCTTTCCACTTCATAAAAGGGCCTCAAATCTCAGAAACCGTTCAGAGTCCCACCCCTAAACCATATATATACTTGGTCAATATGATAAGACACATTTAGGGACAACAATCTTGGGCTTTCCTGGGATCAACAGGGCATGCCCCAACTCCTCCACCACTTAAGAGGCCTTACAGATCCCCACTGCTAAACCATATATATTCTTGTTCCTTATGATAAGACGCATTTAGTGATACCAACCAGGGCTCCATGCCCCACCCCCTCTACTTCATAAAAGGCCTAATGTTTCAGATACTGAGTCCACATGGGTGCTCATTTGGACATGGGGGTTCATTTGGTAGATTAAAATGATATCATGTTAAAATACCGTGCCCACCTGAGCTCTGGTGAGCATAGTGGCCCATGGGCCTCTTGTTTCAGCTTGTCGGTATCGCTATAAATAGAGATGTGGTATCACCAGCTTCTACAGCGTCACCTTCGGAAAACTATCAGACATTTGATACGTCTTGGTAGTTCTGCAACGTCTGGTATTAACCCACATGTTTGTATAGTTGGCAGTGGACCTTCAGGTTTCTACACAGCACAGCAGCTTCTAAAGGTATTAGTCTACTTTGTTGGGAAAAAAAACTACAAGGGCCCATGCAGTCAGTTTGCAAATATAGGACCTTAAATTTGGGCCAGGCTTGTAAGCAGAAAATGCTCACAGGATTAATTCTTTAACACTACAGAAATTGTAGAGCTGATGACAATGTAGTTTTTTTTTTCTTATTTTTAATAGAAAAAAGGCTTGACATTTCATGTGAATAATCTGCCCAGCAGATGCATCACATGAAATACACCACAACCTTGTTATAACACAGTTCATTATAACACGATTTGAGTATAACGGTTTCAAGATGGATCCTAAAAATGTGTAGATTATACAGAAAAATGACCATAATGGCCATTTTTCTATATAATATACACATTTTTATTTGGATATAACAGGGTTGTTTAACTAACATGGTTTCTGGTTTGGACCCCATTAATAGTGTTATAAAGAGGTTGTGGTGTATTTACTGTTAGTCTAGCAAGTACAATCTCTAATATACAGTCAACCCTCTTTATATCGACATTCGTTATAACGGCAAAACTCATTATAACGACAATTTCAATGGAATGAATTCTTAGCTCAAGGCTTAGCCTCTTTTCCGAGAGACAAAGGCTTCCCTCGGGTTGGAAATGCCAAAATCGAATCCATCGTCATGAAAGATTCTTGTAATTTAATACACCAAGAAACAAAGGTTATAGATATTTGTTAGAATCGCCTAACTGAGGCGATTCTGACAAATGTCTATAACATTTGTTTCTTAGAGCAATAATGTGACCTTTTATAACCTCATAACTCCTACTGGGATTCTTTATAACGACAAATTCATTATAACGGCACAGTAATAGGGAACAAATACTGCAGCTATAACGCAGGTCCTCTGTAGTGTTATTTTTGCTTACAAAATGAGAGCAGCACATTTTTTCAGGAAAAATAGTAGCATATTTGCCACATTATATGATCAAAGTTTTAACAATACATTAAATGGCATTTATTTTATACTAATTTTTAATTTTAGTTCGATTGTGATGAAAGCTTCAAGCTTATTTGAATCTCTCTCGAACACTCATTCTGGATGTTATCACACGTGCAACAGAGACACATTTACACCTGGGTGGAGTCGGGCAGTGGCATTGCGTGTCTTGCCCAAGGACACACCTCGCCTCCAGTGGCTGGATTCGAACCCACAACCTCTTGATAATGAGTCAAACAGGCTATCCACTGAGCTAAAGAGATGGACATTAGCAATCATAAAATGGGGTTTTGTTTGAAAGTAAAATGGCAGTGTATTCTTTTGAAGGGGAATGCAATGCCATTATATCTCGAAAATGGTTATTTTGCTAATGAAAGCTTGTATTAGTTTTCTTATTTACATGTATACTTGGAAAGTAGATTGTGGGTGCCAGTAAGAAATGCTTCAATGAGGAGGTTCTAACGAGTACCCACAACCTATGTCTTGGAGCAGAAAAAGCCGAAAAATAATGTATACTCATGTAAACTCCAAATTAGGTACACAAATTTGTAAATATGGTGCATGCAGCATGATGCATATCAGCACTATTTTCCATACAGGTACATGTACATGTATATCCATTTGGCACTATTTTCCATCGGCCCCCATCCATTGGGGCTTGAAGAAATAAATGGGCTGCATGATGCTTCCTCGCAGAGCTGAAACCGACCCGCACATGAGTACTGGTAAACCGCTTAGAGGATCTAAGCCTGCCCAGGCAAAGCAGTGCGAGTTCTCAAATCAAACAAACAAAACTATTTTCCATACAGGTACATGTATATCCATTTGCCCTCTTGGTGGTGATAGGAAGGTGGGGGATGCTAAAAAGAAACGCCCTCAAGCAAATCCTTTCCTTCAAAAGTAGACCCCTTTCTTCAGAAGCGCTTATTACATGAAGCAAAAGTCATCTACTATAAAAAATGCAAAAATCTCCAAGTGGATCCATTTGCCTTAACCTGCTGAATATTTCAATTTGATTACACAATTTAATGTTTCCATTCAAATTCACAAAGTCAATGACAAACAGTGTAGATCCTGATCGGATGGCTTCTGGTCTGGATCTATGGTGTTTGTAAAAATAGGGTATGTCATGAACAGCAGGATAAGAGTTGAGCTTATATTTAATGTCTTTTCTCCAGGGTCATCCTGGCCTTCTTGTGGATATGTATGAGAAATTGCCTGTTCCATTTGGACTTGTGAGGTTTGGAGTGGCTCCAGACCATCCTGAAGTGAAGGTAACAGTCTCTCTCTCTCTCTCTCTCTCTCTCTCTCTCTCTCTCTCTCTCTCTAACTTGTTTTGGAGTTTAAGGGGAATGGATACACCTTCAGGGGAGGCAACACCTGCAAAAGCATTTTTGTCCCCCATGTCAATAGGGGTCAACTCTTAAGGGAAAGAATTTGCTCTCTCCTTTAAGAGTAGACCCCTTTTTCAGTGGGACAGGGCTTACAGAAAAGCAAACAGGAAGTCCCAAAGGTTGTCTCCCTTTGAAAAATGGCAGAAAAATCTGCCAGGTGTTCCAATTCCCCTTAACAGCCCATGCCAGGCAACACTATTTTAGGGGTCATAAGTACATGTAGCCAGTCAGTTAACCTAACTACACTTTTCCTGCTTAAACTTAAGCAGTTAACCCATTGTATACTAGTAGACTCTTCCATTGCTATATGTTGGACTAGTCCATTTATCATGTAAGGGGTGTCAGGCCTATTTTTTTTTTTCGTTTTTATTCTATTTTTGATGGAAAATTCTGTTAGCAAATAGTGCAGGCCCTGAACTGACGCCGCATTCTGTGTCGTCTGATCTGGGACTGCACTGTTTGCCAAGGTACTCCTTTAAAGGTTTCCCCGCATACAATGGGTTAATCAATACTTGTACAGTGCACAACTGCACATTGTTTCACCATATACATGTAGCTGGCATCCATTTCAAAATTTAGGGGTGTCAGGTTGTGTTTCCTTTAAAATTTATTTGGAAATTGGCTTAACTTTGTGCAAACAGTGTAGGCCCTGATCCGACGCTGCGTTCTGCGGCATCTGGGCCTGCACTGTTTGCCAATTACCCGTTTTGGGATCTCCGGTGCAAAATGGGTTAATGGCAAAATAAGAAAAA
This sequence comes from Lucinisca nassula, assembly GCA_963580285.1. Classification (NCBI taxonomy): domain Eukaryota; kingdom Metazoa; phylum Mollusca; class Bivalvia; order Lucinida; family Lucinidae; genus Lucinisca; species Lucinisca nassula. The sequence goes on along the minus strand of OY757011.1, from coordinate 73,074,350 downwards.
AATATCTCCGAAGTATCCTTATTTTTCTCCTTCCTATCTTGACCTGTGGTTAAGGTTACTTAACACAAGCTTTCATGACCAGTAAGTAAAACAAATAAATGGATACAGAGGACCCTCGTTATAACGACCGCGTTTGTTCCCTGATATTGTGCCGTCATAAAGAATTTGCCATTATAAAGAATCCCAATTAGGTGTGTGAATGTTAACAAAATATCTTTCGCCATGTCCATGTCTTTCAAATGTGATTGAGATTTGATAGAATCACTTCAGTGAGGCAATTCTGACCAAAGTCTATAACATGTGTGTTTCTTGGTGTATTAGATTACATGAATCTTTCATGACTATGGATTTGATATGGGTTTTTTTCAATCCGAGGGCGGCCATAGCCGATTGGAACCAAGGTTGAGCCTTTAGCTAGGGATTCATTCCATTGAGATTGTTGTTATAACAAGTTTTGTCGTTAATGAATGTTGGTATAATGATGGTTGACACTAGAAAGAAAGAAAGAAAGAAAGAAAGAAAGAAAGAAAGAAAGAAAGAAAGAAAGAAAGAAAAAAAGGTTACTTAAACAAGCTTATATGAACATGAAAAAAATTAAATAAACAAATGGATGAAAGAAAGAAAGAAAAGATACTTAAACAAACTTACACAGCAAAAAGTAAAAGAAAGAAAAAAGAAAGAAAAAAGAAAGATAGAAAGAATGAAAAGCAAGAAAGCATGTTTAGCACATGTGACAAAAAAGTAAAACAGATAAATGAATAGAAAGAGTTTAGAAAGAAAGAAAGAAAAAAAGAAAAAAAAGAAAGAAAGAAAGAAATATAGAAAGAAAAATATAACAGATAAATGAATATAAAGAAAGAAAGAAAGTGACTTAAGTGAGAGAAAATTTTGTAATACATACCCGTTTGTGGCGTTTAAAATTCTAGTATGTAAAGAGTATATTTTAAAGGTCGACTACATACACTTCCTTGTCATAAATTTTGAAACATTTCTCTATTACATGATGGTTTATTTATTGTCTTCTTATCATGATAAATCTTAAGCTTATATTTGACCCTTTTTGTACCAATGGAATCTTCTTCCTTATATATAGCAAGAGTCCATTTCAAAATGCAGGGATGTCAGGTTGTGTTTTCTTAAAAATTTATTCAGAAAATGGGTGCACTGTAGGCCCTGATCAGACGCCGCAGAACGCGACGTCTGATCTGGACCTGCACTGTTTGCCAAATACCCGTTTTGGGGTTTTCGGTACTAAAAGGGTTAAGTACTTGGGGTTTAAGTTAACAGGAAGTGAATTACACAATCATGAGGTCATTTGCAAATGCATCAATAATTTTTGCACCCCAACCTCTTTATAACACTATTTTTGGGGTCGTAAGCTCTAGCTGTTGTATCCAAACAAACACATTTTTTGTTTGTTTGATTTGAGGTTAAACCTCCCCGTCAACACTGTAAAGATCATTTTGGAGACGTTGCTTCCAATTTTGTGGGACTTTTACCCGACATTGAGATGAAATGACATCTCAAGCCCTGTCGCCCAATGAAACCAATAGGGTTTATTAGCATGGACGGTCTGCCTCGCACCGCGGTTCCTGGACAGGCTTAGATCGTCTAAGCGGTTTACCAGTACAAGTGTGCGGGCCGGATTCAGCTCTGCGTGGAAGCATCCTGCATCCCATATATTTCTTCAAGCCCCTATGGGCAGGGGCCCGTCAAACAAAAACATATAAATTATACAGAAATATGACATTTTGAGGTCCATCTTTAACCCATTCAGTACCAGAAACCCCTAAAGGGGTACCTTGGCAAACAGTGCAGGCCCAGATCAGACGCCGCAGAACACGGCGTCTGATCAGGGCCTCCACTGTTTGCTAAAAGACTTAAGTTCAGTCATTTTCCAAATCAATTTTGATGAAAACACAGCCTGGCACTGCTAAATTTTGAAATGAACTCCTGCTATATAAGGAGGAAGGTTTCATTTGGTACAAAAAGGTTTAAATTGTACCTTCATCTAACTCATTAGAAAAACAAACTGTCTCAGTATAACACTCACTCTTTATAACACTATTGTTTGGGTCTAAAGCTGAAACAGAGATAGTTAAACAACCATTTTATATATAGCCAAAAATATTATTTTAAGAGAATGACCATAAATAAAGTGACTATTTATGGTCATTTTTCTATATAATGTCGGCCCCCGCCCATCTGGGCTTGAAGAAATAGATGGGCTGCATGATGCTTCCACGCAGAGCTGAACCCGACTGCACACGAATACTGGTAAACTGCTTAGAGGATCTAAGTCTGCCCAGGCAAAGACAGTCCATGCTTATAAACTGCATTGCTGTGATTGGGCGACAGGGCTTGAGATGTCATTTCGTCATCTCAGTTTTGGGTAAAGGAAGCATCGTCTCCAAAATGACCTATGCAGTGTTGATGGGGATGTTAAAGCTCAAGTCATTCAATCAAATCTATATAATGTACCCAGTATACATTTTGGGGATCCATCTTATCCAAAACCTTGTTACATATGAGCCATTGCATGACAAAACCTACCCAACCAAGACTCAGATCTGCGCAGTCTGATCAGAGCCTTCGTTGTGCACTCTAAGGATAGCTAAGGGCCCAATGCAACTTCATGCAGCAAGAGAAGTCTCTGGTTAGACTATTTGGATGCGCAGGCTGATCTGAGTCTGTGATGGGGGCACATGTCTTATTGTAGGTTTTGTCGTGCGCATGCTCATATCCAAAACCCACATGCTATAATGAAAACTGGTGGCCCCCGTCCATAGGGGCTTGAAGAAATATATGGGCTGCATGATGCTTCCACGCAGAGCTGAATCCGGCCCGCACACTAGTACTGGTAAACCGCTTAGAGGATCTAAGCCTGTCCAGGAACCGCGGTGCGAGGCGGACCGTCCATGCTTATAAACCCTATTGGTTTCATTAGGCGATAGGGCTTGAGATGTCATTTCATCTCAATGTTGGATAAAAGTCCCACAAAATTGGAAGCAACGTCTCCAAAATGACCTTTACAGTGTTGACGGGGACGTTAAACCTCAAATCAAACAAACAAAATAATGAAAACAGGCCTGGTGGACAAGAGAGCAGACACTTAATTATTAGGTCTCTCACTGATGTGGTTCGAGTCTGGCTCAGGTCACATGTGAGACGCCAAGTTCTGCAACAGAGGGCCTGATGTGGTTTTTTATCTGTGTTTTTTGTCCACCTGTGATTAACAATCAGCTTGATATAAGTGAACTAATCGTGGGGCTGTAAAACTAAATAAAAAAAAAATTGTTATACTTAAAAGTGTGTATATTATTATCAATATCTTTGGGAGTTTTTTTTATTTTTGGTCGTGCCTGTATTAGCATGTCCCCCATGACATAATATAGGCATCTGGTTTTCAATCCATTTGTCAGTACGTTGTCCGTCATATAGTCTTGTTCATTTCTTAAGAACTGTAAGAGCTTCATTAACCATACTTGATACACTTGCACCTGGGGATGGCAACAATAATGCAGGCATCAATATGCTTTGTTCTCCCCAGACAGTGCCCCTAGGCAATTAAAAATAAAAAATCTTCTACATCAACTTCTATATCACTTTTTTATTTTTTTTCTCTATGCATTTAATCTGCAATACTGCAATACTAGGAGCTTAGTTTTCCAACAACAAATTCTGTATAGTACTTTATACCCAACTTTTCTAGGTCACCATGCGGCCAGTTTGTTTAATGACGTTTGTCGTTCAGGTCGTGTTTTCTGATTAGCTATTTAAAACTTATACACCTGTATTTTAGATGGTTTACAGTTAACAGGTAATATGATGGTCACGTGACTTTAATGTCTGCGCAAGCGGTTGGCTGCCATTTTTAGAAAAGATAAGGTAAATAAATAGGACTTTTTCAATGAAGGTATTTTAACAGATACATATTTGAAGAAAATAATACTTTTATCACATGTGACAACAAGAATGAGTATGAGAAGTGCCTTTTACTGGTTTCTGTCGCAGTTGTTGAAAGAATCGTTAGCTTAATAAGCTCATTAGTGGTCATATTGTTAACTGTTCTGGCCCAGAAAACATTTACACTCCATACTTTTCAGTTCTGTGGTGTATTCCTTGCTTCCAAAGGATAACCCTTCTATAGAACATATTTAATATTTAAAATTTTGGTATATTTGCTGAAAAAATGTGAGCAGCAGCTGCTCATATTTTTTCAGCAAAAATATTAGCATATTTGCCATAATAAATGATCAAAGTTTTAAAGATACATTATCTAACCACGTCATTATTTTTGAACAACTGGCCCCTGGTATTCTCTATCTGTGACTCATTTGCAGAATGTTATCAACACCTTCACCCAAACAGCCAAGAATCCGAGGTTCTCATTTGTAGGAAATGTGACTGTTGGTCAGGACATTACAGTGCAGCAGCTGCAGCAGTATTACACAGCTGTCATCCTGGTGAGTAAACATCCTTATTATGGTGTGTAAACTATTTTTCTTAAAGGTGAGTAGGCTTCCTTATCAAAGTGAGTAGACTAAGAGGAGTAACTTTCTCATTGAAGTGGATTGTCTTCCTTGTCTCTGTGAGTAGACTTCCTCATCTTGTGAATAGATTTCCTCAATAAGGTGATTAGGCTGCCTCACAAAGGTGATTAGACTTCCTCATATAAGTGATTAGACTTCCTCATTCAATAAAGTGAGTGGGGACTTCCTCACAAATGTAATTAGACTTCCTAGTTTAAGTGATTACGTAGACTTCCTTATTCTGGTGAATAGATTTCTTCAGTAAGGTAATTAGGCTTCTTCACAAAGATGATTAGACTTCCTCATTAATGCGAGTAAATTCCTCACTTAGGTGGGTAGACTTCCTCGTTCTTATGGGCAGACTTCCTTATTTAGATAGTAGACTTCCTCATTAAGGTGTAGACTCCCTCATTAAGGTGGTTAGGTTTCCTCATTAAAGTGAGTAGATTTCCTCATTTAGGTGAGTATACTTCCTCATTCTTGTGAGCAGACTTCCTTATTAAGATAAGTACACTTCCTTATCAAGGTGTAGACTCCCTCATTAAGGCATTTAGGCTTCCTCATTAAAGTGAGTGGATTTCCTCATTTTGGGGAGTAGACATCCTTATTAAGGTAAGTAGACTTCTTCATTAAAGCGAGCAAACTTCCTCATTTAGGTGAGTAGACTTCTGCATTCTTGATAGTAGACTTCCTCATTTAGGTGAGTAGATTTCTTCATTGAAGTGAGTAGACTTCCTTATTGAAGTGAATAAACTTTCTTATTAAGGTGTGTATATATCATCATCAAATTTAGTAGACTTCCTTATAAAAGTGAAAAGACTTGCTCATTAAAACCCCTGTCACACCAGGGCTGCGTTCTCACGGCGTCCAAGAAAAAGGCAGAACGCCGAGGTGCGCGCAGTACGATCGCAAACATCGCCGTAGCAACACAGTGGCGTCGCCAGTAGACGCGCTGGGATCGCATAGAACGCCAAGCGACGGCGCGCATTTTGAGCATGCTCAAAACAAACGTCGTCGCTCGGTGTTCTGATCAAAGCGCAGTGAGGTCACCGTAAGGTTGCCATAGCAGCGCAGTAAGGTCTCCTACAACGCTACAGGAGCTCGGCAGGGGCGCACAGAGGTCTCCTACAACGCCATATAAGCTCCGCTTGTATAATTGATTAACTGATTGATTGATTTGATATTTAACGTCCCAGTCAACACTGTATAGGTAATTTTGGAGATGTTGCTTCCAATTTTGTGGGACTTTTACCCGACTTTGAGATGAAATGACATCTCAAGCCCTGTCGCCCAATGAAACCAATAGAGTTTACATGTATAAGCATGTTTACACCAATAGAGTTTACACGTATCTTGCACCGCTTTGCCTGGGCAGGCTTAGATCCTCTCAGCGGTTTACCAGTACTCGTGTGAGGTCCGTTTCAGCTCTGCATGGAAGCATCATGCAGCCCACCTATTTCTTCCAGTCCCGATGGGAGGGGGCCACCCACTTGCATAAACAGTGGCTAGAGTAGAGTTTGATTGTGTACTGTCCCGAAAAACCTACTTCTCAGGTGACTCATTCCGGGAGAGGTAATGGCGGTGGACTTGCTCCTGCTTGCGGTGATTGCGGTGGACTTGCTTCCGACGGCACAGGAGTACTGGTAAACCGCTTAGGGGATCTAAGCTTAGGGGATCTAAGCTTGCCCAGGCAAAGGGGCGCGAGTCGGACCATCCGTGCTTATTAACCCTATTAGTTTCATTTGGTGACAGAGATTGAGATGTCATTTCATCTCAATGTCGGGTAAAAGTCCCACAAAATTAGAAGCAACGTCTCCAAATGACCTATAATGTGTTGATGGGACGTTAAACCTCAAATCAAACAAAACTGTTCGACTGATGAAGATGTCTGTTTACACTTTAGGAACGTCTTCAACATGTGAGTGCCGTAAAAGCGCAGTGCACGCATTGAGAGCGCCGTAAAAGCGCAGTGCACGCATTGTGAGTGCCGTAAAAGCGCAGAGGAAGCGCCTTGAGAGCGCATACAATCACCATCAAGAACGCAGCAGGATCGCGATAGATCGCCATGTAAGCTCCGTAGCAACGTCTTGGTCGCTGTAGGGATGCCATGACAGGTCCATGTTCACAAAAATATCCCATATTTCTTGCGATCTCGCGGCGTTCTGAAAAATTAAACAACGCCGTCCCATCGCAGTGAAAACGCGGCATAGTGTGACAGGGGCTTAAGGTGAACAGACTTTCTCATTAAGGTTAGTGGACTTCCTCATTAAGGTTAGTAGACTCCCACATTGAGATGTGTAGACTTCCTCATTAAGGTGAGTAAACATTCTCATTAAGGTGAATAGACTGTCATTAATGTGAGTATACTTCCTCTTTAAGGCTGGTAGACTTCCTTATTAATGGTAGTGGACTGCCTCATTAAGATGGGCAAACTTCCTAATTAAGATGGGTAGACTTCCTCATTAAGGTGTGTAGAAGTCCCATTAAGGTGAGTTGACTTTCTCATTAAGGTAAGCAAACTTACTCATTAAGGTTAGTAGACTTCCTCATTAAGGCTGGTAAACTTCCTAATTAAGTTATGTAGACTTACTCATTAAGGTGCATGTAAGTACACTTCCTCATTAAGATGTTTCGACTTCCTCATTAAGGCTGGTAGACTTCCTCATTAAGTTGAGTTGACTTACTCATTAAGGCTGGTAGACTTCCTCATTAAGTTGAGTATACTTACTCATTAAGGTACATGTAAGTACACTTCCTCATTATGTTGTTTAGACTTCATCATTAAGGTGAGTAGACATCCTCCTTAAGGTGAGTAGACTTCTTTGTTAAGGTGATTGGCCTCCCTTTTAGGGTTAGTAGACTCCCTCATCAAGCTGTAGACTCCCTCATTTAGGTGAGTAGACTTTCTCATTATGGCAAGTAGACTTTCTCATTAAAGCAAGTAGACTTCCTCATTAATAAGTGTAGACTTCTGCATTAAGACTTGACTTGATAGATTTTGTAAGGTAACTGGGCGCTAAAAGCACATAGGGGCTACCCCCATCTCGCTAAATGGGATTAGTTTATGAACTGCTCTTCCCAGGGCCTCCAATGTGCTGGCACTTGCCAATTCGACAGGTGTCAGCTGACTAATGGGAATATACTGAACTCTTAATCGGAGGAAGGCACAAATCGCACCCAAGGAACAGCGTTTGTCCTAAGAAACACAGTTCTGTAGCGATTTTAGAATTTTGAGTGCAGGAATCAGACCAAATACGGGCTCTAGTATGTGATGACGTGTTGCCAATTTCGACTGCCAAATGTGTCAGAGCACAGCCCTGTTTTTGAAAGTCTGGCCGAGGAAAAAAGCTAACATACATTATCAGTTCTGGCTTCCATTATTCTCTGCCTCCACCCCTGACATGGCAAAGAAAATGCCTTCGGTCACGATGCTTGATAAAGGGTGATAACGCATGAAATTTTTGAATTTTGAACAGGCATCTAAAGTGAGCCAGGGTGGGTGACTAATAGACAAGCCAATTCCGGCTATTGCAAAAAGTCCTAGTACCCGTGCTCTCATCACGGAGACCTGCCTATGCAAGTGGGGTTCAAAATTGGACAGGTGTGTCTTCGTGATGTGTTTGGAGGTATGTGTTTGTTTGGGAAAGGCTGTGATGAGGCTAATCAGCCGTTTTGCAATCCCGCTAATTTTTATTTTTGAATGGTCTTCCAAAAGGCATTTTTAAGGGACTTCCTATTTCCAAATACCTAGCAAATGGTGGATATTGCCGTTGCCCCGCCCATAAAGATATTTAGCGCGTGACCTGTCCCCGTTTGTATGCTCTGTTCTGGCAGTATTTATGCCTTCGCTTTGCATACTTCCGGGAACTTCATTCTGTTGGTACCTAGGGGGAGCCCAATACAGGCTTTCTCCCAGGTGCCCTCAGGATGTTGTCCTGACGCTCTCCGTCGAGCCTCCTCTGGTTCCTGAAAAAGAAAAGTCGGATTAGTGCTTTGGGACCCCATGTGTGCGCTCGGATCAATGTAGTTGTGTCCAGTTTCTTGTCCCCCGGGGTCCCACCTGTACCTGTAATACAAACAAAAGTCATTAGTGCATATTGCGCTTGTGCTAATATGACCGCGCCATCCGTCACATATTTTGACTTCCCATTCTGTGCACAGGACGGGTCGGGCTTGTGAGGGTGGAGTCCCCCCACAAAGGCACGGTCCGGCTCTTAGGGTAACTTGTTCAAAACCAAGTTAAGGGGTGGCGCGGTTATTGTGAAGAATACCCTTCCCATGGGGGCTGCCTGTCCTGCAGCGGCATGTTACCTCATCGGAACACTCATAAGTGCAAAGCACATGAGCCGCAACCACAGTGCCCCGAATCGTCTTGTCGCCGCAGGTTCAAGCATGTCCGTGGCAGTTTTCGGGCTATGGGATTTTCTTATGATGCACCCTTGCCCGTGGTCTGTTATGATGTTGAAGGTATGGGAGGGTCATTGGTTTGTCCTTTGACGGGGGTAGCCTCGGCGGGGCACCCATAAGTGCAAAGCAAATGAGCCGCAACCACAGTGTCACGCTTTGACGCCCCCGTCTCAGGTCCAAGTGCAGATTGACGGTAGGTGATGGTTGCCTAAGCGCGGTGTGTGGGTAACGACAGCTGTTTTTCTTATATTACTTCCCAGTAATTTGTGTCTTTAAGATATTTCTTAACCACCTCGGCTATGGCCGAGCAGTGTTTTACGGGGGGAGCGAGGAGATCTTGTAGGTGTACCGATTCATATCCTAATTTGAACATTTCAGATTTTATCTCTTCTCGTGCTTGGGCATTTGTTACACATTCAAACAAGATGTGTTGTGTAGTTTCTAGTTCATAGTTATCGCATTTTCTGCATAGACCCGTTGTGTTTCCTAGTTGAGTGAGGTTGGCATTTAGGTCGTTATGGTTAAATCTCAAACGGGAGAGCACCACGTCTAGTTTTCTGTTGTTGCTAAATTGGTGTGCAGATTTACCTACTGTGGGCTGGAGGAGTTGGTAATGCCTCCCAGTGTTGGTTGGGTTTCTATCCCATAGAGCTTGCCATTTTCTCGTTATGGCGGTTTCTATGATTGTATAGATCTCCTGTTTTGAAGGGAGAGTATAATCTTTAATACCTATATCTAGTGCTAATCTGGCTGTTTCGTCGGCCGCCTCATTACCGGGGATGCCGACGTGGGATGGGATCCAGTCGATTTCAATGTCTTGCCCTTCTCTTTTTGCCTTATCTAGTTTAGACAGGATTGAGTCAATTTGGTCAGGTCGTGTTTTGGATTTTCCTGACTGTAGGGCCTGGATAGCGCTAAGGCTGTCCGTGAGTACTGTGGCTTTGGGTGTCTTAACTGTGATGGCCCATGAGATAGCCCAGTGAATGGCAATCAGTTCAGTTGTGAATACTGAGAGGTGTTGGTTTGTTTTAATCGGTACGTGAAGATTTCTCTCTGGGACAACGAATGCGGCGCCGGTTTTTCCTGTTGAGGGGTCCTTACTGCCATCTGTGTAGATCCCGGCATGGCTGGTGCGAACATAAGAGAGGCTTTTATTAGCTCACCTGAGCCGAAGGCTCATTGGTGAGCTGATAGTATGGCCAGGCAAAAATTCTGTGTGTGTGTGTGTGTGTTCACATTTTCAAACGTCTTCTCCTCCGGAACCGCTGGGCCGATTGTAGTCAAATTTCATGTGGAGGCTCCATGGGGTGGGGGAACGAAAGTTTGCATTTTTGGTCTAGGTCACATGACCAAGATGGCCGCCATGCCCATATATGGTAAAAACCCTTCGAAAATCTTCTCCTCCGGAACCACTGGGCCGATTTGCATGAAACTTGGCATGTAGCACCTGGGACATGGGCCCATAATAAATTGCATAAATGGTGTCCCTGGGATGACCTTGACCTATTTTACGCCAAGGTTAAATTTGGTAACATGGGCATTTGTATGGGAAAAAGTAGAAATGTCTGATATCTTGCAAACTGTTACAAATAATGCCACTAAACCATATATATTCTTATTCCTTATGATGAGGCGCATTAAGTGACATGGATTTTGGGACCCTGGGGCCCCCCGGGGGGGGCATGCCCCATCCCCTTCTTTGCACAAAATGCTTAATATCTCGGAAACGGTTAAGATCCCCACCCATAAACCATATATATTCTTGTTCCTTATGATAAGGCGCATTCAGTGACATGGACCTTTGGAACTTTGGGTACCGGGGTTCCCGGGGGGGGGGGGGGGGGGGGGGCATGCCCCACCCCTATTTTGCACAAAATGCTTAATATCTCGGAAACGGTTAAGATCCCGACCCATAAACCATATATACTCTTGTTCCTTATAATGAGGCCCATTCAGTGACATGGACTTTTGGACCATGGGGTACCAGGGGTCCGGGGGGGGGGGGGGCATGCCCCACCCCTTTTTTTTGCACAAAATGCTTAATATCTCGGAAACGGTTAAGATCTCTATCCATGAACCATATATATTCTTGTTCCTGATCATAAGGCGCATTAAGTGACATGAACCTTTGGACCCGGGGGTCCCAGGGGGGCATGCCCCACCCCCTTTTTTGCATTAAATGCTTAATATCTCAGAAACGGTTAAGATCCCCACCCATAAACCATATATACTCTTGTTCTTTATTATGAGGCGCATTCAGTGACATGGACCTTTGGACCCTGGGGTACCTGGGGTACCAGGGGTCCGGGGGGGGCATGCCCCTCCCCCTTTTTTGCTCAAAATGCTTAATATCTCGGAAAAGGTTAAGATCCCCACCCACAAACCATATATATTCTTGTTCCTTATGATAAGGCGCATTCAGTGACATGGACCTTTGGACCCGGGGGTCCCTGGGTGAGGGAGGGGGGCATGCCTAACCCCCTTTTTTCCACAAAATGCTTAATATCTCGGAAACGGTTAAGATCCCCCCATAAACCATATATATTCTTGTCGCATTCAGTGTAATGGACCGTTGGAGCTACGGTTCCAGTGGGGGGGGGGGGGGGGGCTGGGGGCCAACTCCCTTTATTGCATTGAATGCTTATTATCTCGGAAACAGTTGAGATCCCCACCCAGTTACACAGACCTTCGGTCCCTCTTGGCCAAAGATCACATATTAAAGTCTTTGAGGACTTCCTCAGAAAAGTCAGGTGAGCGATTCAGGACCAATGGTCCTCTGGTTTTTCATGTATTTATTTGTATTTTCTTCTTTCCTCCCCAGGACCTGATGGAGATAACAGGAGGGTGTTTTGCATAAGAATTTATTTTTCTGATTCCCACTTGCACCCCACTGTGACCTAATAGTGCTATAAATATCTTGTTAATCTTCTTATAGAAGATTCTAGAAAACTGAGTCACAGATTAATTTCATTTTTGTAAACAACATGTTTACAAGGAAAAGTACTTCAGAACCTTCCAGAAAGTTCTGGGTTGCATTATTTTTAGAAAATTACCTCATCTTATTCCACAGCCCTCTGGAACATTCTAGAGAAATCTTAAGGTCTATAAAAGAGCTTGATTTTTCTCATTGAGTCAGACTTTGGAGTTTGATGTTTGGGCATTTAAGAAAAGTTATTTCTAAATTCTGTGTTGGATTGTTAAAGGATATTACTTTTCATTTTGGACTGTGAATTCTGTGGGATCAAGGAAAATAGATTCATTCAGGATATTTCATAACAGAGCTAAGTACATTTAATTTTCTTACTTCTACAGGTTAAAGTTAACTTGTAAATAAATTTTGTTAAAATTTTCCAAAAGGCTTGTTTGCTTTTTCTTTCTGCTACCCCTGGCTCGTAACAGAAATTGGGTGCTCGTCCGGGATAAAACCATTTTAAGCATTTTAAAACCGACATTTCATGTGACGCAGGTAATTGTCATTTCTTATCAAATAGACTTTGCAGTTGCTTCACAGGATTGGTATTTCCCTATAGGCATATAGGGGATTGTCATTTCATGTGAACTGTCATTTCAGGTGAAATAGTACTTGTCATTTCATGTGAAATTCTCGTTGGGCTTGTCATTTCAAAAAAAAAAAAAAAAAAAAAAAAAAAAACCTTGTCAAATTAACCGCAATCTGTATTTCCATAAATACTTTATTGAACAAACAAAAAGCAAACATGTCGTTTGATTTGAGAAGCTTTTTGGCTCAGCCTACTCAGGAGTTGTTTAATCTGGCCAAAAGGACAGATTTGCTAGATATTGCTTCCCATTATGGGGTCACTACTGTCAAAACAAGCATGAAGAAGCATGAAATTAAGAATATTTTGGTACAGTTTTTTGTTGATGAAGAACTTTTCGATCCATCTGCTTTGTCTCTCATTATGGTTTCACATACTGAGTTGCAAATGAGACAAATTGAAATAGGAAGGCAAATTGAATTAGAAAAATTAAGATTAGAGATGGAAGAACGCATACAGAAAGAAAAAAATGAAAAGGAAGAAAAAGAAAGAGAAATGCAGAGACAAATGCAGATGGAAAGATTAGAAATGGAAGAAAGAGAGAGTGAAAAACAAAGAGAAATGGAGGAACGCATTCAGAAAGAAAAATTAGAAAAAGAAGAACGGCTCGAGTTGGAAAAGGAAAAAATGAGATATAGTATTGAAGAAAAAGAAAGAGAAAGGCAGTTTCAGTTAAGATTGAAGGAAATGGAACTCCAGGGTCAAGATAGGGTGAAACATACCCCTGTTTTTGACTCTGGTAGTTACTTTGATGCCACAAAGCACATCAGATTAGTTCCGCCATTTCAGGAAAAAGAGGTAGATAAGTATTTTTTGCATTTTGAAAAAGTTGCAGAAAATTTAATATGGCCAAAAGAGCATTGGACCTTACTTTTGCAGAGCGTTGTTGTCGGAAAGGCTCGAGACATTTACACTCAGCTGACTGTCGAGCAAAGCTCAGACTATGATCTGGTTAAGGAGCTTATTCTTAAGGCATATGAGTTGGTCCCTGAGGCTTACAGGCAGAAATTTAGGAACTGTAAAAAAGAAATTTCCCAGACCCATGTAGAATTTGCTCGAACCAAAGAACAATTATTTGATAGGTGGTGTTCTTCTAAAAAAGTAGGCTCTGATCATGACAAACTTAGACAGCTTGTCCTTGTTGAAGAGTTCAAACGGTGCATAAATTCAGACATTAAATCTTTTCTCGATGAGAGACAGGTTGAAACCTTGGAGGAAGCTTCTCGTTTGGCAGATGATTATGCTTTGACTCATAAAGTCTCATTTGTGAACAGGCCTTATCCTCGAAAACCTTATAATCCACAGACAGGTCCAAGATTCTATCCCAGTAATCCTTCTGGTAGTTATAGCCATACATCTAGTACTATGCCCAAACTTTCTGGTGAAAATAAAAGCCAGAATCCTTCCAAACCTTCTGGTGAAAACAGAAGCCAGAATTTTTCCAAACCTTCTGGTGAAAACAAAGACCAGAATCCCTTATCTCAATCTCAAGTAGTTTGTTATTATTGTAAAAATACAGGTCATTTGATCTCTGAGTGTTTAAAATTAAAGCGAAGGAAAGAAAGAGAAAGACAAGAGGAACTTAAGCCTACAGGCTTGACTTCTATAAGGCCAAAACCACAGTCTTGTGTAAGGGAGGAAACTCTTTCTGATATCAAATTATCTGAGACTGATTCAGTTGTGGAGATTTATGAACCATTCTTATCAGATGGTTTTGTGTCACTTAATGGTGACAGTTATGCCCATCCTACCCCTATTAAAATCTTACGAGATACTGGAGCTTCTCAATCTCTTATTCCAGCAGATACTCTGCCTTTTTCCGAGAAGACTTCTTTGGGCCAAAGTGTCCTTATTCAGGGTGTGGAATGTGGATTTGTTAATGTTCCGCTCCACAACGTTTATTTGTCATCAGACTTGGTATCCGGTTCAGTGGCTGTTGGTATTAGACCTTCTTTACCTTTTAAAGGTGTTCATTTGTTGCTAGGCAATGACTTAGCTGGAGATAAGGTTGTGGTAAACCCACTTTTGACTACTAATCCTTGCAGAGACCAACCGCCTGATCCCATTGAGCAGGAAATTCCTGATCTTTATCCATCTTGTGCAGTCACAAGGGCGATGGCACGTAAGGCCAAGCAAACTGATGGGAAACAGGATTTTGATTTAACTGATACCTTTTTGGGTCAGTCTTTTAATGACGAGATAACAAGGTCTCTGTCTTCAAACCTGCCTGATAAGCAGACAGATTTTCATGAGAATAAGTCATCTTTAGATCTAGGCCATGACAAAATGTCCGGGTCTCAACTAGCTATAGAACAGCACAAGGATCCTGAAATTTCGCCTTTGTTTGAAAGGGCTTTGGATGAGCAGGAATTATCTCAGGTCCCAGTCTGTTATTATGTCAAAAATGGCATTCTTATGAGAAAATGGCGTCCAACAGACGTCTCAGCAGAAGACGAGTGGACTGTCAACCACCAGATAGTGGTTCCACGGGTTTACCGTTCCCAAATATTAAACTTGGCACATGAAACTCCCATGTCAGGACATTTGGGTGTAAATAAAACCTATCACAAGATTCTTAATCATTTTTACTGGCCTGGGTTAAAATCAGATGTTTCTCAGCATTGTAGGTCCTGCCATACATGTCAAATGGTAGGAAAACCCAATCAGACTATACCTAAGGCTCATTTGCAGCCTATACCTGCTTTTGATGAACCTTTCAGTCGAATAATTATAGACTGTGTGGGTCCCTTGCCCAGAACTAAGTCTGGCTGTGAATATCTTTTGACCATTATGTGTGCTTCCACACGTTTTCCTGAAGCCATTCCTTTAAGAAATATCAAAACTAAGACAATCGTCAAGGCCTTAGTGAAGTTTTTCACATTTGTTGGGCTTCCTAAATCTATTCAGTCAGACCAAGGCTCAAATTTTATGTCTGGAATATTTCAACAAGTAATGCATGAACTTGGCATTGTACAGTATAAGTCATCGGCCTATCATCCTGAAAGTCAAGGCGCCCTTGAAAGATTCCATCAAACATTGAAAAACATGATAAGATCATATTGCTTTGACACAGAGAAGGATTGGGATGAAGGCATCCATCTCCTTTTATTTGCTGTTAGAGAATCTGTGCAAGAATCACTTGGCTTCAGTCCATTTGAATTAGTATTTGGCCATACTGTTCGTGGTCCTTTGAAACTTCTCAAAGAGAAATTTCTCTCCAATGATGACACCTCCCTGAATTTACTTCAGTATGTGTCTGATTTCAAAACTAGACTTTCAAAAGCTTGTGAGGCTGCTCGGACCAATCTTCAGTCAGCCCAAAGGAAAATGAAACAGCTATATGACATAGGGACAAAAGAAAGGAATTTTAAACCAGGTGATAAGGTACTAGCTCTTTTGCCTATTCCAGGAAAATCATTGCAGGCCAGGTATTATGGTCCTTACACTGTAGACAAAAAGATCAGTGACGTAAATTACATAATAAACACTCCTGGGAGGCGCAAGCTAAAGCAGCTATGTCATATTAACATGCTTAAGGAATACATAGATAGGGACAATACATCTTTAACATCAGTCAATCTAGTTAGCTCTGTTCCACTTAATTCATGTGACAATGACTGTGAGGATATTAATTCAGTGAAGTCGGATCCCACATCATCAAAACTTCAGAATTCTGACATTCTACGGAATCTTGACCAGAAACTGTCACATCTAGAGCCAAATCAGCGGAATGAACTGAAACAGCTGATTTTTGAATATGAACACTTATTTCCTGACATTCCAACACGGACAGACAAAATATTTCACGATGTGGACATAAATGGGTCTAAACCTGTAAAACAACACCCATACAGGATGAATCCTGTGAAACAAAAATATCTTAAAGAAGAAGTTCAGTATCTATTAGACAATGACTTTATTGAACCAAGCCAAAGTGAATGGAGTTCTCCTTGTATTCTAGTACCAAAACCTGATGGGACATATCGTATGTGTACAGATTTTAGGAAAGTTAATTCCTTAAGTAAAACAGATAGCTTTCCTATTCCAAGAATGGATGACTGCATTGATAACATCGGTAATGCCAAATACATAACGAAATTCGACCTTCTGAAAGGATTTTGGCAAATTCCACTCACAGATAGAGCAAAGGAGGTTTTGGCATTCACAACACCAGACGGATTATTTAACTATAAAGTCATGCCATTTGGAACGAAAAACTCTCCGGCAACATTTCAGCGCTTAATAAACATGGTAATTGCGGGGCTGGAAGGCTGCAGTGCTTATATCGATGATGCTATCATATACAACGACCAGTGGAATCAACATCTTGGGACTATTCGAGCATTCTTTGATAGACTGAGTAATGCCAAATTGACAATCAATCTTGCTAAAAGTGAATTCTGCCATGCAAGTTTGACATTTCTAGGTCATGTTGTAGGTCAAGGTCATGTGAAACCCATTGATGCTAAAGTTGAGGCTATCTCAAATTTTCCCGTACCCACGTGCAAAAGACAGCTGATGCGATTTCTTGGTATGGCTGGTTATTACAGAAAGTTCTGTAAAAATTTCTCTGTCATTTCTGAGCCTTTGACAAATTTGCTCAGCAAAAGAACAAAATTCCATTGGAATGCAATATGCCAAAATGCTTTTGATAAACTTAAAGCCATACTCAAGAGTGAACCAGTTCTCTTAGCACCAAACTTTGAAAAGGAGTTTAAGCTAGCTGTAGATGCTAGTGACGTAGGTGCAGGTAGTGTTTTGTTGCAGGAAGATGAAAATGGTGTGGATCATCCAGTTTGCTACTTTTCCAAAAAGTTTAATAAGCATCAGAGAAATTACTCTACCATAGAGAAAGAGTGCTTGTCACTGATTCTTGCTCTGCAACATTTTGAAGTTTATCTTACCCCTACTACTGCACCGATTGTTGTTTTCAGTGATCACAATCCACTGACTTTCATACATAAAATGAAAAACAAAAATCAGCGGTTGCTCAGGTGGAGTCTTATGCTACAAGAGTATAATTTAGACATAAGACATATCAGAGGGAGAGATAACATTATCCCTGATGCCCTTTCAAGAGCTTGAGCAGTGTCAGGAGTTGTGTTTTTCTTTCCTACTAAAGTGGAATGTAGATACATGTAATTTTATATGCTATGCTCAATATTTTATTATTCTTAAAGCAAAAGAAAGCTTTATTACATAAATCTTTCTTTTCCTCGAAGAGGGGGAGTGTTATGCATAAGAATTTATTTTTCTGATTCCCACTTGCACCCCACTGTGACCTAATAGTGCTATAAATATCTTGTTAATCTTCTTATAGAAGATTCTAGAAAACTGAGTCACAGATTAATTTCATTTTTGTAAACAACATGTTTACAAGGAAAAGTACTTCAGAACCTTCCAGAAAGTTCTGGGTTGCATTATTTTTAGAAAATTACCTCATCTTATTCCACAGCCCTCTGGAACATTCTAGAGAAATCTTAAGGTCTATAAAAGAGCTTGATTTTTCTCATTGAGTCAGACTTTGGAGTTTGATGTTTGGGCATTTAAGAAAAGTTATTTCTAAATTCTGTGTTGGATTGTTAAAGGATATTACTTTTCATTTTGGACTGTGAATTCTGTGGGATCAAGGAAAATAGATTCATTCAGGATATTTCATAATTTAATTTTCTTACTTCTACAGGTTAAAGTTAACTTGTAAATAAATTTTGTTAAAATTTTCCAAAAGGCTTGTTTGCTTTTTCTTTCTGCTACGCCTGGCTCGTAACAAGGGTGTGTTGTGTTTGAGATCCCATTTGGATCTGTACTTGGGTGCCTGGATCTTATCGGGTATGTTGTGCTCTTTCAGGAGGGCACGGACTCTCGTACAATATGGGTTGTAGTTCTTGGCTCTCCTACATGAATAGCAACAATGATCTGTTAATAGATCATTCACTGGGAGGGATTCGCCAGGTGGGGAGGATCTAGCCCAGTATTTCAGTATGAGTTCTTCCCTTCGTAGATGTAGTGGTTTAAGTCCACATTCTACCTCTAGTGCGTTGATTGGGGTAGATCGGTATGCTCTTGTTGCTATCCTGAGGGCGTGGTTTTGAATGATGTTCAGAGTTTTAAGGATATTCTCTGACGCGGAGTTGTAAGCCTGGGCTCCATAGTCTAGCTTACTAAGAATAAGGGCTTTGTATAGGATCAGGAGTGTCTTTTTATCAGCCCCAAAGGTGGTACCTGACACTACTCGTAGTAGGTTCAGGTCTTTTTCACATCTTTCTTTGAGATCTTTTATGTGATCTCTCCAAGTCAGATGTTTGTCGAGGATCATGCCCAGAAATTTGATGTTCTGGGCCCATTCTATTTCCCTACCAAAGAGGTATAGTTTGTTTTGAGTGGTCTTCAGATTTCGTTGTTTGCTGAATATAATTGCTTTAGTCTTTAGGTTTGATACTTTGAATCCCCATCTTAGTGCCCAGGTTTCGATTTCTCTTAGAACTGATTGTAGGTCTTTGACCGCCAGTTCTAGAGTAGAGCGTTTCCCCCACACTGCGCTATCATCGGCAAACTGTGACAGGCCTATATTATTATGTGGTTTCAGGGCCTCGTGAAGGGTGTTAACGATTACGTTAAAGAGTATGGGACTTAGTACTGAGCCTTGGGGGCAGCCGTTTTCCAGGATTAGTTCCTCTGAGGTATTGTCCCCAACTCGGGTTTGAATTTTTCTATCCTTGAGAAAGCTATGTGTCCACTTTAGCATGTTTCCGCTTATTCCGTATTCCTTTAGTTTGGTTATGGTGCCGGTTGACCACATGAGGTCAAAGGCCTTTTCAAGATCGAGGGCTACCGCTACTAGGATTTTGTGTTCCATGAAAGCCATGTTTATTTCTGATTCCAGTCGGACAAGTTGATCTGTTGTGGATCTGTAAGGCCTGAAGCCTGATTGGTTGTCTGAGATGATATTATTAGCTTCTAGGTAGTGGGAGAGGCGTTTGGCGATCATGGTTTCCATAGTTTTACATGTGCATGAGGTGAGGGAGATGGGTCGATATGATTGTGGATCCAGCTTATCCTTGAGTGGTTTTTTTATTGGGATTGTTGTGGCTAGTTTCCATTGTGTGGGGACTTCTCCTCTACGCCAGGAAGTGTTTATGAGGTCTAAGAGTTTTTGTTTGCTATCTGGTGGGAGCTGTTTCAGCATTTCATAATGAATTTTGTCCGCTCCTGGAGCTGTGCTGCGTTTACTCTGCAGAGCCTCATTAAGTTCAAATAGGTTGAAGTCGCAGTTCAGGTTACTGCTTCTTCGGTCATCGTTGAAGAGGTCAGGGAGAGATTGGTTGAAGGTTCTCTCCTCGGTCTCTTTTATTGTTGGAAGGCAGGATCTTGGTTGGAAGTTTTCGACATATTATGGTAGTGGTTGGCAAGGGTGTCTGCTTTCTCTCTATCATTAGTTATGGTCTGGCCGTTAATTTTGAGACAGTTTATCTTTTCAGTAGGTTTACCCCTAAATTTATTAAAAGTAGACCACATTTTCTTACTAGTGGTCTTATGGTTAAGTTTGTTGACTATTTCTTGCCATCCTTGTTTTTGTGCTTTTTGTAGGGTGGTCCTAGCGTGTGCCTTAGTTTTATTGTAGTTATTCTTAAGCTCGGAAGTTCTATTTTTCAAGTATTTCTTCCTCGCTTGCTCGCGTTGATTTATGGCTTTCCTACAATCTTGATTCCACCAGGGTGGGAGTAGTTTTTTATGTTTAACTGAGGTCGTTGGAATTGTACTGTCACAGATCTCTTTTAGGGTGGACGTAAACTGGTTGGCAATTTCGTCTATGTTTTGGTTGTCACTAATTTCTAATTTTTGTGAGCAGAGATTTTTAAAGAGATCCCAGTCGGCCTTGTTTAGGTTCCATTTTTGGGAAACGGCTGTGTTGTATTTGGCATTATATTTGGACAAAATGGGGAGATGGTCACTACCACAGGAATTGTCAAGGGTATACCATTCTGAGCGGGCTGAGAGGTTAGGGGTGGCTATGGTGATGTCAGGTGAAGATTCAGTTTCTGCCATGGTTGGCGCCCCATCATTGAGGATGGTAGCCCCGTGTTCAAGTAATAACTCTGATAGTGCCTTGGGTTCTGCTTTGGGCTCCATAGCGTGTCATGGGTGTTAAAGTCACCTACAAGTATGTAGCTTTGGTGCGGGATATGGTCGAAAAGTTTTCTTAGTCTATCTAGTTCTTTTGTTGCGTTTTTATTGCTGGGCGGGTCGTAACAGTTTATCAAGGCTACTTTACAGTTTTTCAGATGGATGGTGACAGCGCACGATTCAAAAGTGGGGTCATTGATATTTAGGTCTAGCTTTTCGAATGGGATGTTATCTTTCATATAAATGGCTACGCCACCTCCTCCTTTTTCCTGTCTGTTGGAGATGGCGGCAAGTTTGAATGTCGGTATCGTAGGGGTTCTTTTATTATCTTTGAACCAGGTTTCTTATAGGCATATAGCGTGTGGGGATATTGTTTTTTCATCTAGAAAGGCTCTAAGTTGATGTAAATTGACAGCGCTACGGGAGTTCCACTGCAGAACGTCAAGTCGGGAGGCTGGTGGAGGGTGTGGTTTTGCAGTGGAGTCCGCCATTATATATCCTTATAGGGTTGGGTGGGTGGGGGTCGGAATGTCTATGGGCTTGGGGTCGGGTTTGTTGGGTTGGGTGTTGAGATATACATGGGAGTTGGGTTGTCTGCTCTTAGTTCTGCTATACGCCTGTTGGTGGCATTTGTATGGCAGTGCGTTTTTTTTCTAGCCGGGGTGTCTGTTATGTTTGTACTCAGGTGTGGGTTTATGTGGGTGTGGGTTCTGACGATATTTCCCACTGCTTTCGCTTTGTCTTCTGGGGCTAGGGTCAATTTATCAAATTTCATCACCTCAATGAGGATGGTGATGAGTTGTTCTGTTGTTACATACGTTTGGTTATGGCTGGGTGTATGGCTAGGTTTAGGGTTAGGTATGGGATAATTTGGTACTGGTGGGCTGGCTTTGGGTCGTGTCTGCATCTGGGTTATAGTGGGAGGTGTTTGGGTGGGGTTATGAGTGGGGGCATCGTCCAATGTGTGTGCTACATGAACGACTGACTCCTGTATACGCCTAATGTTCCATTCCTCCCTGGTTATTCTGTTAAGGGTATCTACCTTCCTTTTGTATGTGAGGAAGGTAGGGCACTGGGGGTGAGCTGCACCGTGTGGCCCCCCGCAGTTTGGGCATTTCCTGTATCTATAGTTGACTTGGCATTGGTGATGGGAGTGCCACATGCTACAGTGGGGGCGGACTTTTATTTTGTTCGGGCACTTCCCCGCGGAATAACCATGGGACTGGCAGGAGTTGCACCGTATGTACGGTACCCTGCACGGTTGGATTAAGTAGGTCCTATCAGCTGTTTTAATAATGCTGGGCGCGACCTTTTCTTGAAAGGTCACTTTCACTACCCTGGTTGGTTTTTTGTTTCTTGTGAGCACACGTTTTGTTTTTATTATGTTGTGCCCACTTGTGTTGAGTTTGACCTTCAGCTCTTGTAGGTCAGTGGCTATGTGGACATTTTCGATGACGCCTGTGCTTTTGAAAATGCCAGTGCCGGTATTGGAGTTTATTGGAGGGTCGGGTCTTTGGGTCTTTGGACCCCTTTTTCTGCCAACTGGGGGGCTGCTTGACAGCTGAGCTTTTGGCTCGAAGGACAGCCTGTGGTTGGTTGTATACTGTTTTGCTTTATGGGTGGCCTGGCTTGTTATTTTGAAGGTGATCCCGGGGTTACCTTCTGGGCCGAGGGTGTATTTGATATTGTCGTATTTAAGAAAGGCTGTGAAGTCCCTGAAAGCTTCTTTCCTTTCCGACTTTGAGATGGCTCCCCCCACCTTTGTAATGGTGACGTAGGTGGGGGATGGGGATAGGAGTGGGGATCGGGGTGGGTTTGGGGAGGGAGTAGTGTTTGGGCTTCCAATGGATCCATGGCAGCTCATGTTGTTGACTGCCATGTTGACTACATTCTGCAAGGAGCGATCAAAGGAATCGTCCCCTTCATTGGGGTTGATGGGGGAGATGCCTACGTTGGCTCGTTTGGGCTGGTCGTCTGGGGAGAGGGGGGATCTGTCGACCTGTTCTGCATTAAGGTTAGTAGACTTCCTCATTAAGGCCTGTAGACTTCCTCATTAAGGCCTGTAGACTTCCTCATTAAGGTGAGTAGACTTATTCATTAAGGTGAGTAGACTTCATCATTAAGGTGTGTAGACTTCCTCATTAAGGTGAGTAGATGTCCTCATTAAGGCTGGTAGACTTCCTCATTAAGGTAAGTAGACATTCTCATTAAGGTGTGTAGACTTCCTCATTAAGGTATGTAGACTACTTTATTAAGATATGCAGACTTTCTTTTTAGCTCACCTGTCACATAGTGACAAGGTGAGCTTTTGGGATCACTTTTTGTCCGTCGTCCGTCGTGCGTGCGTGCGTGCGTGCGTCCGTATACTTTTCTTCAAACGACATCTCCTCCTAAACCACTGATCGGATTTTGACCAAACTTCACAGGAATGATCCTTAGGTGGTCCCCTTTCAAAGTTGTTCAAATGGTTCCAGTCTGTTGCACATATAGGTCACAGTAGCCAAAAATAGATTTTTTTCACCGAAAACTTAAAAAATCTTCTTCTCTGAAACCGCAAGGCCCAGGTCTTTGATATTTGGTATGAAGCTTCATCTAGTGGACCCCTACCAAGATTGTTCATATTATAGTGCTGGGGCCAAAAATGCCCCCCACGGGGGGCCCTTTGGTTTTACATGGGCTTATATAGGGAAAATCTTTAAAAATCTTCTTCTCTGAAACCACAAGGCCCAGATCTTTGATATTTGGTATGAAGCTTCATCTAGTGGACCCCTACCAAGATTGTTCAAATTATAGTGCTGGAGCTAAAAATGCCCCCGCACGGGGGGCCCTTTGGTTTTACATGGGCTTATAATCGAAAATCTTTAAAAATCTTCTTCTCTGAAACCTCAAGGCCCAGGTCTTTAATATTTGGTATGAAGCTTCATCTAGTGGACCCCTACCAAGATTGTTCAAATTATAGTGCTGGGGCCAAAAATGCCCCCGCACGGGGGCCCTTTGGTTTAACATGGGCTTATATAGGGAAAATCTTTAAAAATCTTCTTCTCTGAAACCGCAAGGCCCAGGTCTTTGATATTAGGTATGAAGCTTTATCTAGTGGATCCCCACCAAGATTGTTCAAATTATAGTGCTGAAGCTTAAAATGCCCCCGCACGGGGGCCCTTTGGTTTTACATGGGCTTATATTGGGAAAATCTTGAAAAATCTTCTTCTCTGAAATCGCTAGGCCCAGGTCTTTGATATTTGGTAGGAAGCTTCATCTAGTGGACCCCTACCAAGATTGTTCAAATTATAGTGCTGGGGCCAAAAATGCCCCCGCACCAGGGCCCTTTTGTTTTACATAGGCTTATATAGGGAAAATCTTTAAAAATCTTCTTCTCTGAAACTGCAAGGCCCAGGTCTTTGATATTAGGTATGAAGCTTCATCTAGTGGACCCCTACCAAGTTTGTTAAAATTATAGTGCTGGAGCTAAAAATGCCCCCCGCACGGGGGCTCTTTGGTTTTACATGGACTTATATAGGGAAAATCTTGAAAAATCTTCTTCTCTGAAACCGCAAGGCCCAGGTCTTTGATATTTGGTATGAAGCTTCATCTAGTAGACCCTTACTAAGATTGTTCAAATTATAGTGCTGGGGCCAAAAATGCCCCCGCACCAGGGCCCTTTTGTTTTACATAGGCTTATGTAGGGAAAATCTTGAAAAATCTTCTTCTCTGAAACTGCAAGGCCCAGGTCTTTGATATTTGGTATGAAGCTTCATCTTGTGGACCTCTACCAAGATTGTTCAAATTATAGCCCTGGGGCCAAAAATGCCCCCGCTCCGGGGCCCTTTGGTTTTACATAGACTTATATAGGGAAAATCTTGAAAAATCTTCTTCTCTGAAACCACAAGGCTTAGGTCTTTGATATTTGTTATGAAGCTTCAGCTAGTGGACCTCTATAAAGATTGTTCAAATTATAGCCCTGAGACCAAAAATGCCCCCGCCATGTGGCCCTTTGGTTTTACATAGACTTATATAGGGAAAATCTTTAAAAATCATCTTCTCTGAAACACAAGGCTTAGGTCTTTGATATTTGTTATGAAGCTTAAGCTAGTGGACCTCTACCAAGATTGTTCAAATTATAGCCCTGGGGCCAAAAATGCCCCCGCTCCGGGGCCCTTTGGTTTAACATAGACTGATATAGGGAAAATCTTGTTTTTCATAGACTTCTATATGCAGGGTAAACCTTTAAAATCTTCTTCTCTGAAACCAGAAAGCCCAGGTCTTTCATATTCGATATGAAGCATCATCTTGTGGACCTCTACCAAGATTGTTCAAATTTTAGCCCTGGGGCCAAAATTGGCCCAGCCCAGGGCCCACTTGTTATGCTTTGGATCAGGTGAGCGAACCAGGGCCCTCTGGGCCCTCTTGTTAAGGTGAATATCTTAACTACCATTTCTTGAACAGAGTCAACTTTTAAGCAGTGGGTTCACAACTGGTATACCACAATCACTTTATAGCTGTCTAAAGCAGAAACCATGTTAGTGAGTATAGCTTGTGAAGAAAAATGACCTTGTCAGCTTTCTATATAATCTGTACATTTTTGGGGTCTGTCTTTAAACTGTGTTCTATCCAAAACAATGTTTACTGAACAATGTATAAAGGAGATTTATGTGTAATTACTGTTTTTCAGGTTGATTAGGAATGCAGGTACATGTAGCTCTTCAGAGCTAAAGTCCATGTGACTATCAGTGATTTGTAGGGAATGCATTACCGGTAATTTTATTGCAGTGCGGTCAGCATCTTGCAGAATAGGTTATTTGTAGAATCTGGGCTGGAATCATGGGTTGGACTTGAAAAAACAGTGTTGACCCAGATCAGATGCCACAGAATGCAGTGTCTGATCAAGGTCAAAACTGTTTGTTTATAGTACAGGAATTTAAGGTTCAGGCATCACAGAATACAGCGTCGGATCAGGGTTTACACATCTTGCTTAAAAACTGGAATTTAAGAGTTAAACAAAACAGTTTAAATCTCAGTCAATGACTTTTTTCCAAGCCTGCCCAGAGACAATCACCCCACCAGTACGCCCAAGTGCTTTGATTTATGTTTTTCAGGCTTATGGTGCTGATGATGACAGAACTCTGGGAATACCAGGGGAGGTAATCTTCCAAGTTCATTGGTTAAAAGAAGTGACCCCTTCTGCTGATTCAAGAAGGGAAGAATGTGTACTGTACTGGTTAACTGCTTATGTATAAGCCTTCACAGGAAGTGTCGCAAGATAAACTGATCTGCTCAATATGACCTAAATAGTGTTGACTGGGCTATTAAAATGCAAATAAACAATAACCCTATTAATATATAGCTATAATTAATTTGCATCATTACCAGTAGTTTTACCCTCGAAATATACATTTTATTATGCTCCCTGAAGAATTTCAGGGGAGCATATAGTCGCCGCTTCATCTGTGCATCCGCGAGTCTGTGCGTCCGTCCCGCTCTTGTCCACGCGAATTCTCAGAAACTACTGGTCGGATTTCAATGAAACTTCGTGGGAATATTAAGTATCGAAGGTAGATGGGCATATCACCTGCCTGTTTTGGTTCGATGATTTTTCCAACAGTTATGGCCCTGTGATGAATTCTGCATGAATATATCGGATACTGTTCGTGTCCACGCGAATTCTCAGCAACTACTTGCAGAAATTCAATGAAACTTCAATGGAATCTTAAGCAGCAATAGGGGATGCGCATATCATCTGTGCTATCTGGTTATATGATTTGTCACAGTGAGTGAGTGAGTTTTAGTTTTACATCCCACCAACAGCTAAGGTCATACGGAGACAGGACCTCGGTCAGGACGAAAGTCTGGAGAAGCCCGGGATCGATCCTTCGATCCCTGGTTTACAAGCCGAGTAGTGTAACCACTGCACCACGAAGGCTTCTTGGTCATGTAACAGAGTTATGGTACTTTGTTTAAAGCTGCAGTGTAAGGTCACTTTGGCTATTTTTAGAAAAACTTTGTCATCACTCTGGTGCCTACATTTATCGATGGATTTTAATATAACTTCACACAAATGTTGGGTATGATAATATCTAGAGCATGTTTGACTTTCCAGGTCCTGGGCTCAAGGTTAAGGTCACTGGCTATTTTTAGAAAAACTTTCTTTTTTGCTCTAGTGCCTACATTTATTGATGGATTTTATTATAATTTCACACAAATGTTCAGTATGATAATATCTCGAGCAAGTTCAGCTTTAAGGGTTCTGGGCTCAAGGTCAAGATCACTGTGGCTATTTTTATAAAAAAAACTTTGTCATCACTCTAGCATCGTCATTTGCTGATGGATTTTAATATAACTTCCCACAAATGTTGTATAATAATGTCTCTAGCAAGTTCAACTTTCAGAATCCTGAGGTCAAGGTCACTGTGGTTATTTTTAGAAAAAAAAATTTGTCATCGCTGTAGTGCCCACATTTATTGATGGATTTTAAGATAATTTCACACAAATGTTGGGTATGATATCTCGAGCAAGTTTGACTTTCAGGGTCCTGGGCTCAAGGTCACTGCGGCTATTTTTTGAAAAAAATTTGTCATCGCTCTAGCATTGTCATTTGCTGATGGATTTTAATATAACTTCACACAAATGTTGGGTATAATAATATCTCGAGCAAGATCGACTTTCAGGATCCTGGGCTGATGGTAAAGGTCACTGTGGCTATTTTTAGAAAAAAATTTGTCATCGCTCTAATGCCTACATTTATTGATGGATTTTAATGTAATTTCACACAAATGTTGGGTATGATAATATCTCGAGCAAGTTTGACTTTCAGGGTGCTGGACTCAAAGTCAAGGTCACTCTGGCTATTTTTAGAGAAAACTTTGTCATCCCTCTAGCGCCGTCATTTGCTGATAGATTTTAATATAACTTCACACGTTCGACTTTCAGGGTCCTGGGCTCAAGGTCAAGGTCACTGTGGCTATTTTTAGAAAAACTTCGTTTTCGCTGTAGTGCCTACATTTATTGATGGATTTTTATATAATTTCACACAAATGTTGAGTATGATAATATCTCGAGTAAGTTCATCTTTCAGGGTCCTGGGCTCAAGGTCAAGGTCACTGTGGCTGTTTTTAGAAAAAAAACTTTGTCATCGCTCTAGTGTCATCATTTGCTGATGGATTTTTATATAAATTCACACAAATGTTTGGTATAATAATATCTCGAGCAAGTTCAACTTTCAGGATACCGCTCTTTAACTAGGATAATGGTTCCAGTTCTGACTATTGCACCTTGAGGGAGCATCCATCGGTTTCACTGATATTCTTGTTAGAATATGTACACATGTTTAGCAAATTCTCTGCATGATGTTGTTGCTGTAAGACCTCTTCAGATGCAACTTTGCCTAACAGTAAAGTCCAAAGGCATCTATTTGAATTAGTGTGCAAATTAAGGGGAATGAGAGCACCTGGCAGATTTTTTCTGCCATTTTTCAAAGGGAGACAACTTTCAGGACTTCCTGTTTGCTTTTCTGTAAACCCTGTCCCACTGAAAAAGGGGTCTACTCTTAAAGAAAAGAATTTGCTCCTCAGGAGCAAATTCATTCCTTTAAGAGTTGACTTGGGAGACAAAAATACTTTTGCAGGAGTTGCCTCCCATGAAGGTGTTCCCATTCCCCTTAATAAGCATGCAGGGTCAAGTTGTTCAAAGCATCTTAGCTTAACAAGCTTGTTAGTGCTGAAAAAGTTAACTGTTCTTATAAGCAAAATACCTAATACATGTATAGTGGTATTTTTTTCTGAAAAAAAAAATGCAAAAGCTGCTCATATTTTTTGTTTTTTTTTTTCAGAAAAAATATTAAGCATATTTGCAATATCAAAAGATCAAGGTTTCAACGATAAGTTAGCTAATAGTGTTGTTAGTTTTAAACAACTGACCCAGGATATTAAGTGTCATCATTGAGACAGTTCTAACATGCACCCACAACCTATGTTTGGAGCAGAAATAAGGAAATATAAAAAAAAATCATTTGAAAAATACTAGTTCTATAGATTTTAAAGACTCCTTTTTAGCACAAGTGAGTGTTTTTGTAATGTCTGTGGCTGTGTTTCAGGACCTGCCCAATGTTCTGTCAGCAAGGAGATTTGTTGGCTGGTATAATGGGCTACCTCAGGATACAGATGTAAGTACACCACAACCTCATTCTTTCTTGTATGCTTTTCAATGAAATACAGGGAACTGATATTGTCACGGTTTCATTTTCGATTTTTATTTTTACTGTTTGTGAATTTGATGTATCATCAAAAAATAACATATAGTCTCTGTTTGTTAGATGTCAATTAGCTAAACGTAACTAGTATGTGTCAGAAATTATGTCACATACATTTGCACGTCATTCAGATGTTGGTGACATCACTTTTAGTGCCTATTGCCACTCATGAAAATACTTCTTTTGGTGTTCATTCGGTGAAATAAAAATCAGTCTTACATTGAAAAAATCAAATATCCTCTATAACACTTGTCATTGTTTGATAATTTGGACATAACATGATTTGGGATATAACATAGTTTAAGGATGGATCCCAGAAATACAAAAGATACAGAGCACAGTCCAACCTGCATTAAGCAAACACCTAAGGGATATTCAAAATATGCTTGCTTAAGACAGGTGCTTGCTTTGTACAGTTGAGATTTAATGCATTTGCCGTTTTAGGTATGTAACTGAAAGGAGACTTGCTTAAAAATGGTTGCTTGCTTGATAAAGGTGGCCAAAGGTTTTACTGAACAAAAAAAAGTGACCATTTTTGGTCATTTAGGGTGTTAACTGTATTAAAAATTGTCATTTGGGGAAGTAAATTGTCGGTTTTACTGTGGCAAATTACTTTGTACAGATTTGCGGTTTTGAGATCGGAAATTTCGTTTTTACGGTGATGCGTCAGCGGAGCAGTAAAACGTAATTTGCGACTGAAAACCGACACTTTACCTCCCCAAATGACAATTTTCAATATAGTTATCCCCATTCTAATGCACTTATGTGTGGTTTCTACTCTTTCAAGGGTAGATGTAGTTTGACAAGGATAAGAGTTGCCTCTCATGAAAGTATATCCATTTCCTTTAACAGCGTTGGTTGTATAGGGTTTCTTTTCAGGTACAAGTTGACCTTGACACTGACACAGCCATTGTTCTTGGAATGGGGAATGTAGCTCTAGATGTAGCTAGGATACTGCTCACACCAGTTGATATACTTGCCGTGAGTATCAAGTTTTATTATATACCTACAAAAATTACTGCTGTCTTTTTCCGGTTTTCCAATACAAAAATACAGAATCCTATATCACCCTACTTGCGTTTTCTGATTCCGTATCACCGTTCTTAGAAATGAGGCTACCTGTGAGTCCCAGCATTTGCTGCGACATTAGTAGGCAGCCATGTGTAATGCAAAACCAGATGTATAAACATGATTGCATCACTAACAGAACGTAACCTAACATGGATATTTCTTCGCTTATTTATGTTTGAAAAATCTTCTTTTTTTTTTTAGAAGAAACATAATGTATACCGTAGACCCTCATTATCTCAAACTCTGATATCTCAAACAATGGGTTCAGTCAAACTAAATTTTGTGCACTGTTTTGTTAGATTTACTATATGTATCTCAAACTACTGTTATCTCAAACCAAATATTCCAGTCCATTGGAGTTTGAGATAACGAGTGTTGACTCAACATGTAATTAACCTCTTATCATGGTAGTAACTTAGCTCTTGGACGTCCCAAGCTATTACATATCACACTCGACACTTCACAGCTGGTATGATACTTTGATCTGGTAACATCCACATGACCTGATACTATGCAGCAGATCAAGTTACTATGGTGATAGTGTGTATTTATCTTACATTTACCAGATAATACATGGTACAGTCAAAATAGAAGTGAAGGCAATGATCAGGAATCGATACAATTAACCCACAACTCCTATCACAGACACTCAAGGGAAAGAAACACAAACATGAAACAACAGACCCTAATGGAAACATCAATAGCGGAAAGCCAAAAGGACAGTTACTTTCCCACAAAATGGCCAATTGCCTATCTGAAACAAAATAATATTAGCGATACAAACACTCAAAGACAAGCCACAACAAAAATAAACCGCGAAGAAGAACCGCCTTGAAATGGTCAGTGAAACTAATTCCACTGGGGGCTTAAATCGATTTTACGTGGCCACAATCCTAACCCTTACTTCCGTCACGATTTAGAGAAATAATTTGTTCAGTCCGCATGAAGACCTCCTTACTCATCAGTGCAACATCTCCGTGAACACAAAAAATCAAACCATCACAGAGATGAAACAACTGTGAGAACTCGACAGCAAGAAACCACTGAAATGCAGGAGCAAAAGAAAACCAACAGTTAGAACCCTGTTTAAACCGACATTGTATATAACGACAAATCTTGTTATACCGACAATTTCAATGGAACAAATCCTTTGCTCAAGATAAGAGGGATTAATGGAAATATTCAAGAATATTGTAATTATTTAATACTCAAAGAAACAAATGTTGTGGATATTTGTTAGAATCGCTCGGCGATTCTAACAAATATCTACAACATTTGTTTCTTGGAGTAACTAAGGGAGAAAATCCTCATTATACTACTCCTTATTGGGATTTTTATAGCGGCAAACTCGCTATAGTGGCAAACAGTTAGGGAACAAATACTGTCGTTATAGCGAGGGTCCTCTGTATTTGTATATAGAATATGAGACATGACATTTAAGCCATATCAGATTTTCAAGAATATTGCATGCATCCATAATATCCCTTGGGCAAAATAAGCCATACTGCACCACCAAATCACACCTATCATCCTGCAATCACATGGTCACATCACAAGCCTCTATAGTCTGTTTGATACCTGTCATCGCACCCAGACCACACCTCCCTATCGCGTCTGCTATGAATATAATACTTTGGATTAGTACATGTAATATAATTATCATGTGTCATTCAGTTAATAGAAGTTATCATATAGAAGTCTGCTATGAATATAATGCTTTGGATTAGTACATGTAATATAATTATCATGTGTCATTCAGTTAATAGAAGTTATCATATGGCATTTTTCATATCATATCTCATATAAGCCCGAGATTCCCATATCAGCATGTTGGCCAAAAGTATGGGTCGAGGGCTGATATGGATCAAGGGCTGTTCTGCAAAATGCCGTATCAAAATCTATTTGTCATGTATTTCCCAACCTTTGTCCTTTCAAAAATTGTTGCGGGGTTTATAGTTAAAGCTCTCCTAAAAACAAAGCAAAGTTTTAGGCAAAAAGCAGAGTTGTATATACTTTTCTTAATATCTTGAAAACCAGTGGCTGGATTTTGATAAAATCTTGCATATGAATTGATATTGACAAACTCAGCTGCAATCATCCATGATGGAAAGGTACCCTCTGACTGGGAACAGAGTTTCATTGTCTGTCTCTACAAGGGCAAGGGCAATGCATTGGAACGGGGCAACTACCGTGGTTTCAAGCTGACAGAACAGGTCATGAAAGTTCTTGAGAGGATTGTGGCCTCATGAGGCCGTTGGTGTCCATCGACGATTCCCAGTTTAGCTTCGTCCCAGGAAGAGGCACAACAGACGCAATTCTTGTTGTACAGCAGCTGCAAGAGAAGTATCTGGCGGCCAACAGGAGACTCTACATGGCTTTTGTTAACCTGGAGAAGGCATTTGATCGAGTGCCTCAGAAAGTCATCTGGTGGGCACTAAGAAAACTTGGAGTGGACGAGTGGATTTTGCGACTGGTCCAAGGGATGTATGCTAATGCTCGGAGCAGTGTCCGTGTTGGTGGTTACAGTGAAGAATTCGAAGTGAAGGTGGGTGTTCATCAAGGCTCTGTTCTCAGCCCACTGCTTTTCATCATTGTGCTTGAAGCCTTGTCATGCGAGTTCCGCTCTGGAGTCCCCTGGGAGGACCTGTATGCTGATGACCTTGTCATCATAGCTGAATCCCTTGACGAATGTGTCAGGAGGCTCTTAGCTTGGAAAGAAGCAATGGAGGCGGAAGGGCTGAGAGTGAATGCAGAAAAGACAAAGATCATAATCTGTGGAACAGGTCTTGACCTCCTGCAGAGTACAGGCCAGTTCCCATGCGCTGTATGTTGCACTGGAGTGGGCAGCAACAGTATCTTTTGTAACGGCTGCAAGTTCTGGGTGCACAAGAAATACAGTGGGCTCAAGCGCTTGATAGAGGACCCTGATTACAGGTGTACACGGTGCCAAGGAACTGCACGTCCCTTAGATGGCAGACCACAGAGGGAAGTCCCAAGTCAGATCCGGCAAGCTGGAGGTTGTAGCTTCCTTTTGCTACCTAGGTGATATGCTCTCAGCAGCGGGTGGTTGCAACCTTTCAACCACATCACGTGAAAAACAGCCTGGAAGAAATTCAAGGAGTTTCTACCAGTTGTCTCTTCCTGCCAACTCTCATTCAAGACATGTGGTCATGTGTACAGCTCTTGTGTGCCAAGCGCAATGCTTCATACCAGTGAAACATGGCCATTGACAAAGCCAAACCTCCGTCTTCAGCGAAATGACAGGGCAATGATCAGACAGATCTGCAATGTCAAGCCACAGGATGGTGTCACCATCAGATCCAGTGAGTTACTTAAGCGTCTTGGCTTTGAGCACCTGGACCTCATCATGAAAGAGAGAAGGCTCTGCTGGTATGGACATGTTGAACGCTCCAATGGTGCAGTCAAGACTGCCTGTGACATACAGGTAGGTGGAGAGCGGGGGCCTGGAAGGCCCAAGATGACCTGGAAGCAGCTGACAGAAAGAGATTGCAGAGAATGGAAGCTCTCTGCTATCGATCCTCATGATAGACAAGCCTGGAGATCTGGTGTAAGATCTGCCATGCATGCAGCAAGCCAGCTACCTGGAAGGGGGCCACTTATGTGGACGTTGCCCCTGAACCTGCACGTTAATCAAAAATCCGTTGATGAATAATGATGATGAAACTCTAATTTGGGATTGTTACACAGCTTTTTGCATCCATTTTCAATAGAGTTATGGCCCTTGCCTGACACCAGAAAGTCGTTTCCGCTCAGTATCTTAAGAAATATTTGATTAATTTCGATCATATTTAGTAAGTGAATTTATGGTGACAAGATATAGCTTAGGATTGTTACACGGTATATGGTGTCAATTTTCAGCAGAGATATGGCCCTTGAAAGATGTCAAAAATTTGTTTCTGCTCAATATCTTGGGCAAAAATGATGGATTGTGATAAAATTTGGTATGTGAATTTATATTTGGCAAGGTATAGCTTGGGACTGTTACGTGGCTTTTTGCATCAATTTTCAGCAGAGTTATGACCCTTGAATGACCTCAAAAATTTGTTTTCGCCCAATATCTTGAGGAAAAAATGATGGATTTTGATCAAATTTGGAATATGAAATCCTTTAAGAGTAGACCCCTTTTTCAGTGGGACAGGGCTTATAGAAAAGTGAAAAGGAAGTCCCGAATGTTGTCTCCCTTTGAAAAATGGCGGAAAAATCTGCCAGGTGTTCCCATTCCCCTTAAGGAGATTTTTCTTATTTTATCAAGGAAACATATATTGTGTGTACTCATTAGAATCACCTCACTGAGGTGATTCTAATGAGTATGCACAAAATGTATGCTGTGTGTACTGACTGTACTCATTAAAATCACCTCATTGAGGTGATTCTAATGAGTACACACAACATACTACTATTTTGTAGAAGATTGAAAAGATACTCTAACAATATTCCATTATGCCACCTGATCTGGCATTACGAATAACGGGGGCAGGGCTTGAGATGTCTTTTCATCTCAATGTTGGGTAAAAGTCCCACAAAATTGGAAGCAATGTCTCCAAAATGACCTAAATAGTGTTGAGGGGGACGTAAAACCTCAGTTCAAACGAATCAACCATTACGATTAACCCTTAGGGGCTCAAACTACCACTACCTAATTTTTTAGCCATTGAAATTCAATAGCAATCCTATGCCCAACTGGAAAACCATTATAACATGTGCCACCACGTCATAATTTTTCTGACAAACATTGTAACTAAAGCATTTTCTATAAATTCAAACAGTACAGGCCCAGATCAGATGTCACAGGGCCCAAATATTGTGGCAATAAACTTTTTTTGTTAGGATTTCATACTATACACACTAGATATAGCTTTGGATTGTAACATGGTATGTTGTGTCAATTTTCAGCAGAGTTCTGACCTTTGAATGACCTCAAAAATTTGTTTTTGCCCAATATCTTGAGGAAGAAATGATGGATTTTGATCAAATTTGGAATATGAAATCCTTTAACGTAGATCCCTTTTTCAATTGGACAGGGCTTATAGAAAAGTGAACAGGAAGTCCTGAAAGTTGTCTCCCTTTGATAAATGGCGGAGAAATCTGCCAGGTGTTCCCATTCCCCCTTAAGGAGATTTTTCTTATTTTATCAAGGAAAACTGTGTTGTGTGTACTCATTAGAATCACCTCATTGAGGTGATTCTAATGAGTATGCACAAAATGTATGGTGTGTGTACTCATTAGACTCGCCTTTTTGAGGTGATTCTAATGAGTACAAACAACATACTACTATTTTATAGAAGATTGAAAATATATTCTAACAATATTCCATTATGCCACCTGATCTGGCATTTAAGATTAATGGCAGCAGGGCTTGAGATGTCATTTCATCTCAGTGTTGGGTAAAATAGAAGTAGAGGCAATGATCAGGAATCGATACAATTAACCCACAGCTCCCATCAAAGACACCAAAGGGAAAGAAACACAAACATGAAGCAACAGACCCCAAGGGAAACACCAACAGCGGAAAGCCAAAAGGACCTGTAGTTATTTTCCCACAAAATGGCCAAAAGGCTATCCAAAATAAAATAATATAAGCGACACAAACACCCAAAGACAAACCATAACAAAAATAAAGCGCGACAGAAGAACTGCTTTGGAGCGGTCAGCGGAAACGAATTCCACTGGGGGGCTTTAATCGATTTTATGTGGCCACAATCCTCGCCCTTACTTCCGTCGCAATTAAGACAAATAATTTGTTCAGTCCTCATGAAGTCCCACAAAATCGGAAGCAATGTCTCCAAAATGACCTAAATAGTGTTGACAGGGACGTAAAACCTCAGTTATGATTAACCCTCAGTGGCTCAAACTACCTCTGCCTCAATAAAGTTTCATGGTCCCTAATTTTCTAGCCATTAACATTCAATACACCATGGGGTCATTATAACACGGTTCGTTATAACACGGTTATGGATATAACACGGTTTCAAGATGGATAGATTATATAGAAAAATGTATAGATTATATAGAAAAATGACCATAAATGGTCATTTTTCTATATAATCTATACATTTTTGTTTGGATATAACACGGTTGTTTAACTAACACGGTTTCTGCTTTGGACCCCATTAATAGTGTTATAAAGAGGTTATGGTGTAGCAATCAATCACGCCTACTTCATAAAACTGGTAAACTGTTATAATATGTGCCACCAAGTGATAATTTTTGAACAAACATTGTAACTATAACAGTTTCTACAAATCAAACAGTACATGCCCAGATCAGATGCCACAGGGCCTAAATATTGATGTAATAAACATTGTTTGGTAGGATTTCTTGCTACTCGTACACACTAGACTGGCACAAGATTGTTTGTCCAAAATTAATGATGCTCCTGGGTGCTAAGAATAGCCCAGCTATAAATAGCCCAAACCTGCCAGAAAATAGATCCCTATTGGACTGTCATTCCTGCTTCAGAAAACAGATATCACAGAATACTCTCTGGAAGCTTTGAGACAAAGTAAGGTTAAAAGAGTAATCCTTGTGGGTAGGAGAGGTCCAATGCAGGTAGCATTTACCATTAAAGAACTCCGGGAAATGATAAAACTGCCAGGTACCAGGCCAGTGCTACATCAATCAGATTATGAAGGCTTGGATGCAGTTGCGAAAGGCAAGTGTCTTTGGTTTTATTACACCAGAAGCTCTTTACAGCACTATTAGTGGACTAAGTTAGCTATTAACAACCTTGTTATATCCAAACAAAAATGTATAGATTATATTGAAAAATGACCATTTATGGTCATTTTTCTTTATAATCTATACATTTTGGAAGCCATCTTGAAACTTATATCCGAAACCATGTTATAATGAACAGTGTTATAATGAGGTTTCAGTGTATTTGTTTGGAGTTAAAGGCTTGGTCAACACTATTTAGGTTATATCAAGCCAGTCAGTTAACCAAACCACACTTTTCCTAGGCAGACTTATACAAAATTTGTTAACCAGTACAGTACACAATCATTCCCGAGAAACAGACAACTGCCCTTTTTGAATTAGTGGAAGGGATATAATGACTACAGGAAAATTTTTGTGATTGGCTTCCAGGAAAGAATTTTGCTGACAAGTTGTTAGTTAATATATCATTAAAACTATCAAGTTAGGTCAAGTAAACTTTATGCAGAGTTAAATTATTTCAACAGTTACACAAGCTCCATGGATTTTTTTTCTTCTGACTACCATGACCTAATGTTAAACAGAGGTGACCATTAATGGAAGTTGTAATGGACCACCCTGAATCTTGACCCATATTTTGATGGCCTACTTGCTTTTATTACATTCAATCACAACTTTGTTTAATATCGTAAAGATACTGATATATTTGCTGAAAAAAATGTGAGTTATCATTTTTGTGGATTTTATCGATGTGTTTCTGGCGATTCACTCACAAACTTTGCATGAAGCACGACAGCCATTAGGCTTCATGCAAAGTTTGTGAGTGATTCGCCGGAGTTTACACATCGATAAAATGCACTAAAATGAAATTCATTCCTATAATAAAAAGAAAATTTATGATGAAGAAGTGTCACATGAGTTATCTGACACTTCTCCATTTTATTTTCCTTTCCATGTACATGTACAGGTTTATATTCTTTTTTGCTCTGATATCAAAATGGTAATTATAGCCCCGCTTTGAAAAAGTGGCTATATTGAACTTGCCCTGTCCTTCTGTGATTCCATAATTCCGTTATTCATCATAACTCAAAAACAGTTTGAGGTATTTTCATGAAACTTCACACAAATGTAAAGCACTATGAGACGATGTGCAGAGCTCATGAACCATAACTCTGGATTGCTTTCTTTTGGAGTTATTGCCCTTTGAACATTGAAAAATGTCAATTTTAACCTTGTCATCTAAAAAAACGTTTGAGGTATTTTCATGAAACTTAACACAAATGTAAAGCACTTTGAGACGATGTGCAGAGTGCATGAACCATAACTCTGGATTGTCTACTTTTGGAGTTATTGCCCATTGAAAAATGGCAATTGTAACCTTGTCCGCTCTGTGATGCAAAAACCGTTTGAGATATTTTCATGAAACTTCACACAAACGTAAAGCACCATAAGATGATTTGCAGAGCACATGAACCATAACTCTGGATTGCCTTTGTACCCCCTTTAATTGGAGGCTGAAAGCTGAAAACATTTTTTTCTTGTATTTTTCTTTTCTGATAGCGCTTAAGAGGGGCTATAGTCAGATCCTCTGACAGTTTTATTTTTAGGAAAAGTAAATGCACCAGAAAAGAAAGGTTACAAATGTCTCCTTCTAATTTTTGGCTATTGAGTTAACCCTAACTGTTTAATAGCGGGATACAGATTATGTGGTCCTGGCTGTTAAACTGTACCATACTTTGTGCAGAATGTCATATTTTTGTGACTGCAATGCTCTGACAGAAAAGCGATCAGGGGCCAGTTGTTCAAAGCATCCTTAGCCTAACGAGCTCCTTAGTGGTCAAATTGGTAAGTGTTCTAGCAAGTGCAATTTCCTAAATGTTGGTATTTTTGCTGAAAAAATGTGAGCAGCTTTGAAAACAGTGACCAGATCAGATGGCTTCTGAATTTGCAGCTGCAAAAGCTGCTCACATTTTTTCAGCAAAAATATCAACATATTTGCCATATTAAATGACCAAAATTTTAACGATATATTGACTACTATCTTGTTAGTTTTGAATAATTGAGCCCAGGACTACATGTCCTTGTGTGCTAATGTATCATTTGTTTGTTTTGAGGTTTAAC
Source organism: Lucinisca nassula (assembly GCA_963580285.1). Classification (NCBI taxonomy): domain Eukaryota; kingdom Metazoa; phylum Mollusca; class Bivalvia; order Lucinida; family Lucinidae; genus Lucinisca; species Lucinisca nassula. The sequence goes on along the minus strand of OY757011.1, from coordinate 73,035,621 downwards.
ATCCCTGTCAACACTATTAAGGTCATTTTGGAGACATTGCTTCCAATTTTATAGGACTTTTACCCAACATTGAGATGAAATGACATCTCAAACTTAACCGCCCAAACAAACCAAAAGGGTTTTTATGTAGGGACAGTCCAACTCTTTGTATAGGCAGCCTTAGACCATATAAGCTGTTTACCAGTACTCGTGTGGTCAGTTTCAGCTCTGTTTGGAAATATCATGCAGCCCAATCTATTTCTCCAAGCTTGAAAATAACTGGTATGCACAGGAAATTACTGGATTGCGTAGACTGCAATTTTGATTGCTTTTTGTTACGCAGCATAGTATTTTCCTTTGCTTTTTTTGTCATTTTTATTGATTATTTAATACACAATGCTAATTGAGCTTCTGTATTACTAAGGGAAGTTATACTGTGTCATCCGCAATCTTAATGCATATTCTATTTACTCACTTGCTTTTACAACACTAAATCACAGAAACCTTAGCAGTGTAGCAGTTTAGTTAAGCTACTTGCCTCATAATCAAATAGTTGTGGGTCGGGCTTCTCCAGACTTTTGATGAGGCTTTATACATGTATTGCGGTCCCGTTGTGATATAACCTTAATTATTGGTGGGATGCAAAATAGTAGAATGTAAATTACAGTCAAGCATTCATTATACCCCCGGCATACGAAGTATGTCAGGGGGTATATAGTTTTCGTCTTTCCGTCCGTTCGTTGGTTCGTTCGTATGTTCATTTGTTTGTTCGTTCGTTCGTTTGTTTGTTGGTTCGTACGTTCGTTCGTCAACCTTTACGTCAAATTTTTACGTTAAACCTTTTTGATTGCTCATATCTCTGTAACCACAGGTTGAATTCTCTTCATATTTGGTACAGGATACCTCTATAGCATTACCGTTCATATGGAATATCTAACCCCCTGGGTCAAGCCCCTTGGTGGGTTGTCTGGCTGTCCATCTGTCTGTTCATCTACTTTTACGTCCAAGTTTTGTGTTAAACCTTTTTCATTGCTCATATCTCTGTAACCACATGTTAGATTCTCTTCATGTTTGGTAAAGGATATCTCTATAGCATTACCTTTCATATGGAATATCTAAGCCCCTGGGTCAAGCCCCTGGGTGGGCTGTCTGTCTGTCTGTTCATCTAATTTTACGTCAAAGTTTTGTGTTAAACCTTTTTCATTGCTGATATCTCTGTATCCACATGTTAGATTCTCTTCATGCTTGGTAAAGGATATCTCTATAGCATTACCTTTCATATGGAATATCTAAGTCTCTGGGTCAAGCCTCTGGGTCAAGCGCCTGGGTGGGCTGTCTGTCTGTCCGTCTGTCTGTCCATCTACTTTTACGTCAAAGTTTTGTGTTAAACCTTTTTCATGGTTGATATCTCTGTAACCACATGTTGGATTCTCTTCATGTTTGATAAATGATTTCCTGATGCCTGTCCCTTCCCCCACCCATGGTGACCTTGACCTCAAGGACACAGACTTAGAAATTTTACATTTGGTTAAAGTTTTATGTCGAACTTTATAGATGCCTGTATGTTCTATTTGATGCCCTCACTCCCTTAGTCCATTTAGAAATTTTATGTTTGGTTTAGCTTTTACAAGCACATTTATAGATTCTTATAGCTTCTTGACTTCATTCATATTACATACAAGCTCAAAAGATATATCAGAGGGTGATGCTGGCCGGGGTTATACGTGACCCACTGGTCACTTTCTCTAGTATAGAAATGTTCTGCTATGTGAATAAAAATTGTAAACCTCAGCATGTTAAACCCAGATATATTATTGTCCCGAGGTTATAAAACTTTTTCATGCTCAACGAGCATGAAATCTGTTCTGCTTATAAATTTTAAAATGCAAACAATTGTTGTCATTTTAAAATTTACGGGCAGGACAAACTACATTCATTGCTGTTTCATGTATTAATGTATTTTGAGCATTATAAGTTTCATGCTCAGTTGAGTTGAGCATGAGAAAAATTATATAATCTCAAGGCCAGATCAGCTGTCTTCTCAGAAGTTGATTGTCTGATGTAAAACACATCACGTGAACAAATCTTGTGAAATGGTCACTCCCCTAAACCCCTCTTTATATAGAGAAAACTGGAGGTTAAGGGGTATACATTATTTTTCTTATTTCTGCTCCAGGGCATAAGTACAGGACATACTCATTAGAACCATTAGGTTGTGGGTGCTCGTAAGAACTGCCTCATTTAGGCGGTTCTAACAAGTACCCGCAACCTATGTTTGCGGTATAAATAAGAAAAATATCAAGGATTTTCATCAGAAAAGAAGCCATTTTGGAGATGTGAAAAAATGCACTATGTCACATGGGTGTGTTACCGTAATACGTAGGAAGTCTGCTGTGAAGCAGAACATACTTGAATAAAAATTGTTAGAACCCAAATATATATATTTTTTAAACAGTATAGATCCAGATCAGCGGGCTTATCAGAAGCCAGTTGATCAGGATCTGTACTGTTCCATTCTGCTTCTGAATCCATGGTAAAATTGAAATCATGCAACACAAATGGCAGAAGCACCTCAAGCGATTCTAAGTAATGAGGCATTCTAACCAATGTCTATAATATTTTTTGTTTCTTGGTCAATGGTGTATAAGTTTACATGAATCTTTCATGACTATGGATTCGATATGGTTTTTTTTCAATCTGAGGGAGGCCATAGCCGATGGAAACCAAAGCTTAGCCTTTAGCTAGCGATTCATTCCATTGAGATTGTCGTTGTAATGGGTTTTGTCGTTATAACGAATGTCGGTTTAAAGAGAGTTGAGTGTATTGGATTAATGCTGATAACCTTGAAAATCATTTGCATACTTATCCTTGACACCCAGATGCAAAAATATTTATTGAAACCTCAGGGAGTGAAGCGTATTGAAATATCATCACCTTTACAAGTCCGTGAAATGAACACCCCCATAACCCCACTTGATATAGAGAAAACTGGGGTTCATGGGGGTATACATTATTTTTCTTATTTCTGCTCCAAGACTTAGGTTGTGGTTACTCACTAGAACCAACTCAACGAGGCGGTTCTAACAAGCACCCACATCCTATGTTTGCAGTACAAATAAGAAAAATGTCTTGGATTTTCATCAGAAAAGTAGCCATTTTGGAGATGTGATAAAATGCACTATGTCCCACGGATGTGTTATCGTAATATTCAGCAGGGTGAATGTTAACGTTAATTTAATTTTCAGATTTAGGAAGACCAAGAAAAAGACTGACAGAATTAATGCATAAAACTGCTCTATTGCCGACACCAACTGATCAAAAGTTATGGGCGCAAGCTACTAGAGAATGGGAGTTAAGGTTTAGACTCAGTCCCCTGGAGGTATTGTCATCAGCTGGCAAGGTCACAGGGGTTAAGTTTGGTGTTAATAAACTAGAGGTGAGGCCTAAAAATTCATTATGATAACACACTTGTGTGACAAAGTGGCTTCTTTAACCCTTGTCCTGCTGAATATTCTTTCATATATCCAAAGTGGTTACTTTTCTGATCAAAATTTGTTATATTTTTCTTATTGCACGACCCGCAGAAAAAGCGACCGACTGAAGTCGGTTGATTTCTAAGAGTGCCCTATAATCAACATGTCATTCTGTCAGTCTGTCTGTCCGTCTGTAACCCGTTTGTGAAAATTGGTGATAGTGACTTAACAGCTTGGAATATTTAAACAATTTTTGGCATACTGATAGATATCAATGAGATCTAACCAATGATCTTGCGAAATATTACATTCCATTTAGTATAGCCTTGCCGAGGCGAAAAATGTGAAATTTTCAAACTGCTTCTCCTCTGAAACCGTTGGGCCGATTGAAGTGAAATTTCATATGGAGCCTCTATGGGATAGGGGAAACCAAAACCTGCTCATGGGGTCCAGGTCACATTACCAAAATGGCCGCCAAGCCATATATGGTCTGTCTGTCTGTCTGTCCGTAACCCGTTTGTGAAAACTGGTGATAGTGACTTAACCGCTTGGAATATTAAAACAATTTTTGGCATACTGATAGATATAAATGAGATCTAACAAATGAACTTGCAAAATATTACATTCCATTTAGTATAGCCTCGCCAAGGTGAAAAATGTGAAAATTTTCGAACTGCTTCTCCTCGGAAACCGTTGGGCCGATTGAAGTCAAATTTCATATGGAGCCTCTATGGGATGGGGGAAACCAAAATTTGCTCATGGGGTCCAGGTCACATGACCAAAATGGCCGCCATGCCATATATGGTAAAAACCCTTCAAAAATAGTACTCTCCAGAACCACTGGGCAGATTTCCACGAAACTTGATAAATAGCATCTGGGACTTGGGCCCATCATAAATTGCTAAAATGGTGACCCTGGGTTGACCTTGACCTTCTTTGTGCCTAGGTCAAACTTTGACACATATGCTTTTGTTGGAATATTTAAACAATTTTTGGCATACTAATAGATATCAATGAGATCTAAGCAATGACCTTGCGAAATATTACCTTCCATTTAGTATAGCCTCGCCAAGTCGAAAAATGTGAAAATTTTCGAACTGCTTCTTCTCGGAAACCGTTGGGCGGATTGAAGTCAAATTTCATATGGAGCCTCTATGGGATGGGGGAAACCAAAATTAGCTCATGGGGTTCAGGTCACATGACCAAAATGGCCGCCAAGCCATATATGGTAAAAACCCTTCAACAATAGTCTTCTCCAGAACCACTGGGCAGATTTCCACGAAACTTGATAAATAGCATCTGGGACGTAGGCCCATCATAAATTGCTAAAATGGTGACCCTAGGTTGACCTTGACCTTCTACGGCCTAGGTCAAACTTTGACACATATGCTTTTGTATTGGAAAAGTGAGAAATGCATTTTATCCTGCAAATGATTCAGAATACAGTACTAAAGTATAAGATATATTTTTGCTCCTTACGATAAGGCGCATTTATTAGCTCACCTGAGCCGAAGGCTCATGTGAGGTATTAGTATACCACGAGCCGTCGTCCGTCGTCCACACTTTCAACGAAGTATATCTCTGGAACCAGTGGGCCGGCCTTGATCAAATTTCATATGAACCATCATCAGGTAGGGGGAAAGGCTGTATTAGGTTTTCGTGCAGATCGGATGAGAACTCTGGTTGCCACAGCAACAAAGAGCTCCCCTAAGGCTTAACATAGGAAAAAGCTTGTCATCACTCTAGCTCCGTCAATTTTTTTCTGATCGACTTCATTCTTGCAGATAACGAGGACAGGCATGAAATCTCGATCAAATTCGATTTTGGGCTGAATCGGATTATTCACTCAGGAGTTACGTGCCCTTGAGCGTTGAAAAAATTGCCTATTGACTTAACATGGGGAGAATGTTGTCATCACCGTAGCTGCTTCAATTATTTTCAGATTGGCTTTATTCTTGCAGATAACCAGCACAGCCATGAAATCTCGGTCAAGTTCGATAACTGGCAGAATCGGATCATTCACTTAGGAGTTACCTGCCCTTGTGTGTTTTTGCATTAGGGTTAATGGGAATTTCAAAAATGTATATCTTAAAGACTACTTGGCTAACTTTGATCAAATTTCATGTGACGCATTATTGGGCAAGTGGAAAGGCTTCATTAGGTTTTCAGGCAGATCTGAGTGGAACTCTGGTTGCCATGGCAACATCTAGCTCCCATAGACTTCACATAGGAAAAAGCTTGTCATCACTCTAGCTCCGTCAATTTTTTCCTGATCGACTTCATTCTTGCAGATAACCAGTACAGGCATAAAATCTCGGTCAAGTTCGATTTTGGGCCGAATCAGATAATTCACTCAAGAGTTACGTCCCCTTGAGCGCCCGAAAAATTGCCTATCGACTTAACATGGGGAAAATGTTGTCATCACTGTAGCTGCTTCAATTTTGTTCGGATTGGCTTCATTCTTACAGATAACCAGCACAGCCATGAAATCTCGGTCAAGTTCGATAATTGGCAGAATCGGATTATACACTTAGGAGTTACCTGCCCTTGTGCATTTTTGCATAAGGGTTAATGTGAATTTCAAAAATGTATATCTTGAAGACTACTTGGCCGACTTTGATCAAATTTCATGTGTAACATTATTGGGCAAGTGGAAAGACTGCATAAGGTTTTCATGCAGATCTGAGTGGAACTCTGGTTACCATGGCAACATATAGCTCCCATAGACTTAACATAGGAAAAAGCTTGTCATCACTCTAGCTCCGTCATTTTTTTTCTGATCGACTTCATTCTTGCAGATAATAAGGACAGGCATAAAATCTCGGTTAAGTTCGATTTTGGGCAGAATCGGAATATTGACCTCGGAGTTACGTGACCTTGAGCGACAAAAAATTTGCCCATAGACTTAACATAGGGAAAATGTTGTGACTACGATAGCGACTTGAATTTTTTTCAGATCAGCTTCAAACTTGCAGGTAACGAGGACAGACATAAAATCACGGTTAAGTTCGATTTTGGGCCGAATCGGATTATTTGCCTTGGAGTTACCTGCCCTTGAGCATGAAAAAATACGTTGTGACCACGATAGCAACTTTATTTTTATTCAGATCAGCTTCAAACTTGCAGGTAACGAGGACAGGCATAAAATTCCGGTTAAGTTCGATTTTGGGCCGAATCGGAATATTGACCTCGGAGTTACGTGACCTTGAGCGACAAAAAATTTGCCCATAGACTTAACATAGGGAAAATGTTGTGACTACGATAGCGACTTGAATTTTTTTCAGATCAGCTTCAAACTTGCAGGTAACGAGGACAGACATAAAATCTCGGTTAAGTTCAATTTTGGGCCGAATCGGAATATTTGCCTTGGAGTTACCTGCCCTTGAGCATAAAAAAATACGTTGTGATCACGATAGCAACTTTATTTTTATTCAGATCAGCTTCAAACTTGCAGGTAACGTGGACAGGCATAAAATCTCAGTTAAGTTCGAATCGGAATATTGACCTCGGAGTTACATGACCTTGAGCGACAAAAAATTTGCCCATAGACTTTACATAGGGAAAATGTTGTGACTACGATAGCGACGTGAATTTTTTTCAGATCAGCTTCAAACTTGCAGGTAACGAGGACAGACATAAAATCTCGGTTAAGTTCGATTTTGGGCGAATCGGATTATTTGCCTTGGAGTTACCTGCCCTTGAGCATAAAAAAATACGTTGTGACCACGATAGCAACTTTATTTTTATTCATATCAGCTTCAAACTTGCAGGTAACGAGGACAGGCATAAAATCTCGGTTAAGTTCAATTTTGGGCCGAATCGGAATATTGACCTCGGAGTTACGTGACCTTGAGAGACAAAAAACTTTGCCCATAGACTTAACGTAGGGAAAATGTTGTGACAGAAATAGCGACTTGAATTTTTAGCTCACCTGAGCCAAAGGCTCCAGTGAGCTGATAGTATACCAAGGCTCCGGAGTCCGTCGTCTGTCGTCCGTCCATCCGTCGTCCACACTTTCAATGAAGCATATCTCAGAAGGCAGTCGACCAATCTTGTTTAAATTTTATGTGTAGCACCATTGGGCAAGGGGAAAGGCTGCATTAGGTTTTGGAGCTAGTCTGGTTCATTTAGTCCTTCATTCTTCTTTCTCTCCATATAGAGATAATAGACCAATGTTAAATTTTTCATCAAAGATTTCTCAGGAACTATAAAAGCTAGAAGCATCAAATTTGGTATTCAATAGAATAATGATGACTTATTTTGTGTAAGAGACATTGGGCTTTCTCAGCTTATTTGTTCATCTGTTCTTTCATTCTTCTTTCTCTCCATTTTGACCAATGTTAAATTTTCGTCAAAGATTTCTCAGGAACTATAGAAGCTAGAAGTCTCAAACTTGGAATGCAATGCAATAATGATGACTTATATCCTGTAAGGGTCAATGGGCTGGATTCTATTAGCAGATTTAGTAGTCAAGTCTGTGAATTGTTAAAACTTAAGTTCCTCAGGTGAGCGGTTTAGGCTCATTGAGCCTCTTGTTGGGAGAACCGTTTTAGGTCCAGGTCACATGACCAAAATGGCCGCCATACCCATATATGGTAACACTCATAAAGCTAAAAGCATCCGGCGGGTCGTGCACTTCAGCTGAAGCACTGGTTTGTTTGTTTGTATTGGAGTTAAACAGCCTAGTCAACACTATTTTAGGTCAGTTTACCTATCCACACTTTTCCTGGGCAGGCTTATATGTAAGCGGTTGATCAGTACAGTGCACATTCTTTCACCAGAAACTGATAACTGCCCTTCTTGAATCAGCGGAAGGGAGAGAATGACCATAGAAAAGATTTCATGATCAATCTCCACAAAAGAATGTTGCCGACTCTAGCAGGTATCGAACCCGCATCTCCTGATCTCCAGTAGACATGCACGGGCCTCCGTGGCCTAGTGGTTAAGAGCGCTGACTCTTGATCATTAGGTCTCTCACTGCTGTGGTTCCAGCCTCGCTCGGGTCACATGTGAGACGCCAAGTTCTGCAACGGAAGGTCAGGTGGTTTTTCTCCGGGTACTCCGGTTTTCGCCCACCTCTGATTAACAATCGGCGTGATATAAGTGAAATAATCTTGAAAGGGCCGTAACCCCCCCCCCCCCAAAAAAAAAACAGTAGACATGCGTCGGACTGAGCTACTGAGGCCGGCTTTTCTTATTCATACTCCAACATAGGTTGTTGGTGCTCGTTAGAACCTCTGAGCATAAATAAGAAAATAATGTATACCACTGTAATTCCCAGTTTTCTCTATATAAAGTGGGGTTTAGAGGGTTATTCATTACACGAACTTGTTTACAAGATAGTTAGAAAGATAAAGACTGTAAATCAGTCATTTCAACCAATCAGTCTGATGCATATAACCCACAAAGAGGGTTGATGTGTTGTTAAACACCAAGGCCCAGTTTTTCAAAGTATTGTTATCTTAAAGGACTTGTTAGTGATCAGAACTTTAGCTGTTTCTAGCGAGTACGATATCCAGTACTCAGATATTTTGCTAAAAAAATGTAAGTAGCTTTTGCTGAAAAAATGTAAGTGGTTTTTGCTGAAAAAATGTAAGTAGCTTTTGGTGAAAAAATGTAAGTAGCTTTTGCTGAAAAAATGTAAGTAGCTTTTGCAAATGCAAAAGCTACTTACATTATTCAGCAAAACTATTACTGTTTTTGCCTTATTTACTGAGCAAAGTTTTAACGGTATGTTGTCTCATGAAATTGTTAGTTTTGAAAAATTGGCCCCAAATCATCATTATCAACCAGCCAACAAAATATGTAAAATTAAAATTCACTTCAGTAGTACCGAGATTATCAATGTAGTTGTGAAGTAAATGTGCCTATAACAATTCAGGCCTAGTTTAAAGAACAAGCTCAGTCTTACCAGTAGAAGTAAAACAAAGATCAGGAATCGATACAATTAATTTACTCCAGGTCTGTGCATTTTCCATTCAATGAGGGCCCAAGTGTTCAAAAGTAACAGAGTTATTACCGGGGTAGTACTGTACCCAATAAATGAATCATTAAAAATTTGATTATTTAATATGACAGATATTTTTGCTGCTCAAGTTGCTTATTTTTTTTCACCAAAATACCATTGTAAGAATATTGAAGTTGCTAGATCTGGCACTGGACCTGTGTGTCTCAAACTACACCTGTATCAACCGTTCTAGCAATTACAGTATCTAAAATTTTGTTATTTTTGCTGAAAAGAAACGTGAGCAGCGTTTGCATTTGCAAAAGCCAGCTTTTGCAAAAGCTACTCACTTTTTATCCCCCGACCGAATAGGTTCGGGGGATATAGCGATCAGCCTGGCGTCCGTCCGTCTGTCCGTCCGCACCAACGAAACGACATTTAGGGGGCAAAAAATTTGGACAGTTTGACACTTAAGTATATATTCGTGAGTCCAAATGCGGTTTATTCCGTTATTTGGGTACTTAAGTGGCAAAAATTTGCTCTTAGGTGGCTTGCCGCTTAAGAGAATTTGCCGCTTAAGTAGTCAATATGCCGACGCCTAGCCACTTAAGTATCCATTCGTGAGAATGTCTGTCCATCCGTCCGTCCGTAGACGCAACGTTGTGATGGCCATAGCTCCTATACCCTTTGCGATTCATTGATGGTTCTTGGCGCAATTGTTCTCAAGGCCGAGACGGCGTGTCATGTGCAAGAACCAGAACTCTGGATGCCATACTTTTTTAGTGATCTCCCCTTTTAATAAAATAGAATGACTACTTTGTGATGGCCATAACTCCAATACCTTTTGAGATATATTGATGGTACCTGGCACAGTTGTTCACAAGGCTGAGACGACATGTCATGCACAAGAACCACAACTCTGGTTGCCATGGTTTTGGTGTTATCTCCCCTTCCCATAAAATAGAGTGACAACCTTGTGATGGCCATAACTCCTATACCCTTTGAGATTCATTGATGGTTCTTGGCACAATTGTTCACAAGGCTGAGACGGCGTGTCATGCGCAAGAACCAGAACTCTGGATGCCATACTTTGTTAGTTATCTCCCCTTTTAATAAAATAGAATGACTACTTTGTGATGGCCATAACTCCAATACCCTTTGAGATATATTGATGATACCTGGCACAGTTGTTCGCAAGGCCGAGACGGTGTGTCATGCACAAGAACCACAACTCTGGCTGCCATGGTTTTTAGTTATCTCCCCTTCCAATAATATAGAATCACTACCTTGTGATGGCCACATCTCTAACACTCTTTGAGATATATTGATGATACTTGGTACAGCTGTACATGAGGTTAAGCAGGTGTGTCACGTGCAAGAATCACAACTCTGGGTGCCCTGGTTTTTTAATTATCTCCCCTGACAATATAACCTTGTGATGGCCATAACTCCAATACCCTTTGAGATATATTGATGGTACTTGGCACAATTGTATACAATGTTGAGACTGCATTTCATGCCTAAGAACAACAACTCTGGGTGTTATGATATTTGAGTTATCTCCCATTCCAATATAATAGTATGACAACCTTGTGATCATCGTACCTACAATACCCTTTGATACATATTTGTGGTACTTGATGCAGATGTACACGAGGTTTAGCAGGTGTGTCATGCTCAAGAATTACAACTCTGGGTGCTCTGGTTTTTTAATTATCTCCCCTGGCAATATAACCTTGTGATGGCCATAACTCCAACACCCTTTGAGATATATTGAAGGAACTTGGCACAATTGTATGTGGAGATATGCGTAAAGTTTTAAGGTTAACCGTACACCAAATATTTATAGACTTATGCTCCTTTGAAAATTTGGGTAAACATTTTCATTTCCGTACAACTCCTCCTACAGTTTTCATCCAATTAACCTGAAACTTTGTAAATAGTAAGGCTACAAGGTGGAGATGTGCGTAAAGTTTCGAGATTAATCATACACCAAATATTAATAGAGTTATGCCCCTTCGAAAATTTCAGTATACATTTTCATTTCCGGATAACTGCTCCTACAGTTTTCATCTGATCAACCAGAAACTTTGTAGATAGCAAGACTATGATGTGGAGATATGCGTAAAGTTTCAAGTTTAACCGTACACCAAATATTTATAGACTTATGACCAGCTTGTGATCACCATATCTCCAATACCCTTTGAGACATATTGATGGTACTTTGTACAGAAATACATGAGCTTAAGCAGGCATGTCATGTGCAAGAACCACAATTCTGAGTGCCCTGGTTTTTTAGTTATCTCCCCTGACAGTATAATCTTGTGATGGCCATAACTGCAATACTTTTGTGATATATTGCTGGTTTAATTCTGGTGCACTTTCTATTGGTGAACAATCTTCTGAAGGCCATATTGGCTTTTGGTCGGGTTTTTTGCCATCTCTTCAGATGGCTATTTTTTCAGCAAAAATATTGTTATTTTCACCATACTCAATGATCAAAGTTTTAATTATATGTTAGCTAACAACGTCATTAGTTTTGAACAAGTGGCCAAGGTGTTGGAGCTTTTGAAGTTTGACTGTATCTTGTATTGTACAGGGAAACGATCTTGTGAACCAGAAGGCAGTTCTTACTGATCAGCAGGAAACCATACCTTGTGGACTGGTCCTACGAAGTATAGGCTATAAGAGTATACAGATAGACCAGTCTATACCCTTTGATTCACAAAGAGGAGTGGTTCCAAATAAGGCCGGGAGAGTTATTGGGACACCAGGTATTCATACAGTTTGTTTGTTTGTATTGAGGTTTAACGGCCCAGTCAACACTATTTTAGGTCATCTTTGATCCGGTCAGTTTATCCTATCCACCCTTTTCCTGGGCAGGCTTATACGTAAGCAGTTAACCAGTACATTGCACATTCCTTCGCCAGAAACTGACAGCTGCCCTTGTTGAATCACCGGAGGGGAGAGATTGACCGTAGAAAAGATTTCATGATCACTCTCCATGGAAGAAAGTTGCTGACCCGGCAGGTATAGAACCCGCGTCCTCCTGATCACCAGTCAGACACGCACTTGACTGAGCTACTGAGGCCGGTTCATACAGTTTGTTGCTACTGTAATGGTCCTAAGAATTGGGACACATAGGCCTTAGCAAACAGTGCAGACCCGGATCAGACTGCTCCTTCAGGACTGTTTGCCATTCAGTCTGCAATTTTTGGACTCCTTGCTGGATCATGAAACAAATGCGTTAAAATTTTATGAGACTTATAGGTGTCTGAATTTGTTTTAGGATTTTTAAGCTATTACTCTAATATGGGGAATGGATGGATATGACTGATGTAATTTGCGTCATGAGAAAACCTGTTCTCAGGGTTTTATGTGGTGCCGTTTTACTATTTAATACAATTTCGAGATATCTAACATTATTGATATCTATAATTATCAATATTTTTTGATATAACAAAATGTAATCAATGATATGTAATATATATTTCTTGATATGTACAAATTTGTTTTATGATATTCTTTATTCCTTTGCATGAATAGATATCTAAAAATCCAATTATAGATATCATTTAAAATGCTGAATTATAGATATCACAATTTTCAATAATGGATATCAGAAAATACATTATGGATATCAAAAAATGTAATTATTGATATCCTAAAATGTTCTTCAATATTTTAATATCTATATATTGAATAATTGATATCTTTAATTGGAATTATAGATATCTCTTAATATATTATGGATATCATAAAATAAATAATAGATATCTAATATTATTTATAATCTATTATATTTGTTGAAATCCTATATTTTTATTATAGATATCATTAATTTTATTTATAGATACGTGTATCTTGAAATTCGATGAAATAGTAAACTGGCACCTCATAGGGTTTGTGATCTGATAAGACACAAACAGGCTCAGCTACTCTAAGGAGTCTTCAAATTTTACATACACAAACTAGATGTGTTATACTATTCAAGCAGCAGACACAAAGAAGCTGATCAGACTGCATTGATGCACAGGATGATCTGCATTGTTGTTGTTGGAAATGACAAAAAATGGCTTTCTCCTGACATGGCTCATTCTTACATGGTAAACAGCTTTGAATGATTGATGGATGGATCGATCGATTGGTTGAATGATTGATTGATTGATGGATTGATTGATTGAATTTGGTCTCACAGATCAGCAAATATGCATGATAAAACAATGTGATTTTAGATAAATGCATACTGAAATGAACATATAAAACAAATCACACAGCCTGTATCAGTACCAAGGATGGCCAAAGAAAGACTGATTTGTTGTTCTGTAGACAGAGCAATCAGCTCTCTGAAAATGAACATATTCTTTCTGAGATAAAACATGGTATGCCGTATATTTACCTGAAATCAGATTGTTTTATCATGCATATTTGCTGTTCAAAGAGAAACTGATTTGTTGTCCTGTAGACTGAGCACTGAGCTCTCTGGAAATGAGCATATTCTTTCTGAGAATAAAAGTGGTATGCGCTGTATTTACCTGAAATCATATTGCTTTAACATATTTGCTCATCAAAGAGAAACTGATTTGTTGTCCTGTAGACTGAGCATTGGGCTCTCAGGAAATGAGCAAATTCTTTCTTTTAAAAGTAGACCGCTAATGATAGGAACCTCATTATCTTGAACACCTATTGCTCATTAACATGGCTGATTTGAACTTGTAAAGTGAAATTCCGCTAATGTGACCACCTAAAATTGAGACTAATTTTGCTTTAAAAAGCTCATTTAGTAGGTTGCAGTTGTTCCTTTCTTGTATTTTCTGCATACAGTGCCCTCTGGTCAGAGATCACCTTTGGCACTGTTCAAAAGTGGTCTTAAAGACCACTTTTGAACAGTCCCAAAGATGGTCTAAATATACAAATTTTACTTGTACTTGAGTCAACTTGAATGAGAAACTTTTGTGATACCTAGTTCCAGATAATATACTTATATAAGAAACTTTTGTGATACCTAGTTCCAGATAATATACTTATATAAGTGTATTTAGGACTATGAGAGATTTTTCAAATTTATCATGAAAATTTATGTAATGTATACTAACTAAAATCACCTCATTTAGACGATTCTAATGAGTACACACAGCATACCATTTTTATGATAGATCTGAAAGATATCCCTAAATTATCATCATTTTGCCTCTTGGCATGGTGTTTTAAATAACAAATTTTCATGGTCTTTCTTCCTTCCATTTCGCCTTAACCCCAGAAGGGGACAGATGGTGTACATTATACACACTCCAGGTTTGCAGGATGAACGCCTACACAGTAATCGTTATTACTATAGGGGTCTTTAACCTGCACAGGGGATGACTCTCCCTGCACATGGGGCCTCCAGTTAACATCCCGATCCGAAGGATGGTGCACTTGATGACATTCATCCCTGCAAATGTTGCCAATGGATTATGTTTGGACACCTAAATTTTATCACTGCTGCCAGGGATCAAACCGGGGGCCTCTAGCATCAGAGGCAAGTGGACTAACTCTAGCATCAGAGGCAAGTGGAGCTATCAGGCCTCGATGAGGCAAATGTTTTTTGCGGTTGAAGTTTGACCGTACATTGCTGCCAGTAGGTGGGGCCTTCTTTGGCTCATAGGTGATCTTATTGTATGGTAATGCTCTGTTGTCTGTCAACATTTTCAAACATATTCTCTTCTGAAACCACTGGCTGATTGAAATCAAATTTCATGTGGAGCATCCATTAGATGGGGATTGAAAGTTTGTTTGCGGAGTATATGTCACAAGACCAGTATGTCTGCCATGTCCATATAAGGAAAAAAAAAACTTCAAAAATCTTCTCCAGAGCCAGTGGGCCGCTTGTCATGAACTTGGTACATAGCATTTGGGATTTGAGCCAATCATATATTGTTTAAATAATGACCCCTGGATGACCTTGACCTATTTTAGGCCAAGGTCAAATTCAGTCACATAGGCTTTTGTACAGGAAAATGTCAAAACCATCTATTTTTCAGAAACCAATGCAGCCTGTGATGGATTGCAATAAGCCAAATGTTTTAATGAAACTACATGAGTATTCAGGCTCAAGGGCATTCTGTGACTTAATATGAGTTTGGTCACAAGGTCAATAAGGCTGCCATGCCCGTGTCTGGTAAAAACACTTCAAAAACCTTCAACGGAACTAATAAATTAATTGCCTAGAGTCGTCACTGTCCTCTTGTTTTTTTCAGGTTTATACTGTAGTGGGTGGGTGGGGCGAGGTCCAGTTGGTGTTATATTAACAACAATGAGTGATGGTTTTGAAGTGGGCAAACTGGTTCTTAAGGACATGGAGAGCAGTGCAGTAGAGGCAAAATCTGATAGAGAGGAAGCTTTCAAGATATTACAAAGCAGAGGTTAGAAGCTTGATATATGAAAAATAAATTCTGCTTTGACTTTTACCATAATTAGCTCGCCTGTACGAAGTACATGGAGAGCTATTGTTGTCACCTCGGATGGCGTGTGCATTTGCGTTCCCGTCACACTGCGTTAAAGTTTTTCAAATGCTTATATCTGAACAGTCACTCATCACAGACCACTCATATTTGGAACTTAAGTACCTGGAAAGGTCCTCTGATGTTGAAAGAGAACAGACCCCTGGGTTCATGCCCCGGGGTGGGGCTAGGGGTCAAAATCTAGAACACCTTTGTAATTCTGTGTTAAAGTTTTTGAAATGCTTATATCTCAACAGTCTCTCATCACAGAGCATTCATATTTACAACTTGGATACCTGGGAATGTCTTCTGAGAGTCCAAGACAACACACCCCTGAGTTCATGCCTGGGAGTGGGGATGGGGTGGGACTAGGGGTCAAAATCCAGGACACCTTTGTAATTTGTTGTATACCTTTCCATTATACTAACAAGTTATAGACACAATTGGTTATACATGAGCCAATCAAGTGACATTGGTTCAAGTGTAAAAGGGTGAAGGTCATGGTGACCTACATTTCACGGTCCAGTGATTTTGCCTTATATCTTGACGTCTATTTGTTGGAGTAATGTCATACCTGCGATATTAGTTCCATGTGACTCCACGATTGACCACAAAATATATCTAGGTTACTGTGACCTATATTTCATGGTTCAGCGATTTTGCCTTTTATCTCGAATACTATTTGATGGAGAAATGTTATACCTGGATGATTAGTTCCATGTGACCCAATAATTGACCGCAAGATATATCTAGGTCATCGTGACCTACATTTCACAGTCCAGTGATTTTGTCTTTTATCTTGAAAACTATTTGATGGAGAAATATTATACCTTGGTTATTAGTTGCATGTGACCCCATTATTGGCCTCAAAATATATCTAGGTCACTGTGACCTATATTTCATGGTTCAGCGATTTTGCCTATTATCTCGAATACTATTTGATGGAGAAATGTCATACCTGGATTATTAGTTCCATGTGACCCAATAATTGACTGCAAAATATATCTAGGTCATGGTGACCTACATTTCATGGTCCAGTGATTTTGTCTATTATCTTGAATACTATTTGATGGAGAAATGTTATACCTGGGTTATTAGTTGCATGTGACCCCATTATTGACCTCAAAATATATCTAGGTCAGTATTACCTACATTTCATGGTTCAGTGATTTTGCCTATTATCTTGAATACTATTTGATAGAGAAACGTCATACTTGGATTATTAGTTCCATGTGACCTGATAATTGACCGCAAAATATATCCAGGTCAGTGTGACCTATATTTCATGTTTCATTGATTTTGCCTATCATCTTGAACACTATTTGATGGAGCAATGTCATACCTGGATTATTTATTCCATGTGACCCCATGATTGAGCTTGAATTATATCTAGGTCAGTGTGTCCTATATTTCATGGTTCAGTGATTTTTCCTATTATCTTGAATACTATTTGATGAAGAAATGTCTCACCAGGATTATTAGTTCCATGTGACCCGATGATTGACATAGAAATATATCTAGGTCCTTGTGACCCATTTTCATGGTTCAATGATTTTGCCTTATAATTCAGACACAATTTGATTCTGAAATGTAATATCTGGAATATATGTTCCATGTGACCTGATTTTTGATCTCAAATATATCAAGGTGAGTGTGACCTATATTTCATGGATCATAAATTTTACCTTATATCTTGAAGTTGCGAAACAGGCAAGCTATGCTGTCATGCGACAGCTCTTGTTTTATCACATGATGTCAGTGGTATTCTGTGGCATAACCTCTTTAATATTTTCCGTATGAACCTTGTTACATGAAACCATGTCTTCATTGAACACGCCTATATAAATTTGGCCCCCTTGAACCCCCTTTTATATTGTAAAACTGGGGTTTACAGGGGTATACCTTATTTTCTAATATCTGCTCTAAAATATAGATTGTGGATACTCCTTAGAACTGCCTCAATGAGGCAGTTTTAACGAGCACCCACAATGTATTTTTTGAGCAGAAAATTAATAAGAAAAATATCTCAATTTTTCATCTTAAAATTTTGGTTTTTGAGGCGGTAAAATTTACAATGTATTTGTATAGCCATGTGTTTGTGATGTTGACAAGGTAAAACACAAATGTGCTTGGTAAGCTACACAACATCATGTTAACAAGTCTGTTACATGTAGACCCCACTGAAACCCACTTTATATAGAGAAAATTGGGGTTTTGGGGGTATTAATTATTTTCCTTATTTCTGCTCAAAAACATAGATTGTGGGTACTCGTTAGAATCACCTCACTGACGGGCCTCTGTGGCCTAGTTGATAATAGTGCTGACTCTTAAACATTAGGTCTCATGTGGTTTGAGCTTGGCTTGGGTCACATGTGAGACGCCAAGTTCTGCAATGGAAGGTCAGGTGTCTTTTCTCTGGGTATCCTGGTTCTTGCCCACCCCTGATTAACGATCGGCTCGATGTGAGTGAAATAATCTTGAAAAGGGCCGTAAAACCAAAACCAAAAAAAAAATCACCTCACTGAGGTGGTTCTAGCGAGCACTTACAGTCTATATTTGGACTAGAAATAAGAAAACTGTCAAACATTTTCATCTGAAGAATGTTAGTTCTAGAGCTAAGATAGGTACCATTTTAGTCCCTGGGTGTGTTTCATTCTAATCGATAATAATAGCCAGAGTTTTTAAATTTTTTGACATAGAAACTAGAGGTTTATCATATGACATCGCGTCTGAGAGTGTAATAACGCCATGTATTATTTTCGATAATCCACTTGTGAATTAAATATGCATATTAGCTAGATACGTCCCGTAACGTTACATGTACGACGTCCTTAACGACGTCGCTTTTCCTAATGGCGGAATATTGATATTTTTGTTAAACAATTGTGAATAAAATGCGTTTTAAATGTCATATGATAAATAGAATCTTGCATTCGTGCACATGTATTATTGAATTTATTAACTAGTTGAGAAACAGGGATAAAATGCTCGGCAAAGCCTCACATTTTATCCCTGTTCCTCAACTCGTTTAATAAATTCAATAATACATGAACACTCATGTAAGATCCTCTATGTCAACAATTTATTAAACTCGTTGAGGAAAAGAGATAAAATGCTCGGCAAAGCCTCGCATTTTATCCCTTTTCCTCAACTCGTTTAATAAATTCAATAATACATGGACACTCATGTAAGATCCTCTATACATTGCATGATCCAAGCAGTGCCCACAAAAGTGCTGATCAGCCTGCATGAAAATGGGTTTTCTTGCACACCAGACAAGGAAATCCGTAATTTTACCCTGGGATAGAAATTTATGTTCTGACCCTGGTGTTCCGACCCCAAATCGAATATAATCGCGTGTTTGATAAATGCACTGGTTGATTACAACCTCATGCGCGGCGGCGTCATGCGTGACGTCACTAAACATTCCTGTTGTGTCATCACAAAATGGCGGACGTCGGTAACCGAAGTGACAGCAGCATTAAAAATTCGCAATAGAAATGGAAGGTATGCAAGAAAAAGAATCCAATATGGGTGTGAGGGGTGGATAGATAAATCCGTCCCTCGGGATCACTGTCCGGCATCACTCGGCAAGCCTCGTGATGCCGGACAGTGTCCCTCGGGACGGATTTTTCAATCCACCCTTCACACCCATATAAGATTCTTATATTCTCATAATGTGGTTCATAATTTTGTAACTTGCTTAATCACAAAATGTCCCGAGTGAGTGTTTGAGTTCTACGTCTCACCAACAGCTAAGGTCTTACGGAGACGGGGGAAAAATGAGAGGAAAAAAAATGTCCCAAAACAACGTATTGTGTGTAGACGCTATTAATCAATCAGCATATTACATGTTTTTTTTTTTGTTGTTTTTTTTTTTTTGGAGAAAATACAAAGAAAAATGATTCTGCTTTAAAAATGTCACAAGAGTTGTTGAAAGGCTTTTTCATTTAAGGGGAATGGGAACACCTTCAGGGGAGGCAACTCCTGCAAAAGTATTTTTGTCTCCAATGTCAATAGGGGTCAATCTAAAAGGAAAGAACTTGCTCCTGAGGAGCAAATTCTTTCCTTTAAGAGTAGACCCCTTTTCAGTGGGACAGAGCTTAAAGAAAAGCTAACAGGAAGTCACAAAAGTTGTCTCCCTTTGAAAAACGCTGGAAAAGTCTACCAGGTGTTCCCATTCCCCTTAAAAATGTCACATGAGTTGTCAATCATATGAAAGTTTCGGAAGGAATTTTCCATAAATTTAATATGAACTGACCAGTAATGTTCTTCCCTCTGTTAACAAAAAGGGCCCGATACATCCACAGGCAAATGTTTTGCTGGTTAAAAGATCTTCGCTTTCATTTGCCCATGAAACTGTACAGTAAAATTCCGCTAATAAGACCACCTAAAATTAAGACTAATTCGGGTTTAAAAAGCTTAATTTCGAAGGGCACAGTTATTCTTTCCTAGTGTTTTCAGAAAACAGTGTCTTCTGGACAGGGACCTGGAAAGGTGGTCTTAATATAGGAATTTTACTGTATAGGGAAAACTGATTCCAAGCAATTCAGAAGATGCTGTATACTGCCAGGCAAGTAGTTCAAAATGTTCGGGAGTCAGGGTGTTATTTAAAAAATTTACTTAGAAAATGTCTGAACTGTTTGCAAACAGTGAATTTCCTGATCACAGTCTGCTCTGGGCCTGCACTATTTAGGGTTGTCCCTTTTTAGGGGTTTCCCTTGTAAAATCGATAAAAGATGGCCCAGACAATTTCTCTTATATTTGTCTTTTCTTTTTATCTTCATCATCCGACAGGTTTACAAACAGTTTCGTTCCATGACTGGGAGAAGATTGATGCTGTTGAATGCCAGAAGGGAGAACATATAGGAAAACCAAGGGAGAAGATAGTGAAGATTGATGAGTGGCTCAGACTTGCAGCTTAAGGGGAATGGATACACCTGGCAGATTTTTCCACCATTTTTCAAGGGGAGACAACTTTTGGGATTTCCTGTTCACTTTTCTATAAGTTCTGTCCCACCGAAAAAGGGGTCTGCTCTTAAAGTAAAAAAAATTGCTCCTCCGGAGCAAATTCTTTCCTTTAAGAGTTGACCCCTATTGACATGGGAGACAAAAATACTTTTGCAGGAGTTGCCTCCCCTGAATGTGTACCCCATTCCCCATAAAAGCATTTCTCACATTGCCTGCATTCATTGAGGCGGTTGTATCGAGCACCTACAACCTATGTTGGTGTATAAATAAGAAAAATATCACAAATTTTCAGGTCATATTCACAGCTGCTGGACGTGTTGCTGAACACACTGATTATATTCACAGCTGCTATATGTGTTTGTGAAAACACAGTTCATATTCACAGCTGCTGGATGTGTTGGTGATTGGTGAACACAATGTTTATATTCAAAGCCATACCTGTGATATCTCCCTCAGCAGGAGGGAGATTCCCTCATTTTGATGCTAATTTTTGCCCAATTTTTGCTAAATTTTAGTAAAATTTTGGAGTCTCCCTCATTTGAATTGAGAATTTCCCCATACGAGAGCTACTATATGTGTTGGTGTAAACTCAGTTTATATTCACAGCTGCTATACCTGGTGGTGCTAATAGGAATTTTGTTGTGAATCTTAGAAATGTGCAATACTTCACAGTTCATCAAAACATACATTTTGAGACAAATGCAAGGTTTTGCAGATTGTCAAGCATTCTGTGTTTAAGTCTGGTATTTTGTTATTGTAAATGTTGAATTTTGTGTCATATACTCGAAAAATGTTTATATATACCACAGCCTCTTTATAAGACAGTTCATTATAACACAGTTTTGGATATAATACAGTTTAATGATGGATCCCAAGAATATTCAGATTTTATTTTCATACCCCTGCAGAAGTTTAGGTGGGGGGTATACTGGATTCAGCTTGTCTGTGCAGGCGAAAATTTAAGAGTTTAGGGGCTAGTGTTAGGATAGGATAACTATAGAAAATGATTGGATAATAATAGATTTATTCTGTAAACAAAAGGTTTAGGAGGTTAGCCCCTAAACCAAACAAAAGAATAACAAAAGAAATAGCTCTTAAACCTGAAATGATAGAACGTCCTTCTGCATACTTTCCTGTCTCTACAGTCTGTCTTTACCTGACGATTTCCACCAAACTTCAAACATGGCTTTGCATGTATGAGACCTCGGACGTGTTAGACCATCATCAAAATCTGATGCATGTCATGGGAATTATGGCCCTTTGTTCTTCAAATAATGCTGATTTTGCCTTTTTCTGGACTCTACTATTTCAAATCAACCAATTTCAACCAAACTTCATACATGGCTTTGCATCCATGAGATCGTCGTCAAATTCCAATGCATATCTTGGGAGTTACCGCCTTTTGTTCTTCAAATAATGCTGAAATTAACCGTTTCCGGACTCTACATTCTATGTGATTTCAACCAAACTTCATACATGGCTTTACATCCATGAGACTTCTAATGAGTTTGATCATCGTCAAAATCCAACATGTATCACACGAATTATGTCCCTTTGTTCTTCAAAAAATGCTGAAAGTAGCCGTTTCCGAATTCTACAGTCTGTGTTTACCTACAGATTTTCACCAAACTTGATACATGGCTTTGCATCCATGAGTTGTCCTGATATTTTATACATGTTCCTCATTTTCTCAAAAATCAGGGGTAACAACCTACGTCATAGCAGAGATGTCGTACCCATTTGAGAAGCGGCCATATTGGTGTAAATAGGGTCAATAAAATGCTTCAGACTTGATATGTACATTACCAGTCTTCAGAAAACATACTTCAGCTGGTAACGAACAATATTTGCATCCCACCAGTAAGCTAATTACACCTAGAAACATTGAAAATGCTTCGATAGCTTCGCCACAAGATTTGATTCGGCGCTGTAAACAATGATAGTTCCGACATCATTGCCAAATCAGCTTGTGTCGAATTATCTAAACAAAAGGCCACATTTCTGGGACAGATTTCAGTATGTTTTATTCTTTTATGACCTAATGCACCGACTGCGCCTACTTGTTGTGACAAATGCCTTTTGTGTAGCAAACGCCGGCAAACCTAAGAATGGTTATGACGTCACTGCTCTGACGTAGGTTGTTCCCCCTGAAAATGCTTCATTGCAATTCAATTTTTTGTCACTTACCGGTACTCATGGTGGGGAATATTTTAGTCGCTCTCCAATTACAGCTCAATCTAGTTTACCTAGCTTTGAAATCAATGCATATCTGAAACAAAAACGATATTTTCACATTATGAAAAGATCCTATATTTTCACATTGTGAAAAACAACATGACCATGTTATTTTTTCAGTAGCAGCATGTGTTACTTTTTTTGGTCAGTCACATATGAAATAAAAAGAAAATGTACTTTTTTAGGTGAATACCAAAAATATTTCATCTCATGTGTTGAAAACATAAGAATTTTCACATGTGCTTTGTACTCCAGAAAATTCTGATGTTTTCAACACACTTGATGATATATTTTTAGTATTCACGTAGAAAAGTAAATACGGTATCCTTGATATATAGAAAAATTATCATTAATAATCATTTTTCTTTATGATCTATATGCTGCATTAATATATACCATTATACTGGTAGAGTCTAATAAATGGTCAATTTTTCCATTTGATGTATTTATTGTTTTGTTTGGATATAACAAAGTTGTTAAACTAACATGGTTTCTGCTTTGGACCCCAACAGTAGTGTTTTAACACTCTGCATGCTGGGTATTTTAGCAGCAGATGGCATTTTAGAATATTTTTCTAATTTTTCCAGAAAACAGGATTCAACAACTCATTCAAATTGTCTCCTATTTGCATGAGATGTCAAGTCCTGTTTTCTAGGAAAAATAAGAAAAAATATCAACAATTTTTCATCTGCTGAATTAGTCCCTGGCTTTCACCCTTATGCTCATGTCCATTTCTCAAGAACTATTAGAGGTTCATAAATTGATACTTGGTACAAACTTGCATCTGGGGATAGTGATTTTATTGCAATTATCCATGTTTGACCTTGATCTACATTTCATGGTGCACACACAGGCACAGCATAGCCCTCAGCAGAATTGTTGCTACGTTGGGATTTACCTCTGGTACCTGTCTGAGCCAGGTCCCAGTTTCAAATCATGTTGATGCTGGATGTAATAATCTTGAAAAGGCTGTAAAACCCATAATAATAATAAAAGAAATCAGTCTTAACTATATGTTTATGTCCTATGACACACATACCTTTGCTTAGGATGGCTTATTTTCGATATTAAAAAAATTGTAAGTTAAATTTGAAATTTTCATTTTTAGCTCAGCTGTTTTCGAACTCAGCTGTTTTCGAAGAAAACAACAAGGTAGTGTCATAGCTCTGGCATCGTTGTCGTGCAAAAACTTGGACATTTTGTAATATCTCTGTCATTACTGAACATATTTACTTGAAACTCGGACTAGTTGTTCATTATGAAAAGGGGAACTCAAACCAATAAGTGCGGTAACCCTCAAAATATTTTTGGCACAGTTATGCCCCTTTTTCAACTTAGAATTTTGCGTCATTGTGGTGCAAAAACTTGGACATTTTGCAATATCTCTGTCATTACTGAACATATTTACTTGAAACTCGGACTTGTTGTTCATTATGAAAAGGGGAACTCATACCAATAAGTGAGGTAACCCTCTTAAAATTTTTGGCACAGTTATGCCCTTTTTTCGGCTTAGAATTTTTGTTCAAAAATTGTTTCAAAAACTTGGACATTTTGTAATATCTCTGTCATTACTGAACATATTTAGGCACAGTTATGCCCCTTTTTCGACTTAGAATTTTTAGCTCGGCTGTTTTCGTCATCGTGCAAAAACTTGGACATTTTCGTCTGCATTGTCGTCGTGCAAAAACTTGGACATTTTGTAATAGCTCTGTCATTACTGAACATATTTACTTGAAACTTGGACTAGTTGTTCATTATGAAAAGGGGCTGCAGCCGAGCGTTGGCACCCGCATGCGGTGCTCTTGTTCATCTTAGGATCTATACATGTAAATTGTATTTCATAGTTTGTTTGTTTGTATTGGAGTTTAACGGCCCAGTCAACACTATTTTAGGTCATTTTTGAGCCGGTCAATTTACCTATCCACACTTTTCCATTGGCAGGCTTATAGTTCTGTGGTGTATTCCTTGCTTCCAAAAGGGTAACCCTTTCTAGAACATACTTGACGTCACTACAGCTGGTGTCTGGGAATGTGTGGTGGCTGTAAAAAGTCTCCCTGCCCTACATTATAGTGTAGTTCATAGTTCTCATTAACTCCAAATTTTGGAGTAATTTACTCCAACTTTTTCATTTCTGACTCCAACTTTTTGGAAAGTCTCAATAGAAAAGTATGGTAAAACACAAACTTTTTCTGGAGGACAACATTTTTACTCCCATTTTCGAAATCCTAGTGAGAACCCTGTAGTTTATATTTTATTGTCCTTTGGGATCATTGATTCCATTGTGGAATTTTGAAAATATTTGAAGGTCACTGATGAGGCCTAAATGGCCGAAACCAGCTAGTCTGGCCCAGAAAACATGTACACTCCATATTTTTCAGTTCTGTGGTGTATTCCTTGCTTCCAAAGGATACCCCTTTCTAGAACATATTTGACTTCACTACAGCTGATGTCTGGAAACTTGTGGCGGCCGTAAAAAGTCTCCCTCCCCTTCCACATAGTGTAGTTTATATTTTCTTGTCCTTTGGGATCATTGATTCCATTGTGGAATTTTGAAAATATTTGAGGGTCACTGATGAGGCCTAAATGGCTGAAATTAGCTAGTCTGGCCCAGAAAACATGTACACTCCATATTTTCCAGTTCTGTGGTGTATTCCTTGCTTCCAAAGGATAACCCTTTCTAGAACATATTATACGTAAGCCGTTAACTATTACAGTGCACATTCTTTTGCCAGAAACTGACAACTGCCCTTCTTGAATCAGTAGAAGGGAGATAATGACCGTAGAAAAGATTTTCTATGCTGTGCCAGCCTCAGTAGCTGAGTTGCATGTGCATCTGACTGGTGATAAGGAAATCGCTTGTTCGTTACCTCTGGGAGCCGGCAACATTCTTGCTTGGTCATTGATTACGAACTTCTTTCTACCATCTTTCTCTCCCTTTGGCTGATTCAAGAAGGGCAGTTGTCAGTTTCTGACAAAAGGCTGTTCACAGTTATGGTTAACCGCTTATGTATAAGCCTGCCCTGGAAGTGCGGTTAGGTAAACTGACCTGCTTGATATGACCTCAGTAGTGTTGACTAGGCCATTAAACTCCAAAACAAACAAAATTCTATGTTGTCTTTATGTATTGTATACTGTTGTTCATATTGAAATAAATATTATGTGCTAAATCTGGTTGCTGCTTAATGGAATATATATATATATCCTTTCAACACATTCTGGCTTGGTCTTGATCTCCCCAACCTAGGTGAGTGGGTGAGTGTTTCAGTTTAATGACTCACCAACAGCTAAGGTCATAAGGAGACGGAACCCCGATTTACAGACTCATCCGAAAGTCTCTAAGCTAGGTGAAGTGAAGTTGAAATGCACTTCTACACCTTAAATAGTTCCTACACTTATGGAAAATGGGTGGCCGGCCTCGGTAGCTCAGTCTGATGCGCATCTGACTGGTGATCAGTGGGACACGGATTCGATACCTGCCGGGGTCAGCAACATAATCTCCTGGAGATTGATCACGAAATGTTTTCTACGGTCATTCTCCTCCTTCCACTGATTCAAGAAGGGCAGTTGTCAGTTTCTGACGAAAGAATGTGCACCATACTGGTTTACCACTTACGTATAAGCCTGCCTAGGAAAAGTGTGCATAGGTTTACTGACTGGCTCAAAAATGACCTAAAATAGTGTTTACTGGGTCGTTAAACTCCAATACAAACAAATGAAGAGAGGCAGCTGTTTCAAATATATTTTGCCCCCCTCATCAAAATAGTTGTACACTTACAGGAAAGCTCTGTTTATAGGAAAGTGAACCTGAAGACCCTTGTAAAAATGGCAGCAAATGTGCCTGGTGTATATGTTCGCCTTGAAACAGCAACAAAGAAAAATAAAGATATTTTGAACTTGAACAATTTTATTTTGTTGAACTCCAGCAATTTCTCTTGCAACAGCCTTCTTCTTGTCATTCTACATCTTCAACTCTAGGGCACACTGCAATGCCATGTTGTTGCATCCAGGGCCCCAGTTCCATATTCATATTCCAGTTCAGATGTAGCTGCATCTTCAAATCTAGGGCCAGGTACCTAGTCCTGTTGATGCATTTTCAAATCAAGGGCCCAGTACCAAAATACGTTGCTGCACCTCAAAATCCAGGGCCAAGTACTGAGTCACGTTGCTGCAGCCATATTGCTACATCTTCAAATCAAAGGTCATGTTACTGCAACTCCAAAATCTAGAGTTCAGTATGAAAGTCGGGTTGCTGCAACTTCAAATCTAGGGCCCAGTATCCAGTGATATTGTGGCATTTTCAAATCCAGGTCAAAGTACCAAATCATATTGCTGCATCTTCAAATCCACGGCCCAGTGCCAAGTCATGATGCATCTTCAAATCAAGAGCCCCGTTCCAAAATACATTGCTGCATTTTAAAATCCCAGGCCAAGTACTGAGTCAAGTTGCTGCTTCATCAAACCTAGGGCCATATTGCTGCAGCTTCAAATCCAGGGCGCAGTACCAAAGCCATGGTGCTGCAACTCCAAATCTAATCTAGGGAAGTCTTCAAATCCAGGGCCCAGTACCAGTCATGTTGCTGCAACTGCAAATCTAGGACCCAGTACCAAGTCGTGTTGCTGTATGCCGGGCTCGTTGGCTCAGTCGGATGCGCGTCTGACTGGTGATCAGGAGGACGCGAGTTCGACTCCCGCCGGGGTCGGCAACATTCTTTCGTGGAGATTGATCATGAAATCTTTTCTACGGTCATTCTCTCCCTTCCGCTGATTCAAGAAGGGCAGTTATCAGTTTCCGGCGAAAGAATGTGCACTGTACTGGTCAACTGCTTACGTATAAGCCTGCCCAGGAAAGTGTGGATAGGTTAACTGACCGGCTCAGAAATGACCTAAATAGTGTTGACTGGGCCGTTAAACTCCAATACAAACAAACAAACAAACATGTTGCTGTATCTTCAAATCTAGGACCGGTAATAAGTCATATTGCTGCATCTTGAAATTGAGGGCAAGTCCTGTTGCTGCATCTTCAAAACTTTAGCACAGTAGCCTGTCTTGTTGCTGCATCTTACAACGAGGGCCCAGTACCAAGGTCATGTCGCTGCAGCTCCGAAACCTAGAGCCCAGGACCAAATTCATTTTGCTGGAAATTCAAATTTAGGGCCCGTATTGTTGCGTTTTCAAATCCAGGTCACAGTACCAAATCATTTTACTGTTACTTCAAATCCAGGTCACAGTACCAAATCATGTTGCTGCATCTTCATATCCAGGTCACAATACCAAATCATATTGCTGCATCTTCAGATACAGGTCGCAGTACTAAATCATTTTGCTGCATATCAGAGCTGGGGCGCAGTACCAAATCATTTTGCTGCATCTTCAAATCCAGGTCACAATACCAAATCATATTGCTGCATCTTCAGATCCAGGTCGCAATACCAAATCATTTTGCTTGATATCAGAGCCATGTCGCAGTACCAAATAATTTTGCTGCATCTTCAAATCCAGGTAACAGTATCAAATCATGTTGCTACATCTTCATATCCAGGTCACAGTACCAAATCATATTGCTGCATCTTCAGATCCAGTTCGCAGTACCAAATAATTTTGCTGCATATCAGAGCCAGGTCGCAGTACCAAATCATGTTGCTGAATCCTCAGATTCAGCTCACAGTACCAAATCATTTTGCTGCATCTTCAAATCCAGATCACAGCACCAAATGATGTTGCATCCTCAGATACAGGTCACAGTACCAAATCATGTTGCTGCATCTTCAAATCCAGGTCACAGTACCAAATCATGTTGCTGCAACCTCAGATCCAGGTCACCGTACCAGATAATTTTGGTGCATTTTCAAATCCAGGTCACTACCAACTCATGTTGCTGAATCCTCATATCCTAAGGGAGTTATTACATGGGCTTGTGAACGTGATGCTGTGCAATACGAGTTCCACAGTGACCTAGAATATGAGCCAAGGCCATCAAATCTTATCTGTAGTCAGGACCCATCAGAATTATGCTGAGTATAGACTTTTGCCGGCATCTATTGTATATGTGTTATCAAATATATTGAGTCACGATCACCAAATGGAAATTTAAAGTGAAGGCAATGATTGTCCCTAGTAGCATTTTCACCAAACCTATTCAGCTAATAGGAGGTTCTGCAGTGAGCAATCTACAATGACCTATAAAATTTGCAATGCCACCGATACTCTATCTGCAACAACAAGATCCCCATTGCTGCTTTCTACAACTTTGTCAATGTGGGTGATCATGAGGTAAAATATATATATCTTTTCTTCTATTTTCTTTGAAATAAATGTTTTTTGTGTTATCAATGGTGGGTTCATTGAAACCAAATTACATGTGGAGCCTAATTGGGTAGGCAGAATGAATTTTGTTCGTAAGGACTGGGTCAAATGACCAGTATGGCCAATGAGCATACACATCATACCTTTTTTTTAAAAAAAAATAAGAAAACAAATAATATGACACTAAATTGAGCTATTAAGACCACCTATAATTTAGACAAATTATGATTTAACAGGATATTTAGAAGGTTTCAGTTACATGTTCTTTGGGTTTCTACACCCAGTGTCTTCCGAAACTAGACAACCTTTGGGGCTGTTCAAAAGTGGTCTTAAAGACAGTCCCAGAGGTGGTCTTAATATAGGAATTTTACTGTATATGTGTATCTAGAGCTCTGGGTTGAATTCTCTACGGACTCCGAAGAATGTGTTCGAAACAACCGTGGTTAACGAAGTATTGGTGTTCGAGCCATCGAAATTTCATTGTCAATGAACCGGGACACGACAAACCGATAGGAAATGGTGCGACAAAGCCTTCGCGATGGCCTTCGACAGACTCTGGGATATCCAAAGAGTTACAATCCATCACGTAAACACACCTATATAATTTTGACCCCCCCCCCCCCTTGAACCTCAGTAGTTTTCCTGTATGTATCTTTTCTTATTTCGGCTCTAAAATATAGATTTTGGGTACTCGTTAGAACCGCCTTGGAGTACCCGTAATTTATATTTTGAGCAGAAATGAGAAAAAAAAAATCATCCCAAAACTTTAGTGTTTTTTTTTTTTTTTTTTTTTTTTTTTTGGGGGGGGGGGGGGTCAAGTTTACTAGTGACAATGTATTTGTATATGCGTGTTTTCGTAATGCGGAAAATCTGGCCAGATTGACTTGGTGCGCAGGCTGATCTGAGTCTTTGCTGGTTGCTCTGTATGCATATCTAAACTCTTAGGCAGTAAATATTGTGTTTGAGATATTTTTACCCATACAAGCGTACCAACTACGGCGGACGTTACGTCCACAACAATGACAAACACGTCGTGATGCTTTGACGTTAGTGACGTTCGTTGCTAACGCCATTATTTCTAACGTAGTTAGCAATCCACTGCGGAAAGCCACGTTTCACAACAAAGATAATTATTATTGTATACATGGATAACCAACCAGAAAACAAAATGCAGGACAGTGATGCCATCCCTTTTCCAGCAAATTTAATAGAAGAATTGGATGATGCAGCGAATGCTTTTGACAATGGACAAGGAAAATTCGTGAAAGAAACGATTCCTCCAGTGGAACACCCGAGACCCACCAGCGATAGCACCGTTAGTGACGTAAAAGCGAATATTGACGGGATCATACAAAAAGTACACCATCTAGATATGACTATGAAACAATCCAGCTATGTAACAAGAGATGTTAAAGAAAACACAGATTGGATTTTAATGAAATTGAATAATTTCGAGGGCGAGATTATAGCAATTTATGATGGCATAGAAAGTCAAATAAAAGGAATATCCAAGCAGTTGTCTAGTATTGAAGAATCTCCAAAAGAAAAACCAAAGGACGTTGAAAATCTTATTGTCTGTATAGTCGAGAAACACCTGAATGCCAGACTTGGACACATAGAAGATAAACTGTCAAAGATTTTAGAAATGTTGTCAACAGGAATCCCAAACCACACTGCGCCTACAGAAAGTAAGAAAAGTCATTATTGAGCCATAGCATGAGAAGGCCTATAAGAACATCGGTGCAACCAGCAAAGGCGTGGAGCGCTTTGGTGCAGTGGTAGCGCATCGGATTTGTGATCGAGAGGTTGCGGGTTCGATCCTCACGCTTACCAAAGTGTTGTGCCCTGGCGCATGGCACTTCATCCACATTGCTTAAAAAAATAATGGTTACCACCCTGGTAATCCTGCTCGTAATGCTCAGATGTGAGCGAGTAGCAGTAATAGGAGAAAGAAAAAGAGATCACACTGTGCAGACTGGTTAGTCATCCCTTGTTGCACGAAATTTGTACGGCCTATAGAATATACACATGATATTGGCCCCGTCAAGCGATTTTGGTACTTATCGCCTATGCGAGCAGCGAAGGTTCAGGCGAGCCTCCGCATCCGCGCAGTCTCGCCAGAACCTTCGCTGCTCGCTCATACAAGCAGTGAATAAAAAGGAACCTTCAGACAGAAAGCCATATCCCTGGCCCCTCTGAATGGCTGGGCATGCGCAGTTAAAATGTGTCATGACGGAATGCTCGAAGACACAAATTCGCTTTGCGGGGCTCATATAGAGAGCGATAAGCTCTATACTGTCGGTTACCCCCGCCCATCGGGACTTGGAGAAATAGACTGGGCTGCATGCTGCTTCCACGCAGAGCTGAAACCGACTGCACTGCAAAGTAAACCGCTTAAAAGGTCCAAGCCTGCGCAGAAAAGGAGTGCGAGTCGGCCTGTCCATGCATATAAACCCCATTGGTTTCATGCGGCGGCAGGGACTGAGATGTCATTTCTTTCTATCTATCTATCTATCTATCTATCTATCTATCTATCTATCTATCTCTCTCTCTCTCTCTCTCTCTCTCTCTCTCTCTCTCTCTCTCTCTATCTATCTACTGATACTGCGTCGGTCACATTTGACCATTACCGCAGGTGTACATTACATACACTCCAGGTTTTGCAGGATGAAAGCCTACACAGTAATCATGTAATTACGGTAGGGATCTTTAACCTGCACAGGGGATGGTTCTCCCTGCACAGGGGGCCTCCAGTTAACGTCCCGATCCGAAGGACGGTGCACTTTATGACTTTCATCCCTGCAAATGATGCCAGTGGAGCGTGTTCGGACACCGAATTTTATCGCCGCTGCCGGGGATCGAACCCGGGACCTCTAGCATCAGAGGCAAGTGCACTAACCACTGAGCTATCACGCTCCACTAAATGTCGAATAAAAGCCCGACATTGTTTTTCTTAAAAGTCCCAAATTGGAAGCAGCGTCTCCAAAATGACCTAGATAGTGTTGATGGGGACGTTAAATCTCTAAATCAATCAAACAAACAAACCAACATTTATGAAACGGTGAAAATTTGTTCGAGACGGGTAATTCGAGGTATAATAGGGTTACCTTTTCGATTGTCTTTGAAATAAATGTATGTATTGTTAACTCAATTGAATCGCCTCATTGAGGCGATTCTAATGAGTTCAAATAACATAATTTTGAGGAAAAGGCAGAAAATTATCCGAAATACGTTCATATCTGAAGCTATCGGAGTTTTCACCAAGGAACTCAGTTAACATCATGAAAACACACCTATATCATTTTTACCTCCTTGAACCCCACTTTTATATAGTTAAACTGGGGTTAACGTGTGTAAACCTTATTTTTCTTATCTGCTGTAAAATATAGATTGTGGGTACTCGTTAGAAGCATCCGACATTTTCATCTTAATTTTTATCTAATTTTTTACTGTAAGTGCAGATGGATTTCGATAACCATTCGCTCACATGGACCAATCACATAAAGGACCATCAGTATATGAAACATGAAAAAGTAGCAGGCTAATGCAAATGAAGACTTTGAGCTGCTGGTCCATGCGCAATCTGATCAGGGCTAACTGCATAGCGGACTTGCACTACTGCTATACCTGGGTTAGACTTAGCTTTATACTGACGTTCACTATGATAGACAGCACACATCCAGAAGCCACGATGTCCCCAATTTGTTAGCATGAATGCTAGAAATATTAGGTTAACATGCGACTTTTCTTGATATTAGGGAAATGCCGCTATAAAGACCAGCTAAAATTTAAACTAATTACATTTGGGGAATGGGAATACACCTGGCAGATTTTTTCGCCATTTTTCAAAGGGAGACAACTTTCGGGCTTCCTGTTCGCTGTTCTATAAGCCGTGTTGTATTGAAAAAGGGATCTACTCTTAACCCTTTCCCACTCAGATACGTGTTTTTACGTGTCTGCACCCCCCCTTATGTTTAAGCCCAAAAAGCATCTAAAATCTGCATTTCTACCCCTGGATAGTTGTGTTTGCTTAAGGATTTGTTGGGCAAAAAAGTGACCTGTTTTTTCGCGCCCCTCCCCACTAAAAATATTCTGGGGGGGGGGGGATTGAAGGGGGGCAACGCCCCCCTCACATCCCGAAAAATTTTGGGTGTATGGCCCAACCGGCCGCTAAAATTTATATCTGAGGGTGTCTGGGGTCAAAAATGCCTGAAAATTGATGCTGATAAAACGTGCTGCAAACAGTGAAAATGGCCAGTGCCAAACACCTTAATTGTTGCCTTGACAGCTGTGTGAAAATTAAAATGTGGTCAAAAATTCATGTGAAAACACACTGTTTGCCAATTTTGAGATGCCCCCTCTTTACCATGACAACAATGATCAAGTCATGAAAGGTTGCATTTGAAAGGCTACTGCCCAATGAACATTCATACCGAGTTTGGTGTAAAACAGACCATCCATTATGAAACAATGGCTAGTTGAAGTTGCTGCCAGGTGCAACACTGTGAAAATCAGCGAAATTCACAAAATCCCTGAGTGGTAAAGGGTTAATGAAGAAATTCCCAAATGACCAAAATAATGTTTTTTCATCATTTTATTGCAAGAGACAATATTTCAGATATAATTAATGCATTTTAGACTAAAATTCAGTATGTTCCCAGATTGCAGTTAACCCTTTCCCACTCAGATACGTGTTTTTACGTTTCTGCACCCCCCCCCCCTTATTTTTAAGCCCCAGAATTACCTAAAATCTGCATTTTTACCCCTGGATAGTTGTGTTTGCTTTAGGATTTGTTGGGCAAAAAAGTGACCTGTTTTTTTTCGCGCCCCCCTCACATCCCGAAAATTTTTGGGTGTATCAAATTTATATCTGAGGGTGTCTGGGGTCAAAAATGCCTGAAAATTGATGCTGATAAAACATGCTCCAAACAGTGAAAATGGCCAGTGCCAAACACCTTAATTGTTGCCTTGACAGCTGTGTGAAAATTAAAATGTGGTCAAAAATTCATGTGAAAACACACTTTTTGCCAGCATTGAGATGCCCCCTTTTTACCATGACAACAATGATCAAGTCATGAAAGGTTGCATTTGAAAGGCTACTGCCAAATGAACATTCATACCAAGTATGGTGTAAAACAGACCATCCATTATGAAACAATGGCTAGTTGAAGTTGCTGGCAGGTGCAACACTGTGAAAATCGTCGAAATTCACAAAATCCCGGAGTGGTAAAGGGTTAAAGGAAAGAATTTGCTCCTCAGGCGCAAATTCGTTTCTTTAAGCGTTGACCCCTTTGACATTTTGACATGGGAGACCAAATACGTTTGCAGGAGTTGCCTCCCCTGAAGGTGTTACCATTCCCCTTACAATGGTTCAGTTAGGCTTTCCGTGTGTTTGTACACCAAGTGTCTTCTTCCATTATAAGAAGGAGACCTTCTTTGGGACTGTTTAAAAGTGGTCTTAAAGACTACTTTTTAACAGCCCCAATGCAGATCTTAATTTATTTCTCACTGACTTTTCAGAAGAAAAGGCAAGGAAGAATAAGGGACCTGATTCAGAAGGTACAGCCATCAGCAGCAAATGCCCTGAAACCGAACTAGAACATCTGAAGTCAGAACAGACAGCTGGAGGAGTAAAAGAAGATTTTAAGAATTGGAGCAACGCTAAGAAAAGAAGGGCAAGAAAAATGAAAGCGCAAAAGCGGAAAGATTTAGAGGCAGCAAAGGCAGAACAAAAAGGATGTGTCGGAGAGCATTTACAGAAGGAACCAGACCCCGAACGGCGAAGAAATTCAATTGTAAAACATCCCATTGAATCAGAAAATGTAGGTGAAGAAAATTCAGTCTGTGTGACGGGAAATGACAAGGAGAAAGAAACCGATGACAAAGTACATGTAGGTGCTGGCGATGAGACGGAAAGCAATAGCCTTGCTTGTAAACACCAACGGGACGATGGACAGAGAGTCGTGAACAAGAGGGATGGTCGTGATGGATGTAAGCCTAAAGGCCCTTACAAGGAAAAACATACAGATAGTGGAACTAATAAAGAGAATCACGTGTCGGTAGATACACGTGAGACAGATAATCAGTTAAAGAACAAGACTTATACAGACTTGGGTCTTAAAGTAAAAGACAGCAAGCCAGCATATAACAGCAAATACGTTTATAATGAGAACAGCTTTTCTAGTTTC
Organism: Lucinisca nassula; assembly: GCA_963580285.1. NCBI lineage: Eukaryota > Metazoa > Mollusca > Bivalvia > Lucinida > Lucinidae > Lucinisca > Lucinisca nassula. The sequence goes on along the minus strand of OY757011.1, from coordinate 73,000,046 downwards.
AGTCGCTTTCGTTTGGGTAGACAACCACTTTTCCTTCTATCATTATTTTCTTTACCTTTTAGATGGATTCTGCGCGACTAGCTCTAAAGATTTTTACGTACTACATGGGCAAAGACAAGCGAACAAGAAGACTGAAATCATTCTGCACACCCTCTCGGTTATAGGCCCCTGTCCATCGGGGCTTGTAGAAATAGATGGGCTGCATGATGCTTCCACGCAGAGCTGAACCCGACCACACACGGGCGACAGAGGAGACATGGCTTGAGATGTCATTTCATCTCAGTACCGGGTAAAAGTCCCACAAAATTGGAAGCAACGTCTCCAAAATGACCTATACAGTATTGAAGGAGACGTTAAACTTCAAATCAAACAAACAAACAAACCATCTCGGTTATAATGTAGCCTTCTGTCTTTATGAAGAAACTTTGGATCAAGGGACACTAGTATAGAGCACAGCGTAGACTCTGAGCAGACTGCGCAGATGCGCAGGCTGATCTGAGACTTCGCAAGGCGCACGTGCAAGAAGACTCCTTTTCGCTTTGTACGGCCCAATTATAATTTCATAAATTAAGGGTAATGGGAACACCTAGCAGATTGCATGACCCGCAGAAAAAGCAACCGACTGAAGTCGGTTTTTTCTAAGAGTGCCCTAAGATCACCGTGTCATTCTGTCATTCTGTCGGTCTGTCAGTCTGTCATTCTGTCTGTCCGTCCGTAACCCGTTTGTGAAAATTGGTGATAGTGACTTAACCGCTTGGAATATTTAAACAATTTTTGGCATACTGATAGATATCAATGAGATCTAACCAATGAACTTACGAAATATTACATTCCATTTAGTATAGCCTCGCCGAGGCGAAAAATGTGAAAATTTTCGAACATTTTTGAACTGCTTCTCCTCGGAAACCGTTGGGCCGATTGAAGTCAAATTTCATATGGAGCCTCTATGGGATGGGGGAAACCAAAATTTGCTCATGTGGTCAAGGTCACATGACCAAAATGGCCGCCAAGCCATATATGGTTTGTCTGTCTGTCCGTCCGTAACCCGTAAGTGAAAATTGGTGATAGTGACTTAACCGCTTGGAATATTTAAACAATTTTTGGCATACTGATAGATATCAATGAGATCTAACCAATGAACTTGCGAAATATTACATTCCATTTAGTATAGCCTCGCCGAGGCGAAAAATGTGAAAATTTTCGAACTGCTTCTCCTCGGAAACCGTTGGGCCGATTGAAGTCAAATTTCATATGGAGCCTCTATGGGATAGGGAAACCAAAATTTGCACATGGGGTCCAGGTCACATGACCAAAATGGCCGCCAAGCCATATATGGTAAAAACCCTTCAAAAATAGTCTTCTCCAGAACCACTGGGCAGATTTCCACGAAACTCGATAAATAGCATCTGGGATGTAGGCCTATCATAAATTGCTAAAATGGTGACCCTGGGTTGACCTTGACCTTCTTTGGGTCCGTCCGTAACCCGTTTGTGAAAATTGGTGATAGTGACTTAACCGCTTGGAATATTTAAACAATTTTTGGCATACTGATAGATATCAATGAGATCTAACCAATGAACTTACGAAATATTACATTCCATTTAGTATAGCCTCGCCGAGGCGAAAAATGTGAAAATTTTCGAACATTTTTGAACTGCTTCTCCTCGGAAACCGTTGGGCCGATTGAAGTCAAATTTCATATGGAGCCTCTATGGGATGGGGGAAACCAAAATTTGCTCATGTGGTCAAGGTCACATGACCAAAATGGCCGCCAAGCCATATATGGTTTGTCTGTCTGTCCGTCCGTAACCCGTAAGTGAAAATTGGTGATAGTGACTTAACCGCTTGGAATATTTAAACAATTTTTGGCATACTGATAGATATCAATGAGATCTAACCAATGAACTTGCGAAATATTACATTCCATTTAGTATAGCCTCGCCGAGGCGAAAAATGTGAAAATTTTCGAACTGCTTCTCCTCGGAAACCGTTGGGCCGATTGAAGTCAAATTTCATATGGAGCCTCTATGGGATAGGGAAACCAAAATTTGCACATGGGGTCCAGGTCACATGACCAAAATGGCCGCCAAGCCATATATGGTAAAAACCCTTCAAAAATAGTCTTCTCCAGAACCACTGGGCAGATTTCCACGAAACTCGATAAATAGCATCTGGGATGTAGGCCTATCATAAATTGCTAAAATGGTGACCCTGGGTTGACCTTGACCTTCTTTGGGTCCGTCCGTAACCCGTTTGTGAAAATTGGTGATAGTGACTTAACCGCTTGGAATATTTAAACAATTTTTGGCATACTGATAGATATCAATGAGATCTAACCAATGAACTTACGAAATATTACATTCCATTTAGTATAGCCTCGCCGAGGCGAAAAATGTGAAAATTTTCGAACATTTTTGAACTGCTTCTCCTCGGAAACCGTTGGGCCGATTGAAGTCAAATTTCATATGGAGCCTCTATGGGATGGGGGAAACCAAAATTTGCTCATGTGGTCAAGGTCACATGACCAAAATGGCCGCCAAGCCATATATGGTTTGTCTGTCTGTCCGTCCGTAACCCGTAAGTGAAAATTGGTGATAGTGACTTAACCGCTTGGAATATTTAAACAATTTTTGGCATACTGATAGATATCAATGAGATCTAACCAATGAACTTGCGAAATATTACATTCCATTTAGTATAGCCTCGCCGAGGCGAAAAATGTGAAAATTTTCGAACTGCTTCTCCTCGGAAACCGTTGGGCCGATTGAAGTCAAATTTCATATGGAGCCTCTATGGGATAGGGAAACCAAAATTTGCACATGGGGTCCAGGTCACATGACCAAAATGGCCGCCAAGCCATATATGGTAAAAACCCTTCAAAAATAGTCTTCTCCAGAACCACTGGGCAGATTTCCACGAAACTCGATAAATAGCATCTGGGATGTAGGCCTATCATAAATTGCTAAAATGGTGACCCTGGGTTGACCTTGACCTTCTTTGGGTCCGTCCGTAACCCGTTTGTGAAAATTGGTGATAGTGACTTAACCGCTTGGAATATTTAAACAATTTTTGGCATACTGATAGATATCAATGAGATCTAACCAATGAACTTACGAAATATTACATTCCATTTAGTATAGCCTCGCCGAGGCGAAAAATGTGAAAATTTTCGAACATTTTTGAACTGCTTCTCCTCGGAAACCGTTGGGCCGATTGAAGTCAAATTTCATATGGAGCCTCTATGGGATGGGAGAAACCAAAATTTGCTCATGGGGTCAAGGTCACATGACCAAAATGGCCGCCAAGCCATATATGGTTTGTCTGTCTGTCCGTCCGTAACCCGTTTGTGAAAATTGGTGATAGTGACTTAACCGCTTGGAATATTTAAACAATTTTTGGCATACTGATAGATATCAATGAGATCTAACCAATGAACTTGCGAAGTATTACATTCAATTTAGTATAGCTTCGCCGAGGCGAAAAATGTGAAAATTTTCGAACTGCTTCTCCTCGGAAACCGTTGGACCGATTGAAATCAAATTTCATATGGAGCCTCTATGGGATGGGGGAAACCAAAAATTGCTCATGGGGTCCAGGAAACATGACCAAAATGGCCGCCAAGCCATATATGGTTTGTCTATCTGTCCGTCCGTAACCCGTTTTTGAAAATTGGTGATAGTGACTTAACCGCTTGGAATATTTAAACAAGTTTTGGCATACTGATAAATATCAATGAGATCTTATCAATGAACTTGCGAAATATTACATTCCATTTAGTACAGCCTCGCCGAGGCGAAAAATGTGAAAATTTTCGAACTGCTTCTCCTCGGAAATCGTTGGGCCGATTGAAGTCAAATTTCATATGGAGCCTCTACGGGATGGGGGAAACCAAAATTTCCTCATGGGGTCCAGGTCACATGACCAAAATGGCCGCCAAGCAATATTTGGTAAAAAACCTTCAAAAATAGTCTTCTCCAGAACCACTGTGCAGATTTCCACGAAACTTGATAAATAGCATCTGGAACGTAGGCCCATCATAAATTGCTAAAATGGTGACCCTGGGCTGACCTTGACCTTCTTTGTGCCTAGGTCAAACTTTGACACATATGCTTTTGTGTTGGATTTTATCCTGCAAACGATTCAGAATACAGTACTAAAGTATAAGATATATTTTTGCTCCTTACGATAAGGCGCATTTATTGGGGGAACCGTTTTATGTCCAGGTCACATGACCAAAATGGCCGCCATACCCATATATGGTAACACTCATATAGCTAAAAGCATCCGGCGGGTCGTGCACTTCAGCTGAAGCACTGGTTTTTTCCATTTTTCAAAGGGAGACAACTTTCGGGGCTTCCTATTCACTTTTCTATAAGCCCTGGCCCACTTCTTTCCTTTAAGAGTTGGTCCCTATTGACATGGGAGACAAAAATACTTTTGCAGGAGTTGACTCCCCTGAAGGTGTTCCCATCCCCTTAAATGACAAAAAATTGATTTAAAAAAAACCTGTGTTTAAACAAAGATTCATTGTGTGATTTATTTTGTTGTAATCGAATCTACGGCTATCATGTTCGTGAGCAGTGTTATCTACTGCAAGCTCAGTGACTGCTCAATAACAGTATGAGTAAAGAAAATTGGTAGTTTCCTGTCTTTTATGGGCGTTTCTGCTTGAAAACATGAACCTTTTCTTGATCTGTTGGAACCATCGAGTTTTTTTTTTCTATCGCCCCAATAAACACATACAGTCATGTTAAGAGAGCTACGTTTCTTTTAACCAGAACACAGTTTCCATTCTTTTAGTCCTGCCTGATCGTTTGTCTTTTCCCGTCTTTTATGGGCGTTTCTGCTTCAAAACATGAACCTTTTCTTGTTCTGTTGGTACCATCGAGTTTTTTTTTTTCTATCGTCCCGATAAACACATAAAGTCATGTTAAGAAAGCCACGTTGTTTTTTTTAACCAGAACACAGTGTCCATTCTTTCTGTCCTGCCTGATCGTTTGTCTTTTCAAATATCCAGACGTCACTGTACAGAATCGCAGGTCACATGAAAAGCAGAAGGCGCCGTAGCAATCATTACGAAAACACGTCTATACAAATAGATTGTAAATTGAACCGCTGACAGACGTTTACAATGAGAACAACTGTTCCATTTTAAATCGCTTTCGTATCGGGAGACAGCCATTCTTCCTGTTTCTTTGACAAACCTACCTTTCGAGTCCATAAATAGAGAATACCAGGTTCGTGTCTTTTGATATCAAGTTTATAAGGCAAGGCTTCGGGAATGCTTGTAAAATCGCGAGGCTTGCCGAGCGATTCTACATGCATTCTGGAAGCCGAGCCTGATAAACTTGATATCAAATGACACGAATCTGGTGTTCTATTTATCAGTTTATCCCCCTGTAAACCCTTTAAATTGGAAATTATCGGTCACTTACCGATTGTCCTCAGGGCGTCCCAACATTCCGGTGCGGAATATAATCGACTAGTGTATTTACTATCAGCTGACCGATTTTTCTAGTAATAATAATATTTTGGCCATTTATCCGGTTGTCCGGTTCATTCCAAAAGTGCATTATCACGTTGACGTGATAAAGCTCACTTGTCTTGAGATAGCATATCCTTATCAGGTAAATGGGTTACAATGCACTATACATAGGGGGTAACTGATAAAACGTAAACCCTTGCAAAATAGAAGACATCAAAGGGAAAGGAACACGAGCCTAAATCAATATCACTATAATGAAACCGTCACAGGCGGACGCCTAAAGGACAGTAACTATCACTCAAAATGGTCAAACGGCTACCCAATTTAGAAAATAAGATATTAACAATACACACATACACACAAGAAAGACGGATTACCACGACAGATGAACCGTCATGGAACGGCCATTTTTTTACTGAGAGGCTTAAATCGATTTTACGTGGCCACAATTCTCTGCGAACAAGATATCTTGTGCGCACAAGATAATATGTCGTGCGCAATTATCATGCGCGGATAACATAATTTATCTTGTGCGGACAACATAATATCCTGTGCACACAAGATGTTATCGCGCACAAGATATTATCTTGTTCGCACAACATATTATCTTGTTTGCACAACATATTAAAATAAACTGCATGTCCCTTCCAGGGTTCCGTATGAAACCTATGGAGTTTAGTTTATACTAATTTATTTTAGTTTGAGAGGCAGTGACTTTTCTTTTTACACAAACGCTACCCATTTACACCTGGGTGGAGTGGGCCAGTGGCACTACGTGTCTTGCCCAAGAACAAACCTGGATTCGAACCCACAACCTCTCGTTCATAAGTCTATCGCGCTTACCACTGAGCTATCGAGGCCGCCGATGGAGTTCACAAGGGTGTTGTTCATTGTTAACCTTGTATTTCACTTGAAGATAAAGATGTGCGTATCGCTAGAATCACTTTAGCCAGGTGGTTTTGACGTGGACCCTCTATCTATGTTTCAAACATAAATATCACACATTTTCATCAGGAAATGTCATTTTAGGAACTCGAAAAACAGTATTAAATTGTCTTTCAGAACAGATCATTGGGGAGTGTCACATGCAAGAATGACAACTCTGCTTGTCTTCATTTTCGAATTGTTTCCCCTCATCCATACATGATTATTCCAGTCTCGGCGGAAAACCCTGAAAAACAGCCCAGCCCCAGATCAGAACGTGGCGTCTGATCAGGGTCTACACTGTTTGCCAACTGGATTTTCTGTCAAAATGAAATAAAAATAAAAAAATTAGGCCTGACAACCCATACATGAACAAGTGCCTCGCATGCGGGTGCCAACGCTCGGCTGCAGTTTCTTTTAGAAAACAAAAATTCTAAGTCGAAAAAGGGGCATAACTGTACTAAAAGTATTTTGAAGGTTACCTCACCTATCGGTATGACTTCCCCTTTTCATAATGAACAACTAGTCCGAGTTTCAAGTAAATATGTTCAGTAATGACCGAGATATTACAAAATGTCCCAAATTTTTGCACGACGACGCAGACGACGCCAGAGCTATGACAATACCTCGTCGTTTTCTTCGAAAACAGCCGAGCTAAAATGGACTTGTCCAACACATAGCAATGGAAGAGTCCACCAGTATACAGTGCGTTATTCAAATGAATAAAATGGGGCGTTTAGGGTCTTTAAACGGCACGAACATTAACTGCTGTGAAGCTGAATAGGTGCTAATTCATTACAGTCGAACTTCAATGGCTCGAACACCTTTTGGACCATCCATAAGTGTTCGCGATAGGGGTAGTTCGAGCCACTGAGGGTTACCGCTAGGAGGCATAACGAGATACTTTTGAACATCTTTTAGATGTTCTGTAATGAAAATTTATGCTGTGTGTACTCATTAGAATCGCCTCACCCTCACCGAGGCGATTCTAATGAGTACACACAGCATACATTTGCAGGATAAAAGTCTAAAATCTTCTTAATTATCCCCCACTATTGCTTGTGAAAAAGGATTTCCCTAGGGGCTCAAGAGCGAGTTCGACTCAGCCATGGTAAACGAGCCAACGGTGTTCGAGCCATCGAAGTTCTACTGTATATGGATATCTGGAACTTTCGGTTGAATTCTCTACGGACTTAAAGAACGTGTTCGAAACAATTGTGGTTAACAAACTACTGGTGTTTGAGCCATCGAAGTTTTATCGTTTATGAACCGGGGCACGACAAAACCGATAGGAAATGGTGCGATCAGGAAAGTCTCAAAGCTTTCGCACTGGCCTTCGACAGGCTCTTTGCTATCCAAAGAGTTATAATCCATCATCACCATCACCATCACCATCCTAATAATATAGGATCATATAGAGGGATAGATAGACAGAAAACACACCTATATAATTTTGACCCCCTTGAACCCCAGTTTTATACAGGAAAACTGAGGTTTAGATGGGTAGACCTTATCTTTTCTTATTTCTGCTCTAAAATATAGATTTTGGGTACTCGTTTGAACCGCCTTGGAGTACCCATAATTTATATTTTGAGCAGAAATGAGAAACAAAAATCATCCTTAAACTTTTTTTTTTTTTTTTTTTTGGAGGGGGGGGGGGGGGGGTCAAGTTTACAATGTATTTGTATATGCGTGTTTTTGTAATGCGGAAAATCTGGCCAGATTGACTTGGTGCACAGGCTGATCTGAGTCTTTGCTGGTTGCACTGTATGCATATCTAAATTCTTAGGCAGTAAATATTGTGTTTGAGATATTTTTTTTTTACCCGTACAAGCGTACCAACTACGGCGGACGTAACCGCCCCCACCCATAGGGGCTTGAAGAAATATATGGGCTGCACGATGCTTCCACGCAGAGCTGAATCCGGCCCGCACACTAGTACTGGTAAACCGCTTAGAGGATCTAAGCCTGTCCAGGAACCGCGGTGCGAGGCGGACCGTCCATGCTAATAAACCCTATTGGTTTCATTGGGCGACAGGGCTTGAGATGTCATTTCATCTCAATGTCGGGTAAAAGTCCCACAAAATTGGAAGCAACGTCTCCAAAATGACCTTTACAGTGTTGACGGGGACGTTAAACCTCAAATCAAACAAACAAACGGCGGACGTAACGTCCACAACAATGACAAACACGTCGTGATGCGTTGACGTTGGTGACGTTCGTTGCTAACGCCATTATTTCTAACGTAGTTAGCAACCCACTGCGGAAAGCCACGTTTCACAACAAAGATTATTATTGTATACATGGATAACCTACCAGAAAACAAAATGCAGGACAGTGATGCCATCCCTTTTCCTGCAAATTTAATGGAAGAATTGGATGATGCAGCGAATGCTTTTGACAATGGACAAGGAAAATTCGTGAAAGAAACGATTCCTCCAGTGGAACATCCGAGACCCACTAGCGATAATACCGTTAGTGACGTAAAAGCGAATATTGACTGGATCCTACAAAAAGTACACCATCTAGATATGACTATGAAACAATCCAGATATGTAACAAGAGATGTTAAAGATAACACAGATTGGATTTTAATGAAATCGAATAATTTCGAGGGCGAGATATTAGCAATGTTTGATGGTATAGAAAGTCAAATAAAAGGAATATCCAAGCAGTTGTCTAGTATTGAAGAATCTCCAAAAGAAAAACCAAAGGACGTTGAAAATCTTATTGCCTGTATAGTCGAGAAACAACTGAATGCCAGACTTGGACAGATAGAAGATAAAATGTCAAAGATTTTAGAAATGTTGTCAACAGGAATCCCAAACCACACTGCGCCAACAGAAAGTAAAAAAAGTAAGTCATTATTGAGCCATGGCTTGAAAAATCATATAAGAACATCGGTGCAACCAGCAAAGGCGTGGCGCGCTTTGGTGCAGTAGTAGGGCATCGGATTTGTGATCGAGAGGTTGCGGGTTCGATCCTCACGCTAACCAAAGTGTTGTGTCCTTGAGCGAGGCACTTCATCCACATTGCTTAAAAAAATAATGGTTACCACCCTGGTAATCCTGCTCGTAATGCTCAGATGTGAGCGAGTAGCAGTAATAGGAGAAAAAAGAAAGACAAAGTGATCACACTGTGCAGACTGGTCAGTCATTCCTTGCTGCACGAAATTTGTACGGCCTATGGAATATACACATGATATGGGCCCCGTCAAGCGATTTTGGTACTTATCGCCTATGCGAGCAGCGAAGGTTCAGGCGAGCCTGCGCATCCGCACAGTCTCGCCAGAACCTTCGCTGCTCGCTCATACAAGCAGTGAATCAAGAGGAACCTTCAGACAGAAAGCCATATCCCTGGCCCCTCTGAATGGCTGGGCATGCGCAATTAAAATGTGTCATGACAGAATGCTCGAAGACACAAATTCGCTTGGCGGGGCTCATATAGAGAGCAATAAGCTCTATACTGTCGGTTGCCCCCGCCCATCGAGACTTGGAGTAATAGATTGGGCTGCATGCTGCTTCCACGCAGAGCTGGAACCGACTGCACTGTACTGGTAAACCGCTTAAAAGGTCCAAGCCTGCGCAGAAAAGGAGTGCGAGTCGGCCTGTCCATGCATATAAATATGTTCTATAAAAGGGTTATCCTTTGGAAGCAAGGAATACACCACAGAACTGAAAAATATGGAGTGTACATGTTTTCTGGGCCAGACTAGCTAGTTTCATTGGTTTCATGCGGCGGCAGGGACTGAGATGTCATTTCGTCTAAATGCCCAGTAAAAGTCCGACATTATTTTTCTTAAAAGTCCCGAATTGGAAGCAGCGTCTCCAAAATGACCTAAATAGTGTTGAGGGGGACGTTAAATCTCTAATCAATCAAACAAACCAACCAACATTTATGAAACGGTGAAAATTTGTTCGTTTGCAGGAGTTGCCTCCCCTAAAGGTGTTCCCATTCCCCTTATAATGGTTCAGTTAGTCTTTCTGTGTGTTTGTACACCAAGCGTCTTTTTCCATAATTAGAAGGAGACCTTCTTTGGGACTGTTTAAAAGTGGTCTTAAAGACTACTTTTTAACAGCCCCAATGCAGATCTTATTTTATTGCTCACTGTTTTTCAGAAGAAAAGACAAGGAAGAAGAAGAGACCTGATTCAGAAGGCACAGACATCAGCAGCAAATGCCCTGAAGCCGAACTAGTACATCAAAAGTCAGAACAGACAGCTGGAAAAGTAAAAGAACCAGGAGAACAAGCAAATAACCAAGAACAGCGAGATCCCACAAATTTTAAAAATTGGAGCAACGCAAAGAAAAGGAGGGCAAGAAAAATGAAAGCGCAAAAGCGGAAAGATGTAGAGGCAGCAAAGGCAGAACAACAAGGATGTGTCGGAGAGCATTTACAGAAAGAAACAGATCATGAACGGCGGATAAGTTCAATTGTAAAAAATCCCATTGAATCAGAAAGTGTAGGTAAAGCAACTACAGTCGGTGTGACGGGAAATGACAAGGAGAAAGAAACCGATGACAAAGTACATGTAGGTGCTGGCGATGAGACGGAAAGCAATTGCCTTGCTTGTAAACACCAACGGGACGATGGACAGAGAGTCGTGAACAAGAGCGAGGGTCGTGATGGATGTAAGCCTACAGGCCCTTACAAGGAAAAACATATAGATAATGGAAATAATAAAGATAATCACGTGTCGGTAGATACAAGTGAGACAGATGGTCAGTTAAAGAACAAGACTTATACAGAGTTGGGTCTTAAAGAAGAAGACAGCAAGCCAGCATATAACAGCAAAGACGTTTGTAATGAGAACAACTTTTCTAGTTTTAGTCGCTTTCGTCTGGGTAGACAACCACTCTTCCTTCTATCTTTCTTTTCTTTACCTTTTAGATGGATTCTGTGCGACTAGATATTTACGTACTACATGGGCACCGACAAACGAACAGGAAGACTGAAATCATTCTACACACCCTCTCGGTTATAGGCCCCTGCCCATCGGGGCTTGAAGAAATAGATGGGCTGCATGATGCTTCCACGCAGAGCTGAACCCGACCACACACGGGCGCCTGGGGCGACATGGCTTGTGTTGTCATTTCATCTCAATATCGGGTAAAAGTCCCACAAAATTGGAAGCAACGTCTCCAAAATGACCTACATTTATACAGTTGACGTAGACGTTAAACCTCAAATCAAACAAACAAACCCTCTCGGTTATTATGTAGCCTTCCGTCTTTATGAAGAAACTTTGAATCAAGGGACACTCGTGTAGCGCACAGCGTAGACTCTGATCAGACTGCGCGGATGCTCAGGCTGATCTGAGTCTTCGCTAGGCGTACGAGCTAAAAGACCCCTTTTCGTTTTGTGTGGCCCAATTATAATTTCATAAATTAATGGGAATGGGAACAAATTCTTTCCTTTAAGAGTTGACCCCTATTGACATGGGAGACAAAAATACTTTTGCAGGAGTTGCCTCCCCTGAAAGTGTACCCATTCCCCTTAAATGACAAAAACGTCTGTTTAAAGGCATTTATTCCGTAACAGTAGAACACACCGTGTGTCCATAATTGTTTTATTGCCCCCTGTGATATACTGACTATAGCAGATCAAAGGCGGCCTTTAATAGGGTGATTAGTAGCTCTTGTTGAATGCCCCTGACTGAGACACTTAAGGGGAAAATTAATAATGTACACCAGTAAACAGTAAGTAATTTATTGATTTTCCCCAAGGCGGCCCCTTACCTGTTGAAGACAGTGGACTTCTCTTCAGTGAGCACTGAGGGCTACATAATATTATGTAATGAAATTATAGTCCTCAATAATTAAGAATAAATGCCTTTAAAGACAGATTCATAGTATGATTTATTTTGATGTCATCGAATCTGTTACTATCATGTTGATGAGCAGTGCTATCTACTACATCCTCTGTGACTGCTCATGAACAGTATGAGTAAAGAAAACGGCCCTCGCCCATCGGGGCTTGAAGAAATATATGGGCTGCATGATGCTTCCACGCAGAACTGAAACCGACCCGCACACTAGTACTGGTAAACCGCTTAGAGGATCTAAGCCTGTCCAGGCAAAGCGGTGCCAGAAGGTCCGTCCATGCTTATAAATCCTATTGGTTTCATTGGGCGACAGCGCTTGAGATGTCATTTTATCACAATGTCGGGTAAAAGTCCAACAAAATTGGAAGCAACGTCTCCAAAATGACCTTTACAGTGTTGACGGGGACGTTAAACCTCAAATCAAACAAACAATGAGTAAATAAAATTGGTAGTTTCCTGTCTCTTATGAGCGTTTTTGCTTCAAAACATGAACCTTTTTTGTTCTGTTAGAACCATCGAGTTAACTTTGTTTTCTATCCTCCCAATAAACATATACAGCACATGTAGTTTAGTTTAATCATATTTATTGCAACGATAATGTTTGGGCAGTCGGTTAAGAAAGCCACTTTTTTCTGGTCATACTTTGGCGGGCTCAGCGGTTAACCAGAACACAGTGTCCATTCTTTCAAATCTGACTCAGATGCCCTGCCTGATCGTTTTTCTTTTCAAACATCAAATCGTCACTCTACAGAATCGCAGGTCACATAAAATCCTCAACATTGTACACTTGCGGTCCTACACTGTGGAAATGCAGCAGGCGCTGTTAGGAATCATCACGAAAACACGCATGTATCACCGAAAAAAAAGAGAAAGGAAACACAAAATTATAAAAAGTGTGATATTTTTCTTATTTCTGCTCAAAATATAGCTTGTGTGTACACGGTTCCAACGAGTACCCACAATCTATATTTTAGAGTAGAAATACGAAAAACTAAGGTTTACCCCTGTAAGCCCAAGTTTTACTTTTTAAAAGTGGATCTCAAGGGCCAGATACAGAAATTCAGAATTACATAGGCATGTTTTCGAGATGTAGTTTGATATGTGGAGTTCGGGGGGGGGGGGGGGGGGGGGGGGGGGGGGCAAATGGGCATGTCATATTTAATGATGCAACTAGGCCCCTGTAGAGAGGGGGCAAATGGGCATGTCATATTTAATGATGCAACTAGGCCCCTGTAGAGAAGCCTCCGTGGTGTAATGGTTATGGTACTCGCCTCATAAACCATGGGTCGTGGTTTCGATCCCGGGCTTCTCCAGACTTTCGGATGTGTCTTTAAACCGTGGTCCTGTCCCCGCATGACCTTATCTGTTGGTGGGATGTAACACACACACACACACACACACACACACACACACACATGTACAACATCTTGTAGGTACAAAGTGATAATGCCCAAGCGCTCAAAATGAGCCCGGTCGACTCGAGCGATAGCACGAAGTTGTCGTCTGCAGTTTTGTCTGCTTCAACTACGTACGACATAGTGAGGCGGTTCTAACGAATACCTGTAATCTATGTCTTGGAGCAAAAATAAGGAAAATAATGTATACCCCAGTAAATCCCAATTTATCTATATACAGTGAGATTTACACAGGTATTCAGTAAAACATGGGCTTGTTACTTGACACAAGAAGAAAAAAAAACATTTTCGTATGGAGGAAAATGCCATTCATATAGCCAAATAGCCAAGAATAAAGCTCTATATTGCATACGTGTCCCGGGTGGAGTGAATTTTGTCTGCTATGTAGGCTAGGCCCAGCATCTAGTGTTCGCCGAATTGATAGTGTAACCCCCCCCCCCCCACACACACACACACACACACACACGCTCAATATCCAGTATATCTATACCAGCAGAGAAATTTTGGCATACCCGCGAAAACAGAGGATCTTACATGAGTGTTCATGTATTATTGAATTTATTAAACGAGTAGAGAAAAAGGATAAAATGCGAGGCTTTGCCGAGTATTTTATCTCTTTTTCTCAACGAGTTTAATAAATTTAATAATACATGAATACGAATGCAAGATACAATTTATCATATGACATTTAAAAACGTATTTTATTCACGATTGTTTACAAAAATATCAATATTCCGCCATTAGTAAACGCGACGTCGTTAAAGACGTTGTACATGTAACGTTACCGGACGTATCTAGCTAATTTGCATATTTAATCCACTAGTGGATTATCGAAAATATTACATGGCGTTATAACACTCTCAGACGCGACGTCATATGATAAATATGCTTTCTGTATGGGGCACCCTTTTACTATTTATTCCCTATTTATAGATATCCATAATTATTTATGGATATCCATAATTCGAATTATGGTATCATGAATTCGATTATGGATATCCATAATTCGGTCAATTATGGCAGCTCAGTGGTAATTAAGTGCACTTGCCTATGAGGGGGTGTTGCAGTATATAGAGAAAGAAAGTTTATAAAGAAGTGTGTTACTGTATAATGATTTTACTTGTATTAAATTTGGATAGTCCAAAAAAAAAAAAAAAAAAAAAAGAAAGAAATAGTCATGCAGTTTTGGAAGTCCCCCCCCCCCCCCCCCACACACACACACCGAAAAAAAAACTTCACAAGAGCTCGGGGTGAGGCATTGCCAACTGGCAGCCGTGTGTGTTTAATAAACATTGGAAGCCCTGAGCCCAAGGATTGTACAAATAAAATTTGGACCTAATCAGCCTGGTGGCTGTCGCTTGAATGTGTTGTTGCAAGAGCAACAAATGTTAAAAGACAATTTCCCATCTGTGGCAACAAATAGGCCTAAAATCATATGGCAGATAGAACATTATTTAAGGAACATTTCTATATATGAAAGTTTGACAAAATATCTTGAAAGGCGTAAATGTCATTTTTTACCCATTATAAGTCTATGGAAACTCTTAACTTGCCACAGCAACCACACTAGAGAGCCAAATTTCATTATGATAAAAACAATCATACAAAGGTGTTTTTCGTCACCTCCAGGGTGATTTCTGTGGAGATTTCGGTCTTTCGGCCGATCCGCCGCGTAAGTTCGATTTGGAGTCATGCTCCCAGTTTCAAAGCAGTAATTGCTTGTTACAAATCTAGCAGCTCTATTCTGAACTTTTTCAATTTCTTCATTAAGGACCACTCCACTTGGGTCCTATATGCAACTACCATATTCCAAGATTGGGCGTGATTTCTGTGGAGATTTCGGTCTTTCGGCCGATCCGCCGCGTAAGTTCGATTTGGAGTCATGCTCCCAGTTTCAAAGCAGTAATTGCTTGTTACAAATCTAGCAGCTCTACTCTGAACTTTTTCAATTTCTTCATTAAGGACCACTCCACTTGGGTCCTATATGCAACTACCATATTCCAAGATTGGGCAAACAAGTCCCTTATATGCTGTCTCTTTCACATCCTGAGGACACTGATGAAAATTTCGCCTCAGGGAACTAAGTGTTCTATTCGCCTCGGTACACATGTTGCTAATGTGTGCATTCCATCTCAAATCGTGTGTGATTGTCACACCAAGGTATTTAATGGAATTCACATTTTCGAGGACCGTTCCCTCTAAGGTGTATGAAGCCTCAATTTTATTTGTTCTCTGTCATGTTATCTGCATAAAATTGTATTTAACGGGCTGAAATCCCGTGCCCCATTTTCGTGCCCAATATCCTAATCTGTCTGTATCCTTCTGAAATTTCATTGAGTTATCTGTATCTCTGATTTCCCGATAGCAAACACAGTCGTCTGCCGCGGCGAACAGTCTTATTTCTAGGTCGATGTCAGTGGAAATATCATTAATGTAGGCCTACAGGGAGAATAGCAGCGGACCAAGAACAGTCCCCTGTGGGACCCCAGATATAACTGGCGCCCATACTGAAGATTCAACAACTGTAGCAAAGGAAGGAATCTATCCATTAATTTTGAGAGTCTCCCCGCGCCCAACCCACCCCAATTTCATAACCAAATAATTTGGATTTAAGTTTTTCATGAGGTGTGGTGTCAAAAGCCTTCTCGAAGTCCAGAATAAATATGTCAGCCTGCCCCAATTTGTCCAAGATTTTGCCCATTCATTAATAACCGTGCTCAACTGAGTTTCGCAACTGGGCCGTCTGACAAAAGTTTATGTTCATCAAAGTGGGCCACGCTGTTTGAGCAGACTATGTGTTCAAGCAATTTACATAGAATACAGGTCAGTGAAACCGGGCGATAATTACGAGCAAGAGTCCGGTCTCCTTTTTTTTTTTTTCTTTTTTTTTTTTTAAAGAGGGCAGATGTTCGCTAAGAGTCATTCTTTGGGGATTTCACCCGTATCGAGAGATTGTTGGAAAAGGTGAGCAAAAACTGGACCTAACTCATTTGCTAGTTCCTTCAGGAGTCTAGAATGAATCGCATCAGGTCCTAAAGCTTTTGACGGGTTCAAGCCTTTTAGTAACTTGATCACTCGCCCGAGGACACAACAATAGGCCCTATTTTCCATGAAAGGGGCTCTCGTTGAACTCAATTTTATTAAACGCATCATTGAATTGACCAACTAATTCCTCTGCCCTTTCAGAGTCCGATTCAGCAGCCCGTTTCCTTCTCTTTGTTGGTGTTCCCATTAGGGCCTAGGTTGTTTCGTGTTTGTGTTGCTTTCCCTTTGGGGTGTGTGGGTTCATTGTATCGCCTTTACTTCTATTTTTAAACTTTCGCGCTCAAGAATACTTTAACAGGGGAGATGATTATACACAAAAATCGATGACGTTTTTCACAACGAGCTATCAGGAAGTACCGTCTGCTAGTTTAATTTCATGTAGATTTCGTCACAGATGCTTGGGGTCAGGTCACTTGCTAATGTTTTTCAAAGTTATTTTTGCATTTGCTATAATTGGAACACTTACCATCATCATAAAACATGTTTAGGAACTTCTGGACAAAGTTTTAAAAAACGTCCTTTTTACTATCAAGGCTCAAATAAGTAATACTTATTTGAGCCTTGATAGTAAAAAGGACGTTTTTTAAAACTTTGTCCAGAAGTTCCTAAACATGTTTTATGATGATGGTAAGTGTTCCAATTATAGCAAAATGCAAAAAAAATAACTTTGAAAAAACATTAGCAAGTGACCTGACCCCAAGCATCTGTGGATTTCGTTATAGATCAAGCACTAATGGGCATAGTATGCATTTATAGTGAAGTCTATAGATCTCTCTTTTTATACTGAGTCGGTCACATTTGGCCATTATCTCAGGTGGGTTGCTAAAAACCTGGACTTGTTCGTAAAACTATTTTTTAATGGCAATGTGCAGCAAAACCAAATTGTTCAGTCAGTTGCATGTCCAACTGTTTTCTTTTTTTGTGGGGGTGGGTGAGAGGGATGGTTTTACAGCCCTTTCAAGATTATTTCACAAATCGAACAGATCTTCAATCACAGGTGGGCAAAAAAACTGAGTACCTGGAGAAAACGTCTTGACCTTCAGTTGGCGTCCCACTCATACAGGGCTTCCCATTCATACAAAAGCATTTGACCTGTGACCTTGACCTGTGACTTACTTAAAAGAAAAAATAACATTGGTCATTACTTTTGAACTGTTTGAGATAGAGCCTTCATATTTGGCACAATGGTCCCTTGTGAGCTTTTATATTTGGCATATAGGTTCCTTGTGACAAGGACTCCCCACCCATACAATAATTTTGACCTGTGAACTTGACCTGTGACCTACTTTATCATAACTCTTGAACTGTTTGAGATAGAGCCTTCATATTTGACATGTGGCTTCTTGTGACAAAGGCTTCCCACCCATACCAAAAAATTATCTGTGACCTCCTTTATCATATCTTTTTAACTGTTTGAGATAGAGCCTTCATATTTGGCAAATCGGCATGTAGACCTGTTCCTTGTGTCAAGGGCTTCCAGCTCATACAAAATTATGATCTTTGACCTGTGACCTACTTTACCACAAGTTTTGAACAGTTTGAAATAGTTTGTTTGAATTGAAGTTTAACATCCCAGTCAACACTATAGGTCATTCTGGAGACGTTGCTTTCAATTGTTTGGGACTTTTACCCGACGTTTGGATGAAATGACATCTCAAGCGCAGCCACCCAATGAAACCAAATGAACAGTTTGACTTACATCATTTTGCCTAGACAGGCTTAGTCCTTCAAAGTGTTTTACCAGTACTCATGTGTGGTCAGTTTCAGCTCTGTGTGGACATACTTCATGGACCTAATTCGCCAGGGATTTTCCTACCCTTCATAATCAGGGTCCAGGGGCCGTTGAGTTTGGGAAAATCGGCTCGTTAATTTTAAAGTTGGGAATTTAAATCAGCTGTAACTTTGTCAATTTTGGTTCAATTTTCATGAAATTTTCATCAAAATGTAGAACAAAATCAGAAATTGGGAAATTTGTTGTAAAATATGGGAATATCTGTTTCTAAATTGGGAAAACTAGGGGCCGATTACCGGCCTCAAATTTGCACTAGGAAAATCCCTGTTCGCTCACCTGAGTTATGATCTATTAACATTGTTGTTTACAGATTTTTCTGTATTTAGCTCTGACAGCCATTTTGTTCAGTGTAGCAGATCGAACCACTTAAGCACTTTTGGTAGAGGTGTCTCCCAAGGAAAATTTCTGTCAAGTTATTTTGAAATTGGTACCATTTTAGCAATACTGGTAGAGGGTAAACAAAGGAACATTTCTATGAAATAATTTTGAAATTGGATTATTAACCTAGAAGGAGATTTCCTTTAAAGATTTTTCTATTTTTAGCTCTGGTGGCCATTTTTTTTCAGCAAAGTGGAACTGTTTTAACAATTTTGGTAGAGGGTCACCAAATGATAATTTGTGTGAAATTATTTTGAAATCAGACCATTAGCCTAGGAGTAGATGTCATTTAAAGTTTTTCCTTTTTTTTTTAGCTCTGGCAGCCAATTTTGTTCAGCAAAGCGGAACCATTTACCCGGTAAGCAGTTTTGGTAGAGGGTCACCAAGGAGCATTCCTGTGAAAATTTTGAAATCGGACCATTAGCCTAGGAGAAGATAGCATTTAAAGATTGTTCTTTTTTTTTTAGCTCCGGTGGCCATTTTGTTCAGCTGAGGAGAATCCTTTTAGCAAATTTGGTAGAGGGTCACCAAAGGAACATTCTTGTGAAATTATTTTGAAATCAGACTTTAAGCCTAGGAGATGTCGTTTAAAAGTTTTTCTATTTTAAC
This sequence comes from Lucinisca nassula, assembly GCA_963580285.1. NCBI lineage: Eukaryota > Metazoa > Mollusca > Bivalvia > Lucinida > Lucinidae > Lucinisca > Lucinisca nassula. The sequence goes on along the minus strand of OY757011.1, from coordinate 72,980,574 downwards.
ACTGGAGGGGATTTTGTTCAGCGAGCGAAACCATTTTAACAAGTTCAATAGAGGGTCACCCAAGATATTCCTTTGAAATTATTTTAAAACTGGCACTGTGGTTTTGGAGGAAATATGTCATTTTGAAAAAATTGGAAGATGGACAAAAAGCGATCACAATAGCTCACCTTGAGCACTTTGTGCTCAGATGAGCTATTTGACCTCAGCCTGTGGACATGTTAGTGTTTCACAAAAACATCTTGTTTTGGTTTTACAGCCATTTCAAGATTATTTCATTATTCTTTTGAGCCAATTGTTAATCAGAGGTGAGCGAAAACTGGAGTATATGTACCTGCAGAAAAACCATCTGACCTTCCGTTGCAGAACAGGGTGTCTCATATATGACCCTAGCAAGGCTCAAACCACAGTGGTGAACTAATATATTATGCTTGTTATTCATTCTTCACACAGTCTATATGAACCCAATGATGTCCTGTGACTTCAAGTTCCTGTGGTGTTGGCTTATTTCAGCTCCTGCATGCAGTATGACCTTAACAGTGTTGATTAGGTTGTTAAACACCAAACAAAAAAAAAAAAACAAAAAAAAAAACAATGATATCATATCACAAAAGCCCAATCATGAGAAAACATGTCTTCAGGGTTAGCAACCTGGGGCCAGTTGTTCAAAACTTACGACATTAGTTTACGTATCTTTAAAACTTTGATCATTTAATATGGCAAATATACTAATATTTTTGCTGAAAAAATGTGCATTTGCAAAAGCTGCTCTCATATTTTCAGCAAAAATGTCACTATGTTAGATATTGTACTTGCTTGAACAGTCAACAGTTTGACCACTAATGAGATCATTCAGCTAACAATGCTTTGAACAACTGGTCCCAGGTAAGACACAAAGCAGCTTGCTATAGCAACACACATTTTACGAAAACACACTCTTGCAACATAATGAATTTTTTCCGCATTTCTAAAATGGCTACTTTATTGATGAAAATCCGTGATTTTTTTTTTTGATTTTTTTACGGCAAAAATAGGTTGTGGATTCATGTTAGAGAGTACCAGTACCCATAATCTATGTCTTGGAGCAGAAATAAGAAAAAAAAAATTATATACCCAAAAATCTCAGTTTTAGGGGATATAGTGTGTGTGTGTGTGGGGGGGGGGGGGGGGGGGGGGCTGGGGGGGGGAGGATTGCTCATTTCACGGACTTGTTCACAAGATGGACTAGCAGGAGTCTTGGGATTTTGGATATGGTTCATATATTAAGGCCTAAACAGACACTTAAACAAACCACAGACTCGTACAATATGATTATTTTTTTAACTGTATGTATAAAAGGGAGATTTGTCATTTTGATGAGAGTATTAACCCATTTAGTACCGGAAACCCCAAAACAGGTACCAGGGCAAACAGTGATCAGGGTCTACACTATTTGCTAAAAGTCCAGCCATTTTCCAAATCAATTTTGAAGAAAAAACAACCTGACACCCCTAAATTTTCAAATGGACTCCTGGTATACATAAGGAGGAAGATTCCATTTGGTTTCAAAAGGGTTTATAAATGTAAATAAAATATAGGGAAGAAAATTCTCTGTAAACAAAAGGGAGACTCCAAATATTTGGCAAAGCTTTGACAAAAAATCGGGTCAATATCACGAAAACATGCCAATATAATGTTGACTCCCTTGAACCCCACTTTTATATAGTAAAACTGGGGTTTAAAGGGGTAATCCTTATTAGATCACCTGAGCAAAGCTCAAGGTGAGCTTTTGTGATCACCTTTTGTCTGTCATATGAGCGTCGTGCGACATGCGTCGTGAACATTTACCTTGTTTAGACTATAGCGACCACAATTTTGCTTCAATCTTCATGAAACTTTACCAGAATGTTTGTCTTGATAATATCTGGGTCAAGTTAAAATATGCATCATGTCAGGTCAAAAAGTAGGTCAGTAGGTCAAATTATAGAAAAACCTTGTTAAGACTCTAGAGGCCACAGTTTTGGTCCAATCATCCTCAAACTTGGTCAGAATGATCATCCTGACAATATCTTGGTCAAGTTTGAATATGGGTCATGTGGGGTCAAAAGGTAGGTCAGCAGGTCAAATCATAGAAAAATCTTGTTCACGCTCTAGAGGCCACAGTTTTGGTCCAATCATCCTCAAACTTACTCAGAATGATCATCATGACAATATCTTGGCCAAGTTTGAATACGGGTCATGTAAGATCAAAAAGTAGGTCAGCAGGTCAAATCATAGAAAAACCTTGTTAACACTCTAGAGGCCACAGTTTTGGCCTAATCATCATCAAATTTGCTAAGAATGATCATCCTGACAATATCTTGGTCATGTACGAATAGGGTTCATGTCGGGTCAAAAAGTAGGTCAGTAGGTCAAATCATAGAAAATCCTTGTTAACACTCTAGAGCCCACACAGGGGTGTAAAATTCCACTCGCCCGCTCGCATTTGCGAGTAATTTTTAAGGCAGGGCGAGTAAGGTTTTCAAAACTGACCTTACTTTTTCTTCATTTTTAGCACCTAAATGAAAAGTTCAGACGATAAGGACGAGTAAGTTTCAGGGAAATTTTACACCTCTGCCACAGTTTTGGTCCAATCATCCTCAAACTTGCTCAGAATGATCATCCTGACAATATCTCGGCCAAGTTCGAATATGGGTCATGTGGGATCAAACAATAGGTCAGTAGGTCAAATCATAGAAAAACCTTGTTAGCACTGTAGAGGCCACAGTTTTGGTCCAATCATCATCAAACTTGCTCAGAATGATCATCTCCACAATAGCTAGGTCAAGTTCGAATATGGGTTATGTGGGGTCAAAAAGTAGGTCAAATCATAGAAAAAAACCTTGTTTTCACTCTAGAGACTGCAATTTTAGCTCACCTGAGCAAAGCTCAAGATGAGCTTTTGTGATCACCTTTTGTCCATCGTAAGTGCGTTGTGCATCATTCATCAACATTTACCTTGTTCATCCTCTAGAGACCACAATTTTGCTTCAATCTTCATGAAACTTTACCAGAATGTTTGTCTTGATGATACCTGGGTCAAGTTTGAATATGGGTCATATCAGGTAAAAACTAGGTTCAGGTCTTTGCTATTTGGTATGAAGCTTCATCTAGTGGACCCCTACCAAGATTTTTCAAATTATAGTGTTGGGGGCCAAAAATGCTCCCGTCCTGGGGCCCTTTGATTTTACATAGGCTTATATAGGGAACATCTTTAAAAATCTTCTTCTCTGAAACCGCAAGGCCCAGCTAGGTCTTTGATATTTGGTATGAAGCTTCATCTAGTGGACCTCTACCAAGATTGTTCAAATTATAGCCCTGAGACCAAAAATGCCCCCGTCTCTGGGCCCTTTGGTTTTACATAGACTTATCTGGAAAATCTTTAAAAATCTTCTTCTGTGAAACCACAAGTCCTAGGACTTGGATATTTCCTGTGAAATTTCATCTAGTGGACCTCTATCAAGATTGTTCAAATTATAGCCCTGTGGCCAAAAATGCCCCTGCCTCTGGGCCCTTTGGTTTTACATAGACTTATATAGGGAACTCTTTAAAAATCTTCTTCTCTAAAACTGCAAGGCCCATGTCTTTGATATTTAGTATGGAGCTTCATCTAGTGGACCTCTACCAAGATTGTTCAAATTATAGCCTTCGGGCCACAAATGCCCCCACCCCAGGGCCCTTTGGTTTTAAATAGACTTATATAGAGATGATCTTTAAAAATCTTCTTCTCTGAAACAGCAAGGCCCAGGTCGTTGATATTTGGTGTGAAGCTTCATCTAGTGGACCTCTATCAATATTGTTTAAATTATAGCCCAGAGGCCAAAAATGCCCCCTGCTTTTACTTAGGCTTATGTAGGGAATATCTTTTAAAAATTTTCTCTGAAACCGCAAGGCCCAGGTCTTTGATATTTGGTGTGTAGCTTCATCTAGTGGACCTTTGCCAAGATTGTTCAAATTAAAGCCTTTGTTGATATTTAGTATGAAGCTTCATCTTTTTAGACCTCCCTCAACATTATGCACATTGTAGCCCTGGGGTCAATAATGGCCCTCCCCGGAGCCCACTTGTTACACTATGGATCAGGTGAGCGATCCAGGGCCATCGTGGCCCTCTCATTTTTCTTATTTCTGAAAAACATCACAATTTTTCAGCTTAAAATTTCACTTTTTTGCCAGGAAAATTTACAATGTATTTGTATAGGAGTGTTTTGCAATGAAATGAGGGAGTTTCCCTCTTGTTAGGGAGGTATTACATATATGCAGTCTTTACATTATAAATAAGGATTATTGCTCATTGATGTATTAGAAATTATAAAGAGATGTTGAGCATTCTTAAAACCTTACCGGTACTTATTCTAAATATTATAATACAATGTCATCACTAATGCTGGCATGAATAATCATATAATCCATTAATCAGTTGATAACCTCCAGAAAAATGATTATTGATACTGACAAAATTCCTAATAATTATTTGATTTCTGTAGATAATACATTATTTTCCGATCCAAAGGGGCATGTTTCATTTTGATTTGTAGTTTTGTCAGAATCAGTCATTTTAAGCATACAGTCGAACTTCAATGGCTCGAACACCTTTGGGACCTCGAAAATCTGTTTGAGACAGGGGTAGTTCGAACCACTGATGGCTAATACCAGGAGGCATAATGACAAACTTTAGGACATCTTTTTATGTGTTCTATAATGAAAAATGTATGCTGTGTGTACTCATTAGAATCGCCTCATCGAGGCGATTCTAATGAGTACACACAGCATACATTTGCAAGATAAAAGACGAAAATATCCTAATTTTTACTCTCCCTATTTCTTACGTACAGAAAATTCCCTGGGGACTCAAGAACGGGTTCGACTCAGCCATGGTACACGAGCCATCGGTGTTCAACCATCGAAGTTCTACTGTAATTGGCTATGGATAGAATGGTTAATAGCCTCACAATCATGGTTAATGTATAAAATATACTGTAAGAATCATGCTCAGACATTGAGCCAGAAAGATCAGTCCTAAGTCACCACTGATAACAAGGAATGTAATTTCAAAATACATGTATCAGTCGAAAGTCGAAACTGGCAATATATTCGCTTGTCTTCAAAAAGAAGATAAAAATTTCTAGTTATAATTTAAAAAGTTTCTAAACTATAAAATAAACTAAAAAAAAGCAACAAAGCAATACAAAAAAGCAGCCATATAATCCCTGAAGAGAAAAGTGGGGTTTACCAGGATAAATTTATTTTTTCTGATTTTAGCTCAAAAACATAGACAACATGGAAGGTTAACCGGGGGACAATGCTGGCTAGCTTACACCTGGGTGTCCTATGACTTAAGGCCATAGTACAGCAAGGGCCTGCTGTGCTTGCAGGGGATGGGTTGACTTTTTTATCCTTTTTTCTTTCCTCTTTCCTTTCTAATACCCTATCTCTTGGGAGATTGATTGATGACAACAAAGATTTTGAGTGCTTGTTTATATTCAGTATATAACACGCATCATAATCGATATTTGGAGAAAAATGCTATAAAATTTCAGCTGAAAAATCTTATTTATGCTGCCAGGAATGATAGCATTATCTTATATACATGTAAATGTTGTTTTTTTTTTTCATTTGCATGCATTTAATTGTATATGTGCCAGTAATCGTATTGGCATATTTTTATGCCTCATTTAGGTAAGGTAGTTCACATGAGTGCCCACAATCTATATGTCCTGGATGAAGTTTCTTGCTGAAGGACGTAACACATATAATTCCTGGTGCAGGACTCAAACCCAGAATCCTTCAATCATGAGTCTCTTTCTACTGATTGGTCACATTTGACCATTACTCACAAGTGTACATTAGATACATTCTAGGTTTGCAGGAGCGCTGACTCTTACTCATTAGGTCTCTCACCGCTGTGGTTCGAGCCTTGCTTGGGTCATATGTGAGACGCCAAGTTCTGCAACGGAAGGTCAGGTGGTTTTTCTCCAGGTACTCCAGTTTTCGCCCACCTCTGATTAACGATCTGCTTGATATGAGTGAAATAATCTTGAAAGGGCTGTAAAACCAAAACAAAAAAAAAAACACGGTTTGCAGGATAAAGGCCTACACAGTAATCATGTAATTACTATAGGGATCTTTAACCTGCGCAGGGGATATGGTTCTCCCTCCAGTTAACATCGCTGCACTTTGTGGCATTCATCCCTGCCAATGATTCCAGCAGAGCATTACATTACTGCTGTCTGGAATCGAACCGGGGGCCTCAAGCATCATAGGCAAGTGCACTAACCACTGAGCTACCAAGCTCTACAAGTCAGTTGTTTTACCACTGCACCAACATGCTTGACTCTATCCATCTATATCTATCTATCAATCTACTGTTACTGTGATTGGTCACAATTGACCATTACTAGCAGGTGTACATTACATACACACCAATGTTTTGCCCAAGAATAAAATATTAACTATGTCCTTGTAAACCATACTTTTCTGATTAAACTGGGGTTTATGAGGCAGTACTTGTTGCTGATCTATTTTTGAACCCATCATCATTGGTCTTTAACCTATTTTGTGCCGCAAACCCCAAAACGGGTAATTGGCAAACAGTGCAGGCCAAGATCTGATCAGGGCCTACACTGTTTGCAAAAAGTTCAGCCATCTTTCGAATAAATTTTGAAGAAAGCACAACCTGACACCCCTTAACTTTGAAATGGACTCCTGCTATATATAAGAAGGAAATTCCATTTGGTACCAAAAGGGTTAAGTTAATAGTGAATCTTTTAATTTCCATTCATTCACCAGCCTTGTCAGAATTGTTATTAGTGACAGGTCAAATGACATTCATACACCAGGACCAGTGATATGGGAAGTTAGTCCCTAGCTCTACCAGCCTTGTGTGTAGTTACACCAGCCTTGTGTGTAGTAACACGGCAAGCGTAGCAGAAAAATATTAAAGCAAATCACGCAAATTAATAAGGGAGGAAATTTGGGGCGACACTGACAGCTGTAAATTTTGACAGCTGACCACGTGGATTTATTTACACCAACACCAACTGGCGCGTGGTGTTCTAAAAAAAGTATCCAATCAAAACGCACCAATGGCTGCACATTTCAAAGGCACCGACAATTGATTGTTTACGGAAATGTCCGAGGATATTTAATTGTTTTAAATAAACATTGCGATGAAAATAAAAAAAGCAATTCATTAGAGCACTGGAATAGATAATGCGCCGAAAATCTAGTCAAGGGTGGAAACAAACTGATGCGAGATACAGGAAACCAAATCGGAAAACGTAAGTGTTATTTTCCGGTCTCAAATCCAGCGTCACCCAGCTTCCATACCGAGCTGTCAAAGCGGATAATTTGCTTTCTTTTGTCGCTTTATTCATCTTTATTTCTGAAACTATCATTTTAGCTCGTCAATGACACACCAAAGAATTTCATATGGTTCTAACTGAAACCGGGAGCATCTATCAAACTTACTATTTATTTTGGATGTTAATTAGGTTGATTCGCCCCACTGAGTTTCGTACATTTCAGTACCGCATGGTATTCAATATTTTATTGATTATCTGTATAGAAGCTCCAACAATGATAATTCTTAACCAGTATTTTAAATTACTCCATTAACCCATTTAGTAACAGAAACCCCAAAATGGGTACCCTGGCAAACAGTGCAGGCCCAGATCAGATGCCACAGAACGTCTCCACTGTTCGCTAAAAGTTCAGTCATTTTCCAAATAAATTTTGATGAAAACACAACCTGACACCCCTTAATTTTGAAATGAATTCCTGCTGTATATAAGGAGGAAGATTCCATTTGGTACAAAAAGGGTTAAACACTACATCTATTTTAAAAAGCTGGCAATTATTTCATAACAAAATTAATTTGTACTGTAATTGGATGTCAGAATGGTTAATTGTTTTGTTTTGTTTTGGAGTCAACACTATTTTAGGTCATTTTTGAGCCTGTCAATTTACCTATCCACACTTTTCCTTGGCAGGCTTATATGTAAGCGGTTACCCAGTACAGTGGCACATTCTTTGTCAGAAACTGACAACTGCCCTTCTTGAATCACTGGAAGGGAAAGAATGACTGCAGAAATTATTTCATGATCAGTCTCCACGGAAGAATGTTTCCCACCCCGGCAGGTGACGAACCCGTGTCCTCCTGATCACTAGTCAGACGCGCATCCGACTGAGCTACCAACGCCAGCATAATTACATGTATATAACATGTACAGTTGTATATATTTTACATGTATGCACCAGTCATTCTGGAAGGTTTCCTAACAAAACCTTGTGTCTATAGACATGATACATGGGTGGCTCAGTGGTTAGTGCACTTGCTTTTGAATTGATTGAGGTCTGATGCTAGAGGATTGAGCTCTGATGCTAGAGGCCCCCTATCTTGATCAATCTCTATATCTACATGTATCAAGGTTGGCGAAATCCAGTTAATGTCCCGATCCAAGGACGGTACACTCTGGCATTCATCCCTGTAAAGCTGTCTATGGAGCTTGTTCGGACACTAAAGTTTATTAATGCTAGCTGCCAGGAATCAAACCTGAGAGGCAACTTCACAGACGGTACACCAACCAAGGATCTACAATGCTCCACTCTCCATTTCGATTTCCCGTAGTGGTAATAAAATTGTGGTGTCTGAACATGCTCTGTTAGCATATTACTGCAGAACTAATGTACATTTATCACTTCTGTATGATTTTCATCATTTCTTCAGTCCAGCTGAACTTAGATCAGGTCCAGTGTTTTGTTTGTCTGAAAAGGTCATTTTGGAGACGTTGCTTCCAATTTTGTGGGACTTTTACCCGACATTGAGATGAAATAACATCTCAAGCCCTGTCGCCCAATGAAACCAATAATGGATGGCCCGCCTCGCACCGAGGTTCCTGGACAGGCTTAGATCCTCTAAGCGGTTTACCAGTACTAGTGTGCTGGCCGGATTCAGCTCTGCGTGGAAGCATCGTGCAGCCCATATATTTCTTCAAGCCCCTATGGGCGGGGGCGGTCAGGTTCATTGTATCCCACCTTGTCCACTTATTAAAAAAGTTTATGTTGAACCCTGTTGGGTCACTTGGGCGTCTTACAGTTTGGCAAGGTCTTACAGTCTTGCAGTAGGTAAGGGTAGAAGGTGGATGTTACAATCTTGAACAGTTTCTACACTTACATTCATTTTCCTCTTTCCCCACTGTCCTTCACTTCCATAGAAGCCCCTGTGGCGCAGTGGTTATGCTACTCGCCATGTAAACCAGGGATCGCAGGATCGATCCAGGGCTTCTCCAGACTTTCGGATGAGTCTTTAAACCGAGGTCTCGTCTCTGTATGACCTTAGTTGATGGTGGGACGTAAAACTTAAACTCACTCACTCACTCCTTCACTTCCATCTGTTTTCTCCCTTTCTCTGGTGGATGACACAAAGAATCACACCAACAAGGGTTGACGTGTCATTAAACCCCAAAACAATCAACAGTAACACTGGAGTAGTCTGTGATGATTGGGCTGGCTAATCAGAGCTGAAAAGATAATTGATTATCAGTCCTGCCATTGCGATCGATAATCGATTAGTAATCGCTAAGGTTTTTGTCATAATTTTACCTGTCTGGCTTTATGTCTGAGCATGACTCTTACCATACTTGTATGTTGCACTTTACCCTAGCGATTTCTTTGGGCTGTAAGGCTTGAGATGTCATTTCACCTCATTGTTGGGTAAAAGTCACACAAAATTGGAAAGCAACGTCTATAAAATGACATAAATAGTGTTGGTAACCTTAACACAAGCAAACAAAACAAAATTTGTATCTAACAGGACATAGAAGGCAGTTTTAACCCATTTAGTACCAGAAACCCCAAAATGGGTACCAGGTGGCAAATAGTGGAGGCCCAGATCAGAGCATCTGATCAGGGCCTATACTGTTTGTGAAAAATTAAGCCATTTCCAAATAGATTTTGAAGAAAAAACAACCTGACACCCCTAAATTTTGAAATGGACTCCTGGTGTACATAGGGAGGATGATTCCATTTGGTACGGAAAGGGTTAATATTGCATAATTGCAGTGACTAGCCTTGTTTTTGTTCACATTTTCCATCGATTTGTATTTTTTTTTGTAAATTTGCACTTTACATTGTACAAGCATATTAAAATACTCTGTAAATTTTGTAAGAAGTTCATTTCCTTGACTGGTCTTTGTAGACAGGCTGGACTGTATTATGTACATTGGCTTTCATCCCAGAAACAAGTAATCATGTAATGGTACAGGCCTCCATGGCCTATTGGTTTAGAGTGCTGACTCTTAATCATTAGGTTTCTCACCGCTGTGAGTTCAAGCCTGGCTGGGGTCACATGTGAGACGCCAAGTTCGGCAATGGAAGGTCAGGTGGTTTTTCTCCGGGTACCCTGGTTTTCGCCCACCTCTGATTAACGATCGGCTGGATATGAGTGAAATAATCTTGAAAGAGCTGTATAACCAAAACCAACAAAAAAAAAATCATGTCTATCTTTGGCATTTTGCGAAGAAGTTATTTTGGAGACGTTGCTTCCAATTTTGTGAGACTTTTACCCGGCATTGAGATGAAATGACATCTCAAGCCCTGTAGCCCAATGAAACCAATAGTGTTTATAAGCATGGACGGTCCAACTCGCACCAATTTGCTTGGGCAGGTTTAGATCCGCTAAGCAGTTTACCAGTACTCGTATGCGGTCGGTTTCAGCTCTGCTTGGAAGCATCCTGCAGCCCATCTATTTCTTCAAGCCCCGTTGGGCAGATTTAATGTTGAAACAAGACAGCAAGAGGCAAGTCTTCATCCATGACATCTGCAGCAAACTAGATGCAATGGAATTCATTCAACATGATCCAGAAGAGAGCTGGAAGTCTTCAGAAACACCATTCACTCTTCAGCAATGGATTCCCTAGGTCCAGTATCTTGCGAGCATTAAGACTGGTTTAACAAGAGTGACGTAGAAATCCGGGGACTCCTCGAAGAGAAGCACCAAACAAACAGGGCATACCTCAGTGATACCAGCTCAGTATCTAATAAGCCGGCCTATTCAGATAAATGCAAGACAGTCAAAACAAGACTCAGAGACATGCAAGCCTCCTGGCTGGGCAACAAGGCTGATAAAATTGAGTCCTATGCAGACAGAGTTCTTTGATGCACTAAAGACAGTTTATGGCCCCCAGAGCTCAGGAACCACTCCTTTTCTCAGTGCAGATAGAAATAGTCATCTGACTGACAAAGAGGCTATCTTGAAAAGATGGACTGAGCACTTTGATAGTGTTCTTAATCAGCTTTCCTCTATCAGTGATGATGCTATCAACAGTCTACCACAGGTTGAATGTAAGTTCCCAACTGTTACTGAAATAGTGAAAGCAATGAAACTTCTGGCATCTGGCAAGGCCCCTGGTTAGGATAGGGCTGGCTAATCGGAGCTGAAAAGATAACTGATTATCATTCCTGTCATTGTGACCAATAATCGCTTAGTAATCACTGAAGATTTTGTCATAATTTTACCTCTTAGGCTCTCTGTCTGAGCATGACTCCTACCTGTACAGTATGCTGTACTTTGCCATATGTATTTGGACAGACAGACCTGAGCAAACAGTGTAGACCCAGATTCTGCAGCGTCTCATCCAGGTCTACACTGTTTGCTGATCTGTGTCTGCACTGTTTGCCACTCATCCAGCTGTTTTAGGCACAACTTTGGGTAGTAAATTGTATTTATCAATAAATTGATTGCATGCAAATCAGTAATGATAATTCTTTTTGTGGAATTTATCGATTGAATAATCGATTATCCGATTAATCGTGCCAGCCTTAGTTAGGACCAGATGCAATGCCTGCTGAGAGGTACTCCAATGCAATGAAGATGACAAAGTTATTTCACATTATGTGGAGAAAAGAAGCCATCCCTAAAGAATTCAAGGATGTGTCAATTATCCACCTATTCAAATGGAAAGGGAACCCTCAGATCTATGACAATCATCAAGGCATCTCTTTATTGTCAGTTGCTGGGAAAGTCCTTGCAAGAGTCCTACCTAACTGACTGAATGAACACCTTGAACAGTCAGGGCTTCTACCAGAAAGCCAGTGTGGGTTTAGAAAAGAAAAGACAGAGGAACAATTGACACAATCTTAACAGCAAGGCAGCTTCAAGAGAAATGCCAGGAACAGAACATGGGCAGTCATGCCATACTTGTCCTTTGTTGAACTTACCAAAGCATTTGGCACAGCCGGTCATGAGGGTCTTTGTAAAATCATGGGGAAGTTTGGATGTCCAACCAAGTTCATAGCAATGATGAGACAGTTCCACAATGGTATGCCTGCACATGTCCAAACAGATCCATTCCCTGTGACAAACAGTGAAGCAAGGCTGTGTGCTAGCGCCAACAAACACTTTTCAGCATGATGATCTATGCCATGCTCACAAATGATTTCCAGGATGGTGACAATGGCAAACCTATTAGGTATTGCTTTGATGGAAAGCTTTTCAATCTCAGAAGGTTGCAAGCCATATCCAAGGTGCAGACAGAGGTACTAGATGAGTTCCTCTTTGCTGATGACATGGCAAAAGGTGCTCCAACAGTGGAAGATGCAAAAAGGTATAGATCAAGTATCTGATTCCTGTGATAGCTAATTGACTTCACAATCAGCACCAAAAAGACTAGGTTGTCTATCAGCTAGCAGTAGCACCTGGCAAGCCTTACAAAGAGCCCACCATCACAGTGAAAGGTCAAAGATTGCAAGTGGTAGACAAGTTCACCTACCGTACCTTGGGAGCACACTGTCAAGAGACGTGCACATTGATGGTGAAGTCAATGCCAGGATTGCCAAAGCTAGTAAAGCCGACAAAATGGTAGTGTCTTGGACCGAAGTGGAATCAGACTTGACACAAAACTGAAAGTCTACAGAGCTGTGGTGCTGCCAACACTATTGTATGCATGTGAAACATGGACAGCTTACCAACGGCACACCAAAAGACTGAATCACTTCCATAAAGCTGTCTTAGAAAACTATTTAAGATTAAGTGGCAAGACAGGATTCCAGACACGGAAGTCCTGAACAGGGTAGGGATGCAAAATGTACATACTCTTCTGAAATTAGCACAGTTAAGACGGACAGGATGCCTGAGGAACGTTTGGCAAAGGAAAGTCTCTATGTAGAACTAGAAACGGACATACGCCCCAAAGGCGGTCAGAAGAAACGCTACAAGGACACCCTCAAAGCCTCCCTCAGGAACTTCAACATTCCAACAGAGTTGTGGGAACAAATTGCACAGGACAGAGCAAAGTGGTGAGGTCTCATCAGCCAGTGAATATGAGGCAAAAAGAATAAGTGAAGCTGAGCAGAAACTCACACAGAGCAAAGCCAGCTAGCTACGGCATCACCAACAGAGGTGTCTAAGCTCTTCCTCTGTTGCTGTATCTGCAACAGACATTTCAGAGCTAGAATTGGTCTCATCAGCCAAACAGTAACATTTCTAAAAAAAAATATAACTAGAATACTGTCGATGGCGCGCCATCGCAAATCCCCACGTTTTCTACAGAGGGGCCAAGTACCGAAAACCCCTCACCCTGGGCCCTAATTTGACTCCATGGTCAAAATATTACCTGTATTATATTCTACTAATCATGCCCTTCAATTTCATATGCCACATGACTATGTTCCAAAAAACTTAAATTTTGACCCTTTGACCCCTCTCCCAGGGCCCCAATCTGACCCCAGGGTCAAAATTTTACTTGTAGTTTATTCTACCCATTATCCCCTTCGCATAGATATGCAACATGACTATGTTCTGAAAAACTTTAATTTTGACCCCCGACCCCCCCCCCCCCCAAGTCCGACCCCCAGAGGGCGTGACCTAGGGGTCACAGCCAAAATCCCGTTCAATATGTTTTACTTTTTTCATAACTAAGTACATGTGCAAAGTTTGGCATCAAAATCTTCAAAATTGACTTTTTAATTGAATTTTATTGATATTTGACCTTTTGACCCCTCCCCAGGGCCCCTGGGGACGGGGACAAAAAAAAATGTGCTCTTGCGCAAGCCATTCATGTAAGCAACGCGCATACCAAATTTGGTTGAATTCCGGATAACGGTTTAGGAGGAGATAGCCGGACAGACAGACGGACGGAGGCGATAACAATATCCCCACTTTTTAGCTCACCTGAGCCGAAGGCTCAAGGTGAGCTATTGTGATCAGTCAATGTCCGTCGTGCGTCGTGCGTTGTGCGTCGTGCGTCGTGCGTCTGTCAACAATTAACTTAAATGACATCTCCTCCTAAACCAGTAAATGGATTTTGATATGATTTCACAGGAATGTTGCTTGAGTGACCCTCTTTCAAAATTACCTAAATCGTTCCGCTCCGTTAAACAAAATGGCCGCCAGAGCTAAAAATAGAAAAACCTTTAAATGACATCTCTTCCTAGGCAAATGGCCCCATTTGAAAATAATTTCACAGGAACGTTCCTTGAGTGACCCTCTTTCAAAATTGCCTAAATCATTCCGCTCCGTTAAACAAAATGGCCGCCAAAGCTAAAAATAGAAAAACCTTTAAATGACATCTTCTTCTAGGCAAATGGCTCGATTTGAAAATAACTTCACAGGAATGTTCCTTGAGTGACCCTCTTTCAAAATTGCCTAAATCGTTCCGCTCCGTTAAACAAAATGGCCGCCAGAGCTAAAAATAGAAAAAACCTTTAAATGACATCTCCTCCTAGGCAAATGGCCCGATTTGAAAATAATTTCACAGGAATGTTGCTTGAGTGACCCTCTTTCAAAATTACCTAAATCGTTCCGCTCCGTTAAACAAAATGGCCGCCAGAGCTAAAAATAGAAAAACCTTTAAATGACATCTCTTCCTAGGCAAATGGCCCGATTTGAAAATAATTTCACAGGAACGTTCCTTGAGTGACCCTCTTTCAAAATTGCCTAAATCGTTCCGCTCCGTTAAACAAAATGGCCGCCAGAGCTAAAAATAGAAAAACCTTCAAATGACATCTTCTTCTAGGCAAATGGCTCGATTTGAAAATAACTTCACAGGAATGTTCCTTGAGTGAGCCTCTTTCAAAATTGCCTAAATCGTTCCGCTCCATTAAACGAAATGGCCGCCAGAGCCAAAAATAGAAAAACCTTTAAATGACATCTCCTCCTAGGCAAATGGCCCGAATTGAAAATAGTTTCACAGGAATGTTGCTTGAGTGACCCTCTTTCAAAATTACCTAAATCGTTCCGCTCCGTTAATTAAAATGGCCGCCAGAGCTAAAAATAGAAAAACCTTTAAATGACATCTCTTCCTAGGCAAATGGCCCAATTCGAAAATAATTTCACAGGAACGTTCCTTGAGTGACCCTCTTTCAAAATTGCCTAAATCGTTCCGCTCCGTTAAACAAAATGGTGACCAGAGCTAAAAATAGAAAAACCTTTAAATGACATCTCCTCCTAGGCAAATGGCCCAATTTGAAAATAATTTCACAGGAACGTTCCTTGAGAGAGCCTCTTTCAAAATTGCCTTAATCATTCTGCTCCGTTAAACAAAATGGCCGCCAGAGCCAAAAATAGAAAAACCTTTAGATGACATCTTCTTCTAGGCAAATGGCTCGATTTGAAAATAACTTCACAGGAATTTTCCTTGAGTGACCCTCTTTCAAAATTGCCTAAATCGTTCCCCTCTGTTAAACAAAATGGCCGCCAGAGCTAAAAATAGAAAAACCTTAAAATGACATCTCTTCCTAGGCAAATGGCCCAATTTGAAAATAATTTCACAGGAATGTTCCTTGAGTGAGCCTCTTTCAAAATTGCCTTAATCATTCTGCTCCGTTAAACAAAATGGCCGCCAGAGCCAAAAATAGAAAAACCTTTAAATGACATCTCCTCCTAGGCAAATGGCCCGATTTGAAAATAATTTCACAGGAATGTTGCTTGAGTGACCCTCTTTCAAAATTACCTAAATCGTTTCGCTCCGTTAAACAAAATGGCCGCCAGAGCTAAAAATAGAAAAACCTTAAAATGACATCTCTTCCTAGGCAAATGGCCCGATTTGAAAATAATTTCACAGGAACGTTTCTTGAGTGACCCTCTTTCAAAATTGCCTAAATCGTTCCGCTCCGTTAATTAAAATGGCCGCCAGAGCTAAAAATAGAAAAACCTTTAAATGACATCTCCTCCTAGGCAAATGGCCCAATTTGAAAATAATTTCACAGGAACGTTCCTTGAGTGACCCTCTTTCAAAATTGCCTAAATCGTTCCGCTCCGTTAAACAAAATGGTGACCAGAGCTAAAAATAGAAAAACCTTTAAATGACATCTCCTCCTAGGCAAATGGCCCAATTTGAAAATAATTTCACAGGAACGTTCCTTGAGAGAGCCTCTTTCAAAATTGCCTTAATCATTCTGCTCCGTTAAACAAAATGGCCGCCAGAGCCAAAAATAGAAAAACCTTTAGATGACATCTTCTTCTAGGCAAATGGCTTGATTTGAAAATAACTTCACAGGAATTTTCCTTGAGTGACCCTCTTTCAAAATTGCCTAAATCGTTCCCCTCCGTTAAACAAAATGGCCGCCAGAGCTAAAAATAGAAAAACCTTTAAATGACATCTCTTCCTAGGCAAATGGCCCAATTTGAAAATAATTTCACAGGAACGTTCCTTGAGTGAGCCTCTTTCAAAATTGCCTTAATCATTCTGCTCGGTTAAACAAAATGGCCGCCAGAGCCAAAAATAGAAAAACCTTTAACCCTTTACCACTCAGATACGTGTTTTTACGTGTCTGCACCCCCCCCCCATTTTAAGCCCCAGAAGCACCTAAAATCTGCAATTCTACCCATGGATAGTTATGTTTGCTTTAGGATTTGTTGGGCAAAAAAATGACCTGTTTTTTCGCGCGCCTCCCCACTAAAATATTTTGGGGGGGTTTGAAGGGGGGCGTTGCCCCCCTCACACCCCGAAAAAATTTGGGTTTATGGCCCAACCGGCCGCTAAAATTTATACCTGAGGGTATCTGGGGTCAAAAATGCCTGAAAATTGATGCTGATAAAACATGCTGCAAACCGTGAAAATGACCAGTGCCAAACATCTTAATTGTTGCCATGACAGCTGTGTGAAGATTAAAATGTGGTCAAAAATTCATGTGAAAACACACTTTTTGCCAACTTTGAGATGCCCCCTCTTTACCATGACAACAATGATCAAGTCATGAAAGGTTGCATTTGAAAGGCTACTGCCCAATGAACATTCATGCCGAGTTTGGTGTAAAACAGACCATCCATTATGAAACAATGGCTAGTTGAAGTTGCTGTCAGGTGCAACACTGTGAAAATCAGCAAAATTCACAAAATCCCTGAGTGGTAAAGGGTTAATGAAGAAAATCCCAACTGACAAAAATAATGTTTTTTCATCATATTATTGCAAGAAACAATATTTCAGATAAAATGAATGCATTTTAGGCTAAAATTCAGAATGTTCCCAGATTTCAGTTAACCCTTTACCACTCAGATACGTGTTTTTACGTGTCTGCACCCCCCCCCCCCCATTTTAAGCCCCAGAAGCACCTAAAATCTGCAATTCTACCCATGGATAGTTATGTTTGCTTTAGGATTTGTTGGGCAAAAAAATGACCTGTTTTTTCGCGCGCCTCCCCACTAAAAATATTTTGGGGGGGTTTGAAGGGGGGCGTTGCCCCCCTCACACCCCGAAAAAATTTGGGTTTATGGCCCAACCGGCCGCTAAAATTTATACCTGAGGGTATCTGGGGTCAAAAATGCCTGAAAATTGATGCTGATAAAACATGCTGCAAACCGTGAAAATGACCAGTGCCAAACATCTTAATTGTTGCCATGACAGCTGTGTGAAGATTAAAATGTGGTCAAAAATTCATGTGAAAACACACTTTTTGCCAACTTTGAGATGCCCCCTCTTTACCATGACAACAATGATCAAGTCATGAAAGGTTGCATTTGAAAGGCTACTGCCCAATGAACATTCATGCCGAGTTTGGTGTAAAACAGACCATCCATTATGAAACAATGGCTAGTTGAAGTTGCTGTCAGGTGCAACACTGTGAAAATCAGCAAAATTCACAAAATCCCTGAGTGGTAAAGGGTTAATGAAGAAAATCCCAACTGACAAAAATAATGTTTTTTCATCATATTATTGCAAGAAACAATATTTCAGATAAAATGAATGCATTTTAGGCTAAAATTCAGAATGTTCCCAGATTTCAGTTAACCCTTTACCACTCAGATACGTGTTTTTACGTGTCTGCACCCCCCCCCCCCCCCATTTTAAGCCCCAGAAGCACCTAAAATCTGCAATTCTACCCATGGATAGTTATGTTTGCTTTAGGATTTGTTGGGCAAAAAAATGACCTGTTTTTTCGCGCGCCTCCCCACTAAAAATATTTTGGGGGGGTTTGAAGGGGGGCGTTGCCCCCCTCACACCCCGAAAAAATTTGGGTTTATGGCCCAACCGGCCGCTAAAATTTATACCTGAGGGTATCTGGGGTCAAAAATGCCTGAAAATTGATGCTGATAAAACATGCTGCAAACCGTGAAAATGACCAGTGCCAAACATCTTAATTGTTGCCATGACAGCTGTGTGAAGATTAAAATGTGGTCAAAAATTCATGTGAAAACACACTTTTTGCCAACTTTGAGATGCCCCCTCTTTACCATGACAACAATGATCAAGTCATGAAAGGTTGCATTTGAAAGGCTACTGCCCAATGAACATTCATGCCGAGTTTGGTGTAAAACAGACCATCCATTATGAAACAATGGCTAGTTGAAGTTGCTGTCAGGTGCAACACTGTGAAAATCAGCAAAATTCACAAAATCCCTGAGTGGTAAAGGGTTAAATGACATCTCCTCCTAGGCAAATGGCCCGATTTGAAAATAATTTCACAGGAATGTTGCTTGAGTGACCCTCTTTCAAAATTACCTAAATCGTTCCGCTCCGTTAAACAAAATGGCCGCCAGAGCTAAAAATAGAAAAACCTTAAAATGATATCTCTTCCTAGGCAAATGGCCCGATTTGAAAATAATTTCACAGGAACGTTCCTTGAGTGACCCTCTTTCAAAATTGCCTAAATCGTTCCGCTCCGTTAAACAAAATGGCCGCCAGAGCTAAAAAATAGAAAAACCTTTAAATGACATCTCCTCCTAGGCAAATGGCCCAATTTGAAAATAATTTCACAGGAACGTTCCTTGAGTGAGCCTCTTTCAAAATTGCCTTAATCATTCTGCTCCGTTAAACGAAATGGCCGCCAGAGCCAAAAATAGAAAAACCTTTAAATGACATCTCCTCCTGGGCAAATGGCCCGATTTGAAAATAATTTCACAGGAATGTTGCTTGAGTGACCCTCTTTCAAAATTACCTAAATCATTCTGCTCCGTTAAACAAAATGGCCGCCAGAGCTAAAAATAGAAAAACCTTTAAATGACATCTCTTCCTAGGCAAATGGCCCGATTTGAAAATAATTTCACAGGAACGTTCCTTGAGTGACCCTCTTTCAAAATTGCCTAAATCGTTCCGCTCCGTTAAACAAAATGGCCACCATAGCTAAAAATAGAAAAACCTTTAAATGACATCTTCTTCTAGGCAAATGGCTCGATTTGAAAATAACTTCACAGGAATGTTCCTTGAGTGACCCTCTTTCAAAATTGCCTAAATCGTTCTGCTCCGTTAAACAAAATGGCCGCCAGAGCTAAAAATAGAAAAACCTTTAAATGACATCTCCTCCTAGGCAAATGGCCCAATTTGAAAATAATTTCACAGGAACGTTCCTTGAGTGAGCCTCTTTCAAAATTGCCTTAATCATACTGCTCCGTTAAACAAAATGGCCGCCAGAGCCAAAAATAGAAAAACCTTTAAATGACATCTCCTCCTAGGCAAATGGCCCGATTTGAAAATAATTTCACAGGAATGTTCCTTGAGTGACCCTCTTTCAAAATTGCCTAAATTGTTCCACTCTGTTAAACAAAATGGCCACCAGAGCTAAAAATAGAAAAACATTTAAATGACATCTCCTCCAAGGCAAATGGCACGATTAGGAAATAATTTCACAGGAACGTTCGTCGAGTGACCCTTTTTCAAAATTGTCTAAATCGTTTCGCTCGTTAAACAAAATGGCCACCAGAGCTAAATATAGAAAAACCTTTAAATGACATCTTCTCCTAGGCAAAGAGCCCGATTTGAAAATAATTTCACAGGAATGTTCCTTGAGTGACCCTCTTTCAAAATTGCCTAAACTGTTCCGCTCTGTTAAACAAAATGGACACCAGAGCTAAAAATAGAAAAACCTTCAAATTCCACTACAATGAAAAATAACCTCCAAAGAAAAATCTTTGGTCCACATCTCCTTAAAGCAGTGAATCCTTCATTTCCATAAGCTTTGAAACATCTTGGATTCAGGTGAGCGATTCAGGGCCATCATGGCCCTCTTGTTTTTAAAAACATGGGGATAATTAAGATTGGTCATTGTCAGTAATGATAGACAAACTTTTATAATTATTATTTATTAGAAGGTTTAAGTGTGCCTGAGGCAAAAAGGTGTGAGTCGGACTGTCCATTCATATAAACCCTATTTGTTGAATTGGGCCGCAAGACTTTGGATGTCATTTCATCTTACTGTCGGGTAAAAATCCCACAAAACTGGTAAAACGTCTCGAAAATGACCTAAACGTTAAACCTAAAACCAATCAATCAAATCAAATTTATTTGTTGTCTTTTTTGATTGATTGATTTGAGGTTTAACGTCCCCGTCAACACTGTATAGGTCATTTTGGAGACATTATTTCCAATTTTGTGGGACTTTTACCAGACATTGAGATAAAATGACATCTCAAGCCCTGTCGCCCAATGAAACCAATAGGGTTTATAAGTATGGATGGGCCGACTCGCACCACTTTGCCTTGGCAAGCTTAGAACCTATAAGCAGTACTCTTGTGCGGTCGGTTTCTGCTCTGCGTGGAAGCATCATTTGTTGTCTAGAAGTCTATCAAGAATTAGTTCCTGGCATGCAGTGGGTTTGAAGAGAAGGTTCTTTTCTGCTTGTGAATTTTATTCAATTTCAGTAATCATATTTGTTGGACGGGTTTTTAAAAAAAATCCGTCTCTTAAAATAGCGATGTCCAGGCGGGGGGACGGGCGGGCGGGCGTCGTCCCAGGTTTACCTTTCGGTTAACCTTTTTTCAAAGTGATATTTTTCATCTATTCTGCAGCAGATTGTTTTAATATCAGGACTGATGCATAAGTGGAGGTACCGCTTTCATGTATTATCCATAAATGGCGCAAAAGACTAAAATTTTGGCGGAAATTGTCATTTTTCAAACTTGCGTTTTTCAGGTTTACCTTTTGGTTAACCTTTTTTCAAATGCCAGTGTAGTGGATAGAGTGCTGGACTACGGATCCTATTGTTGACTATGAATCTGAGGGGCGTGAGTTCAAACCCCGGTGGAGACATTTTTTTTTTTTTTTTTCTGTTCTTTTTTTTTTTCTTTCTTTTTTCATTCTTTTTTTTCTTTATTTTTCTTTTCTTCTCCATAAACACACATAGAAGCCTCCGTGGTGTAGTGGTTACGCTACTCGACTTGTAAACCAGGGATCGCAGGATCGATCCCGGGCTTCTCCAGACTTTCGGATGAGTCTTTAAACCGAGGTCCCGTCTCCATATGACCATAGCTGTTGGTGGGACGCAAAACTCAAGCACTCACTCACTCTCCATAAACACATATGAACAATTATTATCTTCCTCCCCTGATAGTTGCTAGTAATAATACATACAGTAAAACTTCGATGGCTCGAACTCCGATGGCTCGTTTACCATGGATGAGTCGAACCCGTTCTGGAGTCCGCAGGGAATTCCTCCAAATAGGATATAGGGGTAATTTAGGAAGATTTTCTTCGTTTATCTTGCAAATGTATGCCGTGCGTACTCGATGAGGCGTTTCTAATGAGTACACACAACATACATTTATAATACAGAACACTGAAAAGATATCCACAATTATCTCCATTATGCCTCCTGGTATGGCACTAATAGATACCCTCTATGGTTTTGATGGTCCAAAAGGGGTTCGAGCCATCAAAGTTCGACTGTACATGCATGCACAGGCATGGAATTTTCTTTTCTTTTTTTTTTTTTTTTTTTCGTTCTTTTTTTAGCTCACCTGAGCACGAAGTGCTCAAGGTGAGTTGATGTCCGTTGTCCGTCAACAATTTCTTTAAACGACATCTCCTCCTGGGATAATGGCCCGATTTCAAAATTATTTTACAGAAATGTCCATTAGGTGACCCTTTTTCAAAATTGCTAAAATCAGTGGCCACTAGAGCTAAAAATAGAGCTAAAAATAGAAAAAAACTTTATTTTTTTTTCTTCGTAAAACACATAAACAAATCCCCCCCCCCCCCCCCCCCCCACACACACACAAAAAGTTGTTACTGGGTTAGGATATTGCATTTGTTCTGTACATACATGCATACTTAGTTTTATATACATACCCTACCCACCCCACCCTACCCTAGCATACCCTACCCTACCCCACAACCCCACCCCCATCCCAAAACAACCCCAATCCATCCCCAACCCAACCCCATCCCACCACTCCCCACCTTACCCGACCTCACCCCATCCCACCCACCCAAGCCCACCCCACCCCACAACCCCACCACACCCCATCACACCCCACCCCACCACAAATTGCACCCCATCCCACCCGACTCCTAACCCATTCCACCCCACCCTACCCCACACCAGCACACCCCACCCTACCCCACCCATGCCACCACCATCCTAACCATACTGAAAAAAAAAAACCCGTCCATAATGCCATTAGGCATTTTTCTTGTTTTAATCATATTTTGGGACAACTGTGTGTGAATGTCAGTGGACCCTAAGTTATTAAGCACAGAAGCTCTTCAGTGCTGATTATCACGTGGCTATCACTGATTAGTAGGAAATGTAGTCTAGGTATAGTTCGAACAAATTGACCTGAGACTGCTGAACACTATTAACCCTTATCTTGCTGTTCACGACAACCCATATCTTTGGAAACAGTGTAGATCCAGATCAGATGGCTTCTGAAGAAGCCTTCTGCTCAGGATCTACACTGTTTGACATTCAGTTTATGAATTTGTAGGAATAAATTACATCAAGTAATCTGATTGGTTCAAAGTTAGAGATGGGTGTGACTACAATGAATATTCAGCAAGAGAAGGGTTAACATAATTTCACACCCGACTGAATGCATGTATAATTTATCTTCGCCATTTCCCGAAAATGGCGATATTGTTATTCAATACATAGAAGTTGGTAAATGGATCGCAGTTCATGAGATGCTGAAAATCCATGAGAAGTTTAGGAAAGCTGACATATTAGGTGATAACATTGACTAATTTATTCCATGCAAAAAGGTCAGTCTCATGTCAAATTGTTCGAACTATAACTGTGTTAATGGTTATTTATAGAAAATAGCCATGCTATTTTAATCTCTATGAGGTCAGAGTGTCTGGAATCAAGCCCTGGGTTTGACATTGACAAACAGTGATGACCCAGATCAGACACTGTAGAACATGATGTCTGATCAGGGTTTACACTGTTTGCTTACAATACAGGAATTTAAGGGTTACGAGGACTGTTCAAATATGAATGCAACTAAGCACATAAAAATGATTCTGTGATAGATTTCGATGAAAAATTTATTTTAACCCCTCAAAGTATTCCCCTTTAACAGATATACAAACTTTCAGTCTTCTGATCCAATCATTGAATGCATTTTGGTGGTCTTTTCGAAATATACTATGAAGGCACTGGAATATTGCAGAACCGAGGTGTTTGCGCTGCACAAATTTTCGACCAGAAAGGTATTTTTTCAGCCGCGGGAACAAAAAAGTCACACAGGGCAAGGTCAGGGGAATACGGTTGGGGGGGGGGGGGGGGGGGAGGAGGGGGAGGGAGTTCAACAACCTTTTCCTGCTTCAGATAGTCTTGCACAATGAACGCCTTGTGCGATGACGCATTGTCATGTTGCAATCTGACATTGGCCAAACCAGTTGCGGGTCTTCGTTCTTTGAAATATTTCTTCAATTTTCGAAGAACTTTATTCTTGTAAAACTTTGCATTTACAGATTTGCCTTTAGGCACAGCGACCTGGATAACAGGGCCCTGTTTTGAAAAGAATATGGCATACATTACCTTCTTGACGCTCGTGGTCCGCTTTGCAATGCATGGTCTTTTGCAATACTTTGTTGCCCATATTTTGTTCTGAATCTTTCGTTTTGGCTCAAAAAAGTGAACCCATGTCTCGTCACCTGTGACGACATTAGCGAAAGACCGTGCATTGTAATTTGGAAACTTTTTAAGCAACTTTTTGGCGCACTGAACGCGTGTCTTTTTCTGCTCATCTGTCAACAGATGGGGAATCCATCTAGCACAGATCTTTCTCATTTTCAAATCCCGTTTCAGAATTGTATGAGCTGCTCCTAATGAGATGCCAACCATACTAGCTATTTGCCTAGTGGTGTATCGTGCATCGGTAGCAACTATTTCTTTCACTCTAGCAACCATCTTGGCAGATGTTGCTCTTTTCGGCCGACAGTCATGTGGTGCATCTTCTGTTGAGCCTAGCCCACAGCTGAATTTCTTACACCAACAAAAACTGTCGGTAAAGACATTTCATTATGCCCATAAACCAAACATATTTCATCAAAAATGTCTTTGCACTGTATACCAAGAATAGTGGTACAACGATTCTTAATATAGGACCGTATTTCAACGGCGTACTCTGACCTTCTTCCAACCATGTTGTATTGGTATACAAGAGCAGACAGTGTTTATCGAACGATATACATGGCTAAAGTGCACGGATTTTAACAGGTTTGGTATCAATGTATAGGTAAAATGTTTTTCTACGCTGTGATATTTATTTCCAGGTGATTTCCGCATTAGTGCATGAGAAAAGGTTCTACTTGCATTCATATTTGAACAGTCCTCGTTAATAAAATAGAACACTCAAGAGACAGTGGCCCTACCAGTACTGTCAGTGCTTTGATTCATCATATGGAGCCATTAGTATTTAACCCATTGTATGCTAATGGACTCTGCCATGCAATATGTTGGACAAGTCCATTTGTCATATAAGGGGTGTCAGGCTAATTTTTTCGTTTTTCTATTTTTGACGGGAAAATTCTGTTAACAAATGATCAAACGCCACATTTTGTGGCATCTGATCTGGGCCTGCACTGTTTGCCAAGGTACCCCTTTTGGGGTTTCTTGCGTACAATGGGTTAAAGAGGATATTTCTTGTTTATTTTGAGTTTACCTTATGTTTTCAGAGATTCAAAACTAACAGAGAAGGTAGTGGAAACAATTCAGAGAACACCAACTAAATCTCCTGAGTGGTTGCGATATCCCGAGTGGTTTTTACAAGATGAAAGATTTGATTTGTAAGTTGTCTCCACCTGTTTCATTGTTATTTATTCATGTACATGTGTATGTGTAGGTTTCATTAAGCATAGAACATTATTCTTAATGAATCCTACATATTCTTTCAAAATTCTCTCAGATTTTCTGAATGACCCTCGTATTTTAGCCTTTTACAACTTAGTTGACAAGGGCCCTAGCTGTTCAATGCATCAGTGGCTTAACCGTCCTGTTGAATAGTTCAATTTTGCCGCACCCATTTCCCACTTTCAATCAATCTGTAACTGGGTATCTTTATTCATTCAAATTCACAAACTGAACAACAAACAGTGTAGATCCTGATCAGATGGCTTCTTCAGAGGCCATCTGATCTGGATCTACACTGTTTGCAAAGATACATTTTTTGTGATTAGCAAGGTTAAAATAGCTCAGAGAAAAGCTGTTTTTAATCTATAGATGTAAAACCTTGGTCATTATAAGATAGCAGGTAGTTTTTATGTCCCTTTGCTAAAAAGATATTTTGTTTTACCTAACCGGCAATTTACGAGTAGCATACCTATACAAAGCCTCAGGACATACGTATAAGTAGTAGATAAGAGTATTTGATATTTCCCGCCTTTTATTTCAAGCGGTCATAAAACCACTGGAATGAAACTTAACACAGTTCAATGACTACTTACTTGTGCATAGGCTGTCATATAATACAAATGGAGGGGGAAAATTCGCCTCTAGACGAATAAGAAAAGTAGAAATATCAACAAAATACCTGTATGTTTCAAGTTTTTGTGTTTAATTTGGTAGTATAAGCATATTGGATATATCATTGCCAAACTGGAGATACGATTAGTGGAATTAGACAATTTTTTTAACAGTTAAACATGTTAAAGGGGAAATAATTGTGGATAAGATGTAATAAAAGGTGTGTCATTTAGTCAGATTGGATTATTTTCTTACGTCACACTTCACATTTTTGCCTGTGGTCAAAAGTGGCCTTGGCAGTGGATTACATTTATGTATTAATGGGAAATGATTAGTTATGCTTAATTACACGGTCAGTTAATAGGACGGTTTCTTTGACCGATCAGCCAGGTGATCACAGGTGTGTCATTTCTGTTTGACATTTTAATATATCAAAAGATTTTGAAGTAGTGCCAAACTTTTGCACTCATAAAATTTTATGGGAGAGAAAATGATTTTCTGTCAAATTTTAAAATTTCTGTAAAGTTAGTTGTTCCCCAGAAGGGCAAAAGTCAGCAGCTAATGAATTTTTTTGTCAGAATAGTTCACAACAAGTGAAAAAAGGGTGTTTTTGTCCATGTGGAGCCAGGAAAGATTCAAGCAAGCCTGCACAGTCTGATTACAGGAGCTTGATGTTACATCAGAAGCTCAGGAAGTTCTACGGCCCCTACCCATTGGGGATTGAAGAAATAGATTGGCTGCATGATGCTTCCACGCAGAGCTGAAACCAACCTAACACGAGTACTGGTAAACGGCTTAGAGTATCATAGCCTGCCCAGGCAAAGTGCTGCTAGTCAGACCGTCCATGCTTATAAACATTGGGCTACAGGGCTTGAGGTGTCATTTCATCTCAAATTGTCGGGTAAAAGTCCCACAAAAGTGGAAGTGACCTATACAGTGTTGAGGGGATGTTTAACCTCAATTCAAACAAACAAACAAATCAGGAAGTTCTACAAAATGTGTGGTAAAAATATCAGAAAGCCCAACAATCAAACTTTTTAAGCCTCACAAACTTCGATTGTTTTGGCTTTCTGGCATTTTTATCTTATCAGTCTTTGCTACATGTATGTGCTGTATGGTTGCCATTCTTGCTGACCAGGAATACTGTTTTCTGGGTCTACCTAAAATACATGAAGTTTCTTTATCTTAACCCTTAGCCTGCTGAAAACAATAACTCCTATCTTTGCAAACAGTGTAGATCCAGATCAGATGGATCTGAATAGGATGATCTACATGTACATTGTCATTCAGTTTGTGAATTTGAATGAATGATTGTATCAAGTAATCTGATTGGTTGATAGTCATAAATGGATGTGACAAAGTTAATTTATTCAGTAGGATAAGGGTTAAATTTCAAGACTCTTGCTAATCTGTGTAGCTGAGCAGGCCAGTTTGTATCTTACCTTGTCGTAATCCCCGAATACAGGTTTTTTTGTGACCACAGGAGTTTGAATTTATGTCAAATGAGAAACTAGGACCCATCAGGCAATTTCTAACATGTGAGAGACTCCCCTTTATTAAAATTCCCTGATGGGGCCTATTCTAACCTTACTATGCCCAGAAGAACCATATCTAAATATTTGTCTGTTTATGGTGTCTGCTGAATCTTCTTGCAAACATTTTAAACATACCCCGGCATTTTTGCTTACAAACAAACATTGTGGACCCTGATCAGACTGCTCCAAGTGGAGCAGTCTGATCTGAGTCAACACTGTTTGCAACAATGATTTCCACAATTGTTGTGATTGATATCTTAAGGGCTATAATATAATGTTATTAATCAAGTAATTTCGTATTGGCTCAGGTTCAGGTCCGAGGTCTGCAGCATTGGCCCGAGGCCTTCGGCCTAGTGCAGCTGACCGAGGACCTGTACCTGGGTCAATACGAAATTACTTGATTAATGACAATTTTATTAATTGACACAATTAAAAAAAACATAATTATTGATTTCTTGACCTCACTTGACCTCAATTAATTTTTTTTGTTTGTTTGATTTTAGGTTTAACGTCCCTGTCAACACTGTAAAGGCCATTTTGGAGACTTTGCTTCCAATTTTGTGGGACTTTTACCCGACATTGAGATGAAATGACATCTCAAGCCCTGTCGCCCGACCTCAATTAATATTGGTTGACCTGGTGTTAATATGGATGACCTCTGATCAATACAGGATAGTCAATTAATAAATGATTAGAAATTACCTGATGGTGCCTAGTTTCATGCTCATTTGAGTATGCAATGACATACATTGTAAATTCAAGTGTCACCTTTAAGAAATCGCCACATGGGGCCTAGTTTCATGCCCACTTGATAAACTTCGAACACCTGTGAAGTGATAGCCACTGATAGGGCTCATACATGTATGTAACGGTACAAGTATTTGATGTTATATGCTAGAGCATTTATGTAATGCTGGCAGAGCTGCAACATGCAGAAAAAGACCATAATTATGCACACCATAAAGACTGGACATCCTCTGTGACTCAGGTTTGATCGATTACTGTAATCTTTGCATTTCCCTTTACACAACAGTGTTGTCATTCAAAGAATGGAAGAAAGGGCAAATTGTGTTCCAGCTTCCCCCCATACATGTATATATGCCTGCGTCTGGTGTTAGCAATTTGTGTTTAAGTTTTCCCCCGAGATCATGAGATGGCTTTTGGCGGCGGGCTTTTGCAGTTTTCATCAGTGTCGCAACTATCAGTATCAGGTGGGGGCATCCATGCCCCATTTCAAGTAAGGTTCATTTCAAGTTTGGTTCATTTCACAACCGAGTACAGGCAGCATCCATATTATTAATTCAGATATGCCTGAATCATGTGAATGTTTAGAGATATTTTTCCAACCGTGTGAATTTGTAAAGAGAACCACAGGCATAGGTGGTTTCCCAAAAAAGAGGCGTATCTGTAGTAATTTTATGAACTGTATGAGGGTGTGATGAGGGAGATGTAAAGAAAATAAAGGGAAATTCTCGGTTCAAGTGAGGGAGGCTCCAAAATTTTATTAAAATTTAGCATAAATTGGGCAAATATTAGTATTAAAATGAGTGAGTATCCCTACTGATGAGTGAGGTATGGTGATAAAATCATTGTACAGACTAGACATGCTAGTAAGGGTACTTCAAACAAAACATACATGTAGCTCAGAATAATGAAGGGCTGTTACAGATATGTTAATTTTATCCAGTAAATTCTAAAGAGCCATTGAAATTGTTTACTTGCTGGAATGAAATGTGCATAAAAGGTGTCCATTGACAGGTACCCTGAAGGTTTTAAGATACCGCTACATGTGCATACACATGCATGCATATCATCATTTTAACAACTTTATATATTGATTCATAGGTCTCAATCTAAAGGAGGGGTTAAGGAGTGAGTGAGTGTTTGATTTTTATGTCCCACCAACATCAAAGGTCATACGGAGAAGGGACCTCAGTTTAAAGACTCATCCAAAAGTCTGGAGAAGCCTGGGATCAATCCTGTGATCCCTGGTTTGCAAGGCGAGGGGTTAAGGATAATTCAAGGATAATTTTTCTTATTTCTGCATTGAAACAATGTTGTGGGTCCTTGTTTAAGGGTTGCCTCAGATATGGAGTTCTAAGGATCATTCTAATGCACTTGCTTATGTAACACATTTGATTGGATAACGTCAAATATTTGCGGCAGGGATTCTGCTGGCTCAAAATGCAGTTCAGACAAATTGTCCAGTCAGCTCCATCATTTATCGGACAGACTGAATTTCATTTGGACAAGCTTGAAGATGAAATTTTCTTATACTAAAATAGTCAATGTTACCACTGATTTAACCATATTGATCCTGACAAGAATATTAATGTAAAAAAGAGTCCTAAATCATATCAAGAAAATTTGTCCTGACTGGCCTGAACTTTTTCGGACAATCATAAATTTTTAAGGACTATGGCTGATGTCCGGCCCCAAACAAAATCCCTGTGCGGTGCTTTTCATTGGGTAGCATTTGGTTTTACGCAGCTCATAGTGCTTGAATAACAACTGTATAAGAGCATTGTATTGGGGATAATTGTATCGAGCTATACATTTATATGAGTTAGAACACCCTGGCAAATGCCTTTCGTGTATAATTCAGTGAGAAGAAGGGCATATAGGAGTAGACATTGCCTTTCTTTTGTTTTCATGCAAAATTGCAGGATAGATATTACCTAGAGACATCATTTACTGGGATAATATTAAAATTGGAATAAGTGGACATTCAAGTTACTTATCTGACCATATTAATAAATTGTAATTTATGATATGCAATCCATCTTAGGCATTTTGCAACAAAAAATTAACCTTTAATGATTAATCCTCATAGCAAGTCACAAAATTGTCAAGCAGATGACATTTCTCGTGCATTGTCAAGGAAAATAATACAAGAATCAGATTGCCATATACCGGTACTGAAATGATCCTAAGTATTGGGACAGACATCCTTTAGCAGACAGTGTAGATCCAGATCAGACTGCTCCTTGCTCCTGAAGGAGCAGTCTGATCAGGTTATACACAGTTTGTCATTCCCTCTGCTCTTTTTGGACTCCTTGCTTGATTGTGAAACAAATTTGTTAACATTTTGAAAAAATTACAGAAAGACCTCATGGTGTCCAAATTTTTAGGACTTATATGGTATAAGATAATACACATGTAGGCACTAGAGTTTTCCCTTTAAAGTTTTGATGTGTTTAATTCCAAAAATGGTTTTATTTGAATGCTAAGTTATCTAATAAATTAAAATTTAAAAGAAGTGCATGTACATTTGTACCTTTCTGCATAATTGATAGGGATAAAATTCTCTTAAAGAGGGAAGCATGTAGCAGATGAGTCTGAGATGACATCCTGTAGACAAGACTTGGCTTGATATGTGAAGCTTCTACCAAGTAGACAGTTCACATGAAATTGTTTGTCTGATATATAAAAAATATATTATAAAATTTGGTTTGCTGAAGGATCATGTTCAGCCTGTTACACCACAGTCTCATTATAACACGGTTTGTTATAACACGGTTTTGGAAAAATACGGTTTTAAGATGAATCCCATAAATGGTAATTTTTCTATATAATCTATAAATCTTTGTTTGGATATAACATGGTTGTTTTACTTTGTTTAACTAAAACAGTTTCTGCTTTGGACCCCATTAATAGTGTTATAAAGAGGTTGTGGTGTATGCACTATAAAGGTTAGGAAAATTAATTTTTGAGACAGTGTGACTGACAGTGTATACCTATATGCTCCAAGTTGATGTAAATTTCATGCGAAGAAATTAAAAAAAAAATAAAAAAAACAAACAAAAAAAACACGCAGACAGAAAAAAAAGATGAGTATACAAAAATGACACCGATTGTCTGCATCATATTTCTTTTCACTACATAATATAATGGTACATGTACTTTGTAAAGCTGAAGTGTTACAAATTGTTGCCTTGTAAGGTTAGTAAACATTAGTTGCGGTCTGTCAGTCTTGCAAAGAAATACCTTGAGATTCAATTTGGTTGTGTCATCTACAGGTAACCGCTGAATTCAAATTGATTTGAAATACTGGTACCTAGTGATAAAGCCGTTAGATGAAATCACTACTGTTTTTAAGGAGAAAATATACATTTAAATTAGTACATGTGAAAAAATGAAGAACAAAAATGGACATATAGGGCATGGAGTGAGTATTAAATAAAAATTTAAAATGAGAGGTTACTAAAAAGAAAAGTTTGGCCCCTGCCCATAGGGGCTTGAAAAATTATATATGGGCTGCATGATGCTTCCACGCAGAGCTGAATCCAGCCCGCACACTAGTACTGATAAACCGCTTAGCGGATCTAAGCCTGTCCAGGAACTGCGGTGCGAGGTGGACCGTCCATGCTAATAAACCCTATTGGTTTCATTGGGCGACAGGGCTTGAGATGTCATTTCATCTCAATGTCGGGTAAAAGTCCCACAAAATTGGAAGTAATGTCTCCAAAATGACCTTTACAGTGTTGACGAGGACGTTTAACCTCAAATCAAACAAACAAACAATACTAAAAAGGTTTAACCCTTCAGGCACTGCAGAAAATTAAAGAGCAGACAACAATCTAATCTTTTATTATTTTTTCAGTGTAAATAAGGCTTGACATTTCACATGTTTCAAGTGAATCAGGTCTAGCAGATGATTCACATGTAATGTCAAGGCTTATTTCATGGAAAAGAAAATGCAAAACTTTTTGCTGAAAATAAGCCAGCTTTACAGCATGTTGAGTATCAGGCCAAGCTGCATGTGTGACAAGCAAGGAACATACCTTGACTGCTCTGTGTATGCGTGCCCTATGATAATCTGGGCATTCAGTTAGTATTCCATTTTTTAACACAAGAAATGAAACTATAACCTGGATCCAATCTTCACAAGCCCAGGGTACCATGCCCACTATTTTCTCTGTATATGGGAAAGTTAAACCCAATTGGCACCTCTGGCTTCTGGCGGTGGTGCCTGTATCCATGTCAACACATCAGTGAAGAAGCATATTTCCTGAAAACTCATTAAAAATTCACAACAATGGATCTGAAGACTGCATCAAAGTGTCAATATGCCTTTGTATGTAAATACTCTTAAGTTTTAGTTACAGTAATTCCAGAGCAAACATTGCAGACCCTGATCAGACTGCTCTGAAGGAGCAGTCTGATCAGGGTCTGCAATGTTTGCCATTCCATGAGCACTGCCATGAAGTATGTACATGCAATGTAGTATGTACATTTGGAATATCTTTGTCGTATTGCAGGAAAAGCCAGTGGTTCGTTGTAGAATGCAGATATCCTAATTTTCAGAGAATCTACAGTATTTCCTTGCTTGATTAGCTGTAAAGGAAATTACATGAAGCACTGGCATTGTTACAGAAAAAAAATGTGATTTTGAGCTCAGTATTTGGATATGATCATTATGATGTATTTCACACATTTTTTTTGTGTATTTGCAGGATACCAAAGACCGACTACACTTATGCCAGAACGTAAGTATATGAGTCTTCTTAAATAATTATTGATTAACATAAAAGTTACTGACAGTTACTAACAGTTATTCAGTTACTTCTTAAAGTTTATACTGCATCATAATGTGGAAATATTAGATATGTAGAAAGTGCTGGCAAAATAACATTTGGAGTCTAATCAGATCGATTTGCCATCTCTTCCAATGGCTATTTTTATGGCTCAGCTGTTATATATTGTAGCCGTTTTACAACATCAATTTAATCTATTGCATGTGGGACACCCCCAGGGCTTTATCCAAGTATTTTGGGAAAAAGAACCCTGGGCAAATTGGGAAAAATTTACCGACAAAATACCAAAATTGGGAACACAATTTCATCAGAGAAATGCCAGGACGATGAATTTTCGCTCATGACAGTCTTATGAATTGTGCAATACAGCTGTAGCTTCACTGTGGTGCATTTTCATCTTGACTATCCAGTGTTAACCTCTGATGATAAGTATTGTTTTCTCTGTTCCTTTTGTGGCTTTTATTTTTTTTTCATTTTTGGGGGGAAAAAGGTGAAATTGGGAAAAATTCAGGCTATTTGGCATTGAGAATGGGGCCGAATTTCGGCTCTGCTGAACAGGCAGAAAATGCCCTGACCCCTAAAGGGGTGCCTTGGCAAATGGTGTAGGCTTAGATCAGATGCCGCAGAATGTGGCGTCTGATCAGGGCCTGCACTATTTGCTAACAGAATTTTATATAAAAAATAGAATAAAATAAAAAAAAGGCCTGACACCCCTTATTTGACAAATGGACTTGCCAACATATAGCAATAGAAGAGCCCACTAGTATACAATGAGTTCATTACCTCATTGACTTGGCATTGTACCTGTTGCAAGTCAATAGGATTTGTAAAAGATGAGATCAACTTAGCAGGAGAAACAAGATGAAACCATGGATCAGGAGGCAATGGGAGTTTGGCTTATTGTATAACTCTGTAATGAGGACCAAGCATCATTCATCACATTCCTCAGCATGTCCCCAGAAATTTTTGATGAGCTGTTTGACAGTTGGTCCAGGGCACAGGGAGCCCCTTGACTCTGGCATGAAGCTGTCTCAGGCTATGCGTACTGTCACCTAGCCTCCGGGAACAAGTTCCTCAATGAAATTTACCTAGAGAGAAGTCAGTAACGCCGTCTACTTTGCTCCACCACTCTTGAGCCTTGGTGTACCATAGCTGACAAGATCTATGAAAGGTGGAAATTACCCCACATATGCAAGGTTTTTGATGGTAGGCATGTTGCCTGCTGCTGTCCTCCAAAGAGTGGGTCCCTGTATTATAAGTAAAAACTCTATTCCATTGTTCTTAGATGGGGCTAGTAGAATGCAGACTATAATTTTATCTGTGCTGATGTCAGGGTACCAGATCAGCATCAGATGCACGGATCTACAATGACTCACTCTGAGCTTAAGCAGTGTGCTGAAGATGGTTGTCTAGTGTTATCTGATCCAGAACCTCTTCCGAGTGATACCCAACTTGTGCCTACTTCCTTCAACCACTGCTCCCTCTATGTCAAGTCAGGGGCCATATCTCCACTTTTCTTTTTGTCAAGGCTGGTGCATTTATCCATTAGAGATGTAAACCAGCCCCTCAGACATTCAGCTGTCTTGCCTAACCTCGCTGTCTGGTACTCCCTCAGATTTTTCTTCGTTTCCATCATCCTGAAACAGAGCTACCGGTACAGATAAGGTGCGTATCCGCGTAAATACGCATTAATTTTCATTAAAAACACATTGAAAATCGATTTTTCGCGTACCGATACGCATTGGAAAAAACGGGTACGTCATGGTCCCAACGGGTGCAAAATAAAAGTTAGAGTAAACCGACTTTGTTTCGGTAAATCGAGCAACCCAACTTCATATCCGGTTCTACCAAAAGCCGCTGAATAATACATTGTCTGATTGGTACTTTCATTTTCGTTAGGCCAATCGTGATTAGAATAACAGATCGGCAAGGGAAATTACTCTGTTGGTTCCCAATGCAAACAAATGGCGCAGAAATCGTCGAAGTCCGGTCGTTTTAGACCGAAAATCCCAGCAAATGGGGGCAACATATTGAACTTCCTAACAAGGAAGGATGTAACAGACCCTCAGTGAGGCACTTCTAATGAATACCAACAACATAATTATGTTTATGCTGAAATAAGAAAATTATATGTACTTTTCTGATTAAAAAAGCGCCTTATCTGAAGTTATGATAATTATTTTATGATTATAAATATCATCAATATGTTCTAAAAACTGACACACTTGGGAATAAAAAGCATATTATGTGTCAAAATACTCTTTCCAAAAAATTGTGTAACATTTTACTCTTTCAGTAAATTTCTAGGACCTGAAATACCATTTGAAAAGAAAATCAGGGAGTAAAATACTCTGGCCTAAAAATTATCTGTAGCTCTGCTGAAATCTGTGAGAGTGATGTTCCAGAGGATGGTGTTTTCCTGCAGAAACTCAAGCAAAGACTTTCAACTCCACAGCATAAAATTTAAAAGAATATGGCATCTTGTTGGTCCACTTCTTTGTGTCATTTGGGGCTTGAGAAGAGGTTGAGGTGTCAGCTGCGGCCACAGGCTGCCACAAATGCCATTGAGGAGACATTGGAGCCTGAAGGTGATGTTGGTCATCACTGTTTGAGTTGTGGTCAGGTGAAGTTTGGGATGGGGGTGAGCATGATGGTGATGATGGTGAAGCTTGCTTTGGTCTGCCCCCTTCTTGCAAATTTCCTTTGACGTTTTGGAGGCATGAAAATGACTGTAGAAAAGATTTCATGATCAGTCTCCATGAAAGAATGTTGCTGACCCCTGATGGTATTTGACCAACGACCTCCTGGTCACCAGTCATACGAGCATCTGACTGAGCTTCCGAGTTGAGCTCGATCGTTTGTCAGTCAACCCAAAGTTACTAAACACAGAAGCTCTTCAGCGCTAATGTCCACGTGACTATCAAGGATTTGAAGGAATTCTAGGTACATGTAACGGTTATTTATAGAAAATAGCTATGCTATTCTTGTCGTTGTGACATGAGAGTGCTGTGTAAAAGAAAGCTTATTGTAAAATATTGACTCAGCATATGTTCTGGGACATTTGCCAAATAGTTTTAGACACAGACCAGAAGCTGCAGAATGCAGCATCTGATCTGGGTGTGAACTGTTTGCTTCAAGCAGGGGATTTAAGGGGTAACCCATTGTATGCGGGAAACCCCTTCAGGGGTACCTTGGCAAACAGTGCAGGCCCAGATCAGACACCACAGAACGCGGCGTCTGATCAGGGCCTGCACTATTTGCCAGCAGAATTTTCCGTCAAAAATGGAATAAAAAAAATAAAATAAAAAAAAATAGGCCTGACACCCCTTATATAACAAATGGACTTGTCCAGCATAGAGCAATGTAAGAGTCCACTAACATACAATGGGTTAAACAAAGGAGCCCAATTCTCTGTTCAGCTCAGAAACAATCAACCCTACAGTGCTGTCAGTGCTTTGATTTCCATTGGTGGTGATTTACTTGTATACATGTTACAAACAACAATCAATCATCTTCACTTTGGTTTAACCCTTTTTGTACCAAATGGAATTTTCCTCCTTATATATGGCAGGGGTCCATTTTGAAATTTAGTGGTGACAGGTTGTGTTACCTTTAAATTTATTCAGAAAATATATTAACTTTTTGAAAATAGTGTAGGCCCTGATCAGACGCCGTGTCCGCGGAGTCTGATCTGGGCCTGCACTATTTGCTAGGGTACCCATTTTGGGGTTTCCGGTACAAAATGGGTTAATGGCTTCTAAGACCTTAAGCTATGAATAAATAAAAGCTTTGTTTACCAAACAGAAAAGTAACTTTAACCAAGCCCAAAAAAATACCTGGTTAATTGAAATCAAGTTACAGTAAATTGATAGGGATACAAGATTTGCCTTCTTTCTCATAGGGTGCACCTCTGAATCCCTGAAAGCAAATTCTTTCTTTTATGAGTATTCCACCCCTTGCCCACACATTCCTGAAAGAATTTTAATACCAGCAAACTCAAAGCAATGTTTCTTTAAAGATGATCACATTTTTGTTCGTATGCAACCCTTCATTAAGAGATGGGTGTGTGGATTTTCCCTTTATTCTTTAGCATTATACCCTGGCTATATATACTTTCGATAAACTTATATAAGATAAACACATTTTGTACCGGAAACTCCAAAACAGGTAATTGGTAAACAGTGCAGGCCCAGATCGACGCCAAATAAATTTTGTAGAAAACACAACCCGACACCCCTACATTTTGAAATGGACTCCTGCTATATATATATATAAGGTTGAAGATATCTTTTATATATAGAAAATCATCTGCCTTACTCCAACAGATGCAGAAAAAAAGGTAATTGAAACCCCTGCATATGTATCTTTTCACTCTCTACTTCATTTCTTTTATGCACTTAAAGATTAAAAATGGGCCTCCATGGTCTAGATGCTGACTTAAGTCAATAGGTCTCTCATCACTGTGGTTTGAGCCTCTACTGGCTCACATGTGAAATGCCAATCTCTGTAAGGTCAGGTGGTTTTTCTCCAGTTGATTAAGGATCAGCACAAAATAAGTGAAATAATTTTGAAAGGACCATAAAACCAAACTAGAATACTGTCGATGGCACCATCGCAAATCCCCACACTTTCTGCAGAGGGGCCAAGTACCGAAAACCCCTCACCCTGGGCCCCAATTTGACCCCAGGGTCAAAATATTACCTGTATTATATTCTACTAATCATGCCCTTCAATTTGATATGCCACATGACTGTGCTCCAAAAAACTTAAAATTTTGACCCTTTGACCCCTCCCCCAGGTTCCCAATCTGACCCAGGGTCAAAATTTTACTTGTATTGTATTCTACTAATCACCCCTTTCAATTTGATATTCCAAATGACTATATTGGTAAAATTTAAAATTTGAATTTTGACCCCCTGATATTCAGGGGAGACTGTTCCTCTAGCTATTCTAGTGGAATAAATTTTGTCATTTTAAAAGTACCTCCATATGGATTAGCCAGTTCACTTTAGAATTAAAAGTCCATAAAAACTTAACTTGGTTTGAATTTTAGATTTCAACTTCATTCACTTTAAAGTCCTCGAAAACATAGCTTGGTTTAGATTCAAACTGTACAGATTTGCATATGACATTTGAGAGGTTTCGCACTGTTGCGCTGCAATATTTTTTTGAAGTGCCTCTTGATCTTGTGTAATTATTACCCTGCATAGCTGAAGTAAGCCAAATGAATGAATGATTCATCAAGGCTGTAATATAAGTTAAGAAAATGAAAATAACATGTGGGAAAAGACTTAATATCATGTTTATATAAGCCAGCTTGTGAGAAAAAATACATGTATTTAGAGGCAAGTGAATAGCATAGGCTCTGGTGGGACTGCACATATCGTGTGTATGTGCAGTCCCACCAAAGTTTTTGCTGTTCAGACATATGAATGAAATGTTTT
The DNA here is from genome assembly GCA_963580285.1 of Lucinisca nassula. NCBI lineage: Eukaryota > Metazoa > Mollusca > Bivalvia > Lucinida > Lucinidae > Lucinisca > Lucinisca nassula. The sequence goes on along the minus strand of OY757011.1, from coordinate 72,941,928 downwards.
TTTAGAGAGAAATATGTCATGTACATTTGAAAGATTAAGGCCTTTTTCTTGTGTGCTGCATGGTTTAAACATAGGTATTCTTTTCCTTATTGTTCTCTTTTCTTGTTGGATAATCTTTCTGTATAATTTTAAAGGATATTATGGATTCATAGTTACGTATACATTAAGTACATAATTTCATGTGGTTCTAATAGACATCTGAACTTCCAGGGCCTAGTTGAAAGGAGAGCTGTTATTCTTAAACATTACGTTTCTCACCGCTGTTGTGGTTTGTGCGCTGTTGTGGTTTGTGCGTTGTTGGGGTACATGTGAGATGCTAAGTTTGCAGTTTTTTCTCCAGGTTCAGCAGTGGTAAAACATCAGATTTAAGATCGAGAGGTAGCCGATTCGATCTCACATGTTCCAAATGTTGTTTGCTTGAGCAAGAGTTTTTATCCACATTGCTGAGTACTGGTTTTTACCCAGAAAGAGGAAGAAAAAGAGGGCCACATGGAAGATTAGTACTAGTTTACTAAATGTGTTACCCTCTTTAAATAAAGTTGATTGTTATTAACCCTTGTCCTGCTGAATATTCATATATACCACACCCACTACCGATTATCAACCATTCAGATTACCTGTAGCAAATTATTACAACAAATTCACAATCTGAATGACAAACAATGTAGATCCTGATCAGATGGCTTCTTCAGAAGCCATCTGATCTGGATCTACATTGTTTCAAAGAAAAGGCATATCCGGGCTCAGCAGAACAAGGGTTAATATTACTTCTTAGAGAGAAGAGAATTGTTTATTGAAGAATTTATATATATTCCAAAAGCGGTTGAAAGCAAAATTACAAAGACATTACATGACCTCTTCATTCAAGACTGGAATGCATCTACTAAAGTTAGGAACTATAACATATAATAAGGAAAACATGGAATTTGAATGTCACTTGTAAATGTTACCAAAACTTTTTATTTACCATTAATAAAGCTCCGAATCTTCAATCACAAGTTAACAGTCGAAATAGGAAGATGGGATAACATGTATATCCTACCTTGAAAGAAAGCGCACATTATCAAAAAAGTTGAAAGTAATAATTTTTCGAAAACTGCCACGGCCCTTGAACTAAGATGGTATGTGCAATTAGCTAAACAATGAGATGGAGAAACAAATGTTTGCTCAAATGGTTTAGGTCACATGATCAAGATGGCTGCAATGGATAAAACCCTTTAAAAATCCTCTCACAAACCAAATGGCTCTATAAACACTCAGATGAGCTGTTCAGGATCATTTCGTCTCTGGTTTAACCCTTGTCCTGTTGAAAAGCTTAATTTAGCCACACCCATTTCTACTATTAACCAGTCAAATTACCTGATGTATGTATAAATTCAGTTCAAAAAAGCATGATAAACGGTGTAGATCCTGGAAGAAGCCATCAGATCTGGATCTGTACTGATTGCAAAGGTACATGTAGGGGTTGGACAATGGTTGAAAGGGTAGTGTTTGCTGAATAGAGATATATTTCTGTGATGGCATTTAAATGTAAATTTTGCCAATTTTTAATATTGAGTCAAATTCCCATTAACATGATCAAAAGCTTTGATATGTTCACATCCAGTTTAACCCTTCAAGCACTATGGAAACTTATAGAGCGGATGACAAATGTTTTTTTTTCTTCTTTTTTTTTCAGACAAAAATGTCTTAGACATTTCATGTGAATTGTCTGTCCAGCAGACAATTCACATGTACTGTCAGACCTGTTTTTTCTAAAAAATAAGAAAGGAAAAGCTTTGAAAATGTTGAATGCTAGTTGTAATAAGTGCATGAAGTTCGAAAAGGTATGGAAATCAATAAAACTTTATATAAAATGTTCTTTATTTCCAGTTTTGATTCTCTGTGACATATACAGTTTACATGTATTCTTTTTTTTACCCTTTTTGTCCGGGAGCCTCTGTAGCCTAATGGGTAAAAGCGCTGACTCTTAACCCTTTACCACTAAGGAATTTTGTGAATTTCGCTGATTTTCACAGTGTTGCACCTGACAGCAACTTCAACTAGCCATTGTTTCATAATGGATGGTCTGTTTTACACCAAACTCGAGATGAATGTTCATCGGGCAGTAGCCTTTCAAATGCAACCTTTCATGACTTGATCATTGTTGTCATGGTAAAGAGGGGGCCTCTCAAAGTTGGCAAAAAGTGTATTTTCACATGAATTTTTGATCACATTTTAATCTTCACACAGCTTTCAAAGCAACAATTAAGGTGTATGGCACTGGCCATTTTCACTGTTTGCAGCATGTTTTATCAGCATCAATTTTCAGACATTTTTGACCCCAGACACCCTCAGATATAAATTTTAGCAGCTGGTTGGCCATACACCCAAAATTTTTCGGGATGTGAGGGGGCCTTGCCCCCCCCTTCAATGCCCCCCAGAATATTTTAGTGGGGAGGCATGCGAAAAAACAGGTCACTTTTTTGCCCCAACAAATCCTAAAGCAAACATAACTATCCAGGGGTAGAAATGCAGATTTTAGGTGCTTCTGGGGCTTAAAATGGGGGGTGGGGGGGTGCAGACAATAAAAACACGTATCTGAGTGGGAAAGGGTTAACTGAAATCTGGGAACATACTGAATTTTAGTCTAAAATGCATTAATTATATCTGAAATATTGTTTCTTGCAATAAAATGATGAAAAAACATTATGTGGGTCAGTTGGGATTTCTTCATTAACCCTTTTCCACTCAGGGATTTTGTGAATTTCGCTGATTTTCACAGTGTTGCACCTGACAGCAACTTCAACTAGCCATTGTTTCATAATGGATGGTCTGTTTTACACTAAGCTCGGCATGAATGTTCGTTGGGCAGTAGCCTTTCAAATGCAACCTTTCATGACTTGATCATTGTCGTCATGGTAAAGAGGGGGCATCTCAAAGTTGGCAAAAAGTGTATTTTCACATGAATTTTTGACCACATTTTAATCTTCACACAGCTGTCAAAGCAACAACTAAGGTGTATGGCACTGGCCATTTTCACTGTTTACAGCATATTTTATCAGCATCAATTTTCAGACATTTTTGACCCCAGACATCCTCAGATATAAATTTTAGCGGCCCGTTGGGCCATACACTAAAAATTTTTCGGGATGTGAGGGGGTGTTGCCCCCCCACCCCCTCCTTCAATGCCCCCAGAATATTTTAGTGGGGAGGCACACGAAAAAACAGGTCACTTTTTTGTCCCAACAAATCCTAAAGCAAACATAACTATCCAGGGGTAGAAATACAGATTTGAGGTGCTTCTGGTGCTTAAAATGGGGGGGGGGGGATAATAAAAACATGTATCTGATTGGGAAAGGGTTAACTGAAATCTGGGAACATATTGAATTTTGGTCTAAAATGCATTAATTATATCTTAAATATGTGAGGGGGTGTTGCCCCCCCACCCCCTCCTTCAATGCCCCCAGAATATTTTAGTGGGGAGGCACACGAAAAAACAGGTCACTTTTTTGTCCCAACAAATCCTAAAGCAAACATAACTATCCAGGGGTAGAAATACAGATTTGAGGTGCTTCTGGTGCTTAAAATGGGGGGGGATAATAAAAACATGTATCTGATTGGGAAAGGGTTAACTGAAATCTGGGAACATATTGAATTTTGGTCTAAAATGCATTAATTATATCTTAAATATTGTTTCTTGCAATAAAATGATGAAAAAACATTATGTGGGTCAGTTGGGATTTTTTTCATTAACCCTTTACCACTCAGGGATTTTGTGAATTTCGCTGATTTTCACAGTGTTGCACCTGACAGCAACTTCAACTAGCCATTGTTTCATAATGGATGGACTGTTTTACACCAACATCGGTATGAATGTTCATTGGGCATATTATTAGCCCTTCAAATGCAACCTTTCATGACTTGATCATTGTTGTCATGGTAAAGAGGGGGCATCTCAAAGTTGGCAAAAAGTGTATTTTCACATGAATTTTTGACCACATTTTAATCTTCACACAGCTGTCAAGGCAACAATTAAGGTGTATGGCACTGGCCATTTTCACTGTTTACAGCATGTTTTATCAGCATCAGTTTTCAGACATTTTTGACCCCAGACACCCTCAGATATAAATTTTAGCGGCCGGTTGGGCCATACACCCAAAATTTTTCGGGATGTGAGGGTTGTGTTGCCCCCCCCCCACCTTCAATGCCCCCCAGAATATTTTAGTGGGAAGGCGCGCGAAAAAACAGGTCACTTTTTTGCCCCAACAAATCCTAAAGCAAACATAACTATCAAGGGGTAGAAATGCAGATTTTAGGTGCTTCTGGGGCTTAAAATGGGGAAGGGGGGGGGGGTGGGGGCAGACAACAAAAACGCGTATCTGAGTGATAAAGAGTTAACAAAAATCTGGAAACATACTGAATTTTAGTCTAAAATGCATTAATTTTATCTGAAATATTGTTTCTTGCAATAAAATGATGAAAAAACATTATGTGGGTCAGTTGGGATTTTCTTCATTAACCCTTTGCTACTCAGGGATTTTGTGAATTTCGCTGATTTTCACAGTGTTGCACCTGACAGCAACTTCAACTAGCCATTGTTTCATAATGGATGGCCTGTTTTACACCAAACTCGGGATGAATGTTCATTGGGCAGTAGCCTTTCAAATGCAACCTTTCATGACTTCATCATTGTTGTCATGGTAAAGAGGGGGCATCTCAAAATTGGCAAAAAGTGTATTTTCACATGAATTTTTGACCACATTTTAATCTTCACACAGCTGTCAAGGCAACAATTAAGACGTTTGGCACTGGCCATTTTCACTGTTTGCAGCATGTTTTATCAGCATCAATTTTTAGACATTTTTGACCCCAGACACCCTCAGATATAAATTTTAGCAGCTGGTTGGCCATACACCCAAAATTTTTCGGGATGTGAGGGGGGCCATGCCCCCCCTTCAATGCCCCCCAGAATATTTTAGTGGGGAGGCGCACGAAAAACAGGTCACTTTTTTGCCCCAACAAATCCTAAAGCAATCATAACTATCCAGGGGTAGAAATGCAGATTTTAGGTGCTTCTGGGGCTTAAAATGGAGGGGGGGGTTGCAGACACGTAAAAACACGTATCTGGGGCTTAAAATGGGGGTGGGGGGTGGTGCAGACAATAAAAACACGTATCTGAGTGGGAAAGGGTTAACTGAAATCTGGGAACATACTGAATTTTAGTCTAAAATGCATTAATTATATCTGAAATATTGTTTCTTGCAATAAAATGATGAAAAAACATTATGTGGGTCAGTTGGGATTTTCTTCATTAACCCTTTGCTACTCAGGGATTTTGTGAATTTCGCTGATTTTCACAGTGTTGCACCTGACAGCAACTTCAACTAGCCATTGTTTCATAATGGATGGCCTGTTTTACACCAAACTCGGGATGAATGTTCATTGGGCAGTAGCCTTTAAATGCAACCTTTCATGACTTGATCATTGTTGTCATGGTAAAGAGGGGGCATCTCAAAGTTGGCAAAAAGTGTATTTTCACATGAATTTTTGACCACATTTTAATCTTCACACAGCTGTCAAAGCAACAATTAAGGTGTATGGCACTGGCCATTTTCACTGTTTGCAGCATGTTTTATCAGCATCAATTTTCAGACATTTTTGACCCAGACACCCTCAGATATAAATTTTAGCAGCCTGTTGGGCCAATCACCCAAAATTTTTCGGGATGTGAGGGGGGTGTTGCCCCCCCCTCTCAATGCCCCCAGAATAATTTATTTGGGAGGAGCGCGAAAAAAACAGGTCACTTTTTTGCCCAACAAATCCTAAAGCAAACATAACTATCCAGATGTAGAAATGCAGATTTTAGGTGCTTCTGGGGCTTTAAATGGAGGGGGGGGGAGGGTTGCAGACACGTAAAAACACATATCTGAGTGGGAAAGGGTTAATCATTAGGTCTCTCGCTGCTGCGGTTCGAGCCTTGCTCAGGTCACATGTGAGATGCCATGCTCTGCAATGGAAGGCCAGGTGGTTATTCTCCGGGCCCACCTTTGATTGAAGATCGGCTTGTAATATGGGTTAGTGAAATAATCTTGAAAGGGCTGTAAACCAAAACCAAAAAAAACAAAAAAAACAACAAAAAACTTTTTTTCCGGAATATAATCTTGTACATCCAAAATTTATGGGTGTCACATTGAGTTATTGTCAAACCTGCTTAGGCGTCCGCTTTTCCATCCGTTCATCCATGCGTCCATCTGTCAGTTCATCCATCCGTCTGTTAACATTTATTTTGAAATTCGACATTTACTTCAAAGTTTATATTTAAGTCAACTACAAAGCTCAGCTACCATCAAACCTTACATGAAACATCTCCCTGACCTTCTGTCTTTGTAGGCACCTTGACCCGGTGACTTTGACCTATATTTTGTGCTCCAGTGACTTTGACCATTATGTTGAAGTTCGACATTTATGTCGAAGTTTGTATTGTAATCAACTACAAGACTAAATAACCATCAAACCTTTCATGAAACAGCTGCCTGAGCTCCTGATTAGGCAGGTGCTTTGACTGGTGACCTTGACTTATATTTTTTGCTCCAGTAACTTTGACAAATATTACTTCGATGTTCCAGATCTCCTCAAATAAAAGGTGTACAACCATCAAATCTTGCATAGTGCTTCTCCTAGATGTAGTGACTCTGCAGGTACCTTGACCCAGTGACCTTGACCTATATTTTACGCTCTGGTGACTTTGACATATTTTATGTCGATGTTCCAGATCTCCTCAAATTAAAGGCCTACGACCATCAAATCTTGCATAGTGCTTCTCCTAAATATACTTACTCTGCAGGTACCTTTACTCAGTGACCTTGACCTATAGTTTACGTTCCAGTGACTTTAACACATTGTACGTCGAAGTTCCAGATCTCCTCAAATAAAAGGCCTACATGCACCCCCCCCCCCCCCCCCCCCCCTTGGGGCTTGAAGAAATAAATGGGCTGCATGATGCTTCCACGCAGAGCTGAATCCGGCCCGCGCACGAGTACTAGTAAACCGCTTAGAGGATCTAAGCCTGCCCAGGCAATTCAGTGCAAGTCGGACCGTCCATGCTTATAAACCCTATTGGTTTCATTGGGCGACAGGGCTTGAGATGTCATTTCATCTCAATGTCGGGTAAAAGTCCCACAAAATTGGAAGCAACGTCTCCAAAATGACCTACATAGTGTTGATGGGGACGTTAAATATCAAATCAAACAAACAAACAAAAGGCCTACAACCATCAAATCTTGCATAATGCTTCTCCTAGATGTACTGACTCTGCAGGTACCTTGACTTGGTCATCTTGACCTATATTTTACGCACCAGTGACTTTGACTTTGACACAATTTACGTCAATGTTCCAGATCTTCTCAAATAAAACTATTAAAAGGCCTGCAACCACCAAATCTTGCATTATGCTTCTCCTAGATGTACTGACTTTGCAGGTACCTTGACTTGGTGACCTTGACCCATTTTTCACACTCAGTTGATTTTTACACATTTTAGGTTGACGTTCCATATCTTCTCAACTATAAGGCCTACAGCATAATGCTTCTCCTACATTTACTGACTCTGGGTTCCTTGACCTGATGAACTTGGCCTATATTATACACTAGTAACTTTAACAAATTTTACGTCAATGTTCTATATGTCCTAAAATAAATGGCCTACAGCCACCAAACCTTGTATAGTGGTTTTCTCCTTTAATAACTACATTCTGATTGTGGCTCCTGTGTCTATTGCCCACAGCAGATGCGACGCCGCCTTCTGCGGAATTGTTGTTTTTCAGAATTTATGTAGAAAATGGCTGAACTTTTTACACACAGTGAAAGTCTTGATCAGATGCTGCATTCTCAGCCATCTGATCTGGGCATGCACTGTTTGCCTATGTCCCAATTTTGGGTTTCCCATATACATATAAAATTCTTATTGCAGACAATTCACATGGAATTTATAAATCATAGACATTGTCAAAATCATAGACATTAGAAGCAGTTACTGTGTGTAGTTTGGGTAAGGGAGTCCTGCACCTTTTTATTGTTAGCTCACCTGTCACGTAGTGACGAGGTGAGCTTTTGGGATCACTTTTTGTCCGTCGTCCGTCGTGCGTGTGTGCGCCCATCCGTCTGTGCATCCGTAAACAATTTCAAATAAGTATATCTCCAATACCCCATGGCCAATCTTGATCAAATTTCATGTGAAGCATCATCAGGTAGGGGGAAAGGCTGCATAAGGTTTTTGGGCTGATCAGATTGGAATTCTGGTTGCCATGGCAACATATAGCTCCCATAGACTTATAAAGGGAAAAATTTTAAAAATCTTCTTCTCTAAAACCACAGGGCCCAGAGCATAGATATTTAGCATGTAGCAAGTGCAAGTGGTCAACTACATAATTCCTGCCAATCATGCCCCTGGGTGCCAAATGGGCCACACCCAGGGGCCCCTTCGCTCCCATAGACTCATAATGGAAAAAAAAGCTTCAAAAATCTTCTTCTCTGAAACCACAGGGCTCAGAGCTTAGATATTTAGCATGTAGCAATGGCAAGTGGTCACCTACATAATTCCTGCCAATCATGCCCATGGGTTCAAAAAGGGCCATGCCCTGGGGCCCCTTCGCTCCCATAGACTCATAATGGAAAAATAGCTTCAAAAATCTTCTTCTCTGAAACCAAAGGGCCCAGAGCTTATATATTTAGCATGTAGTAACGGCAAGTGGTAACCTACATAATTCCTGCCAATCATGCCCCTGGGGTCCAAACAGACCACGCCCCAGGGCCCATTAGCTCCTATAGACTCATAATGGAAAAAAGCTTCAAAAATCTTCTTCTCTGAAACCACAGGGCCAAGACCTTAGATATTTAGCATGTAGGAAGGGCAAGTGGTCAACTACATAATTCCTGCCAATCATGCCCCTGGGTTCCAAATGGGCCACGCCCTGGGGCCCCTTTGCTCCCATAGACTCATATTGGAAAAAAGCTTCAAAAATTTTCTCTGAAACCACAGGGCCCAGAGCATAGATATTTAGCATGTAGCAATGGCAAGTGGTAACCTATATAATTCCTGCCAATCATGCCCCTGGGGTCCAAATTGGCCACACCCCGGGGCCCCTTAGCTCCTATATACTCATAATGAAAAAAAAGGTTCAAAAATCTTCTTCTCTGAAACCACAGGGCCCAGAGCTTAGATATTTAGCATGTAACAACGGCAAGTGGTCACCTACATAATTCCTGCCAATCATGCCCCTGGGTTCCAAATGGGCCACGCCCCGGGGCCCCTTAGCTCCCATAGACTCATAATGGAAAAAAAAAAACTTCAAAAATCTTCTTCTCTGAAACCACAGAGCCCAGAGCTTAGAAATTTAGCATGTAGCAATGGCAAGTGGTCACCTACATAATTCCTGCCAATCATGCCCCTGGGGTCCAAACGGACCACGCCCCGGGGCCCATTAGCTCCCATGAACTCATAATTAAAAAAAAGCTTCAAAAATCTTCTTCTCTCAAACCACAGGGCCCAGAGCTTAGATATTAGCATGTAGCAATGGCAAGTGGTCACCTACATAATTCCTGACAATCATGCCCCTGGGGTCCAAATTGGCCACGCCCTGGGGCCCCTAAGCTCCCATTGACTCATAATAGAAAAAAGCTTCAAAAATCTTCTCTGAAACCACAGGGCCCAGAGCTTAGATATTTTTCATGTAGCAACAGCAAGTGGTCACCTACATAATTCCTGCCAATCATGCCCCTGTGGTCCAAACGAGCCAAGCCCCGGGGCCCCTTAGCTTCTATAGATAATGGAAAAAAAAGCTTCAAAAATGTTTTTCACTGAAACCACAGGGCCCAGAGCTTAGATAATTAGCATGTAGCAATGGCAAGTGATCACCTACATAATTCCTGCCAATCATGCCCCTGGGGTCCAAATGGGCTACGCCCTGGCGCCCCTTAGCTCCCCTAGACTCATAATGGAAAAAAGCTTCAAAAATCTTCTTCTCTGAAACCACAGGGCCCAGAGCTTAGATATTTAGCATGTGGCAATGACAAGTGGTCACCTACATAAATCCTGCCAATCATGCCCCTGGGGTCCAAATGGGCCACACCCTGGGACCTGGGACCCATAGACTCATAATGGAGAAAAGCCTAAAAAATCTTCTTCTCTGAAACCATGGGACCCAGAGCTTAGATATTTAGCATGTAGCAACGGCAAGTGATCACCTACATATTTCCTGCTAATCATGCCCCTGGGGTCCAAATGGGCCACGCCCCGGTACCCCTTAGCTCCCATCGACTCATAATGGAAGAAAGCTTAAAAAATCTTCTTCTCAGAAACTGTGAAGCACAGAACTTAGATATTTAGTCCAAATTGGCCAAATCCTGTGGCCCCTTAACTCCAACAAACTTATAATGGAAAAAAGCTTCAAACATCTTCTTTGAAACCATGAAATACAGACCTTAGATATTTAGTATATTGCAACACAAAATGGTCGCCTACATAAATCCTGCCAACCATGCCCTTTGGGTCAAAATTGGCCAAACCCCAGGGCTCATTGGCTTGTATAGATTTTTTGTGTTCACGGAGATGTTGCACTGATGAGTTAGGAGGCCTTCTTGAGGACTGAACAAATTATTTGTCTAAATCGCGACGGAAGTAAGGGCGAGGATTGTGGCCACGTAAAATTGATTTAAGCCCCCCAGTGGAAATCTTTCCACTGACCGTTCCAAGGCGGTTCTTCTGTGGCGGTTTATTTATGGTGTTGTTTGTTACTTACTGTGTGTATCACTTGTATCTTTTTATTTTGGATGGCCATATGACCATTTTGTGGGAAAGTAACTGTCCTGGCCTTCCTTTGTTTAGGTTTCCATTATGGTCTGGTCGCTTAATGTTTGTGTTTCTTTCCCTTTGGTGTCTTTGATGGGTGGAGTACGTTAATTGTATCGATTCCTGATCTTTGTTTTACTTCTACTTTTTTTACTGGAAAAAAAAACTTAAAAAAAAATCTTCTTTTCCAAAACCATAAGGCACAGATTTTGTTTGATTTGAGGTTTTACATCCCTGTCAACACTGTATAGGTCATTTTGGAGATGTCTCTTCCAATTTTGTGGGACTTTTACCCGACATTGAGATGAAATTACATCTCAAGCCCTGTCGCCCAATGAAACCAATAGGGTTTATAAGCGTGGACACCTCTTTGCCTGAGCTTAGATATTTAGTATGTAGCAATGTCAAGTGGTCTCCTACACCAATGATTTTCTGGTACACAGGTGAGCGATATAGGGCCATTGGGCCCTCTTGTTTTTAACTGCAGTCATTTGTAGTTTTCTTATTCTGAATTTCCCCACATCTTTCTCCTTTGTTTCTATCTATTCTCTCCTTTTTCTGCTTTTCTTTGTCTGCACCAATTAGCAATTGAATGGGTGTCACAGGTAGAAATGAATCAGTAGGACATCGGTTGATCAGTGAGATCAAGTTTTCGATCTTTATTTCCATCTTCATGGAGCCATCAACATTTGCATTAACTTTATGTCATTACCTTTGCAGAACTCTTGTTCATTGATAGTCATCACTTTGAAAAAGAAAGTCAGCTACTGCTGACATTTCAAACCAGTTTTATTGCAGCTTTTAACTTTGAAGGATTGGAGTTTTATGACATGGTCAACACTTTAGATCATATTGAGCTGGTTAGTTTACCTAACTTAGCTAACTACACTTCCTGGGCAGACTTTTCTACACAAGCGGTGAACCAGCCCAGTGCACATTCTTTTGCTCAAAATGGACAACTGCCCTTTTTGAGCCTGGAGAGGAAGGGAGAGACTAACCATAGAAAAGATTTCATGATCAAATGCCACAAAATATTGTTGTAGACCCCAGTATGTATCAAACCTGTGGCCAACTGATTACCTCATCAGTCTGACGGAGAAAGAGGATGACATTCCGCAAAGACTACACCCAGTCCCCTCCTGCCGCATCCTAGCACACCCACCCCAAAAAAAAAAAAAAAAAAAAATAATAATGTCGGACATGCTTTTCCAAGCTCTGGTTAAAATCCAGTTTGACAAAAGATTCTAATCTAAATTATAATAAATATTAATTCTTTTGCAGAGGAAGTTACAGTCCCAGATTTCTTGGTAGGAAATACGTAAATCCAAACATGTCACGGTATCGAATACGAGGTCCTCGGAGTGGTATGATGCAGGCAGAGGACGATGGTCTGGATTTGGATGAGTTTAGTGATGATGAGGCCGTTACAACAGGCAGGAAGTTGAGACCTGATGACGATGTAGATTCGGAGGATTCATATGAAATAGGTACGGTGGACCCGTGTTATAACGACAGTATCTGTTCCTTATTATTGTGCCGTTATAATGAATTTGCTGTTATAAAGAACCCAAGTTAGGAGTATGATAGGTTATTAAAAGGTCTTTTCCAGATCATTACTCCAAGAATCCAAGAAACAAATGTTACAGACATTTGTTAGAATCGCCTCCAGCCATTCATTACGATAACACACCCGTGTGACATAGTGCATTTTTCACACCTCCAAAATGACTACTTTTCTGATGAAAATCCGTGATATTTTTCTTATTTATACTGCAAACATGGGTTGTGGGTGCTCGTAAGAACCGCCTCATCGAGGCGGTTCTAACGAGTACCCACAACCTATATCTTGGAGCAGAAATAAGAACAATAATGTATACCCCCTTAAACCCCAGTTTTCTCTATATAAAGTGGGGTTTAGGGGGGTCTTCATCTCACGGACTTGTTCATGTGATGTGAAGTTTTACTGTATATTGTTTTGTTTTTGAAAAACAGTGGGGCAAATTTAAGCCAAATTTCATATGAATCCTTTCACCATTCTGTCCAGGCAGAGAACACAAAGGTGTTGATCAGAGAGTGTTTGAGTTTTACGTCCCACCAACAGCTTAGGTCATACAGAGACGAGGCCTCGGTTTAAAGACTCAGCTGAATGTCTGGATAAGACCGGGATTGAACTCACGATCCCTGGTTTATGAGGTGAGTAGCTTATCCACTACACCACAGAGGCGCTTCTGATCAGACTGTGTAGATGAGCAGGCTAATTTGCACCTTTGCTGTCAGGTTATATCATGACTTGGTTTATCTGTAGTGACATAACATCATGTAAAACTTGTCTACTGGTTGTATAAATAAACAACATTCTTTAAAGGTGCATAATTGAACTATCTGGAAAAAATGCTTCCAAAAATAAAATACATATAGCCGGTATTTTTCTTTAAAACAATACAAATGAATGCATTTTATGCAAAAATGCGAACAATTATGATGGCAGGTTAAAGAGTTTGAGAGGGATTCCCTAACTAGGTTTCGAACACTAGTTAGATCTATTTTTAGTTCGTGACAAAAATAGAATCCCCATATGACGTCATGCGACGTTCATTTTTGGCCTTGTTTGCTTAGGCCATGCATGAATCAGAAAAACATATGACGCGGAAAAGCATGCCATAAGTAACGACACTCAGAGACGATACTGTCTCCATTTATGTGTTAAGCGACCTATTTATTTTTAGAACAGAAATTCCGAACACATATTCAGAGCGAAGGGTAAACACGAATGAAAACAACCATTTTCACAAAGTTCTGAAGCTGTAGTTGGCTCCAAAAGTGTACACATGACAAAGGAGTATGCATTGAAGATAAAAAACCAGAAAAAAAACTTTGAGACCCGGTAGCTCAATTATGCACCTTTAAATAAAAACCCACCTTTTTATGGACATAAAACCCAATTTAAATTGTTATATAAAAACAGAATCTTACACTGGTGACCCCTGAAATTTGCCAAAGGCCTCATTAATGAATTTCATATGCATTGGCAACACCTGAGAATTTGAACCCTTATTCTGCTGAATGCATTAATTTAGCCATCCTCATTTCTAACTTTCAACCAATTAGATTATTATACCCCCGACATACGAAGTATGTCAGGGGGTATATAGTTTTCGTCTTTCCGTCCGTTCGTTCGTTCGTTCGTTAGTTAGTTTGTTCGTTCGTTCGTTTGTTCGTACTTCCGTCCGTCCCGCCGTTCGTCAACCTTTACGTCAAAGTTTTGCGTTAAACCTTTTTGATAGCTCATATCTATGTAACCACATGTTAAATTCTCTTCATATTTGGTAAAGGATATCTCTATAGCATTACCTTTCATATGGAATAACTAAGCCCCTGGGTCAAGCCCCTGTGTGGGCTGTCTGTCTGTCCGTCTGTCTGTTCATCTACTTTTACGTCAAAGTTTTGTGTTAAACCTTTTTGATTGCTAATAACTCTGTCACCACATGTTGGATTCTCCTCATATTTGGAACAGGATATCTCTATAGCATTACCTTTCATATGGAGTATCTAAGCCCCTGGGTGGGCTGTCTGTCCGTTTGTCAACTTTTACGTCAAAGTTTTGTGTTAAACCTTTTTGATTGCTCATATCTCTGTAACCACATGTTAGATTCTCTTCATATTTGGTAAAGGATATCTCTATAGCATTTCGTTTCATATGGAGTATCCAAGCCCCTGGATCAAGCCCCTGGGTGGGCTGTCTGTCTGTCCGTCTGTCCGTTTGTCAACTTTTACGTAAAAGTTTTGTGTTAAACCTTTTTGATTGCTAATAACTCTGTCACCACATGTTGGATTCTCCTCATATTTGGAACAGGATATCTCTATAGCATTACCTTTCATATGGAGTATCTAAGCCCCTGGGTGGGCTGTCTGTCCGTTTGTCAACTTTTACGTCAAAGTTTTGTGTTAAACCTTTTTGATTGCTCATATCTCTGTAACCACATGTTAGATTCTCTTCATATTTGGTAAAGGATATCTCTATAGCATTTCGTTTCATATGGAGTATCCAAGCCCCTGGATCAAGCCCCTGGGTGGGCTGTCTGTCTGTCCGTCTGTCCGTTTGTCAACTTTTACGTAAAAGTTTTGTGTTAAACCTTTTTGATTGCTAATATCTCTGTCACCACATGTTGGATTCTCCTCATATTTGGAACAGGATATCTCTATAGCATTACCTTTCATATGGAGTATCTAAGCCCCTGGGTGGGCTGTCCGTCCGTTTGTCAACTTTTACGTCAAAGTTTTGTGTTAAACCTTTTTGATTGCTCATATCTCTGTCACCACATGTTTGATTCTCTTCATATTTGGTACAGGTTAACTCTATAGCATTACCTTTCAGTTGGAATATCTTAGCTCGCGGGTCAAGCCCCTGGGTGAGCTGTCCACCCGTCAGTCCGTTCATCAATATTTACGTCAATGTTTTGTGTTAAACCTTTTTGATTGCTCATATCTCTGTAACTACATGTTAGATTCTTTTCATATTTGGTAAAGGATATCTCTATAGCATAACCTTTCATATGGAATATCTAAGCCCCTGGGTCAAGCCCTTGGGTCAAGCCCCTGGGTGGGCTGTCTGTCAGTTTGTCAATTTTTAAGTGAAAGTTTTGTGTTAAACCTTTTTGATTGCTTATATCTCTGTAACTTCATGTTAGATTCTCTTCATATTTGGTACAGAATATAGATATAGTATTAACTTTCATATGGAATATCTAAGCTCCTGTGTCAAGCCCCCGGGTGGGGCTATGGGTCAATAATAAGGACTTACACATTTTGATCACATCCAAGTTTTGTGTTAACTGTTTCGGTTTAAACAATATTTATTAGAATAAATTAACATGTATTCATCATATAATAGTATATGGTACAGGATTTGATAACTGTTTTCATTATACTCCTTGCATACAAAGTATATCAAAGGTTATAGTTTTTGTCTTTCCATCTGTTCCTTATTAGTTAGTTTGTTGTTTCTTTATGCAGTGACCCTTGTCAGATTTGTCAGTTTATACATGTATATTGGTCCTTGTGATCTTAGAAACAACAGCGACTAGAACTGTTAAATTTTGCATAATATTTTCTCTTGAAATGCAGACAATAATAAATGCAAGTAATAATAAAAAATGCATTGCTTTATTATGTCATTATACAGCTTCTTTAATTCAGCAAATGTTCTATGACAGCCTATTCTATGTATGTTGTTTCCAGTTGAAATTGTTCCAAATTGCAACAAACTTTGAATTTTTATTATTCAGCAAAGACATTTGCAGTTTCATCTTTGGATATGATAAATTATACTATATTTGTTGAAATGCAATAGTTATTCTCAGTGGACTAAATGGAAAGTTTATATGGAAAGGTTCAATGCTACAAACAAATTTTCATTTTCACTAAAAGGGGATGGCACTGGTTGGGGGTATACGTGCCCCACTGGGCACTTTCTCTAGTTTTATGTAATTTATTCCTACAAATTTACAAACTAGATGCCAAACATTGTAGATACTGATCAGATGGCTTCTGAAGAAGCCATCTGACCTGTATCTACACTGTTTGCAAATGTAGAACACCATACCAGGTTCAGCGGGACAAGAGTTATGACCTAATATGTTAATTTCTTTTCATTTTCAGTTTACAAAGATGGAATGGTACTCAGGTCTGGTCACAGTTTGAGAACATTACAGTCAATGATCCGGGAACATGATGCCAAACAAATGAACCCAAATATTAATTTCTCTAACTCTAGTTTAAATATTGACCGAAACATATCACAAAGAAATGCTTTGACAAGTAGAAAAACACAAAAATCTGCGAAAGCTTCGAAGCAATATTCCCAGTCTGAGAGAAAGAGACAGTCTATGTCAGTGCTTGAATCAAACTCAGCATCATATCTTAGATCCAAAGCAGACTTAAGGGCTAGAAAAAATCTTACTTCTCATTTTGATACTGATTCTCATACAAATACGGATCAATTCACAAGATCAAACTTAGACTTGTATTCTGAATCAAAATCAGGCTCGTATTCAAACAGAGACTCGAGGAGCTATGACCAGTTAAGTGCTAGGAATACTAAAAGTTATGATCAGACTGATTCTAGAAGTTCAGTACCAGGATACTCTGTGACAACTGTGCGCACAACTGTGACAGAATACGATGATCTTGATGAGGGCCAGGAAAAAGGTGAAAAGGAATTGTCAGAGAAGCAGACTAGATCAAATGCACAATACACTAAAACACAGAACCAGACTGTGGATCATTTATATGGTAAGACTGAAATTACTGGAAGGGAGCTCACTCTGATCTTGGGAAAATGCGCTCTATGAGAAGAGAACCAATGAAGTATTTCATTTACATGTATGTTCTCATTCTCATAAGGAAAAAATTCTTCCTTATGAGAAGGGAACCAAATGGTGGTGCATATTTTTCAGCTTATTTGTTGAACAGCTGACTCATTAGCATAGAATATTTTTTAGCTCACCAGAGCCGAAGGCTCCGGGGGAGCTTATAGGATAGGCAGTTGTCCGTCGTCGTCTGCGTCTTCGTCAACATTTTCAAATGACATCTCCTCTGAAGCCACTGGGCCGATTCAGCCCAAATTTCATCTGTAGCATCCTTGGGTTGGGGGATTGAAAGTTTGTGTTTTTAGCTCACCTGTCACGTAGTGACAAGGTGAGCTTTTGGGATCACTTTTTGTCCGTCGTGCGTGCGTGCGTGCGTGCGAGTGCGTCCGTAAACTTTTTCTTCAAACGACATCTCCTCCTAAACCACTGAACGGATTTTGACCAAACTTCACAGGAATGATCCTTAGGTGGTCCCCTTTCAAAGTTGTTCAAATGGTTCCGGTCCGTTGCAAATATAGGTCACAGTAGCCAAAAATAGATTTTTTTCACCGAAAACTTAAAAAATCTTCTTCTCTGAAACCGCAAGGCCCAGGTCTTTGATATTTGGTATGAAGCTTCATCTAGTGGACCCCTACCAAGATTGTTCAAATTATAGTGCTGGGGCCAAAAATGCCCCCGCACGGGGGCCCTTTGGTTTTACATGGGCTTATATAGGGAAAATCTTTAAAAATCTTCTTCTCTGAAACCGCAAGGCCCAGGCCTTTGATATTTGGTATGAAGCTTTATCTAGTGGGCCCCTACCAAGATTGTTCAAATTATAGTGCTGGAGCTCAAAATGCCCCCGCACGGGGGCCCTTTGGTTTTACATGTGCTTATATAGGGAAAATCTTGAAAAATCTTCTCTCTGAAACCGCAAGGCCCAGGTCTTTGATATGTGGTATGAAGCTTCATCTAGTGGACCCCTACCAAGATTGTTTAAATTATAGTGCTGGGGCCAAAAATGCCCCCGCACAGGGGCCCTTTGGTTTTACATGGGCTTATATAGGGAAAATCTTTAAAAATCTTCGTCTCTGAAACCGCAAGGCCCAGGTCTTTGATATTTGGTATGAAGCTTTATCTAGTGGACCCATACCAAGATTGTTCAAATTATAGTGCTGGAGCTAAAAATGCCCCCGCACGGGGGCCCTTTGGTTTTACATGGGCTTATATAGGGAAAATCTTGAAAAATCTTCTTCTCTGAAACCGCAAGGCCCAGGTCTTTGATATTTGGTATGAAGCTTCATCTAGTGGACCCCTACCAAGATTGTTCAAATTATAGTGCTGGGGCCAAAAATGCCCCCGCACCTGGGCCCTTTTGTTTTACATAGGCTTATATAGGGAAAATCTTTAAAAATCTTCTTCTCTGAAACTGCAAGGCCCAGGTCTTTGATATTTGGTATGAAGCTTCATCTAGTGGACCCCAAGCAAGATTGTTCAAATTATAGTGCTGGAGCTAAAAATGCCCCCCGCACGGGGGCCCTTTGGTTTTACATGGGCTTATATAGGGAAAATCTTGAAAAATCTTCTTCTCTGAAACCGCAAGGCCCAGGTCTTTGATATTTGGTATGAAGCTTCATCTAGTGGACCCCTACCAAGATTGTTCAAATTATAGTGCTGGGGCCAAAAATGCCCCCGCACCAGGGCCCTTTTGTTTTACATAGGCTTATATAGGGAAAATCTTTAAAAATCTTCTTCTCTGAAACCGCAAGGCCCAGGTCTTTGATATTTGGTATGAAGCTTCATATAGTGGACCCCTACCAAGATCGTTCAAATTATAGTGCTGGAGCTCAAAATGCCCCCACACGGGGGCCCTTTGGTTTTACATGTGCTTATATAGGGAAAATCTTGAAAAATCTTCTTCTCTGAAACCGCAAGGCCCAGGTCTTTGATATGTGGTATGAAGCTTCATCTAGAGGACCCCTACCAAGATTGTTCAAATTATAGTGCTGGGGCCAAAAATGCCCCCCCCCCCCCCCCCCCCACGGGGGCCCTTTGGTTTTACATGGGCTTATATAGGGAAAATCTTGAAAATCTTCTTCTCTGAAACCGCAAGGCCCAGGTCTTTGATATTTGTTATGAAGCTTTATCTAGTGGACCCCTACCAAGATTGTTCAAATTATAGTGCTGGAGCTAAAAATGCCCCCGCACGGGGGCCCTTTGGTTTTACATGGGCTTATATAGGGAAAATCTTGAAAAATCTTCTTCTCTGAAACCGCAAGGCCCAGGTCTTTGATATTTGGTATGAAGCTTCATCTAGTGGACCCCTACTAAGATTGTTCAAATTATAGTGCTGGAGCTAAAAATGCCCCCCGCACGGGGGCCCTTTGGTTTTACATGGGCTTATATAGGGAAAATCTTGAAAAATATTCTTCTCTGAAACCGCAAGGCCCAGGTCTTTGATATTTGGTATGAGGCTTCATCTAGTGGACCCCTACCAAGATTGTTCAAATTATAGTGCTGGGGCCAAAAATGCCCCCGCACCAGGGACCTTTTGTTTTACATAGGTTTATATAGGGAAAATCTTGAAAAATGTTCTTCTCTGAAACTGCAAGGCCCAGGTCTTTGATATTTGGTATGAAGTTTCATCTTGTGGACCTCTACCAAGATTGTTCAAATTATAGCCCTGGGGCCAAAAATGCGCCCGCTCCGGGGCCCTTTGGTTTTAGATAAACTTATATAGGGAAAATCTTGTTTTACATAGTCTATAGGCAGGCTAAACCTTTAAAATCTTCTTCTCTGAAACCAGAAAGCCCAGGTCATTCATATTCGATATGAAGCTTCATCTTGTGGACCTCTACCAAGATTGTTCAAATTATAGCCCTGGGGCCAAAATTGACCCTGCCCGGGTCCCACTTGTTATACATTCATGATTGGATCAGGTGAGCGAACCAGGGCCCTCTGGGCCCTCTTGTTTATGAAATTCGGCTCATTGGTTTGGTTGCATTGGTTTGGTTTCCATAGACTTATAATGGGGAAAATTGAAAAATGGCATTTACTGCCAAGCCACTGCAGATATTTTGACAAAACTTTCATAGAAATATTCCTTAGGCAATCTACTATCTGCCATATGATTTTAGGCCTACTGCTCATTTGTATTGGTTGCCATGGAAACCAAAATGAAAAAATAGAAAAAAAAATACTTAAAAAATCATCTCCTCAGAAACTGTATGCTCTATGAGGCTGAAAGTTTATGGAAATATTCACCATATTTGCCTTTACAGGTTTTGTGTTTTTTATGAAATTCGGCTCTTTAGTTTGGTTGCTATGGCAACTTAGATTTTCCATAGACTTATAATGGGGAAAATTGAAAAATGGCATTAACTACAAAGCCTTTGCAGATATTTTGACAAAACTTTCATAGAAATGTTCCTTTAGTAAACTTCTCTCAGCCATATGCTTTTATGTCAACCTGGGGGTCCAGTAGGTTGTGCCGGGGCCATGCCCCGCCCCCAGTACTTCATAAAATGACTTATATCTCAGAAACCTTACAGATCCCCACCCCTAAACCATAAAATTGTTCCTATTGATAAGACGCATTCAGTGACACCAACCTGGAGGTCCTCCTGGATGTGCCGAGACCATGCCCCACCCCCTCCACTTCATAAAAGGCCCAATATCTCGGAAACCATTCAGATCCCCACCCCTGAACCCTATATACTCTTGTTCCTTATGATAAGACGCATTCAGTGACATCAAACTGGGGGTCCCCCGGGATGCGCCGGGGCCATGTCCCGCCCCTCCATTTCATAAAAGGCCCAATATCTCAGAAACCTTACAGATTCCCACCCCTAAACCATATATATTCTTGCTCCTTATGATAAGACGCATTCATTGACCCCAAATTGGGGGTCTTCCGGGGTGCGCCGGAGCCATGCCCCACCCCTTCACTTCACAAAAGGCCATATATCTCAGAAACTGTTCAGATCCCCACCCCTAAACCATATATGTTCTTGTTCATTATGATGAGACACATTCAGTGACACCAACCTGGGGGTCCCCAGGGATGTGCTGGGGCCATGCCCCACCCCCTCCATTTCATATTATCACAATATCTCGGAAACCTTACAGATCCCCACCCCTAAACCATATATATTCTTGTACCTTATGATAAGACACTTTCATTGACACCAACCTGGGGGTCACCCTGGGCCTTGCCCCACCCCTGCACTTCACAAAAGGCCTTATATCTCAGAAACTGTTCAGAGCCCCACCCCTAAACCATATATATTCATCTTCCTTATGATAAGGCACATTCATTGACACCAGCTTGTGAGTCCCCGGGGCATGCCCGGGCCTTGCTCCACCGCTTGACTTCATTAAAAGCCACATATCTCAGAAATAGTTCAGATCCCCACCCCTAAACCATATATATTCTTGTTCCTTATGATAAGACTCATTCAGTCACACCAACTTGGGGGTCTCTTTGTGCTGAGGCAATGTGCCTCACCCTTCCACTTCATAAAAGGCCATATATTTCAGAAACCATTCAAATCCCCACCCCATATTCATATATGTTCTTGTTCCTTATTATTAGCACACCTACTGTAGGGGTGTCCGCAGGGGCCAGTCCTCTCCTTTCCACTTCATGAAAGGATATCTTGGAAACCGTTCAGATTCCCACCCCTAAACCATATATATACTTGGTCCTTATGATGAGACACATTTAGGGACAACAATCTTGGGCTTTCCTGGGAACGACACCCCTCCACTTATATCTCCAGCCATGCAGATCCCCACTGCTAAACCATATATATTCTTGTTCTTTGTGATAAGACACATTTAGTGATACCAACCAGGGCTCCATTGGGTCCATGCCCCACCCCCTCTACTTCATAAAAGGCCTAATGTTTCATATACTGAGTCCACATTGATGCTCATTTGGATATGGGGGTTCATTTGGCAGATTAAAATGATATCATGTTAAAATACATGGCTGCAATTTGGCAGTGCCCACCTGAGCTCTGGTGAGCATAGTGGCCCATGGGCCTCTTGTTTATAGTTACCATGCCCAACCAATATTTAGTCCTTCTTATGTAATGTACCCTCCTTACAAAGCCTCTGCCCATCAGGACTTGAAGAAATAGATGGGCTGCATGATTCTTCCACGCAGAGCTGAATCCAACCGCACACAAGCATTGGTAAACCGCTTTGAGGATCTAAGCCTGCCCAGGAAAAGCGGTGTGAGTCGGACAGTCCATGCTGATAAACTATAGGTTTCATTGGGTGACAGGGCTTGAGATGTCATTTCATCTCAGATGTCGGGTAAAAGTCCCACAAAATTGGAAGCAACGTCTCAAAAATGACCTACACAGTGTTGATGGGGACATTAAACCTCAAATCAAACAAACAAAAACCCTACTTTCAATCAATCAATCTTCAAATACTGCCTACACCCTGGCAGGCATTTACTTCACTACAAAACTGTATAGCTTGATGTGACAAAAATTAATTAGTGCCAACACAAGCTAAAATATGTCTTTGGGCAAATGTGCTCAGTTTGTTTGATTTGAGGTTTAACGTTCCCGCCAACACTGTAAAGGTCATTTTGGAGACGTTGCTTCCAATTTTGTGGGACTTTTACCCGACATTAAGATGCTCATTAAAGATTCAGATCATACTGGGATTACTGCATGCAAGGTCTGATCACTGGTGGCTGTGAGCCTTATGGATGACTATAGGCCTATTAAATCTTCTTGCATCCAGCAGACATGACTGCGTTCTCAGTGTGTGGACTCGCAAGCTGGTTTGAGATTTTGCTGAGCCCGTGTCTGAAGGTACTCTTTCACATGGCAGAGCTCCTTTTAGCCATTGTTGTGCTGAGTAAATTTAGTTTGCCACACCCAATATATGACTATCAACCAATCAAATTACTTAATATTAATTTATTCCTCTAAATTCACCAATTGAATTACAAACAGTGAAGATCCAGATCAGAAGGCTTCTGGAGAAGTCATCTGATCTTGATCTTCACCCTTTGCAAAAGTAGAGCACATCTTGGTTGATCAGGTCAAGGGCTAAAATTATTAAAACAGGATGACAATATAATAAATTGAAACACTATTTTGAATATTATACAGTATTATACTGAAACAATAGAATAACAAACATACATTTTTGGAAAATGGTATTTAGGTTTTGTGCAAAGGAGATAAAACTTGTACAGATTTACTGAAATTTGTTGGCTAATATCCTGAAATTGGTTACAGTTTCTCCTGTTCAGGAACATAAGATAGCTGAAGACAGACTGGTATGACCTACTGTGGTATTCTGAGGGCTGGATAATTGTAAAAGAATGGAATAATTACCCCAACTACTGAGACTGAAATCCCTGATAAAAAGTATGGAGTAGAATCCAGCTCCTTAATCTCAGTCAGCTTGTCAGGAGGTCGTTTTGGCTGGTCATTAACCTATTTTGTACCGAAAATGGGTAATTGGCAAACAGTGCAGGCCCAGATCAAATGCAGCAGAATGTGGTGCCTGATCAGGGCCTACACTGTTTGCAAAAAGATCAGCCATTTTCCAAATAAATTTATCCAGATAGCTTGTATTACAGAATCGCTGATTATGAAATATTTTCTGCTGTCAGTCTGCTTCTTCCACTGATTGATGACGGGCACTTGTCATTTTCTTGCGAAAGAACGTACAGAGTACTGGTTGACATCTTATGTGTAAGCCTACCGAGAAAAAGTGGTATTAGCCAAACTGGCTGGATCGACATACATGACCTAAAGGCCATTACACTCCAATCCAAAATGTAAGGAAAGCTACTGTGTATTTGAGACAATGGAAGACATTGATTTTAAAGTTTTTCCACATTTTAGGATAGTAAATAAACTTGTAGACCACTTTTGAGCAATCCCAAAGGTGGTCTTATTCTAGAGGACTCTGGTTGTAGAAAACAGTATTTAAAGAAAGAACAGCTTAAACCTTTCGAATAGTCTTAATTTTAGCTGGTCTTAAAAAATTTCTGCCAGTGCTCGCCAAATTCTTAATAAGACCTGCGTGAGCAGCAAAGACTGATTAGCCTGTATATCAAGCTTGTTAGTTAGCACTCGATATCAGGGCTTGGAGAAATAAATAAGGCTGCATGATGCTTCCATGTAGAGCTAATACCAACTGCACATGAGTATTGGTAAACCACTTAGAAGGTCTAAGCCTGCCCAGGCAAAATGGTGCAAGTTGGACTTTTCTTGCATATAAATCCTAATGGTTTGTTTGGACGGTAGTGCTTGAGGTCTCATTTCATCTCAATGTCTGGTAAAAGTCCCACAAAATTGGAAGCAATGTCTCAAAAATGACCTAAATAGTGTTGACAGGGATGAAAAACCTCCATTCAAACAAACAAACTTGTCAGACCGCTCTCTTGTTGTTGATGATTGGATAGCTCAGAGGCTGAAGAAGGCCCGTGTGAGCAGCAAAAACTCTGATCAGACTGTGCAGATGAACAGGCTGATTAGAGTTCATTGCTCACACGACTTCCATTGTTCACACGACTTATTGTAGGTCTTGTTGTGTACTTGCTCATTTAGTGTTTATTTGCGGACTGACAAAGTAATTTTACAAGGAGTTTACTTTTATGAAGCTATGTTTGCTTTCTTGTAAATGGTATCTATTTGAGTTTTTGTATAAATTTGAGTTTGTACATCCCACCAGCAACTAAGGTCATACAGAGATGAGACCTCAGTTTTAAGACTATTCCAAATGTCTGGAGAGGCCCTGAACTGAACCCACAACCCTGGTTTGCGAGGTGAGTAGCTTAACCACTACAGCATGGAGGCTTCTACATGTATATCTATCTTCTCAAAAAGTTAATTGTTTATTCCTAAGATTTCTTTGAATACCTCTGTGTCAGCAGGAGAGACATGTAACTTTAGAATGAGTTGCCTTCCTTGAAAGTCATCTATTTCCTGCAGAAAATCGTAGATGCTTCCATTGTGTAGTGGTTGAGCCAGGGGTTTTAACTGAGGTCCATTTCCATATAACCTTAGTTATTGGTGGGATGTAAAACTCAAACACATACATGTCTTTTGAATCTTATTTCAGGCCTGGACTCTGAAGATGAATATTCAGGTAAATTAGACAACATTCTCTTTATAAGTCTTGTTCATTACAGGCCTCCATGGCCTAATGGATAAGAGCACTGACTCTAAATCGTGAGATCTCTCACTGCTGTGGGCTCGAGCCCCGCTCCGGTAACATATGAAATGCCAAGTACTGCTGGTTTCTCTCCGGATACCCCGGTTTTCGGCCACCTCCGATTAGAGATCTGCTCGACATGAGTGAAATAATCTTGAAAGGGATCTGAAAAAAAAAAGCAACCTTATCTATCCATTATTTAAGAAATAGATCAGCTCTAGCAGTGATTTGTTGAGTAATAAATAACTTTTTGGAGTCAGTTGTAAAGATCAAATCACAAGCGCATGGCACAAGTGATTTGTCTACTCAAAACAGACCCAAAAACTGTGATTTACTACTCAACAAATCACACATAATAGCTGATCTGTTTCGATTATAACACACTAAAAATCAACCATAATTTTTTTTGGTTTCCTACAAATTCTTCCAGCCTTCCGACATTGTTAGAAGAAATCATGCTAAATTTATTGACTGAAACACATGCATTTAAGTTCTTTTTCCAACGTTTTCAATGTGAGAAAATGAAGTTATACCGTCTAACGTAAAAAAAAATCTAGGCGTGATGTCATAAAACAGTGGTTAATCACGTCACACTCTTCTGCCCTGTGATTCATTGTAGAATAATACATACAGAACTTCGATGGCTCGAACACCGATGGCTTGTTTACAATGGCTGAGTCGAACCCGTTCTTTAGTCCCTATGGAATTTCTCTATATAAGAAATAGGGAGGGTAAAATGTTGGATATGTTCCTCTTTTATCTTGCAAATGGATACTGTGTGTACTCATTAGAATCGCCTCGATGAGGTGATTCTAATGAGTACACACAGCATACATTTTTCATTAAAGAACAACGAAAATATGTCCTAAAGTATATCGTTATGCCTCCTGGCAGTAGCCCTTAGTGGCTCGAACTACCCCTGTCTCGAACAGATTTTTGTGGTCCCAAAGGTGTTCGAGCCATTGAAGTTTGACTGTAGTTCCTTTCGTGCTGTGTTCGAATGAGTGTTTAACATAGAGGTATATAAGCAACACCAGTTATTAAAGTATTAAATGTAATTCCAATGACATTCCTGAGGATGAGTCTTAGCTGTCCAAGCCCATGTGAGAGACATAATTTCCAGCACTGTAAAAAACCTTAAAACAACATGAGTATAAAATGTGTGGCCGGCAACAAAGACTTGGATCATTTGTGTTGGCTGATCAACGTCTTTGCTAAAGCACTGTATGAATGCACTTTGACCTGAAACTTAGAAGCATGCAGACACAGAAAAGGTTGTATTTTGAGCAAGTGGCTATGTAGCTCTTGAGGCTTTGCAATTTCCAAAAGATTTTCTCTTGATATTCCTCAGATTAGCAAGCCAAGTCATTACATAAAAATGCATCAAAGCCCAACGGGGCTTGGAGAAATAGTTTGGTGTTTCTGTGAAGAGCTAAAACTGACTGAACATGAGTACTAGTAGGTCTGAGGCTGCACAGGCAAAGTGGAACAAGTGGGACCATCCCTGCATATAAACTCTAGCAGTTAGTTTGGGTGTTAGGGCTTGAGATGTGATTCCTCCCAATGTCAGGTAAAAGTCCCACAAAATTAGTTAAGACGTCACCAAAATTATATAAATAGTGTTGACAAGGATGTAAAACCTCAACACAAACAAACAAAAAAGCCATCAGAAATGCTCTAAAAAATATTCTTTGGAAGCAAGAAATGCACCACAAATCTAAAAAGTATAAAGTGTACAAGTCTTTCTTAGCCACACTAGCTAGTTTCGGCCAGTAAAGCCTCATCCGTGACCCTCAAAATATTTTTTAACCCATTTTGTACCGGAAGCCCCAAAATGGGCAGTTGGCAAACAGTGCAGGCCCAGATCAGACGCCGCAGAACGCGGCATCTGATCAGGGCCTACACTGTTTGGAAAATATGCAGCCAATTTCCAAGAAGATTTTTATGAAAAAAAAAAAACAACCTGACACCCCTAAATTTGTAAATGGACTCCAGGTTTATATAAAAATGAAGATTCCATTTGGTTTAAAAAGGGTTAAATTCCACAATGGAATCAATGGTTCTTAAATGTGCAGATCAGTCAATGCATCTGTGCAGTACCCTACCTCTAGCTAAAATTTCAAGATTCTTGATAGTTCGTGAAACTATTAAAGCAGGCCTCTTTGTGTCACACCTGGCCCATTATAAAACTTTTTTCATGCTCAACTCAGCTGAGAATGAAATTTTTAATGCTCATAAATATTGAAGTACAAATGAAAAAGGCAATTTTCCTGATCAGATCTGCACAGATTGTTATTTGTCCTGCTCATAAATTTTAAAATGCCAACAGTTGTTGGCATTTTAAAATTTATGAGCAGGACAGATTTCATGCTCAAGTGAGTTGAGCTTGAAAAATGTTTTATAATCTCGGCGCCAGGTCACAATTCCTGAAGACAGGTTTTCCCATGACAGGGCTTTATTCTGTGGTAATTGTTGTTTCAGATGGCAGTTCATTTAGCACAAGACGGTCCTCCTCCAGATATAGTCTACGCAATGGTGGAAGTCAGTATAGTGACAGCTCCACCTCTGTCACAACTACAGTTATAACAACTATAACAGGTAAAATAAAAAAACTGAATCACTTTATATATACATGTGTACGGATTCTGGGTGTTCTTGGACATATAGCAATAGTCCCCTTTACACAGAGAATGTGTAGCTGTGTAAAGCACAATTTTATGCCCCGCCATTAGAATTTCTCGACCTATGTATTTGTTATAAGTATTTATTAATTGACTATCCTGTATTGTTCAGAGGACCATTGTTGAGTGTCGGACCGTCCATGCTTATAAACCCTATTGGTTTCATTGGGCGACAGGGCTTGAGATGTCATTTCATCTCAATGTCCGGTAAAAGTCCCACAAAATTGGAAGCAACGTCACCAAAATGACCTTTAGAGTGTTGACGGGGACGTTAAACCTCAAATCAAACAAACAAACAAAAACTTATTGTCATTGATCGGGTCATTTCTTATTGGCCCGGTTACAGGTCCTTGGTCGGCTGTGTTGCCTCGGGCCAATACGGCAGACCTCGGACCTGTGACTGGGCCAATACGAAAATTATTTGATTAATAACATTAAAGAATGAAAACCACAATTTTGCATACACACCAGGCGCACATTATCGCATGTTAATCTTAACCTTTTTTTTTTAGGAAGATCCTGCCCATTTAATCCACTTAATTATTTCTTGTGGTAAGATCATTTGAAATTTTCAGTAGCTCAACCTTGTAAGCAAGATACCTGAAAAAAACTATTATGGGCAAGCAGGGTAAAATAAATTGGGGCATAGCCCTTCTTAAACACCAGCTATGGTTTGAGTTTGATTTTGAATTTAACATTGTATAAACATTGAAACCAAAATTAGTGCTGTACGAGTATCAAAGCGAAAAGGAATACATGTAGTTTTATAGAAAAAATGATGTTGGCAAGTGCTAGTCATGTTTTTGTGTACCCTTACCAGACCTTTTTGACAGGAGAAGAGTTTGTTGGTGAGTAAAATAAAACAAATTTTCAAATTCTTGGAATAGTTAATTTGTATTTAGAAATATGAAACCACTTTAATTTCTTTGAAATGTTTGAAAATAGAGTTGAAGTTAGAGTTTGTAAATGTAAAACATTTTAAAAGAAAATGGTTTCAAATGGCAAACTTAAGATTTTGGTGAAGACAAACAAGCCAAGGCATGATATATCGTGAAGATCATGAGTAGGGTCCACATTTTTGGGGTCCCTCAGATAAAGCAGGGATACAGACTGACTGGCACCCAGTTGCTCAAGGCACCTAAATTTTTGCCTGGGTACCTAAGTTTTGAATAAAAATGCCTATTAACTTAATGTAAAATTTGGATTTATGCCTGTCTGGGCGCCTAAAGCAAAATGCTTAGTCTGTATCCCTGTAAGGAGAAACAAAAAATATTTTAATTTCAGTCTCAGTAGGATATATTTTAAATGTATGAGGCGGGAAATACTTAGTATGAAATGCATAAACTAGATGTATACTATTTGTTCATCAGGGGCCAGTTGTTCAAAGCCTCGTTAGCTAAACGAGCTAGTTAGTGGTCATATTGTTAACTGTTCTAGCAAGTACAATATCATAAATTTTGGTATTTTTGCTGAAAAAATGTGATCAGCTTTTGCGTTCGCAAAAGCTGCTCACATTTTTTCAGCAAAAATTTCTGCATATTTGCCATATTTAATAATCAAAGTTTTAACGATACATTAACTAATGACGTCGTTAGTTTTGAACAACTGGGCCCTGCTATCTTAAAGGTGCATTATTGAGCTATCGGTAAAAAATGCTTCCAAAAATAAAATACATATAGCCAGTATTTTTCTTTAAAACAATACAAATGAATGCATTTTATGCAAAAATGTGAACAATTATGATGACAGGTAAACGAGTTTGAGAGGGATTCCCTTACTAGGTTTCGAACACTAGTTAGATCTATTTTTAGTTTGTGACAAAAATAGAATCCCCATATATGACGTAATGCGACGTTCATTTTTGGCCTTGTTTGCTTAGGCCATGCCTGAATCGGAAAAAAAATATGACGCTGACTACCATGCCATAAGTAACGACACTCAGAGACGATACTGTCGCCATGTATGTGTAAAGTGACATATTTATTTTTAGAACAAAAATTCCGAACACATGTTCATAGGGAAGGGTAAACAGGAATGAAAACGACCATTTTCACAAAGTTCTGAAGCTGTATTTGGCTCGAGAAGTGTACACATGACAAAGGAGTATGAATTGAAGATAAAAACCAGAAAAAAAATTTTGAGACCCGGTAGCTCAATAATGCACCTTTAAAAGAATTATAGCTAACCTGAAGCAAAACTAAATTTGGAGTTGAATTGCTGCATGTGCTTCTACGTGGGTAGTGGTAAAGCACTTAGAAGATCTAACCTGCCCAGACAATGTGGTGCCAGTCAGACCATCCCGGCATATAAACCCTAGTGGTTTCTTTGTTTTTTTTTAGATGTCATTTCATCTCAATATCGATTAAAAACTCCACAAAATTGGAAGCAAAGTTTCTAAAATGACCTAAATAGTGTTTGCGAGGTTGTATCTCAACACAAACAAACCAATCAATGTAGGAAAAGAATGCCAAATGCAGTGAACCAAATAAAGAAAGCAAGAAGGAAAAATGAAAAATCTTCTGTTTAGCAAGCTGCATTGAGTTCCTGAAAAAAAAATAGGCAAATGAATTGAAATCGGCTGTCTTAGGGGAATGGGAACACCTTCAGGGGAGGCAACTCCTGCAAAAGTATTTTTGTCTCCCATGTCAATAGGGGTCAACTCTTAAAGGAAAGAATTTGCTCCTGAGGAGCAAATTCTTTCTTTTAAGAGTTGACCCCTTTTTTCATGCAACAGGGCTTATAGAAAAGTGATCAGGAAGTCCTGAAAGTTGTCTACCTTTGAAACTTTGAAAATTGGCGGAAAAAAATCAGCCAGGTGTTCTCATTCCCCTTAAGCAATCAACTATCTTTAGCAAGCTCATTTGGATAATCCTTTTGGTGCTTGAGTAACTCCAGGATATATCCTTTTTTGAAAACAATATACAGTGGAATTCTGATATTAAGACCACCTAAAATTTAGACTAATTCTGCTTTAAAAAGCTTATTTTGAAGGGTGCACTTAATCATTCTTTTTGTTTACTGCCCACAGTGTCTCTTGTCAGGGACCACCTTTGGGACTGTTCAAAAGTGGTCTTACAGACCACTTTTGAACAGCCCAAAAGGTGGTCTTAATATAGTAATTTTACTGTATAATCCAGATCAGCTGGCCACTTGGAAGCGTGCTGATCTGGATCTATACTCTTTTCCTTTTCTGCTTCTGAATCAATGGTAAAGTGTGAAATCGTGCAACACAAATGGCTGAAAATTGGGGAGGAGTGTAGCATATTGAAATATTGAGCATGGTTAGGGTTAACACATTCTGTAGTCTTAGACATGAAAGGTGTAACAAAGGAAAGAAGCATAGATGGAAAAATCTCCACCTTTTGTGGGATTTGAACCTGGGTCGCTCGGGTGAGAGTCCAGTGCACTAACCACTGAGCCAAAGAGTTGACTGTCTGGCACACTTGTCAGAGAGATGTGATAAACATACAATTTAAGCTATGCATAATCTGCCCCGCCCCCACCCATTGGGGCTTGAAGAAATAGATGCACTGCATGATGCATCCATGCAGAGCAGAAACCGACAGCAAACAAGTACTGGTAAACTGCTTAGTGGATCTAAAGCTGCCCAGGCAAAGCGGTGCGAGTGGATCTGTCCATGCTTATAAACCCTGTTGGTTTATAAGGCGACAGGGCTTGAGATGTCATTTCATCTCAATGTTGGGTAAAAGTCCCACAAAATTGGAAGCAGCGCCTCTAAAATGACCTATACAGTGTTGACCGGGACATTAAACCTCAAATCAAACAAACAAACAAATGCATAATATGCCAAGGTAGATAATTGAATGGAGGAATCGTGGTCTGTAACAATAGGTCTTTCATTTCTTTTTCAGAAACAATATCCACCATAACACGACCAATAGTTACTCCAGTTTGGAACCATGTTGGGCGGCCATTATGGAAAAGTGTAGGACAGCCAATCACATCTCTCGTCTCATCTTTCATCTCATTGACTTTGTCAGCCTTGTGGTCATTGGTGAGCTGGCCAGTCACCAGTGGTGCATCAGGAGCTGCTGGAGTAGTTGTTAGTGTTATTACATGGTTGTGGAATAATTGTTTTAAAACTGTTACAAACAGTGTTTTATCAGTGCCTGTGTGGTTCTGGAGAAAACTGGAATATATTTCTATGCAGCTGGTTGTGCTAGATGTTTGGTTGTTTAAAAGGTAATATTTTTGTATTTTTTTTTTTTTGTGAAATTACTTTGTGATGCTATAAAGCTCCAGATAAGGGGAACAAACCCAGCAGGCACGACGTTGCACCGACATAGATGTGACGTTGCATAAAAGTCATGACGTTGCACTGTCGCTAATTTGATGTCACAACTACGTTGTGTGCCTGGCTGGGAAGCTGATGATGATTAAGGAGTAATTGTTCATATTTCTTCTTCAGCACCTGTGCTGTGGGTACTAGTTAGAATAGCCTAATAAGCACCTACAATGTAGGTTTCTTAAGAGAAATAAGGAAATTTATCCATTGACCCATTCTATGTGGGAAACCTCTAAAGGGATACCTTGGCAAACAGTGCAGGCCCAAACAGTACTGTCAGTGGAAGTTTCCATCTTATATATAGTAGGAGCCCTTTTCATAGGGGTACCTGGTTGTGTTAATTTTAGAACTTGATTATACCCCCGGCATACGAAGTATGCAATGGGGGTATATAGTTTTTGTCTTTTCCGTCTGTCTGTCCGTAAACAATTATTTTGTGTCAAAGATATCTCAGGAACTGCTTCACATAGAAACTTGAAACTTTGCACACATGATCAGTATGACTACTTGTATTGTGGGAAAGAAATAAGGGCCAAGGGGTCAGGCCTTTTAGAGTTATTTCCCTTTGTAGTTCTTGTTTCAGCTGAGGCGATGGCCCTGGTCGGGGGTATACGTGCCCCACTGGGCACTTTGTCTAGTTTAAAAATTGCTGATTTTTATTTTGCTGATCAGGGCCTTCACTGTTTGCTAACAGAATTTTCCGTCAAACATAGAATAAAAACGAAAAAATAGGCCTACCCCCCTATATGACAAATGGACTTTGCTAACATATAGCAGTGGAAGAGTCCACTAGTATACAATGGGTTAATAATCCTCATTACTCCCCCTTACCGGGCACACAAGAAAACAGGGAAACAGTGAAACCTACAAGTGAGAGCACACTTACCATAAATTCCTAAAAAATTGGATGCCTTCAGGAGTTGCTGTAAATCTCCTAAAAAATTTAATAAATGTGTTTTTGATCCAGCAAGGTATTTGAATGGTGCAAACGGAATGGCAAACAGTGTAGACCCTGATCAGACTGCTCCTTCGGGAACAGTCTGATCTGGGTCTGCACTGTTTGCTCAGGCCTATCTATCCAAATACTTTGGATCATTATGGTATCTTGAAATTTGTACAACTTTTCTCAGAAAAGAATTCACTAGCCAAGGTGAAAGTTAGTCATTACAACATTTAACCCATTTTGTACTGAGTGGAAGCTTCCATCTTATATATAGCAGGAGTCCTTTTCGATATTTAGGGGTTACCAGGTTGTATTAATTTTAGAACTTGATTTAAAAATTGCTGATATTTTTGTTTTGCAAATATTGAAGGCCCAGGTCAGATGCTGCAGCATCTGATCTGGGCCTGCACTGTTTGCAGGCTTTCAAGTAGTCCTTCTTTTTCCTACTTTTTCCTACTTTTCCTACTTTTTTGTTGTCTTCCTACTTTGTTCCTACTTTTTCCAGAAAAACTCCTACTTCTCCTACTTTGTTCAAAAACTAAGATCCCAAATAAATAAATAAATAAAGTATTTAAAAGTATAACATATATCTTAGCCTATTTGTAGATTGCATCTTGTTGCATGACATATGGACTGTAAATCACTATTGAGTATAATGCAAAGTTTGCTTCAATATTGGCTCACAATGGATAAGATGACAAACACTTTAACAGGTTTCAGCTACTAGGTACGATTGTAGAGCTCTGTAGAACTGTTTGTTTTTTACAGGGATAAGTAATTTGATACACTTTTTGGGGTTTTGGTTTCCATATTTATGTACTTGTTCACGATACAACTCTGAAATATTTTAAGGTGCTTTCTGTATAAGATCGATTTCCACAAACATTTCAGAGTGTATTTTAATCATTCTGTGCAATCAAAAACAGTGCAGTCACAGGTCAATAGGTACAAGTTGCAGTAATCACACTCAAAGTTTTCAGCCTATAATTTCAAAGATTCTGGTTACTCTTTGTTTTTAGCTGTACCACTATTTGGAATATGTTGATGTAAAGCAAAACTGCAATTACCATCTACAGTTTTGTCTTGTTGAGCATGCCAAGTATTATTTGCAGTAGACCAGTGATGCTTTAACTAAGTGACCAACTGGAGTTCTGTCTTGTTGAGCATGGTAGAAAATTCACTACAGCAATGCTTTGATGTCCTAACAGCAGTGACAAACTGTTCTGTCTTGTTTAGCATTACAGAAATTCATTGCAGCAGTCCAGTGATGCCTTAACTCTAGTTGGTTACTATAGCTCTGTCGTGTATAGCTTGACAAAAATTCACTTCAGCAGTGAAGTTATGCCTTAACTGCAGTAGCCAGCTTAAAGTTTGTCTTTAGCATGACAAAAATTCATTGCAGCAATACTTTGATGTCTCAACTGCATTGCCAACCTAGAGCTCTGTCTTGTTAAGCATGGCAGGAGTTCATCACAGCATGTGCTTTGATTTCTTGACTGCAGTGATCAGCTAGAGCTATCTTTTGTAAAGCATTGCAGCAGCGCTTTGAGGCCTTAATTGACCAGCAGTTCACAGCAGCAATGCTTTGATACCATGCATTTGATGCCTTAGCTCTGTCTTGTTTAGCATGACAGGAAGGAGTTCATT
Organism: Lucinisca nassula; assembly: GCA_963580285.1. Lineage (NCBI taxonomy): Eukaryota > Metazoa > Mollusca > Bivalvia > Lucinida > Lucinidae > Lucinisca > Lucinisca nassula. The sequence goes on along the minus strand of OY757011.1, from coordinate 72,906,981 downwards.
GCAACAATGCTTTGACACCTTAACTGCAGTGACCAACTAGATCTCTGACTTTAGCACAAAAGGAATTCATTGCAACAGTGCTGTGATGCCTTAACTGCAGAGACAAACTAGAGTTATGTCTTGTTTAGCTTGATAGAAAATCATTATAGCAGCTTTGCTGTGATGCCTTAACTGTGGTGACCATTTAGAGCTATGTCTTGTTGAGCATGACAGAAATACATTGCAGCAGTCTGATAACTAAACTGCAGTGACCCACTGGAGCTCAGTCTTGTTGAGCAAGACAGAAATTCATTGCAGCAATGACCAACTAGAGTTCTGTCTTGCGCATGAAAGGGATACACTGCAGCAGTACTGTGATACCTTAACTGCAGTGACCCACTAGGGTTCTGTCTTGTTGAGCATGTCTGTCAGGAATTCATTGCAGCACTTCTGTGATGCTTTAACTGCAGTAACCAACCATAGCTCTGACTTTTTGAGCATGACAGAAATTCATTGCAGCAATGCTGCTTAAATTTGCCTTAAATGCAGTGACCAGCTAGAATACTTGTCTTGTTAAGTATGAAAGTAATTCATTGTTGCCATGTTTTAATGCCTTAACTGCAATGGCCATTTAGAATTCTGTCTTGTGCATGAAAGGATTCATTGCAGCAGTGTGACTAGCTAGAACTCTGTCTTGTTTAGCATGACAGAAAATCATTGAAGCAGTGCTATGATGCCTTAACTGCAGTGAAAAAACTTGAGATCTATCTTATGGAGGATGACAGGAATTCAAAGCAGCAGTAATGCAATGCCTTAACTGCAGTGGTCGACCAACCAGAGAGCTTTCTTGTCTAGCATGACAGAAATTCACTGTGATAACTGAAGTGACCAACTAGAGCTCTGTCTTGTAGCATGACAGAAATTCATTGCAGCAATACTTTAATGCCGTCAATGAGCAACTAATATGCTGCCTTGTTTAGCATGGCAGGAATTCATTGTAGCAGTGCTATGATGCCTTCACCTGGACATCTTGTATCTGATGCTTCTCACAAATGTAAATTTTCAAAATTTATCAATTCATTTGAATTTATATTTTGACATACGTCAGTATCTAGGTATATATATCTGCCAGTGGCAAAATCTTGACAAAAGCATTGGAAGTTCAAGCTGCTGGCACGGATAACTGTACTAGATGGGTTAGCCACTAATATTTTACAGGTGCGAGCTAACTTGGATGTAAACACATTAGACTCAAATGCACAAACAAAAATTACCAGAATGAAAAACTGACAAAATGCCAGACATATGGTGGTATGTTCGTGTCCATTAGCTCCTACTTTTTAGCTCACCTGTCACGTAGTGACAAGGTGAGCTTTTGTGATCACATTTTGTCCGTCGTCCGTCGTCAGTGCGTCCGTCCGTGCGTCCGTGCGTGCGTAAACAATTTCTTGTCCGCACGATAGCATCTTCATTTATGATTTGATTTTAACCAGACTTGCACACAACTTGTACCACCATGAGAGCAAGGTTCCTTTCTTGAACCAGCCATATCTTATCATGTGTTACGGAGTTACAGCCCCTGAAAGGGCAAAAATTGCCTATTTTGGTCTTGTCCGCATGATAGCATCTTCATTTATGATTTGATTTTAACCAAACTTGCACACAACTTGTACCACCATGAGATCTGGGTTCCTTTCTTGAACCAGCCATATCCCATCATGTGTTACTGAGTCACGGCCCCTTAAAGAGCAAAAATTGCCTATTTTGGTCTTGTCCGCACGATAGCATACTCATTTATGATTTGATTTTAACCAGACTTGCACACAACTTGTACCACCATGAGATCTGGGTTCCTTTCTTGAACCAGCCATATCCCATCATGTGTTACGGAGTTACGGCCCCTGAAAGGGCAAAAATTGCCTATTTTGGTCTTGTTTGCATGATAGATGTATCATTTATGATTTGATTTTAACTAAACTTACACACAATTTGTACCACCACAAAATCTCGGTCAAGTTCGAATATGGGTCATGTCGGGTCAAAAAGTAGGTCAGTAGGTCAAATCAGAAAAAAAACCTTGTGAAGACACGGGAGGCCACAGTTTTGGTCCGATCATCATCAAACTTGCCCAGAATGATCATCTTGACAATATCTCAATCAAGTTCGAATATGGGTTATGTCGGGTCACAAAGTAGGTCAGTAGGTCAAATCATAGAAAAACCTTGTAAATTCACCAGAGGCCACAGTTTTTGTCTGATCATCATGAAACTTGCTCCAAATGATTATCTTGACAATTTCTCGGGCAAGTTCGAACACACTTGAGGCCACAGTTTTGGTCCGATCATCATAAGACTTGCCCAGAATGATCATTTTGACAATATCTCGGTCAAGTTCGAATATGGGTTATGTCGGGTCACAAAGTAGGTCAGTAGGTTAAATCATAGAAAAACCTTGTAAATTCACCAGAGGCCACAGTTTTTGTCTGATCATCATGAAACTTGCTCCAAATGATTATCTTGACAATTTCTCGGGCAAGTTCGAATATGGGTCCTGTAGGGTCAAAAAGTAGGCCAGTAGGTCAAATCAGAGAAAAACCTTGTGAACACACTAGAGGCCACAGTTTTGGTCTGGTCATCATCAAACTTGCTCAGAATGATGGTCTTGACAATATCCGGGTCAAGTTTGAATAAGGGTCATGTCGGGTCAAAAAGTAGGTCAGTAGGTCAAATCATAGAAAAAGCTTGTGAACACACTAGAGGCCACAGTTTTGGTCCGATCATCATCTAACTTGCTCAAAATGATAATTTGACAATATCTCGGTTAATTTCGAATATGGGTCATGTCTGGTCAATATGTAGGTCAGATTGTTGAAAAACCTTGTGAATACACTAGAGGCCCAAGTTTTGGTCCGATCATGATCAAACTTGCTGAGAATGATCATCTTGACAATATCTGTGTCAAGTTTGAATATGGGTTATGTCGGGTCAAAAAGTAGGTCAGCATGTCAGATCATAGAAAAACGTTTTGAACACTCTAAGAGGCCACAGTTTCAGTCAAATCATCATAAAACTTGCTCAGAATGATCATCTGGACAATATCTCAAATAGTTAAGTTCAAATATGGGTCATTTCGAATCAAAAAGTAGATCAGTAGGTTATTCAAATTTTGCATGTAGGTTCCTTCTGACAAGGGCTTCCCACTCATTTGACCTGTGACCTTGACCTGTGACCTACTTTCTCATACCTTTTGAAACATATGAGATAGAGCCTTCATATTTGGCATGCATGTTCCTTGTGACAAGGTTTTCTCATCCATTCAAAACTTTTGACCCATGACCTTGATCTTTGACCTACTTTGTCATAATTTTTAAAGCATTTGAGACACAGCCGTCATATTTCGCATGTTGGTTCCTTGCGACAATGTTGCTTAGATTATCCTCTACCAAAAAGGCTAAAACAATCCCACTCGGATGAACAAAATGGCTACTGAAGGTAAAAATAGAAAAATACTGTAAATTTGATTCAAACGGAAACTCCCCCTCAACCCTAAGGCCAATTTGATTCAAAGTTCCCAGGAATGTTGCCTAGGTTACTCCCTACCAAATAAGCTAAAATAACTTTGCTGATGAACAAGATGGCCACAAGAGCTAAAAATAGAATGCACTCGAGACATAGACACACAGGTGAGCGAACCAGGGCCCTCTGGGCCCTCTTGTTGTATCAGATTCCTACTTTTCTCCTACTTTTTAATATCTCAGGCTCCTACTTTTCTCCTACTTTTTCACAAGGAGTCACTTGAAAGCCTGTGTTTGCGAGTGACCCATTTTGGGGTTTTGCATACAAAATAGGTTAAGAAGGTATGTCTTGGTGTTTCCCATATAAAATAGTTTTAGAAGCTAAGTTCAGTGATTTTGAAACGTGAGTGTTAATACATTTGTATTTTTGTGAACTCAGGGGGCCTCCGTGGCCTAGTGGGTAAGAGCACTGACTCTTAGTCTTAATCTATAGGTCTCACTGTTGTGGTTCCAGCTTGCTCGGGTCTTATGTGGGACGCCAAGTTCTGCAACGGAAGATCAGGTGCTTTTTCTCTGGGTACTCCAGTTTTCGCCAACCTTTGGTTATTGATCAGCTCCACAATGCTCCACTCCACCCAGGTGTAAATGGGTAGCAGTGTTGTAAAAGTCACTGCCTCTCTCTTGCCTGCATGATAACATCTGTAATGAGTGATTGAGAGTGATTCAAATAAGCTTGAGGTTCTCATTCATCGCAATCAAACTAAAATAAATTAGTATAAACTTAACTAATGGTTGGCTTAAAATAAGTTAAAGTGAAATAATCTTGGAAGGGTGTAAAACCGAAACAAAAAAAAAAAGAAAAAAAAAAGAGAAAAAGTCAAGAGTCCAATTGTTCAAAGCTTAATTATCTCTTTAGTGGGCAAATTCTTAACTGTTAATCAGGGGTGTAAAATTCCACTCGCCCGCTCGCATTTGCGAGTAAGTTTTTAGTCAGGGCGAGTAAGGTTTTCAAAACTGACCTTACTTTTTCTTCATTTTTAGCACCTAAAGGAAAAGTTAAGGCGATAAGGGAGAGTAAGTTTGAGGGAAATTTTACACCTCTGCTGTTTTAACAAGTACAGTATCTAGTAGTTCGGAATTTTACTGGAATAATGTGCAGAGCAGCTTTTATATTGTGTTATATTGGAAAACCTGAGTCCCTGGGGATAACCACATGTATGCTATGAACAGGCAGCCACTATCTCAGCTCTTGCCAAAGTTGGAACATAGACCAGCAAAGGACAAGACCCTGTTCCCTATAGGTCCAAGAACAGTATTATATCTGTGTGTGGAGGTATCAGATACAAAGCAAAAGATAATTACACCAACCATTTATGAAAGCATATTGAATTCTGTAAAGGACACATGCAGTTTTACTGTAAAAGGCATTGAAAAAAAGCTCATGAAAAACCAAGTCATTAACGGTAAACACTTCAAACCACCTTTGGGACTGATCAAAAGTGGTCTTTAGGACCACTTTTGAACAGCCCAAAAGGTGGCCTTTTACATGAGGATCCTGGGTGTAGAAAACACAAAAACGAATAATTAAAACTATTTTAATATGCTTTTGAATTGCTTTGCAAACAGTGTAGATCTGATCAGGATCGACACTGTCATTCAGTTTGTGAATTAAACCAATACATTAAATCAGGTACATGTAATTTGATTGGTTGAAAGTCATAAATGAGTGTGGCAGTATTAATTCATTCAGCAGGATAATGGTTCAGAGTGGAGTTTACTAAAAACATATCATGTTAGATCTTCATTATTTTATTTATTTATTTATTTATTTTTTTTTCATAATTTTCAGAAGTAGAAGAAGAAGCTGTTGTCTGTGTTTACCATTGTTATTATTGTTGCCATTACTATTTACATTACTAGCAGGTAAGTTGAGTAGAGCTCTACTTTTCATGGTAGTGACCAACCTCCTACTATAGCTGTAGATAAGGAGGCATAACAAGGATACTTAAGAGATAATTTTCCTTTTATACCGCAATCAGGCATTCTAGTAACCTAATAAAGAGGGTCGAATAACTGCACGCTATAATCAGTAGTGACCTATAATACCATCTACTGACCTATAATACGTCTAGTGACCGTTTATAGACCGGAACTACTTTTCAGATCACTAATTTACAAGAGTAAACAATAATATGCAACCTTTTATACATAGGAAAACAACCGGCCCCGATAGCTCAGTTGGTAGAGTGTCCGCTCCGGGGAACGGGAGGTCACGGGTTCGATCCCAGGCCGCGACATACCAAAGTCGTTAAGAATGGTACTAGCTGCTCCTCGCTTGGCACTCAGATTTACGGGGTAGAGCTAGGACTGGTCTACCCAGTGTCAGGATAATGTGACTGGGTGTGGTATCATGTAATGTGTCTGGGACATGATACTTCAGTGAGGCAGCACTATAAAAGTGAGTATTGAGCTCCCTGTCGCAACCAGACACCATCGTGATATGACCGATTAATTGTTGAGAGCGACATTAAACCCGAATTCACACACACATAGGAAAACAATGAAACTGCAAGTTAAATTCTTTGCAATATTGATTTTCAGAAATTTCAGCTAAATTCTTATCTTCCCGGCCTTTCCTGGTTTGAATGGCCCGTTGGAATAACTGCACACTGCCACTGCAGTTGTGTCTCAACCTCGAACATAATTTCTAAAGCTAAAATAAACTATTTATTTGCAGATTTTTATGAAGAATGTAAAGCGCTAAAAACCTTTATTCGAGCGCCCATGTTGTTTCCTACGTCTTTGTGGTGCGGTGAGGTCAGAAACTTTGCACTCGTTGACGTCACGTTATACTACGTTTGCATGCCATGGCACTGAATGTCGTTTAACATGCCACGCTGTCTGCTGTCTTTTTTGCTTAAATTTGCTTAATTATTGCAAAACCCCTGGATTGTTTTGAATTGCGGTATAAACTAAATACATGATTAGTGTCTTTAATAATAAAATATAATCGGTTTGCCGCGACAATTTTATAGGGGCTCGCTAAAGCTCTCCCCTATAAAATTGTCTAAGGCTCACCGGTTATATTTTTAGCTCACCTGAGCCGAAGGCTCATGTGAGGTATTAGTATACCACGAGCCGGCGTCCGTCGTCCGTCGTCGTCCGTCATCCACACTTTCAAAGAAGTATATCTCCGGAACCAGTGGGCCAATCTTGATCAAATTTCATGTGAAGCATTATCAGGTAGGGGGAAAGGCTGCATACTGTTTTCGGGCAGATCGGATTGGAACTCTGGTTGCCATGGCAACAAATAGCTCCCATAGACTTAACATAGGAAAAAGTTTGTCATCACTCTAGCTCCGTCAATTTTTTTCTGATCGACTTCATTCTTGCAGATAACGAGGACAGGCATGAAATCTCGATCAAGTTCGATTTTGGGCTGAATCGGATTATTCACTCAGGAGTTACGTGCCCTTGAGCGTTCTTAACATAGGAAAAAGCTTGTCATCACTCTAGCTCCGTCAATTTTTTTCTGATCGACTTCATTCTTGCAGATAACGAGGACAGGCATGAAATCTCGATCAAGTTCAATTTTGGGCTGAATCGGATTATTCACTCAGGAGTTACGTGCCCTTGAGCGTTGAAAATATTGCCTATTGACTTAACATGGGGAGAATGTTGTCATCACCGTAGCTGCTTCAATTATTTTCAGATTGGCTTTATTCTTGCAGATAACCAGCACAGCCATGAAATCTCGGTCAAGTTCGATAACTGGCAGAATCGGATCATTCACTTAGGAGTTACCTGCCCTTATGTGTTTTTGCATTAGGGTTAATGGGAATTTCAAAAATGTATATCTTAAAGACTACTTGGCCAACTTTGATCAAATTTCATGTGTCGCATTATTGGGCAAGTGGAAAGGCTTCATTAGGTTTTCAGGCAGATCTGAGTGGAAGTCTGGTTGCCATGGCAACATCTAGCTCCCATAGACTTCACATAGGAAAAAGCTTGTCATCACTCTAGCTCCGTCAATTTTTTTCTGATCGACTTCATTCTTGCAGATAACCAGTACAGGCATAAAATCTCGGTCAAGTTCGATTTTGGGCCAAATCGGATTATTTGCCTTGGAGTTACCTGCCCTTGAGCATAAAAAAATACGTTGTGACCACGATAGCAACTTTATTTTTATTCAGATCAGCTTCAAACTTGCAGGTAACGTGGACAGGCATAAAATCTCAGTTAAGTTCGAATCGGAATATTGACCTCGGAGTTACATGACCTTGAGCGACAAAAAATTTGCCCATAGACTTTACATAGGGAAAATGTTGTGACTACGATAGCGACTTGAATTTTTTTCAGATCAGCTACAAACTTGCAGGTAACGAGGACAGACATTAAATCTCGGTGAAGTTCGATTTTGGGCCGAATTCGATTATTTGCCTTGGAGTTACCTGCCCTTGAGCATAAAAAAATACGTTGTGACCACGATAGCAACTTTATTTTTATTCATATCAGCTTCAAACTTGCAGGTAACGAGGACAGGCATAAAATCTCGGTTAAGTTCAATTTTGGGCCGAATCGGAATATTGACCTCGGAGTTACGTGACCTTGAGCGACAAAAAAATTGCCCATAGACTTAATTAGGGAAAATGTTGCGACTACGATAGCGACTTGAATTTTTTTCAGATCAGCTTCAAACTTGCAGGTAACGAGGACAGACATAAAATCTCGGTTAAGTTCGATCTTGGGCCGAATCGGAATATTTGCCTTGGAGTTACCTGCCCTTGAGCATAAAAATATATGTTGTGACCACGATAGGAACTTTATTTTTATTCATATCAGCTTCAAACTTGCAGGTAACGAGGACAGACATAAAATCTCGGTTAAGTTCGATTTTGGGCCGAATCGGAATATTGACCTCGGAGTTACGTGACCTTGAGAGACAAAAAAATTTGCCCATAGACTTAACGTAGGGAAAATGTTGTGACAGAAATAGCGACTTGAATTTTTAGCTCACCTGAGCCAAAGGCTCCAGTGAGCTGATAGTATACCAAGGCTCCGGAGTCCGTCGTCTGTCATCCGTCCATCCGTCGTCCACACTTTCAATGAAGCATATCTCAGAAGGCAGTCGACCAATCTTGTTTAAATTTTATGTGTAGCACCATTGGGCAAGGGGAAAGGCTGCATTAGGTTTTGGAGCTAGTCTGGTTCATTTGTTCCTTCATTCTTCTTTCTCTCCATATAGAGATAATAGACCAATGTTAAATTTTTAATCAAAGATTTCTCAGGAACTATAAAAGCTAGAAGCATCAAATTTGGTATTCAATAGAATAATGATGACTTATTTTGTGTAAGAGACATTGGGCTTTCTCAGCTTATTTGTTCATCTGTTCTTTCATTCTTCTTTCTCTCCATTTTGACCAATGTTAAATTTTCGTCAAAGATTTCTCAGGAACTATAGAAGCTAGAAGTCTCAAACTTGGAATGCAATGCAATAATGATGACTTATATCCTGTAAGGGTCAATGGGCTGGATTCTATTAACAGATTTAGTAGTCAAGTCTGTGAATTGTTAAAACTTAAGTTCCTCAGGTGAGCGGTTTAGGCTCATTGAGCCTCTTGTATTATTAAAGACACTAAGTATGTATTTACTATATTCCTTGTTGAAAACAAAATATCATTTTGTGGACAAATAGGAAAAAGAATCCCAAAATTATCAGCATTATGTCTCATCATCCACGATTATGACTCTCACTTGTGAAGCTCAAAACCACCAATGCATAGCCTATTACCTTTAGATGACTCATCTTAACATAGCTGCAAATCAAAATGCACAAAACAGAAAGAGTATACCTCTGGATACAAAAATAATGTAAGAGACACAGAAATCAAAATCAAAGTTTCCACAGAGGTTGTGGTGTATTCTATACATTTTGGTTTCGATATAACATGGTTGTTTAACTAACACAGTTTCTGCTTTTAACACCAACAGTATTGCTAAATAGAGGTTATAAGAAGGATCTTACATGAGTTTTCATGTATTTTTAAATTTATTAAACAAGTTGAGGAAAAGGGATAAAATGTGAGGCTTTACCGAGCATTTATCCCTTTTCTTCAACTTCAATAATACTTGAGCAGGAATTCAAGATTCTATTTATCATATGACATTTTAAACGAATTTTATCTACGATTGTTTCACAAAAACGTCAATATTCCGCCATTAATAAAAGCGATGTCTTTAATGATGTCATACATGTACTGTTACGGGTCGCATCTAACTAATTTGCATATTTAATCTACTAGTGGATTATCAAATTTATTACATGACGTTATTACAGGCGACGTCATATGATAAAAAGAGGCTATGGTGTTTGAGTTGCCTCCTGAAGGGATATCTATTCACTTCATTTCTTAATCCTTAAGGGGAATGGGAACACCTGGTAGTTTTTCCACCATTTTTCAAGGGGAGACAACTTTCAGGACTTCCTGTTTGCTTTTCTATAAGCCCTGTTCCACTGAAAAAGAGGTCTACTCTTAAAGGAAAGTATTTGCTCTCAGGAGCAAATTATTTCCTTTAAGAGTTGACCCCTATTGACATGGAATACAAAAATACTTTTGCAGGAGTTGCCTCCCCTGAAGGTGTATCTAATTCCCTTAAGATGTCATCTGCTGCGTTTCTTGCAAGCTTTTCAAATGCATTTTTGCATACAGGCAGACAGTTCGGACCCTATCAGACTGCTCCAAGCAGTCTGATCTGGGTCCACACCGTTAACAAAAGAAGTCTTCAGACGTCAAAGCAGACATTGTTGTGATTGTGATTGCCATCTTAACTATGAGACTGGTGTTTCTCTTTAGGTACTGATCTCTCTAGTGCTAAATCAGCTTTTATGGGGTTTTGGGTCAGAGAAGAGGCTCCAGTAAAACCAGTTATAAGTGTAAGTAAAGTTTTCTATAATTCTATAATTCAGTTTCATTGGCCAGTGTCCCACAATTAACATTATTTCATTTTGCTCAACTCAACCTGAGCATGAAATTTATTCAATGCTAACAATATGGCTGGCCACAGGGGCTCAGTCGGATGTGTGAGGGATAATACATGTATGCAGTAATATTTCAACAACCCCTTTTGTTCCATCTGCTTTCAACATGGCACAATATAGGAGTCTGGTTTTCCGTCAATTTGTTCATCTGTGTGTCCATTTGTATATCAGGCCTCGCTCATCAGGGCTTGGAGAAATAGATTGGGCTGCATGGTGCTTCCATGCAGAGCCTAAACCAACCCCATGCGAGTTCTGGTAAACCGCTCAGCAGGTCTAAGCCTGCCCAGGCAAAGTGGTGCAAGTCGGACTGTCCATGCATATAAAACTATTGGTGTCGTTGGTTAGCAGGGCTTGAGATGTCATATCATCTTAATGTCGGCTAAAAGTCCCACAAAATTGGAAGCAGCGTCTCCAAAATGACCTAAGGGCAATTCCAGAATTAGTCAGGGGGGGTGGGTGGGAGGCACTTTTTTAAAAACCCCACCACCCGTAAAATATAATTTTCCCTGACCCCCAGTACCCATGAATTTAAAAAAAATGAGAACCCCGCCACCCCCTATTTAAGAATAAATTCAATACCCCATCCACAGTCCATAAAATTTTTTTTACCCCCACCAACCGTAAAAAAAAATGTATGTATAAAATTACCCCCCCCCCCCCACAAAAAAAAAAAATCAATGAATAAATAAAGAAATGTTAAAATGGTTAAAGGCCGGAGTGATTTGACTGTACTCAACAGCTGTATACTTTGTTTCCTTTTTAGAACATGTCATAGAAGAATATATAGGTTTTTCAAGCCTATAGTCACATCTGAATTAGTATAAAGAAGAGGGATGCTGCTCAGGGGTCCCTTCAAGAATGAGAAATATCTGCATGTCAGAAGAAATGAACTGTCCAGTTTCCTGACCAGTTGATTCTGGAGACTTACATCAAAGGGATAAAATCGGGCTAGAAGGCAGACATTTTGCAAGAACCTCGCATATGTGCAAATAGTGAAGGCTCTGGTGATACTCTACAAATGCACAAGCTCACAAGAGCCTTGGCTGGTGATATATGTGTTTAGTACCATTACTCATAGGAATGTCCATCAAGGTTTTTGTGTTTGGGTTGTATGTTTCAACAACTCTTAAGATCATATGTAGACTCATCCAAAAGTCTGGTAAGTTCAGTAATTGAACGGACAACTCTTACTTTATGAAGCGAGTACTCAACCACTACAACACATCATGGTTGTTGAAATCAGAGGGCCACATGAAGGATTAGTTTTTAATTTAATAGTGAAATTAAAAACAATTTAGACATCTGAAAATATGCTATGCTATTCTAAACTTTTTAAAAAATAGATTTGTACCTGGCAGTGTTGTTGCTTGTGTTTTTGTTAGTCACTTAAGGTGACATGGAACACCTGCAGGTTTGGTAGCTTTTTTTTTCTTAGTTTTCAAATAAGTAATACTTTTTCTATGTATGGGGCTACTGTTGCACAAAAAGACTGGGTAGGGTAAAATTTTTTCTGCATGAAAAAACTAAGTCCACACCTAAATAAAAATTGAGCAGGGGTTCCCCCCACTAGGTGCTGGCCAGCTTTGTTCACCCCCCGCCCATAAGAATCCCGGCCTTCAAAAGAGTTGGGCAAAGACAGAGTGAAGAAGAAGTGGGTGGGGTGTCTGAAATGCAAAGTAAACAAAGTTTCCAGAACACCTTCTTCTTCAATTGATAGAACTTTTGGAAAATTGATAAATGTAATTAAATGCCACATACCTTAAACGCCCCTTTTTGTGCCTCCAATCCAACAAATTTATCATAAATATAACAATGATGGCTGATTTTTCCACTCGTTTTCCTAGCGTGTTCACAATAAATGCCTGTCCTTTACTGTCTATCTATCCATCTATCTTCTAATACTGAGTCGGTCATACTTAGCCATTACCTCAGAGTCATACTTGGTCATTATCTGGGAGTCTTTTTTCGGAAAATCGTTGCACAAAATGCCACATACCTTAAATGCCCCTTTTTGTGCCTCCAATCCAACAAATTTATCATAAATATAACAATGATGGCTGATTTTTCCACTCGTTTTCCTAGCGTGTTCACAATAAATGCCTGTCCTTTACTGTCTATCTATCCATCTATCTTCTAATACTGAGTCGGTCATACTTAGCCATTACCTTAGAGTCATACTTGGTCATTATCTGGGAGTCTTTTTTCCGAAAATCGTCACACCCCCCCCCCCCCCCAATTTTCTCCTCGGATCTGCATAAATCACAAGATCGTCAAAATCGGACCTCCGATCCGCGGTTATACGCGTTTCCGCGGAACTATCACATCCCTGAATTATAAAAGATGCGCGAAACCTCTCGTGGGGCGAAACCTCATAGTGGCGAAACTCTTGGTGGCGAAACCTCCGATGGCGAACTTGTTTGGTGGCGAATCCTCTGTAAACGCTGTGTTTCACCCAAAGTTCTGTGTTTTACCCAAAAAACATGTAAGCAAACATTCGAAATCATTCGGGCGTTTCACCGCCGTTAAAAAAGAGAGAAGTTGAATTTCTACCCGTAATTAATTAATTACCGTTAGAGTAGTTTTCTACCCATAATGATTTAATTGTGGGTTTGACAATGACCCCGACCAGGCATGGAATTCAATTTTCTCTGGACCCCCCCACCCGTGAAATACAATATTCACCCGACCCCACCACCCGTACAAAAAAATATCGGGTGCCGCCCGCCCTCCCCCCATGGCTAATTCTGGAACCGCCCTAAATACCTCTATTGAAAGAAACAAACAAATCCTACATCAAGCTGTTTTCATACATTTGCGACAACCCTAACTTTCATCCTAATGTTCAAGTTCATTTCTCAAGAACTATTAGAGCTTCATTAATGACATTTGGTACAAACTTGCATCTAGGGAGCAAGCAACCATATTTGACCTTGACCTACATTTCATGGTTAACTGACTTAGTGAATTATTGCTTCAGCACTGGCTGAAATAATTGAGCCAAAAAATGTTAACCCCTGTCCTGCTGAATATTTTAATCTGCCCCACCCACTACCAATTATCAGCCAATCAGATTATTTGATGCAAATTATTGCAACAAATTCACAATCTGAATGACAAACAATGTAGATCCCGATCAGATGGCTTCTTCAGAAGCCATCTGATCTGGATCTACATTGTTTGAAAGATAAGACATATACAGTCCAACCTGTATTAAGCAAGCACCTAAGGGATAACCAAAATGTGCTTGCTTAAGACAGGTGCTTGCTTAATACAGGTGAAATTTAACACATTCACTATTCCTGGGAACTGAATGCCTGCTTGCTTAAGACCGGTTGCTTGCTTAATAGAGGTGGCCACTAAGACAGGTTTTACTGTACAGGCTGAGCAGGACAAGGGTTAAAATCAGTGATGTCCCATATTGATTCTGGCACTGGCACTGGCACTGGCACTTTCCTTCCTATTGCAGGCAAGCAACCATTACTTAACCCAGTTAAATGAAGAAGTGCGTCTTATGATATTACAACTACAGTCCAACACCCAGAGCCAACTAACTGCTGCAGAAGTGGAGACGATTGTGAGAAGAATTCTGAACTCAGAGTTAGCTGCCCTTAAAACCACCATGGAAGGCGATAAGAATGAAGCCTTCGTTTTACAGGTACTTCATACGCATGCATTTCATTTTATGTAGTGCCGTAAGTGGTGCGAGTAGGACCGTCCATGTATATAAACCCTATTGGTTTCATTGGGCGCAGGGCTTGATATGCATTTCATCTCAGCTTCGGGTAAAAGTACCACAAAATTGAAAGCAACTTCTCCAAAATGACCTAAATAGGTACATTAAACCTCAATTCGCCCCCGCCTATAGGGGCTTTAAGAAATATATGGGCTGCATGATGCTTCCATGCAGAGCTGAATCCGGCCCGCACACTAGTACTGGTAAACCGCTTAGAGGATCTAAGCCTCTCCAGGAACCGCGGTGCGAGGTGGACAGTCCATGCTTATAAACCCTATTGGTTTCATTGGGCAACAGGGCTTGAGATGTCATTTCATCTCAGTGTCGGGTAAAAGTCCCACAAAATTGGAAGCAACGTCTCCAAAATGACCTTTACAGTGTAGACGGGGACGTTAAACCTCAAATCATTGGGCAGCAGGGCTTGAGATGCATTTCATCTTAGTGTCGGGTAATAATACCACAAAATTGAAAGCAACTTCTCCAAAATGACCTAAATAGTGTTGATAGGGACGTTAAACCTCAATTCAAACAAACAAATTAGAAAATGGAGTCAGCCTTGGTAGATCAGTCAGATGCACATCTGACTGATGATAAGGCAGCTACAGGCTTGATACCTGCCGATCAGCAACATTCTTTCCAGGAGATTGATCATGAAATACTTTCTATGGATATGCTCTCCCTTCTGCTGATTCACATGCTACTCACATTTTTTTCAGCAAAAATACAAGAATATTTGATATTCTTATTGCAAGAAAATGGTTAACAGTTTGACATCTAACGAGCTTGTTAAGCTAACGATGCTTTGAACAACTGGGCCCCTGATCTGGGCCTTCTTTGTTTGCAAGTGTACCTTTTTGCGGGGTTTCCCATCTGGAATGGGTTAAATATATTTTTCTCCTTTCAGACCCAGATCAAGAAAGAGCAGGTAGCAGAGTTGGAGAACATGAGCCAAAGACATGCTGATCTTGCAGCTGTAATACAGGTACTATTAAATTTTCATAGCTATAATAGTAAACATCAATGACTAAGGGGAATGGGAACACCTTCAGGGGAGGCAACTCTTGCAAAAGTATTTTTGTTTCCAGTGTCAATAGGGGTCAATTCTTAAAGGAAAGAATTTGCTCCAGAGGAGACCCCTTTTTCAGTGGGACAGAGCTCAGAGCTTATAGAAAAGCGAACAGGAGGTCCTGAACATTGTCTCCCATTGAAAAATGGCAGAAAAATATGCTAGGTGCTCCCATTCCTCTTTCCTGATTACTTGTTTACCTTGGTTGTCTCGAATCCATTTTGATTACCTAGGAAATACTTTCTAGAGCTCCAGAAACATTTTTTTTTTCTTATTTTGTCTTGAAGAGAGGTATGCTTTGTGCACTCATTAGAATTTCCTAGATGAGGTGCAACATCCCCATGCATCGGGGCTTGAAGAAATAGATGGGCTTGCAGAGTTGAAACGGATTGCACAAAAGTACTGGTAACTAAGCCTGCCATTAAAGGCTGGCACAATATAAGTGAAGTAATCCTGTGTTATGGAGTTGTCTCTCTTCTGCAAAGTAATGGAGGCTGTACCCATTTCCCTTAAGAAACAGGTACAACCTAGGCCCTTTAGAAAATGAAGAAAAACTACATTTAACTAAGTCAATATTGTACTGTATGTTTTAACGCTTTTCCTGCTGAATAATTAATTTAGCCTCACCAGTTTCTGACTATCAGCCAATCAAATATTACTTGATATATTATATTCATATAAATCCACAAACTGAATGACAAGGTAGATCCAGACCAGAAGTCATCTGATCTGGATCTACACTGTTCCCAAAGATAGGGGTTAAAGATAGGGGTTGTGGTGTTCAGCAGGATAAGGGTTATAATAAAAGGCATAAAGTAGAACTAGCTATGGACAAACATCCTTAGATTCAGTATGTGAGTTTTTTCACAACCTGAAATATGTTAAGTAAGGGGAACAGATACACCATCAGGGGAGGTAATCCTTCCAAAAGTATTTTATATGTCTTATCTGTAGAGGTCTACTCTTAAAGGAAAGAATTTGCTTCTGAGGAGCGATTCCTTTCCTTTAAGAGTAGACCCTCTTTTCAGAGGCACTTAATTTGTAGTATCACGAAAATAGGCCTGTGTAATTGTGACCCCCTTAAACCCCACTGTTATATAGTAAAACTGGAGTTTACAGGGGTATGCATTATTTTTCTAATTTCTACTAAGAACATAAATTGTGGGTACTTGTTTGAACCACCAGAGGTGGTTCTAACGTACTCACAGTCTATGTTTTGTGCATAAATATAAAAAATATTAGATTTTTTTTTTTTTTTTTTTTTTACAAGAAAAAGTTCCATTTTTTTGCAAAATGGTAAAATTAAAATTTTCAATATATTCGATTGAATAGGCATGTTTTCATAATGGGAAAGCAAACCAGATGTCTGATAATTTGATTCCCTTGTACAAAGTAATGGAGGCAGTACACATTTCCCTGAGATTCATGAAATAAGAAACTAGAATTACTTTTCAGAATTTAGAGACAGAGATAAGTCAGCAGAGAGAGAACATGAAACAGTATGTATTCATTAATTATTTTTCTTTTCAGTTACTTCAGAGAAGTGTGTTTTACATCAATTCCTTTAAAGTTAGAATTAGTTAGAAGATAACTGTTGAAATAGTAAATTCATTTTGAGTGTCTTAAATAATAACATTCAATCAGTGAGCCTTAGACAATTTTTATAGGGCCTCCATGTTTTTGATTAAATTACTCACTGCATAAACAGGGGTCATGGGTTTATTCTCAGCTTATCCAGACATTTGGGTCAAGTTTTTAAACTGAGGTCCTATATCTATATGATCTTAATTGTTGGTAGGACTTATAATTCGATCAAACACACATTTAGTTTCTTTGATTACACATAATGCTCTAAGAATCTATATGATTATGCACTCTTTTGGTCATTTAAAATAGAGGAAACCAGAGCTCCCAGATACAACTGGTGACCTTTGCTGACTGACCACCACCCTGCAACACGCTGTTGCATGAAATCCGTTTAGCATGATTAAAGCAAATACATATTGACAGAAATTGTTAAAACATACATGTATAATTACTAATTGATTTACGACTTTGTGTAAACCTTGTCCAACATTTTGAGAAGCAAAAAGGTGAATGCAAGAAAGAAATTTACAATTTATTATAACTTAAAATCTGTTTGAGTAATTAAATAACAATAGAACTGATTTGTATTCACTCACACAACAAGAACAATGCAATGTGAAAAACAGTTGAAAATCACAGTTTGTGACTCACAAATCATCATGTAGAACTCACATCCATAAGACACACAGGGCTACAATAAAAAACACATATATATGTATATTTTTTTTTTTTTTTTGGAAATGGAAAATCCGCCAAAAGGTTCACTCATTAAAAACACCAAAATTTGCTGACGCCAAATTTAAGTGTTTTACAGTAGCAAATTTAGCATTAGTTAATAAGGCACAAGTGAACTGTCTTGTTGGGGAGGGGACAATAATTGAAGTTTCAATACTAAACTTTCAGGAGTAAAGTTGAATCAAATATTTCCATATGTAACCGTTTTCATGAACTGTGTTTGTATGGTCGTTGTTATCGTCAGTGTTTATATTGTAAATTGTGACCCATGAAGTGGCCGGTAATATAGCTTCGATAATCCTATGGCATCACAGAACGCTTTCTTTACATAATTTTACATAAACTAGAATATGACTCAGGGGTGCAGTTTCCATATCATCTGTGTGATGGCATATCCGGTCTGACATTGATTACTTCCTGTTGATTGAATTAAAGGCCGCAGTCATGTAAATTTCTCCCAAATTGTTCTTCTTAACTGAAGAAGGCCATTAGCCAAAATATTTTATCAAAAAGTGAACTTTTTAAAAGTGTGTTCTCATATAGGCAGTTTTAAAACTTCTAATGACATGTAGGGCTGGCTAATCAGAGCTGAAAAGATGATCGATTATCAGTCTTGCCATTGTGCTTGATAACCGATTGGTAATCACATGAATAATTTATCATAATTTAACTAGTCTGGCTTTCTTCTGAACATGGTTCATGCTATATTTAACATATTTAACCTTTGTATGAGGACATACAAGGCCTGGGTAAACAGTGTAGACCCAGATGAGCCGCGGAATGTGGCGTCTCATCAGGGTCTGCACTGTTTGCCATTCTTCCAGCTATTTGAGGCAGTATGTTGTGTAGTTAACTGTACTTATTGACTAATCTATTACTAACAAATCAGAAGCGATAATCATTTTTGTAA
Organism: Lucinisca nassula; assembly: GCA_963580285.1. Lineage (NCBI taxonomy): Eukaryota > Metazoa > Mollusca > Bivalvia > Lucinida > Lucinidae > Lucinisca > Lucinisca nassula. Next base: position 72,888,418 of record OY757011.1, on the reverse strand, counting down.
AATGTATCGATCAATTAATGGATTATCTGGTTAATCGTGTCAGCCTTAATGACAGGTCACTGATTGTCATTGGTGAATACTGTTTATGATACACCATTTTGCAGCAAAGAAAATTCAGTTGAACTTTTGGATGCAAAATAATTTTGGGCACAGGTGTTCAAAGTTAACAATAGCAGTAGATAATGTATCATTAAAAACTTTGATCTTTTAAAATTGAAAATCTAGAAATATATGCTTTTTTTTTTTTTTTTTTTTTTATTGCTGAAGAAATGTGAGTAGCTTTTGCAAAGCTACTCAAATTTATCAGCAAAATTAGTTGTATACTATTAGATACTGATATTGCACTAGTGTCAAGGTGAGCTTTTGTGATCACATTTTGTCCTTTGTTCGTGCATCCTTGCATCCGTAAACAATTTCTTGTCCGCACGATAGCATCTTCATTTATGATTTTATTTTAACCAGACTTGCACACAACTTGTACCACCATGAGATCTGGGTTCCTTTCTTGAACCAGCCATATCCCATCATGTGTTACGGAGTTACGGCACCTGAAAGGGCAAAAATTGCCTATTTTGGTCTTGTCCACAGGACAGCATCTTCATTTATGATTTGATTTTAACCAGACTTGCACACAACTTGTACCACCATGAGATCTGGGTTCCTTTCTTGAACCAGCCATATCCCATCATGTGTTATGGAGTTACGGCCCCTGAAAGGGCAAAAATTGCCTATTTTGGTCTTGTCCGCACAATAGCAACTTCATTTATGATTTGATTATACCCCTGCAAACGAAGTTTGAAGGGGGTATATAGGAGTCAGCTTTTTATACCCCCGCAAACGAAGTTTGAAGGGGGTATATAGGAGTCAGCTTGTCGTCTGTCGTCGGTCTGTTACAAAAAACTTTAACATTGCTCATAACTTCCTTATTCTTTGACCGATTTCTTTAATATTCACACACCACACACCTTGCCACTAGTACTTAAGATTGATATACACAAACCTGACCTTGACCTTTACGTTGACCTTCCTCAAGGTCAAATACTTGTAAAAATTTGTCGTCTGTCGTCGGTCCGTTACAAAAAACTTTAACATTGCTCATAACTTCCTTATTCTTTGACCGATTTCTTTAATATTCACACACCACACACCTTGCCACTAGTACTTAAGATTGATATACACAAACCTGACCTTGACCTTTACGTTGACCTTCCTCAAGGTCAAATACTTGTAAAAATTTGTCTGACAACGCATGCGGGGGTATAATTGGCGCCCGTTAGGCGGCAGCTCTAGTTTTAACCAGACTTGCACACAACTTGTACCACCATGAGATCTGGGTTCCTTTCTTGAACCAGCCATATCCCATCATGTGTTATGGAGTTACGGCCCCTGAAAGGGCAAAAATTGCCTATTTTGGTCTTGTCCGCATGATAACATCTTCATTTATGATTTGATTTTTACCAGACTTGCACACAACTTGTACCACCATGAGATCTGGGTTCCTTTCTTGAATCAGCCATATCCCATCATGTGTTATGGAGTTACGGCCCCTGAAAGGGCAAAAATTGCCTATTTTGGTCTTGTCTGCATGATTGCTGTTTCATTTCTGATTTGATTTTAACTAAACTTGCACACATTTTGTATCACCACAAAATATCTCAGTCAAGTTCGAATATGAGTCATGTCGGGTCAAAAAGTAGGTCAGTAGGTCAAATCAGAAAAAAAATTGTGAAGACACTAGAGGCCACAGTTTTGGTCTGATCATCATCAAACTTGTCCAAAATGATCATCTTGACAATATCTCAGTCAAGTTCGAATATGGGTGTTGTCGGGTCATAATTAGGTCAGTAGGTCAAATCATAGAAAAACCTTCTGAACACACTAGAGGCCACAATTTATGTCCAATCATCATCAAACTTGCTCAGAATGATCATCTTGATAATATCTTGGTCACGTTCGAATATGGGTCATGTCGGGTCAAAAAGTAGATCAGTAGGTCAAATCATAGAAAACCTTGTAAACACACTAGAGGCCACAGTTTTGGTCAAATCATCATCAAACTTGCCCAGAATGATCATCATGACAATATCTGAGTCATGTTCCAATATGGCTCATGTTGGTTCAAAAAGTAGGCCAATAGTTCAAATCTAGAGAAAAACCTTGTGAACACACTAGAGGCCACAGTTTTAGTCTGATCATTATCAAACTTGCTCAGAATGATCATCTTGATAATATCTTGGTCACATTTGAATATGGGTCATGGCAGGTCAAAAAGTAGGTCAGTAGGTCAAATCAGAGAAAAAACCTAGTGAACACACTAGAGGCCACAGTTTTGGTCCAATAATCAACAAACTTGCTCAGAATGATAGTCTTGACAATATCTCGGTCAAGTTCGAATATGGGTTAGGTCAGGTCAAAAAGTAGGTCAAATCATAGAAAAACCTTCTTAACACACTAGAGGCCACAGTTTAGGTCTGATCATCACCAAACTTGCCCAGAGTGATCATCTTGACAATATCTGAGTCAAGTTCGAATATGGGTCATGTCGGTCCAAAAAGTAGGTCAGTAGATAAAATCATAGGAAAACCCTCTGAACTCACTAGAGGCCACAGTTTTGGTCCGATCATCATCAAACTCTTGCTCAAAATGATCATTTGACAATATATCAGTTAATTTCAAATATGGGTCATATCTGGTCAGTAAGTAGGTCAGAGTGTTGAAAAACCTTGTGGACACACTAGAGACCCCAATTTTGGTCCGATCATCATCAAACTTACTCAGAATGATCATCTTGACAATATCTGGGTCAAGTTCGAATATGGGTCATGTCGGGTCAAAAAGTAGGTCAGCAGGTCAAATCATAGAAAAACATTTTGAACACTCTAAGAGGCCACAGTTTTAGTCAAATCATCATAAAACCTGCTCAGAATGATCATCTGGACAATGATCATCTGGACAATGATCATCTGGACAATATCTCAGTTAAGCTCGAATATGGGTCATGTCCAATCAAAAAGTAGACCAGTAGGTTATTTTGTCATAACTTTTGAACTGTTTGAGATAGAGCCTTCATATTTGGCATGTATCTTCCTTGTGACAAGGGCTTCCCACTCATATTGATTTGTGATGACCTGTGATCTACTTTATCATAACTTTTGAACCATATGAGATAGAGCCTTCATATTTGGCATGTATGTTCCTTGTGGCAAGGTCTTCTCAACCATTCAAAATTTTGAGCCATGACCTTGACATTTGACCTACTTTGTCATAACTTTTGAAGCATTTAAGATACAGCCTTCATATTTGGCATATAGGTTCCTTCATAGGAGTGAGAAGAAGCCTCCGTGGTGCAGTGGTTACGCTACTCGCCTTGTAAACCAGGGATCGCAGGATCGATCCCGGGCTTCTCCAGACTTTCGGATGAGTCTTTAAACCGAGGTCCCATCTCCGTATGACCTTAGCTGTTGGTGGGACGTTAAACTAAAACTCACTCACTCACTCATAGGAGTGAGTGTTTGAGTTTAAGTCTCACCAGCAACTAAGGTCATACAGTTATGGGACCTCTGTTTAAAGACTAATCTGAAAGTCTGGAGAAGCCTGGGATTGATCCTGCTACCCCTGGTTTACAAGGCAAGTAGCATGGCCACTTCACCATGAAGGCTTCTAAACTTCATTGGAATGTTGTGTAGATAACCCTCTAGGAAAATAGCATAACGATTAACAAATGGTCACAAGAGCTAAAAATAGAAAAACATTGTAAATTTGCTTCAAATGCGAACTCCTTCTAAACCTTTGGGCCAATTGGATTTAAAACTTCACAGGAATGTTGCCTAGGTGACTCCCTACAAAAATAGTTAAAACTCATTCCACTCCAATGAACAAGATGGCTGCCAGAGCTAAAAATAAAAAAAAAAATATTCTAACGGCAATTCCTTCTGTACCCTTTGGCCAATTTCATTCAAACGTCGAAGTAATGTTGCTTAGATGACCCTCTACCAAAAAGGCTAAAACAATCCCGCTCCGATGAACAAAATGGCCACCGGAGCTAAAAATAGAAAAATATTGTAGATTTGACTCAAATGTGAACCCCTCCTAAACCCTAAGGCCAAATTGATTCAAACTTCACAGGAATATTGCCTAGGTTACTCCCTACCAAATAAGCTAAAATCACTGCTGATGAACAAGATGGCCACCATAGCTAAAAAAAGAATGAGACAGTGACACACAGGTGAGCGAACCAGGGCCCTGTGGGCCCTCTTGTTTTAGCTTTGGTCACTAAGGAAGGAATTTGTTAAGCTATCAATGCTTTGTACAACTGAACCTTGATGTTTTTTTACTGTGTTGCTCTGATTTACAAATGCAACCATTTATTTCCTCACAGGCAGGGTAGTGAAGACAAAGAACAGTCAGCAATACATCTAGCTGGTCTAGAAGGAAAACTGGCAGCACTACAAGCTGAGCTGAAAGATCTTAGAGAAAAACACAGGGCCTTGTTATTACGACTTGACGACTGTTGTAAAAACGATACCTATCTGGCGGCTCTGGTACATGACAGAGTAAATGCTATATTAGCAGCTGTAAGTGAAACAGTTGATAATTTCTCAACTATCACCATGCTGAATATTTCAATAGGCTAAGGTCCTTCACGATTTTCAGCTATTTTTGTTGCAAGAGTTCACTTTTTACCATGGATTTAGAAGCAGAATGGAAAAACGTACACTTCTTGATCAGCTGGTTTCCGACTTTCAAGAAGCCAACTGATCTTGATCTGTTCAGTTTTCAAAAATGGATATTAATGGGGTTCAGCATGGTGAAGATTATAAAAATCTTATATGGGTGCGAAGGGAGGATGGAAAAATCCTTCCCGAGGGTCACTGTCCGGCCTCATGATGCTGGACAGTGATCCCGAGGGAAGGATTTTTATATCCACTCCTCAAACCCATGTAGGATCCTTTTTCTTGCATACCTTCCATTTCTCGGCCCCCGCCCATAGGGGCTTGAAGAAATATATGGGCTGCACGATGCTGCCACGCAGAGCTGAATCCGGCCCGCGCACTAGTACTGGTAAACCGCTTAGAGGATCTAAGCCTGTCCAGGAACCGCGGTGCGAGTCGGACCGTCCATGCTAATAAACCCTATTGGTTTCACTGGGCGACAGGGCTTGAGATGTCATTTCATCTCAACGTCGGGTAAAAGTCCCACAAAATTGGAAGCAACGTCTCCAAAATGACCTTTACAGTGTTGACGGGGATGTTAAACCTCAAATCAAACAAACAAACAAAACCTTCCATTTCTGAGCGATGGTTTTTAATACTGCAGTCACTTCGGATGCCGACTTCCACCATATTGTGATGACACTAGTTCTAGATAAGGATAGTTCAAGCCACTGATGGATAATTATGACCTTGTCAATAGTTGACAAAAGCGCTGTCTCTTAATAATTAGGTCTCTCATTGCATAATGGCCTCTGCAGCCAAGTGGATAAGAGCCCTGACTCTAAATCATTAGGTCTCTCTTTGTTTGTTTGATTGATTTGAGGTTTAACGTCCCCGTCAACACTGTAAAGGTCATTTTGGGGACGCTGCTTCCGATTTTGTGGGACTTTTACCCGACATTGAGATGAAATGACAAGCCCTGTCGCCCAATGAAACCAATAGGGTTTATTAGCATGGACGGTCCGCCTCGCACCGCGGTTCCTGGACAGGCTTAGATCCTCTAAGCGGTTTACCAGTACTAGTGTGTGGGCCGGATTCAGCTCTGCGTGGAAGCATCATGCAGCCCATATATTTCTTCAAGCCCCTATGATTAGGTCTCTCACCGCTGTGGTTCGAGCCTGGCTCGGGTCACATGTGAGACGCCAAGTTCTGTAGCGGAAGGTCAGTTTGTTTTTTTTCTCCGGGTATTCTGGTTTTGTCCCATCTCTGATTAACGATCGGCTTGATATGAGTGCAATAATCGTGAAAGGGCCGTAAAATTTAAAAAAAAGGTCTCTCATAGCAGTGGGTTAGAACCTTGCTTGGGTCACATAATTATACAGAATCCCAGATCTCCCTACTTCAAGAAACCAGACTGCCTCTGAGTTCTGGCATTTGCTGCGATGTTAGAAAGCATCCGTTTGTAATGAGGAGCCAGATGTTTAAATTGTGATTATGTCAGTTACAGAAAATAACATAAAGTTAAAATTTACATTTGAAAAAAGATTTTGTTTGAAAGAAAAAAGGTATATAGTTGACAGAGTATCACTATATTGGCCGGCCTTGGTAGCTCAGATGCGCGTCTGACTGGTAATCAGGAAGACCCAGGTTCGACACCTGCCGGAATCTGCAACATTCTTTGGTGGGGATTGATCATGAAATCTTTTCTACGGTCATTCTCTCCCTTCCGGTTATTCATGAAGGGCAGTTGTCAGTTTCTGGAGATAGAATGTGCACGGTACTGGTTAACCACTTATGTATATATAAGCCTGCCTAGGAAATATGGATAGGTAAACTGACCGGCTCAAAAATGACCTGAAATGGTGTTGACTGGGCCGTTAAAATCCAATACAAACAAACAAATCTCGTCACGGGGATGTACACAGACTTGGGCATTACACTCAACACTCTGTGTCTCATGTGTTACATGTTCTTTGATCTGAAAACATCCACTGGGTGTAATACAATGTGGCAGATCAAGTTATTGTAGTGATAATGTATATTTATATGTCAATCTTGTGTTATGTTTGATACTTTAAAATAGGCAATGGCTGGTCATTTGAGTGGAAATAAAGGCCAAGACACTTTCACCCACTGGTTGCATTCTAACTATGTAAGCCGTGAAGACCTGGACAAGAGACTAGGAGCCCTGGCAGCAGACCTTACAGAGAATGTAATGAAAATGATGAAGACATCAGAGGAGGCCCAGATAGCAGCAGCAGTAGCAGCAGCAACACAACAACAGCAAGAGATTCAACAGCAGCAGGTGGTAGTGGCTGGCAATGGCTCTGGTATTGGAGCAGAGGTATGAACTTTTGCATCACGTTAACAAGTCCCTAAACCCACTGGGGTTTACAGGGGTAAACATTGTTTTTCTTGTTTCTACTCCAAGACATAGGTTGTGGGTACTCGCTAGAATAGCGTCAGTGCGGTGATTCTTTGAAGCATCAACTAGAGCTTTTATATGAAAAATAGCACATTTTTCTCAGAAATATTACTTTTTGGATTGATGACAGAGGGGAGTGGATATAGCCTGGATTTTACCCAGAGATAGAAATTCCTATCCTGCTCAGGAAAAAATGAGGTGATTCGAATGAGTACACACAGCATACCTCCAGACATGGAGCTATGATAAATCTTAGTGGCTCATACTTCCCTGTCTCAAAGACAATGACATGTCTGTGAAATGAAGGCTCCTCTAAACCCTACTTTATAATTATAGAGAAATTTGGGGTTTACAGGGGTATACATTATCTCCCTTATTTTTGCTCAAAATCTTGTATTGTGGGTACTCATTAGAACTGCCTCATTGAGGAGGTTCTAACGAGAACCCATAATCTATGTTGAAAGCAGAAATAAGAAAGATGTTACCATTTTCATCTAACATTTCTCACTTCTGAGACCATGTTGGATGTCATTATTCATTTCACATGGACATGTTTTCCTAATGAATTTTCATGGTCGCAACGGTGATTGAGCCATTGAAGTTTGACAGGATCAAGAAAGCAATTTACATGTTGTATGAAGTTTTCTTTCTTTTAAGGTTTGGATATTTCCATTCACGCTGGATTTTGAAAATGATTAACTTATTTTGCTTTACTATAATAACAATTATATGATATTCCAACTACGCTGACATCATGCTTTATATGAATTTTGTCAGATTCATTATTTTTCCAACACCTTAATGACCTCTAAAAATTAACAGTCTTACAGGAATATGCATGTAATGCTTTATGGGGAATGGGAGCACCTGGCAGATTTCTGGGAGACAACTTTTGGAAATTCCTGTTTGCTTTTCTATAAGTGCTGCCCCACTGAAAAAGGGGTCTACTCTTAAAGGAAAGAAGTTGCTCCTCAGGAGCAAATTCTTTCCTTTAAGTGTTGACCCCTATTGACAGGGGAGACAAAAATGTTCCCATTCCCCTTAAGGCAGAAAATGTGACCAAACGTCCTCATCAGAATTTATGTTTGAAACAGATTTTTGCTCATACCGTATTTACCCTAAATATTCGGACAACTCTTTACATTACTTGTTCTAAAATTTGAACAATTGCAATGAACTTCTTGATGTTGTGTCTGAAATAGCTGGATGATTGGCAAACAGTGCAAACCCCTATGAGATGTCACATTCTGCACAGTCTTATCTGGGTTTTCACAATTTGCTCAGACTTGTCTGTTTAAATACATTTTTGTTTGATTTGAGGTTTAACGTTCCCGTCAACACTGTATAGGTCATTTTGGAGACGTTGCTTCCAATTTTGTTGGACTTTTACCTACATTGAGATGAAATTTAATCTCAAGCCCTGTCACCCAATGAAAGAAATAGGGTTTATAAGCATGGACGGTGCAACTCGCTCCGCTTTGCCTGGGCAGGCTTAGATGCTCTAAGCGGTTTATTAGTACGCATGTGCGGTCGGTTTCATCTCTGCTTGGAAGCATCATGCAACCCATCTATTTCTTCAAACCCAGATGGGGGGGGGGGGGGGGGGGGGGGGGGGGGGGAGTTTGTTGAATGCATATGGTAGACAGGGTAATAGGTTAAGACAGCTGAGTCATTGTATCTTTGATTTGTTTGTATACTATATTTAGCAGGTACGACAGATGATAGATGAAGCCTTGTTCAGGTACAGTGCTGACAAGACAGGACTTGCCGACTTTGGACTCGAAACCGCTGGTAAATACACTTGTAATTTATTTGTGCTTCTGCACATAAAAAAAAAGGTACAACTTGGCATCTTATGAGCCTGTGCATCTTTGCAGTCACATAATTATTATAGTTATGCTACTGGCCTCATAAACCAGGTGTTGTGAGTTTGATTCCAGGCTTTTCCAGACTTTCGGATGAGTCTTTTAACCAAGGTTCCTGTATCCATATGACCTTAGTTGTTAGTGGGACATAAAACTCAAACACGCCAAACCCTAATAAGAGCCCTCACTTTTTTGTGTCAGTTGTTTGTCAATCAGCCCAAAGTTAGTAAATGAATCTGTGTTATATTGCTAATGTCCAGGTGACTGACACTGATCTGCAGTTAGTGTTGTACAATATCCAGGTAATAGTTATTTATAGCTGTGCTATTCATAGCCACCCTATTTTTGTTGCCATGACATTAAAGTGCTGTGTAAAGAGAGTTATCTGTAAATATCTGTATACAGAGGACCCTCACTATAATTATTTGTTCTCTAACAATTTGCCACTATAGCGAATTTGCCACTATAAAGAATCCCAATAAGGGGTAGTATAATAGGCATTAAAGGACTTTCCCTCAATTACTCATAGAAAGAAATGTTGTGGATAGTTGTTAGAGTCGCCTCACCGAGGTGATTCTAACAATATCCCCAATATTTGTTTCTTGGAGTATTAAATTATTCCACTGTTCTTGTATATCTCCTTTTATCTATCTCATTTCGAGCAAAGGATTTGTTCCATTGAAATTGTTGTTATTACAAGTTTTGTCATTATATCGAATGTGGGGATAACGAAGGTTGACTATATAAATCTATTCTATTTAAACTTGGCCAAGAGGTATAAAACTTTTTCTTGGTCAACTCAGTTAAGCATGAAATTTGTCCTGCTCATAAATTTTAGAATGCCAACAATTGTTGGCATTCTAAAATTTATGAGCAGGACAAATAACAGGCTCTGTTGATCTGAGCAGGAAAATTTCTTCATTTGTTTATATTTTATATCTTATGATCACAACAAATTTCATGCTCAGCTGGGTTGAGCATGAAAAAAAGTTGGACAACCTCAGGGCCTTGGAACATCCTGTTAAAGAAGTGAGCCTTATAGAATTTTAAGTACATTGAGTCAGTTCTGTCAGCACACCTTGACCCGAGGTGATAACACTTTTCAGCTCAACCACTGTTATAAATATAAATTTTATGCTCAAAGCATTAACTTCATAAAAATCATTTAAAAATGAATTTTACATATCTCATAAACATTAAAATACATTAAAAAGGTTTATAACATTAGACTTTATTATACCTCATTAATATTTGAGCTATTTTTTTATATTTTTTTTTTTTTGGTTTTACTGCCCTTTCAAGATTATTTCACGCATATCGAGCCGATCGTTAATCAGAGGTGGGCGAAAACCGGAGTACCCGGAGAAAAACCACCTGACCTTCCGTTGCAGAACTTGGCGTCTCACATGTGACCCGAGCGAGGCTCGGTCCACAGCGGTGAGAGACCTAATGATCAAGAGTCAGCGCTCTTAACCACTAGGCCACGGAGGCCCGTATTTGAGCTATTCAATAATTCTGATTGGTCAAGAGCATGCCAAGCATAGGGTGACAAAAGATCATGTCTCCCTGTAATATTCCTCTCAGATGTAATTTCTCAAAAGTACAAGTGCACTGGAAGAATTTGGTATAATAAAACATTTGTTGCCCTTGTTTGAGGCGAATATGACAATTTGTTCACCCTAGCAGGTAATATTCCTTTCGGGCTGCCGGAAGGGAATATTACCTGCTAGGGTGAACAAATAATCATATTCTCCTCACACAAGGGGAACTAATAAATGAGCCGGCACATGACAAAACCTACAATAACACCGGTGCGACCAGCAGAGACTCAAATCAACCTGCGCACCCATCCACCATGACAAGACCTTTTACTTATGTCTCTTTTCATAGACATTAGCCTATTGTATGAACATGCGATCAGCGAAGACTTTGGTCAGACTGCGCGAATGTGCAGGCTGATCTGAGTCTTTGCTGATTGCTCAAGACTTCTTGTAGATTTTGCCATGTGCTGGTTCAAATAATATTGTCTGTTTACAGGAGGCACTGTTGTGAGTACAAGATGTTCCGAGACATACTACAGAAAGACAGCGCTAGTTAGTGTGTTTGGAATACCACTCTGGTATACTTCCAACTCTCCAAGAACTGTCATACAGGTAAATTGTGTTTCCTTCACTGCAAAAAATGTTTTTGAAAAAAAAAAAATGATATCAAATGGAATCTTCCTTATTGCAGGAGTTCATTTCAAAATTTAGGGGTGTCAAGGTGTGTTTTCATCAAAATTTATTTGGAAAAGGACTGAACTTTTAGCAAACAGTGGAGGCCCTGATCAGACGCTGCATTCCTGCGGTGTCTGATCTGGGCCTGCACTGTCCAGTACAAAATGGGTTAACTAACAACAAAAAATGAAACATCTTTCGGGTTTAAGAGCCAGTGAGAGCATTACTTCTGGCACACCAGATAAGATAATCTAGGATTTCACCCTCGGATAGAATTTCTTTCTTATCCCGCCCTTGGATAGGATAAAAGTTGAAAAAAATGACGTATTTGATGTGTGTTTGTATAGGACATCATATACTCTGTCACTAAGGTTGATGTCAGTGAATTAGAAGTAACAGTGCCGTCATCACAATATGGCAAATGTCGGCATTCGAAGTAACTGCATTAAGAAAATCCACTCTGAGAAATGAAAAGTATGCAAGAAAAAGAATCCATCGTCGGTGTGAGGGGTAGCTAGAAAATTCTGACACTCGGCAAGCCTCGTGATGCTAAACTGTGACCCTTGGGACAGTTTTTCTATCCACCTCTCACACCCATGTACGATTCTAATAATATCCAGTAGGCCTTTGATAGTGCAGAGTTATGTCAATTGCTTGCCACTACTGCAGCCAAGGTAATAAGGTAAGTCAGCAGTGGACTTACGGAAGTGGGTGGTTTTCTTGGGGTATTCCAGGTTTTTTCACCATGTATGACCATAATACACAAACATCTGTGCCTTCAAGATTAGCTTTTTATGCAATCAAAGAAAAGGAAAAATAACAACAACATATTATGTTACACAGAATTATTGGGATGATGAAAAGCCTGATTTGGATCATCTTTATTTTTATAATTGAGCCTCGCCAAGCGAATTTGTGTCTTCGAGCATTCCGTCATGACAAATTTTAACTGCGCATGCCCAGCCATTCAGAGGGACCAGGGATATGGCTTTCTGTCTGAAGGTTCCTCTTGACCCACTGCTTGTATTAGCGAGCAGCGAAGGTTCTGGCGAGACTGCGCGGATGCGCAGGCTCGCCTGAACCTTCGCTGCTCGCATAGGCGATAAGTACCGAAATCGCTTGACGGGGCCCAATTATGCTCTTTCCCAAACTGTCCCACATTTAGCCTGTATATGCCAATTATCTCATTAAAAGGACAACGGCAAACAGTCCAGCCTCAGATCAAACACTTCAAAATGTGGCACCTGATCAGGGGCTACACTGATTGCAAGAAGTTTACAATTTTTGTTGAAACAACAAATACAACAATACTGACACCCCTAATAGTTAAAATGTTAGAATGAAAAGCTACTCCCTTCATTAATACAAGTGAAATTAAACAGGAGAAAAACTTAAAAAAAGTTCTACACTTTCATTCTAATTTTACCATTTGTATTTAGTGTAAAAATGTCACAGGGGTGGAAAAAGAACATGGCTCTTCTGGGACTCGAACTCAAGGCCTTTCGCATACCACGGGAACACTCTACTAACTGAGCTACTGAGCCACACGGTTGACCTGTTAGGTGTTTCTATGGTTTGAACTACCCCTGTCTCAAAGTTTCCTGGTCCCAAAAACTGTTCAAGCCAATGAAGTTTGACTGTTTTTAAGAGGTATGGGTACAGCTTCAGGGGAGGCAACTTTTTCAAAAGTATTTTTGTCTCCCATGTCAATAGGGGTCAACTCTTAAAGGAAAGACTTTGCTCCTGAGGAGCAAATTCTTTCCTTTAAGAGTAGACCCCTTTTTCAGTGGGACAGGACTTATAGAAAAGCAAACAGAAAGTCCCAAAAGTTGTCTCCCTTTGAAAAATGGCAGAAAAATGTGACAGGAGTTCCAATTCCGTATAAATCGTTATTTTTGTATTTCAGCCTGAAGTCCATCCAGGACAATGTTGGGCATTCCGTGGATCTCAAGGTTACATTGTAATACAGACCTCAACAACTATAATTCCCAGTGGGTTTACCCTTGAACACATTCCAAAATCCCTCGCTCCTTCAGGAGAGATAGATAGTGCTCCTAAAGATTTTACTGTTCTGGTGAGTGAGACATTACAGTAACAACCCGTGCGACATAGTGCATTTTTTCACATCTCCAAAATGGCTACTTTTCTCATGAAAATCAATGAAATTTTTCGTATTTTTACTAAAACATAGGTTGTGGGTGCTCGTTAGAACTGCCTCAATGAGGGGATTCTAACGAGCACCCACAACCTATGTCTTGGATGAGAAATAAGGAAAACAATGTATACCCCGAAAATCCCAGTTTTGTCTATAAAGTGGGGTTGAGAGGGTTGTTCATTACACGGGCTTGTTGACATGATGAGAAGTAAAAAAAACATCTGTTTTTTGCAAAACATGACATCAGTGGTTTAAGAACAGAGATGCTAAATATTTTAATAGTTTTATGAAGTGGAGGGATATGTCTGACATCAGATTTAACCCTTTTCCTGCTGAATAAATTAATTTTTCCACACCTTTTTCTGACAATGAAGTAATCAGATCATATAATTCATTGAAATATGCAAACTGAATGACAGTGTAAATCCAAATCAGATGGCTTCTTCAGAAATCCTCTGAATTTGGTCTACACTGCAAAAGTATGACTTATCATGTTCAGTTGAGGATGAAAAAAGTTTTATCATATGACGTCGTATCTGAGAGTGTAATAACGCCATGTAATAAATTTGATAATCCACTAGTGGATTAAATATGCAAATTAGTTAGATGCGTCCGTAACGTTACACGTACGACGTCCTTAAGGACGTCGCGTTTACTAATGGCAGAATATTGACATTTATATGAAATATATGAATAAATTGCGTTTTAATGTCATATGATAAATAGAATCTTGCATTCGTGCTCATGTATTATTGAATTTATTAAACTCGTTAAGAAAAAGGGATAAAATGCGAGGCAAAGCCTCGCATTTTATCCCTTTACTTCAATCCTTTAATTCAATAATGCATGAACACTCATGTAAGATCCTCTATTTATAACCTAGGGATCTGGTATTAAAGATGCAAAAAGACTGGCTCTGACAGCTAGACATACTAGCAAGGCGGCTGATTAGATCACACCTTTGTTTGTTCTCAGATATCAAAAACTGGTTTGCTCGTGTGCTGTGAACTATACTGACCGGAAATAGAAACTATACACTTTTAAATTGTCTCGCCTGACAAAACAAGTGGATAATTCAGTTAAAAATTACTGATTAAGGACTTTACTAACTATCGACATGAATCCTGTAACAATATAAAGAAAATCTGGTGTTCAAAATGAAAGTTTTGGGGAAAAATGTAAAAAAGTGCATTTTTCACAAAATCTGTTTGTAATCGAATTTTGACTTCAACATTTTTTGCGTATAGGTAACAAGTAAAAAGCAAGGAATAAAAAAATAACATAACATCTAAAAATTATCGAGAAACAAACATTGTATTGAAATCTCAAAAACTGCTTTTTTCAGCGAAATTTTCAAAATAATGTTTCAAGCCAAAAATCGACCCGAAAATGCCTTCAATCGTTTTAGCATTCTCAACTGTGTCTTAAATATTGATAAAAACAAAAACCGCAATCAGAAATGCCATACTTTTCGCTAACTTCCGGTGGTTTGGTCCAATATTTAAACGTCGATAACATTTCAACCATTGTGAAAATTTTCATTTTGTAAACAATATTCCCAACGTTAGATGATGCGTAATAACTGGTAAAAATGGGAATCACATTCGCGACACAAAAAGTTTGACTCAATGGAAACTTGAACAGCATAATTTTGACCTTTGCTTTGAGCCTGGGGCTCTACCCGTTAAATCGTAGCTATCATTAAATATTTTATTCGATAAATCAGACATGCAACTGATGATAATTTATATAATTGGAATTCAAATTTCATTAAAATGTTTCGCCAGTGACAACTTAAAAATGAGTGTATAGTTTCTATTTCCGGTGTGTATAGTTTTTTTACTCATTCAATATGCAATGGCAATCAAATAATATTTTATGAACTAGAACTTAAAATTCAGTCATTCCTATGCTGGACATAAGGAAGAAAGAACAAATTCTGCTTACATCAGGATAGGTGGTTTTCTCCTGGTATTCCTGTGGTTTTTGGCCAGATGAATAATTTTCAGTCATATTTGTAAGTAGAATATTCTTGAAAATGTCATAAAAATATCAACGCTTAAAGCACCACAGAAAGTTTAGAACAGATGGCAAATTTACTTTATTAAATTAAAAAAAAACAAAAAAAACATTCAGCTTAGCAGGCTATTCACATGTATTGTCAGGCCTTATTGTCTCTGAAAAGTAAGACAGAAATAATTTGAAATTGACATCTGCAAAAGTCATGATAGGCGATCTGGTGTAAGATCTGCCATGCATGCAGCAAGCCAGCAACCTGGAAGGGGACCCACTTATGTGGACGTTTCCCCTGTACCTGCACGTTAATCAAAAATCTGTTGATGATGATCATGAGGCTGTTTAGGAGTTAAGCTTTATTAAGGTTTGTTTGTGTTGAGGTTTTATTTACCCATCAACACTATTTGAGCCCCGCCAAGGAATTTGTGTCTTTGAGCATTCCGTCATGACAAATTTTAACTGCGCATGCCCAGCCATTCTGAGGGGCCAGGGACATGGCTTTCTGTCTGAAGGTTCCTCTTGATTCACTGCTTATATGAGCGAGCAGCGAAGGTTCTGGCGAGACTGCGCGGATGCGCAGGCTCGCCTGAACCTTCGCTGCTCGCATAGGCGATAAGTACCAAAATCCCTTGACGAGGCCCATATAAGTCATTTTGAAGATTTTGCTTCTGATTTCGTGGGACTTTTACCTGATATTTAGATGAAATGGCATTTCAAACCCTACCACCCAAAGAAACCACTAAGGTTTAAGGAGCGTTCCGTCTTGCACCACTTTTTCTGGGCAGCCTTAGACCTAAGCAGTTTACCAGTACTCAAGTTGGATCGCTATCAGCTCTCGCTGAGGCACCATGCAGCCCAGACTATTTTTCCAAGTCCCAATGAGCTTTACTAAAGGTTCTGTTGTATGGCAAGGTATTCATATTTGAATTATTTCCAGGGTCTCTCTAGTGAGTATGATGGTATTGGTGTGTCTCTGGGCAACTACACCTACGATGACGAAGGCAAACCAGTACAGTTCTTTCCTATACAGGTAATTCATAGGGTGAATAATATCTGTATAGTCAAACTTCAGAGGCTCAAATACCTTTTAGAACATGAAAATTTCTTCAAGATAGTGGTAGCTTGAGGCACCGATTGTTAATTCTATATCCAGGTCAAGACCCAAAAGCCATTTTTTCGATGTTCTATAAAATAAAGGTATAATTGCCTCGTTGAGGTGATTCTAATGAGTACACAAAACATACCCCTTCAAGGTAAAAGTAGAAAGAACCTCCCTAAGTTATCCGAAATATATGGCGATCTGGAGCTATGGGAAGACCTTGCAATTGACTCCAGAGCGAGTTGAGTTAACCATGGTAAATGAGTAATCCATGTTTGAGTCATTGAAGTTTCTTTAATAGCATTGCTATTGGGAATGTAGTTGTTTTCATTTACCTTGGGCCCAATACTACCACATTATAATGTCAAATCTCTGTTATAAAAGCAAGAAGCCTCCATGGTGTAGTGGTTATGCTACTTGTCTTGTACATCAGGGGTCGCAGGATCGATCCCGGGCTTCTCCAGACTTTCGGATGATTCTTACCGAGGGCCCGTCTCCGAATGACCTTAGCTATTGGTGAGACGTAAAACTCAAACACTCACTCAATCTTATAACGGCGGAGTAATGAGGATTATTTTGGGAGAATTCAAATCAATTCTAATGAGTACCCACAAAATGAAGATTCAAAAGATATCCGTAAATCATTTTCATTGGGGGTCCTTAACAAATGCTGTGTTAAACCCTCAGTGGCTCAAACTACCCCTAAGCCAAACACCTTTTCAATGTCCCAAAGGTGTTACAGCTACTGAAGTTGTCCCAAAGGTGTTACAGCTACTGAAGTTTGACTATATGTGCTTTCTTTTAAGTGAACTTGCCACTAATCTTTTACACCACAACTTTTATATAACACTGTTAATGGGGTCCAAAGCAAAAACTGTGCTAGTTAAACAACCGTGTTATATCCAAACAAAAATGTATAGATTATATAGAAAAATGACCATTTATGGTCATTTTTCTATATAAGCTATACATTTTGGGATCCATCTTGAAACTGTGTTATATCCAAAACCATGTTATAATGAACCGTGTTATAATGAGGTTGTGGTGTATTAATTTTCCTGTTTCACATTATAAGTATGATGGGATGGTTTTGTGAGGCAATCATAATACCCATCTGATTGTGGATCTTCCCAACTGATACTAGATTACAGTTGTGCAAGGCCTGCTATCCTTGTAGCAGGTAAGGGCAGAGGGTGAATCTTCTTATTAGGGCCCCACACTGAAAGTGTGGGTGCCCTATAGTAATCACTCAGTCAGTCCGTCTGTCCGTCTGTCCATCCACAAATTTCTGATAGCGCTGCCGGGGCCCTAGTCAGTTTCACTGACAGCTCTAGTTTCTTCTTTTTCAGTCATTTCCCTTCTCCCCTGTCCCTTTCTTTCATCACCTCCTCTCTCCCTTCTATTTCTTTACTCCCTTTCTCAAGGAGACTACAGATATTACGGTTTTCACCCACTCCTGATTAACGATTGGTTTGGAATAAGTGAAGTAATCTTGAAAAGGCCTAAAAACAAAATAATGATAATAAAAACTGGCACGTTGTTAATTAAAAAATTAAAAAAACTGGCCCCGACTTCCATTCACTTTGATCACTTTGACCCTGTTTGTATTCGTCTATATTTTGTTACAGAGAACCGGAGAACCACAAGCTTTCAAGCTGATTGAGTTGAAGATACTGAGTAACTATGGAAATCAAGAATATACCTGTCTTTACAGATTTAGAATACATGGAAAGCCATATAAACCATAAATAGTCTTCAAAGTAAAAGAAACTCTCCATAGATATATTGCTTGAAGACAAGTCACCAAAGTTATAACAACCTGTTTCATGCATAATCGAGTATGAAATTTGTCCTGAACAATTTAACACAAACACTGATACTACAAAGTGCCTGCCCTCTCCCTCTTGGCCCCATTGTAGGCGTGAAACCCCTGAATAGGTACCTTGGCAAACATTGCAGGCCCAGATCACACGCCGCAGATTGGGACCATGGGTCAGTTGTTCAAAACTAACAATGCCATTAGTCAACAAAAAAATGCATGTTGTAGGTACTTGTTTAGAATCGCCTCTGACAAGGAATAAAGAAAATTACCCTCCTTACTTGTCGTCAGCGGGGGCTATGTCTGTGATGCTGTTTAATCAGATAAGATTGTCCTCGCTTTCATGGTGTCTTATGCCCTACTGTGTTCTTCGCTGTAAGCCAATTTAATTTTGCTGTCTAGAAATTTTTGCAGGTTTCCTGGGACAAAAATATTGCGAAAATGATTTACCTCAAATAAGTTACAGGCCAAGTGGCTTGATGGGTATGAGCGCTGACTCTTAATCATTAGGTTGCTCATGTTGTGGTTCGAGCCTTGCTGAGGCCAAATGTGAGATGCCATGTTCTGTAACGGAAAATCAGATTGTTTTTCTCAGGATTTTTGCCCACCTCTGATTGATGATTAGTTTGAAATAACAAAATAAGTAAAATAATCTTGAAAGGACATTAAAAAATCAAGTAAGTTGGCCTCAGATATGAACAACAATACACCCATAATGATACACAAAGATTTTTTGCAGTGAAATTGATCTGGATTGGCAAAATGTAAAAATTTCTATCATCAAAAATAAATTGGCTTCAAGCGATTTTATTGTTGCTATGATGGGACTATCAGACTATATTTTATTCTAATCATAATATTAAAATCTGTTTAGCCCTTAAAGCACTTCAGAAATTTTAGAGTTAACCCATTTAGTACCAGAAACCCCAAAACGCCCCTGGCAAACAGTGCATGCCCAGATCAGACGCTGCAGAACGCGGCGTCTGATCAGGGCCTCCACTGTTTGCTTTTCCAAATAAATTTTGATGAAAACACAACCTGACACCCCCCAAAAAAATGGACTCCTGCCATACATAAGGAGGAAGATCTTTAAACCGAGGTCCCGTCTCTGTATGACCATAGCTGTTGGTGGGATGTAAAACTCAAACACTCACTCCATTTGATACAAAAAGGGCAGACGTCAATTTCAGTTTCTAAATTATTTTTCAGAGAAAAGGCCTGATATTACAAACTGAATATCCAGTAGACAATTCACATGTAATGTCAAGCCTTATTTTCTCTGAAAAATAATAAAAATATATTTGAAAATTTTGCCTGAAAATGTTGTGATTGGCAGGTAATTGATTTATAAATGGCATTTCACAAAGACTGAGCTAGTCAATGGCAGGATCTGCAATCATTCCAGTAAAACATGTAATAATGCATTTGGCTGGCTCCGGGAGATCAGTCAGATGCACGTCTGTTAACGAGGTCTTGGGTTCCATCCGGACACAGCAATATTCTTCCATGGAGATAGATCAAGAAATATTTTCTTACGTCATTTTTTTCCCTTCTTTTGATTCAAGAAGGTCAGTTGTCAGTTTCTGGTGAAAGTCTGTGCACCCTTATTATTAAACCATTTAGGAATAAGCCAGCCCAGGATAAAGTGTGGTTAGGTAAACTGACTGGCTCTGTATAACTTTAGTAGTGTTTACTAGGTCTGTATCCCTTGTCCTGCTGAAGCAGAATATGCACTGCCTTTTGCAAACAGTGTGGATACAGATCAGATGGCTTCTGGAGAAGCCATCTGATCAGTATCTACACTGTTTGACGTTCAGTTTGTGAATTTGATGGAATATATTACATCAAGTAAATTGTGGACATCAAGTAATTTGTGGGAATAAATAACATCAAGTAAAATTTGTCGAAAGTCAGATATTGATATGGGTTTTAGCCTTTATCCTGCTTTTCACGACAACCCCTACATTTGCAAACAGTATAGATTCAGATCAGATGGCTTGATCTACACTGTTTGTCTTTCAGTCCGTGGATTTGAACGAAAACATATGTAATCTGATTGGCTGGTAGTCAGAAGTGAGTGTGGCTAATCAAATTATCCAGTAGGATAAGGGATAATAAATTTATTGTACAGGATATAGAGAAACTTACACTATTGGTAATTTCATATAAAATTTAAGAAACAAGTCTGATGAGTTTCATAAATTGCAAATAAAATGACCATAAGTGTAAGATTCTTCTTGTCATACAACAGTTTTAAATCCAATTTTATTGCTGAAGAAGTCCCAAAGAATTTCAATAGGAAACATAGCATTGTCATGGACAGCATCATAATGTTTCACACCCATAACCATGTTCTATTTCACATATAGTCATGTCATTTTATGACATGATATTACCGTAAAGATCCTAAAAATTTGAACACGTTGGGGACTTGCTGTAATTCTAAAATTTTAACATTTGTTTCAGGATCCAGCAAAGAGTAAAAAAAGTGCAGATGGCATGGCGAACAGTGAAGATCCTGATCAGACTGCTCCTTTGGGAGCAGTCTGATCTGGGTCTGCACTGTTTCAGGTTGCTTAGGCCTGTCTGTCCCAATACTTAGGATCATTATGGTAAAAAATTTTCAGTTGAATTTTAACATATTACTTGAAATATTCCCTCCGTCATATATTTGGAGTTGTGCCTTTGGAGTTTTAAAATCCATGGAATGTAAAGCAGTAGATTTTGACTGTAAGCTGGTAGCAGGTTAGTCTTTGATACTTTGGTTAAAATGATCATTAGATACTTGTGTTAGGTCATAAATTAGTGTATTGCTATTTGTTGATGCCATCTTTACAGTGTTCATTATTGTCTAAGTTAGATATTGTCTTAGTTAAATACATTACAATGGGAGGTTACTCTTGTATCAGATGGTTTGCCTTTCTTTTCATAGATGAGTATATGTAGGGATTAGAGGGAGGAGAGGATTTTTAAAGGAAAGAGTTTTTTTGTGTGTGTGTGTGTGTGGCTGGGGTGTGGGGAGGTGAGGGATAAAGAAGAAGGGAAGATGGTAATCAGGAATCAATACAGTTACCATAGCAACAGATAAGGTGGGTATTTTTGATAACTGAAACTGAAGGATAGTTTTTGTCAATTCTCCATAAAAACCTATTAGAATTCTAATGAATACCCACAGCATAGGTTGTTATAGAGAAATAAGGAAAACTATCCTTCATTTATCACAATGCACCTTATCTGTTGCTATGGTTATAGAAGTCACAGATAGGGTTGGCAGGGCTGGGCAGTTCATGTGTTGTCCTTATATGTCAGATTTGCAGGGTCTACAATAGATACTGTAGAGTGCCTTTTGCATGCTTTTTGCAAGCTGACTAAATGGCCATATACACCATAGCTTTATGTTACAGTTGAATTCACATTTAAGCGGGTGACTTGGTCTCTATCTTTTTGTTAATAGAACTATAGTAATATTCCAAAGGCAGTTGCAAACAGTAGCTCCGGTTAATCTAATCTGCGGCTACTATACCTTTCACAGTCCTGCCAAGACTGCAATTGGAAAAGAAAGAAAGGAATTCAGACATATTGAACCAGGCAAGCTGGTTCTTGTTTCTGAAAGTGTCTGTCTTTTGAACTCGCTGTTGTTGTTGTATGTGCAATAGGATATACTTATTTTATCAAAATTCTTATCATTCCAGAGTAATTGATAAGGGTCGTATCGTCGTAAATACGACTCTAAAATCGAGCAAATACGCCTAGAAATGAAGAAAAAGTCGTACCAAATACGACCGTCAAATTGGCGATACGCCAAGGCCATTCCATTGCAGTCGTATCGGCAATGGAAAAAAAAAAAAAAAAAAAAAAGCAATCGAAATCGCGGTAATTTTCGCGGCATCATAGTCTTCAACAAAAACTGTTCCAATGTTCAAGAACGATTCGAAATTCGTCCATTCATGAATGATGGCATTTATTTTAATTACGCTGAAACACTTCAACCTTACCTTTTGACGACCATATATTGAATACCCATCCGCTTATATTTAATCAGCCTCAAGTTATGACAACTAACAACATGATTAGGAAACCGATTATTGATGCATGATTACATAACGGTATTTATTATCTAAGGGAAAGCCGCCCGCATTATTAACTTTATTAACAACGCCTGAAGCATGAACAGTAACTTTATGACAAGCGTGCATAAAAATACAATCCTGAATATTGTAAGGCAACCACATTGACTTCTACAGAGTGTCATCTTCGAGAGAAAAAAATTGGGTTCGAAAGATCTACAGATTCACATTGTCATGTAGTTAGGAATTAAATATCAAAACAGACGCGCAGACGATAAAAAGTTAAGACCACTTTTTCTTTTTGTGGAGAACCTGACAAAGTTTCTCCGGAAAAATGCAAGAAAAAATATCAAATGCAGGAGAAATTTCTGGCGGCTATTTCTCCTAAATCGCAGAAATTCTCTTTGAAATGGATTACCCTGTATTTTGTGGAAAAACAAAACAGAAGCAACAACAACTGGGCTAGGAAAGTTATAATTAATGTAACAGCAAATATATATCCGACCAAGCAGCGTTAGCGCTAGCTCTTTCTGCTTAGCATCCGCTGGCCGCAGATGCAAGAAAATTTGCGTCCATGACTCATTTTTTTTCGCGTCCTTTGGCCATTGGCTAAAACTCTTAACCGGAGGCTTAAAAAAACCTTGTTTATTGCTGTGTATATCGGCGCCTTTGATTATTGCATCATGGTGGTTGTTTACTTTTGACTCCACTTGTCTTTTTCATACTTGTATCAACCCGACATATTTTTTCTTGCAACATTGTCGTCAATGCACATCTGAGATAGAACCACCGCTGCACAGACTGATCTCTTTGTCCGCCGTGTTCCGTATACATTTGACCAAAATTATATTTATTGAGTCACAATGGCAGGATTAACCTGTAATACTTGGGTACTCATATATCTAATTGTGAATCACAGGTGGTCAGCATGCAGTGCATGCTTATTTACTGCTATCTATCAAGTAGCCGATTAAATTAACACCCTAAGATGTCTCGCCGGCGTCTTTGAACATTAAGCAGAATGACTGGCAGCGCATCATAAAAGATCGCAAACACAGCAACCGGGACAGACTGAATAGCTTTCACAGATGCGCTTGCTGATCTGAGTCTTCACTGGTCGCACGTGTTATTGTATTTTTGCTGTGCTGAATTTTTCGCCTTTTACCAATCGCATGCAGTTACTACAATTCGTGAAGAATTCCCGCCTTTGAACGCGTAGCACATTAGGCAGCTACAGACACAAATCACGGGTTTGAAAACGTTTTGATGACAATATGATCCGTGTGACGGCTGAAGACTCCAACCAGCCTGCACAGTCTGATCAAAACGAGCCTTCAAAGGCGTCTGGGAAATTCCAAAAACACATGCGAAGTAGACGACCACATTGGCTGGATTTACATTCTTTAGAAGAAAAAAAAAATTCATTTTGCTGTCCGCCAGCTTATTAACATGAAAATTTATATCGGCATGTTACGATGATAGAAAATGTGTTTAACGTCTTTTACATATGGCCATTGCCACGTATGACATTATTATATGTGCACTTAGCAGCCATCCTGTGATGACAGATGAAGATACGACCCCAGTTTTGAATTTAGGAGTACCGATACTCTCAAAGAATCACAGGATACGCCTATGTCTTTGATTGAAGGAGTAACAGTACTCCTCGGGCAAAAGCTTATCAATAACACTGTCATTCTATTCTACACCTGTCTCAAAAATGCACTGTGGGTGCTCATTAGAACCATCTCAATGAGGTAGTTCTAGCATGCACTGAGTAGTTTATATACTTATTGCATGCTAGAACTATCTCAATGAGACGCTTCTAATGAGCGCTCACAAGGCATTTTTGAGACAGAATTAATAAAACAATTTACAGCTTTGTAAACCTAGCATGCCACTGTGTAAGGATGTTTATTACATGGATCTGTTGACATGAAGTGAACTCTTAACTACTGTCCTGCTGAATAGATTAATTTAGCAACACCCATTTCTGACTACCAGTCATTCAGATTAATTTTTATTAACCCATCGTATAATAGTGGACTCTTTCCTCGCTATATGTTGGACAAGTCCATTTGTCATATAAGTGGTGTCAGGCCTATTTTTCGTATTCTATTTTTGACGAAAAATTCTGTTAGCAAATTAGGCAGGCTCTGATCAGATGCCGCGTTCTGCGGCATCTGACCTGGGCCTGCACTGTTTGCCAAGGTACCCCTTTACAATGGGTTAATGTCAACAGATTCTTGAACTGAAGGATCAAACAGTATACCTGTAGATACTGGTCAGATGCCTACTAAGACCGGCCCCGATAGCAAGGTAGAGTGTCCGCTCCGGGGAACGGGAGGTCACGGGTTCGATCCCGGGCCGCGACATACCAAAGTCGTTAAAAATGGTACTAGCTGCTCCTCGCTTGGCACTCAGATTTACGGGGTAGAGCTAGGGCTGGTCGACCCAGTGTCAGGATAATGTGACTGGGTGTGGTATCATGCAATGTGTCTGGGACATGATACTTCAGTGAGGCAGCACTATAAAAGTGAGCATTGAGCTCCCTGTCGCAACCAGACACCGTCGTGATATGACTGAAAAATTGTTGAAAGCCACGTTAAACCCGAATTCACACACACACGCCTTCTTCAGAAGCCATTTGAACTCTATCTACACTATTTAAAAAAAAAAAGGTAGTGCATATTCTGTCACAGCAGGACAAGGATAAATTACGGTGTCGCCTTAAGGACTAGTTGCAAACAGGGTAACTACTTGTCTAAAATTGATTGATGAATCTGTAGTTTGATTTTTAAAGTGCTAGTCATTAGCAATGTTAGATTGTTTCATTTTTGTTCTCACGCCTGTTTAAGGCCTGGCGTGATATATTGTTGTCAGATGATAAGTTGAAAATGACGTCAGCGAATGTTTTTGTTCTTGAGCATTGTCCACTGTTGTCAAAGGGTGACGATGCTTCGTTAATGATAATTATAACCATATAATATGTCTTGCCAACCAATGTGGGTATGATAATGATAATGGTACAACCTGTAAAACCTACCAGTGGTGTTAGTATCTTTTACATCACTGTCTACTTATCCTCCGACAACAATAGGAGTCGCATATTCCATCTGTTTGTGTGTCTGTTCATCCACTTGTCAATATTTGCGTCAACCTTAATGACAACCCAGATGTTAAATCTGACAACAATTATGTCAACAATAGCATCAACACAAATTGTTCTAATCCATACAAGTGCAAACATAGCCTTCTGTGGTATTCTTGTAATAGTCAAGGGGAATAGATACATCTTAAGGGGAGGCAACTTTTTCAAAAACTGCTTTTGTCTCCCTTATAGGGGTCTACTCAAAAGGAGAAAAAAAATCTTTCCAAGGGGAGGCAACTATTTCCAAATATATTTTGTCTCCCTTAACAGTAGAGGTCTTCTCAAAAGGGAAAGAATTTGCTCCTAAAGAGCAAATTCTTTCCCTTATGAGTAGACCCCTTTTTGGGTGGGAATTGGGTCACAGGGAAACAAGCAGAAAGTCACAGAATTCATCACCCTTGTTAAAATGGCCAAAAACAAGTTATATTAACTGGTTTATGTGATGCACACCTGTAAACCCCACTTCATATAAAGAAAACTGGGGTTTACAAGGGTATACATTATTTCTCTTATTTCTGCTCCAAGACATAGGTAAATTAAACAGGTTCGAGATGACCTAAATAGTGTTGACTGGGCTGTTATACTCCAAAGCACATATTCATGACCAGATAAATGTGTGTCATTTCTTGCATTTTATCAGATTTATAGGATATATAAATCCTATATAGAGAGTCAAACATCGAATGGAATCTCATATATTGAAGACATTTCATTTGAAATTCATTAAACTTGCCAAAGGCACGTTTCATAAAGTTCACATAGAATGACCGCTTGTGTGGCATCCTTTATTTTTTCACATGAGGTAGCTCATTTTCATCAAATCTGAAAATGGTCTTGCATTTATGAAACATTGTAGCATAGCAAACATTATTTTTACAAGCTAATTGCATTTTAGAGCAAGCATTTTGAAATGCTTTTTAGCTCACCAGAGCAGAAGGCTCCGGGGGAGCTTATAGGATAGGCAGTTGTCCGTCGTCGTCGTCGTCTGTGTCTGCGTCTGCGTCGTCTTCGTCAACATTTTCAAACGACATCTCTGAAGCCACTGGGCCGATTCAGCCCAAATTTCATCTGTAGCATCCTTGGGCAGGGGGATTGAAAGTTTGTGTTTTTAATGAAAATCGGCTCATTAGTTTGGTTGCTATGGCAACTTAGAGTTTCCATAGACTTATAATGGGGAAAATAGAAAAATGGCATTTACTGCCAAACCTTTGCAGATATTTTGACAAAACTTTCATAGAAATGTTCCTTAGGCAGTCTACTATCTGCCATATGATTTTAGGCCTACTACTCATTTCTATTGGTTGCCATGGAAACCAAAATAAAAAAAAATAGAAAACAAAAAACTTCAAAAAATCATCTCCTCAGAAACCGAACGCTCTATTAGGCTGAGAGTTTTTGGAAATATTCACCATTTTTGCCTTTACAGGTTTTCCTTTTTTTTTTTTTTTTTTTTTTATAAAATTTGGCTCTTTAGTTTGGTTGCTATGGCAACTTAGATTTTCCATAGATTTATAATGGGGAAAATTGAAAAATGGCATCTGCTGCCAAGTTATTGCAGATATTTTGACAAAACTTTTATAGAAAAGTTCCTTGAGTAAATGTCTCTCAGCCATATGCTTTAATGCCAACATGGGGGTCCCCCAGGTTAAGCCGGGGCCTTGTCCCACCCCCTCCACTTCATAAAAGGCCATATAACTCGGAAACCATCCAGATCCCCACCCCAAAACCATATATATTCTTGTTCCTTATGATAAGATGCATTCAGTGACACCAACCTGGGGGTCCCCCGGTACGTGCCGGGGTCATGCCCCACCCCCTCCATTCCATAAAAGGCCCAATATCTTGGAAACCTTACAGATCCCCACCCCTAAACCATATATATTCTTGTTCCTTATGATAAGACGCATTCAGTGACACCAACCTGGGGGTCCCCTGGGTTGTGCCGGGGTCATGCCCCACCCCCTCCATTTCATAAAATGCCCAATATCTTGGAAATCATACAGATCCCCACCCCTAAACCCTATATATTCTTGTTCCTTATGAAGAGACTCATTCATTGACACCAATTTGGGTGTCTTCCTGGGTGTGCCGGGGCCTTGCTCCACCCCTCCACTTCACAAAAGGTCATCTATCTCAGAAACCATTCAGAAACCCGCCCAAAAACTCTATATATTCTTGTTTCTTATGATATGACGCATTAATTGACACTATCCTGGGGGTCCCCCAGGATGTGCAGGAGTCGTGCCCCACCCCTTCATTTCATTAAAGACCCAATATCTTGGAAACCTTACAGAAACACATTCATTGACGTCAACCTGGAGGTCTTTCAGGTCAAGCCAGGGCCTTGCCCCACCCCAACACTTCTCAAAAGGCTATATATCTCAGAAACTTTTCGGAGCCCCACCCCTAAACCATATATAATTATCTTCTTTGTGATAAGACACATTCAAATAACACTAGCTTGGGAGTCATCCGGACTGCCTGGGTCATGCCCCACTGCTTTACTTCATTAAAAGCCATATATCTCAGAAATCATTCAGATCCCCACCCATAAACTATAATATTCTTGTTCCTTATGATAAGACTCATTCAGTCACACCAACCTGGGGGTCACTATGTGCTAGGGCAATGTGCCCCGCCCCTCCACTTTAAAAGGCTATATATTTCAGAAACCATACAAATCCCCACCCCATAATCATATATGTTCTTGTTCCTTATCAATAGCACACCCACTTGGGGGTCGCAGGGGCCATTCCTCTCCTCTCCACGTCATAGAAGGGCCTCATATATCAGAAACCATTCAGATTCCCATCCATAAACCATATAGGTCCTTATAGGGACAAGAATCTTGGGCTTTCCTGGGATCAACAGGACATGCCCCAACCCCTCCACCGCTTAAGAGGCCTTATAACTCCAGTATACAGATCCCCACTGCTACACCATATATATTCTTATTCCTTATGTTAAGACGCATTTAGTGATACCAACCAGGGCTCCATTGGGTCCATGCCGTACACCCTCTACTTAATAAAAGGCCTAATGTTTTAGATACTGAGTCCAGATGGATGCTCATTTGGATATAGGGGTTCATTTGGGAGACTTTATAATTGATAGATTAAAATGATATCATGTTAAAATACATGGCTGTCATTGGGCAGTGTCCACCTGAGCTCTGGTGAGCATAGTGGCCCATGGGCCTCTTGTTAAAATATTCATGACATCTTGCATTCATTTGTATTAACGTTTGCAAAAGGGGCAGCAAGGGTAATATACTATCAGAATGGATACACCTTCCCAGGAGGCAACTCCTCCAGAAATATTTTTGTCTCCCTTGCCAATAGGGGTCTATACTTAAAGAAAAGCTCTTTCTTTGAAGAATAGAGCCATTTTTTAAAGAGGCTCAAACTTCAGGGGCTGACCTCTGCACTCTGTAGCACAGTGGGATGAATGACATATTTAGGAACCTGAGAGTCTGCTGCCCGTCAGATAGGCAGCATTCTGTTGTGGAGATAGTTCATAAAATCTTTTTCTAGACTTGCTGATTTGAGAAGTTTGATGGGCAGCTGTCAGTTACTAGTGAAAGTACAAGGACTGTGCTGGTTAACCACTTGTGTATATGCTTGCCCAAGAAAAAATGTAGTCAGAAAAACTGACCAGCTTGAAATGACCCAAATAGTGTTGATTGGGCCTTTAAACTCCAAACAGGCAAGGTAAAAAAAGTTGTCTACCTTGCAGACATAACAAGAATATTTGTCAGTTGCATCTGTTTAGCTTAAATTGGGGTGCAGAAAAATCCAGGTTGACATGTTATAGGAACACTCAGATCAGCATGTATCCCCCCCACCCACCCCACTCATTGGGGCTTGAAGAAATAGATGGGCTGCATGATGCTCCCACGCAGCTCTGAAACAGACCGCACAGGAGTATTGGTAAACTGCTTAGAGGATTTAAGCCTGTCCAGGCAAAGCAGTGCAAATCGGACAGTCCATGCTTATAAACCCTATTGGTTTCATTGGGCGACAGGGCTTGAGATGTCATTTCATCTCATTGTCAGGTAAAAGTCCCACAAACTTGGAAGCAACATTTCCAAAATGACTTAAACAGTTTTTACAGGGACGTTAAAATTCAAATCAAACAAATCAGATCAGCATGTCCCCAAACGAAGTCTGGTTACAGCCTTTGCTACTTACACTTTCTGTGGGCCCCCAGGGCCTAATGGGTAAAAGTCTTTACTTATCAGTCGCCATGTAAATGTTTTGGCTGTGGCCGCATGGTTAGACAGTTCAGTAGCGTAGTTTTAGTAGTATATATTGTTGTTGTTATACATTTTAGTCAAGTAAATTATTTAATCATTGTTTCCTTAAAAAGTATATTATTTAATAGGCAGTTACATGCTTCCATATTCAAAGATGTTGTGATGTATTTAATACTCCCTTTGTGTTGCTTTTTACCAATTCATTTTTGTATTAAAATGCTCCACTATTTAATTCAAGCAGTCCACATTAACATTTCTGTCACTGTCATTCTGTTTCTCATAGAATCTCATATCTAACAGGGTGAAAATCAATTATTGACCAGGGGCCAGTTGTTCAAAGCATTGTTAGCTTAACGAGCTTGTTAGCGGTAAAATTGTTAACTGTTCTAGCAAGAACAATATCGAAAATTGGTATTTTTGCTAAAAAAAATGTGAGCAGCTTTTACATCTGCAAAAGCTGCTCACGTTTTTCCAGCAAAAATTTTAGCATATTTGCCATATTTAATGAATAAAGTTTTAACGATACATTTACTAACGATGTTGTTAGTTTTGAACAACTGGCCTCTGGGGTATAATATGTTATTTTGGTTCTTGGCAGTGAACATCTGATCACATTCCCTGCCTGAAAGCAATGTTTGCCTGAGCTTAATCTTGATTCTTGACGGGCAAGATGGGAACGCTTTGATGTTAATTACAATTAAAATTTTAATAGTCTCAGATATTATATAACTAATTATGAGGTGCTTTGCTTTTTGTTCACAGTGAAAAATGTCACATTCAAACATACCATAATGATCTTAGTATTGGGACAGATACATCTAAGCAAACAGTGCAGACCCAGATCAGACTGCTCCTGAAGGAGCAGTCTGATCTGGGTCTACACTGTTTGCCATTCCGTCTGCACCATTCACGTCTGCTGGATCGCCAACCAATTTAATATTACACCAAGTTCTCAAGGTGTCCAAACTTTTAGGATTTTTGCTGTTTGTATTGGAGTTTAACGGCCTAGTCATCACTGTTTTAGGTCATTTGAGCTGGTCAGTTTACCTATCCACACTTTCCTGGGCAGGCTTATACATAAGCAGTTAACCAGTGCAGTGCACATTCTGTCGCAAGAAACTGACAACTGCCCTTCTTGAATCAGCGGAAGGGAGAGAATGACCGCTGAAAAGATTTCATGATCATTCTCCACGAAAGAATGTTGCCAACCCCGGCAGGATTGATCCCGCATCCTGGTCACCAGTCCGACTGAGCTACTGAGAAGGGCTTTTAGGATTTTTACAGTATAATGTTTATCATCCACATACGGTAATGAGGAAACCTGTGTTTGCCAAAACTAAAGGTGCAGATCAGACTGCGCAGTTGCCCAATGTGATACATATCCTTGTGTTTGCTGCTTGAAATATTTCCATCACCTTAACATGTCTGTGTAATGAAGGCCCCATAAACGCATTATATAGAGAAAACTCAGGTTTATGGCCATATTATTATACCCCCGGCATACGAAGTATGCAATGGGGGTATATAGTTTTTAGCTCACCAGAGCCGAAGGCTCCGGGGGAGCTTATAGTATAGGCAATGGTCCGTCGTCCGTCGTCGTCGTCGTCTGCGTCGTCTGTGTCGTCTGCGTCGTCTGCGTCGTCAACATTTTCAAACAACATCTCCTCTGAAACTACTTGGCCAATTGAAACCAAATTACATGTGGAGCCTCTGTGGGAAGGGGGAACGAAAGATTGTTCATGAGAACTGGGTCACATGACCAATATGGCTGCCATGCCCATATATGGTAAAAACCTTTAAAAATCTTCTTCTCAAGAACCGAATGGCTGATGATGTTGAAACTTTGTATGCAGCATCGGGAACTCGGGCCCTACCAAGTTTGTTCAAATGATGACCTTTGGTTGACCTTGACCTGTTTTACGTCAAGGTCAAATTTGGTCACTTAGGCATTTGTATGGAAAACAGGCAAAACCATGGATTTTTCTGATCACATGGTAGCTAGTGGCATCAGATATGATATTTGCACTCACCTGAATGGAAGTTTATCAGTTTCAAAGGTCAAGGTCATTTACCAACCTTTGTCCAGGTTGGCTTAGATTCAGTATTTTTATCTTCTTCTTCACTTAAACTTCTTAACAAATTGAAACCAAATTACATGTGGAGCCTTCTTGGGGAGGGGGAACGAAAGTTTGTTCGCATGGACTGGGTCACATGACCAATATGGCTGCCATGCCCATATATGGTGAAAACATTTAAAAATCTTCTTCTCATTAACCGAAGGGCCGATGTTCTTGAAACTTTGTATGCAGCATTGGGGACTCAGGCCCTACAAAGTGTGTTCAAATGATGACCTTTGGTTGACCTTGACCTGTTTTACAACAAGGTCAAATTTGGTTACTTAGACATTTGTATGGAAAAAAGGCAAAACCATGGATTTTTTTTCTAATTTCATGATATCTAGTGGCATAAGAAATGATCTTTGCACTCAGCTGAATGGAAGTTAATCATTGTTGAAGGTCAAGGTCAGTTACAGACCTTTGTCCAGGTTGGCTTAGAGTCAGTATTTTTATCTTCTTCTTCACTTAAACTACTTGACCAATTGAAACCAAATTACATGTGGAGCCTCTATTGGAAGGGGGAGCGAAAGTTTGATCGTGAGGACTGGGTCACATGACCAGTTTGGCCACCATGCCCATATATGGTAAAAACCTTTAAAAATCTTCTTCTCAAGAACCGAATGGCTGATGATCTTGAAACTTGGTATGCAGCATCAGGGACTTCGGCACTACTAAGCTTGTTAATAAGATGACCTTTGGTTGACCTTGATCTGTTTTAGGTCAAGGTCAAATTTGTTCACTTAGACATTTGTATGGAAAAAAAGCAAAACTGTGGATTTTTCTGATGGCATGGTAGCTAGTGGCATCAGAAATGATATTTGCAATCAGCTGAATGGAAGTTTATCCATTCCGAAGGTCAAGGTCATTTACAGACCTTAGTCCTGGATGGCTCAGATTCAGTTTTTTTTTATCTTCTTCTTCTTTTAAACTGCTGTGTTGATTGAAACCAGAAATGATCTTTGCACTCAGTTGAATGGAAGTTTATCAGTTCCGAAGGTCAAGGCCATTTACCGACCTTCATCCAGGTTGACTCAGATTCAGTATTTTTTTAACTTCTTTCACTTAAACTTCTTGACCAATTAAAACCAAATTACATGTGGAGCCTCCTTGGGGAGGGTGAACGAAAGTTTGTTCC
The DNA here is from genome assembly GCA_963580285.1 of Lucinisca nassula. Taxonomy (NCBI): domain Eukaryota; kingdom Metazoa; phylum Mollusca; class Bivalvia; order Lucinida; family Lucinidae; genus Lucinisca; species Lucinisca nassula. The sequence continues at coordinate 72,855,446 of OY757011.1, read as the reverse complement.
CGTGGACTGGGTCACATGACCAATATGGCTGTCATGCCCATATATGGTAAAAACTTTAAAAATCTTCTTCTCATTAACCGAAGGGCCGATGTTCTTGAAACTTTGTATGCAGCATCGGGGACTCGGGCCCTACCAAGTTTGTTCAAATGATGAACTTTGGTTGACCTTGATCTGTTTTACGTCAAGGTCAAATTTGGTCACTTAGACATTTGTATGGAAAAAAGGCAAAACCATGGATTTTTTTCTGATTGCATGGTAGCTAGTTGCATAAGAAATGATCTTTGCACTCAGCTGAATGGAAGTTTATCAGTTCCGAAGGTCATGGTCAGTTACCGACCTTTATCCAGGTTGACTCAGATTCAGTATTTTTATCTTCTTCTTCACTTAAACTTCTTGACCAATTGAAACCAAATTACATGTGGAGCCTTCTTGGGCAGGGCGAAAGAAAGTTTGTTTGCGTGAACTGGGTCACATGACCAATATGGCTGCCATGCCTATATATGGTAAAAACCTTTAAAAATCTTCATCTCATTAACCGAAGGGCCGATGTTCTTGAAACTTTGTATGCAGCATCGGGGACTTGGGCCCTACCGAGTTTGTTCAAATGATGACCTTTGGTTGACTTTGACCTGTTTTACGTCAAGGTCAAATTTGGTCACTTAGACATTTGTATGGAAAAAAGGCAAAACCATGGATTTTTTTCTGATTTCATGATATCTAGTGGCATAAGAAATGATCTTTGCACTCAGCTGAATGGAAGTTAATCATTGTTGAAGGTCAAGGTCAGTTACAGACCTTTGTCCAGGTTGGCTTAGAGTCAGTATTTTTATCTTCTTCTTCACTTAAACTACTTGACCAATTGAAACCAAATTACATGTGGAGCCTCTATTGGAAGGGGGAGCGAAAGTTTGATCATGAGGACTGGGTCACATGACCAGTTTGGCCACCATGCCCATATATGGTAAAAACCTTTAAAAATCTTCTTCTCAAGAACCGAATGGCTGATGATCTTGAAACTTGGTATGCAGCATCAGGGACTTCGGCACTACTAAGCTTGTTAATAAGATGACCTTTGGTTGACCTTGATCTGTTTTAGGTCAAGGTCAAATTTGTTCACTTAGACATTTGTATGGAAAAAAGGCAAAACCGTGGATTTTTCTGATGGCATGGTAGCTAGTGGCATCAGAAATGATATTTGTAATCAACTGAATGGAAGTTTATCCATACCGAAGGTCAAGGTCATTTACAGACCTTAGTCCTGGATGGCTCAGATTCAGTATTGTTTATCTTCTTCTTCACTTAAACTGCTGTGTTGATTGAAACCAGAAATGATATTTGCACTCAGCTGAATGGAAGTTTATCAGTTCCGAAGGTCAAGGTCATTTACCGACCTTTGTCCAGGTTGGCTCAGATTCAGTATTTTTTTAACTTCTTCTTCACTTAAACTACTTGACCAATTGAAACCAAATTATATGTGGAGCCTTTATGGGAAGGGGGAACGAAAGTTTGTTCTTGAAGACTGGGTCACATGACCAGTTTGGCCACCATGCCCATAATGGTAAAAACCTTTAAAAATCTTCTTCTCAAGAACTGAATGGCTGACGATCTTGAAACTTGGTATGCAGCATAGGGGACTTCGGCCCTACCAAGTTCGTTCAAATGATGACCTTTGGTTGACCTTGATCTGTTTTAGGTCAAGGTCAAATTTGGTCATTTAGACATTTATATGGAAAAATAGGCTGTGACATCAGAAATTATATTTGCAATCAACTGAATGGAAGTTTATCAATTCTGAAAGTCAAGGTCATTTACAGACCTTTGTCCTGGATGGCTCAGATTCAGTATTTTCATCTTCTTCTTCACTTAAACTGCTGTGTTGATTGAAACCAAAATACTTGAAAAGCCTCAATGGGAAGGGTTGAACAAAAATTTGTTCATAAGGACTGGGTCACATAACCAATATGGCCGCCATGCCCATATATGGTAAAAACCTTTGCAAAATCTTCTTCTCAAGAACCAAATAGCCGATGAGCTTTAAACTTGGTCTGCAGCATCAGCTACCAAATTTGTTCAAATGATGACTTTTGTTTGACCTTGACCTGCTTTACATCAAAGTCAAATTTGGTCACTTAGACATTTATATGGAAAAATAGGCTGTGACATCAGAAATGATATTTGCAATTAGCTGAATGGAAGTTTATCAATTCCAAAGGTCAAGGTCTTTTACCGTCTTTTATCCTGGATGCCTCATATTAAGTTTTTAGCTCACCAGAGCCGAAGGCTCTGGGGTAGCTTATAGGATAGGCAATGGTCTGTCGTTGTCTGCGTCTTCTGCATCATTAACATTTTCAAACGACATCTACTCAGAAACTGCTAAGCCAAATGAAACCAAATTACCTGTAGAGCCATCATGGGCTGGGGGAAAGAAAGTTTGTTCATGGGGTTTTGGTCACATGACCAAAATGGCCACCATGCATTGAAAAATTATCCGTGCTACAGAAGTCACATTACCAAGATGGCCACCATGCCCATATATGGTAAAAACCTTACAAAATTTTCTTCTAAGGAACCAAATAGGGGATGACCTTGAATCTTTGTAAACAGCATCGGGGCTCGGGCCCTACCAGTTTTGTTCAAATGATGACCTTTTGGGGTCATAGAGCTCTTTTATGTCAAGGTCAGATTTGGTCACTTAAGTATTTGTATGGGAAAAAGGAAAAAAAAAAAGAATTTTTATAAATCTATGGCATCAGAATCGATATATGCATTCAGCTTAAAGGAAGTTCATCGATTCCAAATGTCAGTCATTTACTGACCTTTGTCCTGGATGGCACAGCTTCATTATTTTTATCTTGTTCTCCACTAAGCTGATTTAAGAGCCTATATGGGATGAGGCAATGAAAATTTATTTGTGTGATTTGTATCACATAACCAAGATGGCTTCCATGCCCTTTTATATGGTAAATTTCAGAAGCCAAATTGCACCTGACCTTGAATTGGTATGTAGCATTGGGGACTCAGTTGACAATGATCTATTTTGAGTCAAGGTCCACTTTTATCATTTAGACCTTTGCATGTGAAAAAGCCTATTCTGATTCTGTTGTAGTTGGTAGCATCAAAAGTGATATTCCTGTTGTATGTTAATAAGGACTGGAAACTCTCACGAACTGAAAGGCTAAATTTTTCAAGCGGTCAAGGTCAAATTTGGTCACTTAGCCATTTGTATGGGAAAACAGCAAAGCAATGGATTTTTAGAAGGTATTGTAGCTTATGACATGAATCTTTAATTATGTAATCAGCAAGTAGTATTTTTTTGGTAAATCTTAAAGATCAAGGTTATTTTCTTACTGTGGTTCTGTGGTTATTATCTTACTGTGGTTCAGCATCTTTAATTCCTTCATCCTTGAATATGTTGGGCAGATTGAGACGACCTCTAATGGATTTTAAATTGGGTTGAAGAAAATTTGTTTGTGGGATCTGTCATGCCCATATTTGGCTAAAATGATCAGAAATTATTAGCTCATTAGAATTGAATGCTCCAAGGATGCTTATCGGATAGACAGTGGTTGGTTGTCATCATTTTACCAAAGCTGGGGAAGCACTATATAAGCTACTGCAGTTGGCAAGCTTCCTGGTGAAATTTCACAGCTTTTAATTGTCACTGCAATCATGTAGCTGTTCATATGATAAGACAGTAATCATCATGGCCATTTGCATGAAGTTCTATTTAGATAATTGGATGGTGGTCTTTTTTACTTGTCTGTCATACATTTCTATTTACAGGTTTGGAAGCTGAAAAATGGAACAGATCCTGGGGGTTTCACTAAACAAATCAAGATCAGTGGACACAATTTTGAAAAGGCTCTCATTGTCTTTTCTCCATGCAAATGCAGGAATTTCTGAAAAATAAATAGTTTAACCCATTCTCATCTGCAGGATGGCGCTGGGATATTTTGTTTTCACGTTGTCTGTCTGAATAAATACAACTATAAATCCCATGGTGGTTTTGAAAGTGGTCCTCAAAGAATAACATCGTGATCATCATAACTCCATAATGAACAGCATAAATTATATTGATGGTACTTGGTAAAATTGTACACCAGGTGGGGAAGATGGGCCATGTGCTAGAACCACAACTCTGGTTGCCATTGTATTAAGAGTTATCTCTTCTGACAATATAACATTGTGATCTCTATGTCTAGCAAACCCTTTTGAGATATATTGATAGTACCTTGTAGAGTACCTTCCATGCCTGTGGGTCATTGTTTGTTTGATTTGATGTTTAACGTGCTGGTCAACACTGTATAGGTCATTTTGGAGACATTGTTTCCAATTTTGTGGGACTTTTACCCGACATTGAGATGAAATGACATCACAAGCCCTGCCGCCCAATAAAACCTATAGGGTTCATAAGCATGGACAGTTCGACTCGCACTGCTTTACCTGGGCAGGCTTAGATCCTCTTAAGGAGTTTACCAGTACTCGTGTGTGGTCAGTTTCAGCTCTGCGTGGAAGCCTCATGCAGCCCATCTATTTCTTTAAGCCCCAATGGGTGGGGGCCATCCTAAGATTCTATGATGGTTCCAGCGTAAAGGCTTATGTTGGTTGGTACCTTATGCTCTGATGCTCAGAGGCTAACTGTTGGTTTTCTTTTGCTCCAGCATTTCAGTGGTTTCTTGTTGTCAAGTACTCACCGTTGTTTCATCTCTGTAGTTGTTGGATTTTTGTGTTCACAGAGATGTTGCACTGATGAGATAGGAGGCCTAAATGCGGACTGAACAAATTATTTGTCTTAATCGCGACGAAAGTAAGGGCGAGTATTGTGGCCATGTATAATCATTTTAAGCCTTCCAGTGGAATGCGTTTCTGCTGACCGTTCCAAGGCAGTTCTCCTGATGCGGTTTATTTTTGTTATGGTTTGTCTTTGGGTGTTTGTGTTGCTTATTTTATTTTGAATAGCCTATTGGCCATTTTGTGGGAAAGTAACTGTCGATTTGGCTTTCTGCTATTAATCATTTTGTGGGAAAGTAACTGTCCTTTTGGCTTTCCGCTATTGATGTTTCCATTAAGGTCTGTTGTTTCATGTTTGTAATTCTTTCCCTTTGGTGTCTCTGATGGGAGCTGTGGGTTAATTGTATCGATTCCTGATCATTGCCTCCACTTCTATTTTGACCAAATGTTGAAATAAGAATACAAAAGCAGGTAATTCAAGAAGCAGAGGTCAATAATTGTCTGACACTCGATTGCCTTCAGTATTCATGTACTCTGTAAAGAAATTTGCATCATGTCCAGTTAGTTCTTTTATATCATTTGGTCATGAAATATAATTTATACAATATCTTGCAGCTTTCTTGCTGATACTTTGCAGCAGTGTACTTGAGGATAAGCTGGTGTTTTTTTTTTCTTCTTTTGCACTTTCTGCATTTGTACAGTCTTCTGAACACCATATAGCTTTCTGTCTGTTCTTATGGCTATTATTTCGTATGCATTGATTAATGCAAGATATAGTTTTTTCTCTTTTTCTTCAGTTTCGATTAGATCTATTGTCCTTTGTCATTAAAAATGGTTTCAGCTCAATATTTTTAGAAGAAATTGATGCTTTTTCCTTTAATACTGCATATGTAATGACGACAATATCTGTCTTGGGTTTCTTATTCAGGTATTTTAGTCTGCTTTCAAGCATTACCAAAACACACCTATACACTGATACAAATACATTGAAACTTTTATCGCTGTTAAAATGAAAATTTTAAGATAAAAAAATGTGAAATTTTTCTTAAATCTGCTCAAAATATAGATTGTGGATACGAGTTAGAAATGCCTAATCGATGCAGTTCTAGAAAGTACCCACAGACTATGTTAGATCAGAAATAAAAAATTAAGGTTACCCCTGTAAACCCCTGTTTTATATATAGAAGTTGGTTCAAGGGGGATAAAATTACACAGGCATGTTTTCGTGACGAGAGTTAATGCCACTGCCAATAAACAAAGTTTTAATCCCCACCACATGATAAATCAGATTTTGAATACAGTATTCAACACAGTTACTGGCTGTATTTAAGTGTGTGCTTTCCTATATTGGGTATTTTAAGCAGTGCTTATTGATAAGTCTAGTTATAACCTGCATGTACCAGTTGCAATAAATAATTAACTCACTGCCTAATATAGCCATTACGCATGCTTCCAAATTAAAAGTGCCTAAAAATTAGTTGAAAATTTGTGAAATGTAAAGAATTGTTTAAGAGTTAGAAGAAAGCACTATGGAAACGAAAAACAAAAATGTTCAGTTATGAGCATTTTCTACATTATGTTTATAAAATCTGTTGGAATCCTGTAAAAATGCTTCAGGCAAGGAGTTAATCGCAGGCGTCAACCCATACATGTACCGGGTAGGTACTTGTATTTCCGAAGTGCAATATCTGCTGGAGTAAGGAAAAAAAATCATTATCAGATGGAAGAATTTTATTTATAAAATCATGAGACAAACACACAGCCCCCGCCCACCAGGGCTTGGAGAAATAGATTTGGCTGCACGATGCTTCCACGCAGAGCTGATACCGACGGCAAATGAGTACTGGTTATCTGCTTAGGAGGTCTAAGCCTACCCAGGAAAATTGCTGTGAGTCGGCTTATAAACCCTATTACTTTCATTGGGCGGCAGGGATTGAGATGTCATTTCATCTCAATGTCGGGTAAAAGTCCCACAAAATTGGAAGCAACGTCTCCAAAATAACCTATACAGTGCTGACGGGGACTTGAAACCTCGAGTCAATTAAAAAAAAAACAGCATTTAGAATAAGGGTCTCTGCCTGAGATATACCTGCCTTTTTGATCATGGTATTATAATTTATCAACAATTTTTTTTTTATTTCTACACACTTCAGTGTTTGTGTTTGTGTGTGCCCTCATGCATGTGTAACTGAAATATATCTGCGTGCATGTTTAACTGGAATATATAATCTTCATTGCTGAGATTTAGCGAGTAACATTACAATTGAATACCTTTTTATTTTCTTGTTTATTCAGCAAGATTTCATCTTTTTTGTCTCCATTGAAAAAAGCTTGTGAAAGACTAAGAATGTGAAACATTGTAGGTTTGTAAAGGCTCCTGAGAATTAGAGAGATCTAATTCTATGTAATGTTGGTTGGTGTCTGATGCTCTGTCTCTGGTTGGGCCCATCAGAGTCTAACTGTTGGTTTTCCTTTGCTCCAGCATTTCAGTGGTTTTTTGCTGTCAAGTCCACTCCGTTGTTTCATCTCTGAGGTTGTTTGATTTTTGTGTTCACGGAGATGTTGTACTGATGAGTTAGAGCCCTTCATGCGGACTGAACAAATTATTTGTTTAAATCGCAATGGAAATAAGGGCCAGGATTGTGGCCACGTAAAATCAATTTTAGCCCACAGTTGAATTGTTTCACTGACCGTTCCAAGGCGGTTCTTCTGTTGCGGTTTATTTTTGTTATGGTTTGTCTTTGAGTGTTGTATCGCTTATATTATTTTGTTTTGGATAGCCAATTGGCCATTTTGTGGGAAAAACTGTCCTTTTGGCGTTCTGCTATTGATGTTTTCATTCATGTTTGTGTTTCTTTCCCTTTGATGTCTCTGATGGGAGCTGTGGGTTAATTGTATCAATTCCTGATTATTGTCTACACTTCTATTTTGTATAACTTATTTTGCTTAACAATAGATCACGTTAAGGGAATGTGTGGCTGCCATAAAATGTCCCATTGAAGTATCATTGTGCAATAAAACATATCTACATTGATGAATTTAAGCAGTCTGAACTTGGCTTTCAGTTTAATTTTTCTTCTTTCATTTATTTTTTTTTCCTGAAAACTGGATCTATCACATTCTTTGAAAAAATAATGATTATCCCTTAGGAAATCTTTTGCATCAGTCATTGGATGCCATTTAGCATTGTTTATTGTTTGCATATATACTTTAGTTTCTGTTTTCTTTTATAGGTAAAACTGCATATTGAAGATTTTTCTACATTGTACAAATATTGGATAGACATTGTTTGTGTATTTTAGTGTGTTCTGTATACATAATTGATTTCAACAAGACAGAGACTGAGTATTAGTGAATCTGCAAGAGAGAGAGTTTCTGTATACTGTTATATTTGAAACGAGATAGTGACTCTGTAAACAGTGAAAGTGAAAGAAAGATCAGTTTCATTCATTGAAACCAAGTAGTGATATTAGGTAAGTCAGATTATTATAGTGTTACTTTAAACAACTCGATGCAATTAGGAAAAACTTAAAATAAATGCCACAGTCACAAGACATAGCCCTTGCACCAGGAGGAAGAGAAAAAAAAACACAAAGGGAACAAGCACATCAACTAGCGCGTAATGAGCGGCCCCCGGCCATCGGGGTTTGAAGAAATAGATAGGCATCATGATGTTTCCACGCAGAGCTGAAACCGACCCGCACAGGAGTACTGGTAAACTGCTTAGAGGATCTAAGCCTGCCCAGGCAAAGCGGTGTGAGTTGGCCCGTCCATGCTTATAAACCGTATTGGTTTCATTGGGTGGCACGGCTTGAGATGTCATTTCATCTCAATGTCGGGTAAAAGTCCCACAAAATTGGTAGCAACGTCTCCAAAATGACCTTAACAGTGTTGATGGGGACGTTAAACCTCAAATCAAACAATAGCGCGTAATGAGCAAAAAATCAGCACTCTTAAACAGGTTGATCAGAGTGCAAAAAGCACTTCTAACAATCCACAAGTAAGTACAAAACACAGTTGTTTTGTTGAAAAGCAACAAAGAAAGAACAACACCAGAACCAGCATTTTAGAATGGCCTGCAGCACAAGCTAACAGAGCTTAACCCTTATCCTGCTGTTTACAACAACCCCTACCTTTGTAAACAGTTTAGATCCAGATCAGATGACTTCTGCCATCTGACCAGGATCTACACTGTTTGTCATGCAGTTTGAGAATTTAACAAATCTGTTGTATCAAGTAATTTGATTGGTTGATAGTCAGCAATTGGCGTAGCTTAATTTATGCAGCAGGATAAGCGTTAAAGACCTTATACTGTAGGCAAATTGTCACCCTAGGTTTATGTGTAATTCCCAAATTTAAACCCAAAATATTTGGTTCGCATAATGGTTTCCTAACTCAAGCAGTACATCATCACAGACACATAAATCAAAGTCAGTAGATGAAGCAGAGACCAGGACTGCTGGCCAATAAGAACTGGAAATTTAATTTCATTTGCAGAGAGTTGGATACAACAAGGCATTTTTGCAGAGAAAGAAATACAATGTCACAATTGCAGCAAAATGCTTTTGCCACAAGTTCTAACATCAGGCTCATCTTAATGTGAGCTGAAACACGTCAAAATAAATTTTAAGTTCTGTGTGCCAAGTTAACAAGCATCAACTTGGCCAAATTATTTATCTTTTTTTCTGAAAATATTCTGTATTATATTTTTTTATTCAGAATTTTTTTGTCAACACATAATTTAAAGTAACCATTCAGTCTGTATTATGTCAACATACATTTGTTGACATAGTCGGGTGCATTTGCTGACTGGGATGAGATGCTGCAAAATGCTCATATCATAATCTTACTCTGTGCAGTTTAGTACCATTCACTTTTGGGACAATAGACATAAATCAGATAATTTTCTTTATGCTTTCAGATTATGCCGCGCAGTAAAGGTTGGAGGAAGGCCGAAGCACGTAGGGGTGTGTTGAGAACAAGAGTTGTTGCTGAGAGACAGAATAGTTATGAAGAAGAAAAACCACCTGTAACAGATGCAAGCCCTGTAATCTCACAGGCAGCAGAAAGACCTCCAATCTTACAGGCATCAGAAAGTCCTGTAATCTTACGGGCACCAGAAAGTCCTGTAATCTTACAGGCACCTGAAAGTCCTGTAATCTTACGGGCAGCAGAAAGTCCTGTAATCTTACAGGTACCAGAAAGTCCTGTAATCTTACAGACACCTGAAAGTCCTGTAATCTTACAGGCACCAGAAAGTCCTGTAATCTTACAGGCACCAAAACTAGAATGTCATCTGACAGGAAAAGATACTATTTGTCATCTGACATACTCAGTTGCTGAAAACTTCTGTAGTGAAAATAATGCTATTTTGCCTGCAATAGACAAAAAACTGCCGAGCCACAAAGACAACACTCACATAATAACCAAATCAGCTTCTCAGTCTTGGAATGCATGTCGAATGGTTTTTGGTACTTTCCACCAAAATGATGAAAGGTTTTCAGTTGAATCTAGAGGATTTCAGTGTACAGCTAATGCACTTAGCATGATATCGCAGTTGGTCCTCAATGAAACATTTTCTACTTCATTCCTAGATAAGGTTCTTTGTGATGGTGATGACTTGTATTGTGCAATAATAAACAAGTTGAAAAAAGAAGGGAAATTTGTAAATCCTTTGCTGAGCTTAGATGAAATTCCAGACACCTTCAAAGTTGGAAACAGACAGTTTTTGGTTGAAAAACAGCCCATAGTAAGTGGCATGCTCGTTGATACAGGTGAATTTAATGGCCTTGCAACACTACATTCTGGTTTGGAATCTGCTTTTATTAAGAATTCAGCTGGTCTTTTGACAACTGGTGCTATTTGTTCAGCTTTATTTAAAAAAGGAGGGCAGTTCATTTTCTTTGATTCACATTCACATGGAAAAAATGGCCTATCATCATGCGATGGAACATCAGTTATGATGTTGTTTGCATCTTTGGAAGATGTCATAGCCTATCTGTATGCTTTTTATGATAGCCTTTCAATAGACTTAAGTACACAGTTTGATTTTTTGCCTATCACTGTGAGAGCTACATCACACGGACATGAAGATTTTTCAGACAGTCTTATTAAAGCTTACTTTAGGGATCAAAACATTCGACAGCAGACATGGCAAGAAAAAGTACCAAATAGTTCAAGCATTATACATGAAAATAAGCAACATAAAAAGAAGAGTCGCAATGTATACAACAAAATATACAAGAGAAAACAGAGAATTGCATTTGATTTTAAAGAATCGGAACGGGCTCAGAAACAGGATGCTAGAAAGAAACCAGGCATTTCAGCAAATGAATATGCTCGAAGGCAGGCTGCTAGAAAACATCCAGATGTACTAGCAAGAGAAAGGGATCAAAAACAGAAAATTAGAGAGAAACCAGGTGTTTTGGCAAAAGAAGTTGCTCAGAAGCAGAATGCTAGAAAGAAACCAGGTGTTTTGACAAAAGAATATACTCAGAGACAGGCTGCTAGAAAGAAACCAGGTGTTTTGGCAAAAGAACGTGATCAGAAGCGGGCTGCTAGAAAAAAAACAGGTGTTTTGGCAAAAGAACGTGATCAGAAGCGGGATGCTAGAAAAAAACCAGGTGTTTTGACAAGAGAATATATTCAGAGACAGGCTGCTAGAAAGAAACCAGGTGTTTTGGCAAAAGAACGTGATCAGAAGCGGGATGCTAGAAAGAAAACAGGTGTTTTGGCAAAAGAACGTAATCAGAAGCGGGAAGCTAGAAAAAAAACAGGTGTTTTGACAAGAGAATATACTCAGAGACAGGCTGCTAGAAAGAAACCAGATGTTTTGGCAAAAGAACGTGATCAGAAGCGGGATGCTAGAAAGAAACCAGGTGTTTTGGCAAAAGAACGTGATCAGAAGCGGGATGCTAGAAAGAAAACAGGTGTTTTGGCAAAAGAACGTGATCAGAAGCGGGATGCTAGAAAAAAAACAGGTGCTTTGGCAAAAGAATGTGCTCGGAAGCAGGATGCTAGAAAGAAACCAGGTGCTTTGGCAAAAGAACGCGCTCAGAAGCGTGAGGCTAGAAATAATCCAGCTTTCAAAGAGAACGAAAAATTGTATCAGCTGGGAAGTAAACAAAAACAAAGAGCAAACCCAGTTTTTAGAGAATATGAAAGGATTAAAAAACAGCAATGTAGGCAGGAAAAACGAGAATTACTGGGAGGTGAATTGGATAAGCCCACAAAAAGATGTAAAATTCTAGAAGACCATTCTGCAATAGAGAACACAAGAGAAAAGCATGTTCCTAAAAATTATGAAAGTATAGATGATTGCATTAAACAGTTTCATAGAAATATTGCTGTAGGGCCTCTATTTGTGTGTACTTGTTGCCACCAAACTTGGTTTCAGAAAAGTGTTTCAGCAATAAAGAAAACTAAGTTATCAGCTAATAGTCTCAATCTTTACAGCTCTAAACTGATGTCAGTCAATAATGAAGAATGGATTTGTCATACATGTTTATCAGCATTAAAGGATGGTAAAGTACCAAAACTTTCTGTAGCAAATGGAATGAAATGGCCAGACAAACCACCTGAGCTGGATTTACATCAGCTTGAAGAAAGATTAATAGCTCTACGCATTCCATTTATGCAGATTAGAGAACTTCCACGTGGTGGACAATACTCACTTAAAGGAAATGTTATTAATGTTCCAGTTGATATTCAACCCACTGTAAACTCACTCCCAAGACCTATGGATGACAATTTTACTATCGCTGTTCAACTTAAAAAGAAATTGTCATATAAAAAGGTAGACTTTAAAGAAAATGTAAGACCACTACGGGTTTTGACAGCATTACATTGGCTTGTAAATAAGAGTGAATTATATAAAAAATCAGGTATCGTAATTGATGACAACTGGTTCCAAGAAGTTACTGAGAGTACAGAGGATACTGTCAGGGAGTTTTTAGAAATTTATGATGAACAGCCAACAGATACCACAAGAAACAATATTTCTGCACTTGAACAAAATGTTTCTTCATTAACACAAGAAAGTGTATGTGATGGATATGATTCTGATGGATTCAGTGAAATAGATAGTGCTGAGCATGTTGGGAATGTAGATACCTTAGTAGATGATGCTAATATAGAAAGCAAAATATGATCAGGTTTTAACATTTGCGCCAGGAGAAGGACAACACCCACTCAGCTTGTACCAGGATAAAGATGCAGAATATTTATGCTTTCCAACTATTTTCTGTGGTCAGAGACGGCTTGATAATGTTGAAAGACAAACACCAGCTCATTACAGTGATATTGTAAAATGGGAATTACGCAGTGTTGATAGAAGAGCAGCACAGTCTATTCCAAACATCTTTTTCAAACATAAGAAACTACAAATGAAACAAATAAGTGATAAAGTGAATTTAGCTCTTAGAAGATGCAAAAACAAAGGGAAGAAGATCACAGTTGGTGAAGCTAGAGATCCAGAACACATGGATAAACTTGTAAAATTGGATGAAGGTTATTACATATTTCGTCAGCTGAGGAATTCACCAGCATATTTAGAAGCTAGAAAGAAAGATATTTTTGCAATGATAAGACAGCTTTCGTTACCCACATGGTTTATGTCATTGTCAGCTGCTGATTCTAGATGGAATGATCTTTTGAAGATGTTAGCAAAACTGAATGATGCTGTTGATTTTTCTGATGAGGATGTTGGGGCTCTCACATGGCAAGAGAAAACTCGTCTTGTTCAGAAAGACCCTGTTACATGTTCAAGGTATTTTGACCATAGAGTACAGGAATTTATAAATACAGTTTTGAAAAGTGAATTTCAGCCAGTGGGAAAAATTACAGACTTCTTCTATAGGGTGGAATTTCAGCAGCGTGGTTCTCCTCACATCCACATGCTTGTTTGGATTGAGAATGCTCCTAAGCTTGAAAAGGATTCAGATGAGAGAATAATTGAGTTTGTTGATCAATATCTGACTTGTACTACTGAGGATAAAAATATTTCAGATCTTGTAGATCTTCAAACACATAAACATTCAAAATCTTGCAGAAAGAAAGGAAAAGCAATATGCAGATTTGGATTTCCATTGCCTCCTCTGCCCAGAACAACGTTATTGCATCCGTTGGATGAAGAAGCTGATAAATACAAAAAGAAATACACAGAGCTTCAAAAAACAATGAATGAGTGCAAAGATTCCTCGCAAATTACATTCGAAGAGTTTTTGGAGAAAGTTGTCAAAATGGACTTCGAAGATTACATAAGATGCATCAGAAGTTCTTTGAATACCGCGAAAATTTTCCTGAAGAGGAAGCCAAATGAAATGAGGGTCAATTTGTTTAACAAGCAAATTCTGCTTGGTTGGCGGGCAAATCTGGACATTCAGATCATTCTTGAACCTTATGGTTGTGCATCATATGTGGTTGGTTATGTAAGTAAATCTCAAAGAGGTATGAGTGCACAGCTTGATGCAGCAGCAAGAGAGGCTCGTAAAGGAAATACCGATTTGAAGAAACAAGTCAGACATATTGGAAATGTTTTCTCCAACTGTGTTGAAGTAAGTGCACAAGAAGCAGTATATCTTGCCCTGCAAATTCCATTAACAAAAGCAACAAGGGATGTTGTTTTCATCAACACATCCACTCCAGAAGATAGAGTGTTCCTGCTGAAACCAAAATCTGTTCTTGATGAGCTACCTCCAGAATCCACTGACATAGAATCAGATAATATAATTCAGAGGTATTCCAAAAGACCAAGACAGCTGCAGCATTTCTGTTTAGCTGATTATGTTTCAAAAGTTGGTATTGTGTATTCAAAAGAAAACAGTTTGCCAGAGAAACTTGTTGAAAAAAATGAAGATGATGCTTCTGTAAGTGATTCCGGTGATGAGTGTGAAGATGATGTTGAGACTGGGGGAACTGAAAATTGTGTTTCAGACTTGATATATCAGGCAAAAAATGGAACCATGTATAAGTTGAGGAAAACTCCCAAGATAATACGCTATGTAAGGTACAATAAAAAGAAAGACTCAGAAAATTATTACAGAGAAAAGCTTATGCTCTTTATGCCTTGGAGAAATGAAGCAAAAGATTTGATAGGTTCTTTTGACACATATGAGTCTCATTACAATTCATTAAAAGCTACTATTGAACCTAAACAACAACAGTATGAACACCATATTGAAGAACTTGAGCTTGCAAGACAAATGGCAGAAACAGAAGATACTTATGATGAAATTGCCCCAAATACAGAACAAGAAAATAGAGAGGCTGAAGAAGAAGGTGAAAAAGAAGCAGAAAATTTCATATATTTCAATCCAGATAGGGTAGTAGAACACAGACAGTATGATATTGGTATAGAAATACAGGCAGCTTGTTCAGTACCTTCGGCTGAAACAAACAGTGTCATATTGCCAGAAGAACAGTATCTACTGTTGCTTAGAAATTTAAATCAGAAACAAAGAGAATTCTTCAATCATGTACTGTTTTGGCTAAAATGCAAAGAAGAACCACTGTATGCTTTTCTGTCTGGTGGAGCAGGTGTTGGCAAATCAGTTCTGATTAAAGCACTCTATCAAAGTTTGTACAGATTTATGAACCTGAGAGAGGGAGAGAGTCCAGATGATATTCGAATTCTTCTGTGTGCTTACACGGGAAAAGCTGCATATAACATCAATGGTGTCACTATTGCCTCAGCATTTTTGAAAAAGTTTAAACAAGGCAATGAACTTCTGTCAGCTGATGAACTAAACACATTTAGAGTAAAGTACAGACATTTGAAATTAATCATAATAGATGAAATATCTATGGTAGGAACAAGCACATTAAGCTTCTTAAATACACGCTTGCAGCAGTTGACAGGAACAAAGACAAGTTTTGGTGGTATAAGCATAATTGCTGTTGGTGATTTGTACCAACTGATGCCAGTATGCGACAAATGGATATTCAGTGATCCTTCAAAAGGTGCTTCAGCACTTGCTTGTAATTTGTGGAAGGATTTTTTCAGATTTTATGAACTTACAGATATTATGAGACAGAAAGATGATATTCACTTTGCACAGCTGCTCAATCGACTGAGACAAAATGAGTTGACAGAAGATGACAGAAATGAGCTAAAGAATCATACAGTCAATCCTGCTGAAGACATCTATCCAAAAGATGCCCCTCATCTATTTACAGAAAACAAGTTTGTAGACAAGCATAATGAAGCTGTTTTGAACAGACTGGCAGAAGAAAAAGTTATTATTCCTTGTCATGATACAGTTGTTGCTGCTAACATATCAGCTCAGAAAAGCAAAAAACTCATTGACTCACTTCCAGAAGATTCAAACAAAACTGCTAATTTACAGAAGCATTTGAAAGTAGCAGTTGGAATGATATATGATATTACTGTAAACATCAATGTAGAAGATGGTTTAACCAATGGATCTACCTGTGTGATAAAATGCATTGAACGCAAAATGGAAGGAACTGATCGTCCAAGTATAATTTGGGTTTTGTTTGATGATCCTCAGATTGGACGCTCAACACGTGAGAAATGTTTGAGTAAGGGTCTATATAGTTCCAGCATTGACAGATCTTGGACACCTGTATTTGATACAGAGCGCTCATTTATATACAATTTTAAAACTTACCAGAGAATTCAGTTTCCATTGAAACCATCAGCAGGGAAAACCGTTCATAAAGCTCAGGGGTCTACTGTTGATGAAATTGTTGTTGACTTGTCTCAGACAAGAGTAAGAAAACAACCACATATTCACTATGTTGCTCTGAGCAGGGTAAGAAAGCTTGAAAATTTGTATATTTTGAATATGAATGAAGATGCTTTGGCTGTTGATGAACAGGTGAAAGTAGAGATGCAGAGATTACAAAATGAAGCCCTTCTTAAACTCTCTTATACTCCTATTTATAAAATTGATCAGTGTAACATTAAGATTGCATTTAACAATGCAAGGTCCTTACATAAGCATTTTAAGGACATTGAATTAGAGCCAAATGTTTTGTCAGCAGATGTCATTGGTTTTGCAGAGTCTAGGTTATGTTCAAGAGATGAGAATTGTCATTTTGCCCTGAAAAAGTTCAGACTGGTAAGGCTAGATGAAGATCAAAATAATGCTATTAATAGACCATATCATGGACTTGCTTTATACATAAGAGAATGTTTAGAAATTCAGAAAATAGAAAAATTCCATTCCAGAAACTGTGAATTCATTTTGGCTAATTTATATAGTGATCAGAAGGGTTGTTTTCAAGTTGTGTGTTTCTACAAGTATCCCAAATGTTCGGAGACTAAACTAAAAAATGACATTTTATGCCAGTTGGTGCCATTGATAGATTTGTATAGCAGATTTGTTATTCTTGGAGATTTCAATATAGATGCAAATGATAACACTTCAAAGTTTATGGACTTTATGAAGAAACAATTACGATGTCAACAGCATATCAGTAAACCTACTACTGACTTTGGATCAGTATTAGATTTGATATTTTCAAACTGTGTAGCTTCTAGCGATGTTATTGAAGCCTACTGGACAGATCACAAACTGATCTATTGTGTGCTGGATACATAAAAAGAAAAACACATACTCACAGGGAGGCTGCAAAGCATTATGGCAGAAGAACCTGCTCAGAAGCTGGATTAAAAAAAAACAAAAGACACATCTTAGCCAATGAACATGCTCAGAAAGCTGCTAGTGTTTAATAAAATAAAAATGGTTGTTTAAGCAAATTGTAAATTTCAATCATGACCTGTGAAATATTCAGATAAAATGTCATTGGCTGACCATATGATTTCTTTTGGTATAACTCTGTATCAAAACCAATGTGTGTAGGACCCCCTGCAATGCAATGTTAAATTAAAATATCATTTTTTTTTTAATTTTTCATCGAAAATGCAATATGTTGATGTTCCAGAAATAGGATTAAGTTATCATAATACAGTTCCTTACACACAAAGTACATTAACCTATTAAGAAACACATCATATTATCAAATATTCAAAAGCAGCTTGGCTTTTCCTTGGCCAACCACATGCAATTGCCATCTAGATAGTGAAAAAATGTGCCCTCTGCAAAAATAATTACACTGTTGAAACATAACAGGTGTATTAAATAGATGAAAAGTTAATTAATTTTATGTATGTTTATTAGAGCTGAAAAATTGTATCACGATACTATCGCGATATCAGACAGGTGATACGATACAGTATCACAATACTGGATTTGTACAGATTTGCTATGTTTTACTAGATAAATCTGGACTTTTGTTGCAGACTAGAAATTTCCTGTTCAATAACTACACATTGGTTTATTAAGCATGTCCTTATATTTATAGCTGGGTTATGCACTCAGTAGTGTGTATGACATTGTGTGTGTAGAGGGAGGGGTATTGTTCATATACATATTTTTATACTTCTTGTAATTATATTGAGGGCAGAAAGGGAATTTTTTTTTCTATTGTGTTATAGTAGTAGCAGATAAGATTGTCAGAGCTATCATTTGCAGCTGCCTTTGGAATATTATATTAAATTAACCCATATCATGCCAGTCACAACAGTTGGAGCAGTCTAATCTGGGACCACACTGTAGGCATGTGTGCAAAAATATTTTTAAAATGTTAGCAAGAAGATGCAGCAGAAGACGTAAACAGAAGGCATTTTCAGATGCATTTTTCATGACATCTTAATGGTTATCAAAAGATAAACAAATACATAAATGTTTAAAAAATGAAGCCGAAAAAATATGACCAGAACCAGCAACCCCTTGCTTACAAGGCAAGTGCTCTACTGACTGAGCTATCAGGCACTGATAACAAGCCTTCAACATTGAAGTTTTATAAACTTAATAAAGAGCACTCTTGAGTACGGGCAACACTTTAATACATTAATCTTTAAGAACACTGTAAAGCTCATTTTGGAGGCATTGCTTCCAATTTTGTGTGACTTTTACCTGACACTGAGATGAACCTGAAAAAATGGGATGAGATTAATGTAAATACAGCTATAACACAAACGTAGCTATCATGTGTCACAGGTCGTAAATAGATGATGTGATGTTGTTGTGGTTGCTATGAAGTCATGATGATGGACTTCTCCACTCTATCTCGAACAGGTTAGGGCTTGACCTCTTCAAACTGAATAATGCATATGCAAATATCCTAAGTAATTTTGAATATAAAGTATCTGTCCTTGAGGTGGACATGCTTCCAGCCCCTGCCAAGAACAACGGAAGACGGACAAAGGCACCAAGGTAAGTATATGCATGCATGCATTGTCAATCAGTAAAGTGTAACATGTGCCAAACTTACGGGACGACAGAGTGGAAAAAGATACTACTGAAATGCTTAATGCTTAGTGACAGATGAAATATAAAAAAAAATATGAAGTATGAAAAAAAAAAAAACCTGTGAATGCAGAAAATTACTGGAAATTACTAGAAAGTTCTAAGACCAAGTTCTCTGCCAGCTTCCATTATTTCTCTCAGTGACAGGAGAATATGTATTGCTATTATATGACAACACCTGAACTGCATCACACACCATAGCATTTTTTTGGTTTTTCTTTAAAACATTGCTGTTAGTGAATTGGGCCAATTTTGCCTGCATGAGCTCTGGTGAGCATAGTGGCCCATGGGCCTCTTGTTGTCTTTTCCGTCTGTCTGTGTGTCCATAAACAATTATTTTGTGTCAAAGATATCTCAGGAACTGCTTCACATAGAAACTTGAAATTTTGCACACATGATCAGTATGACTACTTGTATTGTGGGAAAGAAAATAAGGGCCAAGGGGTCAGGCCTTTTAGAGTTATTTCCCTTCGTAGTTCTTGTTTCAGCTGAGGCGATGGCCCTGGCCGGGGGTATACGTGCCCCACTGGGCACTTTGTCTAGTTTTTTAGCTCACCGTCACGTAGTGACAAGGTGAGCTTTTGGGATCACTTTTTGTCCGTCGTCCGTCGTGCGTCCGTCCGTGCGTCCGTCCGTGCGTGCGTCCGTGCGTGCGTAAACAATTTCTTCAAACGACATCTCCTCCTAAACCACTGAGCGGATTTTGACCAAACCTCACAGGAATGATCCTTATGTGGTCCCCTTTCAAAGTTGTTCAAATGGTTCCGGTCCGTTGCACATATAGGTCACAGGAGCCAAAAATGGATTTTTTTCACCCAAAACTTAAAAAATCTTCTTCTCTGAAACTGCAAGGCCCAGGTCTTTGATATTTGGTATGAAGCTTCATCTAGTGGACCCCTACCAAGATTGTTCAAATTATAGTGCTGAGGCCAAAAATGCCCCCGCCCCGGGGCCCTTTGGTTTTACATGGGCTTATATAGGGATAATCTTTAAAAATCTTCTTCTCTGAAACTGCAAGGCCCAGGTCTTTGATATTTGGTATGAATCTTCATCTGTTGGACCCCTACCAAGATTGTTCAAATAATAGTGCTGGGGCCAAAGATGCCCCTGCCCCGGGGCTCTTTGGTTTTACATAGGCTTATATAGGGAAAATCTTTAAAAATCTTCTTCTCTGAAACTGCAAGGCCCAGGTCTTTGATATTTGGTATAAAGCTTCATCCAGTGGACCCCTACCAAGATTGTTCAAATTATAGTGCTGGGGCCAAAAATGCCCCAGCCCCTGGGGCCCTTTGGTTTTACATTGGCTTATATAGGGAAAATCTTAAAAAATCTTCTTCTCTGAAACTGCAAGGCCCAGGTCTTTGATATTTGGTATGAATCTTCATCTGTTGGACCCCTACCAAGATTGTTCAAATTATAGTGCTGGGGCCAAAAATGCCCCCGCCCTGGGGCCCTTTGGTTTTACATGGGCTTATATAGGGAGAATCTTTAAAAATCTTCTTCTCTGAAACTGCAAGGCCCAGGTCTTTGATATTTGGTATGAATCTTCATCTGTTGGACCCCTACCAAGATTGTTCAAATTATAGTGCTGGGGCCAAAGATGCCCCTGCCCCGGGGCCCTTTGGTTTTACATGGGCTTATATAGGGAAAATCTTTAAAAATCTTCTTATCTGAAACTGCAAGGCCCAGGTCTTTGATATTTGGTATGAATCTTCATCTGTTGGACCCCTACCAAGATTGTTCAAATTATAGTGCTGGGGCCAAAAATTCCCCCGCCCTGGGGCCCTTTGGTTTTACATAGGCTTATATAGGGAAAACCTTTAAAAATCTTCTTCTCTGAAACCGCAAGGCCCAGGTCTTTGATATTTGGTATGAATCTTCATCTAAAGGACCCCTACCAAGATTGTTCAAATTATAGTGCTGGGGCCAAAAATGCCCCAGCCCCAGGGCCCTTTGGTTTTACATGGGCTTATATTGGGAAAATCTTTAAAAAAACTTCTTCTCTGAAACTGCAGGGCCCAGGTCTTTGCTTTTTGGTATGAAGCTTCATCTAGTGGACCCCTACCAAGACTGTTCAAATTATAGTGCTGGGGCCAAAAATGCCCCCTCCCCGGGGCCCATTTGGGTTTACATAGGCTTATATAGGGAAAATCTTTAAAAATCTTCTTCTCTGAAACTGCAGGGCCCAGGTCTTTGATATTTGGTATAAAGCTTCATCCAGTGGACCCCTACCAAGATTGTTCAAATTATAGTGCTGGGGCCAAAAATGCCCCCGCCCCTGGGGCCCTTTGGTTTTACATTGGCTTATATAGGGAAAATCTTTAAAAATCTTCTTCTCTGAAACTGCAAGGCCCAGGTCTTTGATATTTGGTATGAATCTTCATCTGTTGGACCCCTACCAAGATTGTTCAAATTATAGTGCTGGGGCCAAAAATGCCCCGCCCTGGGGCCCTTTGGTTTTACATGGGCTTATATAGGGAAAATCTTTAAAAATCTTCTTCTCTGAAACTGCAAGGCCCAGGTCTTTGATATTTGGTATGAATCTTCATCTGTTGGACCCCTACCAAGATTGTTCAAATTATAGTGCTGGGGCCAAAGATGCCCCAGCCCCGGGGCCCTTTGGTTTTACATGGGCTTATACAGGGAAAATCTTTAAAAATCTTCTTCTCTGAAACTGCAAGGCGCAGGTCTTTGATATTTGGTATGAATCTTCATCTGTTGGACCCCTACCAAGATTGTTCAAATTATAGTGTTGGGGCCAAAAATTCCCCCGCCCTGGGGCCCTTTGGTTTTACATAGGCTTATATAGGGAAAACCTTTAAAAATCTTCTTCTCTGAAACCGCAAGGCCCAGGTCTTTGATATTTGGTATGAATCTTCATCTAAAGGACCCCTACCAAGATTGTTCAAATTATAGTGCTGGGGCCAAAAATGCCCCAGCCCCAGGGCCCTTTGGTTTTACATGGGCTTATATTGGGAAAATCTTTAAAAAAAACTTCTTCTCTGAAACTGCAGGGCCCAGGTCTTTGCTTTTTGGTATGAAGCTTCATCTAGTGGACCCCTACCAAGACTGTTCAAATTATAGTGCTGGGGCCAAAAATGCCCCCTCCCCGGGGCCCATTTGGGTTTACATAGGCTTATATAGGGAAAATCTTTAAAAATCTTCTTCTCTGAAACTGCAGGGCCCAGGTCTTTGATATTTGGTATAAAGCTTCATCCAGTGGACCCCTACCAAGATTGTTCAAATTATAGTGCTGGGGCCAAAAATGGCCCCGCCCCTGGGGCCCTTTGGTTTTACATTGGCTTATATAGGGAAAATCTTTAAAAATCTTCTTCTCTGAAACTGCAAGGCCCAGGTCTTTGATATTTGGTATGAATCTTCATCTGTTGGACCCCTACCAAAATTGTTCAAATTATAGTGCTGGGGCCAAAGATGCCCCCGCCCCGGGGCCCTTTGGTTTTACATGGGCTTATATAGGGAAAATCTTTAAAAATCTTCTTCTCTGAAACTGCAAGGCCCAGGTCTTTGATATTTGGTATGAATCTTCATCTGTTGGACCCCTACCAAGATTGTTCAAATTATAGTGCTGGGGCCAAAAATTCCCCCGCCCTGGGGCCCTTTGGTTTTACATAGGCTTATATAGGGAAAACCTTTAAAATCTTCTTCTCTGAAACCGCAAGGCCCAGGTCTTTGATATTTGGTATGAATCTTCATCTAAAGGACCCCTACCAAGATTGTTCAAATTATAGTGCCGGGGCCAAAAATGCCCCAGCCCCAGGGCCCTTTGGTTTTACATAGGCTTATATAAGGAAAATCTTTAAAAAAAACTTCTTCTCTGAAACTGCAGGGCCCAGGTCTTTGCTTTTTGGTATGAAGCTTCATCTAGTGGACCCCTACCAAGACTGTTCAAATTATAGTGCTGGGGCCAAAAATGCCCCCTCCCCGGGGCCCATTTGGGTTTACATAGGCTTATATAGGGAAAATCTTTAAAAATCTTCTTCTCTGAAACGTCAGGGCCCAGGTCTTTGATATTTGGTATGAAGCTTCATCTTGTGGACCTCTATCAAGATTGCTCAAATTATAGCCCTGGGGCCAAAAATGCCCCCGCCCCTGGGCCCTTTGGTTTTAGCTCACCTGTCACGTAGTGATAAGGTGAGCTTTTGGGATCACTTTTTGTCCGTCGTCCGTCGTGCGTCCGTGAGTGCGTGCGGGCGTGCGTCCGTAAACTTTTCTTCAAACGACATCTCCTCCTAAACCACTGATCGTATTTTGACCAAACTTCACAGGAATGATCCTTAGGTGGTCCCCTTTCAAAGTTGTTCAAATGGTTCCGGTCCGTTGCATATATAGGTCACAGTAGCCAAAAATAGATTTTTTTCACCGCAAACTTAAAAAATGTTCTTCTCTGAAACCACAAGGCCCAGGTCTTTGATATTTGGTATGAAGCTTCATCTAGTGGACCCCTACCAAGATTGTTCAAATTATAGTGCTGGGGCCAAAAATGCCCCCGCATGGGGGCCCTTTGGTTTTACATGGGCTTATATAGGGAAAATCTTTAAAAATCTTCTTCTCTGAAACCGCAAGGCCCAGGTCTTTGATATTTGGTATGAAGCTTCATCTAGTGGACCCCTACCAAAATTGTTCAAATTATAGTGCTGGAGCTAAAAATGCCCCCGCACGGGGGCCCTTTGGTTTTACATGGGCTTATATAGGGAAAATCTTGAAAAATCTTCTTCTCTGAAACCGCAAGGCCCAGGTCTTTGATATTTGGTATGAAGCTTCATCTAGTGGACCCCTACCAAGATTGTTCAAATTATAGTGCTGGGGCCAAAAATGCCCCCGCACGGGGGCCCTTTGGTTTTACATGGGCTTATATAGGGAAAATCTTTAAAAATCTTCTTCTCTTTTACCACAAGGCCCAGGTCTTTGATATTTGGTATGAAGCTTCATCTAGTGGACCCCTACCAAGATTGTTCAAATTATAGTGCTGGGGCCGAAAATGCCTCCGCACCAGGGCCCTTTTGTTTTACATAGGCTTATATAGGGAAAATCTTTAAAAATCTTCTTCTCTGAAACCGCAAGGCCCAGGTCTTTGATATTTAGTATGAAGCTTCATCTAGTGGACCCCTACCAAGATTGTTCAAATTATAGTGCTGGAGCTAAAAATGCCTCCCACACGGGGGCCCTTTGGTTTTACATGGGCTTATATAGGGAAAATCTTTAAAAATCGTCTTCTCTGAAACCGCAAGGCCCAGGTCTTTGATATTTGGTATGAAGCTTCATCTAGTGGACCCCTACCAAGATTATTCAAATTATAGTGCTGGGGCCAAAAATGCCCCCGCACCAGGGCCCTTTTGTTTTACATAGGCTTATATAGGGAAAATCTTGAAAAATCTTCTTCTCTGAAACTGCAAGGCCCAGGTCTTTGATATTTGGTATGAAGCTTCATCTTGTGGACCTCTACCAAGATTGTTCAAATTATAGCCCTGGGGCCAAAAATGTCCCCGCTCCGGGGCCCTTGGGTTTTACATAGACGTATATAGGGAAAATCTTGAAAAATCTTCTTCTTTGAAACCACAAGGCTTAGGTCTTCGATATTTGTTTTGAAGCTTCAGCTAGTGGACCTCTATAAAGATTGTTCAATTTACCGGTATAGCCCTGAGACCAAAAATGCCTCCGCCATGTGGCCCTTTGGTTTTACATAGACTTATATAGGGAAAATCTTTAAAAATCATCTTCTCTGAAACACAAGGCTTAGGTCTTTGATATTTGTTATGAAGCTTCAGCTAGTGGACCTCTACCAAGATTGTTCAAATTATAGCCCTGGGGCCAAAAATGCCCCTGCTCCGGGGCCCTTTGGTTTAACATAGACTTATATAGGGAAAATCTTGTTTTACATAGACTTCCATATGCAGGGTAAACCTTTAAAATCTTCTCTGAAACCACAAAGCCCAGGTGTTTCATATTCGATATGAAGCTTCATCTTGTGGACCTCTACCAAGATTGTTCAAATTATAGACCTGGGGCCAAAATTGACCCTGCCCGGGGCCCACTTGTTATACATTGGATCAGGTGAGCGAACCAGGGCCCTCTGGGCCCTCTTGTTTTTCTTATTTCTGCTCCAAGACATAGGTTGTGGGTACTCCTTAGAACCGCCTCAATGAGGCCATCCTAATGAGCACCCACAACTTATCTTTTGAGTATAAATAAGACTCATTTCACAAATTTTCATCAGAAAATTAACCGGTTTGAAGGGATATTACAGAATGCACTATGCCACATGGATGTGTTATTGTAATGCTACATCTGAAATTTCAAGAGTAGCTGAGTAGACTGGTGTATGTTGTATCTGACTGCAACCTTGTGATGATGGACATATGTGGCATTATATATTAATACATGTACTAGCTTTTCACATACAAATACCACATAAATTAGATACTACTTTAAATCTTTAATGACTTTGATACAGACGGTTCATATACCAAGTTAATTCAGACTCATTCTGGAGTTCACAGCAAATTCTTTCAATAGGTCCAGCTATCCATGTTTTGGATTTTAGCATGAAAAAAGGAATGTTGTTTTTATACATTAATGAGTACACATAACATTTCTTTATTTTATTGAAGATCGGAAATATATCTTCAAGTCACCTCTGTGTGCATCATGGCCTGACACTATGAATGACTGTCTGTAGTTCAAATTACCCCAATCTTGAATAATTATTCATGGTCTCGGAGGAATTCGAACTATTGAAGTTTCACTACATATCTAACGTCATTATGGTTCATTACATGCTCTCGCATTATGATACATGCTTTTATTCATAAATAAAATTTCTAAAGTGTGTAATGGTGTCCTGTGTTGACTTGTTATGGTTTCCTTGGTGACCAGTTACCACAGTAACAAAACAGTACACTCCAAACTCTTTACAACACTTTTGTTGGGGTCCATGGCAGAAACAATGTTAGCGTTATATCGAAACGAAAATGAATAGATTGAAAAGAGAAAAAAAATGATTATTTATGGAAAAGTGAGTGAAATTGAAGAATCAGAAGAAATGAAAATATATCTGCCACCTGCTGGAAAGGGAATGGGAACATTTTCAGGGGAGGCAACTCCTGCAAAAATATTTTTGTCTCCCCTGTCAATAGGAGTCAACTCTTAAAGGAAAGAATTTGCTCCTGAGGAGCAAATTCTTTCCATTAAGAGCAGACCTCTTTTTCAGTGGGACAGGGTTTATAGAAAAGTGAACAGGAAGTCCTGAAAGTTGTCTCCCTTTGAAAAATGGAGGAAATTTCTGCCAGATGTCCCCATTACCCTTAAAGCCAGTGTCACCTGGATACCTTCACATGCTGCATGCACCTGATCACCCCAATATATTTTAAGCAGAATATATGTGTACAGGTCTTTTTAGTCTAGTTTTAATGTGTTGAATGTTAATCATTGGGTCTCTCATCACTGGGGGTTAGAGCCTTGCTAGGGTCACATGAGCCAACAATTTTTCCGTAACAGAAGGTCAGGTGGTTTGAAAAAAGGTATTATGTTACTCCCTTTGGCATCCGTCTGTAAACTTTTCATTTCCGTATAACTCCTCCTACATTTTACATCCGATCAAGCTAAAACTTGATATATAGTTAGACCATGATGTGGAGCAGCACATATTGTTTCAAGGTTAGGGTCAGCCATTTATGATGCCCCGTTGAAAATTTCTGTAAACATTTTGTTTCCGGATAACTCATACATTTTACATATCTATTGTTAGACCATGATGTGGAGCAGCGCATATTGTTTCGAGGTTACTGTCCATCAAATACATACCTGTGATTATTCTTTTAACGGTATGAGGGAGATTTGCCATTGTGGTGAGGGAGATGTAAAGAATACATAGGGAAATTATCAGTTCAAATGAGGGATACTCCAAAATTATACTAAAATAGTGTAAATTGGCCAAAAGTTAGCATCAAAATGAGGGAGTCTCCCTCCTGATGAGGGAGGTATCACAGGTTTGCAAATATTAAGAGCTATGCTTCTTTGAAAAGTTCTGTAAACTTTTGGTTTTTAGCTAATTCCTTCCACAATTTAGATCCAATCAAGCTGAAACTTGATACATGTATATAGTTTGACCATGATTTGGAGCAGTGCATATTATTTCAAGGTTGCAGTCCACATGACGCTAATGGAGTTATGCCCCTCTGAAAATTTCTTCAAACATTTTGTTTCTGGCTACAATAGCTGACACTTGATATATAGTTAGACAAGCACATATTGTTTTGAGGTTACCTTCCACCAAATATTTATAGAGTTTTGAAAATTTCTGTAAACATTTAGTTTCCAGCGAAGTCCTCCTGCATTTTAGATCCGATCAAGCTGAAACTTGATTTATAGCTGGACAATGACATTGAGCAGTGTATATTGTTTCATGGTTTTGGTCCACCAGATATTAAAGTTACGTCCCTTAAAAATTTCTGTAAACATTTGTTTCCAGTTAACTCCTCCTACAGTTAACATTCAAGCAGAAACTTTATTATGTCTCCCCCGAAAAAATTTTTTTCGGAGAGACATATTGTTTTTCCCCCGGGCGTCTGTCTGTCTGTCCGTCTGTCTGTCTGTCCGTCTGTCCGTCTGTCTGTCTGTCACACATTCGTGTCCGCTCTGTAACTTGAAAACCGTTCGAGCTATCTTCACGAAACTTCGTATAAATATTAATCAGCATTAGACGACGTGCAGTGCGCAAGAACCATAACTCTCACATTTATACTTTTTGAATTATCTCCCTTGGAAGTTTGTTGGTATGTATATATGTATGGGCAAATCCTGTCCGGTCAATAACTTTCTTATTTTTTGATGGATTTTAAAATTACTCGGCAGAAATATTAACAACCATAAGACGATGTGTGGTGCGCATGAGGCAGGCCGGTACCTCAAAGGTCAAGGTCATACTTAGAGGTCAAAGGTCAAAAAAGGGGCCTTTTTTTCGTATTTGGTCAATAACTTTCTTATTTTGAGATGGATTTTAAAATTACTTGGCATAATTATTAACAACCATAAGACAATGTGTGGTGCGCATGAGGCAGGTCGGTTCCTCAAAGGTCAAGGTCATATTTAGAGGTCAAAGGTCAAAAAAGGGGCCTTTTTTTCGTATTTGGTCAATAACTTTCTAATTTTGAGATGGATTTTAAAATTACTTGGCATAATTATTAACAATCATGAGACGATGTGTGGTGCACATGAGGCAGGTTGGTACCTCAAAGGTCAAGGTCATACTTAGAGGTCAAAGGTAAAAAAGTTGGCCTTTTTTCGTATTTGGTCAATAACTTTCTTATTTTGAGATGGATTTTGAAATCACATGGCAGAAATGTGAACCAATATAAGGCGATGTGTTGCGCGCATGACCCAGGTTGGTACCTCAAAGGTCAAGGTCATACTTAGAGGTCAAAGGTAAAAAAGGGGCCTTTTTTCGGGTTTTGTCAATAACTTGCCTATTTTTAAATAGAATTTGAAGTTACTTGGCAAACATGTTAACTATCATGGGACGATGTGTTGCATGCATGATTCAGTTTGGTACCTAAAATGTCAAGGTCATACATAGAGGTCAAATAAAAAGGGGCCTTTTTTCGTGTTTGGTCTATAACTTTCTTATTTTTAGATGGATTTTGAAATTGCTAGGCAGAAATGTTAACCACCATGAGATGATGTGTTGCACACATGACCCAGTGTAATACCTGAAAGGTCAAGGTCATACATAGAGGTTAAAGGTAAAAAAGGGCCTTTTTTGTGTTCTGTCAATAACTTTCTACTTATGCCCCCAACTTTGAAAAAGTTGGAGGGGCATATTGGTTCTGGTTCGTTCGTCTGTTCGTCCGTTCGTCCGTCAGTTGCGCTTTTGATGCATAGCATAACTAAAGAACCGTGTATGCTAGGGTTTTAAAATGTCATATATGGATTCCTCATGGAAAATTAGCTTATGCATATTTTTTTTCTTGTCCGGATTATGCCCCCTTCAAGAGTTATTGCCCTTTGATTTTTTTTTTAATAAAATCTTGTCAGCAAGATATCTCAAAAACTATTGGAGCTAGACCCTTGAAAGTTGGTGAATATATTGATGGTGATGAGTAGATGAACTGATTAACTTTTGACAAAATTCCAAAAATACTTTGTGAGTTATGGCCCTTTGTCATTTTGGTAATTTGTGCCCATTGTAATGTATGCTAAAAGTGATGCATAGCATAACTTTAGAACCGTGTATGCTAGGGTTTTGAAATTTCATATATGGATTCCTCATGGAAAATTAGCTGACGCATATTTTTTTTCTCATCCGGAATATGCCCCTTTCAATAGTTATTGCCCTTTGAAATTTTTTTAATAAAATCTTGTCAGCAAGATATCTCAAAAACTATTGGAGCTAGAGCCTTGAAAGTTGGTGAATAGATTGTTAGTGATGAGTAGATGAACTGATTAACTTATAACAAAATTCCGAAAAATACTTAGTGAGTTATGGCCCTTTGTCATTTTGGTAATTTGTGCCCATTGTAATGTATGCTAAAAGTGACGCAGAGCATAACTTTAGAACCGTGTATGCTAGGGTTTTGAAATTTCATATATGGATTCCTCATGAAAAATTAGCAGACGCATATTTTTTTTCTCGTCCGGATTATGCCCCTTTCAAGAGTTATTGCCCTTTGAAATTTTTTTAATAAAATCTTGTCAGCAAAATATCTCAAACACTATTGGAGCTAGACCCTTGAAAGTTGTTGAGTATATTGGTGGTGATGAGTATATGAACTGATTAACTTTTGACAAAATTCCGAAAAATACTTTGCGAGTTATGGCCCTTTGTCATTTTGGTAATTTGTGCCCATTGTAATGAATGCTAAAAGTGATGCATAGCAGAACTTTAGAACTGTGTATGCTATGGTTTTGAAATTTCATATATGCATTCCTAATGGAAAATAAGCTGACGCGTATTTTTTTTCTCATCCGGATTATGCCCCTTTCAAGAGTTATTGCCCTTTGAATTTTTTTTAATAAAATCTTGTCAGCAAGATATCTCAAAAACTATTGGAGCTAGAGGCTTGAAAGTTGGACCATGAGTCATGTGCAAGACCTGGGTCAATAACTTCCTTATTCTTTGATGGATTATGAAATTACTTGGCAGAAATGTTAACCATCATGAGACGATGTGTTATACCGCAAAGGTCAAGGCCATACTTAGAGGTCAAAGGTAAAAAAGTGCTTTTTTTGTTTACGGCCAATAACTTTTTTATTTTTCTATGAACATTTTTAAAGTTACTATGCAGAAATGTTCATCTTCAGTATATGATGTGTTGCACACAAGACCCAGCTCAATACCTCCAATGTCAAGGTTATACTTAGCAGTCAAAAACGGGGGAGACATCTGTGTTTTTGTAGAAAAACAAATTCTAGTTATATACAGTTAAACAATCATCGATTTTTTCGTTTCTGGCTTTTGTTGCTGATTTCAGCCGGTACATCACAATGGGAAAGTTGTAGACCTCACCCTCTGCCAACTTCTCCAGCAAGTCTCAAGTTTCTGCGATAGTTTGTTTGATTTGAGGTTTAACATCCCTGTCAACACTGTATAGGTCATTTTGGAGATGTTGCTTCCAATTTTGTGGGATTTTTACCCGACATTGAGATGAAATCACATCTCTCACCCTGCCGCCCAATGAAACCAATGGGGTTTATTCTATGTTTGGGGTATAAATATCACAAATTTTCATCAGAAAAATCACCATTTTTGAGGTTTGAAAAATGTACTATATCACACGGATATGTTATCGTAATGTGCCTGAGACAACCAAGATTTTCATGCCTTGGTTCAATACATGTTTTAGGCATGAGGGCAAAATTGAACCCTAATCTGTACTTGTATTTGAAAGGGAAAACAGGTCAGGAAATACATTGTGAGTTGACCAATGTTTATGGGACTTCTGCACCATCGTATGCACAAGTTAAATTCTGGGTTGGGGAATTCAAATGTGGTAGAACGTCTTTGGAAGACGAAACCAGGTCTGGATGCCCATCTGATGCCAGCTACAAAGAAATGTGTAACAAAGTATGGGATATTGTGTACTCTGATAGGTGAATTAAGTTGGAAGAAATAGCAAATCCATTACACATTTCACATGGTAGTGTTTCAACAACTTTACATGATCGCTTGGGTATGCTCAAGCTAACACCCTTTTTACCACGGAAAAGGGAAGAAACACTATAACAACAGAAGATGAAACTTGAAACTTCAAAGAAGGTAACCTACTGAAACAGACATTACATTCACCAAAACTGTGGCGTCTAGATTGTTCACAATGTTTTTCTATGATTTGACCTACTGGCCTACATTTCAAACCGACATGGCCCATATCCAAACTTGACCAAGAAAGTGTCATGATGATCATTCTGACCAAGTTTGATCACATCAAATAGATCAGCTCTAACTGATTTGTTGGACGGGTTTTTTTTAAAAAAAATCCGTCCTTTGAAATAGCGATGTCCGGGCGGGCGGGCGTCCTGCGGGCGGGCGGGCGGGCGTCGTCCCAGGTTTACCTTTTGGTTAACCTTTTTCCAAAGTGATATTTTTCATCTATTCTGTAGCAGATTGTTTTAATATCAGGACTGATGCATAAGTGGAGGTACTGCTTTCATGTATTATCCATAAATGGCGCAAAAGACTAAAATTTTGTCGGAAATTGTCATTTTTCAAACTTGTGTTTTTCAGGTTTACCTTTTGGTTAACCTTTTTTCAAATGCCAGTGTAGTGGATAGAGTGCTGGACTACGAATCCTATTGTTGACTATGAATCTGAGGGGCGTGAGTTCAAACCCCGGTGGAGACATTTTTTTTTTTTTTGTTCTTTTTTATGCCCCCGCGTATTCGGAGAATACCGGAAGGGCATTAAGTTTTACCCCTGTCCGTCCGTCCGTTCGTCCATTCGTTCGTCCGGTGACATCGTGTCCGGGCCATAACTCCTAAACCGTATGGAATATATTCATGAAACTTCACAGGTGCATTCATCACACTGAGACGATGTGTCATGAACAAGGAAGACAACTCTTGCATTTTTAGTTTTTGGATTATCTGCCCTTGATGCATATATTTTATGATTGATTTGAAGTACATTTGTAATATTTTTATCCCCTCGCACAACATAGTTGTGAGGGGGGATATAGCATAACTTCACACAAATGTTCCTTATAAAAAAATCTCGAGCGAGTTCGACTTTCAAGGTCATGACCTCAGGTCAAGGTCACTGTGGCTATTTTTAGAAAAACTTTGTCATCGCTCTAGCGCCTAGATTTCTTCACCAATTTCATTATAACTTCACACAAATGTTCCTTATAAAAAAATCTCGAGGTGTTAGACTTTCAAGGTCATGACCTCAAGGTCAAGGTCACTGTGGCTATTTTTAGAAAAACTTTGTCGTCGCTCTAGCGCCTACATTTCTTCACCAATTTCAATATAACTTCACACAAATGTTCCTTATAAAAAATCGTGAGCGAGTTCGACTTTCAGGTTCATGACCTCAAGGTCAAGGTCACTGTGGCTATTTTTAGAAAAACTTTGTCATCGCTCTATCGCCTACATTTCTTCACTGATTTCAATATAACTTCACACAAATGTTTCTTATGACAATATCTCAAGCGAGTTTGACTTTCAAGGTCATGACCTCAAGGTCAAGGTCACTGTGGCTATTTTTAGAAAAACTTTGTCATGGCTCTAGCGCCTTCATTTCTCCACTGATTTCAATATAACTTCACACAAATGTTTCTTATGACAATATCTCGAGCGATTTGACTTTCAAGGTCATGACCTCAAGGTCAAGTTCACTGTGGCTATTTTTAGAAAAACTTTGTCATCGCTCCAGCGCCTACATTTCTTCACTGATTTCAATATTACTTCACACATATGTTTCTTATGACAATATCTCGAACGAGTTCGACTTTCAAGGTCATGACCTCAAGGTCAAGGTCACTGTGGCTATTTTTAGAAAAACTTTGTTATCGCTCTAGCGCGTACATTTCTTAACTGATTTCAATATAACTTCACACAAATGTTCCTTATGACAATATCTCGTGCGATTTCGACTTTCAAGGTCAAGGTCACTGTGGCTATTTTTAGAAAAATTTTGTAATCACTCTAGCGCCTATATTTCTTCACCGATTTCAATATAACTTCACACAAATGTTCCTTATGACAATATCTCTAGCGATTTCCACTTTCAAGGTCAAGGTCACTGTGGCTATTTTTAGAAAAACTTTGTCATCACTCTAGTGCTTACATTTCTTCACCGATTTCAATATAACTTCACACAACTGTTCCATATGACAATATCTCAAGCCATTTCGACTTTCAAGGTCAAGGTCACCATGGCTATTTTTTGAAAAACTTTGTCATCGCTCTAGCGACTACATTTCTTCACTGATTTCAATATAACTTCACACAAATGTTCCTTATGACAATACCTTGAGCGAGTTTGACTTTCAAGGTCAAGGTCACTGTGGCTATTTTGAGAAAAACTTTGTCATGGCTCTAGCGCTTACATTTCTTCACCGATTTCAGTATAATTTCTCACAAATGTTTCTTATGACAATATCTCGAGCTATTTCAACTTTCAAGGTCAAGGTCACTGTGGCTATTTTTAGAAAAACTTTGTCATCGCTCTAGTGCCTATATTTATTGATGGATGTTAATAGAACTTCACACAAATGTTTCTTATGATAACATCTCGAGTTGCTTTGACTTTCAAGGTCATGACCTCAAGGTCAAGGTCACTGTGGCTATTTTTAGAAAAACTTTGTCATCGCTCTACTGCCTACACTTATGATTTTAATATAATTTATGATTGATTTGAAGTACAATTGTTATATTTTTTATGAATGGCATTTGGCGGGGGCATCCGTGTCCTATGGACACTTTTTCTAGTTTTTTTTCTTTCTTTTTTCATTCTTTTTTTTTCGAAAAAGGTAATATCATAACATTTGGATAAACAAAATGCAAAAACTGTACTGAAAAAAAACCCGTCCATAATGCCATTAGGCATTTTTCTTGTTGAGTAATAAATCATAGTTTGGAGATGAGTTGTAAAGTAGATCAAATCACGAGCGCATCGCGCGCGTGATTTGTCTACTTACAACTGACCGACAAACTATGATTTATTACTCAACAAATCACAAACTAGAGCTGATCTTTTTCCATTCTAACAGGCTGACAATCGGCAATAATGCTGTTGTTTCCTTCAAAATCTCAACTTTTTGTTAGAAGAAATCCCGTTAAAATTAGCGACTGAAACACATGCATTTATATCCTTTTCTGACGTTTTCGATGCGAGAAAATGACGTTACACCGTCTTACGTCAAGGAAATAGACTAGTGACGTCATAAATTGGCAGTTTTTAATGACGTCACTCGTCACGCTCTTGTCGTGATTTTTAGCTCACCGTTACGTAGTGACGAGGTGAGCTTTTGGGATCACTTTTTGTCCGTCGTGCGTGCGTGCGTGCGTCCGTGCGTAAACAATTTCTTCAAACGACATCTCCTCCTAAACCACTGAGCGGATTTTGACCAAACTTCACAGGAATGAACCTTAGGTGGTCCCCTTTCAAAGTTGTTCGAATGGTTCCGGTCCGTTGCACATATAGGTCACAGGAGCCAAAAATCGATTTTTTTCACCGAAAACTTCTCTGAAACTGCAAGGCCCAGGTCTTTGATATTTGGTATGAAGCTTCATCTAGTGGACCCCTACCAAGATTGTTCAAATTATAGTGCTGGGGCCAAAAATGCCCCCGCCCCGGGGCCCTTTGGTTTTACATGGGCTTATATAGGGAAAATCTTTAAAAATCTTCTTCTCTGAAACTGCAAGGCCCAGGTCTTTGATATTTGGTATGAAACTTCATCTGGTGGACCCCTACCAAGATTGTTCAAATTATTGTGCTGGGGCCAAAGATGCCCCCACCCCGGAGCCCTTTGGTTTTACATGGGCTTATATAGGGAAAATCTTTAAAAATCTTCTTCTCTGAAACCGCAAGGCCCAGGTCTTTGATATTTGGTATGAATCTTCATCTTATGGACCCCTACCAAGATTGTTCAAATTATAGTGCTGGGGCCAAAAATGCCCCTGCCCCGGGGCCCTTTGGTTTTACATAGGCTTATATAGGGAACATCTTGAAAAATCTTCTACTCTGAAACCACAAGGCCTAGGTCTTTGACATTTGGTATGAAGCTTCAGCTAGTGGACCTCTACCAAGATTGTTCAAATTATAGCCCTGGGGCCACAAATGCCCCCGCCCCAGGGCCCTTTGGTTTTACATAGACTTATAATAGAGATAATCTTTGAAAATCTTCTTCACTGAAACAACAAGGCCCAGGTCTTTGATATTTGGTGTGAAGCTTCATCTAGTGGACCTCTATCAAGATTGTTTAAATTATAGCCCTGAGGCCAAAAATGCCCCTGCCCCGGGGCCATTTGGTTTCACATAGGCTTATGTAAGGAATATCTTTAAAAAAAATCTTCTCTGAAACCCCAAGGCCCAGGTCTTTGATATTTGTTGTGTAGCTTCATCTAGTGGACCTTTGCCAAGATTGTCCAAATAATAGCCTTTGTTGATATTTGGTATGAAGCTTCACCTTTTTAGACCTCCCTCAACATTATGCACATTATAACCCTGAGGTCAACAATGGCCCTCCCCGGGGCCCACTTGTTACTCTATGGATCAGGTGAGCGATCCAGGGCCATCATGGTCCTCTTGTTTGTAGAATAAAACAGTTATTTTCCATTGCCTATATAGGCGCGCTGTGTTAGAATGATGATTAGACCAAAACTATGACGTCTAGAATACTGTTCACAAGAAAAACTTTATACATGGACGACTGTTGTCAGTGGCATATTATTGTAACATGAACATTACTGTAATGAACACACAGTGAACCCCATTTTATACAGAGAAAGGGACATACACTTTGTTCCAAAACATCCGACTACCCCGCCCTTGTGCTTTGAGGTGGTGTTCCATTGCTAACTCTTGAACAACATGACTACTGAAACAACATTGATGTGTTCCCCAATGTGGTGACTACGTGAACCCAAGTTACAGTGCTGTTCAATATTTCGCTAAAAAAATCTGGCAAGTCCTGCGTAAAAATATATATACATGCATGCAGATATTGATGGATCGCGAGACCACATGGCCCAATTCAGGAATTTGTACATTTCCTCTGGCCTCTCTCGCATGTCAGTTATTTACTTGTAGTTCAGTTTTAAGTCCGAGTTAACTAAGGAAATGGAAGGGTTTATACAATGAAAATGACCAAGACAAGGCATCGATTATGCGTTCAGTCGCCTTATTAGAAGACATGATCGAATGTACTTTTGTACTCGTAAGTCTAGCAGCCCAGATGTGAAGATCAATTACAAATGACTCTGAGCACATGTTCAAACGGTAGTAAGAGATGGATAGTGGAATCAAGTTTCCAGCATTTTTACCTTTGAAGATGACAATAA
Source organism: Lucinisca nassula (assembly GCA_963580285.1). NCBI lineage: Eukaryota > Metazoa > Mollusca > Bivalvia > Lucinida > Lucinidae > Lucinisca > Lucinisca nassula. The sequence continues at coordinate 72,818,862 of OY757011.1, read as the reverse complement.
TGAAACCGAAGGACCCAAGAAGGGTTGAGTTAAAACACTGGTAATTTGTAGTCCCTTCAAAAGGAAGTGTTGGGATCATGTGACCTAGGTTAAAGGCATTTATTCTGTAACAGTAAAACACACCGTGTGTCCATAATTGTTTTATTGCCCCCTGTGATATACTGACTATAGCAGATCAAAGGCGGCCCTTAATAGGGTGATTAGTAGCTCTTGTTGAATCCCCTGACTGAGACACTTAAGGGGAAAATCAATAATGTACACCAGTCAACAGTAAGTAATTTATTGATTTTCCCCAAGGCGGCCCCTTACCTGTTGAAGACAGAGGACTTCTCTCCAGTGAACACTGAGGGCTACATGATATTATGTAATGAAATGATAGTCCTCAATAATCAAGAATAAATGCCTTTAAATAGAATTTCGAAAACTGACTCGTGCGGTAATGCAAGAACGATCTGCAATCAAAATGTATGAGGGTATTCCAATGGGTACGAATTGCGCACCCCTTGTGGCTGATTTGTTTTTTGTTTTGTTACGAAAGAGACTTCATGATATCCCTTTCCATTGAAAACCAATCTGAAATCCTTGAAGCCTTTAACTCGACTTCTAGATATTTGGATGATTTATTAAATATTGACAATACCTATTTGATGGTTTGATTAGAACTTCAGTTAAATAAAGCAAATTCTTCTGATACCGGGACCCCTAGGGGAATTGTCTGGTTCTCTTTAATTGCTGCAATCTGATGGACTGTTTTTCAGAACAAAACTTCAGTTTAGAACCCCAAAAGGCGAGCTATATTGTCTTCTGACAACTCTTGTTGAACTTGTCATCAGTATAAGTCCTTCAGTAATGATTTGGACTTCCTTAACTTTCGAAATTGTTAGCTCAGGTGAGCGATATAGGACATTCATGGTCCTCTTGTTTCTGTTTGTTCCATGTAAAATCAAAGCTCTGACAGCTCTGGTGGATCGATTGTCTCCTGATTGTAGACTGTAACAAGATGTGTTTGTGAAACAATGATGCCCCCGGACAGCGCATGTTGTTATGGCCAATGTTAATGCTTTTAAAAATTTTGAAAAAAATAGGTCAAAGGTCAAGTTCAAGGTCACGAGATCAAAAATTATGGTACCACTGGAAAGGTCTTGTGATAAGGTATACACATGTGAAATATGAAAGCTCTATCTATTACCATTCAAAAGTTATGCCCAATGTTAAGGTTTTTGTAGACAGACAAACGGACAAACGGACAAACAGACAGACAGACCAAAAACTATATGCCCCCGAATCTCTTAGATTCCGAGGGCATAAAAATGGTCCTGAGCGGGGCTGTTCACTGTTTAGTTTAAAGGGAATGGGAACACCTGGGAGATTTTCCCCGCCATTTTTTAAAGGGAGACAACTTTCCGGACATCCTGTTTCCTTTTCTATAAGCCCTGTCCCGCTGAAAAAGGGGTGTGTCCTTAAAGGAAAGAATTTGCTCCCTATTGACATGGGAGACAAAAATACTTTTGCAGGAGTTGCCTCCCCTGAAGCTGTTCCCATTCCCCATTAGCCTTAATTCCTGAGAGGATTTCACATGTTCACCAGGTAAGTAAATCTGTGTAATGAACACTCCTGTAAACCTCACTTTATACAGAGAAAACTGATTTTAGAAGGGTATGTATTGGAGCAGAAATAAGAAAAATAATGTATACCCCTGTAAACCCCTGTTTTATTTATATAAAGTGGGGTTTATGGGGTGTATATCTTCCGTACTTGTTCGAACCTCTTCCATGTGGTGGTACTAACAATCACACACAATCTATACATCATGTCATTTTTTTTCCTCAAAAAAATGCTAGTTGTTTTTAGTTTTCAGAAAAAGGGGCTATATCCATGTTCGGGAGGATAAGGGTTAGTAAGATCATGTCAGGGAGGCTTTGACAAAATGACTTCTTTTTTCTGTTTTTATTATTATCATAAGTGACATATATAAAAAAAATAAAAAAAAATACTTTCATCAAAAATGCTCGTCAGGATTTGTCACAATAGGATAAACAATCTAATATATAGGTAAAGTAGAAAAACAAAACAACAATGAGCAAATACTGTATTTGAAATCTCAGTAAAAGTTTAAATCAAATAAGTATATACTTAGCACTCGGCATCTTTGGTATTTTTAAACCCGGATCAAGCTCTGTTAACACAAACATCACATGGTTTGGCTATATATTTTAATCACGAAAACACTCCTATATAATTTTGACCCCTTGACCCTCACTTTTATATAGTAAAAACTTGGGTTTTCAGGGGTAAAGCTTATTTTTTATTTCTGCTCTAACATAGAGATTGTGAGTTCTCGTTTGAACCGCCTCACCACTGCCTCGGTTAGGCAGTTCTAACGTGTACCCACATTCTATATTTTGAGCAGAAATAAGAAAAATATCACAATTTTTCATCTTCAAAATTTTCGTTTTTTTCTCCGCGATAAAATATACAATGTATTTTTATAGGCGTGTTTTCCTAATTAAAAAGAGCATGGAATACACAATAGGACTGAAAATTGTAGAGTGTACATTTTTTCTGTAACATACTAGCTAGTTTTGGCAAATTAGGCCCCATCCGTGACCCAAAAATATTTTCCAAATTCCACAATGGAATCGATGATCCCAAAGGACTAGAAAACAAAATCTTATCTATGACGAAGGGCAGGGAGACTTTTTACAGCTACCACTCACTCCCTTAACAGATGTAGCGAAGTTTAATATGTTCGAAAAAAAAGGTAATCCCTTTGAAGCATGAAATACACAATAAAACTGAAACTGGCTAGTCTCGGCCAATTAGGTCTCAACAATTCCACAAATATTTTAAAATTTTCACAATGGAATACCTGCTTATAACAAGATACCATGGCACAAGATACCATGGCACAGACTCTGAAGTTATAAAACATTGAAACATTTTCATTCTTAGCTCACTTGAATGTGATGTGAAGCTCATATTTATACTCGTAAAATACTTGTAATGTATGCTCAGCAGTATTATATCTGAACTGCTCATAAATATTAAAATGCCAACAAATGTTGGCATTTTAATATTTATGAGCAGTTTAGATATAATTTCATGCTCATTTGAGTTTAGCATGAGTTCAGGATTAGGCTGAGATACACGGGCAGAAGATAGCACTCGCATTGCTGGTATTTTCCCCTCATTCCCCAGTTTCTTCTTGCATGTCATGCAAGTGTTTCATTATGCAAACACACCTATACAAATACATTGCCACCTTTATCGCCGAAAAAATGAAAATTTTAGGATGAAAAATTGTGATATTTTTCTTATTTCTGCTCAAAATATAGATTGTGGGCACTCGTTAGAACCGCCTCATCGAGGCGGTTCTAACGAGTACCCACAATCTATATTTTAGAGCAGAAATAAGAAAAATAAGGTATACCCCCAGAAACCCCAGTTTTACTATATAAAAGTGGGGTTCAAGGGGGTCAAAATTATATAGGCGTGTTTGCGTGATGCATTGCTAGTGAAGTGGCTCGGTCTGCGACATGTCTGTCGGATTAACAGGAGGTTGTGAACTTGATCCCCACCAGGTCTGGTAATATACTTTATTGAAGCTGGAGCATGCTATATTTTAGCCAGGTGTCAGATCAGTGCACTATACTCTAACGTTGTTGAAACCTTGAAACCGACCAAACATGAGTACTGGTTAACTGCTTAGAAGGTCTAAGCCTGCCCAGGCAAAAAGGTGCAAGATGGACCGTCCCAGCATTTTAACAATGCAACAGATAAGGTAAGTATTCTGATAATTGGGATAGATTTTGTCATTTCTCCATTAATACCTATGTTGTGGGTATTCATTAGAATCGCGTTCTGATGCGGCTCTAATGAGTACCCACAACAAAAGTTTTTACTGAGCAATAAGCGGCCCCAGCCCATCGGGGCTTGAAGAAATATATGTGCTGCATGATGCTTCCACGCAGAGCTGAATCCGACCCGCACACGAGTACTGGTAAACCGCTTAGAGGATCTAAGCCTACCCAGGCAAAGCGGTGTGAGTGGAGGACCGTCCATGCTTATAAACCCTATTGGTTTCATTGGACGACAGGGCTTGAGATGTCATTTCATCTCAATGTCTGGTAAAAGTCCCACAAAATTGGAAGCAACGTCTCCAAAATGACCTTTACAGTGTTGACGGGGACATTAATCCTCAAACAAATCAATGCTGAGCACTAAGGAAAACTATCCTTCAATTACACAAAATACTTACCTCATCTATTGCTAAGTATAAACCCTAGCGGTTTGGACGATAGGGCTTGAGATGTCATTTCATCGCAGTGTTGGGTAAAAGCCTCACGAAATCGGAAGCAATGTACCCAAAATGACCTAAATAGTGCTGACGCGGATGACGCAAAACCTCAACACAAACAAAACTCTTTAACTGTTATATGTTGGTCAAATTCATTTGTCATTTAAGAGTCTGGTCTGTTGTTTTTCATTATTCTTTCTGACGGAAAAACGTTTTGACAAACAGTGTTGAAGCTGATCAGTTGCCGCATCGGCATCTGATCAGTGTCCACACTGTTTTACAGATTTTCTAGTAATAATGTGTTAATCCTGCCCAGGAAAAGTGTGATGAGATTAACTGACTGAATTGATGTGACTTCAAATGTGTTGACTGGGCCATTAAATGCCAGACCCAATGCCTTTGCCATAAATTAACATAGGTAATCCTGTCCAGGGAGAGTATGGTTATATTAACTGAATTGATATGAATTTAATAATGCTGACTGGGCCATTAAATGCCAGACCAAATGCCTTTGCCATAAATAAAATAGTTTATCCTGCCCAGGAAAAGTATGCTTAGATTAACTGACTTTACCAGTGTTGATTTGGCCATTAAATGCCCGATCAAATGCCTTTGTCATAAATAAACATAGTTTCTCCTGCCCAGGAAAAGTATGGTTAGATCAACTGACTGAATTGGTATGACTTTAATAGTGTTGACTGGGCCATTAAATGCCAAACTAAATGTCTTTGCCATCAATAAACGTTGGTAATCCTGCCCAGGAAGAGTATGGTTAAATTAACTGACTTTAATAGTATTGATTGGGCCATTAAATGCCAAACCAAGCGTCATTGCCATAACTGCCATAAATAAACATAGGTAATCCTGCCCAGGAAAAGTATGGTTAGATTAACTGAATTGATATGACTTTAATAGTATTGACTGGGCCATTAAATGCCAAACCAAATGCCTTTGCCCTAAATAAAGATAGGTAATCCTGCCCAGGAAAAGTATGGTTAGATTAACTGAATTGATATGACTTTAATAGTATTGACTGGGCCATTAAATGCCAGACCAAGTGCCTTTGCCGTAAATAAACAGAGGTAATCCTGCCCAGGAAGAGTATGGTCAGTTTAACTGACTTTAATAATGCTGACTGGCCCATTAAATGTCAATTCAAATTCCTTTGCCATAAATAAACATAGACACCTATAACCTTAACTTAAATGGTTGTTTATGGAATACCCATACCGAGAAGATGCTATCCTTTCCCTCATCATGAACGGTGTACATTTCACTTTCATAAGACGATTTAAAACCGTGTCTTGAACGTAATTTGATTGTAATATTAGCCCTTCACTTTGCAGAAATATTTTTAGTCCAGGTACATATCTAGTATAAGGGTGTTTTGCAGTTATAGCATGTACGAGATCATCTATCACTTGGTATGTTCTTCTACTGGATAAGCTCAGTCCCTTCATCATCATGTCTAAAAAGGCACGGAAATAAGTGTCACCGTATTCCATTTTCACAATATCTGAAGTTTCTGACCACATCTGTTCATTTGTTCTTGTATGGTAGTCTCTATCTGCTATGGCAGTCCTGGAAGAAGAAAAAGAAAATACTATCCCTAGCATATGGTTTCGCTGACATTTAGATATTCCTAGCACTTTTAGACGATTTTGTTTATATTTTTTACAATTTCTAGACCAAACATAGGTTGCAGGTGCTCGTTAAGGCGGTTCTTACCTAGAAGGATGTTTAAAACGACCAAAGTTTAAAGACATATGCTGCCAATTCGCTATTTTTGTATGATCATCAAAAATGAAAGTTATGCCAGAGCATATATCGTTTTTGGGCAAGGAAATGGTTGAAATTTGTGGAACAGGTATTGTTTTTGGTTCATTTCATTATTAAACATGTTCAGCTTGGCTATACTTCACGAAAACAGCAACATTGCGAATTTCGATTTTTTAGCTCACCTGAGCCTTTAGGCTCATAGGTGAGCTTATAGTATAGCCATGGTCCGTCGTCCGTCCGTCCGTCCACCATTTTCAAAGATCTTCTTCTCCTATACTGCAGGGCCAATCAAAGCCAAATTTCATATGGAGCCTCAGTGAGATGGGGGAACGAAAGTTTCTTCGCGGGGTCTGGATCACATGACCAAGATGGCCGCCATGCCCATATATGGTAAAAAGCCTTCAAAAATCTTCTTCTCCAGAACCATAAGGCCAGTGGCCTTGAAACTTGGCATGTAGCATATGGTACTCGGGCCCATCATGGTTTGTACAAATGGTGACCCCGGGTTGACCTTGACCTATTTTACAGCAATGTCAAATTTGCCGAAGTAGGCTTTTGCATGGGGCAAAGTGAAAATAATGGATTTATAGGAAAACCATTGAAGACAGTGTCACCAAAATTTGTAGATCAGGTAAAGTAACTGAATACATGAAGATCTATGGGTCAGAAAGGTCAAGGTCATTCATTGGCCTTAGACCAAGGTCATTCAGGATCCATATTTCAAACATTTTTTCTCTCCAAAACTGCTGAGCCAATTTAAGTGAAATTTAATATGGAGCCTTTGTGAGTTGAACAAATGAAAAAATGCCAATACGGTCTAGATCACATGACCAAGATGGCCGTCACGCCTATATATATATATGGTAAAAAGCCTTAAAAATTCTTCTTCTCCAGAACCGTAAGGCCAATGGCCTTGAAACTTGGCATGTAGCATATGGTACTCAGGCCTATCATAGTTTGTACAAATGGTGACCCCGAGTTGACCTTGACCTATTTTACAGCAATGTCAAATTTGCCGACTTAGGCTTTTGCATGGGAAAAAGTGAAAATAATGGATTTTTAGGAAACCATTGAAGACAGTGTTACCAAAATTAGTAGATAAGGTAAAGTAGCTGAATACATGAAGATCTATGTGTAAGAAAGGTCAAGGTCATTAATTGACCTTAGACCAAGGTCACGCAGGTTCCATATTTCAAACATTTTTTCTCAGAAACTACTGAGCCAATTGAAGTGAAATTCAATATGGAGCCTTTGGGAGTTGAACAAATGAAAAGCTGCCAACATGGTCTAGATCACATGACCAAGATGGCCACCACGCCCATATATGGTAAAGAAACTTCGAAATTCTTCTTCTCAAGAACCGTAAGGCCAATGGCCTTGAAACTTGGCATGTAGCATATGGTACTCGGGCCTATCATAATTTGTTCAAATGGTGACCCTGGGTTGATCTTGACCTATTTTACAGTAATGTCAAATTTGCTGACTTAGGCTTTTGCATAGGAAAAAGTGAAAATAATGGATATTTAGGGAAACCATTGAAGACAGTGTCACCAAAATTTGTAGATTAGGTAAAGTATCTGAATACATGAAGATGTATGGGTAAGAAAGGTCAAGGTCATTCATTGACCTTAGACCAAGGTCACTCCGATTTCATATTTCAAAAAAAAACATTTTTTCTCAGAAACTACTGAGCCAATTTAAGTGAAATTCAATATGGAGCTTTTGTGAGTTGAACAAATGAAAAGTTGCCAGTACGGTCTAGATCACATGACCAAGATGGCCGCCACGCCCATATATGGTAAAAAGCCTTCAAAAATTTTCTTCTCCAGAACTGTAAGGCCAATGGCTTTGAAACTTGGCATATATCATATGGTACTCGGGCTCGTCATAGTTTTTACAAATGCTGACCCTGGGTTGACCTTGACCTATTTTATGGCAGTGTCAAATTTGTCAACTTAGGCTTTTGCATGGGAAAAAGTGAAAATAATGGATTTTTAGGAAACCATTGAAGACAATGTCACCAAATTGGTAGATCAGGTAAAGTAAATGAATACATGAAGATTCATGGGTAAGAAAAGTCATCATTCAGTGACCTGGGACCAAGATTAACCAGGTTCCATATTTCAAACAGTTTTTTTCTCAGAAACCGCTGGCCCAATTCAAGTGAAATTTGATATGGATCCTTTATATGATGAACAAATGAAAATTTGCTCATATAGTCCAGGTCACATGACCAAGATGGTGGCCATGCCCATATATGGTAAAAACACTTCGAAATTCTTCTTCTCCAGAACCGTAAGGCAAATGACCTTGAAACTTAGCAGGAAGCATCTGGTACACGGGCCTATCATAATTTGTTCAAATGGTGACCCTGGGTTGACCTTTACCTATTTTACGGCAATGTCAAATTTGCGGACTTAGGCTTTTGCTTGGGAAAAAGTGAAAATAATTGATTTTTAGCTCACCTGAGCCTTTAGGCTCATAGGTGAGCTTATAGTATAGCCATGGTCTGTCGTCCGTCCATCCGTTGTCCGTCCGTCCACCATTTTCAAAGATCTTCTCCTCCAAAACAGGGAGGCCAATCAAAGCCAAATTTCATGTGGAGCTTCAGTAGGATGGGGGAACGAAAGTTTGTTCGCGGGGTCTGAGTCACATGACCAAGATGGCAGCCATGCCCATATATGGTAAAAAGCCTTCAAAAATCTTCTTCTCCAGAACCATGAAGCCAATGACCTTGAAAGTTGGCTTGTAGCATCTGGTACTTGAGCCCATCATAGTTTGTAAAAATGGTGACCCTGGGATGGCCTTGACCTATTTTATGGCTATGTCAAATTTGCAGACTTGGGCTTTTGCATGGGAAAAAGTGAAAATAATGAATATTTAGGAAACCATTGAAGACTACGACACAAAAATAGGTAGCTCAGGTAAACAAAATCAATACATGAAGATTTATGGATAAGAAAGGTCAAGGTCATTAAATGTAACATTAAAATGTACACCAGGATCAGGTGTCAGGTGAGCGTTTACAGGACCACTGGTCCTCTGGTTTTATTTTTCGGCATTTACTCAAGATGAAATCAACCTGAATGGTTACAGACTTACTTAAATGATTGCTGTGATGCATAATATGGCCAGCTACTATTTACATGTAAAATCCAAGTTATCTGTTTGTGATGCACCATCTTTTTCATAGAATTTATATGTATTTTTACCATGTGATTCATCTGGGGGTAGGGGAACGGTTTGTTTAATAAAACAGAAAATAGCACTTTTCTTTCAATTTGCTATTCTCTGAAAACATCCCGTAGAGAAAAAAAACTTGTTTTATGAAAAATTCAATGTAGAAGTTTTCTGTATGGTCCAAAAATATTGCAGACAATGAATTATTTTTTAAGATATTTTGGTTGATGACAAAAATTGATTTTGCAAAACTTTTTCTGAGCTTGAAAAATAGGCTAAAGATAGTACTAATATTCTGGTATGGTGTATTTTGTATATGTTGTTGTGTATATAGTTTGTTAAGTGGGCCTCAAGGAAGAGTAGATTGCAGCTAATTGTGTCACCCACTGTAAATAGAGTGTTTATTATTATTATTATTATTATTATTATTATTATTATTATTAAAATAAATGTTTAAAAGCTAGGCAAAAGTAATTTGTGACATGCTATTTACGAACATGGTTGTTTTATATTTCTGGGAAAACAGTTTGGGGTGATTTCATTCCAGCTCAAATTACTTAAGATTCAGCTCGGTGACATATGGTTTTAATTTCAAATGTGGTGAGCCTATCAAACCTGGAGTGTATGTAATGTATACCTGCGGTAATGGTCAGATGTGACCGACGCAGTATTAATAGATAGATAGATAGATAGATAGATAGATAGATAGATAGATAGATAGATAGATAGATAGATAGATAGATAGATAGATAGATAGATAGATAGATAGATAGATAGATAGATAGATAGATAGAGCCAGTATATACAGACTCTTAAACAGGTTTCAGTGTAGGAAGTATTTTCCAGCATATGCCCTTAAATAATATGTTAACTACTACATTGTTATTTTTATTTAATACCCAGAGTTAATATGATTTCTGATATCTAACACACTGAAATCGGGAATGATTTTATTGTTTCATTCAAAATCTCCTATTCTTTCGTTATTGCGTGAAATTAAGTCTTTCTGTGAGAAAATAACGCTTCATCGTCCAAGGTAAAAACAAATCTACAAGCGATGCCATAAAAGGTGGATTATTGCATAAGGCTCTTACGCATAGTGATTTGCAATTTATAAATCGAAGTTCCCTTCCATTGTCAATTAGAAAATCATATTCAGAGGAGGATCTTATTTATTTATTTTCCTTTTAGTTTTTGCACTCAAAATCTGATAAAAGAATTAAAATAATTTTTACCTATATAATCTTGGTTCTATGGTTATAATTTTCACGTCGAACTTCCTCATCTCTCGTCTTAGACTGTCTGAGAAACCAATAATGCCAAACTTTGATGCAGAGTACGCAGTGAAACCTGGCAATGCACATCGACCTGCCAAAGAAGAACGAATGTAATATGAATATTATATTCGCAGTGGTAAAGAATCTAAATTTTGATTTGATTGGATTTGAGGTCCCGTCAACACTGTGTAGGACATTTTGGAGACGTTGCTTCCAGTTTTGTGGGACATTTACTCGCCATTGAGATGAAATGACATCTCAAGCCCTGTCGCCCAATGAAACCAAAAGGGTTTTTAATCATGGACGGTCCGATTCGCACCGCTTTGCCTGGGTAGGCTTATAATGGATCCTCTAAGCGGTTTATCTGTACTCGTATGTGGTTGGTTTCAGCTCTGCGTGGAAGCATCATGCAGCTTATCTATTTCTTCAAGCCCCGATGGGTGGCGACGGGTCTCAATTTCTCAATGAGCTTCTAGACGAATGCGCATAAAGACAAATGCGGAAGGCAATCCAGACATTATCGATAAATTAAGCAAGTTGTTTTCCTTATAGGTAATTTATCGATATACCATGCGGAGTTATACTTTTGGAATCGATTGTTTGTCAACCGACCCAAAGTGACAAAACATAAAAGATCTTCAGTGCTAAATTCCACGTGACTATTATTGATTTGTAGGAAATCCAGGTAACTTATTTATAGATGATAGCAGCGTTAATTTTATTGCAGTGAGATCAGCGGTTTGCGTATTAGGGTTATCTATAGAATTTGGGGCTAGAATTGGCTTGGCAAACAATGCCGCAAAACGCAGCTTCTGAACAGGGTCTAACGTTTTTCTTAAAAACTGGAATTTAAGGGTTAAACAAAAGAGAATACTAGGTATATCGAAATGTTGCATCTCGCATATATTAAAATTATAAACTGACAAATTAAACAATTAACAAATTAACAACCCAGAGAAAAGCACGTTTTACACAGGTAAACTCATTAACCCTTCTCTTGCTGAATATTCATTTTAGCCACACCCATCTCTGACTTTGAACCAATCAGATTACTTGATGTAATTTATTCCTACAAATTCATACACTGAATGTCAAACAGTGTAGATCCTGATCAGAAGCCATCTGATCTGGATCTACACTGTTTGCCAAGATAGGGGTTGTCGTGAACAGCAGGTTAAGAGTTAATTATCAAAAGACACATGAATTACACGACTTTTCGTAAATTAATATATAATTATCGAGATGATCAATACTGTGAGGTATAAAACCTGCATTTCTGCAAAACTGGAACTGGTGACTGAATCAGACAGATATAAGATCATAAAAAATCATGACATCGTTATATTTCATATTTATGATTATGTTATTAATTAGAATGTATTTCATACTGCATGTCTTTCAAAGTATATACATCAGTGGTGATATTTCTTTCAAATCCCACATCATTCAAGGTACCGCCCGGCCATTACAGCATTTTATAAAACATGTACTTTCTTGGTTAGAATTCCACATTGGAACCATTGATCTAGCACTAGATACTATAATCTACACTATGATGTAGAGACTTTTACGGCCACCACACATTCCCTTAACACCAGCTGTTTTTTTTTGTTAGATTGAGGTTTTACGTCCCGTCAACACTGTATAGGTCATTTTGGAGACGTTGCTTCCAATTTTGTGGGACTTTTACCCGACAGTGAGATGAAATGACATCTCAAGGCCTGTCACCCAATAAAATCAATAGGGTTTATAAGCATGGACGGTCCTACTCGCACCGCTTTGCCTGGACAAGCTTAGATCCTCAAAGCGGTTTACCAGTACTCGTATGCGGTCCGTTTCAGCTCTGCGTGGAAGCATCATGCAGCCATAATATTAATGGGCGGGGGCGATAATACCAGCTGTACTGACCTTAAATACATGTATGTTCTATAAAAGGGTTATCCTTAAGAAGTAAGGAATACACCACAGAACTGGTAAAATATGGCGTGCGCATGGTTTTCTGGACCAGACAAGCTAGTTTCGGCCAATTAGGCTCAAATATGGTCAAAATTCCACTGTGGAAAGTCTATTTCTCGAAGACGCAGGATCTATGCTTAGGGCAGTTGTCAGTTATCCCGCTCAAAAAATAATTAAGCCACACCCATTTTCTCTTTGAACCAATCAGATTACAGGCTGGAAACAATTTATTCCTACAAAGTCACAAACTCAATGTCAGACTTGAGATCCTGATTTTATCTGCACTGTTTGCAAAGGTGGGGGTTGTTGTGGATAAGGGCTAAACGTCACAATTTCATGTAAAATACTCTTTTTTAAACCATTCCCACATGAGTACTTTCTCACAGTATTGAGCCTGACAGCAACTTCAAATAGCGATTATTTCATAATCGATAGTCTGTTTTACACCAAACTCTGCACGAGTTGCCTTTTAAATGCAACCTTTCTCAGCTTAATTATTGTTGCCATGGAAACTAGGGGGTATTTCAGATTTGACAAAAAGTGTGATTTCACAAGTATTTTTGACCAAATTTTAATTTTCACACAACTGTCAAGGTAACAATGGAGGGGTTTCGCACTGGTGAATTTTACAGTTTCCAGCATGTTTTGCCAGCATCACTTTTGGGACATTTGTGGCCCCAGGAACCCTCAGATTTATTTTCAGCGGACGGTTGAGCCATACACACAATTTTTTTCGGAAGTGGGGGCGGGGGCCAAGGCATATCCTAATGCACACATAGCTATCCAGGGGTGAGAATGCAGATTTTAGGTAGTTCTGGGGCTTAACAGTGTGTGTGGGGAGTGGGGGGGGGTGCAGACACGTAAATACACCTATCTGAGTGGGAAAGTTGAAAAACACTTAATTTTAATCTAAAATACATTAATTACATCTGAAATAGCATTTCCTTAAAAAAAATAATAAAAAAAAGTTTCGATCTTCTTCATTAAGATATATTCTAGCTCACACTTAAAATTCATCTCCAAAGAACGGCGAAAGGACGAGAAAGAGAAAATGCAGTACCAGCAAGACTTGAAATATTGACAACTCTTCCTTTCGCACGTCTAACAAGAGGCAGAAATGCTTTCGTCACTCGAATAAGCCCTAGCAGGTTGACGTCAATCACACGTTGATAGGCGTCCATCGTACACCATTCAGTCTCCGCAAATACGGCGACACCGGCATTGTTCACCAAAGCCCACAAACCTAAAGATATGAAAATAAACTATTTTCAATAAATTATTCTTGTATAAATAACTACGTGCATGGCTGTTTGAAGCCATTGTCAAAGGACCGAAAGCCGTGCTCAATAACAAAACCCATGTTCAAATCATGAGATTCACGTGCTGTTTGGGCCTTGCTTTTTACGTTGAGTTGAGCGTCGCAACGTTATCACACCAGTCTGATTAAAATCCGATCTCGCCACGGCTAGTACCCACGATCTATATTTTGAGCAGAAATAAGAAAAATATCATAATTTTTCATCTAAAAATTATAGGTTTTTCGGCGGTAAAGCCGGTGTACAATGTATTTGTATAGGTGTGTTTTCGTAATGGTAACAAATCATTTTACCTCTTTCCCAGACTTCCTGGTTGAGTTTACGAGCAGCAGCATCGACGTCCGACTGTTTTGTGACGTTAATCTGAAGAACGGTGACATTTGGAATGGTTTCCAAAGTTTTCGCTCCTTGACTACTGGTATCCAGGCAAGCGGCGTAAACATGATATCCACCTGAGGCCAACTTAGACGCCAAGGTCTCACCAAAACCTCTGTCACATCCTGAAAAAAACGTCACTTGGTTTTGTTTGTTTGTTTGATTTGAGGTTTAATGTCCTCGACAACACTGTATAGGTCATTTTGGAGACGTTATTTCCATTTTGGTGGGACTTTTACCCGACATTGAGCCCTGTCGCTCAATAAAACCAATAAGGTTTATAACCATGGACGGTCCGACTCGCACCGCTTTACCTTAGCAGGCGCTGTCTTGGAAAGCTTAGATCTTCTGAGTGAGTGTTTTACCAGTACTTTCAGCCATGTGTTGAAGTAGATGCAGCCCAATCTTTTCTCCAAGCCCTGATGGGTGTGTGTGTGGGGGGGGGTGGGGTGGGGGGGTGGGGGTGGGAGGAGGCAACGTCATTACGTAGCATCGCTTTTCATTGATGAGCACCATTGGTCTTTACGATGCTGGCTGTGTTTGCATTGTTGTGCAAAGAATATAAAGCAGCCCATGTAAGTGTATTGCAATATGGATTGGGACCCATGCCCATCGGGGCTTGGAGAAATAGATTGGGCTGCATGATGCTTCCACACAGAGCTGAAACCGACCGTCCATGAGTACTGGTAAACCGCTTAGAGCCTGCCTATATAGGCAAAGTGGTGCGAGTCAGACTGTTCCTATACATATGAACCTTTTTAGTTTGTTTGGTCGGCAGAACAGAACGCTAAATCTTCTACAGCTTTCGGAAATTGTGAAAACAACTATAATATAGAATGGTTGCACAGGTAAATCGGAGTCTTTACTAGTAGCTATAATGTTGAAGATTTTATCGTGCACCGGCGCAAATGTCATTGTCGTAAAACACAATTTGCGACCGTAAAAACAGCTGAGTTGACGCACGATACAACCTACAATGAAACATGAGTGACCAACAAGGACTCAAACCAGACTGCACATCCACCTACTGTTCAAGGGGGTCAAAATTATATAGGCGTGTTTTCGTGATGAAATTCCAGATATAGAAAACAGATGCATTGTTTTTTGCTTGTTTGATTTGAGGTTTTACACCCCCGTGACTCCAAAATAACCAACGACGGCCCGTCGTTGGTTATTTTGGAGACGTTGCCTCCATTTTTGTGGAATTTTTACCCGACATTGATATGAAATGACATCTCAAGCCCTGTCCCCAATGAAACCAATAGGGTTTATATGCATGGAGGGTCCGACTCGCACCATTTTTCCTGGGAAGGCTTAGAACCTCTAAGTGGATTGTCAGTACCTATGTGCGGTCTGTTTCAGCTCTGTGTGGAAGCATCATGCAGCCCGAGCTATTTCTTCAAGCCCCGATGGGCGGGGGCCGAGAGGCATTGTACTCACACAATTATGCTCATCAGACTTCGCGTATGTGCAGCCTGGTCCGCACCTTCACTGTTTGCAAATGAACAAAAACAGGTTTTCTCTGGATTTTTTACGGCCCTTTCAAGATTTTTCACTAATTTCGATCCGATCGTTAATAAGAGGCGGGCGAAAACCGGACTACCCGGAGAGAAACCATCCAAACTTCCGTTGCAGAACTTAACGCCTCATACATGGCCCGAGTGAGGCGCTAACCACAGCAGTGAGAGGCCTAATGATTAATAGTCAGCAGTCTTAACCTCGAGATCACGGAGGCCCGTTGACGCGGCTTTAAAGGTGCATTATTGAGCTACCGGGTCTCAAAAATTTTTTTCTGGTTTTTATCTTCAATGCATACTCCTTTGTCATGTGTACACTTTTGGAGCCAAATACAGCTTCAGAACTTTGTGAAAATGATCGATTTCATTCGTGTTTACCCTTCGCTCTGAACATGTGTTCGGAATTTCTGTTCTAAAAATAAATCTGTCACTTTACACATACATGGCGACAGTATCGTCTCTGAGTGTCGTTACTTATGGAATGGTATTCAGCGTCATATTTTTTCCGATTCAGGCATGGCCTAAGCAAACAAGGCCAAAAATGAACGTCACATAACCTCATATATGGGGTTCTATTTTTGTCACGAACTAAAAATAGATCTAACAAGTGTTCGAAACCTAGTTAGGGAATCCCTCTCAAACTCGTTTACCTGTCATCATAATTGTTCGCATTTTTGCATAAAATGCATTTATTTGTATTGTTTTAAAGAAAAATACCGGCTATATGTATTTTATTTTTGGAAGCATTTTTTCCAGATAGCTCAATAATGCACCTTTAAGTTAAATATTTTTTTGTCGTGTGCCCATTTGATTCACTTACATAACGATTACACACCCGTCCGACACAGTGCATTCTTTTACATCTTCAAAATGACTACTTTTCGATTGAAAATCCGTGATATTTTTCTCATTTGTACTGCAAACATAGGTTGTAGGTGCTCGTTAGAACCGCCTCATTGGGGCGGTTCTAACGAGTACCCACAACCTATGTCTTGGAGCAGTAATAAGAAAAATAATGTATACCCCTGTAGACCCCAATTTTCTCCATATACAGTTGGGTTTAGGGGGATCTACATTTCACGGACTTGTTAACATGACTCAGCTCATAAGTAAAGGATGAGTATCGCAAAGGCGACAAGCAAAGCTCATGCGAACCTGCGAATACTCCTCAACGAGGCGATACTAATGCTACACGCATCCAATACGGAAACACATAGGGGCTTGAAGAAATATATGGGCTGCATGATGCTTCCACGCAGGGCTGAATCCGGCCCGCACATCGGTACTGGTAAACCGCTTAGAGGATCTAAGCCTGTCCAGGAACCGCGGTGCGTGGCGGATCGTCCATACTAATAAACCCTATTGGTTTCATTGGGTGACAGGGCTTGAGATGTCATTTCATCTCAATTTGGGGTAAAAGTCCCACAAAATTGGAAGCAACGTCTACAAAATGACCTTTACAGTGTTGATGGGGACGTTAAACCTCAAATCAAACAAACAAATAAACACGGAAACACGCCTATTCAAATATTTTGAAAATTTTATCGACCCAAAAATGGAAATTTTCAGATAAAAAAAATCTGTTATTATTCATATTTCTGTTCAAAACATAGACTGTGGGAACTCGTTCAAACCCCCTCGCCGCTCAAAACACAAATTGTGAGAACTCGTTCGAACCACCCGAACGAGTACCCACAATATATGTTTTTGAGCAGAGAGAGAGAGAGAGAGAGAGAGAGAGAGAGAGAGAGAGAGAGAGAGAGAAAAAAGAAGAAAAATAATGTATACCCCTCTAAACCCTAGTTTCACCAATAGAAAAGGGGTCAAAATTATATAGGCGAGTTTTCGTGAGGACATATATTTTCAAGGTGAAATGAGCAAAAAACTTTTACAAATATTTGGCACTTCAGAGCTGTGGGAAAGAGTGGGCTCAAGAACAAGATATAATGAGACATAATTGCCCCTGAATAATGTTCCTGAAAACGGCGTATGCAACATACCTGTGATGAGCACTGCTTTTCCGTCTGGCGAGAGTTTTCTTTTCCTTAGCAACCAGTTTACTCCATAAATAGTCAGAAATATAGCAAGAACCGGTAAAATGGCTAAAACAGGACACATTTTATCATTAAGTTTATCCAACTGATTTTCACATTAGGCTTAAACATGTATATTTTGCGTTAATTGTTCAAACGAACACTTGACCCGAACTGACTTGTTTTGTTATGACAGGCTAAAATCAATTTATGGATTATTTGAAACGGTGTCATGTATAGTAAAGCTTTTCAATTTTTAATGTTTGTATACATAGGGTACCGGTAATGTATAGGTAGGGTATACACGACGGAGTTTTACCGGCCCCGATAGCTCAGTTGGTAGAGTGTCCGCTCCGGGGAACGGGAGGTCACGGGTTCGAACCCGGGCCGCGACATACCAAAGTCGTTAAAAATGGTACTAGCTGCTCCTCGCTTGGCACTCAGATTTACGGGGTAGAGCTAGGACTGGTCGATCCAGTGTCAGGATAATGTGACTGGGTGTGGTATCATGTAATGTGTCTGGGACATGATACTTCAGTGAGGCAGCACTATAAAAGTGAGTCCTAATGGACTTAGCAATCGCATTCTTCGAGAGCTCGCAAGTGAATTATCTTCTCCGTTGTGTTCTTTCTTTAATCATTCACTACGCACAGGATGTGTACCTACCACTTACAAAGAGGCAAACGTGACTCCAGTTCCCAAAAAGGAGACCTATCTATAGTATCAAATTATCGACCAATTTCCCTACTCAACTCTGAAGATAAAGTGTTTGAACGTCTTGTGTTCAAATACCTATATAATCATTTACACCGTCATAACTTAATTTCTTCACTCCAGTCTGGCTTTATGCCAGGTGATTCTACAGTAAATCAGCTTGCTTATCTTTATAATACCTTTTGTCAATCACTTGATGCTGGGAAGGAAGTTCGGGTTGTATTCTATGACATCAGCAAGGCATTCGACCGAGTTTGGCATTCAGGATTATTACTTAAACTTCATGCAGCTGGTGTCACAGGCGAAGTTCTGGGCTGGTTTAAAAGTTATCTTTCAAATCGCAAGCAGAGAGTTATTCTTCCAAGCGCAGTATCTGACTGGGCTTTTATTCAAGCAGGGGTTCCCCAGGGATCTATCTTAGGACCATTATTGTTCCTTTTATATATCAATGACATTGTTCATGATATTGGTTCTAACATTCGTCTATTTGCAGATGATACTAGTCTCTTCATTATTGTAGAAGACCCCATCACAGCAGCTGCATGTCTTAATAATGATCTTGATAAAATTTCACAATGGGCCGCTACTTGGCTGGTAACTATCAATCCTTCCAAAACTGAATCCTTATTAATTTCACGCAAAACAAACAAAGATCGACATCCACCAATTTTTATGCAAACACACAAAATATCAGAAGTAGAATCGCATAAACACTTAGGCATTATTCTCTCTAACGACTGTTCTTGGCATCAACATATTAAATATATAACAGATAAAGCATGGACCAGAATTAATATAATGCGAAAACTAAAATTCAAACTTGACCGTAAATCTCTGGAAACTATATATATTGCATTTATCAGACCACTACTTGAGTATGGTGACATAATATGGGACAACTGCACACAATACGAAAAAAACGAACTCGACAAAATTCAAAACGAGGCAGCCAGAATAGCAACTGGAACAACAAAATTAGTTTCTATACATGCTCTTTACTCAGAAATAAGATGGGATACTCTCCAGCAGAGACGAAATAATCACAAGCTAGCTTTATTTTACAAGATGACCCACGACTTAACCCCTGAATACTTATCATCTCTTGTCCCAGAACCCATTAGTAATATTTCCCGTTACACACGTAACGGTTTGGCGGCCAAAAATGGCGGGTGTCATTTTATAAGTTCCGCGAGTTTTCCGCGATTTTCGGTGATTTTGCGCGCTCTGGAGTGTATTTTCTCTTTTCTGTGGTAGGTTTTTTCTTCTGTGGTACTTTGGATGTGAGTTTCTCTGCGAGAAATTTGGAAGTGGTTGAGATTTCAGTCATTTTCCTCTTGCTCTTTATCCACGGCCTTGTTTTTGCTTGTGGGTGGGGTAGATAATAATGTCACTTCTCAGCACTGGTATTGGAACTAGTGGTAAAATGAGGGTTGAACCTGTATTCTTTTACAACAGTGATGTTGAGCAGGAGGAAAATAATTACTTGACAGTTTGTGAGATTTGTTTTGCAGTGCGAGATGTGGTTGGGAGAGAAAGCTTTGTTGAAGGGGCCCAGAGAATAGGGGGTCTATGGCGTGTATACATGACTGATGAAACAGCCAGGGCACAAGTGCTAGCGACTGGCATTAATCTAAGGGATACTATAGTAACCTTACATGATAAAAACCCCTATGTTCACCCATATTTGGAGCACAAGGAGACAACCCGTCTCTACGTGCGAAATATCCCACTATCCTATGATAATGAGGTCATTACCAACTATTTGAAAGAGATGCAAGTTGAAATGTTGGGGAGTCTTAAGTATGTCAGGGCGCGAACAAAAGAGGGCAAACTGACAAATTTCAAAACCGGGGACCGGTTTGTGACCATAGTGGTACCGGAGGATCCCCTTCCAAAGAAAAAGCCCATGGGTATTTTCACTGCCTCCCTGTATTATAAGCAGCAAAAACAAGATTTGGTAGAAATCGAATGCGGCAACTGCATGCAAAAAGGCCACATTCGCAGAAACTGTCCGAATGAGGCGGTTTGCTATTCTTGCTTGGTGCCAGGCCATAAAAAGGGTAGCCCCCTTTGCCTGGAACAGGCGGGTCCATCTAGCCAACAATTTGAGCCAATACCTGAGAAAAATAACGAAATATTGGAAAAGGTTAATGATGGTGATGATGATGATGATGGGGATGATGATGGTGATACTGATGAAGACGATGATGATGATGGTGATGACGATGAAAGTGGCACTGAAGTTGGAAAAGCTAAGGAGGATAGCTCCAAAACAATGAAAGAAATGAAAGATAATACAAAACAAATGAAATTATCAACTCTTTGGAAAGCAGGAGACCCAGGTACACCTGCCACAGGTCGTGCGGGGAGCCCTGCTAGAGTAAGAACAGTAGGTGAGCGTAGCCCTGATGACGGGACAGAACAACAAAAAGCAAAAAAGAAGAAAAAAGATAAAAACAAAAAATAAAATACCAATGTAAAAAAAAAATGTACATATATTTGTGTATATACATTGATAATGTAAATATGTAAATAGTTATGATTAAAACATGGCTTCCAAAACTATATCCATATTTTCTTTGAATGCAAGAGGTTTGAGAGAAAAGAATAAAAGGGAAAATCTAATATACTGGTTAAGACAGAAAAATGCAGGGATCACCTTTTTGCAAGAAACATATTGGACAAATGATTTGGTAACCTTTATAGAAAAAGAGTTGGGGACAAAGATCATACTGAATCAAGGTACACGGCACAGCAAAGGGACAGCTATTCTTTTAAGTAGTAACCTGAATATTGAGATAAAAAACATACACAAAACAGAAGATGGTAGGATGATTTTAGTAAATGTCTTAATTGAAGGTAAGGATTTAACTTTAATAAATATTTATGCCCCAAATAACCAAACAGAAAGAAAGAACTTTTTCAACAAATTGCATAAATGGAGTTTACAGTTTGCAAGTAATGTAAATGAAATAATCATTGGGGGAGATTTTAACTGTGTGGAAACATACCACTTAGACAGAAACACAACATCTGCTTACTGCAATGATACAAGTATAAAGTCTTATACAAAACTCAAAGAAAATATGAATTTAGAGGACATATGGCGGGTTATGCACCCAATGAAAAAAAAGTTTACATACCTAGAAATAAGTCGTTTAGATAAATTCCTTATATCAGATCAATGTAAGAGCTATATTCAGAATGCCAGTATTATAACAGCTGGAATCAGGAGTGATCATAAATGCATTGTCATTGAAATAAACCTGAATGATACAAAAAGAGGACCTGGAAGATGGAAGCTGAACACCAGTGTTTTGAATGATACAAAATACATGACAGGGATAAAGGAGCTCATTCAAAAGGTTAAGCAAAATAATGTGTCTTTACCCAAGCAATTGGTGTGGGAAATATGTAAAATCAAAATTAAAGAATATTCTATCTCTTATTGTACAAAAAAACAAGCCATAAAAAGAAATATAATAAAAGATATAGAAACAAAACTAGTGCAAAAAGAAGAAGAACTCATAAATACAAACTATAATCATAAGGTTCAGATACAAAAAGATAATCTAGCCAACAGTCTATACAATATCGTAGAACAGCAGAAAGAAGGTGCCAAAATAAGAAGTAGAGCAAAATGGATTGAACAAGGAGAAAGATGTACAAAATATTTTTATAACTTAGAAAAGAGAAATGCATCAAATAATAATATCAAACAACTAAAGTCTGAAAATGGTACATATGTAACATCAAATAAAGAAATTTTGGAACAACAATATAAATTCTACAAAACACTATATGAATCAGACAATATACCTGATCATAAAATCAAAAACTATTTAGACAACACAACTATCTTAAGCACACTAAACGAACAAGATAAAATGCTACTAGAAGGCGAAATAGCCGAAAAAGAATGTAAAGAGGCTATGGAAGCAATGAAAATAAATAAATCCCCAGGATCAGATGGCTTACCTGTAGAGTTTTATAAAACATTCTGGGAAGATATTAAAACACCTCTAATAGAGTCTATGAATGCCGCATACTCAATCGGAGAGCTCTCTCCCACACAAAAAAGAGGAATCTTAAGTCTTATCTTTAAAAAAAATGACAAGTCCCTGTTAGAAAATTGGAGGCCAATAAGTTTACTTAACACAGACTACAAAATTTTGGCACATATACTAGCAAATCGACTAAAAAATGTAATATCAAAGTTGATACACACAGATCAATCAGGATACATAAAAGGAAGAAACATCAGTAATAATATACGACTTATACAGGATGTCATTGACTTCTTTGAAGAAAATGAACAAGAGGGGGCTATTGTATTTCTTGACTTCAAAAAAGCTTTTGATACTGTCAGCCATGAATGTTTATACAATGTTTTATCTAAATTCAACTTTGGCGATTCATTTAAAAGATGGGTACAAGTAATATATCAAAATGCTGAATCTTCCGTTACAAATAATGGGTGGACCTCAAAACCATTACCTATCAAGAAGGGTATAAGACAAGGGTGTCCTTTAAGTGCCCTTCTTTTTTTGTTAGTGGTTGAGATATTAGCTCTAAATATGAGACAGAATGCAGACTTGGGTTTAAGTATTAAGATAAATAATAATGAAAACTGTATACAGATATCACAGCTAGCAGATGACACCACCTTGTTTTTAAAGAATGCAGAATCTGTGAAAAAAAGTATTAGAATTGTTGAAGAATTTGGAGAAATCTCTGGGCTGAAATTAAACAAAGAAAAAACAGAGGGATTGTGGTTAGGAAGGGGAGAAAATAGGAACGATAATTTAGGAGATATTGCTTGGGAAAAAAATTGTGTTAAAGCTCTTGGAGTATATTTTGGCTATAATAAAACAGAAATAGAAAAAAAAAATTGGTCGGAAAAAATTGAAAATATAAAAAAATGTTTGAAAATTTGGAACAGTAGAGATCTTTCCCTTCAAGGAAGGGTGTTAATCATTAAAACCATTGCACTTGCTAAAGTTGTCTATCTTTTAGCTGCCTTGGTTGTACCTAATTGGGCCATAAATGCTATCAATAAAGAGTTCTATAGCTTTTTATGGAAATATACAAGAGATAAAATAGCTAGAAAGCTTGTAATTAATGACTATGAACAGGGAGGTTTGAAGATGCTCGACTTCCGTGCCTTCTGTATAGCCATGAAAGCTGTGTGGGTTAGGAAATTGTATCGATGTAAGACAGAAACTTGGAGTATCATACCCAAAAAATACTTTGAAAACTGTAATTTTGAGTCACTATTGTGTATGAATAGCGAGAAAGAAAAACATATCCCTATTAAAATCCCAAAATTTTATTTAGAAGTGCTTAAAAGCTGGTATCTATGTGGTGGAGGTCTGAAAGCACCTAAAGATGCCTGCGATATAAGGAAAGAAATGCTGTGGGGAAATAAATTCATTCAAGTAAAAGGAAAGACATTATATTTTAAACATTGGAGAGATAGCGACATAAACTTTGTTGATGATTTAATAAATAAGGAAGGAAAATTTAAATCAGGAGATGAAATTTTTAAATCCCTTACTAAAAAAACAAATTGGTTAATAGAGTATACATCAATTCAAAAAGCCATCCCAAAAGCATGGAAAGAAAAGCTCCGGTCTTGTAACATGAATATAAAGGTAAAAAAAGAAATGCAACCCTTTCTGAAAATAGAAAACCAAACTGTGTATGATATTCCCGAAAAATCAAGAGATTTTTATAAAATCATGATTAAAAAGATAAGTAGAACATCCTATATGGAAAAGTACTGGAATTCCATATTTCCAGAAAGACCATCCTGGAAAATTGTATATGAAAAAAGAATAAAAGGTGTTATGAATAAAAAATTAGCTGATTTTCATTTTAAACTTATACACAAGATTCTACCCTGTCAGGATAATTTACACAAATGGAAAATGGCAACCTCTAATACATGCAGATTTGGCTGCCCATACAGGGAGGATTACAACCATTTGTTTATCGCTTGTCGAAGAATAGATCCATCAATGCAGATTATTGAAAATGTAATTAAACAAATAGGGTTTTCTGTGAAAATTTCCCTTAAAACACTAATATTTGGCCATAAGCTCACATATAGAGCTTATGATCCTTTAAACCTCCTGTTATCTCATATCTTTTACTCAGTTTTTAAATACTGGGTTAAAAATGATACAAACATAAACACATTGGTATGGATCCTCCAAGACTTGAAACAATGGAGATACTCATATGGCTACACCAATGAAAACATCAAACTTTTTGATAAATTTATTAACAAGATTGATCTTAGTGAAATATAGCCTGACCAATCGCATACATTTCTGTTTCGTTTCGAGAAGTGTAACTGCCCCCCCTTTTTTTCAGGTCAATAGGTTATGAAAATAAAAAAACTGGGACCCCTGAACTTCAATACTTTCGGAAGATAAAGTCTGAAGAAAGCAGGGCTCTCTTACCAACATTTCATCCAACTTACCGCCTTTCGATGACAATTAACCGATTTACAGTTCCTCATTGCTGCAATCTACGGCTTTTATGTGTTAAGGCGTGGCTCTAAAATTTTTAAACAAAATTGGAGACACAACCTTAAGTACAAAATATGACCGTGTTTATACTCTTGTTGAAAAATGTTTCCAAAGAAAATCCTAAAATTTGTAATGAATCAATTGTGGAATGGCAAGGCAGTGAATGGGGTTTGTGATGCGAGTCTGATGTGAATACATAGCAGACACAGCAACAGAAACTTCCATTCACCCACCTGAAGATCTCTAAACCATGCACCACAACCAACAACCACATCAGAAATGAAAACAGCATCATAAACATAATATGTACTGAAAGCAACAGTGCTAAAAACTGATTACAGACTTCGCGATGTCCTTCATCCATTGAATGGTAACTTGCAGATCGCATATGTAAATAGAACACCAACAATGTGATTGTTTTAATATTAACACAAATGAATTTCATTAGTGAATCTCTTTATCATGAACATGTAAATATTTTTGTTTCATTAGTGAATATGTCGTTTTCATGAACATGTAAATATTTTTGTCGCCAAATAAAATTTACGAATTTCATAAGCAATTATTACATCCATCAAGACCATCACGTGAACAACTCCAGGAAATCAACAACCTCATAAATCCCACTACAGATCTGGGGTTTGTGGGAATATTCATTTTCATTCCTTTTTTTTTTTTTTTTCTCTTAGTTTTGCTCTAGAATGTGGGCTATCAGTACTCGTTACAGCCCCCTGAATGGAGAGGTCCTAGCGGGTGCCTGTGGCCTGCATTTCAAGTACAAATCAAAATAATTAATAGTTCTTTCACATCAGAAGTCCAATATCTTGGTGACATTAGAATGTGCGCAGTGTCAAATGGATATTATTGGAATGTATCATTATCATATGAATTTAACATAAGCACTCGAAGTAGGACTTCTAACTTACCTAGATATGCAATTTCTTCCTTCTTACTTTTCATACGAACTAACACGCCTCATTTTTGGGTAAATCATCAAAGTCCACAGTAGTCGGCGGCTGATGGTGAAGAATATAACCTGCATTGTCAAAACTAACACATGGTCATTTCATCTTTTTTTTATGTCTATGTCCTCATGTCTGTATCCACTTCCTTCTGCCTGAAAGATATATGCTAAGAATGTAAATGTATATATTATGTTATATATATATATATATAGAAAAAAGAAAAAAAAAGAAAGAAAAAAAAAAAAGAAAACAAGATAACAAGTAAAAAAAAAAGAAAACAAGATAATAAGTAAAAAAAAAAAAAAAAAAAATAATAAAAATAATTGCAAAGTATAAATAAATAAACAAATAAATGATCAAATATCAAAGAAATAAATAAAAAAAAAAAAAAATTTAACTGAAAAAATAAATATTAGATCAAGAAATGAAACTCATAAAGAGGCACAAAAAGCATGCGTCAATCCATGTACATACATTCACACATAGATTCATAACATTACATTAACAAGTCCGAGAAATGAACAGCCTTCTAAACTCCATTTGACAAGTTGATATAACGATGTATGGGTTTTCTTTTTATTTTTTCATACAAGTCATGGGTTGTGGGTGCTGGTTAGAGCCACCTCAATGAGGTGGTCCTGATGAGTACACATGACCTGTATTTGTGGCTGGGTGAGAAAAATTGGAATCTCATCAGTCAAGCTGCCCTTTTGAAAATGTGGGTGCTTGTTTGGAATGACCTCGATGAGGAGGCTTCAGTGGGCACCCGGGACCTGCAATAGAGTATAAGAAAAGAAAAAAAAACTCATGTAGTCATCAAAAACTACCATTTGGTACGAAAGAATGAGCCATATTACATTGATGTGTTTTATCAAAATGATACTTCAAACTAGACACATAAATAAACTTCAAATATTACTTCAATCTAGAAACATTACAAAAAATAAAATAAAACCTACTACAAAACCATATTAACAAACTTTTCTTTCTATTTTCAGGATCAAGTTAAAGCCATACTACATAGGAAGACACGGATTTAACAATACAATAAGACCATCTTTTTTATATTTTTATTAAAATAAAAACACTTAATAGCAACAAAAATAATGAATGCAGGGCTTGAGATGTCGTTTCATCTAAGTGTCTGATGGATGTCCCACATGATTCGGATCAATGTATTCAAAATGTCTTATACAGTGTTGACGGGCCTCCGAAGACTAATGGTTAAGAGCGCCGACTCTTGATCATTAGGTCTCTCACCACTGTGGCTTGAGCCCCGCTCGGGTCACATGTGAGACGCCAGGTTCTGCAACGGAAGGTCGGGTGGTTTTTTCTCCTGTCGCTCTGGTTTTCACCCACCTCTAATTAACGATTGGCTCGACGTGAGTGGGATGGTCTTGAAAGGGCCATAAAACCAAAACTATACAGTGTTGATGGGGATGTAGAACCTCGAACAAGCAAGAAAAATGACCTAAATAGTGTTAACAGGATGTTAAAACCCAAAATTCGATCCACACATAAGTACTAGTTAACTGCTTAGAAGACCTAAGCCCGTCGAGGAACCGCGGTTCAAGCTAATAAACCCTATTGGTTTTATTAGGCGACAGGGCTTGAGATGTCATTTCATCTCAATGTCGGGTAAAAGATACACAAAACTAGGAATAACGTCTCCAAAATGACCTTAACAGTGTTGACAGGGACGTTAAATCTCAAATCAAACAAACAAATTAATTTCTACTTTTAATAAACCCAGTCATCTTTTTAAAAGTTGAAGCTTGTGAATCTATGTATCAACCTTTCTTAAAAACTACTGTATTTGACAGCTAGCTACTCGTGGAGTGCTTGGGTTAACGGTTAATTAAAAGTACGCCCAAAATAATGCACATACCAGAGTCCAAATATTAATTTTAACTGTAAAACGTTTTCTAAAACAGAATAAACTAACGGTAAACATGGTCAACGTGTCAAGCCGGTGTTCACCAACCCTTTAGTTACCGGGCGGATTATCCAGGGTTGTATAAAAGCCGGAACTTCTGAATCTGAATAGTGTACAGAGTCAGAATTGTTACTGGTGACACGTCGAATAGCATTCGTGACCTGGAGAGGCTCTCTCTCAAACACATACCTACGATCAAAACCGAAACCAAATAAAACAAAAATATGTATATGAAAATCACTTCGCCTACACGGACCAGATGTTAAACACCGAGTTCGCGTCGTCCAAGTGATTGAAAATATTTCTGTTTATACAACTTATTAAATGACCCCTTTTACATTTTATATTTTTCAGATCCTTACAAGATTGAAACAGTATGGAGCTATACAGCATACAGCTACCAATATAAGGAAATGATTTATAAATATAATCAATATACGCAAAAAAAAAAAAAAAAAAAAAAAGAAAAGAAAAAAAAAAATTAATAAAAAATAGAAAAAAATAATAAAAAAATAAATAAATAAATAGAAAAAAAAATAATAATAAAAAAAAAATAAAGGAGAGGGAGGAGAATCTATTTGTGGAGCTGGGGATGACATGCTGCCGACTGGATGTTCTTAAGGAGACAGAAAGACTTACGATGCCCTTTTTGTCTTCTTAGCTGGTAGTCGGTACCATCTCAACTACACCTCCAGAACAGAACCTGCTCATGTATATCGTGTCACCTACATACATACATAGTTACATACACATACTTACATACATACACTTTCGCTAGTAAGGTGCTCCTAACACACAAACACACACACACACACACAAACACACACACACACACACACTGTTTGTGTAGAGTAGCAAAGAAGTGTTAGAAATGTTACTTAATTGTGTTGCTGCATACAATGTTTTAGCTATTAAAGAACATTGATGCATACCCCTTTTTCCAACCATCCATCCATACATACATACTTACATACACGCGTGCGTACGTTACCAATTTATATATAAATATATATATATATGTATATATACTTACAAATCTTTAGAAATGTTATTTTATCAAATGCACGATATACAAAAAATATGGAGTCAGTAAGGGGCGGAGGAGCTGACAAAAAAAAAAAAA
This sequence comes from Lucinisca nassula, assembly GCA_963580285.1. Taxonomy (NCBI): domain Eukaryota; kingdom Metazoa; phylum Mollusca; class Bivalvia; order Lucinida; family Lucinidae; genus Lucinisca; species Lucinisca nassula. The sequence goes on along the minus strand of OY757011.1, from coordinate 72,789,858 downwards.
AAAAAAAAAAAAATATTTCCCGTTACAATTTACGTAATTCTAACAATATCAGAACCATAAATACGAGAACAAGTCAGTATCACCAATCATTCTTACCATTTACAGTAAGAAGTTGGAATGACTTGCCAGTTGAAGTCCAACAGTTCAATACAATAAGCTCCTTCAAAAACTACTTAAATAAAGATAAAACACAAGTCCCCCATTATTTCTACACTGGTAAAAGAAAAGCTCAGATTCTGCATACTCGTTTGCGCACAAACTGCAGTTCTTTAAATTTACACCTTTTTATGTAGAATATTACTGACTCTCCTTTATGTAGCTGTGGTAGTGTAGAAGATGCCCAGCACTTCTTCTTCCATTGTCATAAATATCAAGCTCAACGAATCGAACTCTTAAACTCTATTTCTTTGTTTCAGACACCAACTTTACATCTTTTATTACGCGGAGACCCGACACTAGCCCTAGAAACAAATACAATAATATTTGAAAAAGTCCAAAAGTTTATAGTAGAAACCAAGCGATTTTGACTTATTGTGTTGTGTATAGGACCGAGAAAGCTCTTTGCGAATGCTACTGTAACAAACTTCTATCTCGCTGACCTGGTTGACGATGTAAGCTTGTGCCCTCTCTCTCCTTTTTATTCTTATATCTTATTATCATTATTTATATACATATCATAATTACTATTATTAGAGTAGTCGCTCTAAATAGTTTTCACAGTATTTTATTATACAAAAATATTGAATTATCTTTTTATGTTTTTTTTTTTTTTTTTTTGTTTTTTTTTTTTAATTTATTTATATATATTATATTATTATTATTATTATTATTATTATTATAATTATTATTTCATATTTCTCTTTGCATTAGCATCTTGAACACATTTTCCTACTGGTATCGCTTGTGTAGCTATTTTTATATTATATTGCTTATAACTGTACGTTGTCTCAAAAACGGGTCAAACTTTATTTTTTCATTCAGCAATATTCTCTTATGTACAGTAAAATGGTGACATTTTGTCTTAGGCTATCAACTGCCATCAAATTAACAGCTGATATATATTACGGGAGAAGAACCTTATAAGTATCCATATGCTTCCGTTCTAATCCTGTCATTATTTCATGTGTTGTGTATATCTGTGTTGTATATCGAAGAATGAAATAAATATGTTTAAACTAAAAGTGAGCATTGAGCTCCCTGTCGCAACCAGACACCGTCGTAATATGACTGAAAAATTATTGAAAGCGACGTTAAACCCGAATTCACACACACATACACACACACACACGACGGAGTTTTGGATATCTTGTCTTGAGCTGAATAGGCCGTTCATCACGAAAACACGCCTGTATAATTCTGACCCCTTTGAACCCCACTTTTATATAGTAAAACTTGGGTTTACATGGGTAAACATTATTTTTCTTATTTCTGCTCTAAAATATACATTGTGGGTACTCGTTAGAACCGCCTCGATGAGGCGGTTCTAACGTGTACCCACAATCTATATTTTGAGCTGAAATAAGAAAGTTATTACAATTTTTCATTTTAAAATTTTCATGTTTTTTTTTTCGGCGATAAAATTTACTATGTGTTTATATAGGCATGCTTTCGTAATGTTGTTTTGAGCTTATTAGAAACTTGCAAAAGTCCATTTCAAAATTTAGGGGTGCCAGGTTGATTTATTTTTATTAGTTTATTTAGAAAATCGCAAAAAGTTAAGATTTGTCAAGAACTATTGCCTAGAAGCCCGAAACTTTGTTTTCCACGCAGTGTTTGAGACGTAGGCCTAAGGCCATCCTTAAAAAACTTCTTGGTTTGCTGTGCTCCTACCGACCCACACAGATTGCCCCTACCCAAAAAATTTTATTACCATTCTGAGGAAAAGATTTTTTTTTTGAAATCCTGATGAAACTCAAATTTAACACAAAATGCCAAATTTCAAGAAGATGACATTCTTTTTTTTTTTTTTTTTTTTTTTTCAGAGAAAATCAGGCTTGACATTTCATTTGAATGGTCTGCTAGTTTTTTTTTCAGAGAAAATCAGGCTTGACATTTCATTTGAATGGTCTGCCTAGCAGACCATTCAAATGAAATATCAAGCCTGATTTTCTCTGATAAATCAGAAAATAAGTATTTGAAATTATGTTTCCGGTTGTTGTATGGTGCTTTAAGGGTCAAATGTCTTTTCAGATCTAAAAAAAAAAAGACCTACCTTCCTACCCACCACACATATGATGGGTAGGAGCACAGCAAACGGCCCCGCCCATAGGGGCTTGAAGAAATATATTGTTGACGGGGACGTTAAACCTCAAAACAAACAAACAAACAAACAAACTACGGAACCCTGGAAGTCACAAGCATTTTATTTTAATTTTTAAATATTTAATTTTTTTTTTATTATATCTTGTGTGCACAAGTTATTATCTTGTTCGCACAACATATTATCTTGTGCCCACAAGTTATTATCTTGTTCGCACAACATACTATCCTGTTTGCATAACATATATCTTGTGCAGACAACATAATATCTTGTGCGCACAAGATATATATTGTTCGCACATCTTAATATCTTGTGCGGAAAACATAATATCTTGTCCGCACAACATATTATCTTGTGCGCACAAGATAATATATTGTTCGCACAAATTAATATCTTGTCCGCAAAACAGTTTATCGTGTTAGCACAGTTTAATCAGAGACATAAGATATTATGTTGTCCGCACAAGACAAACAAGTATGCACAAGATAATATCTTGTTCGCACAACTTAATATCTTGTTCGCACAACATATTAAAAAAAATGCTCTGTCCCTTCCAGGGTTCCGTACTTGACCTATCTGCAACCTTTTTTCTTTTGCTTTGATTTTCCGTTCCGGCACATTTATTTCGAGTCGGTCCTTTATCAGAGGTAGGCGAAAACCTGGGTACCCGGAGAAAAACCTCCCGAAGTTCGGAATTCACAACTGGCCACAGCGAGGCTCGAATCCATAGCGATGAGAGACCTAATGATTAAAGTCCGAGCTCTTACCCACTAGGCCACGGAGGCCCGTGTCTGCAAGTTAACGTTGCGTTATTCATTTTAAAATTTCAGAAATTTTAGGTGGAATTTTAACTGATTGAATGACTGCGCAATGCTTCTGGTAGGCCCTATTGCGTCTAAATCACCAAAAATTACGTCTTTGTGGTTATTTCAGTACGCAGCGCCTCTGATCTGGGATTGTATTGTTCTGGACTTTACTGTTTTGGGTTTTTCCGTTTGAAATGATTTTTGTTTGTTTGTATTGGGGTTTAACGGCCCAGTCAACACTATTTTAGGTCATTTTTGAGCCGGTCGGTTTACCTATCCACTTTTCCAGGGCAGGCTTATACGTAACCAGCACATTCTTTCACCAGAAACTGACAACTGCCTTTCTTGAATCAGCGGAAGGGAGAGAATAACCGTAGAAAAGATTTCATGATCAATCTCCACGAAAGAATGTTGCCGACCCCGGCAGGAATCGAACCCGAGCCCTCCTGATAACCAGTCAGACGCGCCCGAGGCCGGCTTGAGATGACTTGAAAAGGATTAGATTGAGCCACCGCATGACAAACCTACAATAAGACATGTGCGCCCAACGAAGACTCAGATCAGCCTGCGCATCCGCGCAGTCTGATCAGAGTCGTCAATATGCGCTCTTAGGGTAGCTAAGGACCCAATGCTCCTTCATGCAGCAATAAAGGTCTCTGAGTAGACTATATGGATACGCAGGTTGATCTGAGTCTTCGATGGGCGCACATGTCTTATTGTAGGTTTTGTCGTGCGCTGGCTCATATTGAGAAAGCAGCGCAGTGCGTTCCTTCGCGCAACATTATCTCAGCGTTGACATAACATAGCCAAAGTGGTCCAAATCAATTCACTCATCTCACTAACTTATCATATCGTAAGCAATTCCCCTATTTTCTTTTCCCGTACAATTAAATAACAAGTTTGAAATGTAAACAAATATGGCCTCTGCAACAGTTTCTGGTCCTAAGTTTGTGACCCCATGACGTCATCGTTTTTTGTGCTCCTCTGCTAGGCTACAGTAAGTAATTCTTAGGTTTTTGCATAAGGCGAGCGCTACAGAGCGCTGTGTACGGTTCACATGGTTCAAACGTTACCTGTTCGTTGCTTGTCCTGTACATGTTCGGTTGTCGTACGGTCATTGTGCGTTTTATGCGTTTAATTCCAAGGTTGCGGATGCTTCAGAGAGCTCGAGTTTAGATTTTTACAACCGGACAGCAACGAATCATAATTTAATTCTTATTTTTATTATCCTTTCATCGTCCGTTAGTGCTGTCCGATAATGTGTGAGGAGGCCATCACTTTTCCCGAAAGCTCATTTTCTAAGGTATTCAAATGAGTGTATTTGGTGTTTCTAAATTCTAATGAAGTTCCTGTCATTTGTGGAGATCTACCAGGTGCTAGGGTCAGGGTAAGTTGGTCCATTCGCGACGGGATAAGTTAGTCTTGTATTTATCAGAACCTGGCATTTTCTGAATGAAAAACAGCAGCAAGTTATTCAACAAGTTACATAGTACCAAAATGGTTCTGAGAAATAGATATTGGCCCCAGCTGTTTAAGACAAATCATAATTTTAGGACCAACTAGCCCCGGTCTACTATACGGTAAGGCTTTTAAATGGGTTTACAATCAAATAGGTGGTTTTTTAAGAAAAATAACTAACAAAATGCACAGTTAGCTGATCATCTGGGGAATTTGTGTTAAGATTATCGCCTGACAGTCTACTGCATTGTTCCTGAAGTCACGTAGTGTCTCAGATCTTTTGTAAAAAGTGGCATTTATCGACCCATCATTACTTCCTGATTTTCTCGTTGAATCCTAGTCGGTCCAACTTATCCCGCGGCTCGGACCAACTTACCCCGACAGTGGGGTAAGTTGGTCCGTTTTACCTCGTCTTGGAAAACGGCAATATTTGTCAGAATTTCATTTTCCGGACATGAAACTATGAAATAAAGGTGTAGAATGGATTATACTAGTTGCTTACAAGCTAATGAATATTTATGTCAGCATTTGAAAAAATGCAATTTTCGGACCAACTAGCCCCGGTCTCCCCTACACGTAATTATGTAAATTGTTAGTATTTTTGTAACTGTTTCATTTCTTTTTGTGTCGATTGTTTGTCAGTTGACCCAAAGTTTCTAAACACAGAAGCTCTTTGTTGCTGATGTTCACATGACTATCACTGATTTGAAGGAAATCGAGGTTACGGTTACAATGTATTTGTCGAAAATAGCCGCGCTTTACTTATCGCTGTAGGGTCAGAGTGTTGCGTAAGGGTCTGGACGGGAATTATGTGTCAGTCATGGCAAACAGTGTAGACCCATATCAGACAGCGCTGAATGCGGCGTCTGATCAGGGTCTACACCGTTTGCTTAAGGGGAATGGATGCACCTTCAGGGAAAGCAACTCCTGCAAAAGTAGATTCGTCTCACATGTCAATAGGGGTCAACTCTTAAAGGAAAGAATTTGCTCCCGAGGAGCAAATTCTTTCCTTTAAGAGATGAACCTTTTTTCAGTGGGACAGGGCTTATAGAAAAGCGAACAGGAAGTCCTGAAAATTGTTTCCCTTTGAAAAATGGCGGAAAACTCTGTCAAGTGTTCCCATTCCCCTTTAAGTACAAGAATTTAAAGATTAAAACAAGGTTGCCATGCTTACGCCTGATTTTGTTCGCTTTGTTTTTTACTGCTAAGCTTGGCAACCTTGTTTGTAGCGTAGGAGCGGGAGGACATAATACTGCACACTTGAGATAATCAGCGCGTTCTCTCGCATCGTTGAGCTGATGTACCATTTGCAGATGACTGCTTAAATTAATAACACCTGGCCTTTGACACACTGGACACACGCGTGTATATTTGTACGGCATGATTAACTTTTTATTCACTCGTTCCATTCTTACGTCCTTGGTCTCTGAGCATTCAATAAGTCAGGGTATAGTGGGATACAGTGAGGATACAGCGGGGGTACAGTCAGGATACAATGGGGATACAGTCAGGATACAGTAAGGATACAATGGGGGTCTTTCAAATGCATGGGACTTTTCTATCCGCTCGTAGGTATCGAATACAGCTCTCCCGTGCTCAGCTTATATCTGATGGAGTTAACCTAATTAAGATGACTTTCTCTGCGCCTGCACCTGACAGTAGTAATATCCTAAATGTTGGGATGGAAGACTGCTGCTACCGTGCAACGTTACAACAACGTCGTTTCGCTTAACACGCGCAACAATTTGCGTTAACGACGGACTGACTGACCGCCCCCGCCCATCGGGGCTTGAAGAAATAGATGGGCTGCATAATGCTTCCACGCAGAGCTGAGTCCGACCCCACACGAGTACTGGTAAACCGCTTAGAGGATCTAAGCCTGCCCAGGCAAAGCGGTGCTAATCGGACGGTCCATGCTTATAAACACTATTGGTTTCATTGGACGACAGGGCTTGAGATGTCATTTCATCTCAATGTCGGGTAAAAGTCCCACAAATTTGGAAGCAACGTCTCCAAAATGACCTATACAGTGTTGACGGGGACGTTAAACCTCAAATCAAACAAACAAACAAACAAACGGACTGACTGTCCCCTGACCAAACGGAGCTAACCCTGATCGTTCAACGTTTCTCACGCCTTTAGAAATTGAATTTCTCCAACCAGTCTTCTACAGTCACACGGTGTACTTTTCTCAAATGACAAACGATATACAACACATTCTTTCTACGGCATATAGGATAACGGTGCCATAGAAGGGAACAAATACTGTCGTTATAGCGAGGACCCTTTGTATGGGATATTTAGCTCCCCGCCCCTCTAGGGCTCAAATAAATAGATCGGGCTGCACGTGTCTTTCACCCCCACGAGTACTGGTAAACCGCTTAGAGGGTCTAGGCCAAACATCCCACTTATTAAGCTGACCATGACACCGCACCAGCGTTTGACAGTAGTTATATCCTAAATGTTTGGACTGGAAGAGTGCTGCTGCCGTGCACTGGCACACGCCACGCGTACAACGTTAAAACGACGTCGTTTCGTTTAACACGCGCAACAATTTGCAAGAACGACTGACCGACTGCCCCTGACCAAACGGAGCTAACCCTGATCGAGCGCGTATATCGCTCCGCCTCCGCTATGCCCTCAGTCGTTGGTCTGTTATAAAAATGACATCTCAAGCCCTGTCGCCCAATGAAGCCAATAGGGTTTATTAGCGCGAACTGACAGACTCGCACCGCTTTGCTTGGACAGGCTTAGATCCTCTAAGCGGTTTACAAGTACTAGTGTGCGGACCGGATTCAACTCTGCGTGGAAGCATCACGCAGCCCCTATATTTCTTCGAGCCCCATGGGCGGGGGACCGTTGTGATGGTTAGTATGTGTGTGTGTGTGTGAAGTTTCGTGACAGCAGGACAAATCCTTTCGAAGTTATGACCGAGTTTAAGTCGTTTGGTTTTGGCCTGACAAACGCGCACCCAAAATCAATACAGTTATGACCGTTTGTCAGAATGTAGGGTCTTGTGATGGTATGTATGCGAAGTTTCGTGAGCGAAGGGTAAATACTTTTAAAGTAATGACCGGTTAAATATTTTGGTTTAGGTGCGACAAACTGACTGACTCGGCGATTTCTTTAGGGCACCCAAAATACTGTGCGGGGTCCTATTAAGAAGGGCAGTAACTCCGTAAATAGTGTTAGCATGGTTATGTTTATCGCATTCCGCGATTTCTCTCATAGCCCCCCATCGGTGTATCGAGTTTCACTAAATTACCTTTAAAACTATCAGAGGTACGCTCCGGACAAGCTTTATATTTCACCCCGTCTCCGCTATGCCCCTTAGTCGTTGGTTGGACATAAAACGGACAAGCGCGTACACACACACACACACACACACACACACACACACACACACACACACACACGCGTCATCGATTTTTTCCTTTCAGAACCGACTCATTAAGGCGGTTCTATTGAGTACCCGCAATGTATGGGTCACGTGTGTGACGCCGAGTTCAGCAACGGAAGGTCAGGTGGTTTTTCTCCGGGCACTCCGGTTTTCGCCCACCTCTGAATAACGATCGACTCGGTATGAGTAAAATAGTCTTGAAAGGGTCGTAAAACCCGAACCAAAAAAAGTATTACCGTTTGAAGCGGAAATAAGAAAAATATTTTTTCACCCGAAATTTTTCAGTTTTTGGTTAGTAATTTTTTCCATATATTTGCGTGGGCGGAATTTCGTAATGGTATAAGGCCTAAAAAGTCCCGTCACACCGCGCAGACTTTGCGGACGTATTAAATCTATTTCGCTTGGGTAAAAATATTTCTATGTCGAAAACGGGGGCAAAATGATTGATCCGCCCCCGCCCATCGGGGCTTAGAGCTGCGAGTCGGCCCGGCCATGCGTATAAACCCTATCGTTTTTATTAGGCGGCAGGGATTGAGATGTCATTTCATCTCAATGTCGGGGTAAAAGTCCCACAAAATTGGAAGCGACGTCTCCAAAATGACCTAAATTATGTTGACGGGGACGTTAAACCTCAAATCGAACAAACAAAACTTTTTTTCCCGGGGCGCAGTCCTTTCTCACGCCTTTAGTAATTGAATCGATAGCAGATCATCAAATCGAGCTCTTCCAACACCTTCCATTGTTTTCCGGTTTTCGAGGCGATAAGTGGTTCGCCGCGATTGTTAATAATATCAATACGACACCGGGTAGTATCCCCCTAAATATACGGATAGGAGCGCTCGAGCGAACGGTGTAGACCCCGATCGCCCTGACCCGATCGGGGGACGGCAAACTTCGCCATTCCGCGGGAACGCCTTTCGATCGTCGCCCGAGACCTCAAACTTTAGGATAATTACGGCGTAATTTACTCGAACTCTCACCCCGATATTTAGGGTAGTTTCGTCATCTAATCGTTTCTCTTACGTTTCCGGGAGTGACGTCATTCTGCGCATGCGCAGTCCATGACACCAAAGTGACCCGATTACTACTGACGATTCAACGCGTCTGATCTGGGTCTACACTGTTTGACAATATCCAGTTTAGGATGCTAGGCTTACATGCCTTATACACGTATATATAAAGATGCTATACGTTTAACAACTTAGCTACACTTTGCAGTTGAGACGATTATGTTTCTACGAACTATAATCAAAACGATGTTGAGGTTGCGTGGCTTAGACGTTTTTTTTTTTTTTGTGTGTGTGTGTATGTGTGTGTGTGTGTGTGTGTGTGTGTGTGTGTGTGTGTGTGTGTGTGTGTGTGTGTGTGTGTGTGTGTGTGTGTGTGTGTGTGTGTGTGTGTGTGTGTGTGTGTGTGTGTGTTTTCACTTAAACGGCCAGTTCCATTACGGAAACAGTCCTATACAAATACATTGTAAATTTTACCGCCGAAAATCGAAAATTTTTAAGATGAAAAATTGTGACATTTTTCTTATTTCTTTTCAAAATATAGATTATGGGTACACATTTGAACCTCATCGAGTACACACAATCAATATTTTAGAGTAGAAATAAGAACAAGAGGCCCATGGGCCACAATGCTCACCAGAGCTCAGGGAGCCACTGCCCACTGGCAGCAATGTATTTTAATTAACCATGGAAGCCCTGCTGCCAAGGCTGCTACAGATAAAATTTCGACCCAATCAGACTAGTGGCTTCAGAGGTCTGATGTCCCTTGAAGACAACAGATGACAAATGACCATTTCCCATCTGTGGCAACAGGCCAAAAAGAACATTACTAAAGGAACATTTCTATGAAAGTTTGACAAAATATCTTGAGAGGCATTAATGTCATTTTTCAATTTTCCCCATTATAAGTCAATGGAAACTCTTAACTTGCCATAGCAAACAAACCAAAGAGCCAAATTTCATAAACCAGAGCTCAGGTGGGCACTGCCCAATGGAGCCCTGATTGGTGTTACTAAATGGGTCAAATAAAATGGAACAGAGACATATGGTTTAGCGGTGGGGATATGTATGGTTCCTGAGACGCAAGGCCTTTTAAGCAATGGAGGGATTCGGGCATGGCAGATCCCAGAAAAGCCAAAGATTGTTGTCACTGCATATGTCTTATCATAAAGATCAAGAATATATATGGTTAAACGGTGGGGATCTGAACGGTTTCTGAGATATGAGGCCCTTTTATGAAGTGGAAGGGAGAGACGTAAGGCCTTTTAAGCAATGGAGGGATTCGGGCATGGCAGATCCCAGAAAAGCCAAAGATTGTTGTCACTGCATATGTCTTATCATAAAGATCAAGAATATGTATGGTTAAATGGTGGGGATCTGAACGGTTTCTGAGATATGAGGCCCTTTTATGAAGTGGAAGGGAGAGAAATGGCCCATGCTGACCCCCCCCCCCCCACACACACACACACAAGACAGGGTTGACTGTGTCTAATAACAATGAACAAGAATATATGTGATTATAGGATGGGGATTTGAATGGTTTCTGAGATATATGGCCTATTATTAAGTGGAGTCTTATCATCAGGAACAAGAATATATATGGTTTAGGGGTGGGATCTGAACGGTTTCTGAGATATATGGATTTTAATGAAGTAAAGGGGTGGGGCATGGTCCGTGGCACCCCCCGTGCTGGTGTCACTGTTTGCGTCTTATCATAAGGAACAAGAATATATATGGTTAAGGGGTGGGCTCTGAACAGTTTCTCAGATATATGGTCTTTTGTGAAGTCGATGGGTGGAGTGTGGCCCGGGCACACCCTGGGTGACCCCTAGGTTGGTGTCACTGAATGTGTCTTATCATAAGGAACAAGAATATATATGGTTTGGGGGTGGGGATCTGTAAGGTTTCTGGAATATTTAGCCTTTTATGAAGTGGAGGGGGTTGGGCATGGCCCCTGCACATCCCGGGGGACCCCCAAGTTGGTGTCATTGAATGGGCTAATCATAAGGAACGAGCATATATATGGTTTAGGGGTGGGGATCTGTAAGGTTACTGGGATATTGGGCCTTTTATGAAGGGAGGGGGTTGGGCATGGCCCCTGCATATCCCGGGGAACCTCCAGGTTGGTGTCACTGTGTCCATCTTATCATAAGGAACAAAAGTATATATGGTTTAGGGATCTCAATGGTTTCTGCGATAAATGGCATTTTATGAAATGGAGGGGGTGGGGCATGTCCCGGCACATCACGGGGGACCCCCAGGTTGGTGTCACTTAATGCATCTTAGCATAAGGAACAAGAATATATATAGTTTAGGGGTGGGGATCTGAATGGTTTCTGAGATAAATGGCATTTTATGAAATAGAGGGGGCCGGACATGTCCCCGGCACATCCCGGGGGACCCCCAGGTTGGTGTCACTTAATGCATCTTATCATAAGGAACAAGAATATATATAGTTTAGGGGTTGGGATCTGTAAGGTTTCTGAGATATAAGGCATTTTATCAAGTGGAGGGGTGGGGCATGGCCCCGGCACAACCTAGGGGACCCCCAGGTTGACATAAAAGCATATGGCTGAGAGAAGTTTACTCAAGGAAGATGTCTATATAAGTTTTGTCAAAATATCTGCAATGACTTGGCAGTAAATGCCATTTTTCAGTTTTCCCCATTATAAGTCAATGGAAACTCTAAGTTGCCATAGCAACAAAACTAAAAGGCCGAATTTCATAAAAAACACAAAACCTGTAAAGGCAAATATGGTGAATATTTTCATAAAGTCTCAGCCTCCTAGAGCATATGGTTTCTGAGGAGATGATTTTTTTAAGTATTTTTTTTCTATTTTTTGCATTTTGGTTTCCATGGCAACCAATAAAAATGAGCAGAAGGCCTAAAATCATATGGCAGATAGTTGATTGCCTATGGAACATTTCTATGCAAGTTTTGTCAAAATATCTGCAGAGGCTTGGCAGTAAATGCCATTTTTCTATTTTCCCCATTATAAGTCTATGTAAACTACAATCGCCCCCGCCCATAGGGGCTTGAAGAAATATATGGGCTGCATGATGCTTCCATGCAGAGCTGAATCCGGCCCGCACACTAGTACTGGTAAACCGCTTAGAGGATCTAAGCCTGTCCAGGAAGCGTGGTGCGAGGCGGACCGTCCATGCTAATAAACCCTATTGGTTGCATTGGGCGACAGGGCTTGAGATGTCATTTCATCTCAATGTCGGGTAAAAGTCCCACAAAATTGGAAGCAACGTCTCCAAAATGACCTTTACAGTGTTGACGGGGACGTTAAACCTCAAATCAAACAAACAAACAAATGTAAACTACAAGTTGCCATAGCAACCAAACTAATGAGCCGATTTTCATAAAAAACACAAACTTTCAATCCCCCAGCCCAAGGATGCTACAGATAAAATTTGGGCCCAATCGGCCCAGTGGCTTCAGAGGAGATGTCGTTTGAAAATGTTGACGTCATAGGACAGACGACGACGACGACGACGGACAACTGCCTATCCTATAAGCTCCCCCGGAGCCTTCGGCTCTGGTGAGCTAAAAATGCGTAAACCCCAGTTTGAATATATAATAGTGGGGTTCAAGGGGGTCAAAATTTTAAGGACATGTTTTCGTGATGGCTGCAGAAACGGCCTCACCTCGGTGGACATTACTCGTCAAGACAGATGTATGACCCCCACATCCCTACACACGCACATACACATGCAAACGCACGGCGCGTGCACGCACAGAGAAAATGATGTATGCTATACATCGAAGAAGCTAATCTAAATATGAAACTTAATAACTATGATAGATTCATTTCCAATTCTATGTTATATTCGTTTTACAAATAAAAATCTATAATTTAAGCAAACGGTCTAGATACAGATCAGACTCTGTGCTATGCAAAGTCTGATCTGGTTATACACAGTTTGCCAATGGCGCATGTTTGGGACGTTAGATATAAGTAACGGTAACTGGTAAGTGATTGTTTGGGCTCTCTTTCAAGAGTTATTCAACTTGCCTTGTAAGCGAAATATAAGCTGTAAAAAAGATTTAGCGAAACAGCAGACAGCAGTTCCTAGTTGCGTCACACTGCCCTCGCCCATCGGGGCTTGGAGAGATAGACTAGGCTTCATGGTACTTCCGCGCAGAGCTAAAACCGACCGAACTTTATACTGGTTAACCGCTATGGTCTTATCCTGCCCAGGAAAAGTGGTGCGAGTCGGACCGCTCGTTCAACTCTAGCGGTTTCTTTGGGCAGTAGGGCTTGATATGCCATTTCGTTGAGGCGGTTCTAACGATTACCCACAATATATGTTTTCAAGCAAAAACAAGGAAACTAATCTTTACCCTTGTAAACTAACTTCTTTTTGTCCCCGCTCATCAGGGCTTCGAGAAATAGATTGGGCTGAAACCTGCCGAACTTGAATACTGGTACATGTATCTAAGCCTACCTAGGAAAAAGGAAAAGTACTAGTGGTGCTAGTCGGACGGTTCCTTATACCCTAGCGGTTTCTTTTGGTGGTAGGGCTTGGGATGTCATTTCAACTCAATGTCGGGTAAAAGTCCAACCAAATCGGAAGCAACACTTCCAAAATTGCCAAAATGGTGTTGACGGGGACGTTAAACCTCAAACCAACTTTTCCCTATACAAAGTGGAGTTTGCAAATATATTGATTACCCACACCTGTTAACGTTAACGTTATGCATCACAAAACCAAAAACGTAACCCACTTGAACGCTTCTATAAGCCCGACTGTTGACGGGCCTCCGTGGCCTAGTAGATAAGAGTGCTGGCTCTTAATCATTATGTCTCTCACCACTGTCTCGGGTCACATGTGGGACGCCTGCAACGGCAGGTAAGGTGATTTCTCTCTGTCTACTCCGGTTTTCCCCCACCTCAGGTTAACGACCGACTCGATATGAGTGAAATAATCTTGAAAGGGCCGTTAAACCAAAACCAAACATAAAAAGTCATCGAAAGTGAGAAAATGAACAAATTGTCGCATTTGTTATGTCGATTGTTTCAGAGTAAAAACGACTTTGTGTTCATCCGGCTCTTGTCGACTAAGAAGAGTCTTTAAAATTTTGATATGGTAACAAGGGGAATTGTACTGTCAAAGCAGCCAGCACTAAGATGTTGACCAGAGTGTGTGGACGTGTACCTTTGTTCGTAAGTAGCAAAATCATTTTTTCTAACGACGTGGCTCATACATGAACAGACTCTACCCATCAGAACTTAAGCGACCGTTTACATTAAAATCTAATGTCAGTCAATCATTAGAACTCTGGCTGAATAGATTGGGAGTCCTCAGGGATCATTGATTCCACTGCTGAATTCTGAAAATATCTGAGGGTCACTAATGAGGCCTAATTGGCCGAAGCTAGCTAGTCTGGCCCAGAAAAATACTGTACACTCTAGTTTTCTGTTCTGTGCTGTAGTCTTTGCTTCCAAAGGGTACCCTTTCATAGAACAAATTTAAATGACAAATTTATGGACAGTTCATGTTTTTTGTTTTGCCTACACATTCGCAGGCGGACGATATACAGACACGAACTATTTATAACACTATTCAGAAAGCCTCACTTTGAGTTTTTCGTAGAAGCCGTCTTAGTTAAGGGGAATGAATACACCTACAGGGGAGGCGTCTCCAGCAAAAGTATTATTGTATCCAATGTCAATAGTGGTCAACTCTTGAAGGAGAGCGGACCCCCTTTTCCGTGGTACAGAGTTTATGAAAAGCGAACCGGGAGTCCCGAAAGTTGTCTCCCTTTTAAAAATGGCGGAAAAATCTTCAAGGTCTACCCATTCCCCCTGTAAACAACCGTGTTATATCCAAACAAAATTTATAAATTATACAGAAAATGACCATTCATTTTCAATATAATATACATGTAATCTATAACAGTGTTATAATGAACACTGCGATAAGAGGTTATGTTGTTCATGTATTGCCTTCTGATAAGTCGGCCCCGGTAGCTCAGTCGGACGCGAGTCTGACTGGTGACGAGGAGTTTGCGGGTTCGATACCTGCCGGGTCGGCCCCATTCTTTCGTGGAGACTGATCATGAAATCTTTTATACGGTTATTATTCAACTCCCTTCCGCTGATTCAAGAAGGGCTCGGTATAACCTAAATAGTGTTGACTGGAGTTTTATGTCTCACCAACAGCTAAGGTCATACGGAGACAGGACCTCGGTTTTAAGACCCATCCGAAAGTCTGGAGAAGGCCGGGGTCGGCCCTTCGAACCCTGGTTTACAAGGCGAGTACCATAACCACTACACCACGAGGCTTCTCCGTCTGATAAAGAATGTAGCAAGAGCGACCGGTGCAGGTTGGTTATTGGCTGCATACTTACTGAACCCTTATTAATACTCTTCATAAATTATTTTAATAAACAATAAGAACATGACATACACGAGATTAACCACACTAATTGTTTAACCCTTTTTGTTCCAAATGGAATCTTCCTCCATATATCTAGCAGGAGTCCATTCCAAAATTTAGGGGTGTCAGGTTGTGTTTTCATCAAAACATATTTGGAAAATGACTGAACTTTCAGCAAACAGTGGAGGCCCTGATCAGACGCCGCAGAATGATCTGGGCCTGCACTATTTGCCAGGGTACCCGTTTTGGGGTTTCTGGTACCAAATGGGTTAAAAATACAAAACATGTTTTAAGTTGGCCTTGTAAATCATAAGGAAACTATAGTTCAAAAGTTGTGGTAAACGTTCTCGTTCATGTTCAGACCGTTCAATTATTATTGTCTTACATTGTTGAGCATATTACATTTAAGTAGATTTGAACGTCACCATGCAGTCTCGCCTTAAGCTTTACCGAAATTGCATTCATTCACCAGGACCTGTAAAAAGGGAAGTTATTCCCTAGCTCTCGCAAAAGAAGTAAACTTAGTTACGATATTCTTAGCACTTTCCGCGGGTAAAATAACCGAATCTTGAAGGCATTCCAATCTCTAAATGAGGGAAAGAGGATCCCTTATAGATGTCAGTTCTTGCAGATGGCATCTGAAATATCAAAGGGTGATGTTTTCTGCTGGTCCTAATTGGGGGATAAGGTCATCTGTTAGATACTGGAAGCACCCTTTAGGCCTTTGTACAAGAATATATGCCTACTGTATCTCCTTTTCTTGAGAGTGAGTGGGCGTTTGAGTTTTACGTCTCACCAACAGCTATGGCCATACCTTGGTTTAAAGACTCATCCGAAAGTCTGGAGAAGCCCGGGATCGATTCCGCGACCCCTGGTTTACAAGGCGAGTAGCATAACCACTACAACACAGAGGCTTCTATATTTTCTTGAGAGACTCCCATCCTATGTTTTTAGCTCGCCAGAGCCGAAGGCTCCGGGGGAGCTTATAGTATAGGCAATGGTCTGTCGTCCGTCGTCTGTGTCGTCTGCGTCGTCAACATTTGCAAACAACATCTCCTCTGAAACTACTTGGCCAATTAAAACCAAATTACATGTGGAGCCTCTGTGGGAAAGGGGAACGAAAGTTTGTTCGTGAGGACTGGGTCACATGACCAATATGGCCGTCATGCCCATATATGGTAAAAACCTTTAAAAATCTTCTTCTCAAGAACCGAATGGCCGATATTCTTGAAACTTGGTATGCAGCATCGGGGACTCGGGCCCTACCAAGTTTATTCAAATGTTGACCTTCGGTTGACCTTGACCTGTTTTACTTCAAGGTCAAATATGGTCACTTAGACATTTGTATAGAAAAAAGGCAAAACTGTGGATTTTCTGATTGCATGGTTGCTAGTGGCATCAGAAATGATATTTACACGCAGCTGAATGGAATTTTGTCAGTTCTGAAGGTCAAGGTCATTTACTGACCTTTGTCCAGGAAGGCTCAGATTCAGTATTTTTATCTTCTTCTCAACTTAAACTGTTGAGACGATTGAAACCAAATTACATGTGGAGCCTTTGTGGGAAGGGGGAACGAAAGTTTGTTTGTGAGGACTGGGTCACATGACCAATATGGCTGTCATGCCATATATGGTAAAAACCTTTAAAAATCTACTTCTCAAGAACCGAATGGCCGATGTTCTTGAAACTTGGTATGCAGCATCGGGGACTCGGGACCTGCCAAGTTTGTTCAAATGATGACCTTTGGTTGACCATGACCTGTTTTACGTCAAGGTCAAATATGGTCACTGAGACAATTGTATGGAAAAAGGCAAAACAGTTGATTTTTTCTGATTGCATGGTAGCTAGTGGCATCAGAAATGATATTTGTACTCAGCTGAATGGAATTTTGTCAGTTTCGAAGGTCAAGGCCATTTACAGACCTTTGTCCGGGAAGGCTCAGATTTAGTATTTTTATCTTCTTCCCAACTTAAACTGCTGGGTGGATTGAAACCAAATTAAAAGTGGAGCCTCTGTGGGAAGGTGGAACGAAGGTTTGTTCGTGAGGACTGGGTCACATGACCAATATGGCTGCAATGCCCATATATGTTAAAAACCTTTAAAAATCTTCTTCGCAAGAACCCAATGGCTGATGTTCTTGAAACTACATATGCAGCATCAGGGACTTTGGCCCTACCAAGCTTGTTCAAATGATGACCTTTGGTTGACCTTGGCCTGTTGTACGTCAAGCATCAGAAATGATATTTGCACTCAGCTGCATGGAATTATGTCAGTTCCGAAGGCCAAGGTCATTTTCGGACCTTTGTCCGGGAGGCTGAGATTCAGTATTTTTATCTTCTTCTCAATTTAAACTGCTGGGTCGACTGAAATCAAATTACATGTGGAGCCTCTATGGGATAAGGGAACGAAAGTTTGATTGTGAGGACTAGGTCACATGACCATTATGGCCGCGCTCCATGCTCATATATGGTAAAAACCTTTAAAATTTTCTTCTCAGGAACCCAATGGCCGATGACCTTGAAACTTGGTATGCAGCATCGGGAACTCGGGCCCAACCAAGTTTGTTCAAATGATGACTTTTGACCTTGACCTATTTTACCTCAAGGTCAAATATGGTTACTTAGACATATGTATGGAAAAAGGGCAAAACAGTGGATTTTTCTGATTGCATGGTAACCTGTGGCATCAGAAATGATATTTGCAATCAACTGAATGGAAGTTTTTCAACTCCAAAGGCCAAGGTCATTTGCTGACCTTTGTCCTGGATGGCTGAGATTCAGTATTTTAATCTTCTTCTCTTCTCAAACTGCTAGGTTGATTGAAACCAAATTACATGTGGAGCTTCTATGGGAAGGGGGAATGAAAGTTTTTTCGTAAGGACTAGGTCACATGACCAATATGGCTGCCATGCCCATATATGGTAAAAACCTTAAAAATCTTCTTCTCAGGAACCAAATGGCCGATGACCTTGAAACTTGGTATGCAGCATCGAGGGCTCGGACCCTACCAATTTTGTTCAAATGATGACCTTTGGTTGACCTTGACCTGTTTTTACGTCACGGTCAAATTTGGTCACATAGACAATTGTATGGAAAAAAGGCAAGACAGTGGATTTTACTATTTGCATGGTGGCCTTTTGTTGCCACATGACCAAGATGGGCACCGTGCCTGTATATGGTATAAACCACATGACCTCTGGTGAGCGTAGTGGCCCATGGGCCTCTTGTTTTAGTATTCCAGTCCTACTTCCAGTTTCAAAGCTGTAATAGCTCGTAAAAATCTAGCTGCCCTATTCTGAACTTTTTTTTAATATCTTCTCCTGAAGGACTATTCCATGGGAGTCCCAGACACAACTACCATATTCCAAGATGGGGCGAACGAGTCCCTTATATGCTGCTTCTTTAACATCTTTAGGGCATTGGTAAAGATTTCGCCCCAAGAAGCCAAGTGTTCTATTAGCCTTAGTACACATGTTGCTAATAAAAATGGAGGACTGTTCCCCTCTAAAGTGTAAGAAGCTTCTTTTGTTTGTTCTTTTCCTAGTTATCTGCATCATATTTTACTTAACTGGCTGAAAACTCAGACTCCATTTTCTGGCCAAAAATCCTTATCTATCTATATCCCTCTGAAGTTTCAGTGAGTCTTTTGCGTCTCTAATTTCACGATAGCAAACACAGTCACCTGCGAACAGTCTTATTTCGGAATCAATATCAGTAGAAATGTCATTTATGTACAAAGAAAACAACAATGGACCCAGAACAGTCCCAAGGTTGTGGGACACCAGACAAAACTGGAGCCCACCCTGACATTTCCCCATTAACAACAACTCGTTGTTTTCTGTAGCAAGGGAAGGAATCTATCCATTTTAGGGAATTTCTGCCAATGCCGTAACGATATAAATTGCTTTTTAGTAGTTCATGAGGGTGTGTGTCAACAGCTTTTTTCAAACTCCAGGATAAATGTATTCACCTGTCCTCCTTTGTCCAAGATTTTTACCCAATCATGTATTACTGTGGTCAGCTGAGTTTCACAACTGTACTTTTTTCCTAAATCCATGTTTTCTGTCAGACAAAAGTTGGTGTTTATCCAAGTTAGCCATAATATTTGCGCAAACAATATGCTCAAGTAACTTACATGGCATGCATGGTAGCGACACAGGGCGTTAGTTGCGAGCAAAAGCTCTATTTTCTTTCTTAAACGGGGGACAAATAGTTGCAAGAAGCCATTCTTTTGGGACTTCACCAGTTTCAAGAGATTGGTGAAACAGGTGTGAAAACACTGACCCAAATTCATTTGCCAGTTCTTTAAAGACTCTAGGATGACTCTCATCATGCTCTAAAGTTTTAGAGGGATTTAAGCCCTTACATAGCTTTATAACTTCCCCCGATTAAAGTACAATATTATCCATGAAAGGAGCCAATCTCTCAGTTAATTGAACGTCCTTGTACTCCGTTTTATTTAATGGACTGACCAATCAATTCTTCTGTCCGTTCAGGATCTGACCCTGCAATACCACTATGCCATCCTTTTTTTAAGAGATGGAATACCTTGCGTGTCTTTTTTCTTACTATTGACGTATCTATAGAAATATCTGGGATTTGCCTTTACATCACCTATCAAGTTATTCGCACATAAATCATGTTGTTGTTTAATGTCTGTCTTAATTTCTCCTTCTCAAAGTTTCAAATTTAGATCGAAGTTTACTGCTACTCTGCTATTTGTCTTTTTGCCTTGGCATGAATTTTATTCCTTCTGTGGATCTTCCTTCTTGTCTCTGGAGTGATCCAAGGAATCGAGGAAACCGTCCTACTAGTTTTTGAGGGGGATATGCTTATCAGCAGAATTGAATTGAACGAAGGAAGTTATTAGGTTAGAGTTCTCCTGAATACATCGAGCATCTGAGTGGCCATTAAATATTTTTTCCTTGCAAATCTTAACGCATCCTCCCTCATAGCTTCGTAATCACCTTCTGGTATGAAAACACTATTCTCCTAGGTTTTTGTTTGGCTGGAATGTGGATTTTTAAAGATCCCGCAACAATGTCGTGGTCACTTAGTTTGTCTGGAGAATGATTATCTTCAAACTACTTGGTAAAGAGGTGATAACCAAGTCTAAAGTATTCTGATCACGAGTAGGGAAGTTAACCATTTGTTCTAAGCCATTTTGTTTTGGTTTTGGTTTCACGGCCCTTTCAAGAATATTTCACTTTATCGAGCCGATCGTTAATCAGAGGTGGGCAAAAACTGGAGTACCCGGAGAAAAAAACCCTGACCTTCTATTGCAGGACTTGGCGTCTCACATGTGACTCGAGCCAGGCTCAAACCCACAGCGGTGAAAGACTTAATGATTATGAGTCAGCGCTCCTATCCACTGTTCAAAGCCATGATCAGCCATTATATCCAATAGACTGACTGATTTGCTGAGTCTGTCAGGCCAAACGATTTCCCTGAAGTTGAAGTTACCTAGGACATGGACCGATGGAAGCTTTTTACCTTTATGTTTGGACATTATGCGATCAAGCTGTTCTCGAAACAACATGAAGTCTTCGATTGTACCACCCGGTTGACGATGCTCAGAAGTCATTAAAGATGCTTGCCTGTCAATTAATGAACATAGAGCAATGCTTTCTCTTCCGTTGGTGTTTAGATGTGTACTTGGATCACAGATCTTTTCTCTGAAGTTCTGAAAGATCAAAACGTGAATTCAGTCGTCCGAGAAGACTTGAAAGTCGCCGAACATCATTTCCGTCAAGCATGTGAACAAGTTTTGATTAAGAAATATATCTGCTCTGTTGGTGATTTGTGGAGTAATATATCGCTATTTGGAGGACAGTGGTAAGGTAGATCAAATCACGAGCGCGTAGCGCGAGTGATTTTTCTACTTACCACTGACCGACAAACTGTGATATATTACTCAACAAATCACGCAATAGAACTGTTTTTCCTTCATAAATCTCTCAACATTCCGCCATTGTTTGAAGACACCCTGCCAACATGTTCAACACAAACAAAGGTAGTTACACTTGAACGTCTTCATTATAATTTTCTCAGATGATTTGTATAAAACATCTGATGCACTACTTTAGACTGACAGATTACGCTGACATGTTTTGTTATGTTTCGTTTTCTCCTGTTTTGCAACCAAGTCAAACATACAACGTTTTATAGACATTTTCATTGCTTTCATCTACATGCATTATTTTTCTTTCTGTTTGATATTTGTCTTGATTTATTGATATGAACCGATTTATCTGCTATATATTAATTTTACTGGTTACATTTCAGGAATACTGATTTAATTAATACAAGAGCCGCGCAAAATGTAAGTATGTCTTAGTAATTGTGTGCATCAGGTCAGCAAGTCTGAGAAATGAACAACTTTATAAACCAATTTATATAGAGAAGACATAATTTATATAGAGAAGACATAGAGGATCTTACATGAGTGTTCATGTATTATTGAATTTATTAAACGAGTTGAGGAAAAGGGATAAAATGCGAGGCTTTGCCGAGCATTTTATCCCTTTTCCTCAACGAGTTTAATAAATTCAATAAACTTGAGCACGAATGCAAGATTCTATTTATCATATGACATTTAAAACGCATTTTATTGACGATTGTTTACAAAAATGTCAATATTCCGCCGTTAGTAAACGCGACGTCGTTAAGGACGTCGTAATGTAACGTTACGGGACGTATCTAGCTAATTTGCATATTTAATCCACTAGTGAATTATCGAAAATATTACATGGCGTTATTACACTCTCAGACGCGACGTCATATGATAAAAGAGTTTACAATGGTTAACAGTATTGCTCTTATTTCTGCTCCAATATATATGTCGACCCACCTCAATGAGGCTGTTCTGACGTGTAAGCACAACATGCGTTGCAAGAGAAATAAGAAAACTCTGACAAATTTTCATCAGACAAAAATGTCAATGTTGGAGATACGAAAGAATGCACTTGTTATCCTGATATGGAATCTTAAGGCAAACACCATCAAACACATCTTCTCAGCCAGAACGCTCCGCGGAACGCTTTAGAACGATTGGTATCCATAAAGCGCCTAGTGAATACACTGCCATCCCTTGGACGTTTGGAGCCGTTGGTATCCATTAAGCGGATAGTGCATACCTTAGAAGCTTTGGAGCATTTGGTAAAGCGCCTAGTGGATATTCTACAATTCCTTGGAAGCTTTGGAGTAGTTAATTTCCTTAACGCACCTAATGAATACTTCCATTGGGAGCTTTGGAGCAATTGGTACCAATAAAGCGCCTAGTGAATACTCTTCCAGCCCTCGTAAGCTATCGAGCAAACGCCTAGTGAATACTCTGTGATCCCCTGGAAGCTTTGGAGCAGTTGGTATCTCTTTGTCATCGCTTGGAAGCTTTGGATCAATTTGTATCCATTAAGAGCCTAGTCAACGTTATGTCATCCTTTGGAAGCTTAGGAGCAAATGGTATCCATTAAGTGCCTATCAAATGCTCTGTCATCCTTTGGAAACTTCGGAGAAATTGGTATCCATAAAGCGCCTAGTGAATACTTCGTTCAACCTTTGTAAGATTAAGAGCAACTGATATCCATAAGGCGCTAATTGAAAATTTGTTATCCCTTTGGAACTTGGGAACAGTTGGTGTCCATAAAGTGCCTAGTTAATACTCTGTCATCCCTTGTAAGGATTTGAGCAATTGGTATCCATAAAGCGGCTAGTGAATACACTTTCATCTCTTTGAAGCTTAATTGTAAATGGTATCTATTAAGCGCCTAGTGAATACTCTGTCATTCCTTGTTACCTTTGGGGCAATGGACATCCATAAAGCGTCTATTGAATACACTGTCATCCTTTGCAAGCTTTGAAGCAGATGGAGTCCGTAACGCGCCAAGTGAACACTCTGCCTCCCATGAATGTTTGGAAACAGTTGGTGCCCATAATGTGCTTAGTGGATACTCTGTCATCCCTGCAGTTGCTATCCGTAAACCGCCTTGGGAATAATTTGTCATCTCTTGGAAGCTTTGGAGAAATTGTAATCCATAAAGCGCCAAGTGAATACTCTGTCATCCCCTGGACGTTTTGGAGCAGTTGGTATCGATTAAGCGCCTAGTGCATACTCTGTCATTCCTTGGACGTTTTGGGCAATTGGTATCCATTAAGCGCCTAGTGAATGCCCTGTCATCCTTTGGAAGCTTCGGATCAATTGGTATCCATTAAGCCCCTTGTAATTGTTCTGTCATCCTTTGGAAGCATCAGAGCAATTTGTATCCATAAAGCGCCTAGTGAATGCTCTCTCATCCTTTGCATGCTTTAGAGCAATTGATATCCATTAAGCACCTATTGAATACTTTGTCATGCCTTTGAAGCCTTGGAATTTTTGTATGGCAATTGGTATCCATAAAGTCCCTAATAATTACACTTTTATCACTTTGAAGCTTAGTAGTAATTGGTATCCATAAAACGCCTAGTGAATACTCTGTCATCCCTTGGTACCTTTGGAGCAATGGACATCCATAAAGCTTCTATTGAATACACTATCATCCCTTGAAAGCTTTGAAGCAGATGGTGTCCCTAAAGTGCCGAGGGAATAATCTGTTATCCCTTGAAAGTGTGGAAGCAGTTGGTGCCCATAAAGTGCTTAGTGAATACTCTGTCATCCCTGCAGTTGGTATCCATAAATCGTCTAGGGAATAATTTGTCGACTCTTGGAAGCTTTGAAGCAACTGGTATTCATTTAGCGCCTAGTGAACAATCTGTCATCACTTGGATGCTTTGGAACAATTGGTATCCATAAAGCGCCAAGTGATTACTCTGTCATCCCTTGGAAGCTTTGGAGCAACTGTTGTACATAAAGCGCCTAGAAAATATTCTGTCATCCCTCAATTGTTATCCATTAAGCGTCTATCGGTTACTTTGATAAGTCTGCAGGGGCCCAAAGGCTGATCCGTGTCTTCCTTTTGCCGGGTATGTTTTGACCCGTTCATACCTGTTGCCTAATACAGATACATGTTATGCCTATGTAAACAGTGTAGATCAAGATGTGGTGGTCGATAATAATGGCAAGCATCGTTTGTTTGTTTGAGTTGAAGTTTAAGCCCCTCCACGACGTTGAGATGAATGGCATCTGAAACCCACAAGGGTTATGTGCATGGACGGTCCGACTTGCACTAATTTGCCCGAGCAGGCTTAGACACTTTAAGCGGTTTACCAGTATTCGTGTGCGGTCGGTTTCAGCTCTGCGTGGAAGCATCTTGCAAGCCGGTCTGTTACGTCAAGCCCCGAAGCGCGGGAAGCGCCTCAAGCATCGTAGATCCTGATGAAATGGCTCATAATTGGATCTAAACTGTTTGCCATCCCGTTAATGATCATTGGCTAAACCACCTACATACAGCTATTATTCAAAGATGAAAGACGGTTATAGAATGGAGCTTTTTACATGGTCCGTATCAATTCGATGCAGGTGCATTATAACAAAATAATAACATTTGACAATGGTAACCACTGACTTAATACTAGTTTCCAAAAATAATATTTTAATAAAATTTAAATGTCATTATCAGGAAGAAAGATGTAATATTAAAACTGAAAAAAGAGGCTTGCTAATTGTAATTCTATGAGCAAGGTATTTGTTTACAATTTAGTTTCCAAACAATTCAGTTTTTATTACATTATTATTTTTTTATATTGTTTTTTGCAGTGTTGTTTGCAATTTTGCAGCAGTGCACTTGGCTACATTTCAGTTTTGAATGTTCGGAAACTCTTTACAAGCACATGAGATTCAGCAGAAACAGCCATTGGTGGATTGAACATTAATAGGAAGGTCAATGATAAGGCCTGATTGACCGAAACTAGCTAGTGTGGCACAAAAAACTTGACTTTATTTTCATTCTTCTAGCTGTACTGTTTAATGCCTTGCGGTGGTGGTAGACGCCTTTCCGTACTGCATCATATTGCAGTTTATATTGTTTTTATTAGCTAGTGTGGCACAAAAAACTTGACTTTATTTTCATTCTTCTAGCTGTACTGTTTAATGCCTTGCGGTGGTGGTAGACGCCTTTCCGTAGTGCATCATATTGCAGTTTATATTGTTTTATTTCCTTTTGGGTCATCGGGCTAATCTTTGGTCATGAAAATTAATATGAGGGTCAATGATGGTGTCTAATAGGTCGAAACTAGCTAGTGTGAACAAAAACCTGATTCTTAGTTTTAATTCGCGCGCGCGTACACTGTTGGAGCCATGGAAGGTTGTTGCATTACGCAAACACGCCTATACAAATACATTGCCACCTTTATCGCCGAAAAAATGAAAATTTTATGATGAAAAATTGTGATATTTTTCTTATTTCTGCTCCAAATATAGATTGTGGGCACTCGTTAGAGTACCCACAACCTATATTTTAGAGTAGAGATAAGAAAAATAAGGTATGCACCCAGGAGGGGGTCAAAATTATATAGGCGTGATTTCGTGATGGGTTGTGTTTTATAGGGCCACGTTAGGAGGCATGGTGTTTTGCCAGAAACTGACAACTTAACTTCTTGAACCAACGGAAGGGAGAGAATGACCGTAGGAAAGATTTCTTGATTAGTCTCGCCGACCCGGTGGGTATCGAAGCCTCAACCTCCTGTTTACCAGTCAGACGTGCACCCGACTGAGACCGTTAAAGTGACCGTAAACATTGCTGGCCTTGGAATATCTCACTGTTTTAGAAACATATCGTTAAAATATCGCTGTGCATGACATAACCATCTACATCTTCTTTTTTCCTAGACGATGCAACGCATCGAATACATATGAATTAATTGCTTGTCTTAATTGAAAATGTGGTTGGCAAAACAACCATAAAAACGTCATTTTTATTTATTGTATTGAATACCAGCATATTATTAATTACTCTGAATGTTGAAGCGTAATCGTGCGTTTTCAACTTGAATTATTGTTTTTAGATATCATTTAAAACTGTGCACTTTTGAGTCAATTAGAAATGAAAGCCAAAAAGCCAAACCTCGCCAGATGTACGGAACATCTGCAGTAATTTTATTACCTTTTTTTAAAGAGTGCCTAAAACTAATGGTATCTATCCTGAATTACGAAAATGTTATATAAATTCTATTGCCGTCATTATGAGTAAATGCCATGCATCTTAGATACACTTCTGCATTTGACCGGCCCCGATAGCTCAGTTGGTAGAGTGTCCGCTCCGGGGAACGGGAGGTCACGGGTCGCGACATACCAAAGTCGTTAAAAATGGTACTAGCTGCTCCTCGCTTGGCACTCAGATTTACGGGGTAGAGCTAGGACTGGTCGACCCAGTGTCAGGATAATGTGACTGGGTGTGGTATCATGTAATGTGTCTGGGACATGATACTTCAGTGAGGCAGCACTATAAAAGTGAGCATTGAGCTCCCTGTCGCAACCAGACACCGTCGTGATACGACTGAAAAATTGTTGAAAGCGATGTTAAACCCGAATTCACGCACACACACTTTAGCATTTCGAATATTCAGGGCTTCTACCAGAATGCCCATGTGGATTCGGGAAGGGCAGAGGAACAACTGTTATGATCTTTACAGCATGGCAGCTTCAAGAGAGTCGTGTGGGTCTTTTGGAAATTTTCACTACTAAACTTGTCCCTTCAGCTGCACGGCCGATTATCTGTTACTGGCAATTGCCGATCTTTTTCAGTTCCATGATGTGTTACTATTTGTGTCTTCTAGGATGGTTGCTGAGACCAATCTTAGCCAAAACTGTATGTTATAGAAAGAGCAAGAGAGGTCAGAGGAAGAATGCTCTGTTGCTCTAGATTAACGCTGAGCATATTTTTACTCGGCTGTGCGTGTCTGTAATGCTAATAAATTTTCATTGTGGATAGCCTTTCGGCCATTTTGCATGTGTGTATCACTGACGGCATTCGACTGGTAGGTTTCGTGAAATTTCCGTGAAATTCCACGTTGGAGTGTGGTGCCTTTCTTGTAATGGTCGGTCAAAAGGACCAATCATATCTTTTATTTGTGTATGGCTCTTACGTGATCGTGGTGCACGAAAGGTTCGACTTTTTCTTCGAACAGAATCGTGCTCCACGATCGCTTATGTATTTGAAAAATAACTCATATTTGATCGGACCATGTGATCGGCTATTACAAGAAAGGCACCACACTCCCACGTGGAATTTCACGAAAATTTCACGAAACCTACCAGTCGTATACCGTCACTGATATACGTATTTTTATTTTGGACTTAATGGTAAAGTAACTGTCCTTTTGTTGCTTTCCACTTTGTGCCGTTTTCATTGTCGTGATGTTGTTTGATGTCGGCGTTTCTCTCCCACTGGTGTCTTGGACGAGGTAATTGTATCGATTCCTGATCATTGTTTCACTTCTATTTCGCTCTTT
Organism: Lucinisca nassula; assembly: GCA_963580285.1. Lineage (NCBI taxonomy): Eukaryota > Metazoa > Mollusca > Bivalvia > Lucinida > Lucinidae > Lucinisca > Lucinisca nassula. The sequence continues at coordinate 72,762,154 of OY757011.1, read as the reverse complement.
CTTATTGCCTTATATTCACTAGCACGCCTTCTGACGAGGCCTTGCCACTTTGCTCGGACCCGTGCAATTTGTTCCAACGACTCTGTTGATATGGAGAAGTCCCCGGAGAGACGTTGACGGTATCCTTTTATCGCATCTTCTGACCACCATAGAAGCGTTTGTCCTTTTTCAGTTTTCCATCGAGGATTTTACTTTGCCAAAGTTTCTCAGGCATCCTGATAACATGGCCTGTCCATCTTAACCCTTCTCTTGCTGAATATTCAGTTTAGCCACAGCCATTTCTGACTTTGAACCAATTAGATTACTTGATGTAATTTATTCCTTCAAATTCATAAATTGAATGTCAAACAGTGTAGATCCATCTACAGAAGCCATCTGATCTGGATCTACACTGTTTGCAAAGATAGGGGTTGTCGTGAACAGCAAGAGAAGGGTTAACTGGGACGTTTTAGAATTTATTCGTACCCTTATCATGACCTCTGTGTCAAGTGTCAGGAATCCCGTCTTTAAAAGCTTTCTGTATGTGAGTGCTTAAGTCTTCTGACATACCTTTGCCTTGGTGAAGTTTAGCACGCGTTCTACATGAACACTTCCAAGTAGTCGGTTAAATGCAGAACTGGTTTTGGCATTCATTATCAATGTGCACGCCTCTTGACAATATGTGCTTATAGGTAGCGATGACTTGTTAACTACTTGCACTCTTTGACCTTTCACTGTGATGGTTGACTCCGTATAAGACTTGCCAGGTTTTTGTTGATACACCACCTCAGTCTTTTTATCCCCTCGCAACAACGTTGTGACGCGGATATAGCATAGGTGCCGTGCGTCCGCGTGTGTCTTAGCGTGTGTGTCCGTCCGGAACCTTGTGAACACGATAGAAGAAAAAGTTTTCATCGTAGAAGCTTCAAACCTTCCACAAATGTTCCCAATGAAAGACGATGACCCCTATTGATTTTCAGGGTCAAAGGTCAAGGTCACAATGGCCTTGATATTAAAAACCTTGTGAACAGGATAGAAGACAAACAGATCATACTAGAATCTTCAAACCTTCCACAAATGTTGCCCATGGAAAGACGATGAACCCTATTGATTTTCAAGATCAAAGGTCAAGGTCACAATGAACTAGACCTTAAACACCTTGTGAACAGGATAGAAGACACAGTTATCCTCGTAGAAGCTTCAAACCTTCCACAAATGTTCCCCATGGAAAGACGATGAACCCTATTGATTTTCAAGGTCAAGGGTTAAAGGTCAATGTCACAACGAACTTGACCTTAAAAACCTTGTGAACAGGATAGAACAGACTTATCATCATAGAAGCTTCAAACCTTCCACAAATATTCCTCATGGAGAGACGATAAACCCTATTGACTTTCAAGGTCAGGGGTCAGAGGTCAAGGTCACAATGGACTTGACCTTAAAAACTTTATGAACAGGATAAAATACACAGTTATCATGGTAAATGCTTCAAACCTTCACATTGATGAATGGTATGCAGTTGCGGGGGGATGCTACGCTTACGTTGCCTTGTTAATGCTTATTGTATACTATAGCTCTCACGGGAGTCAGATACTTGATCTTTTTGCAACTTGATTGTGCACCTTCTGCCATGTCATTAGTAAGGACGAACTCGTCTAACATCTCTAGGTCATGGATTTAGCTTGCCTTCTTCTAAGGTTGAAATGCTCCCATCAAATCGACAAATACATGTAGTTATCTAGGCACGGCAGAAAACGTGATGCTTAACAGCATTTGCATTGCTTGACTCCATGTTTCACAGGCGATCAGAGAATTCGCTGTCGTTTTGGACCCATGCAAGCATACCATCGTGGAATCGCCTAACCATTGCTTTGAATTTGGCATTGCAGTAAAACAGACTTCGCGTTTACCTTCAGCTGCAACAGAAAGTCATCTCCACTTCCTTCGACTTGTTATTTTATCTGTCACACACACTCGATTTATGGATAACACCCAATATGAAAGGGGATAAAAGGAAGCTCTTCGCGTCGCGCTCTTATCAATCAATATATCACTAGAGTTTACTATAGGCTATATAGAATTTGGTATCATTTTGATAACACACTCGTGCGACAAAGTGCATTTTTTCACACCACAAACTGGCTACTTTTCTGGTGAAAATCCGTAATATTTTCTTATTTCCACAGCAAGCATAGATTGTGGGTGCCAGTTAGAACTGGAGGCGGTTCTAACGAGTACCAACATCCTATGGCTTGGAGCAAAAATAAGATAAATAATGCATACCCCGTAAATCCCAGTTTCTACTATATAAAGTGGGATTTAGGGGGTGTTCATTTCACGGACTTGTTCACGTGGTGTTACAGCAACGGCTGTATTCTGATGAGGAGGATACAGAATCTGATCAATGCGAGACTTCAGTCGCCGAAGATGTCATAAGAACACTTTCGCTCTTCGTGAACCCGTGGCCCATCCCAGTGGGCACACAACGTGTAGGTAGCGTTGTATCAACGTCGATACAACGTTATGATTTAGGCCCCCGCCCATCGGGGCTTGGAGAAATAGTTTGGGCTGCATGATGCTTCCCGCCAGGAGCTTAAGTCGACCGCACACGTGTCATTTCATCTCAATATCGGGTAAAAGTTCCATAAAACTCCGAAATGATCTAAATAGTGTTGATGTTGTCGTAAAACCTCAATTAAAAAAAAACAACGTCATGACGTTGTATCGACGTTGATATGACGTTGCATAAACGTCAATTGCCCGGTGGGATATGTACTGTCGCATTTGTTTGATGCTCGAGTTAGGTAAGTGCAATTTGATTGCCCTGTTATTCGGATCGCAATCAGCGAAAAGGAGTCTTCGAGCTTATGCGCTTTTAAGCGCTCAGCGACATATCGAAAACACGTCTATATAAAATATTGACCCCATTGAACCCGACTTTTATGTAGTAAAACTGGGATTTACAGGGGTAAACCTTGTTTTTCTTATGTCTGCGCTGAAATATAGATTGTGTGTACTCGTGAGAACCGCCTCATCGAGGCGGTTCTAACGAGTACCCACAATCTATATTTTGAGCAGAAATAAGAAAAATATCATAATTTTTCATCTTAAAATTTTAGATTTTCGGCGGAAAAGTGTATTTGTATAGGTGTGTTTTTGTAATGGAAGACTCAAATCAGTATAGCCAGAAAACAACCTTTCTCTGTGTACATGAAAAACTTTTGGTCCGTGGTTATAAAACATATCATATAACGTCGTGTATGAGAATGTAATAACGTCATGTATTAAATCCGATAATCCACTAGTGGATTAAATATGCAAATTAGTTAGACATACTACGCCCTTAACGAAGTCGCGTTTACAATGACGGAATATTGACATTTTTGTACATTGACATTTTTGTACAAAAATCGTGAATTAATTTATTATTGAATTTATTAAACTCATTGCGGAAAGGGGAAAAAATGCTCGGCAAAGCCTTGCATTTTTACCCTTTCCCTCAAATCGTTTTATAAATTCAATAATACATGATATCACTCGTGTAAGATTCTCTATTTATTATTTCAGCAGTAATATTATTACAATATGACACAAGTGCTGATACAATTTGGGATCAAGTGCTTATATAGTGCTTCTTGTCCGTGGGCATCTTAACAGCGCACAACGAAGACTCTGATCTGTGTCTTTGTTTAGCGCACGAGGTTGAAGCTTGGCGCGGCCCATTTGTCTCAATTGGTAAAATATGTATGTTCAGGTTTTGGGATAACCCCTACAGCTCCCGAGACTAGTGTGTTTTTGTTTGTTTGAATCGAGGTTTTACGTCCCTGTCAAGACAAGTTAGGTCATTTGGAAACGTTGTTTCCAATTTTGTTGCACTTTTAAGAAATGACATCTCGGGCTCTACCGCCGGGTTTATATGCAGGGACAGTCCGACTCGCACCACTTTTCCTGGACAGGCTTAGACCTTTTAAACGGTTTACCAGTACTCGTGTGCGGTCGGTCTCAGCTCTACGTGGAAACACCATGCAGCCTTATCTATTTCATTAAGCCCAGATGGCGGGGCCCTCCCCGAAACTATTATATGGACTCTTCCATCTTGAATAGAGACACGCCCATTTTCGGATTCAGTCAAAATCGTTTAAAGAATTACAGATGTTACGGCTTGTTTTGAGACTCCTCATCAAGCCTATGTAGATTTTATCGTCGGAAAAAAGGAACATTGAAAAATTGTGATATTTTTTCTTATTTCTGCTCAAAATATGTATTGTGGGTACACGTTAGAACCGCTTCATCGAGGCGGTTGGAACGAGTAATCACAATCTATATTTTAGAGCAGAAAAAAAAGAAAAATAAAGTTTACCCCTGAAAACCCCAGCTTTACTGTATAAAAGTGGAGTTCAAGCGGGTCAAAATTATAAAGGCGTGTTTTCGTGATCTGAAACAATACCATGTGTTGCGGCCCCCGCCCATCGGGGCTTGAAGAAATAGATGGACTGCATGATGCTTCCACGCAGAGCTGAAACCGACCGCACACGAGTACTGATAAACCGCTGAGAGGATCTAAGCCTGCTCAGGCAAAGGGGTGCGAGTCGGACCGTAAATGCTTAAAAACCCTATTAGTTTCATTAGGCGACAAGGCTTGATATGGCATTTCATCTCAATGTCGGGTAAAAGTGCCATAAAACTGGAAGCGACACCTATACAGTGTTGACGGGGACGTAACATAAACACCATGTGTTAGGTACACGGGGTTGAAAGGGTTTAGATTAATTACAAAAAACATATTATGAGCCCCGCCAAGCGAATTTGTGTCTTCGAGCATTCCGTCATGACAAATTTTCACTGGGCATGCCCAGTTATTCAGAGGGGCCAGGGATACGGCTTTCTGTCTGAAGGTTCCTCTTGATTCACTGCTTGTATGAGCGAGCAGCAAAGGTTCTGGCGAGGCTGCGCGGATGCGCAGGCTCGCCTGAACCTTCGCTGCTCGCATAGGCGATAAGTACCAAAATCGCTTGACGGGGCCCTTATCACGGTGATCAAAGTAAGATGTAAGTCAATGAATAATGTTTATTGTTTCGTCTGAATTTTTCCGGTACATAACATAAGTTTTTCGCATGATGGAATGTTGTCTTAGTCTGGTCTGGTTTTGTTTGTTTTGAGTTCAGTTCAGTTTCTTTTGTTTGGTTTTACGGCTCTTTCAAGATTATTTCACTCATATCGAGCCGATCGTTAATCAGAGGTGGGCGAAAACCGGAGTACCCGGAGAAAAACCACCTGACCTTCCGTTGATTGAGTTCAGCTTTAACGATCCAGTCAACACTACATAGGTCATAGAAAGCCCGTCGGTATACCGAACCACAAATTTCCTTGGTAGGCTTATATATTAGCTTTGAATCAGTGCAGTGCACAACCTTTCGTTAGAAACTCACAACTGCTCTTCTTGGATCAGCACCGTAGAAAAGATTTAATCATCAATCTTTACGCAAGGATCTTGTCGAAGATAGGTATCGCACCCAAGACTTGCTGATCACGAGCCAGACGCGCATCCAACTGATCACCGAGGCTGGTTTGGTATTTGATTATTGCGTCCCTTCTGATAAAATGTTGCGGTGACTAGAATACATACGAGATATGAGGCAACATTTATGGGGTAATTCTTCCTTGGCATCAGAACCCTTTGGCGGCACTGTGATCAAAGTTCTCTGATCAGGAAATAAGCGTTTACCTCTCCTCAGATAGGATGAGACATCCATTCTTTCTTTGTGGACAGACATGGATGCATGGAAGCTTCTTGCGGGCATAAATACATATGCATAGTATAAACAGAGCCCCAGTCAGCAAAGAAGGACGGGCCAACGGCGGGCCGACAGCGATACTGTATCGACGTTGCAACGTCGTATCGCTGTCGGTCCGACGTTGGTCCGCTGTTGCGTTCTGGCTGGGGCCTTTGTTGAATGCACTCAGTGAAACGTCAATGACTCTTGTACCGATAACTCGTTTACCATGGTTGAGTCGAATTTTATCTTGAGTTTATTTGAATTTCTTCCCATAGCTCTAGATGTCAGAATGTTTCAGATAATTTAGGGATCTCTTTTATGTTATCTTGGAAAAGGTATGCTGTGTGTACTCATTAGAATCGCCTCGATGAGCCGATTCCAATGAGTATACACAACATAACCGTTTTTATTCAGGATCGAAATATTCCACTATAATGTCTGATCGGACGCTATGAGTAACCCTCTATGCTGTGTGCACGCATTAGAATCGCCTCGATGAGGCGATTCTAATACGTATACACAACATATCCTTTGGTTTTTATTGAAGATCGAAATATATTCCACTAAACCGTCTGATCGGACGCTATGAGTAACCCTCGGTTGCTCGAGCTCCCTCTACCTCGAACTAATGTTCATGGTCGCAAACATGTATGTGTATACATATTTGATGATGATGATGATTTCGTGTTTAACGATGCGTCAGCCCTCTTTATGGGTCATAAGCGTCAAACGGTTAATGGTTAAACGGTAGTATACATATTTACTTCAACATTAACTGTACCGGCCCCCGCCCATCGGGGCTTCAAGAAATAGATGGACTGCATGATGCTTCCACGCAGAGCTGATTCCGACCACACGAGTACTGGTAAACCGCTTAGAGGCTAAGTCTGCCCAGGCAAAGCGGTGTGAGTCGGACCGTCAATCCTTATAAACACTTTTGGTTTCATTGGGCGACAGGGCTTCGAGATGTCATTTCATCCCAATATCGGGTAAAAGTCATATGTAAGCGTAACAGTATATGGATTTATCCTCATATGTCTTTGTAATACCAGAGTGAAATAAAGTTTATGTTATGTTACGAACGAAAAGGGATGAAGTCCATTCAATTCCAAGTATTTATTGGTAACAGCATCTGTACGATATTCCGAAAAACCATTAATTTTCCACTTTGACCATATATACAAGAAATGAAATCTAAAAACAAGGAAGTCATTTCTGACGGAAATGAGCCTCGGTTTTACTGCGATTCTTTAAATTATTAGAATGCAGGTGCACTAGAATGCGCAGTGCAAATGTTTCTTAGCGCGAGAGTTAAAGTCACACAAACCCCCTTCCGGATAACACGCCCGTCTGCAATAACTGTCACAATCTTTCATATCTACAAAACGACCAAATTTATATAGATGATCTAACATGAGTGTCAATGTTTTATTGAATTTATTAAACTCGTTGAGGAAAAGGGATAAAATGCGAGGCTTCGTCGAGCATTTTATCCCTTTTCCTCAACGAGTTTAACAAATTCAATTATACATAAGCCTCGCATTTTATCCCTTTTCCTCAACGAGTTTAATAAATTCAATAATACATGAGCACGATTCTACTTACCATATGACATATAATACGTATTTAACTCACGAGTTTTATACAAAATGTCAATATTTCGCCATTAGTAAACGCCGAGTCGTTAAGGACATCGAACATATAACGTTACGGAGCGTATCTAAGTAATTTGCATATTTAATACACTAGTGGATTACCGCATAACATGGCGTTATTACATTCCCAGACGCCACGTCATATGATAAAATAATTTTCTGAATTCTGCTTCAGATAGGGATTGTTTGAGGTCGCTAGAACCGCCTGATTGACACGAGCATCCACAGTCTATGTTTTGATAATAAAAAGAACAAAATGTATGACGGTATAAACTCATTTTGTCCTTTATAAAGTTTATAAGAGCATTCACTGCACAGACACGCGCGTAGATGCGTGGTTGAGGTCCATCCCAAAATCGCAGATTTTCATCTTTGACCCGTCAGGCAAAGGGACGTTCTGCGTGACAGAAAGTGGTACCTTTTGAACCGGACAAGATACATAGAGGATCTTACACGAGTGGTCATTTCATATGAAATTTATGAAACGAGCCTTCGGCGAGTTTAATATTTTCATATAAAATGACCACGAGTGTACGATTCTCTTTATCATATGACTACTTTAAATTGGATTTCATCGCCTTTTTATTTGACAGAAAAATGCATTGTTGACATGGACGTCGTCATGACGTTACTTAATCTCGCCAAAGTGTTATTACACGTGTGGTCATACGAGTTTTATTACACGCCGTTATCCACTGCTTATCAACGACCTCATATGATAAGTTTTGTTTATTTGTTTGATTTGAGAGTTAACGTCCCCGTCAACACTGTAAAGGCAATTTTGGAGACGTTGCTTCCAATTTTGTGGGACTTTTACCCGACATTGAGATGGAATGCCATCTCAATCCCTGTCGCCAAATGAAACCAGTAGGGTTTATAAGCATGGACGGTCCTTCACTGAATTTGGGTGCCGAGTAATCCCTGTCGCCAAATGAAACCAGTAGGGTTTATAAGCATGGACGGTCCTTCACTGAATTTGGGTGCCGAGTAATTCTATCTCCTTTGTTTTGTTTATATATTGTTATTTTTTTCGCAACGACCAATTATTAATTAAAAGTCGCAGCGACAAAATGTTTTTTTTTCAATATTTGACTTTGCTTCGTAGCTCTGTTGACTTCCCTTTTTGTTCAAAACTACAGCGTTTCCCCGTGGCAGTAATAGAAAACTGTCAGTCCGTCAGGCATTTTCATAGTAGTTAAAATTAAAGTTAAATTATCCCTTTGGTAAAGTATGCAAGAACTTAGCATCTGCCCGAAAACAGATAGCTTTACGTTGGATAGGACTTTGAAAGCGCAATAAAACATTTCGATTCGTTTTATCACGATCATTGTCAGAAAACAATTGCGCAACATAACAGTTCAGGCGACACGGTGAACTTAAAATGTCTTAAATTCTATTTTGTGAACATGATTTATTTCTGAACATGGGTAATAAACCATGTTACAATAGGGAAAGTATGATAAAAAAAAAAACATAAATAGAGGATCTTACACGAGTGGTCCTTCCATATGAAATTTATGAAACGAGCCATGGGCGAGTTTCATAAATTTCATATGAAATGACCACGTGTGTAAGATTCTGTTTATCATATGACCACTTGAAATTGGATTTTATCGCCTTAAAATTTTACATTTGTTTTCAACATAACTGCATGGTTGACATGGACGTCGTCATGACGTTACTTAATCCCGTCAAAGTTTTATTACATGTGTGGTCATACGATTTTTATCATATGACGTCGTTGATAAGCAGTGGATAACGTCGTGTAATAAAAATCATATGACCACACTTGTAATAACCCTTTGGCGGGATTAGGTAACGTCATGACGACGTCCGTGTCAACCATGCATGTTTGTGGGGGAAAATGTCAAATTTAAAGGCGATAAAATCCAATTTAAAGTGGTCATGTGATAAACAGAATCTTACACTTGTGGTCATTTCATATGAAATTAATGAAACTCGCCGAAGGCTCGTTTCATAAATTTTATATGAAATGACCACTCGTGTAAGATCCTATATTTCTTTCACACCAGACAAGGAAATCCGTGATTTTACCCTGGGATAGAAATTTATGTTCTGGCCCTGGTGTTCCGACCCAAAATCGAACTAGTATAATCGCGTGTTTGATAAATGCACTGGTTGATTGCAACCTCATGCGCGGCGTCGTCATGCGTGACGTCACTAAACATTCCTGTTGTGTCATCATAAAATGGCGGACGTCAGTAACCGAATTGACAGCAGCATTAAAAATTCGCAAAAGAAATGGAAGGTATGCAAGAAAAAGAATCTAATATGGGTGTAAGGGGTGGATAGAAAAATCCGTCCCTCGGGATCACTGTCCGGCATCACTCGGCAAGCCTCGTGATACCGGACAGTGTCCCTCGGGACGGATTTTTCAATCCACCCCTCACACCCATATAAGATTCTTATATTATTGCATGACGTTATCCACTGCTTATTAACGACGTCATATAATAATAATAAAAAAAACGGAGAGTACAATGGGCAGTTGTACCAGATTGCTTCCTTATAGTGTTTCACATCCAAGTCGCTGATACAGGGTAAAGTCAGGGATTATAGTAGGAGAAGGTTTAAAAGCAGGCTTTTCCTCGAGACTCGGTTTACGAAAAAAAAAAGCACATTAACCTGGACACAGATATAAAGTAGCATTCCACTAAATACTGTTAGGTAACGGGACAGAGCTTTTAGTTGCGTTCTAAATACCAGACTTGCTTCCATTGGATATATATCCCATGTTTTATTTCAATGTGAGAAAATGATAGGTATAAGGGACTAAAATGATGCATATTTTATAAATATTTCTGCAAGCTCAAAGAATTTTTTGCTGATTTTATATGGTCACTCCTCCTTTAAAAATGTTGGTTTGTATTTACTCCGTTCTAGTATGTAAACAAACATGGTTGACAGTAACTTGAAAAAAGGAGCAGGCCAACATGTAGATTTTTTCTCATTAACTTGTTGGACTAGGATGGCTCTATAAACAAGTAAGGTTTGAAAAGTTTTGTATGTGTAGTTTTTGTAGGAGCAGGTAAAAGGTTACTATCGTCGCCTATGGAAAACATTTAGTTGAAAGCTTCCTATAGCAAAAGTAGGACCGCTGTCCTGTTTTCAGTCATTACATTCTATTTCCACACATTTGTAGATTCTGTCCAATTCTGTTTCATAAAATGTATCTTCATGGCATGTATTTTGCCAAAGATACTGTAAAAATGTGATGGTAGTGCTAATTTAGGTCTGACTGGGTGTATTTGATGTATTTTTGCCTCTGATCTATGATCTTGGGAGGGGGGTGGGGGGTACTTTAAAGCCATGTAAATCAGTTTTTATTGATGTATTTTGAAAGGACACTTGCAGTAATTGTATTTGCACAAACACAAGAAAGAATCTACTACATCTGGAATATAAGAGTAAGGTTTCATGGCACTAGGACTATGTCATATACCAAAGCAAAACTTCAAAATTGTCTCTCCGAAACCGCCCGCTGCAATATCCAGATAAGCTTTCTCATCCGATATAATTTCCGTTTTATTGTATTCATGTAAAAGGATATAAACAGATATATTCAGCTCTTCCTCATGGCATTAAGGCATTTATAAACATTTTCTTGGCATTTTTGTCCTCAAAATATCCTCAATATGCCATTTTTACTTTAAATAGGGGCTGTAGGTGTGAAAATAGCCATAAAAAATGAGTATTGGTGCTATTTAGGCATAATTCTGTGCATTTTAGTATTGAATTGTTCCAAATACATTGGAGAAGAACCACTGATGCAAGCCGGTGTCTGGGTTACATTCCAGAAAGAGATAAAATTTGCGCTTTTCAAAAACTATGGTTTGTTCGACTTTCATTGTTGAATCTGAAAGCGATAACTTTTTCGCAGACTTGAAAGATTCTTTGTGACCGAACTTTTATTATGCATGACTAATTTATTAGATATGACCTAAATTTCTATTTGGCAATTCTTTTGATGCATCATTAAGAAAACAAGGGTTTGGTGAAGGTAGCATTGCACTAAATACTGGAAGGTACCGGTTTTTATCACTTTAGGACAGAGCTTTTAGTTGCGTTCTAAATACCAGACTTGCTTCCATTGGATATATATGTTTTATTTCAATGTGAGAAAATGATAGGTATAAGGGACTAAAATGATGCATGTTTTATAAATATTTCTGCAAGCTCAAAGAATTTTTGCTGATTTTATATGGTCACCTCGCCTTTAAAAATGTTGGTTTGTATTCACTCCGTTCTAGTATGTAAACAAACATGGTTGACAGTAACTTGAAAAGGAGTAGGTCAACATGTGGATTTTTTCTCATTTACTTGTTGGACTAGAATGGCTCTATAGACAAGTAAGGTTTGAAAAGTTTTGTATGTGTAGTTTTTGTTGGAGCAGGTAAAATGTTACTATTGTCGCCTATGGAAAACATTTAATGGAAAGCTCCCATAAACAGCGAAAGCATAGACGTTTTCAGAGATATTGAAGCGTCTTTAACCCTTGTCCTACTGAACCAGAGTATGCACTTCTTTTTGGAAACAGTGTAGATACAGATAGGAAACCAAACCTTCACAAGTAGCATATTGTGAAGCTAAGGCGGGAGCACAGTTTGTACGTAGCACATTATGGCTCTATAGAGCTGTGTGTGCGATAAGGCGATTCTAATGTGTTTACATATTGTGCTGTAAAATTCCGAACATATATAAAAAATGCCCGCATTATGCCTTCTGGTATGGCACACCGCACAGATATAAAAATTGTCCGCATTATGCCTTCTGGCATGACACACCGATTAAATATCAAACATTGTCCGCATTATGCCTTCTGGCATGGCACACCGAACAGATATCAAACATTGTCCGCATAATGCCTTCTGTCATGACACACCGAACATATATCAAAAATTGTCCGCCTTGTGCCTTCTGGCATGGCACACCGAACAGATATTAAAAATGATCGCATTATGCCTTCTGGCAGGGCACACCGAACAAATATAAAAAATGTCCGCATTATGCCTTCTGACATGGCACACCGAACAGATATAAAAATTGTCCGCATTATGCCTTCTAGCATGACACACCGAACAGATATCAAAAAATGTCCGCATTATGCCTTCTGGCATGACACACCGAACACATATCAAAAATTGCCCGCATTATGCCTTCTGACATGCCACACCGAAAAGATATAAAAATCTGTCCGCATTATGCCTTCTGGCATGACACACCGAACAGATATCAAAAATTGTCCGCATTATGCCTTCTGGCATGACACACCGAACACATATCAAAAATTGCCCGCATTATGCCTTCTGGCATGACACACCGAACACATATCAAAAATTGTCTGCATTATGCCTTCTGACATGCCACACCGAAAAGATATAAAAATCTGTCCGCATTATGCCTTCTTGCATGACACAGCGAACATAATTATATAAAAAATTGTCCGCATTATGCCTGCTGGCATGACACACCGAACATATATCAAAAATTGTCCGTATTATGCCTTCTGGCATGACACACCGAACATATATTCAAATGTGTCCGCATTATGCCTTCTGGCATGACACACAGAACATATATTCAAAAGTGTCCGCAGTATGCCTTATGGCATGACACACCGAGCAGATATCCAAAATTGTCACACTGCGCCTTCTGGCAGACACTGGCTCCAATTACCCCTATCTCGAACAAATTTTCATGGTCTCAATGGTGTTCGAGCCATTGAAGTTCGACTGTATGTTTGGTACATGCATATTTAAATTTGAAGTACTTGTATTGGCCCAGTTGTATAACCCTTTTTGTACCAAATGGAATCTTCCTTCGTATATATAGCACAAGTTCATTTCAAAATTAAGGGGTGACAGGTTGTGTTTTCTTCAAAATTTATACCGAAAATAGCACAAGATTTTGCAAATAGTGTAGGCCCTGATCAGACGCCGCGTTCTGCGGCGTCTGATCTTGGTCTGCACTGTTTGCCAACTACGCGTTTTGGGGTTTGGGTAAAGAATGGGTCAACATTGATTAATAAAGCAAATATGCTGTTATTTTTGCTGAAAAAAAATGTGAGTAGCGTTTGCAGATGCAGAAGCTAATCACAAAAATACAAGAATGTTAGATATTGAATGTACTTGCTAGAACAGAACAATTTGAAATTAACGAACCCGTTGATCTATCAATGGTTTGAACAACAAATCCACCAGTTCATTTCTATAAATCTTTTTTAGTAAGCTAATAGATAAACTAACGTTCATGCATCAATTTTATCCCCATTAAACAAGATGAATTGTTGTGTGCATTTCACGACGCCCTTGGATGATCTATCATTTAAGCTTGTAGTATGAATGTGTTTATTTCTCGCTGAAAATTTCCGAAACATTGCGACACCGGTGCATAAGTTCTCAATTTTGGAAGTTAGTTCTCCTGTACTTTAAGAAAAAAAAAAAAACAGAAAAAAAAACAAAAAAACTGCGTTACCTTTCATAACGAAAACTAAATTGTGATATTTCTTTTTATTTCTGCTCAAAATATAGATTGTGGGTACTCGTTAGAACCGCCTCACAATCTATATTTTAGAGCAGAAATAAGAAAAATAAGGTTTACCCCTGTGAACCGCAGTTTTACTATATAAAAGTGGGGGTCAAGGGGGTTAAAACTATATAGGCGTGTTTGCGTGATGCAGTAAAACAAACACCGGGCCGGAGATAAGAAACCACGTTAATGCAAAAGGGGGTGTCAAACAAGCGTACGACATGTTCCCAATTTTGGAAGTTACACGCCCTACCATGAAAAAAGTTAGTTCACCTGTACTTTTAGAAAGAAAAAACTGTGTTACCTTTGACACATAGGGCCATTTTCACACTGTTTATTTCAGCATTTTCCTTGCAATATTACACTGGTTCCTGTGTGCGCATCTACCTGGATAATACATCTATCACATTGTCTATCATGAAAACACACCTATATAATTTTGACCCCCTTGGACCCCACTTAATATAGAAAAAATGGGGGTTACAGGGGTAAACCTTATTTTTTTATTTCTGCTCTAAAATATAGATTGTGGGTATTCGTTAGAACCGCCTCGAGCAAAAATAAAATATCACACTTTTTCATCTAAAAATATCGATTTTTCGGGGGTAAAGTTTACAATGTGTTTGTATAGGCGTGTTTGCGTGGGCCTATTAGGCCCACGCAGGTAAGGATATGGACGAGATTGGAAAATGTCTATAGTAAAGCATCAAGGTTTGCAAGACGCTTCTCAGCCACGCAATCAAGCGTTTGCTTCAGGTGGATCAATAGATTGGTTCCCTAGTCGTTTTCTCCGCTAGAGACCAGCTGAGTAAATCAGTTAAAACGTGCTGTAAAATATCTTATTTCAGCCTCGCTTTCATTCCCCAGTACTGTGGATGCAGACGAAATTAGAGCTCAAGCTCATTAGAGTTTTTATGCATTAATTTCTTTTAAAACTATTTAAAATGTAATGTATGTTCATCTAATAAGGTAATATTGATAAGAACAATAAGGTGAGCATATTAAGCAAGCATTTTCACGCTAATAATTACAGAAATTTTCTGAAATTAATGGAATTTATCTTCTTTTGAATGTGTTTATAAACATTTAACTGTAAATAACCCATTAATGCCAAGCGCTTCACTGTCAGTCGGAAGAATTGTCGTCTGCTCGCTGCATGTACTTTGGCAAAAGCAGCAAAAACCCTGACCAGACTGTGCATATGTGCAGGCTGATTTCTGTCATCTACTTTTCGCAAAATTAGTTCAATATTTCTTTGTGCCTTTTATGGAACGCTAGGCAAATGGGGGTATTCATTTCCAAAGACGTTTTGGGGTTGATAACCTGAAAATATTAGATCAGTGCATACGTTGAATTTTTTCATGGGGCTTTTCAAAAATGCAAGGTTTCGCAAGGGTGAATGCAACTTCCTTACTACTGCTATAGCATTGAGTAGATCGATATGTATTTGTTAAAACTGCCTCGTCGAGGGATTCTAACGAGTATCCATATAATCTAAATCTATGTTTGGTCTGAAAAGAAGGAATATTTTAGCAACAGTATTTTATGGCCCTGATTGATTGATTGATTAAATGATTGATTGATTTAAGGTTTAGCGTTCCCGTCAACACTATAAAGGTCATTTTGGAGATGTTGCTTCCAATTTGTGGGACTTTTGCCTTCATCTCAATACCTGCCGTCCAATGACACCAATAGAGTTTATTAGCATGGATGGGCCGACTCGCACCGCTTTGCCTGGGCAGGCTTAGATTCTCTAAGCTGTTTACCAGTACTCGTGTGCGGGTGGATTTCAGCTCTTTTATGGCCCTGAAAAATCACATTAGTTTGCAAGACTTTCTAACGTAAGAACACACAAAGAAACTAATTAGGACTGAACTAAGCACTTTTATGTAGCTAGGCACATTTCCATGTAGAGTTTTGTCTACATAATTGTTTAAGATTTATTGGGTTGATTTGCAGGATTGTTTGCGCAACAGTAACAGCTTAGTTGGGGAAATATTAAGTCAAAGCACTGTGAGTACCGGTGGGTCGATGGTCTCTGAGTGTAGGTTGGGAAAATATATCCTGAACTGAGAATTGATCTGTTCGTCGAACCATTAAATTCCAGTATTTTGAGGAAGCAGAGTAGGAGTAGACCTGATCAACACCGCGTTATGTGGCATCTGATCAGGTATACACTATTTACCAAAGCCCCCCCCCCCCTCCCCTGCACGAGCACAGCACAGACTTAGGTGCTATAAACAACCAATCCCTGGATTTTGTTAATTGTCAGCGACAATAAACAGCAGGCGTGAAGTTTCTGTATTAGCGAATACCTTGTACAAGAGCCCAGTCCAGATTTTATTTGTGTCGATTGATAAGTCAATACCAGTTACATGAGCCCAGCCTAGATTTAACGTTTTACACAGCACTCTGATGGCACAGGGAGAAGACTGAACACTGTTGCCTGGGTTTTGTTAATAGCCAGCGATAGTCACGCGGACAAAAACAACCAACAGAAGCACTGCTTTATAAGTTAACGTAGATTGCGGGTACTCGTTAAATCGCTTCATTATAAGAAAAGTATTCAGTGAAAAAAAAAAAAAAATAAATAAATGACGTTCTTGGTGTTGTACTGGAAGCATTTTCCTTCAAGATTTTCCAAATTATTAACTTATCATATTTGTTAATGTGTTTATTTCCCTTCTGTATACGCTTATATCCAATCATCTCAACAGATTTATAATATTCCATTGATAATGCTTAGCCTCATATGCACTGATATGTGCTGGAAAAGTTATTACAGGTACATGTATATCTCCTATTTGAAATACCGAGGGAGGTAGAACAATCCGACAAAAAAAAAAAAAAAAAAAAAAAACACGGATTTTTTACCTCCGATGTTTATTAATCCCACATTTCAAATAGGAGAAATGAATAATCTGTATATTTCATGCGCTTCCATAGACTTTAAGGACCGAATGGATCTTGAATTTTGGGTTTGAATTTCCGATCCGTTGACTGTTTACAGCTCATGTTAACGGTTCAATCAGCGTAGTGTTACAGAAGCTGGGTGGAAGAAAAACTGGATGGCCGCCATTTTGAAAGCGCTTTCTACAATTTTAAACATACATAGAAGGAACAAAGTGTTTCAGTGATAAAACGAGTAAAATGTGAGATTAAATAAAGCAAAACGTACAGCCTATTCAATGGTCATGTCCATGTTTTCTTTTGTTTAAGATTTGCATCCAACTCAAACGTCACGCATTCTAAGCGTCTGTTGACACCATTGCAATGACGCCATGAATGACGTCGATGTGACTGAAACTTTCCCGAGTTTGAATATAAAGGTGTTCACTGACAAAAGCGGTATCTTGTATCTTGCACATAAAGTAGTTCCAGCTAAAGAGATTTATTTCTCCGGCTAAGAGGAAATATTTCTTCTCATCAAAAAGGAAAATACCAAGATTATGTCTATTTCTCTGTTATGCATGTAATATAAGATTTTATACAACTTCTCCTTTGCAAACAGTGTAGATCCATCGAATGCTTCTGCTGATCAGGATCCACACTGTCATATTTTCTCCTCTCTCGCTTTTTCTCGCTCAGTCCCACCACTGCATCCCAGCTACTGAATAACAGTGATTTCAGTGCAATGTTTTTAAACAAAGTAATTTCTTCATTCTACCTGTTAATGCAGGCCCGTACGCAGGAGTGACAACTCCCACCCACCCCTCCTAATTTGGAAAATTATCTCAAATTCATGCAGTATTTCACATTCTGCAAATTACCCTAAATTCGCACCCTCTCCACGTTTTATATAGTCTGTGTACGGACCGGAATCATGTTCTAAAATGAAATTGTTGCTGTATTTATGGCGAACAGTGCTGACCCTGATCAGACGCGATGTACTGTCTTTCCGTTCTAGGTCAATGATGTATGTCTAATAACGATACCATCTTTAAAAGTTTTGCTCTAAAATATTTCTAGGTTCTAAGATCTGTTATAAGCAGAAGTGCGAAAAGTAACGTTATATTGTCTTTTTTTTTGATCGGTTTAGCATACATATGTGCAAACGTCCATTTCTTTCTAACAGTTTTTTAAATGTATTTTCCGAAAGTGTAATGTACGCACTATAACAAAAATGAAAAGTCCATGAAAAGAACACTCCCTCAACCCCACTTTATATAGAGAAAACTGGGGTTATTTGGGGTACTCATTATTTTCTTATTTCTGCTCCAAGACATAGGTGGTTGGTAAGAATCGCCTAGCAGAGGGGGTCCTAACGAGTGCCCACAACCCATGTCTGCAGTATAAATAAGAAAAACATATCAAGGATTTTCATCAGAAAAGAAGCCATTTTGGAGATGTGAAAGAATGCACTGTGTCACACGGGTGTAGTATCGTAATGTTTGAGGAATAATACCCCTTGCACACTCCACATTTTCTCTCAATAAAGTAATGTTTGCAAGGGTGCATATTACTTTGATTGTGTAACGTGATGGGAATGTCAAGGAATAAACTTTTTACCGGTCAGAAAAAGCAGAATGCGGTAAAATTCCATTCCTTTATTATAAGCTGCATTTATTACAATGCTTTACATATTAGGTGAAAGTAGATTCATGTAGGTATTTGGATTCTTATCCCTGTCGGTGTTGCAGAGTAGTTTTCTATAAATAAACGAAGAGAATCCATCAGACAGCTTTATAATTCTGTGATGTATATTCATTGACCTACAGTAGCGCTCGGACAAATCACGTGATCAGCCATCCACTACAATCGTCCGTTTTTAAATAGAAGTCTGTGTAGCTGTCTTCTTCTTTGGGTAAATAAAACATGTAACTGTGTGTAAAACTTTAGGTAAAAACATGTAACTAAGACTTCTAACCCGAGACGCCGTTCTACGCTTTTGGTAAAACATGAAACAAAATCTTCGCATTTGTATATATATATATATATATATATATATATATATATATATATATATATATATATATATATATATATATATATAATGTAATAGACAAATGGAGATTGAAGCTGGATACATGTATTTTTCATTCACCTATGGGCAGAAAAGGTTTGGAAATTCGTAGGCACTAATGCTACTAATACATTGAGACTATTCAACCGCATAGGAAAACTGACGTAAAATAAACATTTACATTAGTTTAGCCGAAGTCAGACTTTGAAACAGCTCTCAAACAACGCATAAAATAAGTCACATAATTGACTGAACGGTACAGAGCAGTTAAGTTTAATTTGAAACACTTTCAAATACATGAAGGTTTAAACGACTGAAATGTTTTCATGAGACTTAAGCAAGTTGTAGCATTTTATAATGTGCAGATATTCCTGCCATTTGCTTGTTTTTTTTTTTTATTTTATTTTTTTTTTTTTTATAAATTACAGAAAAAAATGGTGGCTATTTTTATATTAATCTTCGCGAGAATCCTATCCTCCAAGTGAATCATTTTTCGTGACAGATCTAGTATTAGTAAGGACTTACATTATGTTAAATCTAGCCAAAAGACGCTTTTGTTTAAAGACAAAATCTAGTCTGTAACAATAAAATCCAACCAAAATACACTTTAGCATGTAATAAGTCATTCAGATTAAAGAATTATCTAGAAGCAACTTCTAAAACATTTTAAATTGTATATGACTGCACATCTCTCAACGAATCATGCTTTAGTATTGATATTGTAACAATGTGATTATTATTATTATAGTCATCAGACAGTTGAAGTGTGAAGACAAGCTAAATGTGACTCTGTGATTATTACCATAAATTGTGGAAATAAATTGGATTACTAAGTTAAAAGTTATATCAGCATGGAGCTTATAACCTCAACATTATGTTCTTAAAATTCAAAATGTTAAAATGTGGATTTAAAAAGTGTTATATTCAAAACAAAATATAAAACTTCATATCTGATTGTGCCACCTGCTGTTATTTTCTACATCAAAACTCACAGTGCTCCAATCTATGTTATCAATACCAGGGAAAACCATATGGTGATCTACATAACAAATCAGTTTTAAAAATATCACCTACTGTGTTTGCAAAGACTGTATCTAACAAATTAATTATATCAATGCTGATGCCTAAGAATAATTACCAACAACTTAGTGTCAAATTATTCTTGATTACCAATGGCAACATTGCCAGCTGTGATCTGATATACCTTGGAATTAATTATTTAAACAATTATATGGAACTCACAAATAAATAAATAGAATTAACTAAGTTAAAAACACAAAAAGTTTCAAAATTATGTTCAAAAACAAACAAAACAAAATATTGGAGGTCTTGTCTTAATAAAGTCATTAAGAACTAAACTTTAAATAATAAAAAAAAAAAAATAACAGTACATTCAAAAATGGCAAAAGAGGAAACACCCAAATCTCAACAGTCATGCACCATCACAGTGGAAGACTATGATAATGACTATTTTGACAAACAAAATGGTTCTCTATATGACATAGCCCTCTCAGCAAATGGAGAATCATATACAGTGCTGTTCTACACCGATCAGACTTATAAAGAATTCCGTGAACTCCTTATGAAACAGTACAACTGTCAAACTAATAAAAACAAATCTGGTATTGAAACACGTTTCACAGTGTCAGATAAAAAAGTTGTTCTAAATCTGTACAATAACAAAAAGCTGCTAATCCAAGGTGGAGGCTCTAAGGTATGGAGAAACTCTGCATTTCGAAAACTGTCGGAAAAGCTCACACCATGCCAATCCATTATGAAGGAGGAAAACACCACAGATCAGGAAGATGATGATGAGGTGGTCTACACATACTCAGAAACTCCAATCAGACCGCCCAGTACAGAGAACTACCGGACACCACCGGGTCGTGTAAAAAATGTCCTTAGCAAGATGATTAATAAACTACGTAGTCCAAGAGTAAATGAAGAAGCATACAGCCCAGATCCAAATGACACTATCAAACATTCAGCAAAAAATAAAGGACAAACATCTGATGATGAGGTAGATAATGAAGTAACACTTCTCAAAACTGTGTACATATCAGAACCTGAAATCCAGGACAATAGCACTCATCTAGTACAATCATACAAACAGCAAGTGGAAAAGCAAAAGAAAGAAAATAAACAGCTACAGGACACATTTAAAGACATCATGAGTCAGACCAAAATACTTAAAGCTGAAAATGAGAGACTTAAGAAGTCAGTTTTAGCCTTACAGGAAGAAAATAAAACTTTGACAACTAACTTCAACAGAGTCAATGAAAAGCTAAAGGAAAGTGACATACAAATCAAAACTTTAAAAAAACATAAGTCCAATGACTCTGCACAAAATCTCATCTTGGAAGAAGAAAATAATAAACTGAGGAAGAAAGTAGACTATATAAACAAAGAAAAGACAGAGTTAGTTGACCAGCTGATGAAACAAACAACTGTAACAGACAGTGTTGAAGACAAAATCGAAACTGAAATACAAAATCTGAAAGATGTTTTAATGGGAGAAATGCATGAGCTAAAGAAACAAATCGAAAGCTCCCGTGCAATCCAGCACACATATTCCAATACTCAGGGTAGTACCGCAGGTAATTTGACTCAAGACAGAGACTCACATACTAATAGGTGCAATGAAAGTCCAACTCCCATCACGATAACAGCCCCGCTGCACAATGTCGACCATGAAGAAAACACTGCCTTTATTGCAGGTGATTCAGTCACACGCATTCTAAGCTCAAAAAGGATGACAGATGCCAGTCTCAAAGTGAATATCAAAACTCATCCTGGGGGCCGGATAAGAACAATAGAAAATAGCTTAATTAAACTTGCCGAGGATGAGTCGAGTGGCATAAAACACACTAAAGCTATTGTTCTCCACATTGGAACCAACAATGTATCAGATGCTGATCAGCCTGAAACAATAACAGATGAATTTAAGGACCTTGCTGACACAATCAAAAATATAAACAGTGGAGCCAAAATAATAGTTTCCTCAATTCTCCCACGCAGAAATGATAAGCTTGTAAATAATGTAATTACAGCAACAAATAACTCTCTTAGACAAACATGTGAAGAAAATGGTTACTTTTTCTTGGATAATTCACTAAGATTCATGAAAAATAGTGTCCCTGATCAAATGCTGTACAGTGACAATATTCATCTTAATCCCAGAGGAGGGAAACTACTTGGTGAGAGCATAAGACAGAAGCTTAATACTGTTCTTAACCTGTCTGAGTGGCGCACTCCAGACACTGCAAATAATGAACGTCATGCAAATTTTCATACGGGGAGGCTGCCAGGGAGGAGAAGATTCTCAAACAGCAGAGACATGATGTACATGCCGGTTCCATTCTTTCAACCACCATGGTTCAACAACACATATCAGAGGAGACAGAACGCAGACAATCAAATGAACAGGAAGTTCAACACTCGCCGAACACAACAATGACTTCGAGTACAACAGACTCTATTGAAACTAAATGGTTAAGAAATAGTGGACTTCATATATGTCACCTGAACATACATTACCTGTACCCCAAATTGGATGAAATAAAAATATTACTCCATAATCAATCAAATATTGAAATTCTATGTATTTGTGAAACTTTCTTACATGATGAATTTTGTGATGATGAACTCAAAATTAATGGCTACAACTTCATACGTAAAGACAGGCAAACACATGGAGGTGGCTTACTTGTTTATATAAAATCAAATTTGACATTTAAACATCGTACAGACTTAGAAAGAAATGATCTGGAAACTGTTTGGGTGGAAATAAAACATAATAAACAAAAATCATTCTTAATAGGTTACTGCTACAGACCACCGTCAAGTAGAGTTGACTGGATAAATAAATTTGAGAATTGTATTGAAAGAGCTTTATCAGACCAAAGAGAAGTTATACTGATAGGTGATTTTAATTACAATTTGTTGCTTGATAACTCAAGTACACACAATTGGATAAGAACAATCAATGCCTGCAATTTTCAGCAATTAATAAACCAACCAACAAGGGTTACCAGTATTTCAGAAACTTTGATTGATCATGTTTACAGTAATGTTCCAGAAAATATCACCGAAATATCTGTTCCATATTTTGCACTTAGTGACCATTATCCTATTTGTATTACCAGAAAAATGAGTAGTTCGTATCCATCTGGTCCTGTACATAAATCTATGACTTACAGAGACACAAAAAATTTCGATGAATCTTCATTTCTCCAGAACTTGAGCAATTTACCATGGATTCTTATAGACGAATCTGAAAATGCCAATGATGCTTTAGATATCTTTATCTCCCTTTTTCAAATGGTTTTGAATAAGCATGCTCCAAGAAAGTCCCGAAGAGTAAAACATGCAGTGCAACCAAACTGGATGAATGCGGAAATTTTAGCAGCGATCAAAATTCGAGACAAACATCATAAAGAAAAAAACACCGAGCAGTACAGATATTGGAGAAACAAAGTGAAATACCATATTCAGCAAGCTAAAACTGACTTCTTCTCAGACACAATTAATAATAACCATAACAATCCAC
Organism: Lucinisca nassula; assembly: GCA_963580285.1. Classification (NCBI taxonomy): domain Eukaryota; kingdom Metazoa; phylum Mollusca; class Bivalvia; order Lucinida; family Lucinidae; genus Lucinisca; species Lucinisca nassula. Next base: position 72,738,682 of record OY757011.1, on the reverse strand, counting down.
AAAAGATTTGGCAAAATCTACACGATCTAACTGGGAAGACAAATAACATCAAACAGCTTTTATAAATGGTGAATTCGGAAAAACAATCTCAGACCCTGAAATAGCAGCTAATACTTTTAATGCTTTCTTCACTGATGTCTTTGAAAAATTCCAGACCAGTACTAACCAATGCCAATACAACACTGAAAAACTTGATCAAAATATAATGACTAAAATTCCAGAAAATACTCAGTTTAATATACCCAGAGTCAGTGTGACTTTTATAAAAAGCCAGCTAGAAAATCTTAAAACAAATAAAGCAACAGGGATAGACGATATTAGTGCAAAATTTCTGAAAATGTCAGCTCCTATAATATGTATGCCCCTCACTATCATATTAAATCTAAGCATTCAACAAGGAATATATCCAGACAATCTTAAAAAAGCCAAGGTTACACCAGTTTTCAAGAAAGGGGACAAATCTGACCCAAACAATTACCGACCCATCTCAGTCTTACCCGTAATAGCATCAATCTTTGAAAGACATATCAGTAACTGTATAACAAGTTTCATGGCTAAACACGACTTGATATATCATCATCAGTCGGGATTTAGAAAGCAACATTCCTGTCAGACTGCACTAACCAGACTTGTTGATTCCTGGCTTAGTGCTATGAACGAAAACAAAGTTGTCGGCACAGTCCTCCTTGATCTAACAAAAGCCTTTGATTTAGTCAACCATAAAATTTTATTGCAAAAGCTTGCATCATACAAATTCAGTCAAGCAACTTTAGCATGGTTTCATTCATACCTGTGCAATCGACAACAACAAGTACATATATCTGGGAAATTATCGTATGAAAGGGAAATAAAAACTGGTGTTCCCCAAGGCTCTGTTTTAGGCCCCCTTCTCTTTATTCTTTACATTAATGACCTCCCATTACACATTGACTTTTGTGACCTTCACTTATTTGCTGATGACTCAACAATGTCAGCTTCTAATTCATCCATCTCTGCACTTGTCAATCTCATTAACGCGGATCTTCTCAATTTTGAAGACTGGTGCAAGAATAATGGCATGACACTAAACCTTACCAAAACCAAAGCTATGTTCATTCCTACAAAGCATAACAATGCAAAAATTATGAAAGATCCACCTGTCCTAGCCATAAACGAGGAATCAATTGAAATATCAGTCCAAGAGAAGCTATTGGGGATCACTATTGACAGCAATCTTTCCTGGTGTTCACAGGTAGACCAAACACTAAAAAAGTGCAATACACTTCTTTACCTACTAGGCAGAATAAAGCAATACTTGTCTGTTTCTATGCTCAAGCTTTTTTTTCAATGCATATATTTTGCCTCACCTGGACTACTGCTGTACAATATGGGGTAATAGTACAACAGATTCTACTAATTCAGTGATAAAATTTCAAAAGAGAGCTGCACGATTAATTTTAGATAAGGACTTTGACACCCCTTCTGTTGAACTATTTTCTGATCTCAATTGGATGACATTTCCAGAAAGAGTTAAGTTTCAAAAAGCTGTCATGATGTACAAAACTTTAAATAACCTAGCACCAGCATATATCAACAACCTTTTTTACTATACAAATGAAATTTATAGCCGAAATTTGAGATCAACCTCAGAAAATTTATTGTATATACCTAAGCCTAATTGTGAGATTTATCGAAACTCATTTGCATATTCGGGTTCAAAGATATGGAATTCAATTCCCCATAGTGTCAAGTCCAGCAACTCAGTTCAACAATTCAAAGACAGGTACCTGGAATGGATACGAACCTCATAATCATATATATATATATATATATATATATGTATATATATATGTATATGTATATATATGTGTATATATATATGTATATAATTCCTGATCTTATCATGACTCCAGTGTGGCATCATGTTGCATAATATGAACATGTCTATTTGTAGCAATAATTTTAGCTATGATTTTATGTCTGTAACCGTAAATGTGCATGCATTGTATTGCCATCATAGTTCTGTAAATAATGTAAATGTGTGAGAAAGAGGACCTCAGGGAAGATTGGTTTGCCCAACTGAGTATCCTCTATAAATAAAGTCATTATTATATTATTATTATTATTATTATTATTGCTTAATAAGAGTACCAATAAGCTATTCCAAAAAAACTTTGGTTTTCTTTTAATTGCAGACAATTAAAATACTTTAGACAACAAATAGTTTCAATATTGTTTTTATTTATATATTTTTTTCTACAAATAAATTGCTGGTGAATTGATTATCTTATGTGTTTTAAAAATAATCCAAAACCCAAAGTTTAGAAAAATTGCCAGCCCACGTATTGGATTCCTTTTTTGAAGGAAGCCAACTTGTTTCGTAATGCTGCCAATTTTGCTTTGCATGGGAGTTCATATTTGTCACTTCAGGTTTGTCCCTGCAAACAACAAGCCAACCCTAAAATTGGAATCTCAAGGAAAAGAATTTGAGCATTTTTACTGCTGTGAAAGTAGCGCCGTTTTAACGAAATATATTAAGTGTGTGAACTTGGCTTGGGATTCGCGGCTTGGAATATCGATTTTGCCTAACATTCACTAATATTTTACTATACTTTACTACTACGGAATAAATCGAATTCCAAACTCCATACTCCAGACTCCAAGCCAACTTCATACACTTAAATATATTAATGTTTTTGAAAGGTTTGTGTTCCCGGAAGGCGTAGCCATTCCCTTTAATATTAAAGGCAAAATCATTCCGAATGGACATTCAAAATATGTTAGTTTGTTACTTAGTCAGTCAGTCAGTCGGTTAGTTAGTACTGTGGAGTTTCAGTGGTTCGAACACCGATAGCTCGTTTATCACGCCTATTTCAAACTCGTTCTTCAGTCTCTGGGAATAATTTAACAAATCTGTAGATACTTATATATTTGGGATATTTTATTCTTATTTTATATTGAAAACGTCTGTCGTGTGTACTTATTAGAATCGCCTCGATGAGAACACACGATACACTTTTAGTTAAAAGAGAAATGAAAAGATACCCATGTTATCCCATCCTGACCTGTCGCTATATGTATGATTAACCCATATATGAGCCCCGCCAAGCGAATTTCGAGCATTCCGTCATGACAAAGTTTAACTGCGCAGGCCCAGCAATTCAGAGGTGCCAGGGATATGGTTTTCTGTCTGAAGGTTCCTCTTGATTCACTGCTTGTATGAGCGAGCAGCGAAGGTTCTGGCGAGACTGCGCGGATGCGCAGGCTCGCCTGAACCTTCGCTGCTCGCATAGGCGATAAGTACCAAAATCGCTTGACGGGGCCCATATTACGATATTGGAATCTTCCACCTAATAAGTCTGGAGTGTTCCATTTCTTATTATAGGGGTGACATTGTTTTGCGGTAATTTTTGCAAAACTGAATGTAGCTGTACTTTTAGCAAACAGTGTAGACCCAGATCAGATGCACGCGGCATCTGATATTGGTCTGCACTGTGCCAGTGATTGCCAGTGCCCAAAAATAGCGGGCCACTAGGCATATATGGGTTAACCCGCAATGCCTCAAACTCAGTACCCCTTTCTCGAACAATTTTTATGGTGTTTGAACCATTGCGATACGACTTGACTAAATTCGAGACTGCACTTTTTGGGTCGATTGTTTTTCAATCGACCAAAAGGTATAAAGGACAAAACCTCTATTAGTGCTGGAGTCCACGTGACTATCACTGATTTGTAGAAATCCACGCAGGTTATTTATAGAATTTAATCGCAGTGAGGTCAGCGAGTTTACGTGAAAGGTTAACTGTAAAATCTGGGCTGGAATCATGGGTTTGGCTAGGCAAACAGTGTAGACCCAGATCAGACGCCACAGAACGCGGCGTCAGATCAGGGTCTTCACTGCTTGCTTAGAGTATAGGAATTTAATGGCCAGGCGCCGAAAAACGCGGCGTCTGATCAGGGTCTACACGGTTTGCTTTCAGTAAAGGAGTTTTAAGGGTTAAACGAAACAGTCCACGCTCAGGCCCATTTTTCCTAACTACACATAGAGACAATCGACCCACCAGTACTCTCAGTGCTTTGATTTTCTACAGTGTGCTCGTTATTTCAAGAAGGCGATTTTAGTTTGCCCTTTATATGATGTAACATAGACTCTCTAAACCGTCAGCTTTGGAGGAAGGTCCATTCTGACTGGTGATCAGGAGGACGCGGGTTCATTACCTACCGGGGACTACAACATTCTTTCGCGGAGATTGATCATGGAATCTTTTCTACGGTTATTCTCTCCCTTCCGCTGATTTAAGAAGGGCAGTTGTCAGTTTCTGGGGAAAGAATGTGCACTGTACTGGTTAACCGCTTACGTATAAACCTGCCCAGGAGAAACGTGGATAGGTACACTGATCGGCTCAAAATGATCTAAAACAGTGTTAACTGGCAATACAAACAAACAAACTCACTTGGGATATGAATGCTTTACTTTATGCAAACAGCGAAAGAAATAGATGGGCTGCATGATGCTTCCACGCAGAGCTGAAATCGACCGCACACGAGTACTGGTAGACCGCCAAGGGAAAGCGGTGCGAGTCGGACCGTTCGTGCTTATAAGCCCTGTTGGTTCATTAGGCGACATTTCATCTCAATGTCGGGTAAAAGTCCCACAAAAATGGAAGATTCCAAAATGATCTATACAGTGTTGAAGGAGAAATTAAACTTCAAATCAAACCAACAAAACAATACAAAAGCAAACAGCGAAACGAGAGACAATTTGCATGATTTGTCCAAGTTATTTTTTTCTTCTTCTTTTTTTTTTGCAACAAATAAGAAAAAGATTTCAAAATGTCGTTTGCTATTAAAATACCCAGCATGCAGAGCGTTAATACCACACGAAACGACTAAATGCCACGTTAATATTTTGGCTTTAGCTGACAAAATAGGATCATCGTCTGTGGCTTTCTGTAGGAGTTTATTTATGGGACCTGTCACGCAAAAAGCTGTCTTCGAGACTTACACAACGTAAGACACGAACCCAAAATTGCTGCGAGTCGACCTGCCTATGCTTATTAACCCTATTGGTTTCATTGGGCGGCAGGGTTTCATCTCAATGTCGGGTAAAAGTCCCACAAAATTGGCATTCTAACACAACGCGCCTATAAAGGCAATGCAAAATAACTGTGTTTTATTCTGCAACAAATCACAGCTCGGAAGAGCGTGACGTGTGACGTCATTAAAACTGCCAATTGATGACGTCACTAGTCGATTTCCTGGACGTTGGACGGTGTAACGTCATATTCTCGCATCGAAAACGTTAGAAAATGATGTAAAGGCATGTGTTTCAGTCGATAATTTTAGCGGGATTTCTTCTAACAATGGTGAAAAGTTGTGAGATTTTGAAGGAAACAACAACATTATTGCCGATTTTCAGCGTGTTAGAATCGAAATAGATCAGCTCTAGTATGTGATTTATTGAGTAATAAATCACAGTTTGTCGGTCAGTTGTAAGTAGACAAATCACGCGCGCTACGCGCTCGTGATTTGTCTACTTTACAACTGACCTCCAAACTGTGATTTATTACACAACAAATCACAGTTAGAGCTGATCTATTTCTTAAATCAAACAAACAAATCATATCTCAAAAATAAAGACTTTTCTGGTGAAAATTTGTGGTATTTTTCTTATCTATACTCTAAACATAGGTTGTGGGTGCTCGTTAGAACCGCCTCATTGAGGCGGTTCTAACGGGTACCCAGAACCTATGTCTTAGAGCAGAAATAAGAAGCAAAAAGTATACCCATGTAAACCCCAGTTTCTAAAATGTAAAGTGGGGTTTAAAGGGGTATTCATTGCACGGACTTGTTCTCGTGGTGCGGGTTGCTTAACCAGACAGACTAGCAAATGTCTTTAAATGTTAAACATAAAATCTAAACCCATTGTTCTCTCCAAGCAGCGAACACTAGGGTGTTGGTCAGACTTCGCGCGCGGGCCTCTGTGGCCTAGTGGTTAAGAGCGCTGACTCTTAATCATTACGTCTCTTACCGCTGTGGGTTCGAGCCTGGCTCGGGTCACACACATGTGAGACGCCAAGTTCTGCAACGGAAGGTCAAGATGGTTTTTCGCCCACCTCTGATTAACGATAATCTCGATATGAGAGAAATAGTTTTGAAAGGACCAAAAAAAAAAAGCAACTGAAAACAGACTTCGCGCTATGCTGTTCGCAAATGGCAAAAAACATTTCTTTTCATGACGTGGCCTATTTGTTCTGTGGCTTAGCATTTTATTTCATCAGTGTTAAGCCCATAGAAATATTCCAGTTCAACTGTTTCTAGACAATCCTTCTCTGTAATAAGATACATCGAAATGTCATTTAGCTGTCTTCAGAATTAAATATAGTCTGTCACAGACCCGTAACAATTGTTAAACAGTAGGGCTAAGTCAAAATGTGGTATCTGGTGTGTTTGTGTTTGTGTGCGCGCATGCGTGCGTGCGCATTACGATAATACATCCGTGTAACATAGTGCATTTTTTCACAGCTCCATAATGGCTATTCTCCTGATGAAAACTCTTGATATTTTTCTTATTTATACTGCAAACATATGTTGTGGGCGCTCGTTAGAACCGCATCAATGAGGCGGTTCTAACGAGTACCCACAACCTATGTCTTGGAGCGGAAATTGGAATAATAATGTATACCCCCGTAAACCTCAGTTTCCTCTGTATAAAGTGGGGTGTAGAGGGACTTGTTAACGTGATGCGTGTGTATGTGTGTGCTGGGAGGGGGGGGGTGGGGGCGTGCGTGCGTGTTTTACATCCCACCAACAACCTTAGTTTATATGGAGACGGTACCACGGTTAAAAGACTGGAGAACCGCGGAATCGATCCCACGACCCTTGGTTTGCGATGCGAGTATCTTGTCCACTACATCACGGAGGCTTCTATTCTTGCACACCAGACAAGGAAATCCGTGATTTTACCCTGGGATAGAAATTTATGTCCTGACCCTGGTGTTCCGACCCAGGCAACTGACATAAAGCGCTTCAATTCTACTCAACTGCCGGAACAACTTCCGCACTACTTTTATTTTGTAAACAATATACGAGCTAACCGGAGGTGTTGTGCAAGAAAAAGAATCCAATATGGGGTTCTGTTGTAGATGGGCGTTTCCAACCCTCGGGATGACCGTGCTGAGCGGAACCTCGGCGTAGCCTCGGTTCCGCTCAGCACGGTCATCCCTCGGGTTGGAAACGCTAATCTACAACAGAACCCCATATAAGATTCTTCTAATCTGGTCAGTGGCTCTCAGTTTGTTCCCAGTCAGCTCCCAGTAGTTCTTGTAATTGTAGGAAGCAGTAAAAAATGTCCAGCACGAGCAATGTCCAGTGCATCAAATAATTTTGCTGAAAAATTCATTACAATGGCATGGCATGCCAGTACGACATTGTGCATTTTTATACATCTCCAAAATGGCTAATTTTCCTATGAAAATATTGACAATACCTATTTTAAAAGGTTGATCAGTCAAATTTACGCCCCCTCAACCCCCACCGAACTTCAGTTAAATAAAGCAAATTCTTCTGATACCGAGGCTTCGTTTTTGGATTTACATCTGTCTATTGTAGATGGGTTTGTTTCCTGCAAAAAATATGATAAACGCGATGATTTTGATTTTGAGATTGTAAATTTGCCTTTCTTGTGGCGTTTATATTTCGCAATTATTTGGATTTGCCAGAGTGCCTTGTCGTGTAACTGACTTCAACACTCATAATAGATTGTTTACTGCTAAACTTACTTAGCCTTTATTATCCCCAATTATCCCTATTTGCCAACTAGGTCATTAAGACTATGAACAATTGTGTCGGGGAACTGGCTTCAAAAGTGTCTGGGATTATAATTATCAGTCACAGGTCATTTAACTATAAACAATAGTGTCGGGGAACTGTCTTCAAAAGTGTCGGGGAACTGTCTTCAAATGTGTCGGGGAACTGTCTCCAAAAACCGTGTCGGGGAACTGTCTTGTCGGGGAACTGTCTTGTTCCCTACTCATTAGAATCGCCTCATTTGCAAGATAAAAGAAGAAACTTTCCCTACATTATCCCTATATGGTATTTGGAGGTATTCCCTTTGGACTCAAGAAAAGGTTCGACCCATCCATGGTAAACGAGCTATCGGTGTTCGAGCCATTGAAGTTCTACTGTAATTGTTATACGACAGACTGCATGTAATGGTAGTAAACCGAATTACGGTTGATAACTTTGCTTCCCTCTTTTGTTGCGCGCCGAGTCGGGCCTCGGATTCTGTAACGGTTCCAGCGTGGAGGCTTGCTTGTGTAATGTTGCTTGGTGCCTGGTGCTCTGTCTCTGGTTTGGCCCATCGGAGTCTAACTGTTAGTTTTCTTTTGCTCCAACATTTAAGTGGTTTGTTGCAGTGGAGTCCTCGACGTTGTTTCATCTCTGTGGTCGTTTGATTTGAGTGATCTCGGAGATGTTGGAAGCCTTCATGCGGGCTGAACAAATTATTTGTCTGAATCGCGACGGAAGAAGGGTCGAGGAGTGCGGCCACGTAAAATCGATTTAAGTCCCCCAGTGAAATTCTTTACCCTGATCGTTCCAAGGCGATTCTTCTGTCGCGGTTTATTTTTGTTATTGTTTTTCTTTGAGTGTGTGTATATTTTTGGATAGCCAATTGGCCATTTTGTGGGAAAATAACTGTCCTTTTGCTTTCCGCTGTTGGTGTTTCCATTAGTGTCTAGTTATATCATGTTCGTGTTTCTTTCCCTTTGGTGTCTCTGTCTGATGGGCGCTGTTGGTTAATTGAATCGATTCCTGATCATTGCTTTCACTTCCATTTTCAGATATGATCGATTTCATAGAATCATTTTCGATCAATGGTTTGTAAATGTTCAAAATTCAAACTGAAGCGGCGGAACTTTTCATTGGACATTTAAAAAAAAATCCGTATACAAGTAGCCCTTCAGTTTTGTCCATGTGAAGTTGTACATTCGATGTCTGTTTCATTTCATTTGCGTGCAACACGCAAATGAAATAAAACAGACATCGAAAGTACCTATCTTACCTTATTTGTTGTGATTGCAAAAGTCTTCCACAACAAAAATGTAAAAACGCATCTTTTTTCAACATCGATCAAATTTGTAGGCCAGACAGATATTTCACACAATTCTCTCTGATTTATGAAGTGAGTAGACGACAAATAAAGACGGATTTAAGTCTTCTGAGAGTGGATGATAAACAGGAACTTCTGACCGGATGACAAAAATGACGCATTGAGACGGCTACAGCCTACCGTAATAGAGTTTTGAACAGTTAACTACGTTACAGGAAAATCTGTTTTGCGATATGCGAACAACAAAATAGACGTAAAGGCAAAGATCAGGAATCGATACAATAAACCCACAGCTCCCATCAGAGAAACCAAAGGGAAAGAAACACAAACATGAAGTAACCAGATATTAATGGAATCATCAATAGCGGAAAGCAAAAAGGATAGTTATTTTCCCACAAAATGGCCAATTGGCTATCTCCACACACACACACACACACACACACACACACACACACACACACACACACACACACACACACACACACACACACAGTGACAAACCATAACAAAAATAAATCGCGACAGAAAAACCGCCTTGGAACGGTCAAACGAATTACACTAGAGGCTTAAATCGATTGTACGCGGTCGCAATCCTCATGCAATTTCTCCTAGAACACAAAAATCAAACCACAGAGCTGAAACATCGACGAGGACTCGACAGCAAAAAAACACAAAAACAAAAAAAAAAAAACACACTGAAATGATGGAGCAAAAAGAAAACCAACAGGTAGACTCCGATGAGCCCGACCAGAAACAGAGCATCAGTACCAACCAACATAACATAACTTAAATTCTATTCTAATTCTGGGTATTGCGGTTTCAGACAAGAAGATACCTTTTCGCAGGAACCGTCAAAGAATCAGATCAGCAGATCAGAGCACCCTTGTGAGTCATTTTGTGTCGTCCTCCCAGAGAAAAGGGAGAAGAGATAGAAGAGATATTCGTTATGAAAACACACCTATACAAATGCATTGTAAACTTTACCGCCGAAAAAAAAATTAAGATGAAAAATTGTAATATTTTTCTTATTTATGCTCAAAATACAGGTTGTGGGTGCTCGTTAGACCCGCCTCGATGAATAGATTGTGGGTACTCGCTAGAACCGCCTCCCTGAGACAGGGAGGCGGTTCTTACGAGAACCCACACTCTATATTTTAGAGCAGAAATAAGAAAATAAGGTTTACCCCCGTAAACCCCAATTTTACTATATAAAAGTGGGGTTCAAGGTGGCCAAAATTATATAGGCGTATTTTCGTGATGAGAGGGAAGACATGGAAAGGAGAGAAAGAGGAAAATGAATACAAGAGAAGCGTAAGATGAATTAAAAACACTCTACCCTTTCCTGCAACAAGGATAGCAGACCTTGCCCTACTACTAACCAATATCAGATGGAAGCCCCAGTGGCGACACATTTGCCTATTGGACCCGCTACTTCCTGTTAATAACAAGAAATATCTTTAAAAAAGATATGCGGCGTAGATTTAATTGGAAGGTTGTTTAGAAATATGAGCTACAATAGTGACAGCAACAGTTGTCTAGCTATGAACTGGTTTACTGTATTCAAACAATTCAGATGTCACGCGAGGTAAAATAGCTTTGCAGAGGGCGGTGTCCCGCCTGTTTGAGCTAAGGTCAATGTAAAAGGTCAAGGTTAAAAACATGACCTCATTTCATTTATGATCTCAAGTATATGCACAACAAATAAGAAAACTTTATCATTTACTGTTTTTGAACACAAATTCTAGGGTTAACATTTAAGGTTGTCGCCATGGTGAACGTAAACGCATAGACGGACGAACAAACGGACGAGCAGACAATCGGACGGAAACTTGATCTTATGTGCACCTAACTAAAACTCAAATTACACTTATTCCTTTTCAGAATTGATATAACATTAATGATATTCGAAAATGTCCATTTTGTGTTAAAATGGAGGACATAAAGTATGCTGAAGACAAATGATACACTGCAACTTTTATTGGACATATATTGTAAATTAAACATCTGTCAATTTGTAATGCGATTATTACATGTTTTTGTCATGCTATATCTCTTTATTGGTTTCATTGGCCAACAGGGCTTGAGGTGTCATTTTATCTCAATGTCGGGTAAAAGTTCCACAAACTTGGAAGCAACGTCTCCAAAATTACCTACACAGTGTTGATGGGAACGTTAAACCTCAAATCAAACAAACAATTCCTTTCGTAGAAAATTCTTCCTTTCGCGAAAGGAACCTTCCTTTCGCGAAATGGTTCCTTTCGCTATATAGACCAACCACGTGAAATTAGGTCAAAATAGCTATTCACCGCAGCAGTTTCAGAATTCACTAGAAACACAATTATAAATATGACGTATGGTCATCAAAGGACAAGACGGTGAGCAAGCCGAAACTGTATATATTTGTCATTCATGTCTCACATAAAAAAATGAAACATTTCCTAGTTTAAAACTTCGGTAAACTGTCGTGTTTTTTTTTAGTAGATTTATTTATGCAAATCATTGACCAATGAAATGGTCATCTTCTTGGACATGTGGTTTTATTGACCAATGGAATAACGAAAAATGTAGGACAAAAGCAAAAACATAACGGCTACGCCGTAAAAATCGAATACTTTTGCTAGTCTTGGCAGCTGAGCGGGTCGGTTTCGGCGTTTTCTGTACGTGACGGAGCTAATATAATTTCTAGAAGGAATAAACTTGGCCAGCATAGATACACTTACAGACAAGATCACCTGCAGGAGTGTCGTAGTTTTCTGGTTAAGACGATCTACCGTAAACCCCCTAAACATTCGGACAGCTTAAGGACTTGCTGTAATTCTCCTAAAATTTTAACAAATTTTGTTTCTTGATGCAGCAAGGTGCAGACAGAATGGCAAACAGTGTAGACCCGGATCAGACTGCGTCTTCCGAATGAATTAGCAGACTGATCTGGGTATCTACTGTTTGCTTTGGCCTGGGTGTCCCAATACTTAGTACATTACGGTAGTTGATAAAATTAAAGGAGTCCGAGACAAATAACTGGTTTCGGTAACCTTTTTACCATGATTTTGGAACTTCTTGGTCAACTGCATATGTATTTTTCACTGAGTTGTCGTTCATGTGAGTTCCAGTGCTTTTTTGACGACATGTTATACAATGCTTTCTTACATCATTGTAAAGATTGCATTTTTATGCCCCCCCCCCCCTCCCTACTCACCCTTGGTGAGGGGGATATAATGTTTTTGGTACGGACCCTGTTTGCGTTGGCGTCGCCTGTTTGAAGCATCATGCACTCACTATATCTCCTGAACCCTGAGCCGATCGATGGATTTTAGGTTTTGATGGTATTGACCTTATTTTCAAGGGCACAAGTCCCCCACCCACCAAACAAAAAACAACAAAAAAAAAAAAAAAAAAAAAACTATCAATGTTGGGCCAAAAATGGCTTGTCTGCATCCTATGGATGAAATGTTGGTCAAACTTGGTACAATGTGTCATTACAACTTCCCAAAGATTTCATTAGTTTTTTGGTAACCTTGACATTATTTTCAAGGGAACAGGCCTCCAAACCCTGTCAATTTTGGGCCAAAAATGGCTTGTCTGCACCTTACCATACGAACAAACCGTTGAAATGTTGGTCAAACGTGGTACAATATATCATTATAACCTACCAAAGATTTGATTAGATTTTGGTGACTGTCTTAAGAAGGAATCGATGAAATTTGCTCAAACTTGGTGCAATATAACAATTTATTAATTAATTATCCTATATTACACAAGGTCAACCAATATTCAAAAATCATAAATCATGTTTTTAATGGCGTCAATTAATAAAGTTGTCATTAATCAAGTAATTTCGTATTGGCCCAGGTACAGGTCCTCGGTCAGCTGTATTGGCCTCGGCCTTCGGCCTCGTGCCAATACAGCAGACCTCGGACCTGTACCTGGGCCAATACGGAATTACTTGATTAATAACATTATAATATTAATGCAACCTATCAAAGACTTGATTAGATTTTGGTGAACACCTTATTTTCAAGGGTACAGGCCCCCTAAAACTGACAATTGTGGCTTGTATACATCCTATCTCATAAACGAAACGTTGAAATTTAGTCAAACTTGGTACAATATATGTTTACAACCTACCAAAGATTTGATTAGATTTTGGAAATCTTCACCTTATTTTTAAGGGCACAGACCCCAAAATCTGTAAAGTTCGACTTTCCTGCATCCAATCTAATAAACGGAACCAGCAACCTACCAAAGATTTGATTGGATTGTAGTAACCTTGACCTTATCAAGGTCACAGGCTCCCGAAAATTGTCAAGTTTTTGGCAAATAATGGCTTGTCTGCACCCTGTCTCACTTAATTATTGATGACTATTGGTCATACGTGTTACAATATTATATAAACCTATCAAAGAATTGATTAGATTTTGGTGATTTTGACCTTTTTCAAGGTCACAAGCTCCAGAAAACTGTTCAGTTTATGGCCAAAACTGGTTTGTATGCACCTTAGATTTTGGTAACCTAAACCTAGTTTTCAAGGTCAAATGCGTGTTTAAATTATATTTATGGTTGTTGAACATTTTTTTTTTAAACATTTCTAACTGTTTTCTTATTTTTAGTCAAATATGGATTGTTGGTGCTCGTTAGAACCGCCACATTGAGAACTCCACATTCTGCATTGTAAACTCTCCTAAATAAAATTGGGTTAACACAAGTATCCAGTGCAATGACCGAATATAAATATTCCTGTGCAAATCTACTAAAATGCTGTTCGTCTGTAGATGAGAACCGCATTTTTTTATGTTTTTGAAAAATGTTGACGGACGCTCGACTACAAATAAACAACGACACAGTCTTCCAATCTCGTGTTTCATGCGAAGACCAAGTGGGGAACTTTCTGTTCGCTAGTTTTGATATTGAATTCAAAGATGAAAAAGGCCATTTTGAATATTGTAGAGGTGAAACAAGGCGCATAGTTCTCGTGACAACGTGAACCCATAATGCTTACAAAGTTTAGAAGCCCAGGACAGGTCTTTCATATTTAGGGGGTTCAGACTTGCTTATAGTTGTTGTATGTTTATAATATTCTTGTAGTCAAACAAACAGTGTAGTCCCTGATCAGACAACGCGTTCTGTGGCGTCTGATCTGGGGTTGTACGGTTGGCCTATACACCTTTGTGGATTGCTGTGCATATATGGATTAACGACCAAGAATAAGTTTCAGTGATGGAAGCGGAAATGAATCAGACGGTTTCTAATTCGTAATCTATTGACGGAAGTTAACAATTAATGAAAAATGTAGACTCTGAAGCAAATAATACATATTAGAATGAAAACCTACGGAACCCGGGAAGGGACATGATTTTTTATTTTTATTTTGTTGTGCGAACAAGATAATATCCTGAGCGGACAAGATATTATCTTGTTCGGACAACATATTATCTTGTGCGGACAAGATATTATCTTGTGCGGACAAGATATGATCTTGTTCGCACAACATAATATCTTGTGCGCACAAGATATTATCTTGTTCGCACAACATATTATCTTGTTTGCACAACACAGATTTTGGGAGGTTGTGCGGAAAAGATATTATCTTGTGCGGATAAAATATTAACTTGTACGGACAAGATAATATCTTGTGCGGACAAGATAATATCTTGTGCGCACAAGATCCATGTTGTGCAGACAAGATATTATCTTGTGCGGACAAGATAATATCTTGTTCGCACAACTTAATATCTTGTGCGGACAAGATAATATCTTGTCTGCACAAGATAATATCTTGTGCGGACAAGATATTATGTTGTGCGGACAAGATATTATGTTGTGCGAGCAAGATATTATCTTGTCCGCACAAGATAATATGTTGTCCGCACAAGATAATATCTTGTCCGCACAAGATAATATCAGATAATATCTTGTCTGCACAAGATAATATCTTGTCCGCACAAGATAATATCTTGTCCGCACAAGATATTATCATGTGCGCACAACTTATAAAATAAATAAAAAATCATGTCCCTTCCCGGGTTCCGTAATAACCGGAAACTCGGTTTTATTAAGATACTGTTGTCGGCAAGAGTGAATACGCCCCCTAGCATCGATTTCAGCGGTACTCGGATTTCAAATTACTCGCATTGGACTAGATGCATTAAAAATACAAAATATAATCAGCATAATGGTGAAGTGCGGAGAGTCGTTTTTACAGCCGCCACACGGATCTTACACCAGCTGCAGTGTCGCAAAATAAATGGAAAAGGTTCACTTTGGAAGCAAAGATTCAAATTAGAATGAAGGTTGTATTGAGTTTCTTCATAAACCGCAATGTTGTTTGCAAGGCTGAATACGCACAATAGAATCGATTTCAGCGGTACTCTATTTCCAAATTACTCGCAATGGACTCGATGCATCTATAGAAAATACAAAATATAATCTGCACTATGGTGAAGTACGGGGATACGTTACACGGTCGCCACACGGCACTAAACACCAACTGCAGTGTTTAACAAGATTCAGTTTACAAGATAACAAGCTTGTTTACAAGATATAGATACAACCAGTTGCGATGTTTTTTTTTTTTTTTTTTTTGTTTTTTTTTTGGTTTTGGTTTTAAGGGCCCTTTCAAGATTATTTCACTCATATCGAGCCGATCGTTAATCAGAGGTGGGCGAAAACCGGAGTACCCGGAGAAAAACCACCTGACCTTTAGTTGCAGTACTTGACGTCTCACATGTGACCCGAGCGAGGCTCGAACCCACAGCGATGAGAGACCTAATGATTAAGAGTCAGCGCTCTTATCCACTAGGCCACGGAGGCCTGTTACCAGCTGCTATGTAAAAGTAAATCTAGAAATAAGTATAAAATAATAAAGATAATCATCAGGCTTAATCAGGGTTCCCCGCCCATAGGGGCTTGAAGAAATATATGGGCTGCATGATGCTTCCACGCAGAGCTGAATCCGGCCCGCACACTAGTACTGGTAAACCGCTTAGAGGATCTTAGCCTGTCCAGGAACCGCGGTGCGAGGCTTACCGTCCATGCTAATAAACCCTATTGGTTTCATTGGGCGACAGGGCTTGCGATGTCATTTCATCTCAATGTCGGGTAAAAGTCCCATAAAATTGGAAGCAACGTCTCCAAAATGACCTTTACAGTGTTGACGGGGACGTTAAACCTCAAATCGAACAAACAAACAAACTAATCAGGGTTTAGGGCTCAACAACCAGTTAGAAAATGGAGATCCAAACTCAGAACATTAAAATTGGGCCCCGTCAAGCGATTTTGGTACTTATCGCCTATACGAGCAGCGAAGGTTCAGGCGAGCCTGCGCGTCCGCGCAGTCTCGCCAGAACCTTCGCTACTCGCTCATACAAGCAGTGAATCAAGAGGAACCTTCAGACAGAAAGCCATATCCCTGGTTCCTCTGGATGGCTGGGCATGCGCAGTTAAAATTTGTCATGACGGAATGCTCGAAGACACAAATTCGCTTGGCGGGGCTCAAATAACAGGTTCGCACAAACGCTTTTCCCTTCAGTTTAAATGTAGTAAACCTTTCATTACGATAACGCGTCATTGTTCCCGAAGCTTTTGAGTAAAGTTCAAAGTATGCTAAGACTGGTCCATTTGTCAACATGACCTATTTCTTGGAGAATGCATTTTCACATCCCGGTGACCAGATGAATCCATCTTTCTATCGTGTCAGATCATGAAGGGTTCAAGAACAGTGGATAAGTCCGGTATGTTCTTTCTTCACATATTTTCGATTAATTGTATAAACGTCTGCGGCGCTATCGAGCTGAAATCGAATTTCGTAATAGCTGATTTTCATCCAAGCTGTGACATTTTCCTTTTTCCCCGTAACAACTGCCTGAAGCCAATGCTCATTTTCAGGACTATCCCCTTCCTCAGGCTCAGATATCATGCACTTTCTTGCATTTGGCCTTGAAATGATTTCTGCTTTTATACGAACTACATGTTTAATCCCATGTCGGGCATTTCTCTTTGACCTGCTAATGGTAATAACCACAAAAAGTACAGTTTTTGATTATCTTCTTGGCCTCCTGACTTTTATAACCTTTTTTGCTGTGATTCACTTTGCCTGCAACTTTATTTACTACAACTGTTTTGGTTTAATTTGTCTCCCGAACTCTTTAACAAGTCTGTTTGTTCATTTGCACGACCAATTTTTTTAGGGACGGGAATTTTATTTCTTCAACCTCGTAATGATTTACCCTGAAGCCCCGGGTAAACTCAGGGTTAACTTACATATACACGGTGAACCACTCACACCAACACTCACATTTTAAAATTATGCCAATACTATCAAGTTGAAGTGATTTAGTTTTAGAAATAGATGGGATGCATGATGCTTCCACGCAGAGCTGAAACCGGCCCGCAATGTCGGGTAAAAGTCCCACAAAATTGGAAGCAATGTCTCAAAAATGACCCTTACAGTGTTGACGGGGACGTTAAACTTCAAATCAAACAAAACAAACACACATTTTAAATCCTCTTGACATATTGCCCCTTACACCTTTTTAAGACAGTTTAGCCGAGAAAAAGTATATAGAGGATAGATATCTTAAGACCTCAGATAATTAAGCAAGTTTAGAACTACACAACTAGAGAAACATCCAACATAAGTATACCTTCCTATAAAGCTGTCATGATATACTTCCAAACCACATCGTGTTTCTTTCCGCAAATGAGGTCTGCAGAAGTAGTAGAGAAGTTAGGGAATAGTTTCCGTCATCAGACATACAAGACAGGCCAATTCTCTGTGTTTTCTCCTTTTCCTTTTTTAATGTTGTCATTGTGAAGGGTGAATAGCTTATCACAGTTTCTGTATTTTTCTTTTGACAATTATATTCAAGAGCATTAAATATGAGCATAGACGGTATTATTGTGTATGAAGAAGCCATGCCAGTATGTTTTAATATGCCCGAGTGACTGAGAGTACTGAACAATTGTAATTTGTCGCATGCATACTATTGTTTAATATCAACATTTCTAGACTCCAGAATTCCTCAAGTTCTACATTTCATCTAAACCAAGGCCTCTGGTAAAAATACATGTAATAATTAATTGTTGTATACAAGTTCCTTAAATGGCATCCAGGTTTGTAAAATTTCATCTAACTTGTTGTTTTTAATTGCAATTTCCCTTTGACTTAGGAAAAGTGACCAGACATTAATTTTGTATTCCAATAAATTCAAATCCATTCATACTTACATATATTTTGCAACAAGCATTTACAATTGTATTTTTGGAAAGCTGGCTGAAATAAAAGTTTCTTCATCTAGGTCTGAGGTTCTGGACATATCCCGAAATCTTCTGGTTATTTCCTGGTTAAATAATTGTGTTTGTTTTGGCGCATTTCCACAACAAATGGTCTATAGTTTCACCACTATTACCACAGAAGGAGCATTTTGGACTTCTATCCAATTCATTTGGAATAGGCGTTTATTTGTGGTTAATATCTTGTGATTAATGGTTGTCTGGAACCACCTAAGTTTGGTGCATTTTTGGATTATGAATGGGGCTTTGAATTTATATTACCAGGACTTTTTATCAAATGTATATATTTGATTCCATCTGTGTTTGCCTGTTGGTTCGTCTACATTGTGATTTAAAATAACATATATATTTCGTGAGCCTTTTTTGTTTGAGAATAGTAAACAGTATTTTGGGTATTATGAGGCCAGTCATAGTGTGGTTATATTTATATGTTTATACCTCATTAGTCTTTTTATACAATCTATTACATGACACCTTGACACTGGAGAAAGTTTATGTGTCCAGTAGATTTTTTTAATTAAAACATTATACTGATAAAATTGCCTTTAGCATCAATCATGTCCCGAATATTAGAGATACCTTTTTCAAACCATGATTTATAAAAGAAGCTTTTACCACCAACAGTCAGATTTTTATCGCAAACTAGTGGTGCCTCATCACGAAAACACGCCTTTATAATTGTGACCCCCTTGAACCCCACTTTTATATAGTAAAACTTGGGTTTGCAGGGGTAAACCTTATTTTTCTTATTTCTGCTCTAAAATATAGATTGTGGCGGTTCTAACGAGTGCCCACGATCTATATTTAGAGCAGAAATAAGAAAAATTTCATAATTTTTCATCATAAAATTTTCATATTTTCGGCGATAAAGGTGGCAATGTATTTGTATAGGCGTGTTTGCGTAATGTGATATACACTGTTGTCATCCCAATCTACATTTAACTGCAACTGAAGTTTTAATAACGCTTTAAAGGTATCTTTCCAGAACCCATTCTTAATGTTCGTCATCCCAGAACCATAACACACAATCTGTTCAATAGCTTCATATTGTTGTAACAAAAATTACCAGTTTGCTTTTTTTCTGAATAATACTTTTTAATCATGTAAATTTGGGGCTTAAACAAAAGCTTTTAAATTAATCATTTTTAATGACAGATTCTATCTGTCTATTCTTGCTGTGGTGCACGTTTGAAGTAATTCAGGCTTTTTCTTCCGGCTTTGACCGCCATAGAAATATGAGTCCGCACAAAATGTAGTCCGGTTTTGCGCAGTAATCAAGATTTTACAAGCGTATTAGTTATCCTGTAAACGTAATACAAACTTTTGAAGCAGACGACTTGACTATTCAGCAATTCATACGAGACAGCTGCATCATGCGACGGAGTGCTGTCAATATTTAATCCTTAAAGACCAGCCTGCTATTGGACCAGGTCAGCTGTAGACAAGAATATTAATGGGTTTTCTTTCTGACTTTCGAGGTCAAGTTTAGGTCAGTTACAACTTAGGTGTATATTGACTTTGCGTAGAGAAATTGAAAAGAAAGGCTGTCCCTTTCAACCCTGGAATATGGTCTAGGTCCTGTGATATAATTCTAGGTGTCATATATTTAGCAGAATGGACGAGCCCAACTTCAGTGATGGAAGGGTGCACTCTAGAAACCCAAGGCAGTGAATAAATCAAAGCAGACAACACTCATGCCGATTGTCTCTAAATGCAGGCTGGTCATGAACGGGGACTTGGACTGATTCGTTTAAACTTAAGATGTAAGTAACTAATGCAAAAAAGTGTAGAACAAGATCAGCACCGTGTTGTGTGGCTTTTGAACTGAGTTTACATTGTTTGCCAGATCCAACATTTGATTCATGTGCAGATTTTACATATAACACTTACATATACCCAACACTGACAAACGACGTGGCTATGTTTGGGTTGATTGTTTGGCATTCGACCCAAAGTTGATAATAAGAAAAGCGCTTCAGTGCTAATGTCTACGTGACTATCACTGACTTATCAGAATAACTTTATGTCTTGGAAAAAATAGCCGCAGTGAGATCAGGGTATTCCATAAGACGGAAGAGGGTTATCCTGGAATCATAGGGTGAGCCTGGAAAACAGTGTAGACCAAGATCAGACGCTGCCGAACGCGTCTTCTTATCAAAATCTTCACTATTTGTTTGGAATTTCAGAGTTAAATGAAACAGTTTAAATCTAATCCCAGGCCTATTACTCCAACATACACCCCACATTCTCAGTGCTTTGATTCTGAAACCAAAGATTTCAACACGCTTAGGCACCATGCCCTTAAGCTAAAAATGTTAAACCAATCAACCGTGACGTCTGGTTACCAGTCCGGCCACGTCGAACCTGTGCACCACCCTCACACCAGTACTGATAGAAACCACATATTCAGGATCAAACTTTTGATGTGTAATGTAAGGTCGTGCCTAGAAAAGAAGAAACTGAATGTTGTTCTCAAAAAGCATTTAGTGAGAGCGTATTGCAACATTTTTCATTAAAGGATCGTAAGAGTGCCCCTGGACAGTTAGAAGCTGGTCGGAAAGCGGATGACGTTTACTCTGATTTTGGGTGCCACATGTGTTGATCTAGCGTCTATTGGAGCGACATCTTACTATATACAGAAGACGCTAGTTGACGTCGACGTAGCGGAAGACCGACGTCCGTACGTCAAGATCGATTCGACCGTCAGACGCATATGCGAAACAGATTTTCGCCGGCAGCTGCTACACTGTACCTGTAGATAAACAAGGGGTCTAAACTACCGACTAATAAGCACTGACACTGATCGTCGTCCTTATGCGATGCACGTTTGATAGCTAGACGTCCCTGTCGTGACCAAAGTTAACGCGTCGACACAGTACGGAGCACTTACGCTAGTGCATGAAACACGTAGATTGGCGTCTAAGCGACTGACATATGCGTTTCAGTGACAAATCGCACTTCAGCGTGAATCACGCCGGTTGTCGTTTCCGGGTGTTTCGACGTATAGGTGTAAGGTATACCGAGGCGATGCGTGCGTAATAGAGCATGACATATCGGGTGAAATAAGCGTAGTTGTGTGGCGAACTATTGCGTGTAGTTAGCGAACGCAGCTTAGTGACATTAAGAACATTCAAGATCATAGCTGAGACGTGGATTGAACAGCGAGACGTTACATCAATCAAGTGCTTCGGCCTCACATGGTTCCATTTATTTGTTTACGCTCAGAATCCGGGATATCTTATCCTGCAGGATTAAGAGCGGGCTCGTAGTGCTGTTCTTACTCATAAATGTCTTCAAGCCAATGGAATTCATGTACTGGACTAGCCAGCCTTTCTCCTTCGACCTCTTTCCCATAGAGTATCTTTGGGTAGAGGTGTCCACAACCGACCAGACAAAAACTGTTACTTATGGACAGTAGCATTGTTAAAACATGAATTTTAATGTTTGTTTTTGAAAACGTAAATAGTTTCTTTCAAAAATTTGAAACATCGAATGGCGTTTCATAATACCACCGGTCATTACCTGCGGTAATGATCAAATGTGACCGACGCAGTATCAGAAGATAGATAGTCTATAGACATCTGCAAACATATCATATATTGGAATTTGCAGAACTACCTTTCTAAATTTTAAGCTCGTTTTAGAAAGGTTTCACAGTGTTATGATTTTCTCATAGAATCTGTCATTTCAGTGCCTTTGGCGCTTTGATTAGTTTAGGCCTCCTTCTCAATATTGTTTAACCACCACTCTTTTTCTTTTATCTTAAACCTCCCATTCCATATGAACCCCAATAACATATTTATACTATTTAAAATATTTGGTTCTGGATCAGCTAAAGCCATTAATAGATGAGTAATTTTAGGCAGTATGACATGACTAATTTTTATTGTTTTTTGCTAGTGTTCATCATCCTATCTTAGAAGGAGCTCCTTTAATTTACCACTAGCGGGGAATACTATTTTATGCCTTATTATTCTGTCCTTTTCCTTAAAATTGCAATTGTCAGCACGCTTACGAAGTTCAGTCAAGAAATTGCCGGAATGTTCTTGCATTGGAACATTTCAGGATCTATGCCACTCTATGACCTCATTTTTTCTCAAGTTACAACATGCCTCCAGCTGATTAAGAGAGAGCACTCTGACCTACTAGGCCACGGAGTCCTGTTCTTGTTAAAATCCCGACCGTCTTATGGTCAGCCATTACGATAACACATCCGTGTGACATAGTGCATTTCCAAAATGGCTACTTTTCCGATGAAAAATGTATGATATTTTTTAGCTCACCGTCACGTAGTGACGAGGTGAGCTTTTGGGATCACTTTTCGTCCGTCGTCCGTGCGTGCGTCCGTCCGTGCGTCTGTCCGTAAACAATTCTTTAAACGACATCTCCTCCTAAACCACTGATCGGATTTAGACCAAACTTCACAGGAATGATCCTTAGGTAGTCCCCTTTCAAAGTTGTTCAAATGGTTCCGCTCCGTTGCACATCTAGGTCATAGGAGCCAAAAAGAGATTTTTTTCACCAAAAACTTAAAAAATCTTCTTCTCTAAAACCACAAGGCCCAGGTCTTTGATATTTGGTATGAAGCTTCATCTGGTGGACCCCTACCAAGATTGTTCAAATTATAGTGCTGGGGCCAAAAATGCCCCCGCTCCGGGGCCCTTTGGTTTTACATGGGCTTATATAGGGAAAATCTTTAAAAATCTTCTTCTCTGAAACCGCAAGGCCCCGGTCTTTGATATTTGGTATGAAGCTTCATCTAGTGGACCCCTACCAAGATTGTTCAAATTATAGTGCTGGGGCCAAAAATGCCCCCGCTCCAGGGCCCTTTGGTTTTACATGGGCTTATATAGGGAAAATCTTTAAAAATTTTCTTCTCTGAAACCGTAAGGCCCATGTCTTTGATATTTGGTATGAAGCTTCATCCCACAAGGCCATGGTCCTTCTTCCTCCCCCCCCCCACTCCAGGGCCCTTTGGTTTTGAATGGGCTTATATAGGGAAAATCTTTAAAAATCTTCTTCTCTGAAACCGCAAGGCCCAGGTCTTTGCTATTTGGTATGAAGCTTCATCTAGTGGACTCCTACCAAGATTGTTCAAATTATAGTGCTTGGGCTAAAATGCCACCGCCCAGGGGCCCTATGGTTTTACATGGGCTTATATGGGGAAAATCTTTAAAAATCTTCTTCTCGGAAACCCCAAGGGCCAGGTCTTGGCTATTTGGTATGAAGCTTCATCTAGTGGACCCCTACCAAGATTGTTCAAATTATAGTGCTAGGGCCAAAACTGCCCCCGAACTGGGGCCCTTTGGTTTTACATAGACTTATATAGAGATATATAAAACAGATATATAAAACCGTAAGGCCCAGGTCTTTGATATTTGGTATGGAGCTTCATCTAGGGGACCCCTACCAAGATTGTTCAAATTATAAAGCTGGGGTCAAATATGCCCCCGCTCCGGGCCCTTTGGTTTTACATGGGCTTATATAGGGAAAATCTTTAAAAATTTTCTTCTCTGAAACAGCAAGGCCATGGTCTTTGATATTTGGTGTGAAGCTTCCTCTAGTGGACCTCTATCAAGATGGTTTAAATTATAGCCCTGAGGCCAAAAATGCCCCCGCCCCAGAGCCATTTGGTTTTTCATAGGCTTATGTAGGGAATATCTTTATTAAAAATCTTCTTCTCTGAAACCGTTAGGCCCAGGTCTTTGATATTTGGTATGTAGCATATCTAGTGGACCTTTGCCAAGATTCTTCAAATTAAATCCTTTGTTGATATTTGGTATGAAGCTTCACCTTTTAGACGTCTCTGAACATTATGCACATTATAGCCCTGGGGTTAATAATGGCCCTCCCCGGGTCCCACTTGTTACTCTATGGATCAGGTGAGCGATCCAGGGCCATCATGGCCCTCTTGTTTAATTTGTACTTCAAACATAGGTTGTATGTGCTCGACAGAACCGCCTCATTGAGACAGTTCTAACGAGTACCCATAACCTGTGTAATGGAGCAGAAACAAGCAAAATAATATATACCCCCGTAAACCCTTGCTTTTTCTATTTGAAGTGCGGTTTAGCGGGCTGTTCATTTCACTGACTTGTTTACGTGATGTACGTCCGGGTTTCAGGTTTCCTTGTAAAATGATCATAAATCTAAAGAACCCGAGGCCCAGCACAATACAGCAAAATATCAGTCCTTACTTTTTTGCCTTTACTGCTGGACTGATGCCACCATGTAAATCACATATTCTCGTCTCCATTTCTTGAAATTCCCACAGAGATTGCCATATGTTACATTTAAATTTCAAGGTAATATAAAAGTCGCCTAAGCCATTGTCACATGTGGCGGTATTTAACTCCCACACTATAGCTTGTTGTTTGACTATGATGTAAATTAAGTTATTACAACTGTTCTGGGTATCTAATAGCTTATGTTGCGAGAACAATATATGGGTCACCGTCTCCCGCTGCCATTATTTTAATAATTCAAAATCTAATGTACTGAAGTTAAAGTCATTTCTAAAACCAACAGCTGCTACTAAAATAATTGGATTTGGAACGTGAGTGTTTCTAATAACACAATATCAACAATAAGATAAGAGAATCATTGTTACATTAAAACTCAAAGTTAACCCATTGCGTGCGGGAAACTAAAGGGGTACCTTGGCAACCAGTGCAGACCAAGATCAGACGTCGCGTTCTACACTATTTGCTAACAGAATGTCCCGTCAAAACAAGAGCTGTCACCAATGTCCCCCGTGGGAGCCAACTTCTGAGTTTTTGCAAAATTTCAAGTGGAGATAATTCAGCCAAAAATGACAACAGAGATATGGCCCTTGGTCAGAATGTACCTTTGTGATGGTGCATAAGTGTGTGAAGTTTCATGGGGCTAGGTCAAATACTTTTGAAGTTATGATCAAGATTACAGTTTTTGTGACGGACAGACAGACAGACAAACAAACAAACAAACAAACAGGGAAAATACTATATGACTCCCAATCAAAGATTCTCGGGAGGGGGGGGGCATAAAAATAGAATGAAAATGAACACACACACACACACACACACACACACACACACACACACACACACACACAC
The DNA here is from genome assembly GCA_963580285.1 of Lucinisca nassula. Taxonomy (NCBI): domain Eukaryota; kingdom Metazoa; phylum Mollusca; class Bivalvia; order Lucinida; family Lucinidae; genus Lucinisca; species Lucinisca nassula. The sequence goes on along the minus strand of OY757011.1, from coordinate 72,713,209 downwards.
ACACACACACACACACACACACACACACACACACACACACACACACACACACACACAACTGGCCTGTCACCCCTTATATGACAAAAGAACTTGTCCAACGTATAGCAATTGAAAAGTCCACCAGCTTACAATGGGTTAACGTTTCTGGTTGTAAGGCTGGGCTGATGAGGGTAATCATAACAAGAGCAAGTTAGCAGTGTACGGTACACGCGTCTTTGTAAAGGTAACATACACACCGTGTTCATATCAGTTTAACCCATATATGCCTAGTGGCCCTTTTTTGGGACGTTGGCAAACAGTGTAGACCCAGATCAGACGCCGCAGAACGCGGCGTCTGATCTGGGTCTACACTGTTTGCTCAAAGAATATTCATTTTTGTACAACTTACATTAAACAAAACAAATCTGACACCCCTATAATTGAAAATGGACAACTCCAAATTTATAAGATGGAAGATTCCATTGTCATATGTGGGTTAACAAGTTCGTGTAATGAACACCCCTCTAAACCTCGCTTTCTATAGAGAAAAGTTGGTTTACGGGGGTTACATTATTGTCTTATTTCGGCTGTTCTATAGAAAAAAATTGGGGTTCACGGGAGCATACATTATATTTCTTATTTCGGTTCCAAAATAGAAGTGGAGACAATGGTCCGAAATCGATACAATTAACCCACAGCTCCCATCAGAGACACCAAAGGGAAAGAAACACAAACATGAAACAACCAGACCCCAACGGAGACACCAAAAGCGGAAAGCCAAAAGGACAGTTACTTACCCACAAAATGGCCAATGCTATCCAAAAGGAGAAAAACAAGCGATGCGCACACTCAAAGACAAACTAGACTTGTGTGTTGTTGGTACTCCATTACGCAAACACGTCTATACAAATACATTGACACATTTATCACCGAATACATGGTAATTTTCAGATGAAAAAAATGTGATATTTTTCTTATTTCTGCTCAAAATATAGATTGTGGTACTCGTTAGAACCGCCTCATCGAGGCGGTTCTAACGAATACCCACAATCTATATCTTAGAGCAGAAATAAGAAAAACAAGGTTTACCCTTGCAAACCCCAGTTATACTATATAAAAGTGGTGTTCGAGGGGGTCAAAGTTATATAGGCGTGTTTTCGTGATGCGTTAAAACCAGCTCAATGGTGCCGTTCTAAAGTCCACCCATAACCTTTGTTTAAAATTCCATCAGAAAAAATAAGACTTTTAGAGATTTGAACGGATGGGTTCCTATTTCAGGATGTTTGTTTGTTTGAGAGCTACCGATTTCAAGAAAAAAAAAAAACGTATTATTAACTCAGATCAAAGACAATTCAAAGGAAACATATAAGCTGACTGATAATTTTGTAAATCCGATTATCTGCCTACTTTTAGACGTAGACAGTGACTTCAAGGAAAGGTTAATAACAGTATTAAAGACATACAAAGTTCTGCTTAGTGATTATTATACTGAGAAAGCTTTTCCCAAGGTCAACATCTGAATCTAAATTACATCATATAAAATAAAATAAATGAATTATGTGAGAGATTGACCTATATACGGTTAAAATTCAATTAAGGATTCAGTCATCTAAGGAAAAGACGATTCCAGTGTTCTCTAGCATTACGATAGCACATGGTGCTTTTAAAGGCAGAAAATTACATTTCCGACATTTGTTAATCAGTTTTGGGTCGATTGTTAAACAATCGACCCCAAACTGATTAACAAATGTTAAGTTACTAACTACAGAAGCTTCCCGTCTGTTATTGCCTACGTGATTATCGCTGATTATGTACAAAATCCAGGTACCGGTATGATTTACAGCAGCGCTAGTCTTCTCCCTATGATGTCAGAGCGCTGGATGAAAAGCAAAATGTGGACTGGGCTTATGTACGTGGTCATTGGCAAACAGTGCAGACCTAGATCAGACGCGGCGTTTGATCACGTTCTACTCTGTTTGCTTAGAATGCTGGAACTTTAAGCGATACACGAAACAATTTCAGTATCAGTTCAAGATCATTTTCCCAGCCCACACTGTGCTGTTCTGTTGACACACTAGTGCTGGCAGTGCTTTAGTTCAGCCACGTTGTCTGAAAGGACCAGAACATTGTACTTTCGTCAGTTTTGGGGCGATTGTTATCAACAATTGTCCCGAAGTGAACAGCATATTGAAATCTGACTTAAATGCAACTAGCCTAATCATCGCCAAGAAAAATCCGAGAGAAAATATTGCTGCATTTTCAAAACCACAAAAAACTTTCGATGACACTGAATATTATAACTTGCACGTTATTTCAATTTATTTCATGAAAGCATATGTCCTTCTGTTTACTTTCCATTGATTATAAATTTTACACAAGCATCCTTCCTTGGTAGATTTATGAATGAAGTTGCGGATGAATATATCTGATCCGAGTGTAAAACCCGTGACTGCCGGTGTTATTGGACACAGTTCACCGACACGCTTTTTAGATACAGTAGTCCCCGCCCATCGGGGCTTGAAGAAATAGATGGGCTGCATGATGCTTCCACGCAGAGCTGAATTCGACCCGCACGCGAGTACTGGTAAACCGCTTGGAGGATCTAAGCCTGCCCAAGCAATGCGGTGCGAGTCGGCCCGTCCATGCTTATAAACCCTATTGGTTTCATTGGGCGGCAGGGCTTGAGAAGTCATTTCATCTCAATGTCGGGTAAAAGTCCCACAGAATTGGAAGCGACGTCTCCAAAATGACCTTTACCGTGTTGACGGGGACGTTAAACTTCAAATCAAACAAACAAACAAACAAACATTGGGGCGGTTCTAACGAGTAGCCACAACCTGTCTTGGAGCAGAAATAAGAAAAATAATGTTTACCCCCGTAAACCCCAGTTTTCTCTATGTATCATGTGACGTCGCGTCTGAGAGTGTAATAACGCCATGTAATATTTTCGATAATCCACTAGTGGATTAAATATGCAAATTAGCTAGATGCGTCCCGTAACGTTACATGTGCGATGTCCTTAACGACGTCGTGCTTACTGACGGCGGAATTTTGGTATTTTTGTAAATAATCGTGAATAAAATCCGTTTTAAATGGCATACGATAAATAGAATCTTGCGTTCGTGCTTATGTATTATTGAATTTATTAAACTCGTTGAGGAAAAGAGATAAAATGCTCGGCAAAGCCTCGCATTTTATCCATTTTCCTCAACTCGTTTAATAAATTCAATAAAACATTGAACACTCATGTAAGATCCTCTATTTAAAGTGGGATTTAGAGGGGTGTTCATTACACAAGCTTATAAACATGAAGGACTAGTACAACTACACTGTGTTTTACGCTTATCTTTGAATGTAGCCTTTCAAACATTATGTCCTCTCTGAATTAACCTATATATACTAACCGTCTTCACAGAATTTGCTCATATACATCTGATCATTTCTCAGAATTAACCCAATTCATGTATACCAAGCGTCTTCTAAAAATAACCCTTTTAAACACTACTTGCTTTTCAGAATAAACTCATGTTTACCAATCATCTTCTCAGAATTAACCCATATTCCGCTTACCCTTGAAACACTACGTTTCTTAGAATAAACACATGTATACCAAGGGTATTCTTAGAATTAACCAAGGTTCACCTGACCATTTAAACGCTACGTTTTCTTAGAATAAACGCATATATACCAAGCGTTTTCTCAGAATTAACCCATCTTCAACGGGCTCGGTAGCTCAGTCCTAGATGCGTCTGGTAAGGAAGTCTCAGGTTCGAAACCTTTCGGGTCGGCAATAATATTTCGTGGAGGTTGATCTTGGAATCTTTTCTCAGGAAAATTTCTCCCTTCCGCCGTATCAAGAAAGACAGTTGTCAGTTTCTGGCGATAAAAATGTGCACTATTCTGGATGACCGCATATATATTTAAGATTGTGGTAAGGTAAACTGAACCGGCTCGCCCATCGGGGCTTGGAGAAATAGTTGGGCTGCATGATGCTTCCACGCAAAGCTCAAACCGACCACACACGCGTACTGGTTAACCACATAGAGGATCTAAGCCTGCCCAGGCATAGCGGTGTGAGTCGGACCGTCCATGCTTATAAACCTTACTGGTTTCACTGGGCGACAGGGCTTGAGATGTCATTTCATCTCAATATCGGGTAAAAAGCCCAACAAAAATGGAAGCAACGTCTCAAAAATTACCTATACAGTGTTGACGGTGACGTTTAACCTCAAATCAAGCAAATTGTTATGACCTGAATACTGTTAAATCTGGACTGTTTAGTTGGAAAAGAATATGGATTTTTTTTTACCAAACTTACAAGAAATAAAACAAAGCACACAACCTTAATCTGGGAATGGACCTGCCTAAGAAAAAAACAACAAACGTTTTGTTAAAATAAATGGCGAGTCTGAGATCCACAAAAGACATCATTAGTTGTACATCCGTTATTTTCATAAGGTATGGAAATTCTCATTTTAGCCTGTTAATCTCACTTATCTCACCGCCGTTCTGTGTACTATTTGCAAGGCGCGACACGCCTATTCAAATATATTGAAAATTTTACCGCAAAAAATGAAAATAGAATTTCTGATATTTTTCATATTTATGCTCAAAACATAGATTGTGGCGACTCGTTAGAACCGCCTCGACAATCCATGTTTTTAAGCATTAACAGGCAAATTAATGTAAACCCCTTTAAACCCAAGTTTCACCATACAAAAGTGGGGTTTAAGGGGGTCAAAAGTACATGTATATAGGCATTGCGAGAACCGTTTTGCATTAAATGCATTAAAAACAAAACAAAAAAAAAAAAAAAACACCGTTCCTATTTGCTGTCTTTGCCTTTTCGGTTCCTCGACTTCTGCGTTCAACCATATTTTCATGAAACATTTTTCATACCACCTACATGTAACATTACGGCATTATTGACAACGCATCAACAGACATACAAGAGGTGAGCCTTTCTACTGAAGGAAATAATCGAAGAGATTATAAAACTATCAGAAAGAAAAATAAAATCGGGTATCATAATGCAATTTTTTTTTTTTAAATTGCATGGATGCGATTTAATCTATTCCAAAACTCGGGGTGCCCAGACAAATCAGAACCTCGGCTGAGCCTCGGTTCCGATCAATTCGGACATCCCTTGGTGGGAAACGGCTTTCTCACATATGAGACAAGAATATCCCTTTGTATGACAGTGTGTGGTTTCTCTGTCTCACACTTCCGTCTTGCCCTAGAGTTTATTATAGTTCGAACAAATTGACATGAGACTGGTGACCGCTATTACCATAACTTCACATCCGACTGAATGCATATATTTATCTTGGCCGTCTTCCGGAAAGGTGGATGTATTGGGTCAGAAACTGGGTCGCCATTCACGAGATGCCGAAAATTCACTAGAGGTGTACCAAAACCGACCTATTAGCCGATGACACGGACTAATTTATTATTTGCATAAAGGTCAGTCTCGTGTCAAATTGAACCAGCTATACTTAGTCATTGCTTAATATAAGAAAAAATGTATATTGCCATCTGAAAACACGCCCATATAATTTTGACCCCCTCAAACCCCACTTTTATATAGTAAAACTGCGGTTTGCAGGGGTAAAAATTTTCTTATTTCTGCTCTAAAATATATATTTTGAGCAGAAATAAGAAAAATATCACATTTTTATCATCTTAAAATTTTCATTTCAACACGAAAACACGCCTTTATGATTTCGACCCCCTTGAACTCCACCTTTATATAGTATCAAACTGGGGTTTCCGGGGATATACCTTATTTTTCTTATTTCTACTCTAAAATATAGGTTGTTGGTACCCGTTGGAACCGCCTCGATGAGGCGGTTCTAACGAGTGCCCACAATCTATATTTTGAGCAGAACTAAGAAAAATATCACAATTTTTCACCATAAAATTTTCATTTTTTCGGCGATAAACGTGGCAATGTATTTGTATAGGCGTGTTTGCGTAATGTTTTCGGCGATAAAGGTTACAATGTATTTGTATAGGCATGTTTTCGTAACGAGTGGATTTTTTTTCAAACTGCCTTCTGTTGCATCACAGTTTTGTTACCCATGCGATTATGGAAGCAACTTTTTTGTTTATCCCAAGACTTACATTTCTGACAGACTAAATCCCATGTCATTGATCATCTCATTCAGCGTGTCATCAAATTACTGTCAACTGTCAAGGAAAGAAGGTAATGAAATGCACATGCACTGGTTTTCATTTCAAATATTAACCAAATGACTATTAACTAACTGAAAGTTTTGAAAACGAATTTAAGCAGCTCACTGGAAAAATGATTAAAATATTTTCTTTGGAAGGTTGGAATACATGTACTAAAAGGCTGTAACTTTTTTTTTGTTGTTCTATGGTGCTATTTTGCATATTAATTTTCCATGCAAATAGTTTAGTTTAAACAATATTTTTTATTTACTTCTTTTCAATTACAGATATATAACAAGAATATAACATATTAGAAAGATCAACAGGATTTGAAAACAAGCAAGGTTGCTTATACTAATCATCTCCTGCAAATAGTTTACCAAAAGCAATAATCAATGATTGGGTTGGGACCTCGACAGGGACATCTTAGACTCGTTTTCAGTTTATGTAAGTCTCATGCTCGGCATAGCCTCGCACGAGACTAATAAATAAACCGAAAACTTGCCGGAGATTTCCTTGTCCCGGTCGCAACCGCATCATAGATTCTATTAATCTCACATGGGCATACTTATCCTTATGCTGTGAAGTATGGAACCACCACAGACATTTTTTAAACATTGGCCATCTCTGTTTACTGCATTCATAAACAGAACCCAAATGACACTTGTCTTAGCCATTTGTCACTGACAAGCTCAGTTCACAAAAATAATCAGATTATTCAAGATCTGGACAGTCTCATACATAAAAATAACATTTCTCATCCCAAAAGGACATACTGTCTATTTGAAATCTCAGAAGCATGGAGTCAACACGCATTTACGAGACTACAAATGGCTTTCTGGACCAATCCTTGTGTCACGCAATAATGTTTACTCTTTATACACGCCATTACGAAAGTACTCCTATACAAATACATTGTATATTTTACCGCCACTACTACGATGAAAAGTCGTGATATTTTTCTTATTTTACATCGAGGCGGTTCTAACGAGTACTCGCAACCTATATTTTAGAGCAGTAAAACCCCAGTTTTTCTATATAAAAGTGAGGTTCAATTGGGCCAAAATTACATCGTACATGTATATAAGCGTGTTTTCGTGATGCAGAGGCAGTTGATAATAACATCAAACCCACTAAGCGCTTTTGATCTACAAAAAAAAAAAGAAAAAAAAAAAAAGAAAAAATGTAGCACCTCGACTTTGAGGTTTTCACCTAACTTTCAAATACCATCTTGAAAGCCCAAAAATTCCTTTGGAGACTGCAGGGTACCTCAAAGAATGAACTTAACAAAAGGTAAAATTTTACTTTTAGTCAACAGCAACAAATTTCTAAGTTAAACACGCATTCGAATCCCAAATTCTAACATCATTGAAAGTCAGGACTAGATCTAGATTAAATTTAGAAATGAGTCTGGGTGATGACTTTTCCGGGGACGCAGATTTCAAAACAAGAAAACGAGCCGCAATTTCCGAGAAAACAGGGGTGGAGGCAGCGGTTTTATACCAGGGTGGACAGATTTAGTGGCCGTTAACTGAACATATAATCGGCCAAACGCAGAAGCTGGCCGTACGAATGGAGGATTCGAATTGATTGGTTTTCAGAAGCTGATCAGTGCGACTGCGCAGCTGCAGGCCGCAAGTTGCCGCTAGATCTGCTTATGGAAGGGACGACTTACTTCCCTTCGCTTCGTCACGTGACAAGATTTAACATGGCGGCGCCTATGAAGGGAAATTTCAACTTCCAACAATTCGCTTTTAGGTGTTTATGTAATCTATAAATGATAACATATACAATATTTTTATGGCACGTGGATTAACAGAACATAGTTGAATATAGTCACATCAGCCACGACGGTAGAATGGTTGCCCAAGTTTCCATACAAAGCGTTCATACAACCCGATATGAAAGATTCAGAAGCCTGCCTGGGCCACCACGGTTGGTTGCACGCCGGTGGGTCAGGCCTCGGAAATATGACGGTTCCAGCGTTAAGGCTTACTGAGAATTAGAATTTATTTTTATGCAATGTTGGTTGGTGCCTGATGCTCTGTCTCTGGTTGGGCTCATCGGAGTGTAACTATTGTTTTGTTTGCTCCTGCATTTCAGTGGTTTCTTGCAGTCGAGTCCTCACCGTTGTTTCATATCTGTGGTTGTTTGATTTTTATGTTCTCGGAGATGTTGCACTGATGAATTAGGATGCCTTCATGTGGTTGTCTAGATCGCGACTAAGCATAACCCTATTTAAAAAAAAAAATGATTCTAAATACACTATATACGGCCGCCACACTGTACAACACCAGCTGCAGTGAAGATAAATCAGTTCTGAATAGTAAGATCGTTTAAAAGCAAAGAATACAAGAAATAAACGAAACTAGCAGGTTTTATTGAGTCTGTTCATGACCAGTACTGAAATGTGCACCGAGCTGCACCATTTTACCTTAAAGAGCAGAATCAATAATTGCATGATTTAAGTCGTTAATTCTAGGCACCATATGACCCCAAGTTCTCCTCATGCCTAACATCTCTACCATGTATGCCTCGCGGCCCTTTTTAGGATATTGGCAAACAGTGCAGAAGACCCAGATCAGACGCCACAGAACGCGGCATCTGATCCGGGTCTAAATTGTTTGCTTAAAGATCATTCATTTTTGTAAAAATTGCCACAAACAAAAACAAGTCTGACACCCCTAGAATTGGAAATGGACCACTCCAAACTTATTAGGTTGAAGATTCCATTGTCATATATGGGTTAAACAAAGGTTTCATGTTTCCTGTCAACTTTTCCAAGCGTCTCACACAAACAGCATTAGAGAGACTGCTTTGCGATTTGCGAATAACGACCGTGCAGATCAACCCGCGCATCCGTGTAATCTGATTAACATTATATGTGATCATTTCTTGAATTTCTCCCTACCTCTAGTTTCTATATCTCTAAAATTCCAAGGCTCTTGTTAATTTGTATACTGAGCTGGCTAGTTTGTATCTTACCTCTTTTCAAATTCCAGATACATGTTTTTACGCGACAGGGTCATATAACGTAAATGCCAGATCAGTTTATATCTTTATAATCTACAGCCCACACATCTTCTCATTGATAGTTCTATTATATGTAAATAACACTACTGTAATTGGAGTAACCTTTACGTAATTGAATAATTATTAAACAATCTTCTCTCGCGTGGCCTTTGAAATACGACAAGATTTATGAACCAGAATGTGAGTATGGAAAGTAGTCGTATATGAGCCAGCGCATAACAAAACCTACAATAAGAAATGTGCGCCCAACGAAGACTCAGATCAGCCTGCGCATCCGCGCAGTCTGATCAGAGTCTTCGTTGTGCGCTCTACAGATAGCTAAGGACCCAATGCTCCTTCATGCAGCAAGTGAAGTCTCTGGTTAGACTGTATGGATGAGCAGGCTGATCTGAGTCTTCGTTGGGCGCACAGGTCTTTTTGTAGTTTTTTTATGCGCTGGCTCATATGGAAAAAATGCTAAACAACAAAGAGTAAGAACAGCCTTGGAATATTAAAGACCCTGGCTGAAACAAAGTCTGTACAAAATTTTCTGAACAGTGAGATGAAGTCATAAGCTTTGAAAACAAAGAACATACTCGTTGGTTTGGCCAATAAGACTTTATTATTGACCAACACTAAGATAATCACAATAAAAACAATGATCAGGAATCGAAACAATTCACCCACACCTCCCATCAAAGACACCAAAGGGAAATAAACACGAACATGAAATAACTAGACCGTAAAGGAAACATCAATAGCGGAATGCCAAAAGAACAGTTATTTTTCCATAAAATAGCTAATTGGTTATCCAAAACAAAAAGATATAAACGATACATACACTCAAACCACAACAAAAATAAAATGCGACAGAAAAACCGCATTGGAACCGTCAGTGAAATTCTTCCGTCAGTGAAAAGAATTTCACTGAAGGGCTTAAATCGATTTTACGCGCTGCAATCATCGCCGTTAATTCAGTCATAAAAAATAGTGAAGGCAATGATCAGGAATCGATACAATTAACCCACAGCTCCCATAAGAGACACAAAGGGAAAGAAGCACAAACGTGAAGCAACTAGACGCTAATGCAAACATCAATAGCGGAAAGCCTAAAGGACAATTACTTTCCCACAAAATGGCCATTTGGCTATGCGAAACAAGGTAATATAAGCGACACAAACACTAAGACAAACCATAACAAAAATAAACCGCGATAGAAGAACCGCCTTTGAACGGTCAGTGAAACGAATTCCACTGGGGGTTTAAAACGATTTTACGTGGCCACAATCCACGCCCTTATTTCCGTCGCGATTTAGACAAATAAGTTGTTCAGTGCAACATCCCCGTGATCACAAAAATCAAACAGCCATAGAGATGAAACAACAGTGGGGACTCGACAGCAAGAAACCACTGAAATTCTGGAGCAAAAGAAGACCAGAAGGTAGACTCCGATGGGCCCGACCAGAGACAGAGCACCAGGCACCAACCAACATTATATAAAATTAGATACTCTATAATTCTCAGTTAGGCTTTACGCTGGAACCGTCATAGAATCTGAGGCCTGACCCACCGGCGTGCAATAAAAGAGGGAAGCAAAGTTGTCAACCGTGATTGGCTTAACTACCATGCATGCAGTCTGTCGAATATCATTTATGTTCTACCCTATCTTTTTATATCGAAGACTGAGTTTACGAAATTGAGTGCTGAAGTCATTGCATTTATATATTTTTCTGAATTTATATACTAAGTCACCATAAAATTCGGGTTCCGATAGACCGTGTTGCAGAAGAGATTTAAGTCCAACATTGAATTTTGAAATTAAATCGGCATGACGTCTTAAAAAATTAGAAAAGACTTTGCGTAGTTTATGATACCGATGGCCCTGGTTAAGAAGTTTAGCAGTTAACGAATGATTAGAGTGTTGAAGTTAGTTACATGACTAGACACTCTGGGAAATCGAATTAATTGCGAAATATAGACGCCATAGGATGCCACACGAGCAACATCACCATCCAAGAAAGTAAAATTTACAATCTCAAAATCATCGCGTTTATCATCAATTTTGCAAGAAACAAACCCATCTACAATAGATAGATGTAAATCCAAAAACGGGGCCTCAGTATCAGAAGAATTTGCTTTATTTAACTGAAGTTCTGTGTGTGTGTTAGGTGGGGGAGTATTTTTGACTGATCAAACCACTGAAATAGGTATTGTCAATATTTAATAAATCATCCAAATATCTAGAAGTCCAGCTAAAGGCTTCAATGATTTCAGATTGGTTTTCAATGGAAAGGGACATAATGACGTCTCTTTCATAACAAAACAAGAACAGATCAGCCACAAGGGTGCAGAATTTGTACCCATCGGAATACTCACAATTTGTCAAAATAACTTAGAAAATCTTATGTAAATATTGTCAAGTAGGAAGGTTAGAACTTCACACACTTTCGGACATGACCATAAAGTATTATTTTTATGCTCTTCAGAAGTGAAAAAAGCATTTCTTACATTACACGCAAGATAGAGGGAGTCTTCCCTATGAAATGTCCATTCAATTAAATCATTAAGATTGTCTTTTATAAGATTGTGAGGAAATGTAGTGTAATGAGTGGAAAAATCATTCGTAGACAGACTTGAAAAATAGAAATGAAGGCAATGATCCGGAATCGATACAATTAACCCATAGCTACCATCAGAGACACCAAAGGGAAAGAAACACAAACATGACACAACAGACCCTAATGGAAACAGCAACAGCGGAAAGCCAAAAGGACTGTTAATTTCCAAAAAAATTGCCAACTGGCTATCCAAAACAAAATAATATAAGCGACACACACACTCAAAGACAACTCATAACAAAAATAAACTGCGACAGAAGAACCGCCTTGGAACGACCAGTAAAATGACCTCCACTGTGGGGCTTAAATCGATTTTACGTGGCCACAATCCTCGCCCTTAGTTCATTCGCGATTTAGACAAATAATCTGTTCAGTCCGCAGGAAGGCCTCCTAACTCATCAGTGCAACATCTCAGTGAACACAAAAATCAAACAAGCACAGAGATGAAACAACGGTGAGGACTCGACAGCAAGAAACCACTGAAATGCTGGAGCAAAAGAAAACCAACAGTTAGAATCCGATGGGCCCGACAAGAGAAAGGGCATCAGGCACCAACCAACATTACATATAATTAGATTCTCTCTAATTCTCAGTAAGCCTTTACGCTGGAACCGTCATAGAATCTCAGGCCTGACCCACCGGCATGCAATTAAAGAGGGCAGCAAAGTTGTCAACCGTGATTGGGTTAACTACCATCCATGCAGTCTGTCGTATAACATTTGTGTTGTACCCAATTTTTATATCGAAGAATGATTTTACGAAATTGAGTGCTGAAGACATTGCGGTTATATATTTTTCTGAATTCGTATACTAAGTCACCATAAAATTCGGGTTCCGATAGACGTTGTTGCAGAAGAGATTTAAATCCAATATTGAATTTTGAAATTAAATCAGAATGACGTCTATAAAATTTTGAAAAGGCTTTGCGAAGTTTATGGTTCCGATCACCCTGATAAAGAAGTTTAGCAGTTAACGTGTTGAAGTCAGTTACATGACTACAGACTCTGGCATATCGAATTAATTGCGAAATATAAACGCTAGAGGATGCTGCACGAGGAACATCACCATCCAAGAAAGGAAAATTTACAATCCCAAAATCAAAATCATCGCGTTTATCATAAATTTTGCAAGAATCTAACCCATCTACAATAGATAGATGTAAATCTTAAAACGGGGCCTCGGTATCAGAAGAATTTGCTTTATTTTTTGCTTTTTTTTTTTTTTTTTGGGGGGGGGGGGGCGGGAATTTGACTGTTTAAACCATAGAAATAGGTACTGTCAATATTTAATAAATCATCCAAATATCTAGAAGTCGAGCTAAAAGCTTCAATGAATTCCGATTGGTTTTCAGCAGAAAGGGACATCATAAAGTCTCTCTCATAACAAAACAAAAACAGATCAGCCACAAGGGGTGCGCAATCAGTACCCATCGGAATACCCAAAACTTGTCTAAATAACTTAGTACCAAATCTAGATAATGTCAAGTAGAGTTATATAGAGCAAAGTTACATTTATTTTTGTTCTCAGCATAGATTATGAGCACTCACTAGGTAATCCTCGATTTGGTCGTTCTGTCGAGTACCCGGAATCTTTTCCTTGATTATAGAAAAAGAATATTATGATGCATTATCGTCTGGTTGCACGCTCAACTTTAGTTCCGAGAATAGGGTAGTTCGAGCCACTGTAGGTTAATCATCATGAAAACATACCTATATAATGTTGACCCCCGTTAAAACCCACTTTTATATGAGCCCCGCCAAGCGAATTTGTGTCTTCGAGCATTCCATCATGACAAATTTTAACTGCGCATGCCCAGCCATTCAGAGGGGCCAGGGATATGGCTTTCTGTCTGAAGGTTCCTATTGATTCACTGCTTGTATGAGCGAGCAGCGAAGGTTCTGGCGAGACGGCGCGGATGCGAAGGCTCGCCTGAACCTTCGCTGCTCGCAAAGGTGATAAGTACCAAAATCGCTTAACGGGGCCCATATAGTAAAACTGGGATGTAGAGTGGTAAACCTTATTTTTCTTGTTTCTGCTGCAAAATATAGATTGTTGGTGCTCTATATTTTGAGCAGATATAAGAAAAATATCAAATTTTCCATCTAAAAATATTCCTTTTTTTCGGTGGTAAAATTTACAATGTATTTGTATGGGCGTGTTTTCGTAATGATGGGGATTACATGGTGAAATAGGTTCGGTCTTCTTTAACATAAAAACATGTTGTGGTTGCGTATTCGATGAGTACGCACATCATATGGTAAAATTCTGTCTAAGCTATCGCGAAATATTAGTTATCTATCTTGGAAACATTTAAAACAAAGATCCAGGGAGCGCCACAATCACAAGACGCAGCCCACTCTCGACACCAAGAGGTACGTCAAATGATTGTAAAGTGCACACCCTTTCGTGGGGTCTCAAGGGCGAAATTGGATCAGTTCTTCCGCTATTGATGTTTCCATTAGGGTCTAATTATTTAATGTTTGTGTTTCTTTCTCTTTTGGACTCTCTGATGGGTGGTGTGGGTTAATTGTATCGATTCCTGATCATTGCCTCACTGTGAAAAGTTTTTTAACTGAACAAATTATTTGTCTAATTCGTGACGGAATCAAGGGCTGAGGATTGCGGCCGCGTAAAATCGATTTATGACCCCAGTGAAATTCGTTTCACTGACCGTTCCAAGGCTGTTCTTCAGTCGCGGTTTATTTTTGTTTTGGTTTGTCTTTTGAGTTTCTGTATCGCTTATATTTCGTGTTTTGGAAAGCCAATGAAAGTAACTGTCCTTTTGGATTTCCGCTAATGCTGTTTTACTTCATATTTGTGTTTCTTTCCCTTTGGTGTTTCTGATGGGAGCTGAAGGTTTATTCTATCGATTCCTGATCATTGCCTTCACTTCTACCTTGTAATGGAAAAATTAAAGTTTTGTTGTATTTAAATGACACCATTGACACCATGTGGACATTTCTACCTCCTACTGACATGTTATTACAATACACATCTTGCAATATTACAGTCAATTGCTAAGCAGTCGAAATATTTTGAACGCTCAGACGATCTTGCACGCATGACTTTGTCACCCTTGTCAGTTTACAAGTTAAGAGCGTGTATTGAAGACTGATAACCCTAGCTTGACGTCCAGCCCACTGTTTCTCGACTATAACTGTGTGCTGTCACGAGTAAGGAGAGAAAAGGCTGTTAAAGCGCCTTCAGTGCTGACATTTAACCACTGCGTTTGCGTGACCAGCTGAAATTGCTTGCAGAACAAGGCTAGTTACAGAACCAATTTCCCGAGTTTGTTTCTAATACGTGCCCAAAATTTATATAGCACAAAGTAGAAAAAATACCAGAAAATTTCTGGAACTAGGAAAGAAGTTGTTTTTGTGGAGGCTTTTCGCCACCCTTATTGTATGTGAGCCTTAGTGACTTGGCAGTGACATTATCAAACGTGTTTACAAAAGTGTCAACAGCCTACACAGAATGGAGTTGATTTCTTTTGTATTGTAAATGTCATGGCTGCAATCTTTATATAATGTAATAAGTTCTACTTAATTATTCTACCGTGTAGCACGATCTGGAGAAATTTCTGTTACTCCATTTGCAACGAATCCAATCAATACAATAAGGTTTCAGTTTAAAAAAAAAACTTGTTGAAATGCATGGGCAAAGCAAATTACGTATGGGCCGAGAACGTGTTTTCAGTGCCAGCCCGTGGCAATCGAATCGTAGCATTTGATATTTTCGATAATTTCTATAATGATTTATCTTTCCGCGTTTTGATATACACTTGTGGACAAATAACTGTTCAAACTCAACGAATCACTTTGCATCAAGTTAGTTTAACAAGCAATTGCCATTTATCAAAGAATTCTAAAATTGGATCAAGCAATTGATTGGTCTCATTTGGGCAAACACTTTCTGATTGAAATTTAAGATGTATTTGATTCGACAGTGCAGGAGTCTGATTTGTGTTCTGAATTTATTTCTGTCTGACATTTGACTGACAGGATGTTAGGAAATACTGAATAATGTTTCAAATCAAAATAAAATGAAGTCCATCAAAGTTTGAACGGTTTTGTGTTCACAGGTGTAGTTTTATTTCAATATGCTTGTGGAGTAGAAGTAAAACAAAGATCAGAAATCGATACAATTAACTTACTCCACCCATCAAAGACACCAAAGGGAAAGAAACACAATCATTAAGCGACCAGACCATAATGGAAACCTAAACAAAGGAAGGCCATAAGGACAGTTACTTTCCCACAAAATGGTCATATGGCCATCCAAAATAAAAAGACACAAGTGATACACACAGTAAGTAACAAACAACACCATAAATAAACGGCCACAGAAGAACCGCCCTGGAACGGTCAGTGGAATGATTTCCACTGGGGGGGGGGGGGGGGCTTAAATCGATTTTACGTGGCCACAGTCCTCGCCCTATTCCGTCGCGATTTAGACAAATAATTTGTTCAGTCCGCATGAAGGCCTCCTAACTCATCAGTGCAACATCTCCGTGAACACAAAAAATCAAAGAACCACAGAGGTGAGACAACGGTGAGGACTCGACAGCAAGAAACCACTGAAATGCTGGAGCGAAAGAATACCAACAGTTACACCCCGATGGGCCTATATTCCAAACTATAATGTCATTTAATTCACGTTTCGCAAAATGTAATTGCTGTCTGGTAGGCCATGCCATTAAGTAGATTCTGTTCTATATATAGATACTTAGAGGAAATAGGAGAACTTGTTTTTATTTTAATCATGATTGTTATTTTAGCCACGTCAATCGAAAACGTGTTTTCGACATGTGTGTTGTTCATCGACTCAGTCAAATCAAAGTTTACACTGATTACACGAACGGGGCACAATGACAGTTTCGTGCACGAATGCGCGCTTGAAGTGACCCACTAATGACGCGAACACAACCAATCAAATAAAACTTTATCTGTTTATAAAGCCAATTGTTTATGTTTAATCCATATATGCCAGGCGTCCCATAAATGGAACAATGACAAAAAGTGAAGACCCAAATTCGATCAAGGTCCACCTTCTTTACTTTCATACGACGTTTAAATATGAAAATAAGTGATAACCTTCTTTGATGTATTCCTTGCTTTTAAACGATAACACAGGGCATATTAATATCTGAAAAAAATTGACACCTCTTAAACTGGAAATGGGTCTGATGAGGCCTTATTGACCAACGATTTTTATATTCTATTCGTCGTATATTGGTTTTTCATGGACTTGGCAGGCTACCAAAGAGAGCTTAGACTATATTCGTTGCTAGTAAAGTGCAGTTTTCCAAAGAGCTTGCCATTCAACTCTTGTCGTATGAGGGGAATGTGTGAAAACTTGATTAATGCGGGGAAAATTTATTAAACGTCTCATAGACTACGAACTAGATCATATGCTGTCCGTTGACTCATCATAATGTAATTTTTGTCCCTTAAATCATCACAGTGTAGATTGTGGTCCGTTGTATCATCATAGTGTAGAATGATGTCCGTTGAATCATCAAAGTGTAGGTTGATGTCCGTTGAATCATCTTAATGTAGATTGTTGTCCGTTAAATCATCACAGTATAGATTGTAGTCCGTTTAATCATCATAGTGTAGATTGATGTCCGTTGAATCATCTTAATGTCGATTGTTGTCAGTTAAATCATCACAATATAGATTGTAGTCCGTTTAATAATCATAGTGTAGATTGGTGTCCGTTGAATTATCTTAATGTTGATTGTTGTCAGTTAAATCATCACAGTATAGATTGTAGTCCGTTTCATCATCATAGTGTAGATTAGTGTCCGTTGAATCATCATAGTGTAGATTGATGTCCGTTGAATCATCACAGTATAGATTGTAGTCCGTTTAATCATCATAGTGTATATTGATGTCCGTTGAATCATCATAGTGTAGATTGATGTCCGTTGAATCATCTTGATGTCGATTGTTGTCCGTTAAATCATCACAGTATAGATTGTAGTCCGTTTAATCATCATAGTGTAGATTGATGAACAAATAATTTGTTCAGTCCGCATGAAGGTCTCCTAACTCATCAGTGCAGCATCTCCGTGAACACAAAAAATCAAAGAACCACAGAGGTGAGACAACGGTGAGAACTCGACAGCAAGAAACAACTGAAAGGCTGGAGCAAAAGAAAACCAACAGTTAGACTCCGATGGGCCCGACCAGAGACAGAGCATCAGGCACCAACCAACATTACCTTGAATTAGATCTCTCTAATTCTCAATAAGCCTTTACGTTGGAGCCGTCATAGAATCTGAGGTCTGACCGTCCGGCGTGCAATTAAAGAGGGAAGCAAAGTTGCCAACCGTGATTGGGTTAACTACCATGCATGCAGTCTGTAGTATAACACCCATGTTGTACCCAATCTTTTTATATCGAAGAATGATTTTACGAAATTGGGCGCTGAAGTCATTGCGGTTATATATTTTTCTGAATTTATATACTAAGTCACCATAAAAATCAGTCCATTTGATGATGATTGTCAGGTAAAATAATACACATTCAAATCCATGCGATGCACTTTATAAATAGATATGCAATTATGACATACCTTACATTCGAATGGCTAGATAGAAGCTCACTAGGAACGGGGAGCCACTAGCGCGATGTGCTGCCAGAAGTGGTCAAAATGAATTATACCTATATCAGATGTGGTGTCACAGCAAATGATTTTCCATGAAGTGATCGTGCAAATAAAACATAGACGCCCTTGTAATTTACAAGAGCATTAACCACTTCTATATATGGTTTAAAATGGTGTGTCGAACCTGTCAGAATATCTTAGTCTGTGAACGAAAGTTTAGATTTTGCAATTTTCTCCAAATAATCACAGCCTTTCCTGGCTGTCGCAGAGGCATACGACTTGTTGGAGAAATCGGAGGAGGGTGAGGTCTACAACTTTCCCATAGTGATGTATGGGCAAAAATGAGTATTAAAAGGAAGAAACGAAAAAATCGATGATTCAGATTTTCTGAACAGAGTTTAATCCTTCACCTGCATTTGCTATTATGATTCACTGTTGAGAGAATATTCCTGCATGCGGGTCCACTTAAGCCTAAAAAGAAATAGCTGTTTTTCCACTAACATATAACCAAAACCGGGTATGGGTCGGTACGTCGCAAAAATATTTTATTTGTTGTCAAAATTTTATTCGATGGAAAAAAGAAAGACAAACATTAAAATTGCTAAGTTTTAACTATATTACTTGTAAACATTCAAATAACGAGGTCAAAAGCACCAAGGAAGCAAACGAATAGGGTTTCAAGTATTAGTTTAGCTATTTTGACAGTTTAATGAGCTTTTATCAAAAGTGCTAGAAAATATTAAGATCGGTAGGTAAGAAAATCTAGTTGGCAATAAAAATTGCATGGTCAGCACAAAAAAGCAGGGTCGATCGGGTTAGCGGAAACACAGCTATTTTAGGCCTTTATATTATTATCATCAGATTAACACGTTCGTGTAATGAACATCCCTTTAAACCCCCTTTCTGACAGACTTAAATTTACAGGAGCATGCCAAGTGTACAGGTGTATACATTATTTTCTTTATTTTTGCTCAAAAACATACATTGTGGGTACTCGTTAGAACCGCCTCAACGAGGCGGTTCTTACGTGCACCCATAATCTATGTTTGGACTAATAATTAAAAATACATACAGTGGAACTTCGATGACTCGAACACCGATGGCTCGTTTAACATGGCTGTGTCGAACACGTTCCAAAACCCCTAGGGAAACCCTCTACATACGAAATAGACGGGGTAATTTAGGATATTTTCGTATTTTGTATTACAAATGTTAGCTGTGTGTACTCATTAGAATTTACATTCTCTAATGAGTATACACAGTATACATTTTCATTATAGAATGCCGAAAAAATGTACAAATGTATCTCATTATGCATCATGGAAGTCACCCTCAGTGGCTCGAACTACCCCTGTCTCGAACAGATTTGAGAGGTCCCTAAGGTGTTCGAGCCACCGAAGTTCGACTGTATATTAAAAACTGCCAGTTGAAGAATGCTCGCTCTAGAGATATGAACGCCGCCATTGTTCATGACATGGGTGTGTTATCGTTATTTATGCACGAAGTTGCTTTGGAACAGAGACAAGGGTTAAATATTCTACACCCGTGGACACAAATCCGTTCAAACTTTGATGAGCATCATTTCATTTTGACCTGATGTTTCATTCAATATTTCCTTACATCCTGTCAGTCAACTGCAAGACAGGAATAAATTCAAAACACAAAGTGTTGTACATTTTATTGCATACCTTGCACTGTCCAATCAGAATACATCTCGTCTAAAAATGGGGAAAAAGTGCTTGCCACAATAAGACCAATCAATGTATATTGCTCGATCCAGTTTTAGACTACTTTGATGTATGACATTTGCTTGTCAAACTTACTTGATGCAAAGAGATTCATTGAACGGGACTTCATCGAAGTTTGAACGCTTTTGTGTCCACAGGTGTATAATAGGACTTTCTAATATGATCTTCAGTTACAAATCGTTTGCAATGATGGATCAGTTTTCTAACCTGTTAAATATCGGATGCACACAAAGGATTTAAACACCAATTTAAATGCTGTCATTGCAGTTATTAATATGATGGCTAACCAAACAGAGACATACCAACTCTAATTTTCGTAAATGACAAGGGTAGACAGTTTTATGTTGTCTATTTCTTTTTCTTGTTGGGTTGTTGTAGTTAAGGACAATTGTCTTATATGGTTTCCATCAAATGATATGTGTTTTAATTTTAATGCCCGCAAGGGTCCGTAATTGGATAATAAAATATATTCTACTCTATTCTATTACGATAACACACCGGTGTGACACAGTGCATTCTTTCAGGTCTTAATTTTTTTTCTTTTGTTTCGGATGAATATTTCTGATGATTTTCTTATTTACATCCCAAACATAAGTTGCGGGGGCTCGTTAGAATCGTTCTTACGAGTACCACCTATGTCTTGGGACAGAGGCAGTTCTAACGAGTACCCACAACCCATGTCTTGGGACAGAAATAATAAAAAATACTGTTTGGTTGTTTGTTTGATTTAAGGTTTAACGTCCACGTCAACACTATATAGGTCATTTTGGAGACGTTGCTTCTAATTTTGTGGGACTCTTACCCGACACTGAGATGAAATGACATCTCAAGCCCTGTCGCTCAATGAAACCAATAGGGTTTATAAGCATGGGCGGTCCGACTCGCACCGCTTTGCCTGGGCAGGCTTAGATCCTCTAAGCGATTTACCAGTTCTCGTGGACGGATTCAGCTCTGCAGTCCATATGTTTCTTCAAGCCCCGATGGGCGGGGGCCATAAAATAATGTATACTCCTGTAAATACCAGTTCCCTTTATATAAAGTAGGGTTTAAATGGGTGCTCATTACACGGACTTGTTAACGCGGACTTGATTGGCAAGGCAGGTATTGTCGTTTTGCTGCATACTGTAGGGTTATAATATGATAAGTGATATACTGAAATGAACATAATATGAAATAAGGGCAAAACAGCTGTTACCATGATAACGGTAAAGACAATAACTGTTCCGGCAAAATTAAAAATTATATACTGGCTCAATAATTTCGTTTTAAATATGACATAGACAAGCAAGATATTTTATATGATAAGCTACCAGACCATTCATTTAAAGTGTTCCCACGTTGTTATTAGTTCAAATGCGACCCCGTTCCATATATACAGTCTATCATTCGTTAAAACGGCAAAACTCGTTAGAACGACAATTGCAATAGAATGACTTCTTAGCTTAAGGTTTAGCCTTGATTTCGGGCGGCGTGGGCTTCCCTCGGGTTTGAAATGGTCTCTGGTCAACTCGTACCTAAGTCAACTCGTACCTTAGTCAACTCGTACCCGAGTTTGGTCAACTCGTACCTTAGTCAACTCGTACCTTTGTAAAAAAATCTGTTTTGTGGGGTAAGTTTAACTTAAGTACACATATATACAGATCAACTTTATGGTCTATGCAGACTCCTGACCCTCTTCCGGACGACGAAGACGATACATAGTGTGTGCATGCAGCATTATACGACATTTCAACCGAGTGCCAAAAATGGCGTCTTACATGTGTTTGACCCCCATATCCCTTTAGCCAGAGGATTTTATTATCTGACTAGTATCCTGACAATTTATGGTAGCTCGTTAGAACTATCCCTGTGGGGCAGCTCTAACGGGTGCTAACAATCTATGCTCCAAGGGTAGGGGGTGGGGGTGATTGGTATACATAACACCATGATCAGCATGACGAACTACATGTATATGTAAATGAAAATAACGAGAAAAATAATACCGTATACGGTAACTTTCATTTCATGCTCATTTGCAAATAAGGTGTTGTTATACATTTATATTTCGTTCTCATATATGCTCAAAACTTAAAAGTTGGCTTACATAATTGTTTTATTTTCCTTACAATAACACACCCGTGCAATATAGTGCATTTTTCACATCTCCAAAATTTCAACTTTTTTTTTACGAAAATCCGTGATTTTTTTTCTTATTTATACTGCAAACATAGGTTGTGATTTTTTGTTGGAACGACTTCGTTGAGACTGTCCTAACGAGTACCCACAACCTATGAATTGGACCATAAATTAGAAAGATCCCAAAATGTGTACACCCGTAAAGCCGAGTTTTCTCTATACAAAGAGAGTTTAGGGGTGTACTCAATACACGGGCTTATTAACGGTTCCAACGAGTATCCACAATCTATGTTTTGGAACTGATGGGGGGGGGGGGGGGGGTGTAGCGACACGACCGTGGCTCGAACCGGAGAGTATAGGAATGTTTTGATGATGAGATCAAAGCAGTGTTTACTATCGCTATTACAGGAATAGCTAGTTCATAGGCATGTTAACTGAACTAGTAAAGGGACAAAACAGGTTACATGTCGGGGAATATAAAGACAGCGGGATGTACAGGTATATAATAGCTCGAACAAATTGACCCGAGACTGGTGAACTCTATTAACATAGTATCACACCCGACTGAAAGCATGTATTTATCTTCGCCGTATCCCGTAAATGGCGATGTTGTTATTCAATACATAGAGGTCGGTAAATGGGCCGCAATTCACGAGCTGCCGAAAATTCACGCGAAGTTTACAAAAGCCGTCCTATTAGGCGATAGCATTGACAAATTTATTCCATGCATAAAGGTCAGTCTCATGTGTAATTGTTCGAACTATAGCATAAACCAGTGCTTCAGCTGAAGTGCACGACCCGCCGGATGCTTTTAGCTTTATGAGTGTTACCATATATGGGTATGGCGGCCATTTTGGTCATGTGACCTGGACCTAAAACGGTTCCCCAAATAAATGAGCCTTATCGTAAGGAGCAAAAATATATCTTATACTTTAGTACTGTATTCGGAATCGTTTGCAGGATAAAATGCATTCTCACTTTTCCAATACAAAAGCATATGTGTCAAAGTTTGACCTAGGCACAAAGAAGGTCAAGGTCAACCCAGGGTCACCATTTTAGCAATTTATGATGGGCCTACGTCCCAGATGCTATTTATCAAGTTTCGTGGAAATCTGCCCAGTGGTTCTGGAGAAGACTATTTTGAAGGGTTTTTACCATATATGGCTTGGCGGCCATTTTGGTCATGTGACCTGGACCCCATGAGCAAATTTTGGTTTCCCCCATCCCATAGAGGCTCCATATGAAATTTGACTTCAATCGGCCCAACGGTTTCGGAGGAGAAGCAGTTCGAAAATTTTCACATTTTTCGCCTCGGCGAGGCTATACTAAATGGAATGTAATATTTCGCAAGTTAATTGGTAAGATCTCATTGATATCTATCAGTATGCCAAACATTGTTTAAATATTCCAAGCGGTTAAGTCACTATCACCAAATTTCACAAACGGGCTACGGACGGACAGACAGACAGACCATATATGGCTTGGCGGCCATTTTGGTCATGTGACCTGGACCCAATGAGCAAATTGTGGTTTCCCCCATCCCATAGAGGCTTCATATGAAATTTGATTTCAATCGGCCCAACGGTTTCCGAGGAGAAGCAGTTCGAAAATTTTCACATTTTTCGCCTCGGCGAGGCTATACTAAATGGAATGTAATATTTCGCAAGTTCATTGGTTAGATTTCATTGATATCTATCAGTATGCCAACAATTGTTTAAATATTCCAAGCGGTTAAGTCACTACCACCAATTTTCACAACGGGTTACAGACGGACCCAAAGAAGGTCAAGGTCAACCCAGGGTCACCATTTTAGCAATTTATGATCGGCCTACGCCCCAGATGCTATTCACAAGTTTCGTGGAAATCTGCCCAGTGGTTCTGGAGAAGACTATTTTTGAAGGGTTTTTACCATATATGGCTTGGCGGCCATTTTGGTCATGTGACCTGGACCCCATGAGCAAATTTTGGTTTCCCCCATCCCATAGAGGCTCCATATGAAATTTGACTTCAATGGGCCCAACGGTTTCCGAGGAGAAGCAGTTCGAAAATTTTCACATTTTTCGCCTCGGCGAGGCTATACTAAATGGAATGTAATATTTCGCAAGTTCATTGGTTAGGTCTCATTGATATCTATCAGTATGCAAAAAAAATTGTTTAAATATTCCACGTGGTTAAGTCACTATCACCAATTTTCACAAACGGGTTACGGACGGACAGACAGACAGACCATATATGGCTTAGCGGCCATTTTGCTCATGTGACCTGGACCCCATGAGCAAATTTTGGTTTCCCCCATCCCATAGAGGCTCCATATGAAATCTGACTTCAATCGGCTCAACGGTTTCCGAGGAGAAGCAGTTCGAAAATATTCACATTTTTCGCCTCGGCGAGGCTATACTAAATGAAATGTTATATTTCGCAAGTTCATTGGTTAGATCTCATTGATATCTATCAGTATGCCAAAAACTGTTTAAATATTCCAAGCGGTTAAGTCACTATCACGAATTTTCACAAACGGGTTACGGACGGACAGACAGACTGACAGACTGACAGAATGACAGAATGACACGGTGATTTTAGGACACTCTTAGAAATCAACCGACTTCAGTCGGTTGCTTTTTCTGCGGGTCGTGCAATTAAATTTGTATTACATGTCCCACAAGGAAGATGCTGCCAACGGTCACAAACATTGCAACTTATAGCATGCTAACGAGGTCCACCAACAACCTTACCACATGCAATGCACAAATCAGACATTTCGATGAGAATTTTAAGCTTTGATTCTCGTTAAGATATTTCAAAGATAATTGATACTGAAAGGATTCTGTACTTCTTATATATCCAGTAATGGCAATTCAAAAGAAAATACATGTAATACACAAAAAATAATTAACCTTAAAATTCCTGCGTGTCATTAAGTCTTGTCAGGACAAAAACTGCCTCTCACCGGCAAAATCAAAGGAATTAAAAACAGTCTTTAATGAAGGACAATTGGATAAAGCTAGTAACGATAATAGTTTTTTACACCTACATTAATCGGTACACCATTAACTGAAGTGTTAATTAACCCAAATGGAATCTTCCACCTTAGATATGGCAGGAGTTCATTTCAAATTTTTTGTGGTGTCAGGTTGTGTTTTCTTCAAAATTTATTCGGGAAGTGGCTTAACTTTTTGCACACAGCGTAGGACCTGATCAGACGTCGCCGCGTTCTGTTGTGTCTGGTCTGGGCCTGCACTGTTCAGGTTGTGTTTTCTTCAAAATTTATTCGGGAAGTGGCTTAACTTTTTGCAAACAGCGTTGGGTCTGATCAGACGTCGCTCTTTAGGGGTTTCTGGTACTGAATGGGTTAAAGGTGAATAATAGCAATACAAATAACTAGAGCAGGTTGATCGGGCGCCATCGCAAATCCCCGTGCTGTGAAAACCATGTCACAATAAAAGTTTCCAAAGTACTTTTTTCTGGCCTCCGGTGAACCCAAGATATGTCTCTTGGCACAATTTGGGCACCGCTGTATTCTACTGTTTGACTTGATAGGCAACCCGGCCATGTTTGAACAAAATAGGTTTTGGACTCCTGGGCCCCACCCCAGACCTAGCACGCACCTGGGAGAGGGGGGGGGGGGGTAAAAAAATTCTGTGTCGCTCCTCATGTCCGAATCCATAGGGCTAGTTATGACCTAAGTCCACTAGTTTTTTTTTCGACCCCGTCCCGCCAAAAAATATAAAGTATCCCCGGGGGGGGGGGGGGGGGGGTTGGGGG
Source organism: Lucinisca nassula (assembly GCA_963580285.1). NCBI lineage: Eukaryota > Metazoa > Mollusca > Bivalvia > Lucinida > Lucinidae > Lucinisca > Lucinisca nassula. The sequence goes on along the minus strand of OY757011.1, from coordinate 72,687,189 downwards.
GGGGGGCGGGGGTACGAGTTGACCAAAATAGGTACGAGTTGACTAGGGGGTACGAGTTGACCAAAGAACGGGTACGAGTTGACCAAAAACAGGTACGAGTTGACTAAGGTACGAGTTGACTTGGGTACGAGTTGACCAGTAACCTTTGAAATGCCCAAATCGACTCCATAGTCATGAAAGATTCGTGTAATTGGATACTCACCGAGGCGATTCTAACATGTCTGTAGCATGTGTTTCTTGCAGTAATGATGCGGAAAAGACCTTTTATAACCTATCATGACCTTTTATAACCTATCATACTCGTTGAGGCGGTTCTAACGAGTACCCACAACCTATGTCTTAGAACCGAAATAAGAAAAATAATTTATACTTTATTTATACTTCCATTAACCATCAGCTTTCTAATTATAAAGTGGGGATTAAGGGTGTTCTTTTCACTGACTTGTTCCCATGATGCGAAGAATTCCGAAGGGGAAATGGGAAACAGTAAAGAACACTATTACAGTTCAAAAGTGGAAAGTTTTTTTTTCTTCAGTTTTTCCTGATATTCTACTGAGTGTTTTAGCAGTTAAATACCAACATTTTTTTTTCATTTCGTCTAGAAACCATCCTTTGTTGTGGTGTTGTCATTATTATCAATTGTAGTATCATGCTCTCAGGAAATGTCATGAAAATAACGCCATTGATCATGTTGTTGAAATACAAAGAAATTCAGTGAACATGGTCACGAACTGCAAATGTTAGTAATTATTTTAAGTGAAATGACATTTTACTTCCAATAAAGTCATATTGAGATAGTCTGATGAAATCACTTTCCTTGTCGTACGATGCCATTCCATTTAAATCTGTACTAGCTACCGTATTTGTCTTCCGTATTGCGCGCGCACTTCTTCCGGCTAATTATTACTTTATTCATGAGTCATCAACAGATTATACCTTGACACCCAAGATTGCCAAATGAGATGTGTAGAAATATTCAACTTATATAATTTAGGCATTTATTTCTCAAGACAATAATTTAACTTCAATTGTTTAAAACTAGCAGACCGATTTTCCATAATTATGAAATGCCTATGAAATGTTGAGTGATTATTTCTCGGACTTTTTGCGTGAAAAGTAATTTATATGTTTTATAACTGGAGCGACCTTTAAGCTGACATAATTTAATTAGGTGTAGGTTTTGCTATTAAACTAATTAGCAGTGTTTATCTCTTTGAAATAAACCGGACAGGCTTTTCATAGTATAGTTTTGGTTCAGACACGTACATATAATTATGATATTCTTAAGTCCTGATTTACATAGAAAAAAAAATGTTTGATTTGAGGTTCAATATCCCCGTCAACACCAAAAAGGTCATTTTGGATACGTTGCTTTCAATTTTGTGGGACTTTTACCCGACACTGAGATGAAATGACTTCTCAGGCCCTGTCGCCAAATGAACTAATAGGGTTTATATGTATGGACAGTCCGACTCGCCCTTTGCCTTGGCAGGCTTAGATTCTTTACCAGTCGGTTTCAGCATTGCGTGGAAGCATCATGCAGCCCCTCTATATGGGCGGGGCGTATATATAGAAAAGAGGGGATTTACGGGAAGTATACTTTATTTTTCTTATTTCTGCATAAAACATGTACTGTAGGTACTCGTTGAGATCTCCCAATTAGGCGATTCTAAGAAGCACCCGCAATCAGCGTGTGTTTGAATGTTAGGTCCCATCATCAGCTAAGGTTAGACGGTGACGGGATCTCGGTCTTAAGACTCAGCTTAAAACCTGGAGAAACCCGGGATCGAACCCACGACCCCTGGTCTAGACCACAGATGTTTCAAAAAGAGAAAATATTACAACTGCCTCTGTAAATTTCACCAACTTAGAGGGCGTTCAGCCCTTTGATTGCTGTGGGGATGAAGTCTTAACCCGTTTCGGACGTGGACATTACCTTCCTGCATTTTGATACGTCCGTTCTTGTAAACGTGGGTTTGGTCTAGATCATAAACATAATGACAAGCCGTATAGATTGTAAATCCTGGTGAGACCGTGTTGTACTTTGTACTAAGACTACCACGATTAATCGTATAATCGATCGATAAATTCTACAAAAATGATTATCATTTCTGATATGCTTTTAATCGATTACTTGATAGGTACAATATACTACTCAAAGTTATGTCTAAAATAGCTGAATGAGTGGCAAACAGTGTAGTCCCTGATGAGACGCCGCATTCTGCGGCGTCTCATCTCGGTCTACACTGTTTGCTCAGGTCTGTTTGTCCAATATACATATGGTAAAGTGCAACATCTGATAAGAGTCATGCTCAGACAGAAAGCCAGACAGGTAAAATTATGACAAAAACCTTAGCGATTACTAATCGATTATCGATCGCAATGACAGGACTGATATTTGTGGTCAACCATGTTTTAGTTCAATCCAAAAAGTTCTTACTTTTGGGCATCTTAGAAATAAATGGTGAATTGTTTCTGGTTGTTCCTTACAGTAACTACAAGCCTGATTGTCTGTTTTATTAATTTTATAAAGAAATGAATTTGTTACTAAAATTTTATTATTAATTTTGTATTGAAAATCGCGTAATTTTGTCTCGTGGAATAACTTTAATGTTCGATAGTACGTTTTCCATTCCTCCCGCCTATATCCCCTATCTCGGCTTGCCATTTTACTTGTGGGGTATATTAGTTTGCTCCCACCAGAATATCGTAGAAGATTCTACTACCTTTCTTTTGAATTGATTAAATATTGAATATATATGTTACAGATTACATTTTGTTTAGATTCTACAATAAATACACGATTCATGTTAATTTGATCTTTCCATACTTCAGAAATATTATTTAATACATGTTGATAATCAAGAAATGTGCCCCTTATCTTATATTTCGCGTTTAACTGCTCAAAACTATAAAAAAAACCTTCCTCACTAATAAGATCATAAATTACCCTTATGCCCATGTCGCACCAATTTCTTAAAAACAATTTTCCGTTTCCTATGCGATCGTTATGCCTTAATGGGCATATAAGAATTTGTTTTATGTTTTCCACGGGGACAGCTTTACAAAATTCCGACCAAACTTGCATTAAATCCTTCCAAAATGGATTTTGTAAATTTGAACTGAGTTTCCCCGCATAAGCGCCACCAAACGAAACTATCTTTGAAACAATTATAAAAGCTAATTCCTTCCATCCACCTGTATCTGATTGTTGTAGTATTCGTCGTAACCATGAGACTTTTAATGCTTTAATAAATGATTTTAATTCAATCATTCTTAAACCTGCCTAGGAAATGTTTTTATAATAATTCTCCTTTTAATCCTATCAGGTCCTGAATTCCACAAAAACTTGTAAAACAGTTTTTCTAACTCCTTTATTAGTTCGTTTGGTGGCGCTGGTAGGGAAATGAAAAGATGTACAAACTTAGAAAGAGCGAGAGATTTAATAACTGTTATTCTACCTATTAAAGTCAGTTTTCTTTTGGACCACTGATTAAGAATATTTTTAATTTTTAAGAGGACTTCTTGGCTATTTAGGTCCCATATATTAAACACCAGGGCTGAGAATATTACGCCTAAGGCTTTTAAAGGCTCTTGTGACCAGTTTAAAGGATATTCATCACAGAGAGTTTCTTCTGAGTTACTTAAACTTCCTATCCATAAAGCCCTTGTTTTATCTACATTTATTTTTAAACGCCACATTATGTAATATTGTTATAATGTATCCAAAGCTTCCTTAAGTGAATTTTCGGAGCCGTCTAATAAAAGTTGGGTATCGTCCGCATATTGTGATAATGTATATTCGTTATTATTTATTTTTATACCTTTAATATTTCTATTATTTCTTATCAGTTTCCCAAGAATTTCTGCACATAATATAAAAATATATGGTGATATAGGATCCGCGTGTCTACAACCACGTTTAAGGTCAAAAAAGTCGGACATAAAGCCATTTTGGAGTATACACGATTCTGTCCCATTCTTAAATAAACTAATCCAGGTTTTAATAGACCTCCCAAAGTTAAAATAATCCAAGACATTTGAGAAGAACGTCCATGAGACAGTGTCAAATGCTTTCTCGAAGTCTATTGAAAGCAACAAGCCAGGTATATTTTGTTTTTTGGCTTCAAAGAACAGTATGCCGATAACTTTGTCATCGTAGCTGAATCACTCGAGGAATGTATCAGAAGGCTCTTAACTTGGCAAGAGGCAATGGAGGATAAAGGGTTGATAGTAAATGCAGGAAAGACGAAGACCATGATCTGTGGTACAGGCCTGGATCTCCTGCAGAGTACGGGTCATTTCCCATGTGCTGTATGTCGCACTAGAGTGGACAGCAACAGTATTTTCTGCAATGGCTGCAAGTTCTGGGTGCACAAGAAATGCAGTGGGCTCAAGCACTTGACATTACAGGTGTACACGACCCTTAGATGGCAGACCACAGAAGGAATTCCAAGTCGGAACTGACAAGCTGGGAGTGGTAGCTTCCTTTTGCTACTTAGGTGACATGCTCTCAGCAGCGGCTGGCTGTGATCTTTCGACCACATCACGTATGAAAACAGCCTGGACGAAATTCAAGGAGCTGCTACCAGTTCTGTTCAAGAGACGCGGCCGTGTGTACAGCTCTTTTGTGCTTCATGCCAGTGAGACTTGGCCATTGACAAAGCATATATAAAGCGCAAACACATGGTGAAGAACACACGAACCATGAATGAATATGATGTTTGCCCATTATGAAACATGTTATCTGGCCATGGAATAAAGCACTGGTTTGTTCGATTGTTTATTTCATTACTCAGCTTGGCTTACCTGCTTCTAAAATGTAGACCAAATGAGCAATGGAAATAGCTATTTCGGTCATATATTCGTAAAATCTATGTTCAGAGATGAAATAAGAAAATTAATGCGCACTGCCCAGTGAAAGCTCCAGTTTTTCTGTATCAGTGGGCTTTACGGGGATAAATTATAATTTAGTTTGTTATGATTTCTGCTGCTTCAAAAGTAGTTCAAAAATACTTGCTGAATGACCCTTAATCCCATATCCCAAAATAGCTTTTTTGTCTATTTTCGCACCCCCATCTCCACGACAAAAGAGTAAAATATAAAATTCCTGCGCCTTTCAAAATAGTTTCTAGCTGTGTAGCCGTATTTCTGCGCCGAAAAATGGGTGCTATTCGGCACGCACAGGCTCATTTGTAATACGCCAGATATATTCAGGTAGCACATACCACCACCCGAGCCCCCCCCCCCCACCCCCCACCCCCGCGGCTCGGGGGCAATAGACGAACAATTTTATATTTTCTAGACCTCAAAATATGGTTCTGAGCATTAATAGAAATCTTAATTCTGAATCAAATGTGAGGCTAACTAGAAGTGTTGATTGCAATTTCGTTTTGACCAGTTTGGGTTCAACATTAAATGGCTTATACCTTGAATCCTCGGGATGGATTGAGTGTTTTTGTTTTACGTCCCACCAACAGCTAAGGTCATACGGAGATGAGACCTCGGTTTAAAGGCTCATCCGAAAGTCTGGAGAAGCCCGGGATCGATCCTGCGACCCCTGGTTTACAAGGCGAGTAGCGTAACCACTACACCACCGAGGCTTCTATCATCGGGATGGACGGATTTTCAGAGATTAAAAATAAAACCAGAATCTGTGGTTTATTGTTCTAGTGATGTAGACCCTGAAAATGATTCCAAAATAATCTCATTTTCGCTTTTTAGCGTGCTTCTATGCTGGTCAAAATATGTTCCGATTTTCCCGTCGATTCGAGCTTCGCAGGTGATCGAGCTTCACTACAGTTTGAGGAAAGATCAGCAAAAACCGCCATGTTTCCTTGAACACTGCATAATTTCTCCACATCCTGCACCAGGTGACATCATATTTCAGAGCCAGCAAACACACTTACTTTGCGATTTTGTGCTCAAATATTCTATCGCCGAACGCGAAAGGACGCCATTTTTGACCAAAAATGATATAATACGTTGCAACCCTTGTAGTTGTTGCGTGGATTGGACAAAGTACATTGCATGGTATAGTAGGCGCAGAAAAGATTGGCATGGTGGAGCTACTCATCCCCAAAACACATATCATTACATACACACGTCTCTGCGAGCAGCAAAGGCTCTGGCGAAACTGCACATGCACAGATCTGCGAGCAGCAAAAGTCTCGCCAGAGCCACTGCTGCTCGCCTACGTGACAAGTCCCCTTTTGTCATGCCTTGGCAGAAATAATTATTGTCTGCCCAGTTCATAATTCTGTTATTTGTATTCAGGAGAGGGCTTACTTGAGCCGTTAGCTTATTGAATCTCAAGAGGTTAATGAATCTTTTGTGTGAATGAGGTTTATGTGAACTCATTTTCCTACAGATCCTGATTTTCGGGATATATGAAAGATTTATTAGTACAAGACTCTTTTCAGGAGTATGTTTGTTTGTTTGAATTGAGGTTTAACGTCCCTGTCAACACTAGTTAGATCATTTTGGAGAAGTTGCATCCAATTTTGTGGCTAGCCTCCGCCTATCGGAGATGGGCTGCATGATGCTTCCACGCCGAGCTGAACCCGTCGGCACACGAGTACTGGTAAACCGTTTACAGGATCTAAGCCTGCCCAGGCAAAGCGGTGCGAGTTGGCCCGTCCATGCTTATAAACCCTATTGGTTTCATTGGGCAGCAGGTCTTGAGATGTCATGACATCTCAATGTCTGGTAAAAGTTCCCCAAAATTGGAAGCAACATCTCCAAAATGACCTATATAGTAATGACGGGGACGTTAAATCTCAAATCAAACAAACAAAACTTTTCAGGAGTATGTTTGTTTGTTTGAGGTTTAACGTCAACACCGTTCATGTCATTTTGGAGACGTTGCTACCAGTTTTGTGGTACTTTTACCCGACATTGAGATGAAATGACATCTCAAGGAAACCAAAAGGTTTATATGCATTGGATGGTCTGACTCACACCACTTTGCCTGGGCAGGCTTAGTCCTTCTAAGCGGTTTTCCAGTACTCATGTGTGGTCAGTTTCAGTTCTGCGTGGAAGCACCATGCAGCTTATCTATAGCTCCAAGCCCCGATGGGCAGGGCCGATTCAGGAGTATGAGATACTCAACACAAATTTGTTGTAAATTTCACCACCACAAAATGAAATTTTTTAGATATGAAATTCTGATATTTTTCATATTTCTGCTCAAAACATGGATTGTGGTAACTCGTTAAAACCGCCTCGCCGAGGTGGTTCTAACGAGTATCAACAACCCATGTTTTCTAGCAGAAATAAGAAAAATAACGTATATCACTATTAATCCCAGTTTATTTTATAAAAGTGGAGTTTGGGTGTGTCAAAATTATATTGGCGTATTGGCGTGTTTTCGTGATGTGCATGGTTGAGAAATCTGCCAGTGAGCGTCGTCACTGTTTGGCATCATCAAGCTAAGTCCGGGGTGTTTTCTCTATTTTTTTTTTTTTTTTTTTTTTTTGGTTTTACATTAATTCTCTGATATCGAGCCAGAAAACCGGAGAACCCAGAGTAAAAAAATAAATAAAAAAAAATAGCAGGCAATCCGTTACAGAAGGCCCGTACCCGCATTGGTAATGACAAAGAGTGGGCCCTCTTAACGACCCGGCCACTGAGGCCCATACACCCGTGAGTCATGGTGAACTCTTAAATGACTGAAATAATTAGCCGGCCTCGATGGCTCAGTCGGATGCGCGCCTGACTGCTGATCAGGAGGTCGTAAGTTCGATTTTCGCCCGGACGGCAACATTCTTTCAGGAGAGGGATCATGAAATCGTTTCTACAGTCATTTTCTCCCTTCTGGCAGTTCTCAGTTTCTGGGGAAAGAATATAAGAGTCTTACATGGATGTGAGGGTTGGGTGGAAAAATCCGTCCCGAAGGTCACCGTCCGGCATCACGGGGCTAGCACGGAATTTTAAGGCTGCAGTCATTACGGTTGCCGACGTCCGCCATATTGTGATGATACTGCGGTGATGTTTAGTAATAACAGTAATAATGACCCATACAGTGTTGACGGGGACCGTTTAAACCTCAAATCGAAAAAAAAAAACAAAACAAAAAAAAAAAACAACAACAAAAAAAAAAACAAACAATATGTGCTAAACTAGAACCAAAAAAAAAAAAAAAAAAAAAAAGAGAAGAAAACAGTGGGATGGAGCAAGTACCCAGCGATTGGAACTGTTTTTCTTCTTTCTCTTTCGAGGCGATTCGAATGAGAACACACAAGATACTTTACATATCAAAACAGCTTGCTTCCTTAAGGGGAATGGAAACACCTGGCAGATTTTTCCGCCATTTTTCAAAGGCAGACAACTTTTTGGACTTCCTGTGTGCTTTTCTACAAGACCTGTCCCTCCCCTCCCCACCCCCACTGAAAAAGGGGTCTACTCTTAAAGGAAAGAATGTGCTCCTCAGGAGCAAATTCTTTCCTTTAGGAGTTGACCGCTGTTGACATGGGAGACAAAAATACTTTTGCAGGAGTTGCCTCCCCTGAAGGTGTATCCATTGAGTATCCATTAATTATCCCTTACTGTTTCTTATCAGATGCAACGGGAAAATTCACTGAGGGACTCTACATCACGAAAACACGCTTATATAATTCTGACCCACTTGAACCCCACTTTTATATAGTATAACTAGTTTTTGCACAGGTAAACCTTATTTTTTTTCTAATTTTTGCTCTAAAACATAGATTGTGGGTACCCGTTAGAACCGTCTCATCGAGGTACTTCTTACCCGTTAGGACCGCCTCATCGAGGCCGTTCTAACATGTACCCACAATATATGTTTTGAGCAGAAATAAGAGAAAAAATAATCAAAATTTTTCAGCTTAAAAAGTTTTTTTAGCTATGTATATGTATAGGCGTGTTTTCATAATGCCCTGGGGTTTAAATCAGCCATCGGTGTAAAACCCACAATATTTACATTTTCAGTGCATTTACAGAAACCTCTACAGTCAATGTTCATACTTCAATATTTACATTTCCAGTGTAAAGGCTAATGTAAACCTATAGAAAACAATGCAGTTCATACTTCCATGAACGCATCGAGTCATGTTATTTTCACTGACATCAAGTGACTTCAGTCTAAACCATAATGGTGACGTCAACGCCGTTCCGCTCTTTGTAGAAAAACAGCGTGTAAATGTTTTTTCAGCTTTAAAAGTTTGCCATATAGGCATTTTTTTCGCCCAGTGCCGAGGGGCAAAGAATGTAAATATAAAAAAATAAACTTAATTTTTCTGCTTTTCATGAAACTATGAACGACAGTGGGTAGCTAGCAAAGTTTACATGAACTCCTTCGGGGTTCCTTTACTTTGCACGCGACCCACTGCTCTCATACTTTCATGAACAGCGGAAAAATGAAATTTATTTCTTAAATGGATGCACTGACTCACGCGACGTCAGTGACGTTGAAATAAACAATGTTTCTCTTTAATTTGATTGGACGATGGCGATGTTATGGCGCCAACGACGTTGTGTTCCGTGCAATTGTTTTCTTCTTTCATTTTAGCCCTTAATTTTTTTTTCGTCTTTAAATGGATGGCATATAATGAAAATATAAGAAATAACGTAATTTATCATATGACGTCGCGTCTGAGAGTGTAATAACGCCATGTATTATTTTCGATAATCCACTAGTGGATTAAATATGCAAATTAGCTAGACACGTCCCGTAACGTTACATGTACGACGTCGCGTTTATTAATGGCGGAATATTGATATTTTTGTAAACAATTGTGAATAAAATGCGTTTTAAATGTCATATGATAAATAGAATCTTGCATTCGTGCTCATGTATTATTGAATTTATTAAACTCGTTGAGTAAAAGGGATAAAATGCTCGGCAAAGCTCTCATTTTATCCCTTTTCCTCAACTCGTTAAATAAATTCAATTATACATGAACACTCATGTAAGATCCTCTATTTTCACTTTACATGTAGCAGATCAATATTGAAATAGTGAAAGGTTCACATACTACTAACAGTTGCCAGCGACTTATATTTGCTACAGACTGTGATACGAATGGAGATGATCTGTACTGATTTACAGAGAGATCTCCCACGGGAGGAGAATTTCCATAACATTATCACAAGTCTAAACTTTTATTGCATCGATTCAGTACCAACATTGCAGATGTGCAAATCGTCTTTTCGAGAGGAATTCAAGACACCAAAGGGAAAAAAACACCAACATAAAGCAATTTCGCCATAATGTAAATGTCACAACCGCTTTTACGGAGCACCATTACGATAACTCACCCGTGCGACATACGTAGTGCATTTTTCGTATCTCCAAAAAGGCTATTTTTTCTGAAGAAAATCCGTGATATTTTTTTTTATAGCTGTCCAAAACATAGGTTGTTTGATCATTTGTTTGTTTGTATTAGAGTTTAACGGCCCAGTCAGCACAAATTAGGTCATTTTTGAGCCGGTCAGTATATCTATCCACACTTTTCCTTGGCAGGCTAGTCTGGCCCAGAAAACATGTGCACTCCATATTTTTCAGTTCTGTGGTGTATTCCTTGCTTCCAAAGGATAACCCTTTTACAGAACATATAATACGTAAGCGGTTAACCAGTACAGTGCAAATTCTTTCGCCAGAAACTGATAACTGTCCTGCTTGAATTAGCGGAAGGGAGAGAATGACCGTAGAAAACATGTCATGATCAATCTCCACTAAAGAATGTTGCCGATCCCGGCAGGTATCGAACTGGCGTCCTCGTGATCACCAGCCAGACGCACATCCGACTGAGCTACTGAGGCCGGCAAACATAGGTTGTGTGTGCTCGTTGGAGCAGAAATAGGAAAAATAATGTATACCCGCGTTAACCCCGATTTTCTCTGTATAAACTGGGGCCTAGTAGAGGGGGGGGGGGGTAGTCTTCATTTCACGGACTTGTTCACGTGATGACCCGGTTAACACAATTAAGTTGGCTGTTCGGCTGACATGGATGTCTACCAAATACTGTTTGAATGAGTGTTATATTTTTCCTTATGTAGTTGAACTTCAATAACTCGAACTCGATTTTCTCGTGTACCATGGCTAATTCGAAATTGTTCGTGAGTCCCTAGAAAATAAGTTTGTTTGAATTGAGGTTTAACGTTCCCGTCAACACTATTAAGGTCATTTGATGACGCTGCTTCCAATGTTTTGGGACTTTTACCCGACATTGAGTTGAAATGATTTCTCAAGACCTGCCGCCAAATGAAACTATAAGGCTTATATGCATTGGCCGGTCTGACTCACACACATTGCCTGGGCAGTCTTAGTCCTTCTAAGCGGTTTACCAGTACTCATGACTGTGGACATTTTCGGCTGTGTGTGGAAGCAACGTGCAGCCCAATCTATTTCTTCAAGCCCCGATGGGCGGGGTCGAACGGTTAACCAGTACAGTGTACATTCTTCCGCCAGAAACTGACAACTGCCCTTCTTGAATCACCGGAAGGGAGAAATGAATACATGTACTATTATCAAAACATATATGCGTTATCCTACGTAAGGCTGACACGATTAATTGTGTAATCGGTTAATCGATCGATAAATCCCACAAAAATGATTATCATTTCTGATTTGCTTTTAATCGATTACTTGATAGGTACAATTTACTACCCAAAGTTATGCCTAAAATAGCTGAATGAGTGGCAAACAGTGCAGACCCTGATGAGACGCCGCATGATGCGGCGTCTCATCTGGGTCTACACTGTTTGCTCAGGCCTGTCTGTTCAAATATACATATGGTAAAGTGCAACATATGGTAAGAGTCATGCTCAGACAGACAGCCAGACAGGTAAAATTATGACAGAAACCTTAACGATTACTAATCGATTATCGATCGCAAATGGCAGGACTGATAATCGATTATCTGTTCAACTCCGATTAGCCAGCCCTTATCCTACGTCGATTTCATTGCTAAACCATAGGAATGTCCAAATGCTACATCATGGTAACAAGTTCGTGAAATGGATACCCCTACAAACCCCACTTTAAATAGAGAAAACTTGGGTTTACAGGGGTATATCTTTTTCTTTCTTATTTGTGTTCCAAGACATAGGTTGTGGGTGCTCGATTCTAAAGAATCGCCTCAATAAAATCATTCTACTGAGCACCCACAACCTATGTTTGGAGTATAAACAAGAAAAAAAAAAAAAGAAGAAGAAAAATATTACAAATTTTCATCGGAAAAGTAGCAATCAGAATGGACTATGTCACACGGGTGTGTTATCGTAATGGTATTACAGAACCTAGATACAGTTAAAATCATTTTTTTTTTCCGTTAAAAAATAACTGCTGATTCCTAGACCCGTACAAAAACATCTGAAGGTCTGCGCATAAATATTCAAACTGTTTACGCAGTTAAATACTTTATCCTGCTAACGTGTCCGTACTACTAATTCAGATTTATTTAAGAAATGACTTTTATTTTTCTGCTATCTATGGAACTATGAACGCAGTGGCTCGCGTACAAAGTAAACGAACCCCGAAGGGGTTCTTGTAAACTTTGCTGGCGACCCGCTGTCGTTCATACTTTCATGAAAAGCAGAAAAAATAAGTTTATTTTTTTATATTTACATTCTTTGCCCCTCATCAATGGGCGAGAAAATGCTTAAAGGGCAAACTTTTAAAGCTGAAAAACATTTACAGGCTGTTTATCTACAAAAAGCGGAACAGCGTTGACGTCACCAATGCCCCTAGAGAACCATAGTTTAGACTGACGTCATTTGACGTCACCGAAAATCATGTGATTCGATGCGTTCATGGAAGTATGAACAACATTGTTTTCTATAGGTTTACATTGGGCTTTACACTGGAAATGTGAATTTACGACAACACATCCGTGCGATATAGTGCATTTTTCACATCTCCAAAATGGCTACTTTTCTGATGAAAATTCCTGATTTTGTTCTTATTTATGCTCTAAACATAAGTCGCGGGTGCTCGTTAGAACCGCCTCATCAGCTCTAACTAGTTCCCACCACCCTTTGTTTTGAGCAAAATTAAGAAAAAAATGTATACCCCGTAAACCTTAGTTTTCTCTATATAAAGTGGGGTTTAGGGGGTGTTCATTTCACTGTCTAGTTATTGTGATGCTAGTGAAAATTTTCTTATTTACACCCCAAACTAGCTTGTCGATGCTCGTTAGAAACATCTCAAGGAGGTTCTAGGTGGTTCTTACAAGTGCCCACAATCGTTGTCTTAAAGCAGAAATAAGAAAAACAATGTACACGCTTGATAACCAAAGTTTTCTCTTATAAAAAGGGGTTTACACGGGTGTTCATTTCAGGGACTTGCTTACGTGATTCCAGCATACGGAAATAAAGCGCAATAAGCAAATATCCCTGAAACAAATCTGGCAAATCGAACTGTAAAATCCCAATCTGAATTTTATTTCTCGGCGGGTTCAATTTGCCCTAGACGACATTGACAGTAATGAAAGTAATTTCCGTAAGTCCATTAATTATAGGATTCCTTTAATAGACAATGAAGGACACAGATGTGCCAGTCGTGGTCTGTCTAAATTCAGACGAACCTCAATGGCTCGAACACCTTCGGGACCACGAAAATCTGTTCGAGACAGAGGGTAGTTCGATCCACTGAGGGTTACTGCCTGGATGCATAACGCGATACTTTTGAACATCTTGTCAGTGTTCTGTAATGAAAACGTACGCTTTATGTACTCATTAGAATCGCCTCTTCGAGGCGATTATAATGAGTGCACACAGCATATATTTGCAAGATAAAAGATGAAAACCTCCTTAATTATCCCTCACTACTTCTTATGGAGTGGGTTTCCCTAGGGGCTCAAGAATGGGTTCGACTCAGCAATGGTAAACGAGCCATCTGTGTTTGAGCCATCCAAGTTGTACTGTACATAGGAACTTCGATGACTCGAACACCAATGCTTCGCAATGTTTCGAACGCATTTACGAGTCTATAGAAGCATTTCCAACATTTGCAGATGTAACTGGGACAACCTTCTTAATTCATCTTGAATATGTAAATTGTGTGTACTCAATAGAATCGCTAGATGCCTTTATTCTGGAGAAAATTGAGCAGACTATCTGTATTATGCAGCCTTTCCTGGCGTTGTAACATACGTACCATAACTCATCCGTGTGGCATAGTGCATTCTATCATGACTCCAAAAACGGTTGTTTTTCGATGAGTAAATATGTACACCCGCGCAACTTACATTACGACAACCGTCGTCGGTTCATTAAAGTACAAGTACATACAAGTGTACGCCGAACAAGAACTTGCATCACAAGTGACATGTTTGTCAAAGTACAAAATAACCGCAATCTATAATTAGCGGTACATTTCCGCTTCACACAGAGAGTTGGGGGCGGAGCTTAGCGATGGTCATAAAATCTATACCACTGCAATCCCGCCTTTTCAGATTCTCGCTGCATATTCCAAAATTTTATTACCATTACGTCAGCTGTCTGAATGTTTCGGCGAATCAACTAGTACGTATTAGCGACGCAGTCGTTTCGCCAACGGTATCAGTCATTACTTAGACCTGTAAGTAGCACATGGTGGAACGTTCAACGCGGTACGAAAAACCTTCTAACGAGTCTTTGATTTTCGTTGCAAACAGCATCAAACGTCGACGAAGGAAAGTCTTATTGCTAAATTGCTGGTTGCGTGGTTGTAATACTTTTCGTATTTATACTCCAAACATAGGTTGTGCGTGCATGTTAGAACAGCCTCACTAAGGCGGTTCTAACGAGTACCCAAAACCCTAAGTTGTGGCTCAGAAATAAGAAAAAATAATATATACCCCTGTAAACCCCAGTTTTTCTATACAGAGTGGGGTTAAAATGGGTGTTCAGTGCACGGACATGTTAATATGACGACAACCCTCATTGGCTCAAGTTGCTCTTGTCTCGAACAAATATTTTATGGTCCAAACAGTGTTCGAACTATTGAAGTTCAATAAAAAATAAGAATAACAAAATTAATATATATGTTCTGCGCAAAGTAAGAATCGGTACAATTCTAGAATTGTCCTGCGCAAAGTGGGCATCGGAACAAAGTGAGAATTCCTACCTTGCGCAATTACAGTATCGGAATTGCCTCTGCGCAAAGTGGGGATCGGGACAAAGTGAAAATAGTAAAATATTTATTACGGGATTTAATCATATTCATATAGAAACTGATCCCTGGTGGAAAAAATCACTCTATAAATCTAGTCCAAACTTCGCTTCTATCTTATGGACATTCCATTTTAAGTTTCTTAAAAGAATATGAGCGCATCACGCATAAAAGGTCCTTAGAGTCTTCGCTGTATGCATGAAGAATATATGGGACTAGAGGAAGGTTCAGACAAAGAATCAAATATCTGGCTTCAGTGAGACTTTGCGCATGTTCATTTATGTGATCAATGTACGGATATACGCTAAGTACCTTTTATGCGTGAAGCCGCTGATATCATAGGCAGATGCTCATTAGTCCAGTGTTTGTAATGATTTCTTGATAGCTAGGTACACTTGAATTTGTTTTGAAATGCATTTTATTTTTGCCGTTATCATTATTATTTTTTTATTTTTACTGCTCTTGCTTATGAAATTTTCCAACTTCATCAGTAAAATCAGTTTTTTTTTACTAACGACAGCAAGATATCGGTAAAGCAAACACACTTCAGTCAAGTTGAAAGTAGTTGTATAAAAAAACAGACATGCTCCTTTTACTTTTATTATGGGGATAACACAAAGCTGTGAGCACATGATGAACGAACATATGAAAGCACATATGAAATGAAAATGTACATTAAATTCGCGAGTCTCCGCTGTTCTTGTGGATGACCTCAGACTCAGAAAGGAACCACAAAATACAAACACATCATCTTATAAATCGTAATGATTCTAAAAACTGGGACAACCAAGTACGTGAGCAAACAGTGTACACTCAGATGAGCATGCATTCTGATCAGGGTGTACAGTGTTTATCATACAGCCTGCACTATGACCTTTATGCGCGAAACATCAATGTCTGGAAAAGGAAAGGAAAAGATCAAGGTTTCCCAAATTTTAGGCACATTTCTGTGTAAAAATGATAAGTACCCACAGATACAAAACATTCAGCTCCTACAATCGCAAAAAAAAATTCTACTCACATAGCCATCAAAGTAATGTTACCCAGACTATACAGATGATAAATGCTATTCCCACAGATGGAAATTAGATTCTCACTTTGTCCCAAATATTCCCACTTTGTCCATACGAATGAAACATTCGGTTCTCACTTTGTCCAAAAGATCCCCACTTTGCGCAGAGAGATTTACTTGTTTCATATAATATTCGAATCCCTTGTGCAATTCTAGAATTGTACCGGTACAATTCTAGAATTGCGCAACAAAGTAGGAATTCCTACTTTGCGCAGAACAATTCTAGAACTGTACCGATTCTTACTTTGCGCTGAACATATACACTATACTGTGAAAGTTTGATATCTCGAACACGGATGGCTCGTTTGTCATGGTTAATTCGAACGTGTTCTGGTGTCCCTAGAGATCTCTTTTTTTTTCGCTCTAATTTCAATATATATATTTTGGATAATTTATGGATATTTTTCTGACTATCGTGCGTGCGTGCGTGCGTGCGTGCGTGCGTGTGTGTGTGTGTGTGTGTGCGTGTGTTACGCCCCACCAGCAGATAAAGTCATACTGATACGGTACCTTTGTTTTAGGACTCGTTCGAAAGTCTGGAGAATTCCGGGATCGAACCCGCGGCCCTTTGTTTATGCGGCGAGTAGCATAGCACGCTACACTTTGGTAGCTTCTAATTTTATCTTGTAAAGGTGTGTTGTGTCTACCAATTAGAACCGTCCCAATAAGGCGATTCTATTGAGTACATACAGCATTCCTTTATTTTACAGAAGACCAAAAAGATATACTTTAATCAACCCCGTTATTTCTTGCACACCAGACAAGGAAATCCGTGATTTTACCCTGGGATAGAAATTTATGTTCTGACCCTGATGTGCCGACCCCAAATCGAATATAACCGCGTGTTTCATAAATGCACTGGTTGATTACAACCTCATGCGCGGCGTCGTCATGCGTGACGTCACTAAACATTCCTGTTGTGTCATCATAAAATGGCGGACGTCGGTCACCGAAGTGACAGCAGCATTAAAAATTCGCAATAGAAATGGAAGGTATGCAAGAAAAAGAATCCAATATGGGTGTGAGGGGTGGATAGGAAAATCCGTCCCTCGGGATCACTGTCCGGCATCACTCGGCAAGCCTCGTGATGGCAGACAGTGTCCCTCGGGACGGATTTTTCCATCCTCCCCTCACACCCATATAAGATTCTTATAGTCTCATACCTGACGCTATGATTAACCCTGGCTAGTTCGAACTAGTCCTACCTCGAACATTTTTTATAGGTTCAACAGTATTCGAGCTATTGATGTTCGACTATATGTAGTAAAATCTATCCCAGCAGGCACGTGGAATAACTGTGCCGTCACATCAAAATAGGTGCAACCGCACGGGGCATATCATGGCAACGTCACATCTACGTCGGTGCAACGTACTGACGTTGCACCGACGTTGATTTGACGTTGCGATAGCGATGTGTGCCTGCTGGAATCTTAAATGATTACGGCAATGTCGTTTCACAGATGAAAGTTTGTGTTGTTTCTTTTATTTCTAAGATATTCTCAGAATATTTTGCTTTAACAAAATGGCATAGATCTTAAGAGCATCGAATGCACAGAAGCAATGAAAATTGTCGAAGTATTGAAGTTTTCTAGCTACGGCAGTCTTCACGTTTTGTCATATCCATTTTACGTCGCTCGTCATCTTACCGAAACGCAAACCCAGCCAGCTATTTATAAACACTAATGCCAAAATCAAATTATAGCTTTCTCGAAATCTCTTCTGTCATCATCGTGAGAACTCCCACACTTTTGTTTGTTGTTTTCTAAATGTCATTTTACAAGCAAGACTGACTAAAAGAAAGAGAATTTATGGCAAAATAGGCTATATTTTTAATTATGTTTTACTTATTCAGATTCTTTATGGCCTCAAATTCTTTAAAATGGCAAAATGTTAGGAAATAAATGCAGTGGTTATAACGAGGGTCCTCTGCATTTTGGTTGTGTCTGAAAGTGGCACACACTTGCGAACAGTCCGAAAATGATCTATTTCCCTTTCATACTTTTTGCTGTGTACGTAAGAATCGCCTCAGTGAGTACAAGCAGCGTTTTAGAAACAGGAAAAGTAATTTATCAAATGACGTTGCGTCTGAGAGTGTAATAACGCCATTTAATATTTTCGATAATCAACTAGTGGATTAAATATGCAAATTAGCTAGATACGTCCCGTAACGTTACATGTACGCCTTCCTTAACGACGTTGTGTTTACTAACGGGGAATATTGACATTTTGCAAACAGTTGTGAATAAAATGCGCTTTAAATGTCAATAAATAGAATCTTGCATTCGTTCTCATTTATTATTGAATTTATTAAACGAGTTGAGGAAAATGGATAAAATGCGAGGGTATTTCTCATGAATTATTGAATCTTTTAAACTCGTTGAGGAAAATGGATAAAATGCGAGGCTATGCCTCGCATTTTATCCATTTTCCTCAACGATTTTAATAAATTCAATAATATATGAACACTCATGTAAGATCCTCTAAAAATATATGATGGTAAACCGAAAATTTCCTTATTTATGGATGGGTTTTCAAGTGCGATTATCGCACCGACATTACGAAACACGCCTATTCAAATATATAGAGGATCTTACATGAGCGTTCATGTATTATTGAATTTATTAAACTCGTTGAGGAAAAGGGATAAAATGCTCGAATTTATTAAACGAGTGGAGGAAAAGGGACAAAATGCGAGGCTTTTACGCTGGAACCGTCATATAATCTTAAGCCCGACCCACCGGTGTGCAATCAAAGGGGGAAGCAAAGCTGCCAACCGTAATTGGGTTAACCACCATGCATGCAGTCTGTTTTATAACATTTATGTTGTACCCATTCTTTATATATCGACGAACGATTTTACGAAATTGGGTACTAAAGTCATTACAGGCATGTATTTTTCTAAATTTATATACTTAGTCACCATAGAATTCGGGTTCCGATAGGCCATGTTGCAGAAGTGTTTTAAGTCCAACATTGAATTTTGAAACCAAATCAGAATGACGTCTATAAAACTTAGAAAAGGCTTTACGTAGTTTATGATACCGATACCCCTGATTGAGAAGTTAAGCAGTTAATAATTTATTACGAGTGATGAAGTCGGATACATGACTAGACATTCTAGCGAATCGAATTAACTGCGAAATATAAACCCCGTACGATGTCGCACGAGGAACATCACCGTCCAAAAAAGGAAAATTTACAATCTCGAAATCAAAATCATCACGTTTATCATAAATTTTGCAAGAAACAAATCCATATACAATAGATAAATGTAAATCCAAAAAGGGGGCCTCGGTATCAGAGGAATTCGCCTTGTTTAACTGAAGTTCTAGGGGATCAATCTGACTGATCAAACCATCAAAGAAAGTATTGTCAATATATAATAAATCATCTAAATATCTAGAAGTAGAGCTAAAAGCTTCAATAATTTCAGATTGGTTATCAATGGAAAGCGACAACATGAAGCCTCTTTCATAACAATACAAGAACAGATCAGCCACAAGAGGTGCGCAATTCATACCCATCGGAATACCAACAATTTGTCTAAATAAACTTAGTACCGAATCTAATATAAATATTGTCAAGTAGAAAGGTGAAGGCCATAAAAATAAGCTTTTTATGAACAATTTTATTTCAGCCCTTCAAAAGGCTCCCAACCACTAGATATACTCATTTTGAGCCGTAAGATCCACTTATGGAATACCAATTCATAGTCCATTTTAGGTATACCCATTAGACACTGATAGAGCATGTCACGTCGCCCAGACAAGTACATTTTTAACCGCGGAAACAGGAAGAAATCACCCTTGGCCAGGTCTGGTGAATATGGAGGGTGTGGAAGAACTTTGACCTTTTCCTTCTTCAGAAAGCCAGCTACAACGGAGGCCCTATGGCAAGGTGCATTGTCATGAAGCAATTTTATACCCTTCAAGCCTGTCTTTGGTCGCCTTTTAACAAAGTACTTTTTCATCTTTTTATGTATGCACCTTTATAAAACGAGCCAGTTACTGAACGTCCCTTTGGAACCGCAACTTGACTTACTCGTCCATTTGGCGTGAAAAATATAGCGTTCATAAATTTCTTCGTGCTCTGAAGTTGTTTAAGCACTTAAGTACCCTTGGCATTTTCGTTGCCCTTATTTTATTGTTAACTTCCACTGCGGCTCGAAAAAGTGCACCTATTTTTCATCATCTGTTACAAAAGTATTGAACATATTTCGAATAGAGCTTCAATATCAACACGATGCTGTTTCTGTTCAACCGTTAGTATATGGGGTGTCAATCGTGCTGTTAAGCGTCTAACTTTAAGAATTTTCTTTAGAATAGTGAATGTTGATCCTACTGAAATGCCAACCATGCGAGCTATGTCTTACACAGTGTGCCTTGCATCTTCGCCTATTATGCCCTTGACCTTTTGGATATTTTGTTTTGTAACTGCAGAACGTTTTCTCCAAGATTTTCGCGAATCACCAACGGGCTCCTGACCACACTTGAATTTTCGAATCCATCTTGTAACAGTTACATACACTTTATTATGTCCATAAGCATCACATATTCTTTATATATTTTCCTTGCGTCTAATCCAAGTTTATACCGTGTAAAAATATAGGCCCGAATATTAGCACTATTTCCAAATCTCTTTCCAGCCATATTTCAACGCAGTGTAAATTAGTATGCAGTTTCAGACCTCCTTTTCTAATTTACTACATGCTATCGTACAGATATTTACATGGATTTGGTATCAGTGTGTAGGGTAAAAGTAGATCTACACGATGATATACATTGCACGAGATTCACTTCAGTATTAACTGATATATACATGTGTTTTCATTACATTTTGAATTTCCGTAGAAGAGGTACAGTGAGGTATATCGCCATTTTATCATGCCAAAATAAAAATTGTACCATTTGCCATTTTACCGAAATTATATTATTAGATATGGATAAATCTCAACATAGGACGTTAATTTGGTATCAAAAGAATAAGCGATATTTGTTTTAAATGTATTATTTCATAAGCATTAACTAAATACTGCACAAGATACTGGATAGGAACGAGAGCATAATTGCTTATTTGGTTCTTCTTTAATGTTCGGTTTCTTGGGGATTTTTTTAACATTTATTTTAAATGATGAACTAATCAGCTAACAATGTAGGTCTCAATTTTATTGTTCTTTTCCTTATTGTATAAAACACATATATCCCTGGAAATCCAGTCTTGAGTAAAAGTACACATACAAACTTGTAAATAAATACAAAATTGGAAGTCTTCAGATTTTTACATAAAATACAAATGTTGGACAATCCAAACATAAAACAGATGTAAATATTTAGCGTATTTGCGTTGCAGTCGGAAAATCCGTTCCCTACGTCTTTACTAGACAGCTGGCAATCAAAGACTGTCTACAAACTTTTTTGACTGAAGTAAACTGTCCGGCTGCGTTTTAGATTGTGGCTTTCCTGGGTGAACGTTTCTTACTAGTTTTTAAAAAGGTCATTTTGTCGTTTCATGTATAAATAAGTCAACATTATTTTATGGCGAGAAAGACGGAGAGACTGACCATAAAGATTACATCTAAACAAAACGGACACTATACCTGTAAAACAAAAATATCAAAAGCCTAATGACTGGACAAAAAAATTGTCTGAAAGGTTCAATTTATGTCAAAATTGGCTATCGCAGACAAACTGATGTTATTATTTGCATGAAATGATTGATGTATGGTGTAATAGACAATATTCAGAAAACTATTGGAAATAACTAGTCCACACGCTTCTAGCATCTCCAAATATTTCGCTGTCCTCGCACGCCCCATTACGTAAGGAGGCCATGTACCAAATTTGTTTGCATTTCCGGCCAGTGGTTAAGGAGAGGATAGCGTGATCGATGGGTGAATGGACAGACAAAAAGATGGATGGAGGGATTCACAATATCCTCAAACACTTGTTTTAAAAGTATGGGGATAATGAATATATATGGTTGAGGGGTGGGGATCTGAACAGTTTCTTCTATATTAGACCTTTTATGAAGTGGAGGGGTGGGGGCATGGCCCAGGCACATCCGGGGGACCCCAGGTTGGTTCACTGAATGCGTCTTATTATAAGAAATAGGAATATATATGATTTAAAGGTGTGAATCTGAACAGTTTCTCCGATATAAGGTCTTTAATGAAGTGGAGTTGGTGGTGCATGACCCCAGCACACCCGGGGGACCCACTGGTTATTGTCAATGAATGCATCTTAACAAGAGTATATATGGTTTAGGGGTGGGGATCTGAACGGTTTCTGAGATATAAGGCCTTTAGTGAAAAAGTGGGGGTGAGGCATGGCCCCGGCGCACCTCGAGGGACCTCCAGGTTGGTGTCAATGAAAGCGTCTTATCATAAGGAACAAGATTTTTTGGTTTAGTGGTGGGGATCTGACTGGTTTCTAAAATATATGCCCTTTTATGAAGTGGAGGCTGCGGGGCATGACCCCAGCGCAACCCAGGCGTCACCCTAGTTGGCGTCTCTAAATGCGTCTTATTTTAAAGAACAAGAGCATATATATCTTTTATGGATGAGGATCTGAACGATTTCTGAGATATCAGGCCTTTAATGAAATTGAGGGGGTGGGGCATGGCCGCGGCGCAAATCAGGGGGAGGTCCACTGGTAACACTGAAAGTGTCTTATCATAAGGAACGAGAATATATGTGCTTTAGGGGTGATGAGCTCAACAGTTTCTCGTATATTAGGCTTTTTCTAAAGTGGTCGGGTGGGAAATGGCCCGGGCGCACCCAAATTTAACGCTACTCTCCCACGCCTTCATAATGTAAGGAAGCTATGTACCAAATTTGGTTGCATTCCGGCCAGTGGTTCAGGAGGAGATAGCCAGACTGACTGATGGACAGACGGACAGACGGACAGACGGAGGCGTTTACAATATCTTTTTAAAAGCGTGGTGATACATATTTCTAAATATCCAACTTATATCTAAATTTAACTAGGTGCTTACGACGTGCAACATAAAAAATGAACAAAATTTTGATAATAAATGTAAAATCCAATCGATTAAAAAGACTCGTAAACTCGGTACTGCCTCTTTACGAGCAAGTGTCCATTTGGTGTTTTTGTTAGTCATGTTGGGAGGTTAACTGGTATACTGAGTGGAAAAACAAATGTTGAACTTCCAATCAAAATCCTAGTTTTAGCTTGTAAGCAACCGAAAATTTAACTTTCAAAACCTATATATTATTTATGTCAAAAAGCAGAGGTCGAGGGTGCAGTCGTGGGCCTCTTCAGACTTTCGGATGAGTCTTAAACCGAGGTGCATTGTTTTATTGCGGGAGATAAAGATATAACATTTTTGACCTAATTGTTATGCCACCTTAGTTCAGGAAGATGAGGCTTGTGATTGTTTTATTATTATTATTATTATTTAGTACTTGTTCTGGACATTTTTATTCTTCCCTTTGATGTTATTCACGTTCCATTACGAAAACACGCCTATACAAATACATTGTAACCTTTAACGCCGAAAAAATGAAAATTTTAAGATGAAAAATTGTGATATTTTTCTTATTTCTGCTCAAAATACAGATCGTGGGTACTCGTTAGAACCACCTCATCGAGGCGGTTCTAACCTGCACACACAATCTCTATTTTAGAGCAGAAATAAAAAATTAAGGTTTTCCCCGGTAAACCCAGTTTTATTATATAAAGGTTGGGTTTAATGGGATCAATATATATATATATATATATATATATATATATATATATATATATATATATATATATATATATATATATATATATATATATATATATATATATATATATATATAGACGTGTAGCCACAACCCGTGGCTTTCACGGGGTATGCAGTATGCCCTTTTTAGCAAAAACAGCTTCAGAGACGATATCATAACAATGTTGTTGTATTCATTGCCTTTACGCTGCAAAAGAAGAAGCTGAATCATTAAGCTACACCTTAGACACCGTATGTATGTTAACGGCAAGCATATAAAACATGTCATATAATAAACTGTAAAACTGAAAAACAAAAGCAAACACTAGATCGCGCAATCGATGGCACGCCATCGCAAATCCTCACGTTTTCGACAGAAATTACAAAGCTACAAGACATTGTAATTTTAAAACAAATGGTATTTTGACCCCTCCAAGGGCCCATACTCTGATCCCAGTGTTAAAATTATACAGGTTTTGTATTCTACTCGTCACCCCATTCGATTTGATATGCCACATGAATATGTTCTGAAAAACTTAATTTTGATCCCCAGCCCCTTAATTCCGACCCCTAGGGCATGACGAAGGGGTCACAGCCCAAATCCCGTTCAATATCTTTTACATCTTTCATTACTTAGTATATGTGCAAAGTATGGTATTAAAATCTACCAAATTGACTTTTGAAATTTACTTTTATTGATATTTGACCTTTTGATCCGTTCCCAATCTGACCACATGGTCAAATTTTACTTGTTTGTATTCTATTTTTCACCTCCTCCAATTTGATATGCCACGAGACTATGTTCGGAAAAAGTTAATTTTTGAGCCCCAACCCCGCTAAGTATGAGCCCCGTGGGTGTGACCCAGGGATCATTGTTAAAATCTCGTTCAATATGTTTTACATCTTTCAATACTATGTACATGTGCAAAGTTTGGTATCCAAATCTTTAAAAAATGACTTTGTAATTAAACTTTATTGATATTTGGCGTTTTGACTCCTCCCCAGTGCCCCTGGGCATTCCAGTGCTCCTTGCGGCGGGATCAAAATAAATATGCTGTTGAACACCCCGCTTATGTAAGCAACACACTTAGTTGGAATTCGAATAACGGTTTAGGTGGAGATAGCCGGACAGACAGACGGACTTCAGGACTTACGGAGGCGGAAACAATATCCCCACTTTCTTCGAAAAACGTGGGGATAATAAATTTCACAGGTGCGTTATCCAAGCGTGGGGATAATAAATTTCACAGGTGCGTTATCCTCATAAATCCTGAGTTTGAGATCGTGGTGTCCTTCACTTCTTTTTTGTCCTATAATTCTAAAACGTGATCTACTTCATTCATGTGATTGCTGACTGCTGAATGTGACTTAGACCTCTCTGCTATTTATGGTATTTGAAAGGCAATCAGAACATTGAGGTTTCTCTTACCAGCAAAGACATAGAACAATTCAAGATCCCGTATATATCTGTTAGATGTAATAGATTCAAAATATTAAGCCTATGGCCTCATGCTGACGGAATCTTTATGCGAACAGCAAATATTCAGCTCTGACTGCGCAGTCTGATGTGAGCCTTTGCTGGCCGCACAATTTATAAAAGTGCATTTTCTCATGGCATGGACAATATCAAATGGTAGTTATTACTGAAAAACTTCTGTTTTATAACCAAGATTAAATTAAAACCTGTTAAAGCGACACCAACAACTATTTCTGTTTCACTGGCGGCAGCTGGAAACAGATGGGTTCTAATTGAGGTTCTGCGGGCAATAAGTGCAAAAACATAGTTTTTGTGTTCCAAACATATGACATTTACTTGAAGCTTTGAATGAGCATCACGAAAACATGCCTATATAATTTTGACCCCCCTTGAACCCCACTTTTATATAGTAAAACTTGGGTTTACAGGGGTAAACCTTATTGTTCTTATTTCTGCTCTAAAATATAGATTTTGGGAACTCGTTAGGTCCTAACGTGTACCCACAATCTATATTTTGAGCAGAAATAAGAAAAATATAGCTATTTTCATAATAAAATCTTCATTTTTTGGCGACAAAAATTACTATGTTCTTGTATAGGCGTGTTTTCGTAATGGCATTAGAAACTGCAATGTCGATTTAACCTCGTCCTCATTTTTCATTATTTAGAGACTACATGCACAGTATGACAATTTTCTGCTATATTGCTATTGTAGAAAATATGCAAGGAAGAAAAGAGATGTCGATTAAATAAAAATGCCTTTGTGTAACACAGTGCCACAAACCATATGCTCCATATAGAAAAATCATAAAATTATGCAGTGGCTACCAGTGAGATCAGCGGTATTTCTTAAAACCGGTTCGCAAAGATCCTATACGTTATCTAATCAAAACAGAAGTAAAGGCAATGATCAGGAATCGATACAATTAACACAATGCTCACATCGAAAGAAACAAACATGAAATAACTAGACCCTAATGAAAAATACAATAGCGGAAAGCCAAAAGGACAGTTACTTTCCCACAAAATGGTCACGATTTAGACAAACAATTTGTTCAGTCCGCATAAAGACCTCCTAAATTATCACACAAGTTGTCTACGTCTGAAAAACAAAACATACATTCTTCTGTGAAAAGCTTACAGACTGTTACGAAATGAAAATTTAAGCATTTTAACTACGCATTTGTCCTAGTTTGTGATAAATGTTCTATTTAAAGCTCATGTAAGTGAGATATTTCTCACTAAATTGGCCAAAATACTAAAAAAAGTACAGAATGGGGGTCTACACAGTTTGCAACTCTATAACTGCCGAAACTACGTAGTATGACCCATCTTCTTTCTTACGAATGTTTTCATTGCTCTTAAAGGAACTCATTTTAGATTTTTATTTGCCTTCACTGCAGCTGGTGTTGTGCCGTGTGGCGGCCGTAAAACGTCTCCCCCGTACATCAACCATAGTGCAGTTTATATTTTACTTTTGGTCCTTTGAGATCGGCGTGAATATTCTGAGCAATCAGAAATATATTATTGGTTTAGACTCATATTCTAGACAGGTTTTTAATTATTTGGACCCCATTTTGATTTAAATCATTCTTTGAATCGACTGCCTATTCGAAATTCGCAAAATTGCAGTATGTTTCCTCTGGCTTTCTTTGCCGGATCATTACAGGGTCACTGATGAGGCTTTATTAGCCGAAACTACGTAGTATGACCCATCTTCTTTCTTATGAATGTTTTCATTGCTCTTAAAGGAACTCATTTTAGATTTTTATTTTACGAAAATTCATATTGGCATCCGTGCACGAGACAAAATTCAACGAAGAAGAGGGCCATAGTCCACTTTTGAAACTACGGGGAGAAAAGATAACAAACCCCAAACGCCTTTAAAGTTTTTGCACGAAACGTTGTTGTTGTTGTTTTTTTTTAAGAAAAGTCCATTTCTGAAACTAAGGGGCGAAAGGGTAGATAGCCGCGTTGCCTGAAAAAATATGCAGCATTGGGGCTTGAAGAAATAAATGGGCTTCATGATGCTTCCACGCAGAGCTGAAACGGACTACACACGAGTACTGGTAAACAGCTTAGAGAATCTAAGCCTGCCCAGATAAAGCGGTGTGAGCCGAACCGTCTAATGCTTATACACCCTATTGGTTTCATTGGGCGACAGGGCTTGAGATGTCATTTCATCCCAATCTTGGGTAAAAGTCCCACAAACTTGGAAGCAACGTCTCCAAAATGATCTACACAGTGTTGACGGGGACGTTAAACCTAAAATCAAACAAAACCAAACAAAATTTGTAACCTGTAACTCTGAAACTAGAATAATTTAATCTCACTAACTGGACATTTTATTCACTTCTGCCTCTGATTAACGATCGGATCGAAATAAGTGAAATAATTTTGAGAGAGTATAAAACCAAAACCATAGGAAAAGAACAAACACATCTTCACAACAATATTAACAACCATTTCCTTGTGCAACGATACTGCTCCTTTTTGTTTGTTTGGTTTGATTCCCCGTCAACACTGTAAATGTCATTTTGGAGGCGTTGCTTCCAATTTTGTGGGACTTTTACCCGACATTGAGATGAAATAATATCTCAATCCCTGCCGTCCAATGAAACCAAATGGGTTTATAAGCATGGACGGTCGGATTGGCACCGCTTTGCCTGTCCAAGCTTAAGTCCTCAAAGCGGTTTACCAGTACTCGTGTGCGGGTCGGTTTCTGCTCTTCGTGGAAGCATTATGCAGCGCATCTATTTCTTCAAGCCCCGATGGGCGGGGGCCTACGATACTGCTCCGGTGTAGTTTTTTGTGTCAGAGTTGTTCAACACATTTTCCCCTAGTGGCCTTTAAAGAGCAAATAGCACTGAAAAGTAGAAGTAAAACAAAGATCAGGAATTGATACAATTAACTTACTCCACCCATAAAAGACACCAAAGGGAAAGAAATACAAACATTAAGCGACCAGACCATAATGGAAACCTAAACAAAGGAAGGCCATAAGGACAGTTACTTTCCCACAAAATGGCCATATGGTCATCCGAAACTAAAAGACACAAGTGATACACACAGTAAGTAACAAACAACAACATAAAATAAATCGCCACAGAAGAGCCGCCTTGGAACGGTCAGTGGAAGATTTCCACTGGGGGGCTTAAATCGATTTTACGTGGCCACAATCCTCGCCCTTACTTCCGTCGCGATTTAGACAAATAATTTGTTCAGTCCGCATGAAGGCCTCCTAACTCATCAGTGCAACATCTCCGTGAACACAAAAATCAAAGAACCACAGAGGTGAGACAACGGTGAGGACTCGACAGCAAGAAACCACTGAAATGCTGGAGCAAAAGAAAACCAACAGTTAGACTCCGATGAGCCCGACCAGAGACAGAGCATCAGGCACCAACCAACATTACCTTGAATTAGATCTCTCTAATTCTCAATAAGCCTTTACGTTGGAGCCGTCATAGAATCTGAGGCCTGACCCACCGGCGTGCAATTAAAGAGGGAAGCAAAGTTGCCAACCGTGATTGGGTTAACTACCATGCATGCAGTCTGTCGTATAATATCCATGTTGTACCCAATCTTTTTATATCGAAGAATGATTTTACGAAATTGGGTACTGAAGTCATTGCGGTTATATATTTTTCTGAATTTAAATACTAAGTCACCATAAAATTCGGGTTCCGATAGACCTTGTTGCAGAAGAGATTTAAGTCCAAAAGTTCGATTCCGACAGCGGAAATGGATGCCTCACAGTTAATAATGATAAGTATAGCTTTTACAAAACGATAGGTCTACGCTTAGCACATATTAAATGTGAATACCAGAAATGTGTTTTATACTATTAGCTGTCTTTGGCAATATTCTAATTGCCAGGCTGCTGACTGAAGTATAATAAGTTCCAAATGTTGTAATTTTGTCAAAAAGTACTATCTGGCACATGTGCAGCTTCAATATGCTTGTAACATCTTATCAAATGGTATGCTTGAAAACTGTTAGAGAAGTAAAGTAGACAACTTTCCTACACTTTATAGAAGACTAATTGAAGATTAACCCCAAACATTTTGCTAACAAATAAGCAAGTATTTTTTAGATTAACACTGCAGAGCCGAAGGCTCCTAGTGAGCTTATACGATAGGAAGTGATCCGTCGTGGTCGAGAGTTTTTAGATGTATATTGTGTATTAGCCTGTACAAATATGACAGCAAATATGGGCTTGTACAGATGTTATAACAATTCTGTGCCCAGAGCTCTGCCCGTTAAGCCTATTTTTGTGTGAAAGCTTATACTTGTTATGAACCGCTTTTTCTGCTTGTGAAAGCTTATACTTGTTGTTGCATTTAAATATAAAGATCGATCTGCATGGCTGTACTTCCGTGCTAAAGCCAATGTCTATAATGTCTATGCCCATGAGCGTAGACAATCAGAGATCACAAGTACAGAACATTGCTTCCGAATCCAGTGTCTTCTTTTCTGATTTGTGTTGATTATATTGTTGTAAAAGAATTTTTCTTTCTACAATTAGATTTTCTCAGATAGCTGAACGGGCTTTTACATTCCCAGAGAAGAATATTTAAAACCATTGATTATGATTAGATTGTGGCAGATCCTTTTCCAATTAAAGTTTTTGTTTTTCAAGCTTTGTGGTTAAAACAAAATGGTTGTACCCCTTTTCTGGTTGTGTATGATCTATATCTTAACTGTTTTCGAACATCCCCTATATTGGATGTTTTTATCGGTTTCCATAGTTGAAAGTATTTCCCCGATTATAGACGTCTCTCTATTTAGAGTTAAATTAAGATAAACTAAGTAGATACCAACATCAGAGCAACGTGCGCGTCCCTGCACCAGATGCCTTGGTTAGCCCCACTTTATATGGTTACAATGGTAAAGATTGCTTAAAATACATAAGCGGGTACGCGTAAGAACCGCCCCATTGAGGTGATTCTTACCAGCGTACACAATTTATATAACACGAAGAAAACAGAGAAATGATTTCCATAAGAAGAAAATACGTATTAGAGACATGAAAGAACTCATTATCTTGCATGAAAGTGGAATCCTGGTAGCATGAATGGAAAGAGGAACAGAGCGATGCGATAATATATAATGGCTAGCAACAAGAAGAATGTTAAATGTTATTGGAAGTAAAATGTTATGTTTCTCAAAGCAATTCTGACATTTTCAATTTGTCTCCATATTTTCAGCATCGCTTTGTATTCCTAAAGAGAAATCAATGGTGTTGCTCGCCTGGCATTTTAAGGATTTGGAAAAATGTCAAATGTTTTGACTGTAAAATAATAACGTGAATGTGACTTTAGGATTGTTTTTTGAGTCGCTGGTGAAATTAGCTTAAAATTAAAATTCACAAATATGAGCACATGTGGAACGAATTCCCTGCGGGTTTTAAGTTCGTTAAGGTCAACCTTCTGCTTTTTTCAATGTTAACATGGTTAATTAGACCTTGGAATAAACACCCCTCTAAACTCCACTTTAATAGAGAAAACTGGGGTTTACAGGGGTATACATTATTTTGCTTATTTCTGTTCCAAGACATAGGTTGTGGGTACTCGTTAGAACCGTCTCAACGAGACGGTTCTAACGAGCACTCACAACCTATGTTTTGAGTTTTCATAAGAAAAATATCAGAAATTTTCATCGGAAACGTAGCCATTTTGGAGATATGAAAGAATGCACGGGTGTGTTATCGTAATAAGAAAAATAGATGCCCGGATGTGGGCCATTTCAAGCGAAAAGGGTTGTTCGAGCACGTGCTCTCTGCGAAGTCTCAAGTCAGTCTGCTCCTGATAGTGCATGGTGATCTAAGTCTTTGCTGGGCGCAAATGCTCCAAAAAACCTTATCTTTTGGCGCTATATAAATATTACAGCCTACCAGTGGCACCGAGAGGATAAGTTAAGTCAACAACTCCCACAACCAAACAAAATAACTACAATCAGTCATTTCAAAGATGGAATACCATCTTTATGTTTTAGATGGAAAAATCCATCTTATCCCAGTAATACTGGTTTTCACAACATAAATGTTACATACGACAGACTGCATGCAAAGCCCCCGCCCATAGGGGCTTGAAGAAATATATGGGCTGCATGATGCTTCCACGCAGAGCTGAATCCGGCCCGCACACTAGTACTGGTAAACCGCTTAGAGGATCTAAGCCTTTCCAGGAACCGCGGTGCGAGGCGGACCGTCCATGCTAATATACCCTATTGGTTTCATTGGGCGACAGGGCTTGAGATGTCATTTCATCTCAATGTCGGGTAAAAGTCCCACAAAATTGGAAGCAACGTCTCCAAAATGACCTTTACAGTGTTGACGGGGACGTTAAACCTCAAATCAAACAAACAAAACAGACTGCATGCATGGTAGTTAACCCATTCATGGTTGACAACTTTGCTTCCCTCTTTAATTGCACGCCGGTGGGTCAGGATTCAGATTCTATGACGGTTCCAGCGTAAAGGCTTACTGACAATTAGAAAGAATTTATTTCTATGAAATGTTGGTTGGTGCCTGATGCTTTGTGTCTGGTCGGGCACATCGGAGTCTAACTGTTGGTTTACTTCTGCTCCAGCTTTTCAGTGGTTTATTCTGTCGAGTCCTCACTGTTGTTTCATCTCTGTGGTTGTTTGATTTTTGTGTTCTCAGGGATGTTGCACTGATGAGTTAGGAGGCCTTTAATGCGGACTGAACAAATTATTTGTCTAAATCGCGACGGACGTAAAGGCGAGAATTGCAGCATCGTGAAACCCCAGTGGAATTCGTTTCGCTGACCGTCCCGAGGCGGTTCCTCTGTCGCGGTTTATTTTTGTTATGGTTTGTCTCGCTTATATTATTTTGTTTTGGATAGCCAGCTGGCCATTTTCTGAGAAAGTAACTGTCCTTTTGGCTTTCCGCTATTGATGTTTCCATTAGGGTCTAGTTGTTTCATGTTTGTGTTTCTTTTCCTTTGCCGGGAGCTGTGGGTTAATTGTATCGATTCCTGATCATTGCCTTTACTTCTATTTTTTCAGAGTAATTCTTTATGTACTTGTCATAATTGCTTTAATAAAGGCTTCGTGTAATTAATTAAATATTACATTCCTGAGATAACACTCTCAGGAATGTATCATTTATTTTATTATACCAAACAAAAGTAATAATTAAGATAGGATTCTAATGAAAAAATACAGGATACCACATGCGACTTTTGTCGTCAAGACGTTCCAAATAATATCGAATAACGTCGGCTTTCTACATAAGCGACGTTAGCTTGTGGAACAGAAATTCAAACGTCTACAACTTCTTTATGAGGAAATAAAACGTTTCAAATGAGGAAATAAAACGGCTGTTGGACTCGAAAGATGCTGACGCCACTCAGAGAATTATCAAAAGAAGTGTTTCGGCATTCAGGCAATATCTAGGCAACAAAGGAGTTAGCACAGAATTTGAAGTCCTGTCAAAATCTGATTTAGATGGACATCGAGTGTTGTTTTTCGCATCTATCAGGTCCCAGAAAGATGAAGATATCAAAACATGAACTCTCAACTTCTACAAATATGGAATTTCTAAATATCTGAAGGAGAACTTAAACAGTTCTCCTTCAGATATTTAGAAATTCCATATTGACATAAATTCTGACGCCAGCTGTTCAAGGCTAAATTGACCGATTTAAAGCAATTTGGCAAAGGATGTGTAGATCGTAAGCCTCCGATAGCAACTGAAGATTTACATAAACTGTACGAAAAAGACAGCTTAGTTTTTAACATAAATACACCTTACGGACTACAAAGGAATGTTTGATCCGATATCATGTACTTTCAGTGTAGGCGTGGGCGAGAGAATCTCCGAGAAATGAAAAAGTCATCATTTGGTATCGGTCAAGATGCAAGGGGCCAGGAGTATGTGTATCAGATTGTTGACGAGGCTGACAAGAATCATGGGTGGGCGTCTGCTTCTATTTTTTTTTTTTTACTTCAAAATAGAAGTGAAGGCAATGATCATGAATCGATACAAGCAACCCACAGCTCCCATCAGAGACACCAAAGGGAAAGGAGCACAAACATGAAACAACAGACCTAATGGAACATCAATAGCGGAAAGCAAAATGGACAAGCAGGTTGCCAACACAACAGATACTAGCCACAGGGAAATATCATAATTTGAAACAAGCTGTTTGTCTTGTTTTTTGTTTTTTTTTTTCATTTATTTATATTGAAAATCTTGCTTTTTAGTCACTAAGTGCGGAAAGCTAATATATGTGGCAATGTTTTCAGGTGTTTTTTTCTTCACTTTTTGCCTGTTTCGGGTAAAAAAAAAAATATAGCATTTTTGTAAAAAAAAAATAAATTCTTTTCAGGTCAGTTGGTGCTCCTGATGAAACAGTCGGAGAGGCAAGAAAGTACGAGAAGAAAGGCGATCCCATGTGTCCAGTTCTGATATCTTTCAAAATTACACCCAGAACTGGATGCTGTGTGGTACTTTTGGAAGTTCTCAGTCTACATGGTATTATAAAGCTCCTCTCGGGAAAACTCACTTTCGAGCATGATGTCAGATATTTCGAAAGCAGGAAATCTGTCGAAGATCTACATGAATCACTATGTTTGAGCAACTTCAATAACAGCATTGGATAATGCGGGTGTGGAAGCCTGTCATATTATGCGAGCATCAGGACAAAAGTCAGAATCATCAATTAGAAGCTTCGCTTGTCGCCTTACAGAGGATAAAAAACATCAATTGTCCGACCATTTCAGTGATACACTATTCAATGATGATGAATCTCAACCTAAAGACAGTCGTTTGGATGGAAACAAAGAGAATGATTCTGCGCTTGATGTTAGTGAAATATCTGAAGATAAGCTACTGAATGATTTAGTGACCAAAACATTTGTATGGAAATAAACCCAACTTTGATGGTTTCAAACACGTCTACAGCAGAAATGGATTCGGTTGATCCTCAGCCTAAAAACGCTGTAGCAACGACATCAGCTGCTAATTCGGTGGGTTTTCAACCTCAAAACAATATCCCTACCCATTCACCAGCTAATCCTGAACCCTCGGCATTTAAGAAAAATACCAATAATATGTTTTCCACTGGTGGTTTGATTCAAGGTTCTTCAAACTCAAACCGGCCCCGATAGCTCAGTTGGTAGAGTGTCCGCTCCGGGGAACGGGAGGTCTCGGGTTCGATCCCGGGTCGCGACATACCAAAGTCGTAAAAAATGGTACTAGCTGCTCCTCGCTTGGCACTCAGATTTACGGGGTAGAGCTAGGACTGGTCGATCCAGTGTCAGGATAATGTGACTGGGTGTGGTATCATGTAATGTGTCTGGGACATGATACTTCAGTGAGGCAGCACTATAAACGTGAGCATTGAGCTCCCTGTCGAAACCAGACACCGTCGTGATATGACTGAAAAATTGTTGAAAGCGACGTTAAACCCGAATTCACACACACATACACACACTCTTCAAACTCAAAGAACGCACACTTTCTTATTAATCCAAACATAACTGGTGGAACTGTGCATTTCCCATTTTCATGGAAACTCTAAAATAAGAATGCTTTACATGTACTACATGCGAACATATTGTTCTATTGTTTCTTGCTGTGATAAAAATCACCTACCTACTGTGATATAACTAAACAGTTAAACACACATAAAATGCTAAAAATCAAGTTCATTGCTAATTATTATCCTGTTGTTCTAGTGTTTTTGATATATAAAAGTTTTAAACTGTGTCAAAGTATTCATAATTTCTTACATCACGGTGATAATAAGCTCGATATAATAAAATAGATGTCACATTTCTGAGAGGTGATAGTAAGAATGCTCACCCTTTGAAAATGATTATCGACCTCGGCTTCGCCTCGACCGATAATCATTTCTTCAGGATGGAGCCGAGGGCGATAATCATTTTCGAAGGGTGAACATTCTTACTATCACCCTCTCAGAAATGTGATATTTATATACTATCACCCTCTCATGAATGGAACATTTATTTTATTATACCAAACAAAAGTAATAATAAAGATAGGATTCTAATGAAAAATACAGGACAGCTCACTTTTGTCGTCATGAAGTTCCAAATAATCGAATAACGTCGGCTTTCAACATAAGCGATTTAAGCTGGTGGAACAGAAATTCAGAAGTTCAAACGTCTATAAAATAGAAGTGGAGGTAATGATCAGGAACCGATACAATCAACTCACAGCTCAAATCAGAGACACCAAAGGGAAAGAAACACAAACATAGACAACAAATCCTAATGGAAACATCAACAGCGGAAAGCCAAAAGGACAGTTACTTTCCCACAAAATGACCAATAGACTATCCAAAATAAAATAATATAATCGACACAAACACCCAAAGACAAACTATAACAAAAATAAACCGCGACAGAACAACCGCCTTCGTTATTTCCGAATAAAACACTAAAGTGTGGGTATACGCTTTCTTAATTAAATCAGAAGAAACATTTTGGTACCAAAATTTCTCGACTTTGTTACAAGTTTTGGTTTAGACTCTTTTTCTCCAGCTTTCCTGAACAACCGAACCGTACGCGCACCCAGTCCCGCGCATGTGATAGTAGAAATTATCGCAGGGTGTTAGTAAAATATATCACCCCCGGCCTATGAAAGTTTTGCATGGGTAAGTCACGTGAGGTATAATAAATCTGATTATTCAATCCCTCTAGAAGTATCCAATGACATACTCGATCAGTCTGCATACACGTCAAGTTGAGTGCTATGAAAATACCTCAATTTCAGGTAATTACAAGGTAACATTGGTTTCAGATAAGCATTTCCCATGCAAACGAATAATTTTCCTTGCTTGAATGAGAAATTCTTAGTGTAAAAATATAGTTTTCTATGGGTACGAATAGGTATGATCCTGCGAAACATTCAGTTACATTCAATTTGAAAATCATATCTGTAGGCGCACAAGATGGATTTTCCTCCAAAACGAAAGATTTATGTAAGCTGAAGTTAAAATAAAGTAATAACAAATAAAAATAATTATAAAAATTTGATTCTTTTAAATGGTTTGTTATGCTCCCCGAAGAATCGGGGGAGCATACAGTCGCCGCTTCGTCCGTGTGTCCGTGCGTCCGTCCCGCTCTTGTCCACGCGAAGTCTCAGAAACTACTGGTCGGATTCCAGTGAAACTTCATGGAAATATTGAGTATCGAAGGTGGATGCGCATATCACCTGCGTGTTTTGGTTAGATGATTTTTCCAAGAGTTATGGCCCTTTGATGAATTCTGCATGAATATATAGGGTACTGTTCGTGTCCACGCGAATTCTCAGCAACTACTTGCAGAAATTCAACGAAACTTCAAAGGAAACTTAAGCAGCAATAGGGGATGCGCATATTATCCGTGCTATCTGGTTTGATGATTCGTCACAGAGTTATGGTACTTTGTTTAAAGCTGCAGTGTAAGGTCATTGTGGCTAATTTTAAAAAAAAACATTGTCATCACTCTGGTGCCTACAGTTATTGATGGATTTTAATATAACTTCACACAAATGTTCCTTATGACAATATCTCGAGCGATTTCGATTTTCAATGTCGTGGCCTCAAGGTCAAGGTCATTGTGACTATTTTTAGAAAAACTTTGTCATCGCTCTAGCGCCTACATTTCTTCACCGATTTCAATATAACTTCACACAAATGTTAGGTATGATAATATCTTAAGCATGTTCGACTTTCAGGGTCCTTGGCTCATGGTAAAGGTCAATATGGCTATTTATAGAAAAACTTTGTTTTTGCTCTAGTGCCTACATTTATTGATGGATTTTAATATAATTTCACCCAAATGTTGTGTATGATAATATCTCAAGCAAGTTCAACTTGGGTCCTGGGCTCAAGGTCAAGGTCACTGCAGCTATTTTTAGAAAAAAAAACTTTGTCATCGCTCTAGCGTCGTCATTTGCTGATGGATTTTAATATAACTTCACATAAATGTTGGGTATAATAATATCTCGAGCAAGTTGGACTTTCAGGATCCTGGGCTCAAGGTCAAGGTCACTGTGGCTATTTTTAGAAAAAAAAAACTTTGTCATCGCTCTAGTGCCTACATTTATTGATGGATTTTAATATAATTTCACACAAGTGTTGGGTATGATAATATCTCGAGCAAGTTGGACTTTCAGGGTCCTGGGCTCAAGGTCAAGGCGGCTATTTTTTAAAAAAAAAAAACTTTGTCACCGCTCTAGCGTCGTCATTTGCTATTTAATATAACTTCACACAAAATATCTCGAGCAAGTTTGACTTTCAGGGTCTTGGGCTCAAGGTCAAGGTCACTGCAGCTATTTTTAGAAAACTTGCTTGAGACTGTACTGTTAAAAAGGATGTAAAATCGCAAGTCATCCATCTACATTAGAGTTGCAGATAAATTGGATCAAAGTGAAAGAAGATAGTCTTGGCAGATGGTCAAAATGACCTTTTTTGACAGTCAAGGTGATAGGATCAGATCCATTTTCGAACCCGTCTGATATTTTATATGCATGTAAAGGCACCCAATACGGAACCATACCTATGAGGATTGCCTCTGTGTACGAGAGTAAGTTTTCAATAATTTGTATTAAACAGTTTTACCCAATTAATATAGCTAATCTTGGGGTTTGGTATCGTACCTGAAGACACTTCCTTTCATTTATTCCGACTTTTGTGTTGCTGATGTTTGTATGACAGTGCCATCAGGCAAGCTAATCTGTCCACCGACATGTTTTGTTATACTCCATTTTGAAGGACAGTGAGTATACACAGTATACCGCTCTTTAACTAGGATACTGTTTCCTGTTCCGACTATTGCAGCTTCGTGTAGCATCCATCGGTTTCACCGATATTCTTGTTATTTTTTAATATAAACTAGGTGGGAAAACCTTATGCTTTAAGATGATTTTCTATATCAATTTACGATTCTTTGGCTTGCGTGGTTTCCATCTTGTAATTGACTGACAATGTACGTGTAGGACAGAGACTCGTGATTGATTTTATTTCATAGACTACTGTAATATTTTTTTTTAGATTGTAAATTTTCCTTTTTTGGATGGTGATGTTCCTCGTGCGCCATCCTATGGTGTTTATATTATGCAATTAATTCGATTTGCCAGAGTGTGTAGTCATGTAACTGACTTCAACACTCGTAATAAATTGTTAACGGCTAAACTTCTTAATCAGGGTTATCGGTACCATAAACTACGCAAAGCCTTTTCAAAATTTTATAGACTTCATTCTGATTTAATTTCAAAATTCAATATTGGACTTAAATCTTTTCTGCAACAAGGTCTATCGGAACCCAAAACATATGGTTACTTAGTATATAAATTCAGAAAAATATATAACCGCAATGACTTCAGCACCCAATTTCGTAAAATCATTCTTCGATATAAAAAGATTGGGTACAACATAAATGTTATACGACAGACTGCATGCATGGTAGTTAACCCTATCACGGTTGACAACTTTGCTTCCCTCTTTAATTGTACGCCGGTGGGTCAGGCCTCAGTTTCTATGACGTGCCAGCGTAAAGGCTTATTGAGAATTAGAGAGATTTAATTCAAGGAAATGTTGGTTGGTACCTGATGCTTTATCTCTGGTCGGACCCATCGGAGTCTAACTGTTGGTTTTCTTTTGCTCCAGCAGTTTCAGTGGTTTCTTGCTGTCGAATCCTCACCGTTGTTTCATCTCTGTGGTTGTTTGACTATTTGTGTTCACGGAGATGTTGCACTAATGAGTTAGGAGGCCTTCATGCGGACTGAACAAATTATTTGTCTAAATCGCGACGGAAGTAAGGGGGAGGATTGTGGCCACGTAAAATCGATTTAAGCCCCCATTGGTATTCGTTTCCGCTGACCGTTCCAAGGCGGTTCTTCTGTCGCCGTTTGTTCTTGTTATTGTTTGTCTTTGGGTGTTTGTGTCGCTTATATTATTTTATTTTAGATAGCCTATTGGCCATTGTGTGGGAAAGTAACTGTCCTTTTGGCTTTCCGCTACTGATGTTTCCATTACATCTGTTGGTTTATGTTTGTCTTACTTTCCCTTTGATGTCTCTGATGGGAGCTGTGGGTTGATTGTATCGATTCCTGATCATTTCCTCCAATTCTATTTTTCATTAAACTGCATCTTGCAAAACTCTTGCTGATCCCTTTTGGTTACCATAAAGTTTTAGACTGGCCTTAGACTGAGTAAATGTAAAAAGCAACATCCTATTGCAGTTTCCTCTTTCCGAAGCTGACCAACCCTTATGCCGCAGAAAATACACGACTTTATAAAAGACGAAAATGAAAAACGCATGCCTATCCTAGCAAATACACACACTGGGCAAATAAATTTTAGTCTTGAAATTCGCAACAAATATTTCTTTTTGAAATACACATATCTTATGTTCAGTACATAGATTACTGACCGATCACAGGTCAGCTACAATGTTTCCTTCATATAGTTTTTGGCCAACGGCTTACAAAACGCCCTTGATTAAGGAATCTTTCACCACAAGCAATGAAATGCTATGCGAGAACATGAATTCCGGCAGTCCAAAATCATAAACTTGCTTTAAAACAAAATTAAAGAACGAACGGATGCAAGACGTTCTTGGGCTTTTAAATTAGTTTTACTTTCCAAATATTTCATCCATAATAAGACATTGTCTATATATGATACTCAAATAAGAACACAGAAACTACATGTATGTACCTAAACATATGGCCATTGAAATTGTAATGAGTAAAAATCTTTGATGAAAGATATCAGAACCGCCTTTTTTGAATGGTCAGTAGTATTCTGCGAGACTTCGATCTTAGCGTGCTGTCTATGCAAAGTCATCGGTTTAAAACGTTTTATTCTCGTCAATTCAAACCAAAACATACGTCAGCGAATAATATTTACGAAGTACTGTCACGAATTCGGAACAGGGCCGGTTTAACCATCATTGTCCTCCCACGAGATTTTAACTGGAATACAGCAAACCCTACCAGAAGACATACGCGCCTACGGCACTAAAGATTCAGTTTGAACTACGGATCCAGGCCGCATGATTTTAGCTATCTCTGATATTCAGTAGCATTAGAACGCGAAGGCGAAAAGCAAAGACACTGATCACCCTGTGCGGATGCGCAGGCTAATCTACGTCATTCCTTGTCGATCATGTCAGTGTGCGCTTTGCTATGCCTGAGCTTATTTGATAGTGTTCAATGCAATTTCCATAATATTATCACAGCAGTGGATCTATATTTCTTCGGTTCATCGCGAGGTTGAAAATGTGATCTCTCTGTTGAAACATCCTGATTGTATTAAATCCAATTTGACAAGTAATGTCTAGGAAATGTTTAAGAAAGGTGAACGAGAGGTTATTCTACGTTTCAGTATTTCTTTCTAATAGACTAAAATAGGGCCAATGATATAAAAGGGAATAAAACCATATACATTAAAATTCCGTATTTATACCGCCTAAAATTAAGACTTATTGGTTTTATGTACTCCGTGTCCTCTAGAAAGAGACCAACTTTGGGAATGCTCAAAAGTGGTCTTAAAGACCACCTTTGAACAGTCCGAAAGGTGGTTTGATTATAGTAATTTCACTATCTATCTGCACTATAGTGTTGTACATAGTCATTGTAACAATTCCTGTTTTCTTATATATTTGATTCTATAAAACTACACTTCTTTGATTCAAAAGTTACAATTATTTTATCGCCTGCAAAATCACCACAAAATATTTTAAAGCTTTCTTTGAAATTCTTTCACAGTGAATGTTATTGACTAATTTACCGTTGCATGTTCGAACGCATGCGCGGGATAGATAATAAAATTATGGCAAACTTTTATGACAATTCCAACTGTCAACATCTACATAGCATGACCTCAATATCTTGTAAACTTCAACTTTGCCGATTACTCTGCCACCATTACAATACTTTGTAGGTAGTTCCATTCGAATTCTATTGTACCGTTGTTGATAACATTAATGACTAATCCCTGCAGGCTTTTGTCGGAAAGTAACCGTTTTTTTTGGCTTTACGCTTGTGAATTTTTCCTTATGGTGAAGTTGTTTTATATTGGTGTTTCTTTCCCTTTGGTGTCTTAGATGTGAGGTTATTGTATCGATTCCTGATCATTTCCTTCACTTCTATTTATCGAAAAGAAATTGGGATATTTTCAAGTTTACTGTACCATGTGACCTCTTTTTGATAACAAATTCGCCAAACTACCACAGCCTTTTCGTAAAGAAGTTGGAAGAGCATGGTATGCAGAACCGTCTCACAAAATTTGTGTTAAATTAAAAAAAGTCAAATCGAAATTATCAAAAATCGTTGAATATATAATTTGTTCAGTCCGCATGAAGGCCTCCTAACTCATCAGTGCAACATCTCCGAGAACACAAAAATCGAACAACTACAGATATGAAACAACGGCGAGGAGCCAATTAAATGTCAAAACTTTTTTCTCTGCACAAATATAACAAGATAGAATAGAACAGACCGTTCTAGAATGTTCCATAGCGTCTGTAGGGTTTCCAACTTGGCCTAGTTTAACAGCCATACAAACCTAATGCGAGTAGAGCACGCAGTCTCTGATGAAGTTTTATATGGACAGGCTGATCAGTTTAGACATGCTAAAGATGGCACAGTCACAATCAACTTATACGCAGGTAGTAATTCTGCTAAACGATACTGACCGTATAAATTTGCAGGTGTCTTAACGCGTTGTAACTGTCGAGACACCATCCTGGCTTCCTCACTGCATTTGTGTTTAGTTTAATTATGGCCAGAAATGGCACATTG
Organism: Lucinisca nassula; assembly: GCA_963580285.1. Taxonomy (NCBI): domain Eukaryota; kingdom Metazoa; phylum Mollusca; class Bivalvia; order Lucinida; family Lucinidae; genus Lucinisca; species Lucinisca nassula. Next base: position 72,645,015 of record OY757011.1, on the reverse strand, counting down.
ATGACCTGCGAGCCGAACACCCAGCTAAATTGTGCAAAGCGCGTAAGAAGATGATGGTGACTGTTGGGGTTTTTCCCATGGCAATTATAGTGGCAGTCCCGAGGCGGTGCTTTCGTTGTGATTTCTAGTGCTGGAAAAGTTTTAAATTATTTCTTTTCAACATTTCTGTGAGTCCCAATTATTTAGTTCAATAAAGGTTGAATTACCACCTTTTTTGGAAAGGGCCGCTAACCATCACGTGAACATGTCCGTGAAATGAACACCCCCAAAACCCACTTTATATAGAGAACACTTGGGTTTACGGGGGTAAACATTATTTTTTTATTTTTGTTCCAAGACATAGGTTGTGGGTACTCGTTAGAACCGCCTCGTACATAGGTTGTGGGTACTCATCAGAACCGCCTCAACGAGGCGGTTCTAACGAGCACCCACAACCTATGTTTGCAGTAAAAGTAAGAAAAATGTCATAGATTTTCATAAGAAAAGTAACCATTTTGGAAATGTTCAAAATGCACTGTGTCGCACGGGGGTGTTATCGATGTCCGCTTGTTGCCTGTGATTTCGTTGCTTGTTAAGATATGTTTGTCCGCCTTTCTCTTTGATATTTGATATAGGATTTAGGTTCTGATGCCGAGAGTGTTTTCATAAGTAGGAATGTTGTTCGCAAGACCCCTTACGCTTTTCAGCTATTATTGGCCTAATTCCAGCTCCATACATGGGCAGAACTATGTCAAAATACTAGTATGAGTCTAATGCTGTCATAGAATAATACATGTATACCGGAACATGGTGTAGAAAAATGAGTCCAAAACGATTGGACCTATCACGTATATACTTTTGACCCCACTTTTATATAGGTTAACAGTGATATATATTGTTTTCCTTATTTCTGCTCAAAAACATAGACTGTTGGTACTCGTTAGAATCGCCTTATCGAGGCGGTTCCTTATCGAGGCGGTTCTAACGAATACCTTCAATCTATATTTTGATTCGACTATGATGTCTCAAATGTCTGTTTTAAAACCTTCACAGATCGTGCATGCAACGTTAAGGGACGTTTTTAACTAATTTGCATATTTAATCCACTAAAAAAAAAATTTACGTAGCGTTATTACACTCTCATATGATAAAAAAAGAATTTTATACCAAAATTATCTATATTGCAGCCATCCTTATCTGAAGCGTGATCTGTTAGGAATGGTCTTATTTTATTTTTAAATCAAAAGTAACAGATGCATGTTCTGGTACGTATAGTCAACTCTCTCAAGCTTGGAGGAAGCTTATAACTTGAGTAAGATACCTGGTCCCCAAACGATCAGTGCTGCATTTGACTGATGTCTGAGCACAAATTTCAGATCATTGCCATCACTTCTATTTTTCAGGTTTGTCGCATGGAACGGGGCTCAGATGCTCAATTAAGGCATATTTTCTATGTAGATCGTGTTTATGTATCCAGGGACAGACTTTGAAGTTAAATTAATCACGCAATGTTGCATTATTTAGCCAACTATATCAAAGCTACGAGTTGTACATGTAACATAGAAGAGTAAATCTGAAACAAAGTATAACATGCAGTTTGTACAGAACAGAAGTGAAGAAAATGATCAGAAATCAGTGCAATTACCTCAACAACCTGACATCCAAGACACCAAAGGGAATGAAACACCATCATAAAACAACTTCTCCATAATGAAAATGTCACAAGCGGAACCACTTTCCCTCAACCGGTTACCCAAAATAAAAGATATTAGCAATACATATATGCAAAGACGAATTATAAAAAAAAAAAATCACAACATAAGTTGTTTTACAGGGGGCGAGGTGGTGGAAGGGGTGCTTACATGTTAATCGATAATATGTGGCCACATTCCTCGCTCATTGCATTCTAAAAAAAGTCTAAAAATAAAAGCACTGACCGTGAAATGAACACCCCTCTTAACCACACTTTATATAGAGATTGACTGATTGTTTTGAGTCAACCCTGGTGAGTTGTTCTGTGTCGCCTCCACGAGAAAAGAAATAGAAGAGATAGGTAGAAATGAAAGCGAAGGACAGAGGAGAAATAGTAAAATGAATGGTAATGTAGAAACAGAAGAAATTACAGCACTCCCCTAGTACCTTTAACTGCTGCAAAGACAGCTGGCCTTGCTTAACTGTAAACCACTATCAGATGGACGCCCCAGTGACACGAAATACACGCCAATTTTGCCTCACCCTACCATCCCATCTTTATAGGGAGAAAAGTGGGGTTTACGGGGGAATACATTAGTTACCTTATTTATGCTTAAAATCATAGGTTGTGGGTAATCGTAAGAACCCAATCAATGAGGTTGTTCTAACGAGCACCAACAACCTAGGTTTGGGGTAAAAATAAGAAGAATAAAAAGACAGTGTTTAAGTTTTGGACCCTTTTTATGCCATTTGACCTCCAAGTATGACCTTGGAGGTACGGATCTGGGTTTGTACGTGACACATTGTCTCATGATGGTTAACATTTCTTCAAAATAATTTCATAATCCATCCAAAAATATGTAAGTTATTGGCTGCGTTTAAGTTTCGGACTCTTTTTTTGACCTTTGACCTCCAAGTATGACCTTGACCTTGGAGGTACGGACCTGGATTTTGCATGTGACACATCGACTCATGATGGTTAACATTTCTACAAAGTAATTTCAAAATCCATCCAGAAATAAGAGTTATCGACTGCGTTTAAGTTTCGGACCCTTTTTTTGACCTTTGACCTCCAAGTATGACCTTGGCATTGGAGGTACTGATCTGGGTTTTGCACGTGACACATCGACTCATGGTGGTTAACATTTCTCCAAAGTAATTTCAAAATCCATCCAGAAATAAGAAAGTTATTGACTGCGTTTAAGTTTCGGACCTTTTTTTTGACTTTTGACCTCCAAGTATGACCTTGACCTTGGAGGTACGGACCTTGGTTTTGCACGTGACACATCGACTCATGATGGTTAACATTTCTCCAAAGTAATTTCAAAATTCATCCAGAAATAAGAAAGTTATTGACTGCGTTTAAGTTTCGGACCTTTTTTTGACCTTTGACCTCTAAGTATGACCTTGACCTTGGAGGTACGGACCTGGGTTTTGCACGTGACACGTCGTCTCATGATGGTTAACATTTCTGCCGAGTAATTTTAAAATCCATCAAGAAATAAGGAAGTTATTGACTGCGTTTAAGTTTCGGACGCACGGACGGACGCACGCACGGACGAACGGACGGACGGACAGGGGCAACGCTATATGCCCTTTCCACCATTCTTCGAATGGCGGGGGCATAAAAATGGTCAGCGAGAGTCACGGGAAACTATTGTAATTAATAACTAACAATCGACCCGAAATGTAAGACGCCCATAATGTGTTCTTTATTTCCAAAGGCATCAGAAAAATATGGGTGTATTGTAAAAAAGGCTCATGATAACACACATGTTTGGCATAGTGCTTTCTTTCATAATACCAAATAATTGCTACTTTCCCGAAGTTTTTCTAATTTAAACTCATAACATACAGAGCCTATGTCTTAGAACAGAAATAAGCAAAATAATGTGTATCCCTGTAAACCTCAGTTTTCTCTATATGATGGTGGGTTTAGAGGGGTGTTCGTTTCACGGACTTGTTAACATATGATGGGGATTATTTGACTTTCGGTCGTAAATACATCTAACAAATATCAAAACTGGGCGTTGATTCGACGTATACACGTTGTATGTCTGCTGGGATGGCCGATATTATATGTAACCACAACGTTTACTTGGATTGTAATCTTGAAAAGTGGTCCAAATGAAACGTTGTCGAAATATAGGATCATTTTATTTTGGGTTTAAAGTTTAAAATCCATGATAATCACATAAGCATTCAGTATAATGTATATCCCATACATCTATCAAATTAAGACTCGTGAAAGAAATTAATATCTAACAGGGGTTTTAATACCAAATGTCTCAAATGCTCAGTTACTAACATGATTAAGGCATATTTTCTATAGAATTCGTATATGCCTAGGTTCATGTTGCATCATTCAGCCGAACTTGTTTGACCTATATATGCATATGGTACCTAATATGAGACATAAGCAAACCTTGCTAACCCATTTCAGAATGCTGCTTCGGCTCAGCCAGCCACATTCCTTAATATAACTCAGCTGCCAGAAGTCTATTTGTTTTAGGCATGTTTTTGTAGCTCAAATTAAGTTATATGCGGACAATCACATGTGATTATTCGACTAAAGAGGATAAGGGTTCATAGCGGTCTCCGAAATATAGCAAACCTCCAGTAACGGTCACCTCTGTTTAGCAGCCGCCACAATAATTCTTCACAAAGCATTTCGCTATATAATTAACCTCTGATCAGCAGCCACTTCTCTTCTCCAGCCAGCAGCAACATTACACAATATAACTCAACTACCGAAAATCTGAAGTAAACGTTTTCTTTTCTGGTTTGTTTATTTACCATTCTGATATCATTTAAATATGTGATCAAATTAAAAGAAAAATAAATGATGGAAAGAGGTGTCAGATAACACCGCTCCATCATTTACATTTTTTTTTCATACATCCTTACTGAGCTGTCTTCTGTTATCAATCATTTTTGCCTGTCTATATCATGTCAAACATCATCTACAGACATTTCTCCTGTAATTAACAGCCACCTCCTTTAAGCAGCCGATTGAGTTTTCTTTTAGTAGCTGCTTAACGGATGTTACAATGTATGATGTTTAAAGGCATTTATTCTTGTAACATTAGGACACAATTGTTCATAAATGTTCATAATTGTCCCCTGTGGTGTACTGTCTTTAGCAGATCAAACATTACGATAACACACCCGTGCGACATAGTGCATTTTTCACATCTCCAAAATGACTACTTTTCTGACGAAAATCGATGACATTTACCTTATTTATAAAGCAAGCATAGGTTGTGGGTGCTCGTTAGAACCGCCTCATTGAGGCGGTTCTAACGAGTACCCACAACCTATGTGTAGGAGCATAAATAAAGAAAATAATTAAACCCCCGTAAACCTCTGTTTTCTCTATATAAAGTGGGGTGTAAGGGGGTGTTCATTTCACGGACTTGTTAGCGTGATGGGTGACCCTTAATAGGGTGATTAGTAGCTCTTGTTGAATCCCCTGACTGAGGCACTTAAGGGGAAAATCAATAATGTACACACCAGTCAACAGTTAATTGTATTGATTTTCCATGGGGAGACCCCTTACCTTTTGAAGACAGAGGACTTCTCTTCAGTCAGCACTGAGGCTACAATATATTACGCAATGAAATAATAGTCCTCAATAATCAAGAATAAATGCCTTTAAACGCGCACGCAAGAATTTATCAAGAATAAATGCCTTTAAACGCGCACGCACAGTTAACTTATAGGACATGATATATGTCATGTTGCATAGAGCTACCAAAACGTCTACGAGCAGTAGAGGCTCTGGCGAGACTGCGCTTAGAGCCTATACTGTTTGACTATGCGATAAGTACTCTCTTCTCATGAGCTGACTCTATTTCATTATGATAATACATTCGTGTGGCACGTTTGCATGTTTTCATACAGTTAAGATTGAGAAGAACTTTACAGCGCACACGCATTTGTTTCGCATTTGTAACGCGCGAGATTCGCACTCGTGATTCACGCGTTTCACTTGCGAATGACGTTTTAGCCAATCAATTGCTTTTATGAATAACGCGATATTGCGTGTAAATCGCGATTGTTGACCAGCCAATCAAACATGAGTATCGAAAACGCAGATAGTGCACATTCACAGACTGCTTCGCGTTTCAAAAGCAACCAATCAGTACCGCGTAACTATTTCACACTTATCCTTCTTTTTTGTTTCTTTTTTTTTCTATTTCTTCAAATTTTCCTTATTCCATATATTTTTTTTCAGTTTGAACATAACAAATCTGGCGGACTAGTCAATTATCCACTTACATTTGCCTGGGGCTAAAGGGTAAAATACAGGTACTGAGTCGTGATTGAAGTTGACTGTCAAAATGCAGGATGTTTATTGACCAAAAGTTTTATGACACCCAGGTGCAACTGGGGGGCTATAAAGATATCAGTTTAAAACAACATCTCATTATCGTCATTTATTCTAGATGTCCGAAATAATCAATGTTCTTTCACTCACAGAAGCGGCCCAATTTTCAATTAATTATTTTTGTAATTTTCATTTATTTTGTTTAATTAACTCGGAGTATTAAGTTGCATTTTCTTCGATATTTATTTGGAAATGCCTGAACCTTTTGCATTTAATGTAGGCCCTGATCAGAGGCCTACGTCTGCTGCGTCTGATCTGGGTCTGCATGGTTTTTGCCATTTGGCACAAATGGAATCTTCCACCTTATTAATAGAGCAAGTCCATTTCAAAATTAAAGTTGAAGTTTTGTTTTCTTTGTTTATTTTGGCATACCGAGTAGGTCCTGATCAGATGCCTACTCCTACTAGGTCTGATCTGGATCTGCACTTTATTTTGCCATTTTGGATCCTTCACCTTGTTAAAAGCACAAGATCGTTTCAAAATTTAAGAGTGTGAGGGTGTGTTTTCTTCAAAATTTATTTTTAAAAAATTTGAAGCTTTTTGAAACAATGTAGGCCCCGATCAGGTGCCTATTTCTGTTGCGAATGATCTTGGTCTGCACAGTTTGCTAATTGGCGCCAAATGGCATCTTCCACTTTGTAAATAGCACAAAACCATTTCGAAATATAAGAGTGTGAGGTTGTCTTTTCTTCAAAATTTCCGAAATAATTGATGTTCCATCACTCACAGGAGCAGTTCATTTATTTAATTACTTATTGCTGTAATTTTCATTTATTTTATTTTCATTAACACATTTGTTTTACCAAATGGAATTTTCCGCCTAACATACATTTTTTTATCGAAATTTATTGGGAAATAATTGAACATTTCGTAATCTTTCTATAATCTAGGCCCTGATCAGACACCTACTTCTGCTGCGCCTGACCTGGGGCATTTTTACTATTACCATTTTTCCCATTTTCTTCAAAATTTAATAAATTTGAAAAAAAAATCCTGAACTTTTTCCAAACAGTGTAGTTCCTGATCAGACGTTAATTCTGTTGCGTTTGATCTGGGTTTGCACTTTTTTGCCAATTGGCGCCAAACGGATTCTTCCACCTTGTAAATAGCACAAGACAAGTTCAAAATTTAAAAGAGTGAGGTTATGTTGTTTTCAAAAATATTATGAAAATGCCTGAAGCTTTTGGAAGCAATGTAGGCCCTGATCAGACGCCTAGTTTTTCTGCATCTGAACTGGGCCTGCAATGTTTACCATTTATGAACTTTAAGAAATGTGCGTATTTCAGCCTTTACCTTTTTCCTTATTTTTTATTTATGTGCTTATATACTCATTTATTTGTCTTTGATCCAAACAGAGATTGTTGGAACTTCATTGCGAAAATACGCCTATACAAATCTATTGATTTTTTTACCACCAAAACTGAACATTTTCCGTTATTTTAATATTTCTGCACAAGACATAGGTTATTGTACTCGTTAGAACCGACTCGGCGAGGCGGTTCTGACGAGTACCCACAATCTATATTTTGTGCAGAAATAAGAAGAATATGTAACCCCTTAAATTCCAATTTTACTATTTAAAATTGGGGATTAACGGGGTCAAATATGTATAGGTGTGTTTCAAGATGTGTTAGAAACACCATAAACACCTATTAAATGGCGGTTCTGATGAGCGCCCACAAACAAGTAAATAGTCGTGACTTGTCAAACAAATATCCTAGGATAAACGATTACCCTTTTGGTTCCCTACACCATATGCATCAGAATACCCCGAGTGTTTATTATCTCTAAACTGCCAGACAGTAGGGTGTTATGCAATCCAAAATATGTCTTTAAATGTAAATATTATTGTGTGTGTTTATCCGAAGAAATCACTACTGATAAGAGAGGCCAATACCGCCATTATTTGTGAATGAATAAAAAAAATAAAATAAAGAATATTGGTCAAACATACGAGCTAAGAGGATTTTGATTGGTCCGTGCTCTTTCGCATTCACGCGGTTTATCTTCGCTTACCTGTCTTATTCTTATTGGTTGGAATTCTCTCGCAAAGAAACGCGTATTGAGTTAACCTAACGCGTTACGAATAATCACTTTCATTGGCTGATATTAAACGCGTTGCATTCGCGTATGAACGCGATGAACCGCGTATTGAAACCCGAAAATTTTACACGCACGCAATGCGCGTATGTCCCGCGGACAAAACGCGAAAATGGTTAGGTTCTTCTCGAGCTTAACTGTACCACATAAACGGACACTTTTCTTATGAAAATTTGAGATATTTTTCTTATTTTTACTCCAAACATAGGTCGAGGGTGCTCGTTAGAACCGCCTCATTGAGGTAGTTCTAACAAGTACCCACAACCTATATCTTGGAGCATAAATAAATGGAATATTTTTTTTGCCATCACCTGTAATTTCTCAAAGTCGTCAAAAATTAACGCTGTCAAAATACGTGAACATATTTCTGATTTTAAATGTTTCGTAAAAGAGTTCTCCTTTGGAAACAAAGATAACAACACACAACTGAAAACTAGAGAGTGTGAAGTGTGTGTGTGTGTGTGTGTGTGTGTGTGTGTGTGTGCGTGCGTGCGTGCGTGCGTGTGTTTCGGGGGGGGGGGGGAGAGACTAGCTAGTTTCGGCTAATTAGTCCTCATCTGTGAGCCTCAAACTACCGCAGTGTGCTATCTACTGCGAGTGTATTTCGCCATCTGCAGAGTTGCCTAGATAAGAGTTTGGACATTGCCGCGTGAATTTTAGGTGCTTTCTACACGTTCAACAGAATTTATCCGGTGTTGCTGCGCAAATTATGAAGATTTCGTCTCCTCTAAATGATAACAGACTGGATGATGCAGACTTGCGAGGGACTATATAGCAGTTCGTATAGCAAGCTACATGCAATCCAGATGTCCATTTCAGCTGTAGGCCAACATCATGAAAACAAGCCTATATAATTTTGACCCCAATTTTACAAGTAAAACTGGCGTTTACTTGGGTAAACCTTATTTTTCTTATTTCTACTCTATAATGTAGTTTGTTGGTACTCGTTAGAACCGCCTCGATGAGGCGATTCTAACGAGTACCCCAACCTATATTTTGAGCAAATATAAGAAAAATATCACAAGTTTTCATCTTAAAAGTTTCGTTTTTTCTTTTGTGGTAAAGTTTACAATGCATTTGTATAGGCGTGTTTTCGTAATGAAAGTTACAAACATTTTTTTTAAAATATGTGTGTGTGAATTCGGGTTTAACGTCGCTTTCAACAATTTTTTATTCATATCACGACGGTGTCTGGTTGCGACAGGGAGCTCAATGCTCACTTTTATAGTGCTGCCTCACTGAAGTATCATGTCCCAGACACATTACAATATAACACAACCAGTCACATTATCCTGACACTGGTTCGACTAGTCCTAGCTCTACCCGTAAATCTGAGTGCCAAGCGAGGAGCAGCTAGTACCATTTTTAACGACTTTGGTATGTCGCGGCCCGGGATCGAACCCGTGCTCTCCCGTTCCCCGCAGCGGACACTCTACCAACTAAGCTATCGGGGCCGTTTTTTTTTTTGAATAAATAAATAAATAAATAAATAATAAAAGTTCTTGTTCATTATATATTGCCACTTACTATGTTTAAGATAGAACGTTACTGCTGTTTATCTTAACTTTAGCACAAGAACATTTGTATCCTTTTAGCGCATTTCTACTTAAGTTGTTTTCTTATCAGAAGAATCATCTGATATTCTGTGATAAATTGGTACATATTATACGTATTTAGTAGGCTAAAGTGACGGTGAGAGAGTTTGTTATTTGCAATGTTCCCTCAGTACAGATGCACCTTAACTTGGCGATTTTTAAAGCTTTTACTTGTTGCTATAACAATGTTTTGCTTTTTAACCCATTTAGTACCAGAAACCCCCAAACGTATACCCTGGCAAGCAGTGCAGGCCCAGATCAGACGCCGCAGAACGCGGCGTCTGATCAGGGCCTTCACTATTTGCTAAAAGTTCAGTCATTTTCCAAATAAATTTTGATTAAAACACAACCTAACACCCCTAAATTTTGAAATGAACTCCTGCTATGTATAAGGAGGAAGATTCCATATGTTTTTGTTTGCGTGTTTGTTTGATTTGAGATTTAACGTCCCCGTCAACACTGCATATGTCATTTTGGAGACGTCGCTTCCAATTTTGTGGCACTTTTACCCGACATTGAGATGAAATGACATCTCAAACCCTGTCGCCCAATGAAACCAATAGGGTTTATAAGCATGGACGGTCCAACTCGCACCGCTTTGCCCGGGCATGTTTAGATCCTCTAAGCGGTTTTCCAGTACTCGTGTGCGGTCGGTTTCAGCTCTGCGTGGAAGCATCATGCAGCCCATTCCATTTGGTACAAAAAGGGTTAATCAACTTGGCATTTTCAATGTAATGAAAGAACCTGTTTTTACGTTGTTTTACAAATTAAAGTTTCCTACTATGACGTATGAAATCATTCAATCAGTATATAGGGGTGTAAGAGCAGCTAGAAAGATGTGCTGGCTTATTGTTCAGCGGCGGTGTTTTAAAATTACATTTAATTTTCTGCAAACTGATTAAATTTGCAAAATATCAACGTGCAACTGACAATAGAATATTGCGTAACATGCGGGCGGGAGATAATTTAATAGGAAACAAACTGAATTTGAAACTAAATTTTGCGTTTGGGAATATTTTCTAAACTTAAAAACTACCATCCCCAGCTATTTTGTGAAGGAAGGGGTAAAACAGGAACAGTGACCCAGATTTATCGAAAATGCCTGCTGGACGCTTGTTGGGAAGCTATCGCTAGAAGGCCTACATGTACATGCTCGTGTACGTATCCTTATATTCCTCTTCAAGCCGCGTTCTGTGGCGTCCGATCTGGGACTACACTCGTTGCCAATGTCCACTGTCGGGACCCTATACATATACAGGTTAACAAATTCAATCAAAGCACTGACGACACTGGTGGGTCGATTGTCTCTGAGCGTAGGTTGGGAAAATGATCAAGAAAGGTGACTTAGACTGTTTACATTTCCTTTAATCCTTACATTCCTGTACTGTAAGCAAACAGTGTAGACCCTGATCAGACGCCACATTCGGTGGCGTCTGATCTGGGTCTACACTGTATGCCAAACTCAACACATGATTCCAGTCCAGGTTCTACACGTAACACTCTGACCTCATATCGATAATAGCGCGGATGTTTTCTATAAATAACGTTACCTGGATTTCCTACAAATCAGCGATAGTCACGTGGACTTTGGCACTAAAACGGATTTATGGTTAGTAACTTTGGGTCGATTGACCACCAATCGACCCAATAAAAAACTGGCACTTGCTGGTTCGTTATTTATGCGATCTTACTTTTTATTATTTTACGCGCGGTTAAACTTTGTAAGTCAGTGGCAGTCACGTGGACATTGGCAGTATTGGCGCTGGAGTTTTATTTTTTACTTTGGTTCGATTGATTAACAATCGATCCATTAATCACATAGTTAGGAAATATAATGTTATCATATCAGATTCAAATTAACGGGCACCCGTGGCCTAGTGGTTAAGAGCGCTGACTCTTAATCATTAGGTCTCACACAGCTGTGGTTCGAGCCTGGCTCGGGTCACATTATCCGGGGAGACGCCAAATTCTGCAACGGAAGGCCAGGTAGTTTTTCTCCGGGTACTTCGGTTTTCGCCCACCTCTGATTAACGATCGGCTCGATATGAGTGAATTAATCTTGAAAGGCCGTAAACCGAAAACCAACCAAATCAGATTCAAATTAAAAGCCTCAGTGGTGAAGTGGTTAAGCTACTCCCCTTGTAAATCAAGGGTCGCAGGATCGATCCCGGGCTTCTCCAGACTTTCATATGGGTCTTTAAACCGAGGTCCCGTCTCCGTATGACCTTAGCTGTTGTAAATCTCAAACTCACCCACTCAAATTCAAATAGTAATACTTTTTCCCTATTTCCAGATGTTTTATATGCAAGCTAAAAATTCATATTTTATAATTTATGCAGAAACAAGAAAATAATAAAATCACCTGTCATCACGTGAACAAGTTGGTGAAATAAACACCCCTAAACCCCACTTTTTAAAGAGAAAACTGGGTATACTTTATTGTTCTAATTTTTGCTCTAAGACAGATTATGGGTACTCGTTAGACTCGCCTCATTGAGGCGTTTGTAACGAGCACCAACAACCCATGTTTACAGTGTTTATAAGAAAATTATCATGGATTTTCTTCATTTTGGAGATGTAAAAAATGCAATATGTCGCACGTACGTGTTACATCGTTTTTAAGTCGATTATTCGTCAGTCGACCCAAAGTGGGTCTGATGATTTGGTATTGTCTATGTGACTGTCGCTAACCGATTAAACGGTGCGAACAGAGTTTGCACGAAATCAAGGCAATGATTATTTAAGGGCAATGGATAATCTGGCAGATTTTTCCGCCATTTTTCAAAGGGAGACAAATTTCGGGACTTCCTTTTCGCTTTTCTATTAGCCCTGTCCCACAGAAAAAGGGCCTGTTCTTAAAGGAAAGGGTTTGCTCCTCAGGAGCAAATTCTTTCCTTTAAGAGTTGACCCCTTTTGACATGGGAGACAAAATACTTTTAAAGGAGTTGCCTCCCCTGAAGGTGCATCCATTCCCCTTGAAGCCGCGCTACTGATATCGATGTGACTTCAAAAAAGCGAGTTATTTGGACTCATGTAATGGGACATGCGTATGCAAAGAGTATGTACACAGATCAGACGCCACAAAACCGGTCGCGATCAGGGTCGACACTGTTTGCTTTTATACTGAGTTAAATGAAACAGTCTAAGTGAGAAGCATTTTTTCAGCCTCATCACGAAAACACGCCTATATAATTTTGACTCCCTCAGTCCACTTTTATATAATAAAATTGGGGTTTACAGGGGTAAACCTTATTTTTCTTATTTCTGCTCTAAAATATAGACAGTTGGTACAATCTATATTTTAAGCAGAAATAAGAAAAATATCACAATGTTTCATCTTAATATGTTCATTTTTCGGCGGTAAAGTTTACAATGTATTTGTATAATGCATTAGCAATCGACCCACCAGGGCTGTTAGTGCTTTTTTATTTTGGAGTTATTGACATCTTGTAATATTTTTGTGACAGATCTCTTACCTGCGTGTCTTGAGGCAGATGTTTTCCCTGATATACTATGGATTTTGCATTTACCATCCACCTCCTTACATAACGAAAACACGCCATTTCAAATATATTGAAAATTTTACCACCAAAAAATGATTTTTTTTTTCAGATAAAAGATTCTGATATTTTTCATATTTCTGCTGAAAACAAAGATTAGATTAGATGTCATTTCATCTCAATGTCGGGTAAAAGTCCCACAAAACTGGAAGCAACGTCTCCAAAATGACCTATACAGTGTTGACGGTGACGTTAAACCTCAAACCAAACCAAACATAGATAGTGGGTACTCGTTAGAACTACCTCGGGGAGGCGGTTCTAACGAGTACCCGCAATTTATAAGAAATAAGACAAAATACATGTACATGCACTGCATACCCCCCGTAACTCCCAGCTTTACTACATAATGGTGGGATTTAAGGGGGTAGAAATTACAAAGGAGTGTTGTTTGAAGTATTCTCGAAGCGGCCGTGGAGCCGAAATAAATAAAAAATAAATAAATAAATAATTTTAGCGCCACAAAAAAAATTTGCTTTCAAAGTGACAGCCAAGCTTGCCGCCTACGGTATGTTGTCTTATGTTTCAACAAACAAGCTGCACCTATATCGGTCTTATTTCTGTAATACAATAGCAGACAAGTTCTGTAGAGCTTCTTGAACCACTATTACTTGAAGCCCGCTCTTCCTGTCACTCAATGATACACAAGCCGGAACTAGCTAAATCCGACAAGAAAAATAGTGCGACAAGAAACGGCTTATATCAGCCACCGCCTCAAGGCAGACTGCTCAGAAATTTAGTCTGATTATCTCCGAATACCACATTACCTTTAGATGTCCCAGAATGGCAGCGAAGTCTCAGATCAGACTGCGAGACTGCGCAGTCTGATCTGAGTCTTCGCTGCTCGCACAGGTCATCGTGCACATATTCCTGTAAAAAATGTAATCGTTATTCTCTGAGAATAGTTCATAATCGGGGAAAGACCCTTATGCCGCGTCCCATTCGTCTCAAGCAAGCACGTTTTCTCCCCATGTATTTCATTTTGTATCAGCTCAGCAGCTGTACTGGCCAGCGCATTATTAAAACAGCAACTCTTCATTGCCCTTTATTCCCCATCTTAGTCTGGATCTCCCAAATTAGTTTATGGCACTACTTCGTGTCGCGGCTTAATCTCTTCCTAATCGCGGAGATAACGGATAAAGATTTTCTTGCAACTACATTAGTGACAAGATCTACAGCGGATATGACGTACTATTTCTCGATCGATATTTATGTTGTCCACCCTCTTGATAAATTCTTAGATTACAGTCTCAAAATGGGAGACACTTGTAGACATAACAGATTGACGTCAATGGATTTGAAAGAAACAAAAATGTCGCACCCATCAAATGAATGGTCATAATAACATTCTACGTCTACGATGTCAGAAAACGACATGTTTTAATATATCTTCTCTTTGCTTGGAAACAATCGTCATTTCTTGTAAAGGTCGTGAAAATTTCGATAATTGCAGTAATAGAGTTTATTGACAAAACTGATGCGTTTGACATAATTTAGGTTAAATTTACGTAAAACTGACAATATTTTTTTTTCATAATCGGGGTCAAAAAGTAACGTAACTTCTGAACAGCAAATACGAATATTTTTGGTGAGTAAAATTTTCAAAAATCGTTGGAATTTAGAGAAAATTTGGTTACGAAAACTTTATCGTTCTTGTTTTGACGTCAGCAATTGTTGCTGGTGATGTCGGTGCGTGTTTGACACCGTACGTCCACGTATGTGCGTGCATGTCTGTGTGTGTGTGTGTGTGTGTGTGTGTGTGTGTGTGTGTGTGTGTGTGTGTATGTGTGTGTGTGTGTGTGTGTGTGTGTGTGTGTGTGTGTGTGTGTGTGTGTGTGTGTGTGTGTGTGTGTGTGTGTGTGTGTGTGTGTGTGTGTGCGTGAGTGTTTGGTGTTGACATAGTTTTTTAGATTGTCCTTATTCACTGCTGCCTCTATCAAATTAACATGTCCGTGTAAGGGATGCCTTTGTTAGAGAAAAGTTTGGTTTACAATGTATTACAAAAACACGCCTAATTTCAATAAATTGACAGCGAGGCGGTTGTAACGAGTACATGTAACAACAATCTATGTTTTTGAGCAGAAATACGAACAATAATAAACACCTCTGTAAACGCCCGTTTTACTATGTAAAGGTGGGGTTTAACGGGCCTCCGTGGTCTAGTGAGTAAGAGCGCTGACTATTAATCATAAGGTCTCTTACCGCTGTAGGTTCAGAAGCCTCCGTGGTGTAGTGGTTATGCTACTAGCCTTGTAAACCAGGGGTCGCAGGATCGACCCGGGCTTCTCCAGACTTTCGGATCTTAGCTGTCGGTGAAACGTTAAACTCAAGCACTCACTCACTCACCGCTGTGGGTTCGAGCCTGGCTCAGGTCACCTGTGAGACGCCAAGTTCTGGAACGGAAGGCCAGGTGGTTTTTCTCCAGTTACTCCGATTTTCGCCCAACTCTGATTAACGAACGGCTCGATATGAGTGAAATAATCTTGAAAGGGCCATAAAACAAAAAAAATGTAAAAGTGTGGGGTTTAAGGGGTCAAAATCATATAGACGTGTTTTCCGTGATGCACACAGTTTCTGTCTGGAGCAGAAATAAGAAGAAAAAAATAATAACTGATGAAGGCGAGGATGCGAAATCTGATTGTTTCAGTTCTATTTGTTTGTTTATTTGATTTGAGGTTGAACGTCACCGTCAACACTGTAAAGGTTATTTTGGAGACGTTGCGTCCAATTTTGTGGGACTTTTACCCGACATTGAGATGAAATGACATCTCAAGCCCTGTCGCCCAATGAAACCAACAGGGTTTATTAGCATGGACGGTCCGCCTCGCACCGCGGTTCCTGGACAGGCTTAGATCCTCTAGGCGGTTTACCAGTACAGTGTGCGGGCTGGATTCAGCTCTGCGTGGAAGCATCATGCAGTCCATATATTTCTTCAAGCCCCTATGGGCGGGGGCCTTAGTACAGTTCTATATCTTACTCACTACTTTGTTTTTTTCTAACGTCGCTAAAGCATTTTGCCCGGATACCGCTCTCACTTCTGAGGCTAACGCCTCTGAGGCGATAAAGACGATTAAATTTAGACAGGTCAAATTAAAAATCTGTCTTGTATTTCATTACTAACAGATTTTGGAACTTTTACCAACACAGGCATGAAACAATTTATTCCTAATTGACCAAAGCGAGTTTTGGCTTCTGATTGTGCTCCCTAGTTATAGCAAACTTTTCATTTCAGTCTAGTTTATGGTGTTTAAAACATGGATTGTGTGTGAGATTAAGCTTGGAGATTAAATCATCTGTAACGAAAACACGCCTATACAAATACATTGTAAACTTTACCGCCGAAAAAAACGAAAATTTTAAGATGAAAAATTGTGATATTTTTTATTATTTCTGCTCTAAAATATAGTTTGTGGGTACTCGTTAGAAACGCCTCGATCAAAATATAGGTTGTGGGTACTCGTTAGAACCGCCTCATCGAGGCGGTTCTAACGAGTACCCACAATCTATATTTTCCCTCAAATCGCACAAACAAGAACAGAAATAAGAAAAATAAGGTTTACTCCTGTAAACCCCAGTTTTACTATATAAAATTGGGGTTCAAGGGGGTAGAAATTATGTAAGTATCTTTTCGTGATGAATGGTTGCGATATAGTGTATTAAATCAGCAGCACAGCGTAATGTAATTGGTGAGTAATATATTTGAGTCTTTAATACTGTTAATCAGAATCAGAATTGTTACTGGTGACAAGTCAAATGACATTCAAACATAATTAGAGATGACATGTATTTTTTACTTTACAATTCTGTTGGAATTATACCTGTTCTTCGAAATCAAAAGATGCAAGAACAGGCCTTCATTTAAGCTTTAGGGTAGGTTGCTCAAATAGTTTGCATTAAAGTTTATGACCACGTAAATCAAAATATTTTTTTTCCAAAGAGACTGCTCTCTGTCCTGCTGGAAGTGCTGAAAAATAAATTTAGCTACACACCAACCAATCAAATACAGTGTCGGGTAAGAACCCCGCAAAATTGGAAGCAACGTTTTGGGGATTTTGTTCAGAAATAACGGTGTTATTCTGATTTTCTGTTTCACCACCTTATGCAGAAAGCCGACGTTATCCGATAATTTGGAATGTCATGGCGTCAAGCTGTACTGTATTTTTCATTAAAAAAAAAACACCATAGTTATTAGTTTTGTTCGGTATAATAAAATAAGTATTACATTCCTAAGAGGGTGATAGTGAAAAGTCTCACCCTTCGAAATATGAATATAAACCTCGGCTGCGCCTCGGTTGATATTCATATTCCACAGGGTGACATTTTTCACTGTCACCCTCTCAGGAATGTAATATTTATATACTATCACCCTCTCAGGAATGTAATATTTATATACTATCACACTCACAGGAATGTATTATTTATATACTATCATCCTCTCAGGAATGTAATATTTATATACTATCACCCTCTCAGGAATGTAATATTTATATACTATCACCCTCTCTGGAATGTAATATTTATATACTATCATCCTCTCAGGAATGTAATATTTATACACTATCACCCTCTCAGGAATGTAATATTTATATACTATCACCCTCTCAGGAATGTAATATTTATATACTATCACCCTATGTTGTTGTTGTTTCCAGTTTCCCCGTGTCACGGGTCGTCAGCTGGTGGGGTCCCAGGAAACGAATCCATTCTGGCACTACACCGTAGCCGTTCGGTGGTATCCCCATTCCACGTTGCCGGTGAATGGGGAGACCATCGCTCGGCTCCAGCCCCGTCCGTCCGTGTCTATCGTAAGTCCGCTGCAGTCGGTCCATTTTGTCTTCGACTCGACGTTATAATGTTTTGCTTGTCAATATGCCGAACCGTGTCAGAGCAGGAAAGGGTAAATTTTGATATTGGTATTTTTGTTTTTTATTTATTTTTTATTTGATTTTTGTATATTTATGTAACGTATGTACATTTTTACATTGTTTGGTCTGTTTCCCCAGCTTGTTGAGTGGTCTATTTTTTTAAGTATATATATGCGGGCGGATGTGCTTACCCCGCCACGGACCTGTTTTGTTTGTTTTTCTTGTGCCTTAAAGGTGGTATTGTCCGTTTTAGGGCAAGCCCACCCGCTCACAGTTGCTGGGGGTGACAGTTTTTGTACCTGCAAGATTGTGCTAGTGGTTTATATTTTGTGTTTTTTTTTTGTTTTGTTTTTTGTTTATCTGTACATACAATATGTAACATAATAACATAAGGTGCCGGCCTACGCGGTCTCGGGCTTGAATTCGTATTTATTTTGTTAGTAAGTGACTTCTATCGCGGAGGATGTGCAAAGTAGGTCAATCCCTTTTTATGCATTTGCCGTTTTAAGTTAAGAAAAAGTGATGCCTTCCTCGACGTAGAATGCCGCACTCTGCGGGACCATAAGTGGGTCAGTCGCCATGTTTGCATATCATTTACACATCCTACGTGAAGGAAGGCACCATAGGAGGAAAGTGTATTCCTGCCTAGCCATTTGGAGGCCCGAGACAACGCTTGCCGATCTCGTTTGTGTTGTTGTCATTTTTGGGACAAGCCCATCCGCCCACAGTTGCTGGGAGGGACAATTTTTGTACCTGCAAGGTTGTGCTTGAAGATTATATTTGTGTTTTGTTTTTGTTTATTCTGTACATACAACATATAACATAGTAACATGGTGTGTTGGCTTCCGCCGTCTCGGGCCCAAATTCGTATTTATTTTAGTTAGTGGGTGACCTCTATCGCGGAGGATGTGGAAAGTAGGTCAATCCCCTTTTATGCTTTTTCGTTTGAAGTTAAAAAAAGGTGATGCCCTCCTCGACGCAGGATGTCGTATTCTGTGGGACAGTAGGAGAGTCATTTTGTGTCGCCATGTTTGCATATCACTATCGCATCCTACGTGTAGGAAGGCATCATAGTAGAAAAAAAAGTATTCTTGCCTAGCCGTTTGGGGACTCGAGACAACGTTTGCCAATCTCTTTAGTCAAAGTGGTTAGTGCAAATTGTTATATAATCATGTAGGTCGCATACAAGCGTCCGCCTGCGCACGTGCGCAGTCGAGCGCTCCTATGCGATCTTGTTTTTAATGTTTCATATTTACACAAATAAAAATGTTTGAAATCGCTTTTTGAGAAAACTCTTCTTCTTCTTCTTCTAACTCCAGGTTTTTTATCTCTCTTTTCTATACTATCCTCTCTACTGTATTCCTATCCTACAACTATCGCTATATCTACCTATCTAGTGTGGTTGTATATTGTTTTTGTTTCACATGGGTGGTTGTGTGTGTTAAAAGCCTTCCTTCAGGTCGCGCTAAGTCATGCCCTAGTTAGTTAGTTAATTGCCCTTGTCTGTATTGATATGTGGCCAACTTGACCGTCTGTCTTTATTACGGTCATGGCGCAATTTGCTGTTTTTGGTGATTTTTACGTTATGCGACAAGGGCAGTACGGAGGGCTGTATGATATACCGGGCGAGATGCGGTTTTTCAGTCGTGGTGGTATGCAAAAGGCCCTTTTGAGGGCCCCCAGGTCATTCCGTTTGGGTAACCTTATAATGTACATCCTTTATTCTCAGGAATGTAATATTTATATACTACCTTACTCAGAAAGAGTCACTTTTCTAGGATTATTTCCAAATTTAGCAATACGTGCATTGTATGATATTTCTGTGTTGGGACAACTCACTGGTGCTAATGAGTACCGCAGCCTTTGTTTTAAGCATGAATAACAAAATTATCAAACATTTACATCTGAAACATGACAGGAAAAAGGTCATTTTAGCACACGGGTGTTTGAGAGTCATTGATGAGGCCTAACTGACTGAAACTAGGTAGTCTTGAACAGAAAAAATATGTACACCCTGTACTTTTCACTTCTGTGGAATATTTATTGCTTCCAAAGGATAACTACGCATAGATAGAACATAATTAACTGATTAAAATAACAAAAAATACAACAATATAGCAAAATGAACACAACGTGTTGTTTTACTGAATTATTCAAAAGGTCTGTTATAATCTCCTGCAGGAATTCGCCAGACGTGTCATATTATTACTCCAGGTCTCCACAAATATTTACCAGAGATCTTGATTGATAAATCAGAATGCCAGCCTCAATTAGCCACCACGCATCAGTCTTGGCCCTCTCCTGGGATACGACTTTCCAATCATTGAGAAAGGACAATATTATAATAAATTCAGCTTACCAGGAAATAGTGCTTATCGTAGAGGCGAGCAACATAGGCTCTGGCGAGCCTGCGCATATGCGCAGGCTCGCCAGAGCCTATGCTGTTCGGGGACAAGTAGCAAATACCTTAAAGTAGCTTCCTGCAAGAGGTCATGTGACTAACCGCCATATTAGTTGCCCACGCATGCGCATTTACGAACTCAAATCGGTGAATTATGATCGCCATTTTTTATCACTCGTCGGCTCATATTTGCGTATAATGAAGACAAAACCAGGCTGTATACCCACTCCGTGACAGCACAGCCTTCTCTGTTGGCATGGAGAAGAATCGGGTCTACAGGAATCCATTAAGGACGTGGGAAAGACTCTGATCAGCCTATGTATATACGGAGGTTGATATGCGTCTTTGCTGTGCGTACATGTGTAAAGCACATTTTCTGATTATCGCTGTCTATTATATGCCCTAGATTGCAATACGATCTAACCGGACAAAATAGAAATAATCTAAGCATGACGTTAAAAAATGTCAGTCAACATGACAAGGGAGTGTCACAGTGTATCGAATTTAAATATGCTGACGTCAGCTTGAATGACGCCAGAAGATCTCTCTCATTACATGCGCATACCGTTACCAAGCCCGTGAATTCAACATCTCAGCAAATCCGATCTAAGATAAAGACTTGTGTTTGGAGGGTAACTGATGAGGTCGAATTGGCCGAAACTGACTAGTCTCATCATGTTAACAAGTCCGTGTAATGAATGCCCATCTAAACCCCACTTTATACAGAGAAAAGTCGGGAATACAGGGGTATACATGATTGTATTTATTTCTGCTCCAAAAATAGGCTGTGGGCACTCGTTAGAACCGCCTCAATGAGGCGGTTCTAACGGACACCCACAACTAATGTTTGCATATAAATAAGAAAAAAATCTGGGTTTTTGATCCGAAAAGTATCCTTTTAGGAGATGTGAAAAAATGCACTATATCACTCGCTCGGGTGTGTTATCGTAATGTGTTGCCAAAAAAAAAAAAAAAAAAAAAAAAGAAGACATTAGGAAAACAAGTCCGTAAGAAATAATGGCGTCCAGCATGGTGTCAGAAGATGATAAACATTAGGTAAAAATGATAACATCTTGATTATTTCTGCTTTCAACATAGATTGTTGGTGCTCGTTAGAACCGCCTCAACGAGGCGGTTCTAACGAGTACCCACAATCTTTGTTTTTTGGAGCAAAAATAAAGCAGAAAATGTATACCCCCGTAAACCCCACTTTTCTCTATATAAAGTGGGGTTTAGGGGGGTCTTCGTTTCACGATCTTGTTATCGTGATGCTTGCCCTGTACAATTTTCAGTTCTTTTGTGTATACGTTGCTTCCAAAGGAAAGTAACCCGGCAGGATAACACATCCGTGTCTCATAGTGAATATCCATGATAGTTTTCTTATTTATGCTACAAACATAGGTTGTGGGTCCTGGTCAGAACCGTCTCGTTCTAATGAGTACCCACAGCCTATGTCTTGGAGCAAAAATAAGAAAACTAATGTGTGCCCCCCCTAAACCCCAGTCGTCTATGTATATAAAATGGGGCTGGGTGGGGGTATTCGTTTAACCGATTTGTTCACGTGATGTGATATTTTTCTCTTTCTTATTTCTGCTATATATAGATTGTGGGTGCTCGTTAAAACCGCCCCATTGAAACGGTTCTAACAAACACCCACAATTTATAATTTTGAGAATAAATTATGATAATAATAATCATGAATACCCCTGTAAACCACAGATTTATCTACATAAAGTGGTGTTTGCATGGGTGTTAAATACACGGACCTTTAAACGCCATGCTTTCAGAGACTATATAACCATGCATGCCAACGGGATGTAGTTTTTAATGACAGATTCCCTCTGTCTATTCTTGCTGTGCTGCACGTTTAAAGTAATTCAGGCTTTTTCTTCCGGCTTTGACCGCCATAGAAATATGAGTCCGCACAAAATGTAGTCCGGTTTGGCGCAGTAATCAAAATTGTACAAGCGTATTAGTTATCCTGTAAGCGTAATACAAACTTTTGAAGCAGACGACTTTACGATTCAGCATTTCATATGCATCATGCGACGGGTTTGGCGAACGGACTGTATACCCAGATCAATGCGGCTCTGCTCCGGTTTTACACTGTTTTCTATCAGTGCTGTCAACATTTAATTCTTAAAGACCAGTCTGCTGTTGGACCAGATCAGCTGTACACAAGAATATTAATGGGGTTTCTTTCTGACTTTCGAGGTCAAGTTTAGGTCAGTTACAACTCAGGTCTATATTGACTTGGAGAAATTTAAAATAAAGGCTGCCCCTTTCAACCCTGGAATATGGTACAGATACTTAGTGTAGATATGTGATATAATTCTAGGTGCCATATATTTAGCAGAAAGGACGAGCACAACTTCAGTGATGGAAGAGTGCACTCCAGGAACCCAAGGCAATGCATAAATCAAAGCACTGACATCACTCATGCCGATTGTCTCTAAATGCAGGCTTGTCATGAACGGGAACTTGGACTGATTCGTTAAAACTTAAGATGTCAGTAACTAACGCAAACACGTGTAGAACAAGATCAGCACCGTGATGTGTGGCTTTTGAACTGAGTTTACATTGTTTGCCAGATCCAACACTTGATTCAAGTGCAGATTTTACAGATAACACTTACATGTACCCAACACTGACAAACGACGCGGCTATGTTTGGGTTGATTGTTTGGCATTCGACCCGAAGTTGATAATAAGAAAAGCGCTTCAGTGCTAATGTCTACGTGACTATCACTGACTTGTCAGAATAACTATTTGTCTTTTAGAAAATAGCCGCAGTGAGATCGGGGTATTCCATAAGACGGAAGAGGGTTATCCTGGAATCATAGGGTGAGCTTGGCAAACAGTGTAGACCAAGATCAGACGCTGCCGAACGCGTCTTCTTATCAAAATCTTCACTATTTGTTTGGAATTTCAGAGTTAAATGGAACAGTTTAAATCTCAGCCCAGGCCTATTACTCCAACCTACACCCCACACTCTCAGTGCTTTGATTCTGAAACCAAACGATTGCATGATTACAACACGCTTAGGCACCATGTCCTTAAGCTAAAAAGGTTAAATCAATCAACCGTTGCGTCTGGTTACCAGTCCGGCCACGTCGATCCTGTGCACCACCCTCACACCAGTGCGAATAGAAACCACATGTTCAGGATCAAACTTTTATGTGTAATGTAAGGGCGTGCGACATCTTACTATATACAGAAGACGCTAGTGGACGTCGACGTAGCGGAAGACCGACATCAGTACGTCAAGATCGATTCGACCGCCAGACGCATATGCGAAACAGATTTCCGCCGGCAGCTGCTGCACTGTACCTGTAGATAAACAAGGGATCTCAACTACCGACTAATAAGCACTGACACTGATCGTCGCCCTTATGCGATGCACGTTTGAGAGCTAGACGTCTCTGTCGTGACCAAAGTTAACGCATCGAGACAGTACGGAACACTTACGCTAGTGCATGAAATACGTAAATTGGCGTCTAAGGGACTGACATATGCGTTTCAGTGACAAATCGCACTTCAGCGTGAATCACGCCGGTTGTCGTTTCCGGGTGTTTCGACGTATAGGTGTAAGGTATGCCGAGGCGACGCGTGCGTAATAGAGAATGACATATCGGGTGAAATAAGCGTAATTGTGTGGCGAGCTATTGCGTGTAGTTAGCGAACGCAGCTTAGTGTCATTAAGAACATTCAAGATCATAGCTGAGACGTGGATTGAACAGCGAGACGTTACATCTGGATATCTTATCCAGCAGGATTACGAGCGAGCTCATAGTGCTGTTCTTACTCAAAAATGTCTTCAAGCCAATGGAATTCATGTACTGGACTAGCCAGCCTTTCTCCTCCGTTCTCTTTCCCATAGAGTATCTTTGGGTAGAGGTGTCCACAACCGACCAGACAAAAACTGTTACTTATGGACAGTAGCATTGTTAAAACTTGAATTTTAATGTTTGGTTTTGAAAACATAAATAGTTTCTTTAAAAAATTTGAAACATTGAATGGCGTTTCATAATACCGCCGGTCTATAGACATCTGCAAACATATCATATATTGGAATTTGCAGAACTACCTTTCTAAATTTTAAGCTCTTTTTAGAAAGGTTTTCCGTACGTTTTCACAGTGTGATGATTTTCTCATAGAATCTGTCATTTCAGTGCCTTTGGCGCTTTGATAATTTGAGCCGGCGCATGACAAAACCTACAATAAGACCGGAGCGACCAACAGAGACGCAAATCCAAATCAACCTGCGCACCCATCCACAATGACAAGACCTTTTGCTTATGTCTCCTTGCATAGATATTAGCTTATAGTAGGTACATGCGAACCAAAGAAGACTCTGATCAGACTGCGCGAATGCGCAGGCTGATCTGAGTTTTCGCTGGTCGCTCAAGCCTTCTTGTGCATTTTGTCATGCGCTGGCTCATTTGTAACGCGCATTTGCAATTTTGGAGCAGGAATAATAATATTTAACAGGAATTCCAGAGCCATTAAGACCATCACGGAAACACGCCTATATAATTTTGACCCCCCCCCCCCCTTTAAACCCCATTTTTCTATAGTAATATTGGGGTTCACCGGGGTTTGCATTATTTTTTCTTATTTCTGCACATTAACATAGATTGTGCGGCCTCCGCCCATCGGGGCTTGAAGAAATAGATTGGCTGCATGATGATTCCACGCAGAGCTGAAACCGACCGCTCACGAGTACTGGTAAACCGCTTAGAGGCTCTAAGCCTGCCCAGGTCAAGCGGTGCGAGTTTGGCCGTCCATTCTTATAAACCCTACTGGTTTCATTGGGTGACAGGGCTTGAGAAGTCATTTCATCTCAATGTAGGGTAAAAGTCCCACAAAATTGGAAGCAACGTCTCCAAAAATGATCACTATAGTGTTGACGGCGTACGCTAAACCTCAAATCAAATCAAACATGTTGTTGTATATATATAAGGCATTTTATCGCCGCCTATGATCTCCTGAACAAAACATAGATTGTGGGTACTTGGTAGAACCTAAGCGGTTCTAACGACTTCCCACAATCTATGTTTTGAGCAGAATCATGAAAAATACATTACGCAAACATGCCTATACAAATACATTACCACCTTTATCGCCGAAAAAATGGAAATTTTATGATGAAAAATTATGATTTTTTTCTTATTTCTGCTCAAAATATAGATTGTGTGCACTTGTTAGAACCGCCTCGATGAGGCGGTTCTAACGAGTACCCACAATCTATATTTTAGAGCAGAAATAAGAAAAATAAGATATACCCCCGGAAACCCCAGTTTTACTATATAAAAGTGGGGTTCAAGGGGGTCAACGTTATATAAGCGTGTTTTCGTGATGTCTTCTTTTTTATCCGAAAATTTTCTTTTTTGTTGGAAAAATTTTCAATATATTTGAATAGGCGTGTTCCTCTTTCTCCCCTGTCCCTCACTTTCATCTCCTCTACTTTCTCTTCTCTCTCTCTCTCTCTCTCTCTCTCTCTCTCTCTCTCTCTCTCTCTCTCTCTCTCTCTCTCTTCTGGGAAACGTCAAAAAATGACACTAAATGGTTGACGTGTCATTAAACCGCCACACAGTCAATCACTTAATTTATCTGGAGTACTTTTCCTCACATGTATTAATATGATAGAGCATTTTTCTCATTTATCATGTTTTCATGGCACTATGCGACTTGTGATATATTTCCATAAAAATCCATATTTTGCAATTATCGCAAAAAATGCACTCCAAACCATTACCGTTATTTGCAATCTGATACGAGCGTAGACGGTGTCATATTGCTTATGACTTTCAGCGACTTTGGAGACCAGCTCAAATAATACCTTTCAACCCTACACACTAGTACAGATAACTATACCGTGTAGATCCATAAGAGACGGCTCATTATGGATCTACACTGTTTGCTAGCATGTTAATAGTTTTATCTAATTTGACAAGTCCAAAATTCAATGTTCTAAGAGACCAGTTTAGAAACTCAGGCCTAAAAGGTTGCGATTCAGGGGGATTGATACACACTTTTAGGCGTGGGATAGTGGGTGGGGGAGTGGGAGGGTTGCGTCAAGTATTACCAAATCAGCATTACGAAAACACGCCCATGCAAATACATTGCCAATTTTTTTGCCAAAGATTAGAAATTATAAAATGAAAAATTGTCATATTTTTCTTATTTCTGCTCAAAACATAGATTGCGGGGACTCGATAGAACCGCCTCGGCGAGGTGGTTCTATCGAGTAACCACAATCTATGTTTTTGAGCAGAAATAAGAAAATAATGTATACCCCCTTAAACCCCAGTTTTACTACATGTAAATAAAAGTTGGGTATGAGGGGGGGGGTGCAAAATGATATATGCGTGTTCTCGTAATGTAATAGTTTTATCTATGCCATGTCCAAAATTCAAAGTTCCAAGAGACCAGTTTAGAAACTCAGGCCTAAAAGGTTGCGATTCAGGGGGATTGATACACACTTTCAGGCGTGGGATAGTGGGTGGGGGAGTGGGAGGGTTGCGTTAAGTATTACCAAATCAGCATTACGAAAACACGCCTATACAAATGCATTGCCAGTTTTTTGGCCAAAAATTAGAAATTTTAAGATGAAAAATTGTCATATTTTTCTTATTTCTGCTCAAAACATAGATTGTGGGTACTCGATAGAACCGCCTTGATTACAACCTATGTTTTTGAGCAGAAATAAGAAAAATAATGTATGCCCCTTTAAACCCCAGTTTTACTACATGTATATAAAAGTTGGGTATGAGGGGGGCAAAATGATATAGGCGTGTTCTCGTAATGTAATAGTTTTATCTAATCTGACATGTCCAAAATTCAATGTTCCTAGAGACCAGTTTAGAAACTCAGGCCTAAAAGGTTGCGATGCATGGGGATTGATACACACTTTCAGGCGTGGGATAGTTGGTGGGGGAGTGGGAGGGTTGCGTCAAATAATACCAAATCAGGTAAACACCTTCCATAATCCTAATCAATGGAGCTCATGTTTGCCCCGGAGAGAATTCATCCCTTTGAAGAATTAATGATAGATTCATTTTTTTCTGAGCGGTATAATCCACTGGAAAACAAACAGGGTGAAAATGATGAGATCAACTTCAAAATTCCTTAAAATATTAATTTACAAAACGTTCCCGCCTTCTGTTGCCTTCATCAGGTGTAATAAACAAGTATAAGGGAAATGACGTAAACGTCAAACATGGAAAGCAAGAGGAAGTTATAGAAATTGAATTCTTTGTATGACCATTTATCAGTTACCCCCAATATATATTGCATTGTAACGCACTGACCTGATAAAGATATGCTATCTCAGGACAAGAGAGCTTTATCACGTCAACGTGACATTGCACTTTTACGAATGAACCGGACTACTCGAAAAATGTCAAAAATGTTATTGTTACTTGGAAAATGGAAAAAAAATGCCTGCAAAAAGAAAAAAATATCATAGGAAAATATGGTCAGCTGATACTAAATATATCGACCGCTAGAATGCTCGGATGCACTGAGGATCATCAATAACTGATCGTAAATTGTTAATTTAAGAGTGTAGAAGGGGATAAACTGATTAATAGAATACCAGATTCGTGTCATTTGATATCAAGTTTATCAGGCTCGGGTTCGAGAACGCATGTAGAATCGCTCGGCAAGCCTCGCGATTCTACAAGCGTTCTCGAAGCCTTGCCTGATAAACTTGATATCAAAAGTATTCTCTATATATCCGTTCTCTTTTACTCAACAGATAATGGAACGGTTGTAGTACATCTGATTACTGGTGGTCAGTGAATATGACAGACGTTTAAAAAAACGTGTACTCAAAACTCTGTAGTGGGCAAAAATGTCACTTACTAGCGCTTAAACTGTTGATGTCTGAGCAGAAAAGTAAAACTGCGAACAAATTACAAATTAAACAGAACTTGGCGTCTCACATGTGACCCAAGCCAGGCTTGAAACACAGCGACGAGAGACCTAATGATTAAGAGCAAACGACCTTGTCCACTAGGCCACGGAGCCCGTAATGGAAGATGGGTTAACGCATATACATGTACGTCTGGGGTCCCCGATATAGGGGGTAAGGCCCTAAAGGTTCTAACGAATACCCACACTTTATGTTTTTGAACAGAAATATGAAAAATAGTGCATATCCCCGTTAACCCCAGTTTTAATGTATAAACGTGGCGTTTGAGGGATGGGGTTGGGGGCAAAATTACATAGACATGATTGCGTGATGGTTTCAGAAAACTCGAGATATCATGCAAGCTAGGTCTGAGGCTAGACATAAACGTTACAACATTGTAAAATTCCTATATTAAGACCACCTTTGGGACTGTTCAAAAGTGGTCTGTAAGATCACGTTTGAACAGTGGTCTGTAAGAGTCCCACGGTGTTCTCGTATTAGAGGACAATGTGTTAAGAACACACGAAGAAAGAAAAACTGAAACGTTGTAATAAGCTTTAAATGCAGAATTATTTTAATTTTAGGTGGTCTTAATAGTGGAATTTTTTCTCATTTAGGACAATTAAGGGAGTTGTTCCTTTTTATCTTGGAAATATTTGCTGTGTGTTCTAATTATAATCACCTCAAGAGGCTTCGTTGTTTGTTTGATTTGAGGTTTAATGGGCTGCAGGGCTTGCGATGTCATTTCATCTCAATGTCGGATAGAAGTTCCACAAAATTGGAAGCAACGTCTCCAGAATGACCTATACAGTGTTGACGGGGAAATTGGAAGCAACGTCTCCAGAATGACCTATACAGTGTTACGGGGACCGTCAACACTGTATAGGTCATTCTGGAGACGTTGCTTCAAATTTTGTGGAACTTTTATCCGACATTGAAATGTAATGACATCACAAGCCCTGTAGCCCATTGAAACCGATAGGGTTTATACGCATGGGCGGTCCGACTCGCACCGCTTGCCTGGGCAGGCTTAAATTCTCTAAGCGGTTTACCAGTACTCGTGTGCGGTCGGTTTCAGCTCTGCGTGGAAGCATCATGCAACCCATCTATTTCTTCAAGCCCCGATGGGCGGGCGCCGTTGTAGTTGTAATAAACTTTTAATTGCAGAATTATTCTTAATCTTGGATGGCCTTAATAGTGGAATTTTACTCATTTGAACAATTAAGGGAGTTGTTCCTTTTTATCTTGGAAATATTTGCTGTGTGTTCTCATTAGAACCGCCTCAAAAGACAAATTTTTTCTATACAGAGGTGTTCATTATTCGTTCTTGAGAGTGTGATGGACATACGGTCCAATATTCCCAAAAGCTAAATTAACCCTTTTTGTACCAAATTGAATCTCCCCATCCCCCCCCCCCCCGCCCTTACATATAACAGGAGTTCATTTAAAAATATAGGGGTGCCAGGTTGTGTTTTCATCAAAATTTATTTGGAAAATGACTGAACTTTTAGCAAACAACGGAGGCCCTGATCAGAAGCCGCATTCTGCGGCGTCTGATCTGGGCCTGCACTGTTTGCTCCGGTAACCGGTTTCCAGTCTGAAATGGGTTAAAGCCTTTTAAATGCCTTGGCCTATTTATTTTCCAGAGAAGTAATGAAATGTAAAAAGAAACATCAATAAGATGACAGATCAAGCAAGTTAATGGGGGAAAAGCTGGCTTAATGATGGTAAAACTGGCACTTGTTTTGCTGCAATTACTGACCGTTACTTCTTGACCAATCAATTATTGTTTCAAGCATGGGCAGTCTGTCAACCTACAACGTACACAGTTCAATATTCGCGTCAGTCTTCTTTGTACAAAACTGTATGCAGCAAAAGAAAAATAAAAGCACGCACCAGGGCCTGCCTGAGCGAAAGTCGCGTTACCTATAAAGCCCGCTTTATATCGAGAAATGAGGCCGCAAGAATCGTCACTGGGGCAACAAAACAGGTATCTATACATTCTTTCCTCTCTGATCTTGGCTGGGAATCACACGAAGCCCAAAGGCAAAAACATAAAACTTATGCTCTATTACAAAATGACGAATTTTCTTGCACCCGAATATCTTTCGTCATTGGTACCACCAACGGTAGGTAGTATAACAGCTTATCAGCTGCGAAATAATTCTAATTTACGGACCGTACGAGCCATCTCACAACTTTATTGTACACCTCTTCCAGCAATTACTCGTAGTTGGAAAGATTACTCTTAGTTGGAAAGACTTGTCAGATGATATGCAAAATTCACCATCAGCAGCAGCCTTCAAATACAAGATTAATTCTAATCTAAGAAACCCCCGTCGTATTTTGCGCTGGAAAAAGACTATGACAATCCCACCATGCAAGACTCAGACTTAATTGCAGCTCGCTACGCCATCATCTTTTTCAAAAAAACAATCAAGATAATTCCTTTTTGACTGTGGAGCTATCAAGAATACAAAACACTACCTCCTTGTCTGTGAACAGTACAGACATTTATGACAGGACTAAATAGTCACTGTCTCAATGATCTGCCAACCTTTTCTAAACATTTACCTTCATGGTAGTACTGGTTTCATTGAGCGACAGGGCTTGAGATATCATTTCATCTCAATGTCGGGTAAAAGTCCCACAAAATTGGAAGCAACGCCTCCAAAATGACCTTTACAGTGTTGACGGGGACGTTAAACCTCAAATCAAACAAAACAAAACCAGTCCCTAGCTCTATTCAAAGAGGTAAACTTAGTTACACAGTCATCAGCACCTTCAGTTGTCAAAATAATCGAATCGGGAAGGGCATTCCAATCACTAATGGTTCGGAGGAAGAACGATTCTTTATAAATGTCAGTTCTTGCAGTAAGGGTCTGAAACGCCAATGAGTGGTGATTTCTACAGTGCCTAGCTGGGGGGGGGGGGGGGGACAAGGGCATCTGTTTGAATGCTGGCAGCACCCTTTATACCTTTATATAAAAGGATGAGCCTACTGTCTTTCCTCCTCTCCTTGAGAGACTCCCATTTTAATTTTCCAAGTATTCCAGTCATGCTCCCAGTTTCAAAGCAGTAATTGCCTGTTACAAATCTAGCAGCTCTATTCTGAACTTTTTCAATTTCTTCGTTAAGGACCACTCCACTGGGGTCCCAGATACAACTACCATATTCCAAGATTGGGCGAACAAGACCTTTATATGCTGCCTCTTTTACATCCTGTGGGCACTGATGAAGATTTCGCCTCAGGAAACCAAGCGTTCTATTTGCCTAAGTACACATGTTGCTAATATGAGGATTCAATCTCAAGTTGTGTGTGATTGTCACACCAAGGTATTTGGTGGAGTCCACATTCTCGAGGACCGTTCCCTCTAAGGGGAAAGAAGCCTCAAGTTTATTAGATCTGTTCCTAGTTATCTGCATAATGTTGACTTTAACTGGCTGAAATCTCATGCCCCATTTTCGGGCCCAACATCCTAATCTAGCTATGTCATTCTAAGTTTCAGTGAGCCATCTGCATGGGAAGATCCCATGGCATTCAGTATAAAACGGATAAAGATCAACTATTAGAAGAACATAGGAAACTTGTATGGGTGTGAGAAGTGGATAGAAAAATCCTTCCCGACAACCATTGTCCGGTATCACGAGGCTATCTACCCCTCACGCCTATGTAAGTTTCTTTTACTTGCAAACCTTTCATTTCTTGCACACCAGATAAGGAAATCAATAGGATAGAAATTATGTTCTAACCCTGGTGTTCTTACCCAAAATCGAATATTATCGCGTGTTTGATAAATGCACTGGTTGCATGCGACCTCATATGCGCCGTTGTTAAGGTTGACGTCTCAGTAGGTTGCGTGACATCACTAAACATTCCTGTAGTGTCATCACAATAAGGTGAAAGTCGGTAACCGAAGTGACTGCAGCATTAAAACTCCGCGCTAAGAATTGGAAGGTATGCAAGAAAAGAATCCTATAATGGGTGTGAAGGTCGGATAGTAAAATCCGTCTCTCGGGATCACTGTCCGGCATCACTCGGCAAGCCTCGTCGGGACGTCGGTGGGGGGAATTTTTCCATCCACCCTTCACACCCATATACGATTCTTATATTCTTACCCTAATGGAGACACTTCAATCGTCGTCGTCCGCCATATTTTGATGGCAATAATGTTGTATTATGACGTCACTGTACGAGCAGTAACGCCAAACTTATCGACGGTGTATTCTTGTGCACATCAAACACGTGAAACTTTTCGATTTTCATCCTATCCCTTTTAGGATAACCGAGGTTGGATAAGAATTTTTATCCCAGGGATAACCCTTTTATAGAACATAGTTAAGCCAATGATTCCCTTATCTGGTGTGCAAGAAGATGGGTTTAAAGTAACTTAAAGAAACAAAAAAAAAATTTCTTCTCTTCCGTGCATGCACGTGATTCTTCTAATTTCATCACAACCTCAAGCATGCTTGTTTAAGTTCTGAAGCGAATTAATCTCAAACAATAATTTCATTCCGAGTTATATTGGAAACAAATAAAGTTTAATCAAAACCATATTGTTTCAGCATGAATTGAATTTTAAACAAACAAAATGCATTAGAGTCTTAATCCTTGAAGCCAAGATTAGTTCGCTGCATGCGGCACAGAACTGATAATATTGTTTACTCTGTCCTGCTGTTTGAGAACGCGAATGAATATGAAATACTGAGAAATGAAAGCAATGACCAGGTATCGATACAATTACATTTGTACCGCAAGGTATAGTAGTCGCAGATAAAATTGACTAGGCGGAGCTATTCGTGTGTTGTCAATATATGTCAAATTCGCTGAGTCCACCAGAAGATTCGGTAGAGTGCCTTTCGCATGCTTTCTGCAAGCAGACCAAACGTCCATATACGCCACAGCTTTGTTTGTGTTACAGTTTAATTCACACAATCGGAGGACTTGATTTACCCTTTTGTTAATAGAACATTCTAAAGGCGGATGTAAACGATAGCTCCGCCTAGTCAGTATTATCTGCGACTACTATAAAAGGGAAAGAAACACCGACATAAAATGACTTCCGAACTATAGTCGGAAAACCAAAAGGCGAGAATGGCCTAACCGCTATCCAAAATAAGAAAGATGTTAGAAATGCATATGTGCAAAGACGAACTACAACAATAATAAACCACAACAGAAGGACCGCCTTGGGACGGCCGGTAAGAAGATTTTACACGGGGGTGGGGGGCTTGAATCGTGGCTGGCCACAATCCTCGCATTTGGTTTTGTCGTGGTGTTGATTCAGTCAGAAAATTTCAGTCGGCATGAAAAATTTCTAACGCATCAGTGCAACATATCCGATTACATAAAAAGCAAACGACTACAGAGATGAAACAACCATGGGGACTCGACAGCATTGAATAACTGAAATACTGGACCAAAACAAAGAGGGCCCGACCAGAGACCAACTGGCATCACCTTAGTATGTCTTTAGGCTGGAGCCGTCATAGAATCTGAGGTACGATCCGCCGGCGAGCAATTTACAGATATATGCCTAGCGGCCCTTTTCTGGGACATTGGCAAACACACGCGTCTGATCTGGGTCTACACTGTTTGCTTTTTGTAAAATTTGCTACAAAGAAAAAAAAAAACTGACACCCCTAGCATTGGAAATGGCCAAAACACCAAACTTACTAGGCGGAATATTCCATTGGCACATATTGGTTAAAGATAAATGGGGAAGCAAAGTTGTCAACCGTGCTTGTGTTACATTCGTTTTGTTCTCATCTAAACCCTTAAAGCCGTATGGCACACTTGGCAGTGCTGATCGCTACGTGTCCTTACGTAAAATTGGAAATCGATTTGGTCTCTCGTCGGCTTAGGTGGGACTGCAGGAGTGCGCTGTGCCAGGGCTCGAATTCCTTACCGACGCGTATTTTTAAAATATTCTGCGATCCCTTAATACAAAAAAGACACAAAAGAAAGTACATGTATACATGCAAGTCATTGCAGCTAGTTTCAGCCTAACAGACATCACCAATGACACTTTAAAATATGTTTACGACATAATTTGAAATAAAATATGTTTAAACCAATGACACTTTGGTATTAACCGCTAAGTCATCACTATTTCGGTCAAATCGAGCAAGGCAGTTTACCTAACCATACGTTCCTGGGCAGGCTTCTTCTGTCGCAGTTTATTTTTGTTATAGTTCATCTTTTTTTGGTTTTGGTTTTACTTTTCTTTTCAAGATTATTTTACTCATATCGAGCCGATCGTTAATCAGAGGTGAGCGAAAACCGGAGTACCCGGAGAAAAACCACCTGACCTTCCGTTGCAGAACTTGGCGTCTCAAATGTGACCAGAGCCAGGCTCGAACAACAGCGGTGAGAGACCTAAGGATTAAGAGTCAGCGCTCTTATCCACTCGGCCACGGAGGCCCGTTATATAGTTTGTCTTTGAATGTGTGTATCGCATATATCTTTTTTTGTTTTAGATAGCCAATTGGCCGTTTTGTGGGAAAGGAACGGCTTTTTTGGCTTTCCGCTATTGACGTTTCCATTAGGGTCTAGTTTTTTAATATTTGTGTTTTTTTCTCTTTGGTGTCTCTGATGGGAGGTGTGGGTTAATTGTATCGATCTCTGATCATTGACTTCACTTCTATTTTTATACATAAGCGGTTAACCAGTGCATAAAATGAGGTTTTCGACCCAGCAGGTATCGAACCAGCGACCTGATCATCATTTATGCGCGCATCCGAATGTAAATGCACTGTAAAACAGTAAGCATTTGAAAGCAAATAAAACACACAACTGAAACCCGTAGTACACGTGTCGTTTTTTTTCTAGTCAGTCTAGCTAGTTTCGGCCAGTAAAATCTTTTCAGTGACCTTAAAACATTTTCAAACTTCCGAAGTGGAATCAATAATGCCAAAGGACTTGAAAATATAACCAACACTATTGTGAAGGGCAGGGAGACTTATTACGGTCGCCACGCCATTCCTTAATACCTACACCGGTGTAGTGAAGTGAAATAAAGTTAAATGCTCTGCAAAATTGAAATCGTTTGGAAGCAACAATAATAACATAGAACTAACACCATACAGTTTACAAGTTTTTCTCGGTCAAACTAGCAAGGTTTGGCAAAAAAGTCTTCTCAGTGACCTTCAGATATTTCAAACATTACGATAACACACCCGTGGCCATTTTTCTGATGAAAATCCGTGATATTATTCTTATAAATGCTGCAAACATAGGTTGGGATGCTCATTAGAACCGCCTCATTGAGGCGGTTCTAACAAGTACCCTCAACCTATGTCTTGGAGAGAATCTAAAAAAATATTGTATACCCCCGTAAACCCCAGTTTTCTCTTTATAAAGTGAGGTTTAGGGAGTGGGGTATTCATTTCACGAACTTGTTTACGTGATAATTCGTGTTGACGGGGACGTTAAACCTCAAATCAAACAAATTTCAAAATTCCGCAGTGGAATGAATGATACAAAACAAAAGAACAAGGAAATATAACCCACACAATGATGAAGGACAGAGAGACTCATTGCCTTCACTTCTATTTTGTGACGGCCTCCACACACTCCCTTCAGCTTTGGTGAAGTTAATTGTTCTGTAAAATGACAATCCCTTAGAAGAATGAACAACAGCGCCGCCTTTATGAGCAGAATAACCTATGTTTGCAACAGAATGAATATATATACCCAGTCAAAAATTCCTATACATAAAATTGCTTCTGTTACCATAGTTAACACAAATGAAATCTACACACAATGTGTTTTGTTTGGGTTAGAGGACTCATGTTTCCATGCAAAACCCGAACTGTTTTTGTTTAATTTTACAAATCCACTCAATTTCAATATTTCGGTCTGTGGCCTTCTTCAGAAAAACTGAATTACACAGAAAACTACAGCGCTAAAGTCCCATTTATTTCAACGGAAATTGAGTGGATATGTAAAATCAATCACATTTTCCTTCCCTCCGGAAGACTTTATTCACGGTGTTTTTGTTTATGTAGAATCGCCGTCGTGGGCTATTAATTAAAAAAAGCCACGATTTAATATCATTAAAATTATACTTAGCACAAGATTCCTAAAATGTGATCCATGTAACATTTCATTAGATACCCTATATGACTATTTACAATTAAAATGGAACTAAATGCTAAGAGAAACAGGCGATCACGTATAGGCCTCCGATTTTTTTTATAATTTTTTTTTTGTGGTTAGGAGCAAAATGCTGAAACTCCATAGAAAATCGCATTTGGTAGTGCTAAATGTACATGAGTTGTTCTACATTAATTTCCATCATAGTAAACAGCAATGGTGATAACAAAGCGCCTTTTAAAGAAATTGCAAAAACATTGACTAACAGGTAAAGAAAAAACAACAGTTTGAAAATTGCTATATTTTTAATTCAAAGGGAGATAATCTGAGAATTTTACAAATTGATTGTAGTGCAAGATCATGAGATGTTGTAAAGGTAAATTGAGTACCCATGTTCGATGGATATGATCTTTCATCTAAGGCACAAAACGATCATCTGCGCAAGCGCAATGACAATATTCTTGCAAACCTTTCTGGGCACCTATTAAAAGACAACTCTTGAGCAGAAAAGTAGGGGCAAATGCAATATTTGAGCATTCTAGAGCTAAACGTCCGATTGATTGATTTGAGATAAACGACACGATGAAAGGGACAAAAAGAGAAAGAGATAGTAGATTAGATGAAAGTGAGGGACAGAGAAGAATGAGGAAAATGAATGGAAGTGTAGAAACAGAAAAAGTAACATACTATCCTCTACCCTTACCTGCTGCAAGGACAGCAGGTCTTGTCCAACCGTAAGACAATATCAGTTGGACGCCCCAGTGATGCAAGATACAAATCACCTTTGCCTCACTCAGCCACCAGTCCGATTCACATATCTACAGTCATCGGATAGCTACTGCGATTTACCCGGAAGCTGGTATAGTTACTTTTTGACCGAGTCATTATAACCACAGTTTTACCATATACAAGTAGAATTTAAGGGGGACAAAATTATATAGGCGTGTTTTTGATGTGATGAGATCGAGACATAAAATTATGCACTGTCATATGAGCGTGATTTTCCACTACCAAATGGTCTGTCTTAGCAATAATCAAAGATTATATCTCCGGGTTATCGATTTCCACAAGCTTGACAATGTTTGCAATTAGTTAATGAGAGTCTAAACTAACAAAATCAAATAAAGATAAGACAGGCCAATAACTTTGCAGTGTTTTAATGATGATTTAAGGCTATTCAAGTGGCTGCTTATTGTTGATCTAATTCCAAACAAGAGATAATCAATTTCAGTAATAATCAACGATTGCGGCTGTGTTTTCGAAGTCCAGTATTTTCGATCCGCATGTGTGGTGCAGTTTATTATCCGATCACAAAGAAACAAAATATTAAAATACATTTGAAGTTAAT
Source organism: Lucinisca nassula (assembly GCA_963580285.1). Lineage (NCBI taxonomy): Eukaryota > Metazoa > Mollusca > Bivalvia > Lucinida > Lucinidae > Lucinisca > Lucinisca nassula. Next base: position 72,607,073 of record OY757011.1, on the reverse strand, counting down.
TGATGAGGCCTCAATGGCCGAAACTAATAAGTCTAACCAAATAAAAAGCAAGCTTGAACACTCTACAATTTTCTTAAGGCTATATTAACGTTCGCCACAGCTGGCGTTAAGGGAATGTGTGGCGACCGTAAAGTCTCCCTGTACTTCGCCATAGTAAACATAATATTTTCTAGCCGTTTGGGATCATTGATTTCACTGTGGAATTTTGATATTATTTGAGGGTCAATGATGAAGCCGATTGGCCGAAAATAGCTCGTCTGACCGAGAAAATTTTGTACACTCTACAAGTTTCAGTTCTGTTGTGTTTTCCGTGCTTCAAATGTATGACCTTTTTAGAACATATGAGCCGAGGCACCGCATTTCCAACAATTTACATGTGCGCACAGCAAAGATCAGATCAGATCAGTCTTCGTTGTGCCCTCTAAGGATAGCTAAGGACCGAGTGCACCTTCATGCAGCAAAAGAAGTCTCTGGTCAGACTAAATGGATGCGCAGGATGATCTGATTCTTTGCTAGGTGCACATGTAAATTGTAGGGAATGCTTTGCTCCGACTCATATTATATTGCGCTAAAGCTTGTGGCAAGGGAGCGTGTGGCGACCGTCGAACATCTTCCTGTCGTTCATCATAGTGTAGTTTATATCTTCTTGTGCTTTAGAATAGTCTGTTAACAAAGTGATGAACCACGTAACCGATTTGATACAGTAAAATACCTATATCAAGACCACTTTGGGGCTGTTCAAAAGTGGTCTTAAAGACCACATTTGAACAGTCCTAAATGTGGTCTCTTATTAGGAGACACCGGATGTAGAAAATGCATAGAAAGAAAAACTGAAACCTTCCCAATAAGCTTTTAAAAGCAGATTTAGTCTTAATTGTCGGTGGTCTTAAAAGCGGAATTTTTACCGTACTTCAACTGTAAAACAAACATAGGTATAGTGTATAGTAGTCGCAGATAAGGCTTGCAGGTGTGGGTAAATTGTATCGACTCCTGATCAATGCCTTCACTTCTGTTAGCAGGGCGGTGCGCTTCAGGTGTTGTCTAAATTTGTCACATTCGCCACACAAAAACAGTAGTGTGCCTTTCGAATGCTTTTTACAAGTGGACCACCAAAGCTTTGTTTGTGCTACAGTTAGATTTTGTTTACCTTTTTGTTAATAGAGTATTCCAAAGACAGATGCAAACGATAGATCCGTCCGGCCTGTTTTCTAGCGAAAGAATGTGCAATGTACTGGTTAACCGCTTACGTATAAGCCTGCCTAGGAAAAGTGTGGACAGGTAAACTGACCGGCTCCAAATGACCTAAAATAGTGTTGACTGGGCCGTTAAACCCAAATACAAACAAACAAAGAAGATCCGTCCTGCCAATAATCTGCGATTACCATATATGGACACTAAATCCGCTTGCAGCTTGCAACAAGCATACTTAAGGCACTCTACCGAATTTTTGTGGACAAGAATATCGGTGAAACCAATGTATGCTCCCCGAACGTGCAATAGTTAAAGAGCGGTATACTGTGTATACTTACTGTACTTCAAAATGGAGTATAACAAAACCGGTCCGTGGACAGATTAGCTTGCCTGATGGCACTGTCATACAAACATCAGCAACACAAAAGTCGGCATAAATGAAAGGAAGTGTCTTCAGGTACGATACCATACCCCAAGACCCTGGGTGGTAGTTTAGCTATATTAATTGGGTAAAACTGTTTAATACAAATTATTGAAAACTTACTCTCGTACACAGAGGCAATCCTCATAGGACTGTCTCCAGGTATGGTTCCGTATTGGGTGCCTTTACATGCATATAAAATATCAGACGGGTTCGAAAAGGATATTAAAACCATCAGAAAATGTAGACGCTAGATCGATGACAAAATTTATCTAAAAATAGCAGCAGTGAACTTGACCTTGAGCCCAGGATCCTGAAAGTCAAACTTGTTCGAGATATTATCATACTCAAAATTTGTGTGAAGTTATATCAAAATCCATCAGCAAATGACGACGCTACAGCGATGACAAAGTTGTTTTTTACCTAAAAAATAGCCGCAGTGACCTTGACCTTGAGCCCAGGACCATGAAAGTCAAACTTGCTCGAGATAGTATCATACCCAACATCTGTGTGAAATTATATTAAAATCCAACAATAAATGTACGCACTAGAGCGATGACAAAGTTTTTTCTTAAAATAGCAACACTGACCTTTACCTTGAGCCCAGGATCCTGAAAGTCGAACTTGCTCGAGATATTATTACACCCAACATTTGTGTGAAGTTATATTAAAATCCGTCAGCAAATGACGACGCTAGAGCGATGACAAAGTTTTTTTTTTATAAAAACAGCCGCAGTGACCTTGACCTTGAGCCCAGGACCCTGAAAGTCAAACTTGCTCGAGATATTATCATACCTAACATTTGTGTGAAATTATATTAAAATCCATCAATAAATATAGGCACTAGAGCGATGACAAAGTTTTTTTTTCTAAAAATAACCACAGTGACCTTGACCCCAGGACTCTGAAAGTTGAACATGCTCGAGATATTATTATACCCAAAATTTGTGTGAAGCTATATTAAAATCCATCAGCAAATGACGACGCTAGAGCGATGACAAAGTTTTTTTTTCTTCTAAAAATGGCCGTAGTGACCTTGACCTTGCGCCCAGGACCAGGAAAGTTGAACTTGCTCGAGATAATTTTATAATCAACATTTGTGTGAAATTATATTAAAATCCATCAACAAATGTAGGCACCAGAGCGAAAACAAAGTTTTTCTAAAAATAACCACAGTCACTTTGACCTTGAGCCCAGGACCTGAAAGTCAAACATGCTTAAGATATTATCATACCTAACATTTGTGTGAAGTTATGTTGAAATCCATCAGTAAATGTAGGCACCAGAGTGATGATCGGCCCCACCCATCGGGGCTTGAAGAAATAGATGGGCTGCATGATGCTTCCACGCAGAGCTGAAACCGACCCGCACACGAGTACTGCTAAACCGCTTAGAGGATCTAAGCCTGCCCAGGCAAAGCGGTGCGAGTCGGCCCGTCCATGCTTATAAACCTTGTTGGTTTCATTGAGCGGCAGGGCTTTAGATGTCATTTCATCTCAAGGTCGGGTAAAAGTCCCACAAAATTTGAAGCAACGTAACCAGAATGACCTTTACAGTGTTGACGGGGACGTTTAACCTCAAATCAAACAAACAAACCAGAGTAATGACAAAGTTTTTCTAAAATAGCCACAGTGACCTTACACTGCAGCGTTAAACAAATTACCATAACTCTGTGACAAATCATCTAACCAGATAGCACGGATAATATGCGCATCCCCTATTGCTGCTTAAGATTCCATTAAAGTTTCGTTGAATGTCTGCAAGTAGTTGCTGAGAATTCGCGTGGACACGAACAGTACCCTATATATTCATGCATACTACATCAAAGGGCCATAACTATTGGAAAATCATCGAACCAAAACACGCAGGTGATATGCGCATCCACCTTCGATGCTTAATATTCCCATGAGGTTTCATTGAAATCCGACAAGTAGTTTCTTAGAATTCGCGTGGACAAGTGCCGGACGGATGTACGGACGAAGCGGCGACTATATGCTCCCCCGAAATTCTTCGGGGAGCATAATAAATTGACAACACCTGGACTGCCCCGCACTTCCTAACGCATTTACAACAACTATGCCTGAAATAATGTTGAAATGCGGCTGGCTCAGTAAGAGAAACTTGATATGATAGCATTGAACTGCAGCGTGCACTTCATCTGAGCCCCGCCAAGCGAATTTGGGTCTTCGAGCTTTCCGTCATGACAAAATTTAACTGCGCATGCCCAGCCATTCAGAGGGGCCAGGGATATGGCTTTCTGTCTGAAGGTTCCTCTTGATTCACTGCTTGTATGAGCGAGCAGCGAATGTTCTGGCGAGACTGCGCGGATGCGCAGCTTCGCCTGAACCTTCGCTGCTCGCATAGACGATAAGTACCAAAATCGCTTGACGGGGCCCATCTAATTCGAATCTGATTGAGTGCATGCAATAATGAATAGGATATTAAAAGCCTTGTGAATTTCAATAACCTTCTGCAAATAACGTTTCACAGAAAGTAATAGAAGTATAATGTTACCGTGATTCGCTCATTATCAGTCAATTGCAGAGCAAATAAATTATTAAATGAAGGCAGAAATAAATATCTCTGTTAAAACCTGTCTTTGATCATTCCGTTACAGTGTTTACAACAAATTGTAACATTATGTGACATTCTGTTTTTATGATTAAGAAGTCAGTTTTGCATCTATTGTGCAGTAACGAAAGAAGTGCTTTTAACTTCCGGAGAACATGAAAATTACACATTATGGTCATGCCTTCGTTAACCTTTATACTTGACAAATTGGTATTTGATTTGGTACTTAGTTATTATGACAAAGTGTGGAAAAGCACATGGGTCCGAATTGTGTTCCACCTGTTAATGCATTGTTTTTGTTCTGTTATGAAAAGCAATCTTAAGTTATTGAAGCTTTCAGCTAAATGCCTGTATACTACAATTTATGACATATTGATAATACTTATTTCGCAAGATCCTTCAGTCAAATTTACCCATCAGAACTTCCATTAAATACGTCTATATACATGTATTGTGGGGATTTATTTAATATTGGCATCATCAATTTCGCTAGATCCTTCAGTCAGAACTTCCCTTAAATACGTCTAAATATTTCGGCGATTTATTAAATATTGACAGCACCTACTACGCATGACCCTTCAGTCAATTTTACCCTAGCTTACATTAAATAAAGCAAATTCTTCTGATACCGAAGCAACGTTTTTTGTCTACTCTACACTTGTAAGTGGGTTTATTTCAAGCAGAATTTATGGTGAGCGTGATAACTTTGATTTTGAGTTTGTAAATTGTCCAAACATGCTTGGGTATTATACTCATTCAGCATCCTACGTTGTTTATAGATCACGACTAATTCATTTAGTCATTTTACAAACTTAACGGGATAGAAAAGCTGCAAGCGGTTATCTATTAGTGGATTAAATATGCAAATTAGCAAGATAAGCCCCGCAACGTTAGTTATTGTGTCGCGTTTACCAGTGGCAAAATAATGACATTTTTGTAAAGAAAATCGTGGATAAAATGCGTTTTAAATGTTATGTTAAAAAGAATCTTGCATTTTGCTAATGTATTATTGAATTTTTTAAACTCGCTGAGGTAAAGGCACATAACTGCTCGGCGAAGCCTCGCGTTTTATCCCCTTTCCTTAACTCATTTAATAAATTCACTATTACATGAACACATGCTCTATATATCTCACTAATTCAAAATAAATCGTCGACTGAGTCATAATAAATGAGCACCGATGTTTGAGCCATATGTATGCGTAGAAGACCTTCTCTTCACGTCGTAGGTGGACCTTTTTGTTTTTCTTACTTTCTTTCAAGATGCAATCTGTCTAATAATAAACACATGTAGTGGTATGAAAAATACACCAGCATTTGCAAACACTGATAAGTGGATGAATGCTCAACCAAATGGTTAGGGCTGAAACAATAGTTCCTTACATCGTGCATTGCTTAAACTGTAGCAACAAAACCGACCGATTTTACTGAAAAATAGAAGTGGAGGCAATGATCAGGAATCGATACAATCAACCCACAGCTCCCATCAGAGACACCAAAGGGAAAGAAGCACAAACATGAAACAACAGACCCTAATTGAAACATCAATAGCAGAAAGCCAAAAGGACAGTTACTTTCCCACAAAATGGCCAATAGGCTATCTAAAACAAAATAATATAAGCGACACAAACACCCAAAGACAAACCATAACAAAAATAAACCGCGACAGAAGAACCGCCTTGGAACGGTCAGCGGAAACGAATTCCACTGTGTGTGTGTTGGGGGGGGGGCTTTAATCGATTTTAAGTGGCCACAATCCTCGCCCTTATTTTCGTCGCGATTTAGACAAATAATTTGTTCAGTCCACATGAAGGCATGATGACTAAATCATAAGAGTGCCAGTCCCAAAAGTGACTGACTGCGTTGTCTTAATCAGACAATTCAAGTGTATGCCAGGTATACATGAAAAAGTGCCGTTGTTCCTAACAACAGCCATCGTGGCTTAGTGATCAAAGGCGCTGTCTCTTGGTTCGCACATCGCTGGGCCACGTGAGACGCGAAGGAATGCTTTGTTTGTTTGATTTAAGGTTTAACGTCCCGTCAACACTGTATAGGTCATTTTGGAGACGTTTCTTCCAGTTTTGTGGGACTTTTACCCGACATTGAGATGAAATAGGGAATGCAGGTTTTCAGGAACCCAGAAATCGTGAAAGTGTCATATGTGAGACGTTAAGTTCTGCATCGGGACGTCTGTATCTGTTGTTTTCGGGTGATAAGTCAAGGAAAGAGTCCTGAAAAAAGTACTTAATCCCCAAAACAAACGAAAAAAAAATCAACGTTCAGTGAAAGAGGGGATGAGGGTTTGGATCCCGTAAAGCTAACTTAAACCCAATAGTAATTTTTACTTACCGTTCCAAGTCGGTGCTTTTGTTGTGGTTCATTCAAGTTTTGTGTTGACGGTTCTGATTCTTTCCATAACAACATGTTGTTACGTTGATGATTCTGATTGTTCCTCTTTTTGGTTGTGTTCATTTTTAGATAACCTTTGTCCTTCCAGTTTAATGTTTGTCATGGTGGGCATTCATATTCTTTTCCTCCATTATGTATATTGCTCCTTTTTATTTACGAGGTTTGAACCAAACACACGGACCAAACAAATACTTGTTTAGACGACAGTGAGGGTGAGGTTGGCATCCCGTTAAGTTAAACCCACCAGTATTTTACTGACCGTTCCAAGTCGGTGCTTTTGCTGTGTTTCCTTCATGTTTTGTGTTGGTGGTTCTGATTCTTTCCCTAATCTTAAATGTCGTTACGTTGATGATTCTGATTCTGTCCCCTTTTTGGTTGTTCAGTTTTAGTTATGTTTGTCATGTTGGTGATTCTGACACCCACCCACCTCCCACTTATGTATATTTCTCCTTTTTAGTTAGGTTTAGATATTCTGAGTCACCACCTGTTTGGGAAAGAGCTGCTGACTCGGTTTAACTGTTGTCCACTTTGTTTACTGTCGTCACTCCATGATTCGACTTCTTTCCCTGGTGGTATTGTGGGAAGAATTTGGGATCTGATTGTATCAGTTCCAGATCGTTTCTCTTTTTAATTTCAATTATCTGATATCGGGTAATATGGTGTTTTCAACGCTCTATCTACTAGAAGCTAGATTTCAATTCACAAATCAGACATTTCGAGCAAAAGAGTTTTCCGCATCCTACTTGCGATTATCGCACGAGTCGTAATTTCTATATTGAATCAATATTTTGCAATTCTCATGAAAATTATACCTCGGGCATGCCGTTATTATTGACAATCTGATATTTATTATATGCATTTCTCCTAACTATTTCCTATGGCCTTGAGGATGCAAATGCATATGTGCCAGCGCACGACAAACGCTACAATAAGACCGGTGCGATCAACAAAGACTCTGATCCGCCTGCACATACACCCAGTATGTCAAGTTTTCACATAGGCCTTTCCGCTAACATGCTAAAAAGTAGGATCGATAGGCCGAAAAAAACTTTTTATTGTTTTGTCAACTTTTTATTTGCTGTGTAAAGAACAAACACCATGAAAAGGGTTAAATTTAACTTAGTAAGAAAAGGTCACACATTCAAATAATGAGTTTATGAGGACCAATGGGCAAAAAGAATAGGACTGTAAGTATTAGGTTTGCTATTTTGACAGTTTAGTGAATTACAATCGAAAGTGCTAGAGAAAATTAAGGTCGGTAGTTTTTTTTTCTGAGAAGTGAAGGCAATGATCAGGAATCAATACATTTAACCCGCAGCTCCTATTAGAGACATTTAGGGAAAGAAACACAATCATGAAACACCTAAACCCTAATGGAAACATCACTAGCGGAAAGTCAAAAGTCCCACAAAATGACTCCCACTCAAAGACAAGCCATAACAAAAATAAACCACGGCAGAAGAATCACCTTGGAACGGTCAGTGAAACGAATAATAACTGTAGGGTAGGCACAAAAATTCAGGGTCGGTGGTGTTTCTGTTTAAGGCCCATACAGACAGCGAAGACTTCGCTGATCGCATAAGTCGTATTGTTAGTTTTGTCATGCGCTCGGCGCTCGCTCATATATATGTGTTTGATAAGTGGAATAAGTACCTAATATACTGCAATATATTACGGCTATTTATTAAATATTGACAATACCTACTTCACTTGATCCTTCAGTCAAATTTACCCTTCAGAGAAATATAGTCAATAAGTTCACATGTTTGCTCTGTTAAAGTCCTGGCGTCAGTACCACCCGGCTAAAATAACCTGAATATGTTGTTTAAAGTTTCCCCCTGTCGCGGGTCGTAGGCTAGTGTAGACAGTAGGTTCCAGAAAACTAATCCATTCCGGCACAACTACGTAGCCGTGCGATTGCCTTCTCATTCCCTGATGTCGGGGGATGGGGAAGGTCATCGATTGGCCCCAGCCCTAACCTGAATACTTAAAATGGATTGAATATAAATAAATATCAGTCATGAATCAGCCAATCATTATGTTCCATTCATCTGTTACTTGTCAACTATTACATATACGACAATGTGAACAGTTTGACAGCTGGAGCTCATCTGGCACTGACTGGATTCATCCTCTTTATTTAGTCTTGGTCTGTCTTTGATTTAATTTTGGCAGAAGAGAAGAAAACCAAACCAGATCTGTCGAAGGATCTTTCAATAGCACCACTGCAGCACCATTAGAGGAGAAAGGCGTTTTAAGTACCTCAAAACAAAGGGTCATCCATTATTTTTGTGTTCTTTTTAAAGGGATATAAGCTAATTGAAAAAGAAAGGACAATATATTCAAAATAATATATTCTTGTCCATTCTATGTGCCAGACACTGCCAAGAATGGATAACACCACAAGACCATGTAATGGACAACCTGGTAAATCCCAACTGAATTAGAGAAATTTGGGTATACATTGTTTCCCTTTTTTTGGGCTCAAAACATAGATGTGGGTAAGCGGTAGAACCGCCTCTGAGGCGGTTCTAACTAGAACCCATAAGCTATGTTTGGACTACCAATAAGAAAAAACGGTAGTTCTGGAGATGAAATACGCAATTTTAGAACATAGATGTGATATCGCAATGAATCTGTAAGATTTCATAAAGCAGTCAGTGTCTGTACATGATTATAAAACAATTAAGTGAAGCGATTCACGAAGCAGACAAAGCGGGTAGTATTTGAAAGCGTACACTGAAAATCCGCTCTTAAGACCATCTAAATCCCTAAGACTCATTCCGCTTTAAAAAGCTCATTTAGAAGGGTGCAGTTATTCTTTCTACGTGATTTCTGCACACAATGTCCACATGGCAGGGACCACCTTTAGGACTGTTCAAATGTGGTCTCAAAGACCACTTTTGAACAATCCCAAAGGTGGTCTTAATATAGGAATTTTACTGTATATCTAAAATCGAAGGGTTTTCAAGAGTATATGGCCACAGTTTTTCTTTTGCTTCAGGTACTGATCTCTTCTGCAACAAGGTCTATTGGAACCCGAATTTTATCAGAAAAATATATAACTGCAATGACTTTAAGCATCCAATGTTGTAGAATCATCCTTCAATAAAAAGATTGGGTACAACATAAATTTTATACGGCAGACTTCATGCATACAGTTGACAACTTTGCTTTCCTCTTTGGTTGCACGCCAGTGGGTCAGGCCTCAGATTCTATGACAGTTCCAGCGTAAAGGCTTACACATAGATGTTGCACTGACGTGGTAGAAGGCATTCATGCGGACTGAACGTACTATTTGTCTAAATCGCGACGGAAATAAGGGCGAGGATTGTCGTCACGTAAAATCGATTTAAGCCCCCCGCCCCCCCCCCCCCCCCCCCACACACACACACCAGTGAAATGCGTTTCACTGACCGTGTTCTTCTGTCGTGGTTTATTTTTGTCATTTCGATATCACACCCGTGCGACAAAGTGCATTTTTTTCCCATCTCAAAAATGGCTACTTTTCTGATAAAATTATGTGATATTTTTGTTATTTATACTGCAAACATAGGTTGTTAGTGCTCGTTAGAACCGCCTCATCGAGGCGGTTCTAACGAGTACCGACAACCTAAGTTTTGGAGCAAAAATAAGAAAAATAATGTATACCCCGTAAAACCCCATTTCAGTCAATATAAAGATGGGTTTAAGAGGGTTTTCATTTCACGGACTTGTTCACGTGATGCATTGCTTGTCTTTGTGTGTGTGTGTCGCTTATATTATTTTGTTTTGGATAGCCAATTGGCCATTTTGTGGGAAAGTAACTGTCCCTTTGGCTTTCCGCTATTGATGTTTCCATTAGGGTCTAGTTATTTCATGTTTGTATTTCTTTCCCTTTGGTCTCACTGCTGGGAGCTGTGGGTTAATTACATCGATTCCTGATCATTACCTTTACTAATTTTTTCAAGCGTATACGGTCACATTTCAGGTACTGGTTTGCAAATGAGACCAGGTTTTGAATTTCAATACAAGTGGTTCTCAATGCGTCTGTTGACTTTAACTGTGACTCGGAACTCATTTATTGCGTATTCAGAGATTTAGGGATATAGTCGTGATCGGCGATGTAATTGAGCAAATGCAATCTGTTCTCGTGCATCTGATATTTGTTTAATCCATTTTGAGCTAAATATAATCTTCCACACTAGATAGAGCAGGAGTATATGATTGCACGACCCGCAGAAAAAGCGATCGACTGAAGTCGGTTGATTTTCTAGAGTGCCCTAAAATCACCGTGTCATTCTGTCATTCTGTCAGTCTGTCTGTCCGTCCGTAACCCGTTAGTGAAAATTGGCGATAGTGACTTAACCGCTTGGAATATCTAAACAATTTTTGGCATACTGATAGATACCAATGAACTTGCGAAATATTACATTCCATTTAGTATAGCCTCGCCCAGGCGAAAAATGTGAAAATTTTCGAACTGCTTCTCCTCGGAAACCGTTAAGCCGATTGAAGTCAAATTTCATATGGAGCCTCTATGGGATGGGGGAAACCAAAATTTGCTCATGGGGTCCAGGTCACATGACCAAAATGGCCGCCAAGCCATATATGGTCTGTCTGTCTGTCCGTCCGTAACCCGTTTGTGAAAATTGGTGATAGTGACTTAACCGCTTGGAATATTTAAACAATTTTTGGCATACTGATAGATATCAATAAGATCTAACCAATGAACTTGCGAAATATTACGTTCCATTTAGTATAGCCTCGCCGAGGCGAAAAATGTGAAAAATTTCGAACTGCTTCTCCTCGGAAACCGTTGGGACGATTGAAGTCAAATTTCATATGGAGCCTCTATGGGATGGGAGAAACCAAAGTTTGCGCAAACAATAATTGCCGTTGATTTGGCAAGATCTGCAAGCATTGGCTAACAATTCATACAAAACATTGTCTTTTGTTTGTTTGTTTGTTTGATTTGAGGTTTAACGTCCCCGTCAACACTGTAAAGGTCATTTTGGAGACGTTGCTTCCAATTTTGTGGGACTTTTACCCGACATTGAGATTAAATGACATCTCAAGCCTTGTCGCCCAATAAAACCAATAGGGTTTATTAGCATGGACGGTCCGCCTCGCACAGCGATTCCTGGACAGGCTTAGATCCTCTAAGCGGTTTACCAGTACTAGTGTGCAGGCCGGATTCAGCTCTGCGTGGAAGCATCATGCAGCCCATATATTTCTTCAAGCCCCACAAATACATTGTCAATTTTACCGCCGAAAATACGAACATTTTTAGATGAAAAATTGTGATATTTTTCTTATTTCTGGTCAAAATATAGATTGATGGTACTCATTAGAACCGCCTCATCGAGGCGGTTCTAACGGGTACCCACAATCTATATTTTTGGGCAGAAATAAGAAAAATAAGGTATAGCCCTGTAAACCCCAGTTTTACTATATAAACGTAGGGTTAGAGGGGGTCAAAATTATATAGGCGTGTTTTCGTGATGTAACTGACGTATAACGGAAGTAAATGTCCGGTCATTGTCAGGTTTCTCCACTATCGCGAATCAGGGAATATTACATGCTCTCAAGAATGTCAAATTTAGCATGTTCTGATAACATAAACTTTTCTTGTAGTTATATATTTTTATACAGACAATGTGTATGATTGTGTCCGTGTATTAAGTTGTTAAAACTTTGCCTTTCGGTGAAATGAGAATGATCCAAGCCTGAAGATATTAGGCTTTCCAAGGCGGTTCTTCTGTCGCGGTATATTTTAGTTATGATTGGTCTTTGAGTGTGTGTATTGCTTATGACTTTTTGTCTTGGCTAGCCAATTGGCCATTTTGTGAGAAAGTAGCTGTCCTTTTGGCTTCCCGCTATTGATGTTTCCATTAGGGTCTAGTTATTTAATGTTTGTGTTTCTTTCCCTTTGGTGTCTCTGATGGGAGATGTGGGTTAATTGTACCGATTCCCGATCATTGCCTTCACTTCTATTTTAAAACTTCAAGCTTAGTCGAGATGGGCATGGATATTTAATGTTTATAAATATTGAAAAAGCAACTGGACTCAAATAAGCAGACCCTGACACCCGTTTACTTTTTAAAAGGCGATCTTTTTCAAAGTTTTGTATAAACTAGAAGGTGAACAGTTTTATCTGCTAGTATCAGCAATAGAATAACCTTATATGTCATTTTACATAACTTTGGACAAGTTTCTGTGCAACTTTTCTATGTGTGACTCAACATTCTATGTTTGATTTGCAGCTTCCTTCGATGTGTTATGGGCTACATAGCAGAGCCACCACCAGACTGTGCTGACTTGAATATTTAATATAGTACATTACAACCAGCCAGTACAGAAAAACTAGACCCAAATAACTGTGTTTTTTTTTTTTTTGGCTTTCCGCTTGCGGTGTTTTCATTAGGGTTTAGATATTCCATGTTCATGCTTATTTCCTTCGGACGAAAATGAGGATGACCCAACCTTGAAGATATTAGGGATTCCAAGGCAGTTATTCTGCCTAAACTAGTCTGGCAAAGAAAAACACTTGTACAATCTATACTTTTCAGTCCTATTGCGTATTGCTTACTTCCAAAAGATAACCCTTATAGATATTTAAGGGTTAAACAAATTCGCCTACTTTTTCGTTGAGGACATTTTTCTAGCTCTGAGAGAATCGACCCCCCAGGACTGTCAGTGCAGAATTTACTGAAATAATAACATAGTAAGTGGAATATCCAGAGTAATTCATGTATGTTTTAGGCTTCTCAACCATAAACTCCATCCCCTGGCCAGAGATAAATATTATCAGAGAGCAGTCAAAAAGTAGAGTAGAACCAGGATATTTATGTCAAATTTAGTCACAAAAGTAGAGTAAAACCAAGATATTAATGTAAAGTTCTGAATGTCGTATAATTACTTTCACTTCATAGTTTCTGACAGAAACTGACACCTGCCTATCATGAATCAGCGAAAAGGAGAGAATGTATGTAGAAATATTTCATGATCAATCTCCACGAAAGAATGTCATCCGGAGACAAGATCGGATCTGCGACCTCATGAGCATCAGTTGGGCCTGCTTTTTCTGGTACGGTTTCTGAATTATTTCGAAACCTTCATAACGTTTTTGAATATTGAATTTGACGTTAATGAATGACTTTGATACCCGCGGTGTCATAGGCTAAACACACATTTATAGGTCCCTGGTCCCTTATCCCCATAGTCCACTCCTTGGCCTGTCCACAGTATGTTTAGTGTGTGTGTGCGTGTGTGAGTGTGTGAATTCGGGTTTAACCTCGCTTTCAACAATTTTTAGTCATATCACGATGGTGTCTGGTTGCGACAGGGAGCTCAATGGTAACCGGTCATTTCGTACCCAAGTCATTTCGTACCCTAATCATTTCGTACCATTTTGGTCATTTCGTACCCGTTTTTTGGTCATTTCGTACCCACTAACAACCATTTCGTACCCAAGTCATTTCGTAACCGTTTTTGGTCATTTCGTACCTGGGTATAAATTGACCAAAAGGTACGAATTTACCAAAACGGTTACGAAATATCTGTAAAATAGTCAATGCGTACCCAAGTCATTTGGTCATTTCGATCTGGGAAGGACAGACAGACTAAGGGACTATTTATTTATTTATTATATCTTATTATTTATTTATTTATTTATTAAAGATAATTTTCAGATAAAAATTTGTAATATTTTTCATATTTCTGCTCCAAGCAAAGATTGTTGAAATTGGTTAAAGCCGCCTCGATATCAAAGACCTGGGCCTTTTGGTCTCAGAGATTTTCCCTGTGTAAGCCTATGTAAAACACCTGGACCCCTTGGTAGTGTCCACTAGTTGAAGCTTCATACCAATTATCAAAGTCCTGGGCCTTTTGATTCAGAGAAGACGGTTTTTTAAAGGTTTTCCCTGTATAATATGTTCTATAAAAGGGTTATCCTTTGGAAGCAAGGAATACACCACAGAAGTGACAAATATGGAGTGTACATGTTTTCTGGGCCAGACTAGCTAGTTTCGGCCAATTAGGCCTCATCAGTGACCCTCAGATATTTTCAAAATTCCACAATGGAATCAATGATCCCAAAGGACAAGAAAATATAATCTACACTATGACGTTAACATAAGTCGATGTAAAACAGCTGGGCCACGAGGCGGGGTCATTTTCTGCTCCAGGGCTCTAATTCGAACATTCTTGGTAGATGTCCACTAGATGAAGCTTCATCTCAAATATCAAAGGCATTGGCATTCTGGTTTCAGACAAGTAGTTTTTCTAGTTTTCCCCTTTTTTATTGCCATGGCAACCAGAGTTTTGCATGGGATGGAATTCTTTGAACATCTTTTAGAGATGTCCATCCACATCTCACTTTTGTCAAGTTTCGTCAAAATCTGTTCAGTGGTTGAGGACATGTCATTTTAAGGAAATTGTGACCGGACATACGGACGACGACGAAGACGTCGACGACGGACGGTGACCAATCAAATAGCTTATCCTGAGCCTTCGGCTCAGGTTACCTACAGAAAAGCTTTAAAACATTTCATATCATACCAAAGTCATTTCGTACCTACGTTTGAAAAAATGGGTACGAAATAACCAAAAACGTTTCCCAGAAAAATTAAAAGTTGGTACGAAATGACTAAAGTTGGTACGAAATAACCAAAAACCGTTCCCAGAAAAAATTAAAAGAGGGTACGAAATGACCAAATAGGGTACGAAATGACCAAAGTGGGTACGAAATGACCAAATTGCAAAATAAAACGGGTACGAAATGACCAAAATGGTACGAAATGACTAGGGTGCGAAATGACTTGGGTACGAAATGACTGGAAACCAGCTCAATGCTCACTTTTATAGTGCTGCCTCACTGAAGTATCATGTCCCAGACACATTACATGATACCACACCCAGTCACATTATCCTGACACTGGGTCGACCAGTCCCAGCTCTACCCCGTAAATCTGAGTGCCAAGCGAGGAGCAGCTAGTACCATTTTTAATGACTTTGGTATGTCGCGGCCCGGGATCGAACCCGTGACCTCCCGTTCCCCGGAGCGGACACTCTACATATTGAGTGTAGGTAGAATGATAGACAAAGATAGTTGCAAAGAACTCCTCTGTAGTTTTCCAAATGTTCACAGTTAATACTAACATGTCACATGACAATTTTTGCCTTGTACTTGTTTGTTGTGTACAAACAATCACTACATCATATTGTTTCTTCATCAAAATAAATACATTATATATATATTTCTTGCAGGTATGTTACAGCACCTTATTTCTTCATCATTCATTCATAAGCTCATCACATTATTAAGTATTTAGAATTTGTAGCTTTGTTAATATTTGAATATTTATATATTATATATTATATTATTCAAATGTATAAGGTATAATGGCAGCTGCAAGGTAGACAACTATGTTTGTATGTTCATTCACTGTTGGATGTAGTAGTTTATTTACTAAGCTAATGTACATGTGACATGTTCATTCTTGCCTTGTACTTGTTTGTTGTGTACAAACAATCACTTCATCATATTGTTTCTACATCAAAATAAATATATTACATATATATTTCTTGCAGAGTAGATACAAAAACGCGTGTATAGAGATAAGAGCCTAGATCTCTGGGATTGGCTAGAGCTGGGTAGGGCGCATCATACGACAGCGATACTGCCTTATGTAAAGTCAGACCTCAGTGATAGTTTAAATGTCTCCACTCCTTCTGAAATACGACGACTCTTAATTTTATGGATCCACGTTTGCTTTTGCAGTGAAAATTGTAGTAATATTGGACGCTTCTCTGCAATTTAACAAACAATAATCTTTGAAAAAAACCGTAAAACGGATGAAATGTTTCCAATGAAACATGAGCACTTACGATAGACTAAAGTTTGTATCACACAGGCCTTTGCATCTTGATACGAAAGTTTTGCTGATTAAAGCTATTTGTGGTAAGGCCATTTCAGCAGAAAACTGAATTGAAGGTTTTCATAGGAGAAAGCAAACCGCTCTGTTTGTTTGCTTGTTTTTGTTTTTCAAAGACGTTGCAGCCATTCTTAACATTTGTTTGTTTGATTGGGGTTTAACGTCCCCGTCAACACTGTAAGTGTCATTTTGGAGATGTTGCTTCAACTTTTGTGGGACTTATACCCGGCATTGAGATGAAATGACATCTCAAGCCCTGCCGCCCAATGAAACCAATACGGTTTATAAGCATGGACGGTCCGACTCGCACCGCTTTGCCTGGGCAGGCTTAGATCTATTTTTTAAAGGATTTATCTTTGGACATTAAATTAAACATAGAAAAATGTTTATTGTAAAATATGTTAACATGAATGTATTTGTATTGACGTCATTTTGAATGAAACATTTATATTATCACTGCATATACAGATACAAAAAGCCCCTATATTTAACTATTTTGACGCACTATTTTCATTCAACCCCACTGAACCCCATCTTTATACAGTGAAACTGGAGTTTACAGGGGTAAACCTTATTTGTCCTATTTCTGCTCTAAAATATAGATTGTGGGTACTCGTTAGAAACGCCTAGCTGGTGTTGTGCCGTGTGGCGGCCGTAAAACGTCACCCCGTATATCAACCATAGTGCAGTTTATATCTTACTTTAGCAGCTGGTGTTGTGCCGTGTGGCGACCGTAAAACGTCTCCCCGTACATCAACCATAGTGCAGTTTATATCTTACTTTTGGTCCTTTCAGATCAGCGTGAACATTCTAAGGAATCAGAAATAAATTATTGGTTTAGACTCATATTCTAGACAGGTTTTTCATTATTTGGACCCCATTTTGATTTACATCAGTCTTTGAATCGACTGCCTATTCGAAATTCGCAAAATTGCAGTATGTTTCCTCTGGCTTTCGTTGCCGGATCATTACAGGGTCACTGACGAGGCTTTATTAGCCGAAACTACGTAGTATGACCCATCTCCTTTCTTATGAATGTTATCATTGCTCTTAAAGGAACTCATTTTTTATTTTTATTTGCCATGTTTTTCGGCGATTTTTTTTTAATTTTTGATCAATACATCCAGCGAGAAAGTTGTGGCGGAGAAGCTCCCCCAGCTTTTCGTTAAGGACTCAGCCTCCTGAATTCACCTTATTTGCATTAGCTGCTGGTTCCTAGTCTGAGGTTTATCAATGTTGGAAAAACAGGTGACCAGACCCCTGACCTTTATAGGTCAGGGGGGTCTGGTTACCTGTTTTTCAATATTGACAATGTGCAAGCTGGGAGCCAGCAAATAATGCAAATATGATGAATGGTATACTTGTTGCTCTTATCAGACAGACTTTTTACAAATATTGAATTTTTCGACAAATACTACTGGTCATGAAAGTCCTCACTATCGAAATGTAAACAAATGACAAGCCTAGTTGAAACGATATCTATTTATAGATTAATCCCGTGTGGTCAACGAAGCGTCCATTAGAAGCCTCCATGGTATAGTGGTTACGCTACCCGCCTTGTAAACCAGGGATCGCAGGATCGACCCCGGGCTTCTTCAGACTTTCGGATGAGTCTTTACACCGAGGTACCGTCTCCGTATGACCTTAGCTGTTGGTGTGACGTAAAACTCAAACACTCACTCACTCAACGAAGCGTCCAGCTGAAAAGACGTTTTACAAAGCATTGGAGAGAAGACAGTCAAACATATGAAATACGTGGTTTTAGTCAGCAAACTCATGGTAGATACGCCTTTGATTTATATTGTTCAAGTTATGAAATGCTACGCCAGTAACCCCACTCTTGAATTTGCACAATGTAAACGTGCAAGATATTTGAATGTCCCTCATCATTTTCCATCAGTCAAGCACTAAACAGAGGACAAATCGACAAAACACACCATCAAGGCGGGACCTGTTGAAACAGAAAATATGGCACAAAGTTGGAGAAGTTGGCGGAGCTAATCCTCTACATTCTCTACAACTTTTCCGCTGGATGCGTTGATCCCCCACCCCCACCCCACTAAACAAATAAATGAATATATAAAGAAGTCATCGCTGAAAAACGCGGCAAAAAAACAAACAAACAAAAAAAAGTCGGCTTTTGTACATTATCTCATCTCACAAACGGTTATTTTTCTGATGAAAACAAAACATGTAATATTTTCTAGGCGTTAATTATTCTATATATACTTATATTCAAGTATAATAGTCGCAAATAAGATTGGCTAGGCGGAGCTATTCATGTGTTGTCAATATATGTCAAATTGGCTGAGTCCACCAGAAGATTTGGTAGAGTGCCTTTCGCATGCTTTCTGCAAGCGGACCAAATGGCCATATAGTACAGTTGCAGTTGCAGTTGTTACAGTTGAATTCACACAATCTGGTGACTTGGTTTACCTTTTAGCTAACAGAACATTCCGAAGGCTGGTGCAAACGATAGCTCCGCCTGGTCAATCTTATCTGCGACTACTATAGTAAATTGAAAGAATACTAATTGAAACGCCTGTATTTGTATCTGGTATTACATTGGACTCTTCCGGTAGGGGTGTGTCAGGATTCCATATTCATAAAAATGTGGCTGTAAATGGCATATTGTGGACAGTTCAATGCATAACTGTTTGTAAAAGACTTTTGTTGAAAATGTTTATGTAAATTGGTGATGAGTAAAGTCATTACTTGAGTTTAAGAGTCCTGGCGCTCCTTCAAAAATATTAGTTTTGTCTGTATGTCAAAAATGGCGACACCCCAAAAATGCTCGTTTGGGGGTATAGTAGTCGCAGGTAAGATTGACTAGGCGGAGCTATTCATGTGTTGTCAATATATGTCAAATTCGCCGAATCCACCAGAAGATTCGGTAGAGTGCCTTTCGCACGCTTTCTACAAGCGGACGAAATGGCCATATACGCCACAGCTATGCTTATGTTACATTTGAATTCACACAATCGGGTGACTTGGTTTACCTTTTTATTAATGGAATATTCTTAAGGCAGGTACAAACGATAGCTAATCTGCGACTACTATACCTCATCGCTTACAGTCATGTTTTGGCCCCATAGGCTCGTTTTCCATGTACTTTGTTCACATAAAACGAATGAGTTGGTGGTCTTAGCATAATAATTACATTTGACATATGGCAGGGAAAGACTGCAATGTAGTTGACCTATATTTTTCAGAGTTCTGCTAATATTACGATAACACATCCGTCTGTGACATAGTGCATTCTTTCATATCTCAAAAATGGCTATTCTTCTGATGAAATTTGTGGTAATTTTCTCATTAATGCCTCAAAGACTTTGGGTATCGATAGAGCCCTCTGATCGAGGCGGTTCTAACGAATACCCATAAACCATGTCTTGGAACAGACGTAAGATAAAATAATGTATGCCCCTGTAAACCCAGTTTTCCTTTCATAAAGTGGGGTTTAGGGTGATGTTTATTTGACGGACTTGTTCACGTAATAAATAGGTTAGGAGAGTGGTGCAGTGAGTTCGAATTTGTTGGTACTTTCAAATGCTGCAGTTTGGGGGCGAAACTGCAGAAGTGAAAACCGGAGTATCCGGAGAATAGCCTATTGATCTTCAGTTGCAGAACTTGGAGCCCCACGTGGTACCCTAGCCAGTCTCAAAACACACTTGTTAGATACCTAATTACAACATTTAGTGCTCTTACC
Source organism: Lucinisca nassula (assembly GCA_963580285.1). NCBI lineage: Eukaryota > Metazoa > Mollusca > Bivalvia > Lucinida > Lucinidae > Lucinisca > Lucinisca nassula. Next base: position 72,586,856 of record OY757011.1, on the reverse strand, counting down.
CACTAGGCCACGAAAGCCCCTACAAACCAGTCATTTATAATCTGATGTGGTTGAAAACTAGAGTACCGAGATGAGTCTCAGCTCACTATAAAGGGTTAGTAACAAGGAAAATAAATGGCTTAAGTTTCATATTTCAGTGACCGTTCCAAACTGGTTCTTCTGTCGCGTTTTTTGTTTTGTTATGCTTTGTATTTGAGTGTGTATATGTGACCCGTCACGCGAAAAGGGACCTTCTGGGAAGTTACGTCATTTAGCGTAAATGACGTTCGAAAATAATGTTCACGTTAACGTCATTTACTGATAATTTGATTACGCTGTCTTAATTGGACTCACAATGCTCCTTAAATATGAAGAAATGGCGTTTTTTTTTCAAGTCCGATTTTTCACTGTTTCTATTCGAGTTTCGTCCCTTGTTTGAGCAGTAAAAATGCCACAGTTTTCTGAACCATTACGCAGACGATGAATGGACTGAATTTAACAGCGTTTGCTGTCTAACATGTCTGTTTAACATGTCTGATCCGGACAACGATGTTTTTTGTTTTTATTTCATCTTGGTAAGGTCAACCAACCAGGTCCGGTAGGTATATTCAACTAGGGCGATAAGGTGCCCATCGGGGCTTGGAGAAATAGATTGGGCTGTATGGTGCTTCCACGCAGAGCTGAACCGCTGAGAAGAACCAGGCAAAGTGATGTGAGTCAAACCACCCAATGCATATAAGCATTTTGTTTTTCATTAGGCAAGAGGGCTTGAGATGTCATTTCATTGTCGGGTCAAAGTCCCATAAAACTGGAAGCAACGTCTCCAAAATCACATAGTGTTGACATGGCGTTAAACCTCATTTCAAACAAACAAAACAATGCGATAAGGTCAACCAGTTCACAGACAGTGGATGTTGGTGACGTCTCACTCCTACGTCATAAGTTAATCAATATACAGGATTTATAAATAGCACAGTATAAGCCACTGAAACCAACAGCACAAAATTTGGGTTGACTTAAGCCATTGTTTGAGATATCAGTTTGAGATAACGAGAGACTACTGTATTTTAAAACTCTCCTAATAATGTCGTCTGTTTGAAATTTGCTCCAAACAATTACCCAAACAAGTTGAATAAAATCTTGATGAGGCTGGGCTTACCGGCGAATGAGATCGAGTAGATCTAATTAATTCTGACAACTCATCTGAATCTTCACTGTGACAACTGACGCCCCCCTCCCCCCCCCCCCAAAAAAAAAATGTTGTTGTCCAGTGTCATTGTTAGAGAACAATGGAGGGTTTAAATTCAGACACCGAGCAGTCGTTTACTATTGTCACGCCTACGGAACGATAGAATGCGTAACCATTGGTTAAGAACGTGAAGCAATTAGAGCGACATCCGGTTAGGGATTAGATCGCTAAAAAAGGTAAAGAAACTGTGCAGTTTCTGTGTTTCATAAGTTATATAATTTTTACGAGGAAGCTATTTAAAAAACGGGGAATTACATTCAGGAGCCCATTGATATCGGCATCTTTGGAGTAAATACCAAATCCCGTACTTCACACATTTTGGCTAAATTTAGTTTCTCCTGCTGAAGGTGAACTCAAGCCTTAGAAAACGAGTGGTTTTTCGAGGTGTTTGTTGCCTTTTATTTATTACTGCGCTTTGCTACAAGTTCAGCGTATTAACATGCACACACAATAAACATATATGGTTAAATGTGTTGTGGATATTTTGCTTGTCAATGCAGCACTAGCGAGAAATCACCACGGAAAAGGTCGAAAATGGTTGGTTACGCATTAGATCTATAGAAATGATAACAGAACTTGCAACTATAAAGAGGATCTGTTTTCATCTCCACGGCCCCAGAATCACCCGCACCTTGTTCTACGGAACCATTTTAGCCAACCTGATAAGCAGTGCGCTATTGATTCGATAATGACATAGTATTTTATGGAAACATTTTCAGTCTCCAGAATCATAGTACCGAATGATTTTCACGGACTTTTACGCTGTGTTTGTTTTATCAATGGTCCGGTAATTGACTAAAATGAAATAAAACAGGTTTTGGAGTTTTAATTTCTGCGAAGAACTCCTCATCTGCCAAAATTTGCTGGTTAAGCATTAGATCGTCTGGTTGAGCATTCGATAACCAGAGGAGAAAATCAAACCAGTTGCTGCCTAAGTAAATGCCAGCAGCTTACTACAATAAAAGGTGGTCTACATATGATTTCTGAATTGTGTTTAAATCACCAGAGAAAGAAAGCTGTGATGAAAAATACTTTTCTGGACAAGACCATTAAATGTCTGGGTATCATGCTTATCTGACCGAATGACGCGCCGATTCATAAATAAGAGGTCATTACTTGCTTTTGTAGAAAACAAAATGGCCAGCTTACGCTTTGTAATGGCGATTAAATCTATATCCAGATTGGACGGCCATTAATGAACCGTCTCATCCGAGAATCAAAGCTGTTCGCCATCCTGTAAATGAATTTGACTAAATCCCCTATTAACAAGAATTGCCCAAAATAAAAAAAAATGGAGAGAACCCGTTTAAGAAACTCAGGCGTGAAAGGCTAAGGGTAAGATCGTTAACACTGCAGATACGAAAGCCTATTTGGCTTATGTAGGAGAAAATAAAATACCGTAAAGGCGTAGTAACGCGACACAAAAGACGTAATAACGCAACAAAGGCGTAGAAACGCAAAACAAAAGACGCAGTAACGCCAATCAGAAGGCGAAGCTACGCAAAAAAAAGGCGTAGTAACGCAAAAACAAGGCGTAGTAACGCGAAAAAGTGCATACTAATGCAAAAGAAAGACGTAGTAACGCAAAAGAAAGGCGCAGTGATGCGAATCAAAGGCGTTTTTACGCGAAATAAAAGGCGTAGTAATGCGAAAAAAGGCATAGTAACGCAAAAGAACGGCGTATTTTTTTAGCTCGCCTCTGCAAAGCAAATAGGTAGCCGGAATATCCTACTCCTGGGACTGCGCATGCCCCCAAAATATATGTCTGTATCATGATCGATAACCCAGATCGGAGATCCCGTGAGTTCTATGCTAACTGTCAAAACGATAAGATAAAGATATTGTCTAAAACCAACTTCTTATTAATACAAACAGCGCAAGAATGACACACCATGTATTCTTAATCATGTTAATCAAGACGAACTATAATCCATTTGTAAAATTTATAAATTTTGAGTAAACAGGAGGACAGGTGCGTTCATTAAATAAATTGAGAGAAGTAAGTAAGTAAGTAAGTCAGTCAGTCAGTAAGTAAGTAAGGACTTTATTTAGTGAGGGTAGAAACATTTAGCACATACAAAAATACATGAAAAAGCTAATCTTCCACGAGGCCCTAAGCTAATCTTCCATGATCTAATCTTCCTTCTTAATAAAACATACACGCTATAACATTTTGTTTCATCGGCAGTGTCATTTTTAGATATGAGGAAAAAATATAGATAAAATAAATTGATAGAACATACAAGTTATAATATTTTCTTCCATCTGCAGTATCATGTTTAGATATGAGGAACTTTTGAAACCGTTTTGAATATGGAGCAATATTTTCTCACGGATGTATCTAGGCAGTGATTATAATAATAATAATAATAATAATAAAGACTTTATTTACAGTGGGTGACACAATTAGCTACAAGCTACTCTTCCTTGAGGCCCACTTAACAAATATACACAATTTACACAACAACAACAAAAATAATTAATATATAAACTACGTCATACACTCACAGATCAGCAAGCTCCCCAAGTCAGAGGTGAAAATGTCTATCTTTATAGGCCTGCAGCTACACTTTTCCTCAAGAGAAGGGAAGTCCATCACGGTCACAAGTGCGTGTAATGAATAACCCTCCATACCCCACTGGCAACTGAGGCTCACATAGGCATATATTAGTCTTCTCATTCCCGCCCAAAGACACGTGCCGCGGGTACTCTTCAAAACGGCCTCAGTATATATGAGGTGGCTTCTAAAGAGCACCCACAACCCATATCCTGAGCACAAATAAGAAAAATATCACAAATTTTCAACCTAAACACAGGCCGTTCCGTAACCCGCCCTTACCGAAAAACGAAATGCAAGAACGAGCTCCGGCTCCTGAGCAGCTGCGTGTATAAGATTTACACGCATAATTCAAGCATGTAATACACACACTTCCCCACCTATACACGATTTCACACAGGCCAGGAGCTTGCAAAAGTTCTCGATATATACAAACGAAGAAGAAGGGAGAGAGAGAGAAAAAAAAAAGAAATAAAGACATAGAACATTATTGACATTTCATCCACTTGATGCATCGATTATGGAAAGTTGTCACATTATTTGACATTTTAATATGATCGGGTAAGATATCCCAGATTAATGTGCCGGAGTATGATATGCTAAATTTGAATAATTCTTTATTTGGTTTGGGAATCACAAAATTGTTATTTGAAGATGACCTTAAAATTCGAGCTTCGTTATTTACGACCGTTGGTTCGAACATATTACGAATGTATAAAGGCGCTTCCTGGATATAAACTTTATACATAAATTTGCCTTCCTAAAAAATATCCGTTCATAGATTGTTAATATCTTCAATGTATTAAAACTATTAACCATATCATATATTTCATAGTTAAGAATAATTCTGCAGGCCCTTTTCTGGAGTCTGTAAATTTTTGAAAGGTTTCTTTGCGAAGTATTACCCCATACGATGTTACAAAAGTCTAAATGGGGCTGAATATACGATTTGTAGAATTTGACCCGGTTTTCAATAGTTAAATAATCCTTAATCCTAGAGAGAAGCCACAAATAGGAAGACACTTTTTTGGTTACGAAATTTATATGGTATGACCATGTGAGATTATTATCTACATAAACACCTAATATTTTGTCATAAGAAATCATCTGAAGAGTTACATCCTTATAGTTCAAGTGCAATGAATCATTGTCTATTTTACTTCGTTTTTGTGAGGTGGTTATAAGCATTACTTTGGTTTTGGAAGAATTTATCACCATACCGTTGTGTTTGCACCAGACATCAAGATTTAAAAGTGCCTTTTGAAGATTGGTTTGTACAGCCTCTTTTGAAATGTTAATATCAAATAAAGTGGTGTCGTCAGCATACATGTCTGTTGTAACGTCATTTGTATATAGAGGAAGGTCATTAATAAACATTAAAAACAAAAGCGGGCCAAGTATTGAGCCCTGCGGCACGCCATATAAGACAGATCTATGTTCTGATAAAACATTATTTATTGATACTCGTTGTGTGCGATTCATTAAATATGACGAAAACCAATTTAAGGCTTTTTCACTAAGGTTATACAATTTTAGTTTCTGAACAAGAATATTATGGTCTTCAAGATCAAAAGCCTTTTTAAAATCAACCAAAACTACCCCGACCAATTTACTATTATCCAGAGACTGGAGCCACCTGTCAATCATGTTTACTAGAGCCGTCTCACAAGAGTGGGCGGATCTAAAACCAGACTGAGTTTGGTGAAGAAGGTTATGCTCATTAAGATAGCTCGTCAATGACAAATGAACGTGTTTTTCAAGTATTTTAGATAATACAGGAAGAACAGATATTGGTCTATAATTATTGACGTCATCGCATGGTCCATTTTTGTGAAGTGGAGAAACTTTAGCATCTTTCCATTTGTCCGGAAACAATGATTTTTGAATGATGCAGTTGCAAATAAAAGTTATAGATTCTGCAATTTCCGAAGCTGCCATTTTCAGAAGACGGGGCCCGATATTATCCGTTCCCGTTGCCTTTGTTGTGTCTAATGATTTAAGAAACTTTTCAACTTTATTTAACTCTATGCATGGGATATTGAAATCAACGTTATTTGGAATTTTACTCCTACAAAATGCTGCTAATTTTTCGTGATTTGAAGGAAATAAAGGCTCTTTGATACTATCGGCTACTTGTACAAAAAAATTATTAAAAGCATTCGAAACCTCTTCTGAATTTTCTGATAAAACATCGTTAATTTTAATTTTTAAGTTAGATTTTGCGCTCGTTGTTTTACTGGCACCGACTTCTTTAAATAGTTTCCAGATGCTATTATGATTAGTGTTTTCCTCAAGAAATGCTTCATAGCGAGACTTTTTTGATTTACGTATCAAAGATGTCACATTGTTTCGCCATATTTTGAACTGATTTTCATCACCAATAGCCTTATATCTATCCCTTGTTTTAATTGAATCAATTATTTCTGGCGTTAGCCACTGTGGCTGAGTTTTATGCTTTACTCGATGTTTTTTAATTGGAATATGTTGGTCTACTATATCGATAAATAAATAATTCCATGCATCTAATGCGTCATTTGGGTCTTCAAAAATTTTGATAGTGTCCCATGGAACATTTCGAAGGTCTTTGATAAAATTTTCTTACGATAAGAAATTGTATAATGTTGTGATTTGGGGACATGTAGATTAATTTTACGGGTGAAAAATACCGGAAAATGATCGCTTAAGCCCAATTTAGGAACACATATATTTGTGCAGTTTTCTACAATATTGCAGTAAATATGATCTATTAATGTGGCTGACCTTGATGTTACTCTCGTGGCTTGATGTACCATTTGATTTATACCAAAAGGTTCGATAAAATCGAGCCAATTTCTTTTGATATTGTTATTTAAGAGGTCCCTATTAAAATCACCTAGAATAAAAAACTCTTTTTCTTCCCCGATCACAATATCTAAGCAGTTTTCAAAATGTTCATTCCATATTATGGTTGAGCTGGGGTGTCTGTAAATGTAGCATACTAAAAAAGATTTACCATTGATGGGACATATTTGTATCCATACACATTCAAGGTCATTTGATTCCAAATCATTTCGTCTTTTATATATTATATTTTCCTTTACATATACAACAATACCGCCCCCGCCTTCAAGTCTGTCTTTTCTTATCGGATTCTGGTATCCGTCTATAAAAAACACATTTTCGGGGTGATAATCTTTCAATTTACTTTCACTTACTCCAAAGATATGAACCAAATTGCTTTCTGATGTCAGCATTAATTTAACTTGATCAAATTTACTACAAAGGCCTTGAATATTCATATGTCCAATACGCATTCCTTTACCCCGTAAGCCAAGATTTAAAATATTACATTCATTATTTAAAACAGAACTAGAATCTGAAATGGAAGACTGACTTTGAATGTTAGTACTACATTCATTATTTGAGATAAAACTAGAATCTGAAATAAAAGAATTTCTCTCCAAATTAGACCGTAAAGAATTGCTTGAGTTTATGGAAATACTATCATTATTTCCAGATACGGAACTCACTAAGGATGCACAACTGATATTATCATTATCATTTTGGGCACTCAAGGAAGATGAATTAAGATAATGAATATTGTTAGTCTGCACATGTACATTTGTTGATGGGTTAGTACAATAGATATTTTTATCATGCAAATGTAAATTTCTATTTTCATTTCCCGTAGTTTGAAAAAAGTTATTTCTACAGGAGCATATACCTTGTGTATTGTCACAGTTTTCACATAAATCCGTTAAAACTGAAAAGTAATTAAAAGTTCGAATACCAGTATTCATAGGCGTGGCATCTTTGCCAAAATCCTATATGTCATTTTCACACAAGGAACTTTTATGTCCATAAAAGTGACAACTATGGCATTTTAGTTGACTTTTGTGACGGCAATATAGAGTTTCATGATTGCTTTCACCGCATTTAAGGCACTTCACGTTCCTATCGGTTATACCCCGTCCTCTCGGTCTTCGGTGGCCAGCCCGATTGGTACCATACCCTGCCTTCCGCGGAAAATTACATTGATCAAAATCATGAACGATGCTGCTAATGTCATGGAGAACCCTCATAAATCGTTTCATTCCAGATGGATTAATGTGAATAGAGTCATATTGATAGAAACGTTCACAAACATTTCCATCCTTCTCATGAAATGCAGAGTAGATATCTGCCAATGTGTGTTCATGTTCTGTGGCAAGTCTATGAATGATATCATTCAGGAGAGTGTTTTCACAGTCTTGAACGTCTTTTCTGGGACCTACATTGCACATAATAACTTTACAGTTGCCATTTTCCTTCTTTATATATTGAAGTAACTGGTCATATTTTTCTTCAAAAAGTTCAAGGTCACTGTCATCTGCTACATCATTACCACCGATATATATTATAACCGAAGAAAATGTTTTCAAGTCAAACATTTTAATATCACTCAGAATAGTTGTAATTTTCGCGCCTGACACAGAATGTTTGCGCACATTGCGCTTTAGTCCCTTTAAATTTATTCCATGCAGGATCGAGTCACCAATCAAGAGTGTATTTGAAGATTTATTCTTATCCTGGGTATTTCTCTGAGAAATATCTTTGGTAGTGACCATGTCCTCAGCCCGTAACTGCCTTGTCGTACATGACTGACGGTTCATAGGAACTGTATTTGACGGCCTGTTATTCAAACATTGGTCTGGGTTATTTTTCACATTTTCTCCAGCCTTACTTTTTCCGTGCTCTGTACCTTTTGATGTGTAACATTTTTCTGTGGTAATATACTCACAGAGACATTGCTATCTGACAATTCAATAGTTTTCTGCACAACACTACTGTAAGAACTTTTATTCCCTGTCTGAGGCGCGTTTTTGCCGTATGTTTCCTGCATTATGTCGTTTACTTGAGTAGTTAACTGTGACAGCTGAGTTTGAAGATATCGTATCTTTTCCATAATAACCATCAGCTGATTCACTCTACTCTCCTTGTCTGTTCCCGAACTAGACAGACCCATGTCTATATCCCCCGTATTGTCAAGGTCGAATCCAGTGCTGTCAGGGTCAAAGTATTCCTCGTCATCAGATACTGACCTCGCAGGTGTACTAGTCCTGTTACTTTTGGCAAACAGTGAAGCATCCATTTCTGACACAAATGTTTTATACATGGCTATTGTCATTTTTCTGAAGTTGACATCAATCCAGTGCTTTTGACCTGGTCCGTCCAAAAGAAAATGTCATCTGATCTGTATCCACATGTATGTTGCATCTTTTGCCGCCATCAACATGGGTTGTTATAGCAAATTTAACACTATCTTCAGGAGTTATGAATTCATTTCTTATAACTGTTAGAACATTGTTGAACAATGGCTTTCCATAAAATATGATGTGTGTATTACTTGGCGTTGCCATAATGTGATAGAATATGCCGTTGAAATAATCTGTTGTATCAGTTTCAATGTTTATTGTGCTGCTTCCAGAGAGCTCCATATTCGAGTCCCCGTTTGTGGTTATGCTAATTTGATCCATATTAATAGATTATTAATATATTAGTTATGATATTAGTTATGAATTGAAATTTATTACTGGCGATCGTTAGCCTATTACTGAACAATTCAAGGTAGTAGAACCATTTACAACACCAAACCTAGCCCATAATGCCATTAATTTGATTAAGTGTCTTATGGTTCCTTTGATTTTAGTTTTAATTGACTTCGCACATAATAAAATGTTTCCAGTGAATTAAGAACCTCGTTTGAAGCACAACTGTATTGCTCTTTCCCAAAATTGAAATTTCATGCTACAGGAAGTGACCAGTTTCTGCATAGGAGAGCACAGAAGCTCATTGTTTAATAATCCACATATTATAGAATATAAACTTAGTTTTTCTTTAATAATTCCTTATGAAATAATAATTTACACCATGTAAATACAGATTTAGATACAGAATATTATGTTCTTCATATTGATCCAAAACTTCGATTTATAATTCAATCACTTTATATAAAATCCCATAAAAACGTAAGAGCTCATAAACACGTGTTCCTTCTCCAAGATTCCACTCGAAATTTTTTTCTTAGGCAGTTTACATTAAGCCAAAAGTCCAGTTTTTTGTTCACTATCGACCGACTATTGATAATATTGTATTTAGTACTAAAAAGGTTGTAGACATTTGTTTTCTCCACATCATTTTGTTTCTTTGAATAATCATTACGAAAACACGCCTATACAAATACAATGTAACCTTTATCGCCAAAAAAACCCGAAAATTTTAAGATGAAAAATTGTGATATTTTTCTCATTTCTGCACAAAATATAATGTGATTTAAAAAAAACAACAACAAAGGACTGGTGGGTCTATTGCCTCCGAGTGTAGGTAGGAGAAATAGTCTTAAACTGTTTCATTAATCTCTTAAATTCCAGTGTCCAATCAAATAGTGTACATCTTCACCAGACGCCGGATTCTGCAGCGTCTGATCAGGGTCTACACTCTTTGCCAAGCCCATCCTAAGTTTCCAAGATAACCATCTTTAGTTTTTCACAACAGTCTGACCTCACTGCGACTATTTTCATTCTAATAGTTTTCCCGACAAATCAGTGATATTCACGTGCACTTAAGCATAGAACAGCTTTTCTTCTGAGCACCTTTGGGTCGATTGACAAACAATTCCCAGTGGAATTCTTTTCACTGACTGTTACAAGGCGGTTCTTCTTTGGCGGTTTATTTATGTTATTGTTTGTCACTGATTGTATGTATCGCATTTTGGATAGCCAGCTGGTATTGATTCCTGATCATTGCTTTACTTCTATTTTTTATAAGCACCAAGTTTATAATCATGGGTGTCTTATGCTCAACCTGGCTCTCTAATGCTTGACCATAGAAACACGATATAGATTTAATCGCCATTAAAAAGCGTAAGCTGGCCATTTTGTTTTCTACAAAAGCAAGTAATGACCTCTTATTTATGAATCTGTGCGTCATTCGGTCAGATAAGCATGAAACCCAGACATTTAATGGTCTTGTCCAGAAAAGTATTTTTCATCACGGCTTTCTTTCTCTGGTGATTTTAACATAATTTAGAAATCATATGTAGACCACCTTTTATTGTAGTAAGCTGCAGGCATTTACTTAGGCAGCAACTGGTGAGATTTTCTCCTCTCTGGCTATCGAATGCTTAACCAGACGATCTAATGCTTAACCAGACGATCTAATGCTTAACCAGCAAATTTTGGCAGATGAGGAGTTCTTCGCAGAAATTAAAACTCCAAAACCTGTTTAATTTCATTTCAGGCAATTACCGAACCATTGATAAAACAAACACAGCGTAAAAGTCAGTGAAAATCATTCGGTACTATGATTCTGGAGACTGAAAATGTTTCCATAAAATACTATGTCATTATCGAATCAATAGCGCACTGCTTATCAGGTTGGCTAAAAATGGTTCCGTAGAACAAGGTGCGGGTGATTCTGGGGCCGTGGAGATGAAAACAGATCCGCTTTATAGATGCAAGTTTTGTTATCATTTCTATAGATCTAATGCGTAACCAACCATTTTCGACCTTTTCCGTGGTGATTTTTCGCTAGTGCTGCATTGACAAGCAAAATATCCACAACACATTTAACCATATATGTTTATTGTGTGTGCATGTTAATACGCTGAACTTGTAGCAAAGCGCAGTAATAAATAAAAGGCAACAAACACCTCGAAAAACCACTCGTTTTCTAAGGCTTGAGTTCACCTTCAGCAGGAGAAACTAAATTTAGCCAAAATGTGTGAAGTACGGGATTTGGTATTTACTCCAAAGATGCCGATATCAATGGGCTCCTGAATGTAATTCCCCGTTTTTTAAATAACTTCCTCGTAAAAATTATATAACTTATGAAACACAGAAACTGCACAGTTTCTTTACCTTTTTTAGCGATCTAATTCCTAACCGGATGTCGCTCTAATTGCTTCACGTTCTTAACCAATGGTTACGCATTCTATCGTTCCGTAGGCGTGATTGTCATACCGTGCGACATCTATCTAACTGAATCTATACTGCATCACCCCCTCGCGGGGATTACCTGCAGGTCATACGGCGACAGGACCTCTGTTTTATGTGTCACAGGGTTGGAAAAAGAACACGACTCGACCGGGACTCGAACCTCGGGCCTCTCGCATAACGTGCGAACACTACCACTGTCTACCGACTGAGCTACCGAGTCACACGGTCGACCTGTTAGATTCCCCCCCCTGCCTAATTAGATTCGTCCCGAATCTCTCCTTATGAGATTGAGATTCGTCCCGAATAGTCCTATCCAGTCCGTCTGCTAAACTTATGTTTCATACTCTTTCATGCCCTCAGAGGCGGTGCTGGACCACACTGGTCACCAAATGTCACAGGGGTGGAAAAACAACATGTCTCGACGGGACTCGAACCCAGCTATCGACACGCGAACACGCTATCGACTGAGCTACCAAGCTACACGGTCGATCTGTTACATACGACTCATCCAAAAACTCTGGAGATTAGGTCCAAATCGGTGTAGTTCAAAGCTATATTTAATAGCTCTATTTGTCATTTTATTTTCTTAACAAATACCACAGCTTATGTGACAGCTGAAAAATGTAAGATTTTAGGGAAGTATTTCACGAAAATTAAGAGTTTGACGGCATCGTCAGAACCTGTCGGTGTGGTTACGTTAGTAGATCAGCGGTTAGTGGCCTTTGATGTAAAATCCCCCGGTTCGATTCCTGACAGCCATTACGAAAACACGCCTATACAAATACACCTTATTCGCCGAAAAACTGAAAATGTTTAGATGAAACAATTGTGATATTTGTTTTTATTTCTGCTCTAAAATATAGATAGTGGGTACTCGTTAGAACCGCCTTGATATAGATTGTGGTTACTCGTTAGAACCGCCTCATCGAGGAGCAGAAATATGGTTTACCCCTGTAAACCCCAGTTTTTCTATATAAAAACGGGGTGTGAGGGGGTCAAAATAATATAGGCGTGTTTTCGTGATGGGTAATAAAATTGCGGTGTCTGAACATGCTCACCTGACATCATTTGCAGGGATTAATGCACCAAAGTGCACTGTCCTTCCAATCGGGACGATAACTGGGGGCCCAATATGCAGGGAAAATCATCTTCTGTGCAGGTTAAAGCATGTTAAAATCCCTACCGAAATAGCATGAATACCGTGTACTCATGCGCAAATGATTCAGTATCCAACGCTTGCGTAACAGAGGCAGGCGAGCATTCGGCAGGCGCCCGCGTTGTTGAAAAGTCAGTACGGGCCTATAAAGCTTTGTATCTTTATACAAATGTTCGAGACATGAAAGCGAGTTTTTATTACCATAACACATCCGTGTGACAAAGTACATTCTTTCAAATCTCAAAAAGGTGATGGAAATATGTAAGGTCAAGGGTGCTGTTAGATCCGCCTCATAGAGGCGTTTTCTAACGAGTATCCAGAACCTATGTATTGGAGTAGAACTAAGAAAAATGTAAAAAATACTATATACCTTTGCAACCCCACCCCCAACACCACGCTGTTTTTCATTATGTACTTACTTATATACATATTTTTGTTTTGTTTTACAACCATTTCAACATTTTTTCACTTATTTCAAGACTATCATTAATCAGAAGTGGGCGAAAACCAGAGTACCGAGAGAAAATGACCTTCCTTTGCCAAACATGTCGTCTCAATTTTGACCCGCGCTTTAGGTCACTTTGCGGCGCCATCAAGATCATATCAGTCATTTCGAGCCGATCTCTTATGATGGGTGGGCGAAAAGCGGAGTACCCTGAGAAAAACCACCTTACCTTCCGTTGCAGACCTTGGCGCCTCACATGTGACCCGAGCCAGCCTCGAACCCACAGCGTCGAGAGGCCTTAAGTGACCTAAATTTTGACATACAGCTGACTAAGTGATAACATGATCACAAAAGCCTGCATTATATACGCTGCTCAGTCTATGCTGATGCGCAGGCTGATCTGCGCATTTGTTCACACATGCAAATAACAGGTTTTCTTGTGCATCTAATGTGTAAAAAAGTTTTTTGAGCTTCCTGTCGCTATCGATAATATGTTTGTTTGATTTTTGGTTTAACGCCCACGTCAACACTATAGGTCATTTGGAGACGTTGCTTCCAGTGTTGTGGGACTTTACCCGACATTGAGATGAAATGACATTTCAAGCCCTGCCGCATAATGAAACCGATTGATTTATAAGCATGGACGATCCGACCCGCACCGCTTTGCCTGGGTAGGCTTAGATCCTTTAAGCGGTTTGCCAGTACTCGTGTGCGGTCGGTTTCAGCTGTGCGTTGAAGCATCATGCAGCCCAACTAGACGGTCGGGGGCGAATCGTTAATTTGTCAGATTTCTCCAAGAAATGCTTAAGGAAATAAATGTTTGAGTAGTTTGATATGCCTTTCAGGTGTTTCCTTGCAATATTACCGCGTCTTAACCTTCAACAGTTTGTTGACGTAACCTATGACGTCGAATTGGTATTCTGTAACGTTATAACGTTTAGGGTACCAATGTTTAAAATACTGTAAATCTGAAACCTTTAGGAGTAATTTATTCATGTTGGTGTCAAATTGTTTCCCGAATACCAATATATCTGAAACCAGTTATAACTCATTTTCGCCAAAAATTCCCAGAAGGTCCCTTTTCGCGTGACGGGTCACATATATATATACGATGTCTTTCGTTTACAAATCTTTAAATCGTTGATGATTTAATATCGCAAATATGCAAATATTTTTGCTGAGAAAAATGTGAGTAGCTTTTTGCATATGCAAAAGCTACTCACATTTTGCCACAAAATACCAGAATTTTACATATTTTACTTGTTAGAACAGTTAACAATTTGTCTACTGACGGGCTCGTTAAGCTAACGATGCGCATAGCCATAAACTGCGATGTCATAACATTTAACTCGATATCACAAGTGACCCAAAGCATGACAAAAGCACGTTAAAATGTATCATTGCATCGTCACAGAATCTGTAAAGTATTGGCAATGTACAGGTAGTTTCGGTGCCTTTAGTTTTGTTTGTTTGTGTTTAGGTTTTACGTCCGTTGCTTCCTATTTTGTGGAACTTTTAACCGGCATTGAGATAAAATAACATCCCAAGCCCTACTGCCGAAAGAAACCGCGAGGGTTTGAGGAGCAGCCAGGTCCGCGCCACTTTTCCTGGACATATTCTTGTATCGCGGTTTATTTCGTTATGGTTTGTCTTTGAGTGTGTGTAGTGCTTATATTTTTTGTTTTGGACTGCCAATTGACCATTTTGTGCGAAAGTAACTGGCATTTTCGCATTCCGCTATTGATGTTTCAATTAGGGTCTGGCTATTTCATGTCTGTGTTTTTTTTTTTCCTTTTGTGTTTCTGATGGGAGCTGTGGTAATTGTATCAATTCCTGATCATAGCTTACTAGTATTCAAGTTCGGTCGGTTCCAGATCTGTGTGGAAGCATCGTGCATCCCAATCTATTTCTCCTAGCCCTGATAGGCGAGGGATGGGGATGGGGATTGGTCCCTTTGGTACACAATATAGAACTGTACGAATAAATACTGCTTGTTCTACTCCCTGAATATATGATCAAGTTTATACGATGATTTTATGTTTTCTGCAGAATTAAGACTGTAAAATGTTTCGAAAAACATTAAAACCTAAAACACAAGATTGGCATTTTAGTTTATGACCAACAATTAATTTTTATAAATATCACATTGGAACAGATTGGAACCTAATGTGGTTCTAAAAACAAATCATGCACCGATACAGTCCAGTATTTTTGTCCTTCCCGATTTAACTCAAGAGTTTTTTTTATTTATTTTATTTTTTTTTGCGTTCTCATCACGAAAACACGCCTTTATAATTTTGACCCCCTTGAACCCCACTTTTATATAGTAAAACTGAGGTTTACAGGGGTGATCCTTATTTTTCTTATTTCTGCTCTAAAATATAGATTGTGGGTACTCGTTAGAACCGCCTCATAGAGGCAGTTCTAACTAGTACCAACAATCTATATTTTGAGCAGAAATAGTTCTTACTAGTACATTGTTTTTTATCCATTATAGAAGCATGTTATCAAGAAATTATAGCATTTTCATGTTATTTCTAATTTAAGAATACATATAAATATATTTTTAATACATGTATAAGTCTCAACCCCTACCTAGCTCACATATCGTTCGTTATAGTACTACTTTATACGTTCTCCGAATTTAGCTCTATTCTCACAGTTTCTTTTCGGACCTTCATTACGTAAACACGCCTATACAAACACATTGTAACCTTTATCGCCGAAAAAAAAAAGAAAATTTTAAGATGAAAAGTTTTGATATTTTTCTTATTTCTGCTCAAAATATAGATTGTTGGTACTCGTTAGAACCGCCTCATCGAGGCGGTTCTAACGATTACCCACAATCTATATTTTAGAGCAGAAATAAGAAAATAAGGTTTACCCCCGTAAACCCCAGGTTTACAATGTAAAAGAGGGGTTCGAGGTGGTCAAAATTATATAGGCGTGTTTTCGTGATGGTTATTGAAAGTAAAAGTCATGATACCACCGAAATTGCAACTGTGAATTAGCTGTCAGTATCCACCTTACAATTTATCTGTCTTTTATTACTATGGTCTATTGATGAGTTTAACACACCAATTCAATTACTGGTTCTGTGTGACGGCTGGGAACGTGTATTTCAATTTGGGTCAGTCGTCATGGCAGATGATTTGTTTGTTTGATTTGAGATTTAACATCCTCGTCAAACTTATTTAGTTCATTTTGGAGTGAGAATACTTATATCGATTTATCATATGACGTCGCGCCTGAGAGTGTAATAACGCCATATAATATTTTCGATAATCCATTAGTGGATTAAATATGCAAATTAGCTTGATACGTCCCGTAACGTTACATGTACGACGTCCTTAACGACGTCGCGTTTACAAATGGCGGAATATTGACATTTTTATAAACAACCGTGAATCAAATGCGATTTAAATGTCATATGATAAATAGGATCTTGCATTCGTGCTCATGTATTATTGAATTTATTAAACTCGTTAAGGAAAAGGGATAAAATGCTCGGCAAGCCTCGCATTTTATCCCTTTTCCTCAACTCGTTTAATAAATTCAATAATACATTAACACTCATGTAAGATCCTATATATAACAGAAATAACAGTGATTTTATTTTGGATAGCCGTTTGGAGTTTTGTGGCAATATAACTGCTTTGGCTTTCCGATTGTGCCGTTTTCATTATGGTGACATCATGGTGAAGTTGTTTCATGTTTAAGAAATAGATCAGCTCTAGCTGTGATTTGTTGAGTAATAAATCACAGTTTGGAGATCAGTTGAAAAGTAGACAAATCACGAGCGCGCAGCGCGCGTGATTTGTCTACTATCAACTGACCGACAAACTGTGATTTATTGCTCAACAAATCACATACTAGAGCTGATCTATTTCGATTCTAACGGGCTGAAAATCGGCAATAATGTTGTTGTTTCCTTCAATATCTCACAACTTTTCGCCATTGTTAGAATAAATCCCGCTAAAATAATCGACTGAAACACATGCATTTATATCCTTTTCTAACGTTTTCGATGCGAGAAAATGACGTTACACCATCTAACGTCAAGGAAATCGACAAATGACGTCATTAATTGGGAGTTTTTAATGACGTCAGTCTTCACGCTCTTCCTTGTCGTGATTTGTTGCAGAATAAAACACAGTTATTTTCCATTGCCTATATAGGCGCGCTGTGTTAGAATTATACTTATTTCCCTTTGGTGTCTTGGTTGGGAGGCGTGGTGTAATTGTATCGATTTCTGATCTTTGCCTTCACTTCTATTTTGCCGAAAACTGAGATCGATGTCTTCTGGCATTTTTCCAATTCTCAGGCTGCCAAAGTCCTGATCAGTGTTATTTCGCATTATTTCAGATTAGCTCATTAAACAATACGTGTAGGTATAACAATATTGGTTCAACTTGGTAATCAACTGACGTGAAAAACAGATAAACGTACATGAAACTACAATAATCCCCTTGAAATAGGATATAGACTATTTGTCCATGAATTGCGTTCATTGCATATTAAAAATATACACAAATTGATTAGAATCAGGGACAATGTGTTCGATTCCGGACTTCTCCAGACTTTCGCATGAGTCTTTCAACCGAGGTCCCATTTCCATATGACCTTTGTAATTGGCGGGACGTAAAACACAAGCACACACAAAGAATGTATTATTTCCGTTTCAACTCACTCCTTTATCCAGAACACACAGGAGGTATGGCTTGAATACAGTTATATGGTAAAATGCTAAAACAAAAACAAGTTCCATATAAAAAAAATCAAAGCACTGAGAGTACTGGTTGGTCGATTGTCTCTGTGTGTAGATTGGGAAAAGGGGACTGGACGGGAACTTAGAATCTTTCGTTTTACCCTTAAATTCCTGTACTGTAAGCAAACCGTGTAGACCCTGATCAGACGCTGCGCATTTTTGCGCCTGATCCTTAATTTTCTGTACTGTAAGCAAACAGCGTAGACCCTGATCAGACGCCGCGTTCTGCGGCGTCTGATCTGGGTCTACGTTGTTTGCCAAGCCCAACCCATGATTCCAGACCAGATTCTACAGAAGACCCTTTTACTCACTGCGATAAAATTCCATAAATAACATATTAAATTAAGTGACATGGATTTCTTATACATCAGTGATAGTCACGTGGACTCTAGCGCTAATGGAGGTTTTGTCCTTATAACTTTGGATCGACTGATAAACAATCGGCCCAAAAAGAAAACAACCGTATCAGACGCCAAAGAGGACATCGTATAATGGTACGATTCGACAGGCAAAATTACTTCAGAAATGCCAAATATAAACCATCGTGCAGCAAAACCATATAGCTGAAGACTAATTGGAATGTCATTTCTGGCTTCTGCAAAACTTCATATTTTGTTGATGTATCAAATTAAGAACGCCTTGCATCAGATATGATGTTGTTTGCATTGATCTTTAGGGAAATATCATTAAATATAAGATGTTTGTGAGGGTTTCATTATTGCAACTCCAAATTGTAAAAAAAGAGTTGGACCTTAAGTCTGTATAATTCTTATGGCTCAGACTAATAAAATATATAATTAGTGCCTTTAGAGAAATTCAGAATGAATGAATTCCAGAAAAGACAGGTGTGTCATATCACGTGCCTGATATTATCTTTTTGTTCCAGCCCTATGTGGTGCTATTGCTCTTTTTTATTATTATTATTTATTTATTTACAGATCTGGTTGTCAGTCACCTGCTACGAGCCCTTATCTTTGCTTCATTAAAGTTTAATTTAAATTATGTTGTTTTTTTGCAGTGTATCGATTATTGAATTAATAAAAATGTTTGAACCCTGGATGAAGATTTGGACCCTTTATAATTGATTTAACTTTTACCACTCTGGACTAATTCAGCTGATCACAAATTGCTGATATGTTTTTTTTTTTGTTTTGTTTTTTTCAAAAAACATGACTTTACATCTCATGAAAATTGTCTCCATTTGCAACTGTCTGCATAGGAGACAGTTTGCATGAAATTTCAAATCCTGTTTTCCGGGAAAAATAAGAAAAAAAAAAATTCAAAATGTCGTTCGTTGCATGCAGAGTTTTAAAGTACAGAGGACGCTCGTTATAACGGCAGTATCTCTTCCCGTAAAGGATTGGCCGTTGTTACGTATCCCAATACAAAAAGTATATTTTGTAATAAAGAGCCTTACATTTCGATTACTCCAAGAAACAAATGGTATGAACATTTGTGAAAATCGCCTCGCCGAGGCGATTCTAACGAATATCAACAACATTTGATTCTTGCAGTAATAAATCTATATCCTTTTGTATCTCAGTTTATACAAATTTATTTAAGTTCGAAACAAATATTCGACCTTATTTTAAAGCGCCCTCGAACACTCATTCCGGATGTTGTCACGCGCGCGCGAGAGAGAGGCAGTAACTTTTAAACCACTGCTACCCATTTACACCTGGGTGGAGTGGGGCAGTGGCATTACATGTCTTGCCCAAGAACACACATCGCCTCCAGTGGCCGGATTCGAACCCACAACTTTTCGATCATTAGACGGACGCGCCAACCACTGAGCTATCTTCATTAACCTCTGTCCATCTTGAGCTAGGGATTCCATAACAACAATTAAGGTGTGTATTTTGTGGTGAATGAAAGATAGTTTTCCTTATTTCTCTATATAAACCTATGTTGTGGGTATTTATTAGAACCGCCTCGCCGAGGCGGTTCTAATGAATACCCACAATATCGGTTTTTATTGTGAACTGACAAAAACTATCCTTCATTTATCACAAAAGACCAAGCTTATCCGTTGCTATGGACTCGTCCCATTGAATTTGTCGTTGGAACGAGTTGTGTCGTTATAGTGAATGTCGGTATAAAGAGGGTGATCTGTAGTAATCGCTGCTACCTGTTCTAGTTTATACTAATTTATTTTAATTCGATTGCGATGGAAGCTGCAAGCTTATCTAATCGCTCTCGAATACACATTCCGGATGTTTTCACGCGCGCGATAGAGAGGCAGTGACTATTACACCACTGCTACCCATTTTCACCTACCTTTTCATTTACCTGTTCTAAGGCAGTGGTGGTTTTCTATTTTCATTCAATGTGTTCATGATAATCTTGTCGTCGAACAAGAGGATTATCAGGATCTGCAGTGATCACTGCTACATGTTCTAAGGCAGTGGTTGTTTTCTTGTTCATCGAAAGTGTTCATCATAATTGTATCGTCGGAGAACTCAATGATTCCATCTTCCATGTTTTTGTGTGTAATTGAATATTTGCTCTTCTTCCTGGTGTAAATGGTACCCTGTGTTCTCTGAGTCGAGCACTTCCTGGAATTGTATGAATGGATATAACTAATTTTATTCCTCAGAACATGAAGCACAAACATTTAAGCCATGAAGGTTACCTGTTGAAACAAAAAAGAAGTGAAGGCATGACCAGGAATCGATAAAATTACCCAACACCTCCCATCCAAGACACCAAAGTGAAACAAACACGAAAAGAAACACGAACATAAAATAACTTCACTCTAATGAAAACGTCACAAACGGAAAGCCAAAAGGGCAGTTATACTTTCTCACATAAAGGCCAATGGGCTATCAAAAATGAAAAACGCAATTTGCAATACATACATGCAAAAACGGCTTATAATAATAAAAATTCGCGACAGAAGAACCGCGTAACGGAAAGTAAAAAAGTTTTTACTGCGGGGGGTGGGGGGCTTAAATCGATTATTCGTGGTCATAATCCTCGCTCTTGGATCTGTCGTGGTTTAGAAAAAAATAGTCGGAAAAAGAGCCCCGATCCTATTAAGACTCTCCTTCATTAGCAGTTTGCAGCTTTAAAACGCCGGAGGGCAGAAATCGATTTTAATGACATATTCTATCTGTCATTCTTTAGCTAGCACACGTGTTTTCAAGCTTCTTCCGGCTTTCACTACCATAGAAATATGATTCCGCACAAAACGTAGTTCAACAGACTGCAGAAATCGATTTTGAAAAGGGGTTTAGGCATAAGTTGTTCTAATTGACCGTTCCGAGGAGGGCGTTTCTTTGCCGTTTCTAATTTGTTGATTGCCATTGTGTGTGTTCTGCTTTTTGACGTAAAATGGCCGAGGTCTCGTTACTATAACACCTATTAACTCGCGTAACTTAGTGCATTCTTTCATGTCTCCAAAATGGAAAATCTGTGATATTTGTCTTATTTATACTCAAAATATGGTATGGGTTGTAGGTGCTTGTTAGAACCGCCTCAATGAGGCGGTTCTAATGAGTACCAACAACCTATGTCTTGGAACAGAAATTAGAAGAACAATGAATATCCCAATTAACCCAAGGGTTCTCTATAAAAGAGGTTAACGGGGTGATTATTTCACGGACATTTAAACATTTTTGTAGTTTTATAATATCGGTTGGTGCCTGAGGCATTGTCTCTGGTCGAGCCAACCGGAGTCCAACTGTTGGTTTTCTTCAGTTATTTCATGCTGTCGAGTCCTCATCGTTGTTAAGTGTCTGTATTCATGCGATGTTTATGTTCACGGAGATGTTGCACTGATGAGCTATAATCCTTCATGCGGACTGAACAAATTGTTGTCTACACTACGACAGAACTAGGGGCGAGGATTCTCTCCATGTAAAATCCATTTACGGTCCCCCCACCCCACGCAGTAACAATTATTTGCTTACTGTTCCAAAATAGAAGTGGAGGCAATGATAAGGAATCGATACAATTAACCGACAGCTCCCATCAGAGACACCAAAGGGAAAGAAACACAAACATGAAACAACAGACCCCAATGGAAACATCAACAGCGGAAAGCCAAAAGGACAGTTACTTACCACAAAAGGCTATCCAAAACAAAATAAAATAAGCGAAACAAACACCCAAAGACAATCCATAACAAAAACAAACCGCGACAGAAGAACCGCCTTGGAACGGTCAGCGGAAACGAATTCCACTGGGAGGCTTAAATCGATTTTACGTGACCACAAGCCTCGCCAATGCGGTTTTTATTATTGTTATAGTGCGAATATCTAATATTTTTTCTATAACCGTTTGGCCTTTTGTGGAAAAGCTACTGTCCTTTTGGCTTTCCGCCTGGTTTAGTCTTAAAGGAAATTATATGCTCTGCAATTCAGTACATGAGTGCGGATTATCTTGCATTTAGATATAAATATCGCCAACATGTAAAATCGAATCCGTTTATTGGCTCAACTTTCTTTTTAATCATTAGTTTCCAGTGCAGCAGGTACGTGCCTTTTAATAAAAGGTACGCAAGTAAAGTTGTCAACGTTATGTTTTCTGAGTACGATTCTGTTACGCACTTGTTAAGGCATATCAATGTCTGCCTTTTATGCAACCGCTCTATATAATGTTCTGCGGAAAGGGAAAATGGTCCAAATGTAAGGTATGTTAAAATTAAACATTCATTACAAATTGAAAAGATAATTTAAAAAAGGATAAATGCTTGGGGCTCGTTCCTTTGTAAATCATGTGTTTGGATCAACACTATTTAAGTGATTTTGGTGACGTCGCTTCGAATTTTGTTTGACTTGTTCTCGGCAATGAGATGAAATGTCATTTCAAGCTCTACCGCCCAAACAAACCAATATGGTTTATATACAGGGACGGTCCGACTCGCACCACTTTGCCTGGGCAGGCTCTGACATTCCAAGCCGTTTACCAGTACCCGTATGCAATCGGTTTCAGCTCTCCGTAGAAGCATCATGTAGCCCAATATATTTCTACAAGCCCCTACGGGCGGGGGCACTCCTTTGCAAATTCTTATACGTTAATTTGCTTTGCGTGTAGATGTACTTCTTTTCTTGTTTACATTCATGTCAGTGGCTTGCACTTTTCTTTGAGTGGCTTGATATGGCTGTTTTTCATCCTTTTTTTTTTTAAACTAAAACCTGTTAGCTTCAATTTTGACTTATTTTGCGTGCAATTATCTCATTACACAAACACACCTGTTCAAATATATTGAAATTTTACTACCAAGTTTTGAAAATTTTCCGATAAAAATATGATATGCTTTCATATTTCTGCTCCAAACACAGATTGTGGGGACTCTTTAGAACCTCCTCAACAAGACAGTTCTAACGAGTACCGATAACCTATTTTTGAGCACAAATAAGAAAAATAATGTATACACCTGTATCCCCCCCCCCCCAGTTTTACTATTAAAAGTGGGATTAAAGGGGGTCAAAACTGTATAGGCGTATGTTCGTGATGTTGAAAGTTTCATTCCATACATAATCAGCATGAGAAACGTTTGCATACATCTAAACTGCTTGAGGGTTATTTACATCACGAAAACACGCCCATATAATTTTGACCCCCTTAACCCCACGTTTAAATAGTAAAACTGGGGTTTACAGGTGTATATTTACATTTCCAGTGTAAAGTCTTATGTAAGCCTATAGAAAACAATTGCGTTCATACTTTCATGAACGCATCGAATCACTCGATTTTCAGTGACGTCAATTTAAACCATTGTTCTCTACGGGCGTTGATGACGTCAACGCTGCTCCGCTCTTTGTAGAAAAACAGCGTGTAAATGGTTTTTAGCTTTAAAAGTTTGCACTACAAGCATTTTTTTTCGCCCAGTGACGAGGGGCAAATAATGTAAATATAAAAAAATAAACTTAATTGTTCTGCTTTTCATGAAAGTATGAACGACAGTGGGTCGCTAGCAAAGTTTACATGAACCCCCTCGGGGCTCATTTACTTTGCACGCGACAACTGCGTTCATACTTCCATGAACGCAGAAAAATTAATTTCATTTCTTAAATACCTTATTTTGCTTATTTCTGCTCTAAAAAAAAGATTGTGGGTACTCGTCGGAACCGCCTCGATGAGGCGGTTCTAACGAGTACCCAAAGTCTATATTTTGAGCAGAAATAAGAAAAATACCACAATTTTTCATCTGTTCGTGTTTTCGCCGGTAAAGTTTACAATGTATTTGTGTAGGCGGGTTTTCGTAATGAGTAGAGAGTTACAAGTCTGTTACTGACTATACGTTTTTGATTAATTTAGAAACACCACTCTGTCTGTCCATGGCCATTGACAACGCATTACAGACATTATTCTGCCTCGTTCGTGAATTGTTATTTTGCTGGACGTCATTGTCAGATAACCGATTCAACCCGAAGGTTAACAGTTCCATTCCTACGGAATTGCCATACGTAGTGCGAATCGAATTTTATTTTCATCACTGGGTGGAGTGGGGCAGTGGCATTACATGTCTTGCCCAAGAACACACATCGCCTCCAGTGGACGGATTCGAACCCACAACTTTTCGATCATTAGACGGACGCGCCAACCACTGAGCTATCTTCATTAACCTCTGTCCATCTTGAGCTAGGGATTCCATAACAACAATTAAGGTGTGTATTTTGTGGTGAATGAAAGATAGGTTTATATGAAAACTATGTTGTGGGTATTTATTAGAACCGCCTCGCCGAGGCGGTTCTAATGAATACCCACAATATCGGTTTTTATTGTGAACTGACAAAAACTATCCTTCATTTATCAAAAAAGACCAAGCTTATCCGTTGCTATGGACTCGTCCCATTGAATTTGTCGTTGGAACGAGTTGTGTCGTTATAGTGAATGTCGGTATAAAGAGGGTGATCTGTAGTAATCGCTGCTACCTGTTCTAGTTTATACTAATTTATTTTAATTCGATTGCGATGGAAGCTGCAAGCTTATCTAATCGCTCTCGAATACTCATTCCGGATGTTTTCACGCGTGCGATAGAGAGGCAGTGACTATTACACCACTGCTACCCATTTTCACCTACCTTTTCATTTACCTGTTCTAAGGCAGTGGTGGTTTTCTATTTTCATTCAATGTGTTCATGATAATCTTGTCGTCGAACAAGAGGATTATCAGGATCTGCAGTGATCACTGCTACATGTTCTAAGGCAGTGGTTGTTTTCTTGTTCATCGAAAGTGTTCATCATAATTGTATCGTCGGAGAACACAATGATTCCATCTTCCATGTTTTTGTATGTAATTGAATATTTGCTCTTCTTCCTGGTGTAAATGGTACCATGTGTTCTCTGAGTCGAGCACTTCCTGGAATTGTATGAATGGATATAACTAATTTTATTCCTCAGAACATGAAGCACAAACATTTAAGCCATGAAGGTTACCTGTTGAAACAAAAAAGAAGTGAAGGCATGACCAGGAATCGATAAAATTACCCAACACCTCCCATCCAAGACACCAAAGTGAAACAAACACGAAAAGAAACACGAACATAAAATAACTTCACTCTAATGAAAACGTCACAAACGGAAAGCCAAAAGGGCAGTTATACTTTCTCACATAAAGGCCAATGGGCTATCAAAAATGAAAAACGCAATTTGCAATACATACATGCAAAAACGGCTGATAATAATAAAAAATCGCGACAGAAGAACCGCGTAACGGAAAGTAAAAAAGTTTTTACTGCGGGGGGTGGGGGGCTTAAATCGATTATTCGTGGTCATAATCCTCGCTCTTGGATCTGTCGTGGTTTAGAAAAAAATAGTCGGAAAAAGAGCCCCGATCCTATTAAGACTCTCCTTCATTAGCAGTTTGCAGCTTTAAAACGCCGGAGGGCAGAAATCGATTTTAATGACATATTCTATCTGTCATTCTTTAGCTAGCACACGTGTTTTCAAGCTTCTTCCGGCTTTCACTACCATAGAAATATGATTCCGCACAAAACGTAGTTCAACAGACTGCAGAAATCGATTTTGAAAAGGGGTTTAGGCATAAGTTGTTCTAATTGACCGTTCCGAGGAGGGCGTTTCTTTGCCGTTTCTAATTTGTTGATTGCCATTGTGTGTGTTCTGCTTTTTGACGTAAAATGACCGAGGTCTCGTTACTATAACACCTATTAACTCGCGTAACTTAGTGCATTCTTTCATGTCTCCAAAATGGAAAATCTGTGATATTTGTCTTATTTATACTCAAAATATGGTATGGGTTGTAGGTGCTTGTTAGAACCGCCTCAATGAGGCGGTTCTAATGAGTACCAACAACCTATGTCTTGGAACAGAAATTAGAAGAACAATGAATATCCCAATTAACCCAAGGGTTCTCTATAAAAGAGGTTAACGGGGTGATTATTTCACGGACATTTAAACATTTTTGTAGTTTTATAATATCGGTTGGTGCCTGAGGCATTGTCTCTGGTCGAGCCAACCGGAGTCCAACTGTTGGTTTTCTTCAGTTATTTCATGCTGTCGAGTCCTCATCGTTGTTAAGTGTCTGTATTCATGCGATGTTTATGTTCACGGAGATGTTGCACTGATGAGCTATAATCCTTCATGCGGACTGAACAAATTGTTGTCTACACTACGACAGAACTAGGGGCGAGGATTCTCTCCATGTAAAATCCATTTACGGTCCCCCCACCCCACGCAGTAACAATTATTTGCTTACTGTTCCAAAATAGAAGTGGAGGCAATGATAAGGAATCGATACAATTAACCGACAGCTCCCATCAGAGACACCAAAGGGAAAGAAACACAAACATGAAACAACAGACCCCAATGGAAACATCAACAGCGGAAAGCCAAAAGGACAGTTACTTACCACAAAAGGCTATCCAAAACAAAATAAAATAAGCGAAACAAACACCCAAAGACAATCCATAACAAAAACAAACCGCGACAGAAGAACCGCCTTGGAACGGTCAGCGGAAACGAATTCCACTGGGAGGCTTAAATCGATTTTACGTGACCACAAGCCTCGCCAATGCGGTTTTTATTATTGTTATAGTGCGAATATCTAATATTTTTTCTATAACCGTTTGGCCTTTTGTGGAAAAGCTACTGTCCTTTTGGCTTTCCGCCTGGTTTAGTCTTAAAGGAAATTATATGCTCTGCAATTCAGTACATGAGTGCGGATTATCTTGCATTTAGATATAAATATCGCCAACATGTAAAATCGAATCCGTTTATTGGCTCAACTTTCTTTTTAATCATTAGTTTCCAGTGCAGCAGGTACGTGCCTTTTAATAAAAGGTACGCAAGTAAAGTTGTCAACGTTATGTTTTCTGAGTACGATTCTGTTACGCACTTGTTAAGGCATATCAATGTCTGCCTTTTATGCAACCGCTCTATATAATGTTCTGCGGAAAGGGAAAATGGTCCAAATGTAAGGTATGTTAAAATTAAACATTCATTACAAATTGAAAAGATAATTTAAAAAAGGATAAATGCTTGGGGCTCGTTCCTTTGTAAATCATGTGTTTGGATCAACACTATTTAAGTGATTTTGGTGACGTCGCTTCGAATTTTGTTTGACTTGTTCTCGGCAATGAGATGAAATGTCATTTCAAGCTCTACCGCCCAAACAAACCAATATGGTTTATATACAGGGACGGTCCGACTCGCACCACTTTGCCTGGGCAGGCTCTGACATTCCAAGCCGTTTACCAGTACCCGTATGCAATCGGTTTCAGCTCTCCGTAGAAGCATCATGTAGCCCAATATATTTCTACAAGCCCCTATGGGCGGGGGCACTCCTTTGCAAATTCTTATATGTTAATTTGCTTTGCGTGTAGATGTACTTCTTTTCTTGTGTACATTCATGTCAGTGGCTTGCACTTTTCTTTGAGTGGCTTGATATGGCTGTTTTTCATCCTTTTTTTTTTAAACTAAAACCTGTTAGCTTCAATTTTGACTTATTTTGCGTGCAATTATCTCATTACACAAACACACCTGTTCAAATATATTGAAATTTTACTACCAAGTTTTGAAAATTTTCCGATAAAAATATGATATGCTTTCATATTTCTGCTCCAAACACAGATTGTGGGGACTCTTTAGAACCTCCTCAACAAGACAGTTCTAACGAGTATCGATAACCTATTTTGAGCACAAATAAGAAAAATAATGTATACACCTGTATCCCACCCCCCCCCCCAGTTTTACTATTAAAAGTGGGATTAAAGGGGGTCAAAACTGTATAGGCGTATGTTCGTGATGTTGAAAGTTTCATTCCATACATAATCAGCATGAGAAACGTTTGCATACATCTAAACTGCTTGAGGGTTATTTACATCACGAAAACACGCCCATATAATTTTGACCCCCTTAACCCCACGTTTAAATAGTAAAACTGGGGTTTACAGGTGTATATTTACATTTCCAGTGTAAAGTCTTATGTAAACCTATAGAAAACAATTGCGTTCATACTTTCATGAACGCATCGAATCACTCGATTTTCAGTGACGTCAATTTAAACCATTGTTCTCTACGGGCGTTGATGACGTCAACGCTGCTCCGCTCTTTGTAGAAAAACAGCGTGTAAATGGTTTTTAGCTTTAAAAGTTTGCACTACAAGCATTTTTTTCGCCCAGTGACGAGGGGCAAATAATGTAAATATAAAAAAATAAACTTAATTGTTCTGCTTTTCATGAAAGTATGAACGACAGTGGGTCGCTAGCAAAGTTTACATGAACCCCCTCGGGGCTCATTTACTTTGCACGCGACAACTGCGTTCATACTTCCATGAACGCAGAAAAATTAATTTCATTTCTTAAATACCTTATTTTGCTTATTTCTGCTCTAAAAAAAAGATTGTGGGTACTCGTCGGAACCGCCTCGATGAGGCGGTTCTAACGAGTACCCAAAGTCTATATTTTGAGCAGAAATAAGAAAAATACCACAATTTTTCATCTGTTCGTGTTTTCGCCGGTAAAGTTTACAATGTATTTGTGTAGGCGGGTTTTCGTAATGAGTAGAGAGTTACAAGTCTGTTACTGACTATACGTTTTTGATTAATTTAGAAACACCACTCTGTCTGTCCATGGCCATTGACAACGCATTACAGACATTATTCTGCCTCGTTCGTGAATTGTTATTTTGCTGGACGTCATTGTCAGATAACCGATTCAACCCGAAGGTTAACAGTTCCATTCCTACGGAATTGCCATACGTAGTGCGAATCGAATTTTATTTTCATCACTGGTTTTGATGGATATTTTCTCTTTGTTGATTGATTCGGTTGATCATTAAGTTTTGTGAAGATTTGGATCAACAGGTGTGGCTCAATTGCCAATGACAATGTAGTTTTGTTTGAATTCAGCTTTAACTTCTCAATCGACCCTATGTAGATTATTTAGGAGACGTTGCTTCCAATTCTGTTGGACTTTTACCAAACACTGCGATGAAATGACTTCTCAAGCCCTACCGCCCAAACAAACCAACAGGGTTATATGTAAGGAAGGTCCGAGGCGTACCAGTTTGCCTTCTAAGCGGTTTACCAGTACTCATGTGCGGTCAGTATCAACTCTGCGTGGAGGCACCGTGCAGACCAATCTGTTTCTCCAAGCCCAGATGGGCGGGGTAATTTAACTTCTACAGCCTAATTTCAGTGTCTTGAAACCAATAGATCATTTGCATTAGTTGATCGAGTCATTAAGCAATCTTCTTATACCGTGAATAAAAATAGTTTATGGATATTTTATATCTTGATAAAGCATGTTTATCCTTACGTGGCGACTTTAGAAATCACAACCATATTGGTACAAAATATTGAAACGAAATTCCTAAATCATTCCATTTTCCCCAAAACCGGGCGCTGAGATTTGCCCTCTATGCTTAACTTTGGACAAGTAACAATTTGACAAGGGGCTGTATTCCCTGCAATGTAGGGTGACGATTAGTCTGAGCTTCTGCGCATTCATGTTATACATGTAGTTACTGTTTTAGTTCGTCTTTTCGTGAATATATTTCTAATATGTTTTTATTTTGGATAGCCATTTCGCCATATTGTTGGAAAGTAACTGTCCTTTTGGCTTTTAACCTGTGACGTTTTCATAATAGTGAAGTAGTTTTGTGTTCATGTTTCTTTCCCAGGTGTAAAGAAATTGTATCGATTCCTAATCATCGCCTTCACTTCTATTTTGTAAGTGCATTTACTGTGCATTTTGTAGATAGCTAATCCCAATGCCATTGAATACACATATCAGACTACGCTGATGCAAAGATTGGTCCATGTCATCGCTGTCGGAGCATAAACTGTCGTAAGATATGCTGCGCTCCGTATAAATTTGTTATATGAAACACAACGCAATGACAAAGCGTCCCCAAACTCTCTTAAAAATGTTCAGTACATCCATATTACGAGTATATATGTTTACCACTCCATTCCTGTGAAGGAATTTATTAATATATGTTAACCACTCAACTCCTGTGAAAGAGTTTATTAATATATATGTTAACCACTCAGCTATTGTGAAAGAGTTCATTACTTTCTTACTCTGTATGTTAACTACTCAGCTCTTGTGAAAGAGTTCATTACTTTCTTACTATGTATGTTAACTCCTGTGAAATAATTCATTACTTTCTTACCGGCCTCGGTAGCTCAGTTGGTAAAGGTTCCGCTCCGGGGAACGGGAGGTCACGGATTCGATCCCGGGCCGCGACATACCAAAGTCGTTAAAAATGGTACTAGCTGCTCCTCGCTTGGCACTCAGATTTACGGGGAAGAGCTAGGACTGGTCGACCCAGTGTCAGGATAATGTGACTGACTGTGGTATCATGTAATGTGTCTGGGACATGATACTTCAGTGAGGCAGCACTATAAAATTGAGCATTGAGCTCCCTGTCGCATCCAGACACCGTCCTGATATGACTGAAAAATTGTTGAAAGCGACGTTAAACCCGAATTCACACACACACACACACACACACACACACACACACACACACACACACACACACACACACACACACACACACACACACACACACACACACACACACACACATCATTACTTTTTTTTTTTTTTTTTTTTTGGTTTGGGTTTTACGGCCCTTTCAATATTATTCACTCATATCGAGCCGATCGTTAATCAGAGGTGGGCGAAAACCGGAGTACCCGGAGAAAAACCACCTGACATTCCGTTGCAGAACTTGGCGTCTCACACGTGGCCCACATCATTACTTTCTTACTATGCATGTTAACCACTCAGCTCTTGTGAAAGAGTTCTTTACTTTCTTACTATGTATGTTAACCACTCAGCTCTTGTGAAAGAGTTCATTACTTTCTTACTATGGATGTTAACCACTCAACTCTTGCGAAAGAGTTTATTGCCTTCTTATATGTAAACCATTCAACTCTTGTGAAAGAGTTCATCACCGTCTTAATATATACTTGGTCAAAAAAGTAACTATACCAACTTCCGGGTGAAACTCACTAGATATCTGGCAGCTATAGAGCTAAATTTGGCTGTAGACATGCAAATCGAACGTTTAGCTAGGGTATGCCCAAACTTGCATTTGCTCATACCTTTCTGGTCCAGAGTTGTCTTGCGATATGTGTTAAGAAAGATTTTGGTAGAAAATGGACATTGCGATTGCGCAGAAATCTCTTTTTTTCTGAGATGGAAGAAAATGTCGTCTGAACATCGGATAACACCTTACTTTTGCAATATCTCATGATCTCGCATTATAAGCGCGGTTTTAATTTGTGAAATTCCCAAATTATCTCCCTTGCAATTAAAAGTATAGCAATTTTCGAACTGCTGTAATTTTTATTCCTGTCAATCAATTTTTGTCATTTTTCAAACAAACGCTTTGTTTCCACTATTGCTGTTCATCATAATGGTAAAAATTACAGAAAAATCATGTAGCATGTAGCACTATCGATTGCGATTTTCTATGGAGTTCCCATTGAAACAGCATTTGCACACAACTTCTAAGAATTGGAGGTCAATATGTGATAGCCTGTTTCTCGTTGCTGATGCAACTAAAGTTCCCAATCTTTTGTGAATAGACGCAAATGGTATCTAACGAAATGTAACTTGTATCAAATTTTAGAAATTTAGGGTACAGGGAAATTTTGTGATGTTAAATTATTGCAGGTTTTAATTATTTTCTCTGTGAAAATGACACAGTGACCCCTTGGGTGTTTAAAGCCCCTGTAAACCCCAGTATTACTGTATAAAAGTGGGGTTCAAAGTTGGGGGATCAAAATTAAATAGGCGTGTTTTCGTGATGGTAAACCCAATCACGGTGGATGGCTTTGCTTCCCTCTTTATCTGCCCACCAGTGGGTCAGGCCTGAGATTCTACGAAGTCCCAGCGTAAAGGCTTACTATTTTTTGTTATTTTGGCAGCTGAAATGATCCGGACGTCTGAGTTCAATCGAGAATCTATTATCCATTTTTCTGGGTAACCTATTAGAGTGTCGGCTGCCATTGCCTTCGCTTCTGTTTTGAAGTACTGAATATGAAACAAAACAAAAAAAAACTAAAAAAATGAAATCTAGTCCAAGGCCACCTCTTGTCAGGAGAAAATAATATTGTGATCCAGTTATTAAAATAGAAAATAATAGGATTTGTTGCTTATAGCTCATCATTAGCTTGTCTGTTTTCAATAATAGATCTGATGGTGAAGTGATCCAAAATGTACGTATAAAGGCAAAAGTACATGATAAACCCATATACAGTAAAATTCCTATATTAAGACCACCTTTGGGACTGTACAAAAGTGGTCTTTAAGACCACTTTTGAACAGTTCCAAAGATGGTCTCTGACCTGGGGTCACTGCATGCAGAAAACACAAAGAAAGAATAACTGCAACCTACTGAATAACCTTTTTAAAGCAAAATTAGTCTTAATTTTAGGTGGTCTTAATAGCGAATTTCACTGTATATATACCGTATTTTAGCTATTTTTTGTAAGCTTTATAACATTTTTTTGCCAAAGATATTGTACTTTATTCAAACAGTGTGGCCCAGATTCTGTTTTGTCTGATCTAAATCTTCACTGTTTGCCTACGTCCCTGTTACAATCTCTAGGTTAAAAGTTTCAATCAAGATTTTGCCCCCCGCCCATCAGGACTTGGAGAAATAGACTGGGCTGCACCATGCCTCCTTGTACAGCTGAAACTTATCGAACTTGAGCACTGGTAAACCACTTAGAATGTCTTAGCTTGTCCAGGAAAAGTGGTGCGAGTCGGACCGCTCAAAACCTTGGCGGTTTCTTTTGGCGGTCGGGCTTGCGATGTTATTGCATCCCAATCTCGATTAAAAATCCACAAAATCGGCAGCAACGTCTCGAGAATAATCTAAATAGTGTTGACACAGACCAGAAACGAAAACCTCAACAAAAACAAATCTTTAAGATTTTAGGATATATACGAAAACGTTAATCAAGAAAATTTCCATTTCATCACGAAAATACGTCCATAAAATTTGACCCCCCCCCCCCCCTCTTTTATATAGAGTAAAATTGAAGTTTACTAGGGAATGCAAACTTTTTGTGTTTTGAGCAGAAATATGAACAAATATCAGAATTTTTTATCTTAACATTTTCATTTTTTGGCGGTAAAGTCTTAAATATATTTGAATGGGCGTATTTTCGGAATGTAAAGAGCATACCCGTTGCAATACAATGAATTAAATCGTCGCATGAAGGCATACATAATCAAAGCACTGGCAGCGCTGTAGGGTTGATTGTCTCTGTTTATAGGGTCGATTGTCTCTGAGTTTAAAGTCGACTACCTTTTGAAAAATCGTCCTGACATTACGAAAACACACCCGTGAGCTATAATGGCGTCTTTGATATCTCTAGAGCTAGCATTTTTCATACGGAATGTTAGATTATTTTCTTTTTTCTAGTCCAAATATAGATTATTGGTGCTCGTTAGAACCGCCTCAATGTGGCGGTGCTGACGAGTACCAACAATCTACGTTTTGAGCAAAAATGAAAACAATTAATGTATACCCCTGCAAACCCCAGTTTTCTTTATATAAAGTAGGGTTTACAGCGAGGTTCATTGCATGGCTTGTTATCTTGATGTCGAGTCTTAGACTGTTGCGTTTAACCCTTGAATTTCATATTTAGCAGTGTAGGCCCTTATCAGAGGTCGCAGAATTCTACGACGTCTGATATGTGCCTACACTGTTAACCATTGTCCCAGTACACGAGCTCAGTCCTGATTTTTCATTTACACAGCACTCTGACGTCACAGGAAGAAGACTAGCGCGGAAATAACCTTCCCTGGATTTTGCAAATGGCCGGCTATAGTCACGTGAACAAGAGCAGGCGAGAAGCTTCTATAGTTAGTTACTTTGGATTTGAGCCTCATCCAATTCACATGCGAGATGCCAAATTCTACAGTGGAAGCTCAGGTGTTTTGTCTTAGCGCTTTCTGGTTCCCGCCCCTTTCTATTTAACGAGTGGCTCGATACAAGTGAAATTATCCCCCCCCCTCCCCCAACACACACACACACAAATAAAAAGAGCCCAGCACAGATTTTACAGTTACGCAGCACTCTGACGTCACAGGAAGAAGACAATGCGAAACCCCGATTTTCGCAAATGGCCGGCGATCGTCACGTGGACAAAAGCTGGCGGGAAGCTCCTGTAGATAATAACTTTTGGTCCACTAATAAACAATCCACCGAACAACAACTAGAAAACAATACGAGCACAACCACATTGAGCATCCTCCTAAAATAGTATGTTAATTGAAAGGAACAATCCACTGAAAGACAAACAATAATGATTCACCCACAATTTGAGATTTGCAAAATTACAGTTAGACCGCATCGGATGTCGTAGCAATCAGCTCTAGCATAATACCCTCTTTCACACAGTCACGAGTTTGGCTACGAGTTGTCCCGAGTCAACAACTCGTAGTATGTCGCAGTGATGTCGCCATATGTCGGCGGTTGTCGTATGCATCTCGCCACAACTCGTTGAGCCTACGAGATTTCAAACAGTATAAAATTCTCGGGACAACTCTTAGTCTAATTGGGCGGAGCATAATTCTTAAATTCGTAGCTGTCGTGTAAATGCCTTTGTAGTGTCGTACGATCTCGTGCGAGTTAAATCTGATGTTAACCACTACGACACACCATGAGTTACTACGAGTGAGTCACGAGTTACTGCAACAAAGTACGACACAATGCGAAGATATCACTTGTTGGCTACGTCATTCCTTCGAGAAGATCCGACAACTGTACGACTAAGTACGAGTTTGTACTGGCTACATGTAAAACAGTCGCAGAAATATATCGCAGTTTTGGCCAAAAGGACAGAGCAACAACTCATACGACATGCCCCAAGATATAACTCGTAATTACTCGGCGCATGTAGAAAAGCTCGCGACTGTGTGAAGGGGGTATAAGTCTTTAAAACGTGATGTCACACATTACGGCCAGATTTTTAAGCCCTTTTCGTGCAAAGTTCATTATAATAAAAGATCATTAGAGGTTCCATATTTGCTTGATAGCTGTAAGTTTTATTTGCAAATCCCTTTTGTTATCTCCCACATTGCCTCTCTTTCTCATTTGTATCAGATATATCTAGTGACATGAAATTATCGCCGATCTCTGTCACCAAAATTGTCCTCTCTCTCGCTCTTTCAGCTGTTTATTGGTATCAACTAATTGCGAGAAAATAGGACAAAATTCGATCGAAATCTAGCTGCCAGTCCCGGTGTCAGTTTACGTATCCGGTGCCAGCTAACAGAGAATAAAATAAATTGGCTTTCTTGAGTGTTACAGATGCGAGCACATATAAATGTTTGGCGTCTTTTCACGTATACAGGCCATTTGAATGAACACTATGGCAGATACTAAAACAGCGCTCCTATTTGGGCAATTGAATGCAACTGATTTATTCTGCAACAAATCTTACTGGAAAACAGAGAGGTAAATTTGGATGTGTTGAGGTTTTACGTCCTCGTCAACACTGTTTAAGTCACATTGGAGATTTTTCTTATGACTTTTTGGAACGTTACCTGACATTGAGATGCAGTGACATCTCAAACCCTACCACCCAAAGAAACTGCTAGAATTTAAGAGGCAATCCGACACAAACCACCTTGAATAAGCAAGCTTAGACCGTGTAAGCGGACACATGTGCACCAATAACTCAGTCGGTTTCAGCTCTAGGCCGAAGCACCATGCAGCCTATAACGAACAACGTCATGTTATAAAGTGCGTGAAATGAACACCCCTCTAAACCCCACTTTATATAGAGAAAACTGGGGTTTACGGGGTGAACAATATTCTTCTTATTTTTGCTACAAGACATAGTTTGTAGGTACTCGTTAGAAATGAGGCGGTTCTAACGAGCACCAACAACCAATGTTTGCAGTATAACTAAGAAAAATCATGTGACCTGGACCTAAAACGGTTCCCCAATAAATGCGCCTTATCGTAGGGAGCAAAAATATATCTTATACTTTAGTACTGTATTCTGAATCGTTTGCAGGATAAAATGCATTCTCACTTTTCCAATACAAAAGCATATATGTCAAAGTTTGACCTAGGCACAAAGAAGGTCAAAGTCAACCCAGGGTCACCATTTTAGCAATTTATGATGGGCCTACGTCCCAGATGCTATTTATCAAGTTGCGTGGAAATCTGCCAAGTGGTTCTGGAGAAGACTATTTTTGAAGGGTTTTTACCATATATGGCTTGGCGGCCATTTTGGTCATGTGTCCTGGACCCTATGAGCAAATTTTGGTTTCCCCCATCCCATAGAGGCTCCATACGAAATTTGACTTCAATCGGCCCAACGGTTTCCGAGGGGAAGCAGTTCGAAAATTTATACATTTGTCGCCTCGGCGAGGCTATACTAAATTTAATGTAATATTTCGCAAGTTCATTGGATAGATCTCATTGATATCTATCAGTATGCCAAAAAATGTTTAAATATTCCAAGCGGTTAAGTCACTATCACCAATTTTCACAAACGGGTTAAGGACGGACAGACAGACAGACAATATATGGCTTGGCGGCCATTTTGGTCATGTGACCTGGACCCCATGAGCAAATTTTCGTTTCCCCCACCCCATAGAGGCTCCGTATGAAATTTGACTTCAATCGGCCCAACGGTCTCCGAGGAGAAGCAGTTCGAAAATTTTCACAATTTTCGCCTCAGTGAGGCTATACTAAATGGAATGTAATATTTCGCAAGTTCATTGGTTAGATCTCATTGATATCTATCAGTATGCCAAAAATTGTTTAAATATTCCAAGCGGTTAAGTCACTATCACCAATTTTCACAAAAGGGTTACGGACGGACAGACAGACTGACAGACTGACAGAATGACAGAATGACACGGTGATTTTAGGGCACTCTTAGAAATCAACCGACTTCAGTCGGTCGCTTTTTCTGCGGGTCGTGCAATATCAGGGATTTTCATCAGAGGAGTAGCAATTTTGGAGATGTGAAAAATGCACTATGTCGCATGGGTGGGTTTTCGTAATGAAGGTGTTGATTACCAAATGACTAATGGTCTTGAACCGCTGTGCTGAGTGTTTATGGGGCCTTTTGGTTTCAAAGAAGAAGATTTTTGAAGGTTTTCTTTACCATGACAGCCATCTTGGTCATGTGACCTAAACCATTTGACCAAACTTTTGTTCCTTCATCCCATAAAGGCTGCATATGAGATGGTCTGTTTTTCATAAAAATAGATAGAGTCATCATTTGAACAAATCATGGTGGGCTCGAGACCTCAATGCTACATACCAATATTTCAAGGCAGTCGACCAGTTTGTTCCAGAGAACTTTAAAGTCTTTTTATTATATATTGGCACGGCGGCCATATTGCTCATGTGATAAAACTCATATTCATTATTTTTTTTCCTTGTTCCTGCAAGCTTGCATACGAGTGAGTGTTTGAGTTTTACGTCTCACCAACAGCTTATGTCATACGGAGACGAGACCTCGGTTTAAAGACTCATCCGAAAGCCTGTAGAAGCCCTGGATCGATCCTACGACCCCTAGTTTACGAAGCGAGTAGCATAACCACTACACCACAGAGGCTTCTAGCTCGCACACGACATTTGGTTACAAATGACCCGGTGCTTTCTGAGAAACCCTTTTTTTAATTTTCTTATCTGAAGACCTTGATTTTTTTTATTTTTATTTGCCTCCACTGCAGCTGGTGTTGTGCCGTGTGGCGGCCGTAAAACGTCTCCCCGTACATCAACCATAGTGCAGTTTATATTTTACTTTTGGTCCTTTGAGATCAGCGTGAATATTCTGAGAAACAGAAATAAGTTATTGGTTTAGACTCATATTATAGACAGGTTTTTAATTATTTGGACCCCTTTTTGATTTATACCAGTCTTTGAATCGACTGCCTATTCGAAATTCGCAAAATTGCAGTATGTTTCCTCTGGCTTTCTTTGCCGGATCATTACAGGGTCACTGATGAGGCTTTATTAGCCGAGACTACGTAGTATGACCCATCGTCTTTCTTATGAATGTTTTCATTGCTCTTAAAGGAACTCATTTTTTATTTTTTTTTTTTACTTGAACTTGAATACTCATATAGTTTTATTCACTCATTTAGCTAACTACATCTACCAGTTTTCAGATCACAGGTGGCAATATTTTCCGAGAAATACACGGTTTTGACTTTTTCCCTTATAAGAGCATATGCGGCTAAAGTAAGACTTGGCGTAAAATAGGTCAAGGCCAGTCACTGGTCATGATTTGAACATTTTCTGATTTGCTTGAGTCATCAATGCTACAAACCAAGTTTCATAATAATTGGTCCACTGATTCCGGAGACGAGGATTTCTGAATGTCTTTATCTTATTAAATGGGCATTACGGCATGACGGCCATATTTGTCATGATACCAAACTTATATTAATTTGCATGTTCCTAAAAGCTTTCATATGACATTTGCTTACAAATGACCCAGTGGTCTCTGAGTAAAATAAGTTTTACTTTTCATATCGGGTGACCTTGGGCCAAGGTTAAGGGATGAAACTGACCTTAAATACTCATGTAGTTTAATTTATTCATTTAGCTTACTACATCTACCAATTTTCAGATCGCAGGCTGCAATATTTTCTGAAAACTACATGATTTTGACTTTTTCCAATACAATAGCCTATTTGACCTTTGACCTTGGCGTAAAATAGGTCAATGTCATTCAGGAGTCATCATTTGAAGAAATTACAATGACAATCGGACCACTGGTTCTGGATAAGAAGCGTTCCTTACTCATATATGCATGGTAGCCATCTTGATCACATGACCTGCTATCCGTTCGCAATCCATTGAGCGCTCCACATGAAAATTGACTTCAATCGGCCCAGTGGTTTCAGAGAAGAGGTTTCAAATGTTGACAGACAGACAGATAGTCAGACAACCGACGACATACAGCGGAGCCTTGCCATTCAACAGGCGAGCTAATAAGATCACTATCAATAACATGTTTCTGTCATTATGAATATCAGTGTAACCCAAGTTTTACACGGAAAAGGTGCGTTTACAAGAGTATATTTTTTCCTATATTCTGGTAAAATAGATTTTGTAGGTCATTGCTAGTTTCTAATGCCGACAATATCAAAGCTTATCATCAGAATAATGCTAAGTCTACAGATATGAAAGACGCAATTGGGCCCCGTCAAGCGATTTGGGTACTTATCGCGTATGCGAGCAGCGAAGGTTCAGGCGAGCCTGCGCATCCGCGCAGTCTCGCCAGAACCTTCGCTGCTCGCTCATACAAGCAGTAAATCAAGAGGAACCTTCAGACAGAAAGCCATATCCCTGGCCCTTCTGAATGGCTGGGCATGCGCAGTTAAAATTTGTAATGACGAAATGCTCGAAGACACAAATTCGTTTGGCGGACCTCAATAAAA
Source organism: Lucinisca nassula (assembly GCA_963580285.1). Classification (NCBI taxonomy): domain Eukaryota; kingdom Metazoa; phylum Mollusca; class Bivalvia; order Lucinida; family Lucinidae; genus Lucinisca; species Lucinisca nassula. The sequence goes on along the minus strand of OY757011.1, from coordinate 72,546,891 downwards.
GTACACAGGAGTGTTTTCGTATTGTTTCATTTCGCAGACCCTCTACAGTTTTCAGTTCTTTTATAATATATATAGAGGATCTTACATGAGTGTTCATGTATAATTGAATTTATTAAACGAGTTGAGGAAAAGGGATAAAATGCGAGGCTTTGCCGAGCATTTTATCTCTTTTCCTCAACGAGTTTAATAAATTGTTGACATAGAGCATCTTACATGAGTGTTCATAAATTATTGAATTTATTAAACGAGTTGAGGAAAAGGGATAAAATGCGAGGCTTTGCCAAGCATTTTATCCCTTTTCCTCAACGAGTTTAATAAATTCAATAATACATGAGCACGAATGCAAGATTCTATTTATCATATGACATTTAAGACTCATTTTATTCACATTTGTTTACAAAAATATCAATATTCCGCTATTAATAAACGCGACGTCGTTAAGGACGTCGTACATGTAACGTTACGGGACGTATCTAGCTAATTGCATATTTAATCCACTAGTGGATTATCGAAAATAATACATGGCGTTATTACACTCTCAGACGCGACGTCATATGATAAATTTTTTAACTTCACCATAGCCAGTGTCAAGGGAATGTTTGGCGTCCGTTAAAAGCTCCCTGTCCTTCATAATAGTATGGGTTATATGTTCTAGTCCTTTGGAATTATTGATTCCATTGCGGAATTTTAAATATATCTGAGAGCCACTGATGAAGCCTAATTGGCCCAGACAAGCTAGTTTGTCTCAAGAGTAACTTTTACACAATACAGTTTTCAGGTATGTTCTGTTTGTTTGTTTGATTTGAGATTTAACGTCCCCATCAACACTGTATAGGTCATTTTGGAGACGTTGCTTCCAAGTTTGTGGGACTATTGCCCGACACTGAGATGAAATGACATATCAAGCCCTGCCGCCAGATAAAACTAATAGGGTTTATATGCATGGACGGTCCAACTCGCATCCCTTTTCCTGGGCATGCTTAGAACCTCTAAGCAGCTTAGTAATACCAGTACTCAAGTGCGGTTGATTTCAGCTCTACGAAGAAGCATCATGCAGCCCATCTATTTCTTTAAGCCTCGATGGGTGGGGGCGGTTTGATTAAAGTCTGTTCTGTAGTCCTTGCTTCCAAATGATTACCCGATTTATAGAACTGTTATCATGATGCTTAAGATTGAACCAGTCCAAAAATTGAATTCACTTCAACTGCTTTTCAAGGTTAGTAGATTATTCACTTGGGTACATTTCTGCTCCAATACATAGGTTGGCGGTGCTCGTTAGAACCGCCTCAGCGAAGCGGTTCTAACGAGCCCCCTCAACCTATATTTGGAGTGTTACTAAGCAAAAAGAAAAATATCAGAAGGGGGGGGGGGGGTGTGCCCATTTGGGGGTATTCTGGCCTTGTACCAAATCTTTTTATTTTTACAGGTAAACGGCATAACATGTGTACTTTAATATGGCATACCTCTGGTGGCGCGCAAGGTTGGGTTTTTTCGAGCTACAGGCCTTTAAAAATGGGTGGGGTAACTTAGCATGACACTGTAGTGTATTTTGAAAGTTTACTCTGGTTATTACCTGTGTGCTCTTTCACTGCAATTTGTTCTTAGGTAGACTGAAGGATGTCTAAAGTGATGTTTAGAAACATTTTTCGAAACAATATTGCAACTTAGGAAGATTAACTGCTTTTTCCAAATGCTAAGATATTTTTACTTATTTTTTAACCTTAATCATTAAATATTTTTGAAGCTTTTGGTAATATGGTAGGAAACCAATGATGATTCTTGGAAAACAGTATCATTTTTTAATCCCCCGTTGTAAAGCAGACCGCAAATTATAGGAATGGCCTTCGTCTGTCCGTTTGTCTGTCCGTCCGGGTCAGTCCATCCGTCTGTCTGTCCGTAACACTTTCTTGTCCGCTCCTTATCTCCTGAACCTTTGATAGATTTACATAAAACTTTGGTCAATCATTCGTCTCAGTGAGCTGATGTGCAGAACCCATAAATGAACCATGTCGACTCAAGGTCACAGTTGAAGGTCACGAGTTTGTGAATTTTGTGTTCGTTCCTTGGAAGGATTTTCATTAAACTTTGGTCAAATATTCTTCTCAGTGAGCTGATGTGCAGAACACATTAATCAATCATGCCGACACAAGGTCAAGGTGACATTTGAAGGTCAAGAGTTTGGAACTTTGAATTTTGTGTCCATTCCATATCTCCTTTACCCCTGCAAGGATTCTCGTTTAACTTTTGTCAAACATCCCCTTCAGTGAGCTGATGTGCAGAACCCATAAATGAACCATTCCGACTCAAGGTCAAGGTCACATTTGAAGGTCAGGAGTTTGAAACTTTGATTTGTTTTGTCCGTTCCATATCTCTTTTACCCCTCAAAGGATTTTCTTTAACTTTCGGTCAATTTTTCCCCTCAGTAAGCTCATGTGCAGAGCCCATAAATGAATCATGCCGACACCAGGTGAAGGTCACATCCGAAGGTCATGCGAATTTTGTGTCGGTTCCAAATCTCATTTACCCTTCAAAGGATTTTCATTAAACGTTGGTCAAATGTCACCCTCAGTGAGCTGATGTGCAAAACATATAAATAAACCATTACACGCAAGGTCAAGGTCAAAGTTGAAGGTCATGAGTTTGAAACTTTAATTGTTTTTGTCTGTCCCATATCTCCTTTACCCCTGGAAGGATTTTCTTTAAACTTTCGTCAAATATCCCCTCAGTGAGCTGATGTGCAGAACCCATAAATAAACCACGCCAACTCAAAGTCAAGGTCACAGATGAAGGTCACGAATTTGAAACTTGGAATTTTGTGTCCGTTCCATATCTACGTTACCCCTGGAAGGATTTTCATTAAACTTTTGTGAAATATACCCCCACAGTGAGCTGTTTTACCGAACCCATACATAAGCCATGCCAACTCAAGGTCAAGGTCACAGGTGAAGGTCATACTGTTGAGCCTTGATACAATGTGTGGCCAGGGATTTGGCTGTCCCTCAGACTGCTTTCTTGTACCAGTACAATTGGTAAGAGATATGGAACGGACACAAAATTTAAAGTTTCAAACTCCTGACCTTCAACTTTGACCTTGACCTTGAGAGTCGGAATGGTTTATTTATGTGTTATGCACATCAGCTCACTGAGGGTGACATTTGACCAACGTTTAATGAAAATTCTTTGAAGGGTAAATGACATTTGGAACCGACACAAAATTCAAAGTTTCAAACTCGTGACCTTCCAATGTGACCTTGACCTGGTGTCGGCATGATTAATTTATGGGCTCTGCACATGAGCTCACTGAGGGGAATAATTGACCGAAGTTTAACGACAATCCTTTGAGGGGTAAAGGAGATATGGAACGGACAAAAAATCAAAGTTTTAAACTCGTGACCTCAAATGTGACCTTGACCTTGAGTCGGCATGGTTCATTTATGGGTTCTGCATCAGCTAACTGAGGGGGGTGTTTGACAAAAGTTTAACGAGAATCCTTGCAGGGGTAAAGGAGATATGGAATGGACACAAAAGTCAAAGTTTCAAACTCTTGACCTTCAAATGTGACCTTGACCTTGTGTCAGCATGATTCATTTATAGGTTCTGTACATCAGCTCGCTTAAAAGAATATATGACCTAGACCTTGAGTCGGCATGGTTCAGTTATTGGTTCTGCACATCAGCACACTGAGGGGGGTGTTTGACAAAAGTTTAATGAAAATCCTTCCAAGGATAAAGGAGATATGGAACCGACACAAAATTCAAAGTTTGAAACTCGTGACCTTCAACTGTGACCTTGACCTTGAGTTGACATGGTTCATTTATAGGTTCTGCACATCAGCTCACTGAGACTAATGATTGACCAAAGTTTAATGTAAATCTACCAAAGGGTTCAGCAGATATGGAGCGACAAGAAAGTGTTACAGACAGACAGACAGATGGACTGGCCCGGACGGGCGGACAAACGAAGGCCATTCCTATAATCTCCATTCCGCTTCGCGATGGGGGATTAAAATGATACTGTTATCCAAGAATCATCATTGATTTCCTCCCATATTACCAAAAAAAAAAAAAAATCAAACATTTTAATGATTAAGGTTAAAAAATAAGTAAAAATATCTTAGCGTTTGGAAAAAGCAGTTAATCTTCCTAAGTTGCAATATTACTTCGAAAAATGTTTCTAAACATCACTTCAGACATCCTTCTGTCTACCAAAGACTAAATTGCAGTGAAAGAGCACACAGGTAATAACCAGAGTTTACTTTCAAAATACACTTCAGTGTCATGCTAAGTTACCCCAGCCACTTTTAAAGGCCTGTAGCTAGAAAAAAACCCAACCTTTCGCGCTACCAGAGGTATGCCATAATAAAGTACACATATTATGCTGTTTACCTGCAACAAATAAAAAGATTTGGTACAAGGCCAGATATATCCCCAAATGCCCCCCCCCCCCCCCCCCCCATTTATATCAGAAAAATATGGAGATCTGAAAGAACGCATATGCCACAAGGGTGTGTAACCGTAATGGCAGGAAAAAGTACATTTATACGATAGAAGAAATGTCGCTTAAAGCTGGAAGGCGCGTGTAGTTACCCCACGAACAAATGACTATGATGGAATTAATTTCCGCGTGACAAACACAAAACATCGTGTGGAGAGACATTTAGCAATTACTAATTGGGATGCCATTTCTAGCATCTGCAAACCTTCAGTCTTAATAATGTATCAAATGAAAGGCTGTCTTGCATCTGATATAATATTGAATGCCTTGTTTTGTAGCAAAACAATAACAAGCTCAGCAATTATAGACATGTACAGGATCCAGGAAGAGTGGTATTTCATAGGCAATATACATGTATGTCAGTAGGCAAATCATTCCAAATGAAAATTATGCATCTGAGGGAAATCAGAAATGAGAGCCTTTGGCAAGTTTCATATACTCCACATTACGAAAACACGACTATACAAATACATTGTAAATTTTACCACCCAAAGAAGTTAAGATGAAAAATTATCATACTTTTCTTATTTCTGCTCTAAATATAGATTGTGGGTACATGTACTCGTCAGAACCGCCTCATCGTGATATTTTTTTCTTATTTCTGCTCAAAATATAGATTGTGGGTACACGTTAGAACCGCCTCATCATTGTTTCTTATTTCTGCTCAAAGTATAGATTGTGTGTACACGTTAGAACCGCCCTTGATGAGGCGATTCTTACCAGTATCCACAATCTATATTCTGATCAGAAATAAGAAAAATAAGGTTTATCCCTGTAAACCTCAGTTTTACTATATAAAAGTGGGGTTCAAGGGGGTCAGAATTATATAGACGTGTTTTCGTGCTGATATGCGGGGTTTTAGCTATCATATTTTTGTTCATTGTGGATTCCATACTCTCAATTTGGTAAGATACATTTATCATTCCGCGGCATGTTTCTACATGTTCCTGCATTAATCGATATGATTTGTTGATCATTGTCATAACAGTATAAGTCCTATATTAAGACCATCTTTGGGCTGTTTAAAAGTGGTCTTTAAGACCACTTCTGAACAGTGCCAAAGTTGGTCCATTACCAGAGGACACTGTCTGTAGAAAATATGAAGAAAGAATAAGTGCACCCTTCTAAATAAGCCTTCTAAAGCAGAATTAGTATTACTTTTAAGGGTGGTCTTAATAGCGGAATTTCACTGTATGTTTAATAGCATATTTCAACTGCTTACCGGAACTTTGTCTGAAGTTTGTCACAAAATAATAACACGTATATAGAAAAACATTGTCATTTTACTTTTTCAGTCCAATGGCAAGACAAATAATATGCACAAGCTTTTTGTTTAAGTTAATACTTATACCTCTAGTCGGTTCATGAAAGCACATGAGTAGTCACCCGTTTTTCACATACTGGTATTCTTAGAAGCAAAGGAGTGTGTGTGTGAATTCGGGTTTAACGTCGCTTTCAACAATTTTTCAGTCATATCACGACGGTGTCTGGTTGCGACAGGGAGCTCAATGCTCACATTTATAGTGCTGCCTCACTGAAGTATCATGTCCCAGACACATTACATGATACCACACCCAGTCACATTATCCTGACACTGGATCGACCAGTCCTAGCTCTACCCCGTAAATCTGAGTGCCAAACGAGGAGCAGCTAGTACCATTTTTAACGACTTTGGTATGTCGCGGCCCAGGGTCGAACCCCAGACCTCCCGTTCCCCGGAGCGGACACTCTACCAACTGAGCTATCGGGGCCGGTAAGCAAAGGAGTGAGTGAGTGTTTCAGTTTTACGTCCCACCAACAGCTAAGGTCATACGGAGACGGGATCTCGGTTTAAAGACTCATCCGAAAGTCTGGAGAAGCCCGGGATCGAACCTGCGACCCCTGGTTTAGCAGGCGAGTAGCGTAACCACTCGACCACGGAGGATTCTCGGAAGCAAAGGAAAACCACATTTTAATTAAATACCGGGTAAACATGCCAGGATACAGTAGTCTGGTTGATTGATTGTTTTGGGTTTAACGAAACGTCAACCCTTGTTGGTCATTTTGCGTCGTCTACCAGAGAAAGGGAGAAAAGAGATAGAACAGACAGTAGAGGTTATAGAAGTGATGGACAGACTAAAGAGCAAAAGGTTTCTCGCACACCAGGAAATCCGTGGTTTTAGCTTGGGATAGAAATTCTGTTCTAACCCAGGTGTTCTTACCAAAAATCGAATTTACTCGCGTGGTTGTTAAATGTACTGGTTGAATACAACCTCATCTGCGCTGTCGTTAAGGTTGGCGTCACTGAACGTTAAGTGACGTCACTAAATATTCCTGTACTGTCATCACAATATGGCGGACATCGGTAACTGAAGTGACTGCAGCATTAAAATTCCGCGCTATGCAAGAAAAAGAATCTTATATGAGTGTGAGGGGTGGATAGAAAAATCCGTCCCTCGGGATCACTGTCCGGCATCACTCGGCAAGCCTCGGGATGCCGGACAGGATCCTCGAGACGGATTTTTCAATGTACCCCTCACATCCATATAAGATTCTTATAAGAAACAGAAGAAATACCAATATCACCCCCACCTATACCCCTACCTACTGCAAGGACAACAGGCCTTATCCAACTGTTGGAATCAGAATCAGAATTGTTACTAGTGACACACAAACGATATTCATAAACCAGGATCTGCAATATGGGAAGTTTGTTAGCTCTCACCAGGGAGTAACTTCCCATATCACAGGTTCTGGTGTATGAATTGGACGCCCCAGTGACGCAAGATACACGTCACCTTTGCCTCACAAACTACCCCTGCAGTAGCTTGACAATTAAGCATTATGTAAACAAGTCCGTGCAATGAAAATATACTTGTAAACTCAACATTACGATAACATGGCGTCTTTCATTACGTAAACACGTCTGTTATTTTACCCTCGAAAAATGAAAAATATCAGACGAAATATTGAATATTTTTCTCATTTCTGCACAAAACATGGATAATGGGCACTCGTTAGCGGGGTTCTAACGAGTACCTACAATCTCTGTTTTAGAACAGAAAAATAAGATTTACCCCAGTAAACCCCAGTTTTACTTACTTATCTTCACTGCGGCTGGTGTTGTGGGTGCGGCGGCCGTAAAATGTCTACCCGTACATCATCATAGTGCAGATACTATTTTCTGGTCCTTTGTGATCATTGATTTCATTTTCAATCATTTTGAAAATAGAGTTCTGTTCAAGCCGGCGCTAGAGGGCCTGGCCGGTGTTGCACATTTCAGAACTGGTCATGAACAGACTCAATATAACCGAGTGACCTATTTTCGTTTGTTTGGTGTATTCTTTGCTTCGAAAGGATCTAACAATTCAGAACTTATTTACTATATAAAATTTGGATTCGAGGAGGTCAGAATTATATATGCATGTGTTCGTGATGTTTATACCTAGAATTTAGCAGAAGAAAACGTTGTCTTTTTTAGCTCACTAGAGCCGAATGCTCCGGGGGAGCTTACAGTATAGGCAGTGGTCCGCCATCCGTCGTCCGCCTCCACGTCCGCGTCGGCGTCAACATTTTCAAACAACTTATCCTCAGAAACTGTTGGGCCAATTAAAACCAAATTGCATGTGGCTATCCCATGGGTAGGGGAAAGAAAGTTTGTTCATGGGATCTTGGTAACATTACCAAGATGGCCGCCATGCTCATATATGGTAAAAAACCTTTAAAATATTCTTCTCAAGAACCAAATGGCCGATGTCCTTGAAACTTGGTATGCAGCACCGGGGACTCGGGCCCTACCAAGTTTGTTCAAATTATGACCTTTGGTTTACCTTGACCTATTTTACGTTCAGGTCAAATTTGGTTACTGAGACATTTGTATGGAAAAAAGAGCAAAACAGTGTAATTTTCTGATTGCATGACAACCTTTGGTATCAGAAATGTATTTGCAATCAGTGAATGGAAATTTATAAATTCCAAAGGTCAAGGTCATTTACTGACCTTTGTTCTGGAAGGTTCAAATTTGTACATAAGGACTGGGTCACATGACCAAGATGGTCGCCATGCCCATATATGGTAAAAACCTTAAAAAATCTTTTTCTCATGAACCAAATGGCCGCTGATTTTGAAACTTGGTATGCAGCATCGAGGACTCGGGCCCTTTCAAGTTTGTTCAAATGATGGCCTTTGGTTGACCTTGACCTGTTTTACGTCAAGGTAAAATTTGGTCGCTTTGTTATTCATATGGAAAAAGGGAAAACATTGGAATTTTCTGATTGCTTGATAGCCTGTGGCATCAGAAATGATATTTGCAACCAGCTGAATGGAAGTTTATCAATTCCAAAGGTCAAGGTCATTTGCTAACCTTTGTCCTGGCTGGCTGAGATTCAGTATTGTAATCTTCTTCTCTACTCAAACTACTAGGTTGATTGAAACGAAATCACATGTGGAGCTTCTATGGGAAGTGGGGAACGAAAGTTTGTTCGTAAGGGCTATGGTCGCCAAGAACTTGAAATATCTTCTTTTCAGGAACCAAATGACCGATGGCCTTGAAACTTGGTATGCAGCATCGGGGACTCGGAGCCTACATATTTTGTTCAAATGATGAACTTTGGTAGACCTTGACCGAGGATCGAATTTGGTCACTTAGACATAAATAGCGTTGAGTGAGGCGTAAACTCTGAACAAATAAACAAAACACGCTAGACCTACTTTACGATAACACTGCCATGCGACATAGTGCATTTTTTCACGTCTCCAAAATGGTTACTTTTCTGATGAAAGTCCGTAATATTTTTCTTACATGTACCAAGTAAATACGTTGGATAGCATTACATTGACGCGAAGCGACCAGGAACAACGTTAGTTTTCTCTGAAGGTGAGTGACCCAATTAGTGAAGCTAAATATTGCCGTTTTGAAGCATGTAAGAAACAGAAAATTTGAACTCATGAAAACCAAAAACTGGTATTTTCACTCGTGGCTAAGTCGCTCGTGAATATACTGGTTTTGGTGTTCATTCGATGAAATAAAATTCGATCTTACACTGAAAAAAAATCAAATATTCTCTATTTGTTCCAGTTTGCTAAAACGCATGTCTTGAGATAAGGAGAAAGAAAGAAGAGTTTCTGGTATTTTCTAATTTATCCATTTAAACAGTTCTTCTTTTATTGCGGGTACTCGACCGTGACAAAAATATTCTACCGACTGCGTATCCACGACGCGCGTTTATAAAATATTACCTGTTTCTGAAGTGGTATTCTCTGTTACCAGAACAAAACAGAACATAACATATTTTCTCTCAGATTGTATAAAACAACACACGAGGCTCAAAGTAAGACACAATACCTTGTTACATATGTTGCGTGCGCAGTTTACAGAGGCTAAAATTTGCTTAGAACAGAGATATGAAACTGCTAAGCTGCAGTAGTGATTTAACATTCCCCAGGGACAGTAGTTGTTGGAACTTTATTAAGTTAGGGTGTTTTAGATAATTTCTCGGAAAGTGTGTTTTCGAATTTCTTTAAAGAAATCGTATTCAAGATAAATATGAAAGTCGTCTCCCAGAGCATTCCTTTTGCATAAGTACAATACCTTTGTGATTTCTCAATATTTTCCCAGCGCCCTCTTTCTATTGGAAATCGATGATGTGCTGTTCCGAATTTTTGTTTGTTTGTTTGTATTGGAGTTTAACGGCCCAGTCAACACTGTTTTGGGTCATTTTTGAGCAGGTCAGTTTACCTATCCGCACTTATCCTGGACAGACTTATACGTAAGCGGTTAACCAGTACAGTGCACAGTCTCTCGCCAGAAACTGACAACTGCCCTTCTTGAATCAGCGGAAGGGAGGGAATGACCGTAGAAACGATTTCATGATCAATCTCCACGAAGGAATGTTGCCGAGCCCGGCAGGTATTGAATCCGCGTTCTCCTGATCAACAGTCAGACGCGCATCCGACTGGGCTACCGAGGCCGCCTGTTCTGAATCTGGCTATTGTTATATATAATTTAGGTTGAGGTACTGTAACATAGAAATCGGTCTTTTTACTGATTTTGGTTTTACGGCCATTCAAGATTAGTTATAGCCCCGCTTTGAAAAAGTGGGGGCTATATTGGATTTGGCTTGTCCGGAATTCCGTCTGTCTGTCTGTCTGTCTGTCTGTCTGTCTGTCTGTCTGTCTATCTGTCTGTCATATTTGATAGTGGGTACCTTGTGACCGCAATTCCTCTTATAGTTCTCGGTCAATCCTTCTGAAACTTTACAGGTGTTTTCATATAGGTCTGAAGATGTGCATATTTTTTTTTTCATTATCATTAAATAATTTTTTTCACTTATTTCACCTTTTTTAACTTAGTCATTTTTGAGATCTACTAATGTTAAAATGTATAGGGAGTAGCTACCTTGTGACCGCAACTCCTCTTACAGTTCTAGGTCAATCCTTCTGAAACTTTACAGGTGTTTTCATATAGGTCTGAAGATGTGCATATTCTTTTTTCATTATCCTTAAACAATTTTTTCACTTATTTCACCTTTTTTAACTTAGACAATTTTTGAGATCTACTAATGTTAAAATGTATAGGGAGTAGCTACCTTGTGACCGCAACTTCTCTTACAGTTCTAGGTCAATCCTTCTGAAACTTTACAGGTGTTTTCATATAGGTCTGAAGATGTGCATTTTCTTTTTTCATTATCCTTAAATAATTTTTTTCACTTATTTCACCTTTTTTTTTAACTTACACAAATTTTGAGATCTACTAATGTTAAAATGTATAGGGAGTAGCTACCTTGTGATCGCAACTCCTCTTACAGTTCTAGGTCAATCCTTTTGAAACTTTACAGGTGTTTTCATAAGGTTTGAAGATGTGCATGTGCTTTTTCATTATCCTAAAATTATTTTTTTTTCTACAATTATTCCTTTTTTTAACTAAGACAATTTTTGAGATCTTCTAATGTTAAAACGTATAGGGAGTAGCTACCTTGTGAACGCAACTCCTTTAACAGTTCTAGGCCGATCCTTTGAAACTTTTCAGGAGTTTTCAAAGAGGTCTTAAGATGAGCATGTGGTTTTTTCATTATCCAAAACTTATTTTTTAACTTAGACTGTTTTTCAGATCTAATAACTCGAAAAGTCTATAAGGCGTAGGTACCTTGTTAGGGATTTAACCCTCCACAAGTCTTTACCTTTAATTCATGAGTCTTTCTTCTCTGACAGGGCTATAGCGGGGCTATAGTCAGATCCTCTGACAGTTCTAGTTTACCCATATTCAGACTTTCGGATGAGTCTTTAAACCGAGATCCCGTCTCCGTATGACCTTAGCTGTTGGTGAGACGTAAAACTCAAACACTCACTCACTCAGTTCACCCATATCGAGACGATCGTTAATCAGAGGTAGGCGAAAAGCGGAGTACCCGGACAAAAAACTCCTGACCTTCCGTTGCAGAACTTGGAGTCTCACATATGACCCCAGCCAGGCTCGAACCCACAGCGATGAGAGACCTTATGATTAAGAGTTAGCGCTCTTGTCCACTAGGCCACGGAGGCCAAGTATTCTTTCTTAAAGTCGGTTTTAAAGATTCTGTTTCTTCATTTCGGGGTGCTTTGGATACCCACGTTCTATTTTGTATAAACTGCGTTTGTAGTCTATTCTGAACCTCCCTGCAGAGCCAGTAAATATTTGGAACACTATTACTTAACCAAAGATAGTTAAACCAACGTCTTTTAATATCCTCTCTGTGCATAAAATCCATTTACAGGAATAAATATTGCTTCTGTGCAGATACAGTAACAGTGAATACATTTTAAGGAATATTTTGCTGTTTTGGCACATACAATATTAGACCAAAATGTTATCATTTTAGTTTTTACTTGTAATTCTAGTGGATAGCCAAACTCCCCATAGACGATGAACAGCGGGGTGCTGCTTTTCATTTTTAGTTCGCTTTTCATAAAAACTAAATTGATTTTTCAAGAGGTTAAGAGTAAAGGGACTATTGTTTGATCGAACAGTTTCAACTGGCAATCAATCGGTAAATAACGATTCACAATTTGTTTCCGTGATAGATGCATTGCTTTGCTGGCAAATGTTGATAGATTCTTAACATGCTGTACAAATCTTACGTTTTTTGTTGTTGTGTTGTGTGTGTGTGTGTGTGTGTGTGTGTGTGTGTGGGTGGGTGGGTGGGTGTAATAAGAGCACCTAGGTATTTGAATTCTTTAACAAATTCGACGTATTCTTCAGCTATCATGAAATAAAAGTGTTGATTTCTGCTATAATCATCAAATATTATTGTTTTTGTTTTGATTATATTTATTTTTAGTTTCAATCGTTTACAATATTCATTTAAATCATTGAGTATATCTTGAAAATCTTTAGCGTTATATCTCAGCGTTATTGTATCACCGGCCTATAAAATTACAAACAATTGTATAAATACAGTGAATTCATTACTTTGCACACCAATCTCGAAAAAATCCATGAAGCAACAGAATAGTTTTCGTTTTTTGACTTTTAAGATATTCAATTAAACTGAAAAAGGGCATATTATTGCCTATTGTTGAGTATTCTTTGCAAAAACCGCTTTGGGTTGCACATAATATTTTATTTTCTTCTAAGAAGTTAGTTAATCTATAATTTATTAAAGAAGTAAACAATTTCCCAATGTGGTGGGTCGGTAATTGGTCGGTTCGTTTTTATTGCCTTTATTTTTATAAATAGTTATTATGTTACCTTTGACTTCTGTAGGTTGACCTTCCTCGCGAAGGTTTGTGACTTCATTTGAATTTAGTGATTTAAAATAATTGCATATTTCATCTAAAGGAACAGGTATTGACCCAGATACCTATGTTCAACACAGAGCTGCTAGATTACAGCTTTGAAACTGGGAGTATGACTTGACTACTACTTGAAAATGAAGAAGGGTGTCTCAAAAGAAAACGAGAAGCGTTATCTTTTTATACAACATTTAACTTCCCTACAGCTGGTGTTAATGAATGTGTGGTGGCCGTAAAAAGCCCCTGTCCTTCATAAAAGTATGTTTGGTATATCATCTAGACCTCTGGGGGTCATTGATTCCCCTGCGGAAATTTGCAAATATTTCATTGGCACTGATGAGACCGTTTGGCCGAATCTAGCTTGTCTGTCACACAAAAAAAAACGAGAAAAATCTATGTTTTTAGCTATGTTATGTCACCCTTGCTTCCGAAGAATTGCCTTTTAATTGAATTTTATACCACTGTACAAAGGTCTCGAGGGTACCGCCAGCACTAGCAGATGACCTTGTTCCCCCAGCTAAGCGCTGTAGAAATCACCACTCCTTGGCATTTCAGATCCCTACTCTAAGAACTGACATTTACAAAGCCCTCGATCCTTTGGAGATTTGCATCCCTGAAGATTCAATAATTTTCTCATCTATAGGTGCAAAGGATATCATCTTTGGTGACAGTTGGAGACCTTCTTTGTTTATAGCAAAAGATAATGTTGGTATTTTCTGATAACTGATAGATATGTTTTCTAAATTCGCCATAAAAAATATGGTGTGGGTCGGCAAGGCGGTTCTTATGAATACCCACAGCATAAGTTTTTTGACGAGGCGGTCCTAATGAATTCCCACAACATAGGTTTTTCGTCTCGTTTTGGGGTTTAACGCCCCCGTCAGCACTGTATAGATCATTTTAGAGACGTTGCTTCCAATTTTGTGGGACTTTTACCCGACATTGAGATGAAATGACATCTGAAGCCCTGTTGCCCAATGAAAGCAATAGGGTCTATAAGTATGGACGGTCTGACCCACACCGCTTTGTCTGGGCAGGCTTAGACCCTCAAAGTGTTTCACTACTAGTCGTGTGCGGTCGGTTTCAGCTTTGCGAGGAAGCATCATGCAGCCCATTTATTTCTTCAAGCCCCGATGGGCGGCGGCCACAAGATAGGTTTATATGTGGAAATAAGGAAAACTATCCTTCAAATATCACAAAATACGCACCATATCTGTTACTATGTTTACTTCCTATATCACAGGTCCTGGTGAATGAATGTCATTCAAAATGCCACCAATAACGAGTCTGATTCTGATTTATTCTGACCAACACAGCATATGAGCCAAATCAACTCTCTTTACACTGCTAATGAGCTAATATCAAACAGTACAGAAGCCTCCGTGGTGTAGTGGTTACACTACTCGCCTTGTAAACCAGGGGTCGCAGGATCGACCCCGGGCTTCTCCAGAACCGAGGTCCAGTCTCCGAATGACCTTAGTTGTTGGTGGGACGTAAAACTCAAACAGTCAGTCATATCAAACAGTACAAAACACATTGTTTGTTCAACGAAATCGTTAGTGATAGTGTTTTTCACTGACAGCTTTTGCAAATCATAACTCTGCTCCGAATGTTAGAAGGAATAACATAAGGTTAGATATCGACTTCATTACCTTCAGCACCTTGACCAAGTTATAAGACGGTCACATACATAAGCATTGGTCCTTTAAACGTGTAAATGCGGAGATGTTCCTTGGTAAGTTGCTTTATCAGTTACCACCTATGTAAAGTGCATTGCAACACACTGACTTGATAAAGATATGCTATCTCAGGACAAGTGAGCTTTATCACGTTAACGTGATATTGCACTTTGATGAATGAATCGGACTATCGGAAAAAATGGCAAAAAATGTTATAATAACTGAAAAAATTGGAAAAATTACATGAAACAATTTCATAGGAATAATTACGGTCAGATTATACTACATATAAATGTATGGACCTATTATTGCACACTGGAATGTTGAGACGCACTGAGGATAGTCTAAATTGCATGTTCGAAGAGTGAATATGTGGATAAACTGATAAATAGAATACCAGATTCGTGGCATTTGATATCAAGTTTACTACTACGTAGTATGGCCCATCTTCTTTCTTATGAATGTTTTCTTTGCTCTTAAAGGAACTCATTTTTTGATTTTTATTTGCCTTCGAGAACGCATGTAGAATCGCTCGGCAAGCCTCGCGATTCTACACGCGTTCTCAAAGCCTTGCCTGATAAACTTGATATCAAAGACACGCACCTAGTATTCTCTATATACAAGGCACATACAGATCATGTACATGTAGATGGGTACAAATAAAGTATTATATCATAAAATCTAATATTAAAGATTCATAATGCTAATTTTTCAGTCAAAAATATCAATTTCTTGTCTAATTTCTCGGCGCTGAAGTATGCCAGATTACTTCAAAACCAAATTAATCTGAATAAATAACTTCATTTCGAGCTTTACAAGAGCTGATTTCAAATTTAATCAAAACTATTGTTTCAACATCTGCGCAAAATCGATGCCAAAGTACTTTAAGACCTCAGTTTCAGAAAGAAAAACGCCCGTATACGACATACAACAGCTTAGTAGTTTTGAACAGATCCATTTTTAGCTCGTCTGTTTTTTGAAAAAAAACTTTCGAGCTATTGTCATCACTCCGGCGTCTGCGTAGTCGTCCTGCGTCGTCTTGCGTCGTCGTCTTGCGTCGTCTTGCGTCGTCCTGCGTCGTTCCAAAAAAACTTAACCTTGGCTATAACTTAAAAAGTATTAGACCTAGCCTCATGAAACTTCATACACACACTCATCATCACAACAGCTACATTTTGACCAAGGACCATAACAACATTGTTGATTTTGGCTGAATTATCTCCCCTTTTCCAATTTTTTTCTGAAACACATTTTTTGCTCTCATTTTAATACTATTCACAACAGAGCCTTCAAACTTCACATGAATGTTCCTTGGGACAAGACCTTTTCAGTGATACCACACTTTTTGATCTGTGACCTTGACCTTTGAACTTTGACCTATTTTTCGAAAATTTAACCGAAAACCTTAACCTTGACCATATTTCCAAAAGTATTTGGCCTACCTTCATGAAACTTCATACACATACAAGAGCTACATTCCATACAAGTTTTATAACTCCATCTTGCAATTTGATTGAATTATCTCCCCTTTTCTCTCCGTTTTTTTTTTAAATTGTTTTTGTCTCTTTTTTCAATACTATTCACAACAGAGCCTTCCAACTTCACATGAATGTTCCTTGGGACAAGACCTTTTCAGTCATACCACGCTTTTTGACCTGTGACCTTGACCTTTGAACTTTGACCTATTTTTCGAAAAATTAACCAAATAAACTTAACCTTGACCATATTTCCAAAAGTATTTGGCCTACCTTCATGAAACTTCATACACATACTCACCATCACAAGAGCTACATTCCCTACAAGTTTTATAACTCCATCTTGCAATTTGATTTGACTTAGAACTTTTGTTTTCTAAAAGAAACTGCAGACGAGCGTTGGCACCCGCTTGCGGTGCTCTTGTTTATTTTAAGGAGTGTCGGGTTTGTATATTTGCAGTCATTTCCTCAAAATCGATGCCGGGCCGCGACATACCAAAGTCGTTAACAATGGTTCTAGCTGCTCCTAGTTTGGCACTCAGATTTACGGGGTAGAGCTAGGACTGGTCGACCCAGTGCCAGGATAATGTGACTGGGTGTGGTATCATGCAATGTGTCTGGGACATGATACTTCAGTGAGGCAGCACTATAAAAGTGAGCATTGAGCTCCCTGTCGCAACCAGACGCCGTCGTGATATGACTGAAAAATTGTTGAAAGCGACGTTAAACCCGAATTCACACACGCACGCACGCACGCACGCACGCACGCACGCACACACACACACACACACACACACACACACACACAATGTCCTTGTAGCAGGTAATGGTAAAGGGTAAGTGTTGTTATTTCTGCTGTTTCTACTCTCTTTCTCGCTGTCGCTCACTTTAATCTCCTCTACTATCTTTTTTCTCTTTCTCTGATAAACACAAACTGACCCACACGGGTTAACGTGTCGTTGAACCCCAATCAATCAATCAATCAATCAATCAAAATTTACCATCTTCTTTCGCAAGCCGACACATTACGTTTTAGAATGAGCAAATGGTGTTCAGAATATCTCGGATATCGCCAATTTTCACTGGTGAAGCCACTGTCAACCCTGTCATTCAAATGCAGCTTACTTCACTGTTGCTGATGATACATGGTATAGTGTGAATGTAGAACGCCCCCGCTCGGGTTACACGTGAGACGCCAAGTTCTGCAACGGAAGGTCATTTTTTCTCTGGGTTTTCAGGAATGAAAATAATGGGTACAACATAAATGTTATACGACAGACCCTGTAATTAACCCATGGTAGTTAACCCAATTATGGTTGATAACTTTGCTTCCCCCTTTAATTGCACACCTTGGCCCAGCGTAAAGGCTTACGTAGAATTAAAAAAAAATAATTTATGTAAATTGGTTGGAACCTGATACTCTGTCTCTGCTCGGGCCCATCGGGATCTACCTGTTGGGTTGCTTTTGCTCCAGCATTTCCAGTTATTTTTTGCTGTCGAGTCCTCACCGTTGTTTCATCTCTGTAGTTGTTTAATTTTTGTGTTCTTAGAGATGTTGCACGGATGAGTTCGGGATCCTTCATGCGTACTGAACAAAATGTTTGTCTAAATCGGAACAGAAGTGCGAGTATTGCGGCCGCGTAAAATCGGTATATACCATTGAAATACTTTTCAATCCTGTTTCCAATGCGGTTCTTCTGTCGCAGTTTATTTTTGTTATAGGTCGTCTTTGAATGTGTGTATCGCTTATATCTTTTTGTTTGGATTGGAAATTTTGTGGGAAAGTAACTGTCCTTTATGATTTCCGCTATTGGTGTTCCCATAGGTTCTAGTATTTTCATGTTTGTGTTTCGTTCCCTTTTATGTCTCTGATGGGAGGTGGGTTAATTGTATCGATTCCTGATCATAGCTTTCACTTCTCTTTACCATATCTTTGGGTAATTTTTTAAAAAGCCATAAGAACAAATTAGCAGGAGGAAACAAAAACACACGTACCCTGTATATCATACCAACGGATGCTCTTAAAAAATTGATTTTGTTTGTTTTATTTGGAGTTAACGTCCCCGTCAACACTGTAAAGGTCATTTTGGATACGTTGCTTCCAATTTTGTGGGACTTTTACCCGAACTTGAGATGAAATGACATCTCAAGCCCTGCCGCCCAATGAAACTAATAGGGTTTATAAGCATGGACGGGCCGACTCGCACCGCATTGCCCAGGTAGGCTTAGATCCTCTGACGGTTAACCAGTACTCGTGCACGGGTCGGTTTCAGCTCTGCGTGGAAGCATCATGCAGCCCATCTATTTCTTCAAGCCCCGATGGGCGGGGGCTACAAAAATTGATATACATGCAAACACCAGTTTCTTCGTGGTACGTATTTAATTTATTAACATCGTCTAGATTTTCACTTTTCGCAATGAATTCCGCTCCGGTCTAGCACAAAACTGCTTCTTTGTTGTTCATATATTTGAGCTGGTTATGTTTGAACATACATTTTGGTTCTCTTTGTAAAAAAAAGAGATATAGATTCCCAGGAATAGCCACAATAAATGGAAAATGGCTGAACGTTTTGCAAACAGTCTGTGGCGTCTGATCTTGGCCTGCACTGTCTGCCAACTACACGTCATGGGGGTTCTGATATAAAAAGGGTTATTATATGTCTTGAAGCAGCTATCAGCCAAATAATATATATACTCTTGAAAACCTACGTTATACAGTGCAAGATGGTTTTTAAAGTGTTCTTTCCAAGCCCAGGCTAACGTTATGATATGATCTGATTTAGTTTAGTCCAATGCCTGGTTCATCTTCTTGTATTCACGTAGTGCTTGCAGTATGTAGTACTGCATACGTTGTCGATTTCTATTGTTAGACTTGTAAATAATGATATGCCATCCCGTAAACATGTCCGTAAAATAAACACTATTGTAAATCTACGTCATATAAAAAAGTGGCTTTATCATAGGATACACCTTTTTTCTTATTTTTGTCAGAAAATGTAGGCTGTTGGTACTTGTTAGAACCAGCGACGGAAACCTGCAATATATATTTTCAGTACTGAGAAATGAGAAATGTGTGTTGGCTAAATGTCCGGAGTCTATATTTTCAACGGATTAATAATTGTCTCTGATTGTAAGCATGTTGGGTAATGGGCAGCGTCTTTATAATCTAGATAATCAAATTTTGAAGTCCCAATCGTCTTTTAAGCCACGCATAATTTTAAATGCTTCCCGCATAAATACTAATAGTAGTAAATTAAAAGCATCCATTTGCACTACTTTAAATTAATTCTATTTGTAAAATGTTTGCTGGAAGAAAATCGAGCTGCAGGTGTTCCAAAAGCCCTGTTTGAAGCTAAGGATTTTTAAGTTCTTTAACATCTTTGCACCCCATCTCTAGTATTTAAAGGATAGAATTTACATACATCACGAAAACACGCCTATATAACTTTGAACCCCTTGAACCCTGCTTTTATATAGTAAAACTGGGGTTTCCGGGGGTATACCTTATTTTTCTTATTTCTGCTCTAAAATAAAGATTGTGGTTACTCGTTAGAACCGCCTCGATGAGGTGGATCTAACGAGTGCCCACAATCTATATTTTGTCGAGGCGGTTCTAACGAGTACCCACAATATATATTTTGAGCAGAAATAATAAAAATATCACAATTTTTCGTCATGAAATTTTCATTTTTTCGGTTATTAAGGTGGCAATGTATGACTTCTTCGATATCAGTGGTTGTAATGCATAATTGTAGAGTGCCATAAATTAAGGTTAGTCTGTTTCTTACTAGTTTGTATGTATTAAAACAGCATACTGGTTTTCTGTTTCAAATGGTGACTACACTCCTTTTGAATTTAGATTGCTTTTCTCATTACGAAAACATGCCTATATAAATATATTGTAAATTTTACGACTGAAAAATGAAAATTATCAGATCAAAAATTTCAATTTGTTTTCTTATTCCTGCTCAAAACATAGACTGTGGGTATTCGTTAGAACTGCATCGACGAGGCGGTTATAACGAGTACCCACAATCTATGTTTATGAGCAGAAATAGGAAAAATAATGTATACCCCTGCAAACCCCAGTTTTACTATATAAAAGTGGGGATAAAGGGGGTCAAAATTATATAGGCGTGTTTTCGTGATGTTGCCTGCCCGTCTACGCTCATATGATACGTATAGTACAATGATTTACTTAGGCTTTCGATTTTTTTTGGTTAGGGTTGTAAATGATGACCTCTATCCGGAGACTGTTGGTAGACGTTCAACACTTTAATAGATGTTACGGTTGTAACTTTTGGGGAGTGGGGGCAATGGATAATCATTAGTATATTAAATCTGAAAAGGCGCTTATGATGTTACGACTTTTCAGTGTGACTTTAATGTATTTCCCGCATAAACATCGCACACTACGTCAAAATGTTTCTTTACATTAAATTGCTTTTGTTACGCGTGTTATAATGTAAACCACAGTTGTTTTGCATTGGTTGGAATGCAAAACTCCAATGGTTTGTTAAGGACATCATCGTATGCAATTGCTTTAAACACCAGAGGGGTCACTGTATCATTTTCGCCGAGAAAATCGTTAAAGACGCTAAGATCTAACATAAAAAGAATTGCAATATACCCAGCATTTCTAAAATGTAATGCATGGTAAAATTCATTAAAAACAAATGTGTCTAGTCACTAAGATTTGTAAGGTTTCTTGAAACAGGCGATCACGCATGATCATCCTGTCCATAGACATAGTGTACACATGTCGCTTTCGGCCCCCGCCCATCGGGGCTTGAATAAATATATGGGCTGCATGCTGCTTCCACGCAGAGCTGAAACCGACCCGCACACGAGTACTGGTAAACCGCATAGACGATTTAAGCATGCCCAGGCAAAACGGTGCGAGTCGGCCCGTCCATGCTTATAAACCCTATTGGTTTCATTGGGTGGCAGGGCTTGATATGTCATTTCGGGTAAAAGTCCCACAATATAGGAAGCAACGTCTCCAAAATGACCTTTACAGTGTTGACGGGGACGTTAAACCTCAAATCAAACAAACAAAACACATGTCGCTTTCAAATGAACCCCGAACAATGTAAAATCCATTTAAGTATCCCCCACCTCAGTGAAATAATTTTGCTGACCGTTCCAAGTAGGGCTGGCTAATCGGAGCTGAAAAGATAATCGATTATTAGTCATGCCATTGCGATCGATGGTCGATTTGTAATCGCTAAGGTTTTTGTCATAATTTTACCTGTCTGGCTTTCGGTCTGAGTATGATTTTAGCCATATGTTGCCCATTACCACATGTATACTTGAACATACAGGCCTGAGAAAACAGTGTAGACCCAGATGAGACGCCGCAGAATGCGGCGTCTCATCAGGGTCTGCACTGTTTGCCACTCATCCCTCTATTTTAGGCAGTAAATTGTACCTTTGAAGTAATCGAATAAAAGCAAATCAGAAATGATAATCATTTTGTGGAATTTATCGATTATACGATTAATCGTGTCAGCCTTCGTTCCAAGGCGGTTCTTCTATCGTGGTTTAATTTTGTTATACATGTAGTTTCTAATTGCGTGTATGTGTTGATTATTATTTTAGATAGCCGTGTGGCCATTTTGATGGAAAGTTACTGTCGTTTTGGCTTTCCTCTTGAGATGTTTTTATAAGGGTTTATTTATTTAATGTTCATGTTTCTTTCCCTTTAATGTCTTTGATGTGAGATGTGTGGTTAGTTGTATCGATTCCTGATCATTGACTGAACTTCTTTTTTCGACTGAATATTGCATTCGGTAGCGCTACAAGATACATGATTTTTTTTTTCATTATTTACCATTTTGGTTTACAGCAATAGTGGTACCAAAGCGTTTTTTACGAAACTGCAAAAATTGATTGACAGGAGTAGAAATAATAAAATTTGGATAATCGCTATATTTTCAATTAAAAGGTAGATAAATGGAGAAATTCAGAAATTTAAATCTCGCCTGTTATGCAAGGCCATGATATGTTTCAAAGTACGCTCGTAGCCTTCATCATAGTGTGGGTTATATGATAAGACTCCAATATGGGTGTGAGGGGTGGTTGAAAAAATCCGTCCCGAGGGACACTGTCCGGCATCACGAGGCTTAACGATTACCTCCTTTCCAGAACATTTATTCGATGTTCATGGGATATGATAATCTAGGAAGTAAAATGATTATTTGCGCATGCGCAATGCCCATTTCCTTGCAAAACCTTTATTGGAACCAAGTGCAAGAAAAATCTTGAGCAGAAAAATTGACAAACATTTTCTAGCTAAATTTCCAGTTAACATGTCTTCTTTTAGCTCGATAGCTACCGGATAACTAATGAGTATATCCTCAAATTGGTTCAGTTTCTTTTAGACTAAGTATATATTTGTTTTGTTTGATTTGAGGTTTAACGTCCCCGTCAACACTGTAAAGGTCATTTTGGAGACGTTGCTTCCAATTTTGTGAAACGATATGACTTAAACTAATTAATCTCAATTCATTATAATGTAAAAAACAAATATTGAATTTGTAACGTGTTTGCCATAAGACAATCCAACAAACTCTTGTTTGAAGCAAGAAAAAAAAAAGAAACTATTTATTTACATGATTCGACAGCAGTGGCTTATATTGCATAACCGCAGATTTCCATTAACTCATACATCACGAATAGCGTGAAACAGGTCCATTTCCAAATTTAGGATTACCAGGGTTATTTTTTTTGTTAGTGCAGAATCTGTTCAGGTTATATGGATTATTATACGGCAGTGAGGGCGGGGATTGTGTCATTTACTTTCCCACAAAATGACCAAAAGGCTATCCAAAACAAAATAATATAAGCGACACAAACACCCAAAGACAAACCATAACAAAATTAAACCGCGACAGAAGAACCGCCTTGGAAGGTCAGCGGAAACGAATTCCACTGGGGAGCTTAAATCGATTTTTCGTGGCCATAATCCTCACCCTTACTTCTGTCGCGATTTGTTCAGTCCGCATGAAGGCCTGCAGGCGGACGACGGAGGGACAACCATCCTATAAGCTCCCCTGGAGCCTTCGGCCCAGGTGAGCTATAAACTACTAATGGTCTCAAAAACAAGGCCGAATCAGCTATTGTATGCTGACCATTAAAGAGTCATCGTATCTTTCTATGTAAGTGAAATTTCTTCGTATCTTTACATTTTTTTTTTACAAAACCACGCATAGAAATCCGGTTGGGGCGAAATTCTCCGAAGGCGTGAATATAAAACTGAATACAACTCAAGAAAAAAAAACGTGAACATTCAAACGGCAAACCTGATGAATTCCGTGTGTCAGCATACTAAAATTCTGTTGCATTTGGCGGATTTTAAGCAACGTGACAAAGTTATTTTTCATACTTTACTTTTTGGCATTTTTCTGCATAAAGTTGAAGTGAAGGCAATGATCAGGAATCGATAAAATTAACCCACAGGGAAAGAAACACAAACATGAAATAATTAGACCCGTAAAGCGGAAAGTCAAAAGGACAGTTACTATTGCATGAAATGGCCAATTGACTATCCAAAACAACTACAAAAATATATTAGCGATGCACACACTCAAAGACAAACCATAACAAAAATAAACCGCGACAGAAATCGTATTTTTTTTTCTTAATTCTGCTGTAAACATCGATTATTCGGGCTCGTTATAAAAGATTCTAACAAGTATTCAAAACATATGTTTTCAGTAGAAAGAAGAAGTGAAATCAATGATCAGGTATTGATACAATTAACCCACAGCTCCCAGCAGGGACACCAAAGGGAAAGAAACACAAACATGAAATATCTAGACCAACAGTGACACCAAAGGGAAAGAAATACAAACATGAAATATCTAGACCAAAATGCAAACATTAATAGCGGAAAGCCAAAAGGACACCACAAAATGGCCAACTAGCTATCCAAAACAAAACAATAAATAAGCGAAACACACACTCAAAGGCAAACCATAACAAAAACAAGAGGGCCATGATGGCCCTGGATCGCTCACCTGATCCATAGAGTACTAGGTGGGCCCCGGGGAGGGCCATTATTGACCCTAGGGTTATAATGTGCATAATGTTGAGGGAGGTCTAAAAGGGTGAAGTAGAAGTAAAACAAAGATCAGGAATCGATACAATTAACTTACTCCACCCACCAAAGACACCAACAGGAAAGAAACACAAACATTAAGCGACCAGACCATAATGGAAACCTTAACAAAGGAAGGCTAAAAGGACAGTTACTTTCCCACAAAATGGCCATATGGCCATCCAAAATAAAAAGACACAAGTGATACACACAGTAAGTAACAAACAACAACATAAATAAACCACCACAGAAGAACCGGCTTGGAACGGTCAGTGGAACGTTTTTCCACTGGGGGGCCTTTAATTGATTTTACGTGGCCACAATCCTCGCACTTACTTCTGTCGCGATTTAGACAAATAATTTGTTCCGTCCGCATGAAGGCCTCCTAACTCGTCAGTGCAACATCTCCGTGAACACAAATAATCAAAGAACCACAGAGGTGAGACAACGGTGAGGACTCGACAGCAAGAAACCACTGAAATGCTGGAGCAAACGAAAACCAACAGTTAGACTCCGATGGGCCCGGCCAGAGACAGAGCATCAGGCACCAACCAACATTACCTTGAATTAGATCTCTCTAATTCTCAATAAGCCTTTACGTTGGAACCGTCATAGAATCTGAGGCCTGACCCACCGGCGTGCAATTAAAGAGGGAAGCAAAGTTGCCAACCGTGATTGGGTTAACTACCATGCATGCAGTCTGTCGTGTCTATCGTGAAGATTCAAACCAAATATCAACAAAGGCAATAATTTGAACAATCTTGGCAAAGGTCCACTAGATGATGCTACACACCAAATAACAAAGACCTGAGCCTTGCGGTTTCAGAGAAGAAGATTTTTTTAAAGATATTCCCTACATAAACCTATGTAAAACCAAATGGCCCCCGGGCGGGGGCATTTTTGGCCTCAGGGCTATTATTTAAGCAATCTTGATAAAGGTCCACTAGATGAAGCTTCACACCAAATATCAAAGACCTGGGCCTTGCTGTTTCAGAGAAGATTTTCAAAGACTATCTCTATATAAGTCTATGTAAAACCAAAGGGCCCCGGGCGGGGGCATTTGTGGCCTCAGGGCTATAATTTGTTCAATCTTGGTAGAGGTCCACTTGATGAAGCTCCATACCAAATATCAAAGACATGGCCTTGCAGTTTCAGAGAAGAAGATTTTTAAAGATTTCCCTATATAAGTCTATGTAAAACCAAAGGGTCTCGGGCGGGGGCATTTTTGGCCCCTGGGCTATAATTTGAACAATCTTGATAGTGGTCCACTAGATGAAATTTCACAACAAATATCAAAGACCTAGGCCTTGTGGTTTCATAGAAGAAGATTCTTAAAGATTTTCCCTATATAAGTCTATTCAAAACCAAAGGGCCACCAGGCGGGGGCATTTTTGGTCTCAGGGCTCTAATTTGAACACTCTTGGTAGAGGCCCACTAGCTGAAGCTTTATACCAAATATCAAAGACCTAGGCCTTCTGGTTTCAGAGAAAAAGATTTTTCAAGATTTTCCCTATATAAGTCTATGTAAATCATAAGGGCTCCGGGCGGGTGCAATTTTGGCCTCAGCACTATAATTTGAACAATCTTGGTAGGGGTCCACCAGATGAAGCTTCATACCAAATATCAAAGACCTGGGCCTTACTGCTTCAGAGAAGAAGATTTTTAAAGATTTTCCCTATAAAAGCCCATGTAAAACCAAAGGGCCCCGGGGCGGGGGCATTTTTGGCCCCAGCACTATAATTTGAACAATCTTGGTAGGGGTCCACTAGATGAAGCTTCATTCCAAAAATTAAAGACCTGGGCCTTGTGGTTTCAGAGAAGAAGATTTTTTAA
This sequence comes from Lucinisca nassula, assembly GCA_963580285.1. Classification (NCBI taxonomy): domain Eukaryota; kingdom Metazoa; phylum Mollusca; class Bivalvia; order Lucinida; family Lucinidae; genus Lucinisca; species Lucinisca nassula. Next base: position 72,520,561 of record OY757011.1, on the reverse strand, counting down.
GTTTTCAGTGAAAAAAATCTATTTTGGGCTGCTGTGACCTATATGTGCAACGGACCGGAACCATTTGAACAACTTTGAAAGGGGACCACCTAAGAATCATTCCTGTGAAGTTTGGTCAAAATTCGATCAGTGGTTTAGTAGGAGATGTCGTTTGAAGAAATTGTTTACGCACGGATGACAGACAAAAAGTGATCCTAATATAAAACACAAGAGGGCCATGATGGCCCTGGATCGCTCACCTGATCCATAGTGTAACAAGTCGGCCCCAGAGAGGGCCATTATTGGCCCCAGGGCTTTAATGTGCATAATGTTGAGGGAGGTCTTAAAGGTGAAGCTTCATACCAAAAAATCAACAAAGACTATAATTTGAACAATCCTGGCAAAGGTCCACTAGATGAAGCTACAAATCAAATATCAAAGACCTGGGCCTAGCGGTTTCAGCGAAAAAGATTTTTAAAGATTTTGCCTATATAAGCCTATGTAAAACCAAAGGGCCCCGGGACAGGGGCATTTTTGGCCCCAGCACTATAATTTGAACAATCTTGGTAGGGGTCCACTAGATGAAGCTTCATACCAAATATCAAAGTCCTGGGCCTTGTGGTTTCAGAGAAGAAGATTTTTAAAGATTTTCCCTATATAAGCCTATGTAAAACCAAAGGGCTCCGGGGCGGGGGCATTTTTGGCCCCAGCACTATAATTTGAACAATCTTGGTAGGGGTCCACTAGATGAAGCTTCATACCAAATATCAAAGTCCTGGGCCTTGTGGTTTCAGAGAAGAAGATTTTTAAAGATTTTCCCTATTGAAGCCCATGTAAAACCAAAGGGCCCCGGGCGGGGGCATTTTTGGCCCCAGCACTATAATTTGAACAATCTTGGTAGGGGTCAACTAGATGAAGCTACATACCAAATATCAAAGACCTGGGCCTTGTGGTTTCAGAGAAGAAGATTTTTAAAGATTTTCCCTATATAAGCCCATGTAAAACCAAAGGGCCCCAGGGTGGGGCCATCTTTGGCCCCAGCACAATATTTTGAACAATCTTGGTAGGGGTCCACTAGATGAAGCTTCATACCAAATATCAAAGTCCTGGGCCTTGTGGTTTCAGAGAAGAAAATTTTTAAAGATTTTCCCTATATAAGCCTATGTAAAACCAAAGGGCCCCAGGGCGGGGGCATTTTTGGCCCCAGCACTATGATTTGAACAATCTTGGTAGGGGTCCACTAGATGAAGCTTCATACCAAATATCAAAGACCTGGGCCTTGTGGTTTCAGAGAAGAAGATTTTTAAAGATTTTCCCTATATAAGCCCATGTAAAACCAAAGGGCCCCGTGGCGGGGGCATTTTTTGTCCCAGCACTATAATTTGAACAATCTTGGTAGGGGTCCACTAGATGAAGCTTCATACCAAATATCAAAGTCCTGGGCCTTGCGGTTTTAGAGAAGAAGATTTTTAAAGATTTTCCCTATAAAAGCCTATGTAAAACCAAAGGGCTCCGGGGCGGGGGCATTTATGGCTCCAGCACTATAATTTGAACAATCTTGGTAGGGGTCCACAAGATGAAGCTTCATACCAAATATCAAAGACCTGGGCCTTGTGGTTTCAGAGAAGAAGATTTTTAAAGATTTTCTCTATATAAGCCAATGTAAAACCAAAGGGCCCCGTGGCGGGGGCATTTTTTGTCCAAGCACTAAAATTTGAACAATCTTGGTAGGGGTCCACTAGATGAAGCTTCATACCAAATATCAAAGTCCTGGGCCTTGTGGTTTCAGAGAAGAAGATTTTTAAAGATTTTCCCTATATAAGCCTATGTAAAACCAAAGGGCCCCGGGGCGGGGGCATTTTTGGCCCCAGCACTATAATTTGAACAATCTTGGTAGGGGTCCACTAGATGAAGCTTCATACCAAATATCAAAGACCTGGGCCTTGTGGTTTCAGAGAAGAAGATTTTTTAAGTTTTTGGTGAAAAAAATCTATTTTTGGCTCCTGTGACCTAGATGTGCAGCGGACCGGAACCATTTGAACAACTTTGAAAGGGGACCACCTAAGGATCATTCCTGTGAAGTTTGGTCAAAATCCGATCAGTGGTTTAGGAGGAGATGTCGTTTAAAGAAATTGTTTACGGACGGACGCACGGACGCACGCACGCACGGACGCACGACGGACGACGGACAAAAAGTGATCCCAAAAGCTCACCTCGTCACTACGTGACGGTGAGCTAATAAACCGCGACAGAAGAACCGCCTTGGAACGGTCTGTGAAACGAATTCCACTGGGTGTGGTGTGTGTGTGTGGGGGGGGGGGGGGGTTAAATCGATTTTACGCCGCTGCAATCCTCGCCCTTACTTCCGTCACGATTTAGGCAAATAATTTGTTCAGTCCGCATGAAGGCATCCTCACACATCAGTGCATTATCCGATATAACACAAAAATCAAACAACCACAGGGATAACACAACAGTGCGGACTTGACAGCAAGAAACCACTGAATTGCTGGAGCAAAAACAAAACAAACAAAAACACACACACACACACACACACACACACACACACACACACACACACACACACACACACACACACACACACACACAATTAGACTCCGATGGGCCCGACCAGAGACAAATTGGTGAAACAATGTTTGCCCTTGCATAGCCCACTTTTTTCTTTATAAAGTGGTCTTCTTATATACTTATAAATGTGATATGACAGTGATAATGAGAAACAGGAGCAATCGTGGCTCAGTCAACAAAGACCTGAGTGCCAGAACTTCATATTGATAATGGTAAAACAAGATGTATTTTCCTTATTATAAGAGCCAATGCAATGTAGCAATGTAAACATGTTAGAAGATTTGTGCGACCAGCCAAGATTTAGATCAGCCTGTGCGTCAAGATATTTGGATAGCCCAGTGAATCTTTAAGGTTAATGCTGTCAGCGAAGACACGGATCAAACTGCATAGTCGTGCAAGAAAGCTGGTCGGAGTTCACTGATCGCAATGAACTTGTTGAGGTTTTTTTAAGTACCGGTTCATTGGATAGTGAATTGCACACCAGGGACAAACGAGCCTATTGCATCGAGGATTAATCAGAAATAAGCGTTTATATTGCTATCGACAGTGATTGATTGTAGCATTAAAACGTAATAAGCCATCACTTTTCACCTCGTGTACACGTTTACTACAAAATGTATGAGTTCCCAATACATCAGAGTATATAGAGAAACGTCTAAAATCCGTTTGTAAAAAATTAAAAAATGTATTAAATTTTGTAAAATTGAAAAAAAATAATGATAAGCCCAACAATGTTAACAATCAAAATTCAATTCCTGAGAAATTAAAATAATAAATCAGAAACATCAAGAAAACCATTGCATTTGCATAACAAGGAATGGAATTGTGGGACAAAATGTGCCAACCAGAATGCCTATTACTTGTCTGGGATAAAAAAAAATTGGAGTTTTATAAAAAAAGTAAAGAGGTACACAAAAGTTTTTTTTGACACGCCTAAAATTGGTATTCATCTCATGAGGTAAATGAAGCAATTAAGATTTCTATAGGTCAACTGTAGTTATTGCTAATGACTGGACCGGCACCATTTTCTTTTTCGTAGCTTTGTATCATTTGTTTGTAGATGTTTTATGTTTTGTATTGCCTTAATCTGAAATTTTGATCACTTCCCTGTGCATTGATATCGCGCTTTGCAAGAAAAGGGAGAAGTTGGCAAGAATTTGTTTCTGTAGTTTTTGGTGCCTGTTGCACTTTTCCATTTTGAGGAGCTGTGATTGTTTTTTTTTTTTTTTTTTTTTTTTTTCTTAGGCATAGAGGATCTTACATGAGTGCTCATGTATTATTGAATTTATTAAACGAGTTGAGGAAAAGGGATAAAATGCGAGGCTTTGTCGTGTATTTTATCCCTTTTCCTCAACGAGTTTATTAAATTCAATTATACATGAGCACGAATGCAAGATTCTATTTATCATATGACATTTAAAACGCATTTTATTCATGATTGTTCACAAAAATGTCAATATTCCGCCATTAGTAAACACGACGTCGTAAAGGACGCCGTACATGTAACGTTACGGGACGTATCTAACTAATGTGCATATTTAATCCACTAGTGGATTATCGAAAATATACTGAGAGGCAATAAAAAGTATACAGTATTTGATTTGGAATACCCGATCTTGCATTGCTGTCTGTAATGAAACAGGCCTATGTCCGTTTTTCCCAAACGTTTAAGTTTGTAAAACTCCAAATTCGTTTCCTGTTGCAGTCATCCATGATGGAGTTATTGCCCTTCATGGATAATCAATATTTCCAACAAAATCTCGTGTTGTACATGACATTCAAATCTATGCACACCGCAAAAATCATGGACGAAAGTTCTTCGATAAAACGCCATCATTACCTTGCGATTAAACCCGAACAAACAGCTTAAAACACAATTGGAATTTCTGCGTGTTCCGGATTACCTCCCTTTCAATTAAAATCATAGTGAATTAAATGAGTCTTTTTCTCAAATCGTGTAAAAGATATACATTTGAAATTTTCGCATAACTTTTGTTTTCTTCGGCATTTTTATGCTTACTCCTTAGTGATCCCTCCAAAATTGCTCAAAGAAAAGTTACTCCCCAATAAAAATGCCAATGAAACATAAAGCATTTAATCAAAGGAAGAACGTAAAAGGCGAAAATGACATTTCGTTGGACAAAAAATGATGAAATTTACCTTGTGTATAATTTAATTATGGGATATATGCTAATCAATCAGTTCTCCTTCTTTGAATCTGTTGCACGAAAAATCATTTATTGAATCACCCATATCCGAAACACATGTTTAAAGTGAAACCACTCAAGACAAAAATTGGATTAGACCCCAAGTCCATTTCAAGTGATGCACTTTCATTATCCGTTTATCAATTTTAAAGAAAAATCCTGCAAATTATGTGAAAGTGGTTGTTCTTATTTATGATGCCACATCTGTATGTATAGAGGGAGACATTTGGGCGCAAAACAGCGTTCAGTAACCTGTATACTTACTTTTGCCTCTCAGTATATTACATGGCGCTATTACACTCTCAGACGCGACGTCATATGATAAAGGCGTGTTTTTATTATACGTGGATGAACGTAAGGCTATCCTACATTGTTAGGTCAGTCACGTTTTGGTGCAGACTTGTCAAATGCTAATTAGTTAAAAATATGATAGCATACACCTTTATCACCAGAAAAAAATCGGAGGGTATTTACATTTTCTGTCTTAGGATGCCGGTTTCGGATGAGCAAAAGAACAACAACATTAAAAAAGATCCATCTGTAAAAGTAACTAATATAAAACATACATTTGACATCTGAGCCTAAACATCATTTTGATATCTCGGCCAAGTTCTTAAAAACATCGTTTCCTTAACAAGCTCGTTCATGTTCAAAGTGTAAACCTTTTAAGCAAATTCAATATCTAATATTCTGGTTTATCACATGACGTCGAGTCTGAGAATGTAATAACGCCATGTAATAAATTCGATAATCCACTAGTGGATTACATATGCAAATTAGTAAGATACGGCCCGTAACGTTAAATGTACGACGTCCTTTACGACGTCGCGTTTACTATTGCGGAATATTGACAATTTTGTAAACAATCGTGAATAAAATGCGTTTTAAATGTCATATGATATAGAAGATCTTACATGAGTGTTCATGCATTATTGAATTTATTAAACGAGTTGAGGAAAAGGGATAAAATGCGAGGCTGTGCCGAGCATTTTATCCCTTTTCCTCAACGAGTTTAATAAATTCAATAATACATGAGCACGAATGCAAGATTCTATTTATCATATGATATTAAAAACGCATTTTATTCACGGTTGTTTACAAAAACGTCAATATTCCGCCGTTAGTAAACGCGACGTCGTTAAGGACGTCGTACATGTAACGTTACGGGGCGTATCTAGCTAATTTGCATATTTAATCCACTAGTGGATTGTCGAAAATATAACATGGCGTTATTACACTGTCAGGCGCGACGTCATATGATAAAATTGAATCTTGCATTCGTGCTCATGCATTATTGAATTTATTAAACTCGTTGAGGAAAAGGTATAAAATGCTCGGCAAGCCTCGCATTATATCCCTTTTCCTCAACTCGTTTAATAAATTCGATAATACATGAACACTCATGTAAGATCCTCTATATCCATTTGGGTTTCCGCCTGTTATGTTTTCATTACAGTGAGTGAAGTTATTTTATGTTTCTATCTCTTTGCCTTTGGTCTCTATGATCGGAGGTGAGAGGTAATTGTCTCGATTTCTGATCTTTGCCTTCACTCCTTTTTTTTTTCTTTTTTGCATCTGCCAAAGCTACTAACTATTTTGAACAAATAAATTAGTGTATATGTCATATTTAATGATCAAAGGTGAAACAGTATGTCAACTAACGACACCGTTAGTCTTTAACAAATGGGCCCCGATATTTTGAACCACTATGGCAGAGAAAGTTTTTGCAAACATTTTAGCAGTTCAAACAAGGTATCATTGTAAATCAAAGACCCACATTACTGATAGAAAAATAGGATACTTTATTTCCATTATTCAGAATGTATTACTTTCCATATTCTAGAATGCATGACTAAGTAATTTAAAATAAAAGCTTTACAACATAGCACTACCTCTGGTCGAAAATCAAGTGATGATAATTCTTATATTTCGGTTATTAGACCTCTGTGCGTTAGCTTGAATCTCCAGCCCGGATGAGAATCAAAGTTGAATCCATAGCTTCGTAAATTTGAAGTGAAGGCAATGATCAGGAATCGATACAATTAACCCACAGCCCCCATCAGAGACACCAGAGGGGAAAAACATAAACATGAACTAACTAGACCCTAGTCGAAACGTCAATAGCGAAAAGCCAAAAGGACAAATACTTTCCCACAAAATGGCCAATTGGCTATCCAAAACAAAATAATATAAGCGATACACACACTCAGAGACAACCATACAAAATAAACCACGACAGAAGAACCGCATTGGAACGGCCAGTGAAACGAATTCCACTGTGGGGTGGGTCAAATCGATTTTAAGCAGCTGCAATCCTCACCCTTACTTCCGTCGCGATTTAGACAACTAACTGCTGAAATCGTAAGTCTGAATGGCAAAAGGGAATGTTCAAACAAACAAAAATCCCATTAATTAATGCGCATTGTGAAATGTCAGCTACATTAAACGGCTGTAGAAATTGACTACGCCACATGTTTACCAGGTTAAACCCAAATGTACTTTCTTTACTTCCTGATGCCCGGGACTTCCGTGGAGTGTGGGCCATGTTTGCTGATGTTGGCTCGGTGGGGGACGCCTATAAGTTCCCTGGTAGGCGTCTCTTGCCTGATGCCTCCAGTTGACCTGTCTCATGAGCTACGTCGGTCGGTGTGTGCTCGGAGGGGGATGTGCTGTGTTTGCCGGGTCTTGTCTATCATTTGTTTCGGTTTCAAAACCTTGGGGTTTAGACACACTGATGAAGATTAAATATCAGAAAGGCCTCTGTGTCACTAAATTTGGTATAGTTACGCATTAATTAGTACTTTCTTTACTTCAGTTTTCAAAATAGAAGTGAAGACAATGATCAGGAATCGATACAATTAACCCACAGCCCCAATCAGAGACACCAAAGGGAAAAGAGCACAAACATGAAACAACTAGACCATAATGAAAACATCAATAGAGGAAAGCCAAAAGGACAGTTACTTTCCAATAAAATGGCCAATTGGCTATCCAAAACAAAATAATATAAGCGATATACACACTCAAAGACAAATCATAACAAAAAATAACCGTGACAAAAGAACCGCATTGGAACGGTCAGTGAAACGAATTCCAATGGTAGGGGTGGGGGCGGGGCGGGGCGGGGCGGGGCGGGGCGGCGGGTTAAATCTATTTTATGTAGCCACAATCCTCGCCCTTATTGACGTCGCGATTTAGACAAATTTGTTCAGTCAGCATGAAGGCCTCCTAACTCATCAGTGTAACATCTCCGTGAATACAAAAATCAAACAACCACAGAGAAGAAACAACAGTGATGACTCGACAGCAAGAAACCACTGGAATGCACTGAAGCCGATATAAAGATAACATTCCAAAGTGATTGTTTATACATTTATGGTCACAAGAGCTGATCTTTTGTTGATGAAAATTTCTAAATTTCTAACATATTTCTTGTTTTTTTTTTTTTTTTTGCTTCAACAGATTGCGGGTGCTCGTTAGAACCACGTCATTAAGGCGTTTACGCAAATACCCACAATCTAGGCATTCATTCCATCTAGCTTATCATCTAGTATCCTTTTCAGAGCTGCTGCATAGATGATTGGAAATAATGGTCAGTCTCAATGCAAGTAAATCCCACCGACTGTCTCGAAGCTTTTTATGGCTTTAGGAATAATGTCATATCTGTCTCCATAAGCTATGGGTTTATTGATTATCTGCTCGGGCCTTGTAAAGAGAAAAACAAATTTGTCATACTACATTTACTGTCTCCTTAACGGTACCTTGGATAATGGAATGCCTTTATTCTGCATTAAATGTAATTTACTTGTTATCCTATAATAAAACATGCTTTCTATGTTTGTTGCAGCTGAAAGACAATGTATTATTGACACTAAGACGTTTCAATGTCAATTTTATTGCACCAACGGCTATACGATTTAAGCAAGGAATACACCGCAAATGCTTTTAATGTATATGGGCCCCGTCAAGCGATTTTGGTACTTATCGCCTATGCGAGCGGCGAAGGTTCAGGCGAGCCTGCGCATCCGCGCAGTCTCGCCAGAACCTTCGCTGCTCGCTCATACAAGCAGTGAATCAAGAGGAACCTTCAGACAGAAAGCCATATCCCTGGCCCCTCTGAATGGCTGGGCATGCGCAGTTTAAATTTGTCATGACGGAATGCTCGAAGGCGATAAGTACCAAAGTCGCTTGACTGGGCTCGTATACAAGGATGTCCATTTCATGGAAGTGTTGACATGCTGTTATATCAGCAATCTTTTAATTTACAAGCTGAATTTGCAGGCTGATGGTACATGAATAAAACTTTTGTGTTTCTTCTGTTATAGAATTTTCAATCGCTTTTCTCTTCTGTTACAGATTTTCATTCGTTTCTATCTTAAACATTGTTCATTGTCATATACATGAATCTGCAGGCTACGCTGCACACATGTCATTGTATTTCATCTTCAGTTAATGGTCTTTTTCTGTCCTTATCAATCAATTTTATTGATTACTCTCATTGACAATGTAAACTTTATTTGTATACAGCTATTAAATAACTTACTTTTAAATATCGGCAATTAAAATTGTGTTACTATACCGGATAATAGGATTATCAGCTTCCCGTGTGTTTGAACTATAAGAACCGTGTGTAATATCCATCAAAATTACTTTTGGTGCAATTAGGGAGGAGGTGCGATTTTGATGACTTATAATTGGAAGAGGTAATATGTATATTCCATTTCTATAGGCAGCAAGTACCAAATCTCATTTTTGATAAATATGGCCACCAAACTACATTTCGGAACAGGGAATATTCCAGAGAAAGATATTGTCAAGATATATAACAGGCTGCTGTGTGTGCTGGGATGTAGGGGGGGGGGAGGGTACTTACATGAGTGTCCTATAGTTAGGCGCATATAGACATTATTTTGAAAGCCGCTATCGCCCAGCAGTCACTGATCTCTCTTCCTCGTCTGTTTAAAACAAGAGTTGCCTTCATCATTGCATTGACATCTTTTCTATAATCATCATCACGAAAACACGCTTTTATATAATTTTGACCCTTGAACCCCACGTGTATATAGAAAATCTAGGGTTTCCGGGGGTATACCTTATTTTTCTTATTTCTGCTCTAAAATATAGATTGTGGGTACCAACAATCTATATTTTGAGAAGAAATAAGAAAAATATCACAATTTTTCATCGTGAAATTTTCCTTTTTTTCGGCGATAAAGGTTACAATGTATTTGTACAGGCGTGTTTTCGTAATGCAATAAAAGCAACAATCCGCGTGATAAACGTCCGTGTCACCCCACGTTTCATGGCAAAATGTGTGCCGATATTTTCTCATTTTCGATGAAAAATTGTGATATTTTTCTTATTTCTGCTCCAAATATAGATTGTGGACACTCGTTAGAACCGCCTCATCGAGGCGGTTCTAACGAGTACCCACACTATATTTTAGAGAAATAAGAAAAGTACGGTAAACCCCCGGAAACCCCAGTTTTACTATTTAAAAGTGGGGTTCAAGGAGGTAAAAATTATGTAGATGTGTTTTCGTGATGCGATTTTTTCTCATTTTCATATATTACATTCGTGGTGCATTTACAGGAAAAGAAATCCTATGGGTATTTATTGGTACATAATGGTGTTATTCACTGATTATCCCGCAGTGGCTCGACCTATACCTATCTCGAAAAACCACTCATAGTCGAAAAGTGTGGCCAGTTCGACTTATACAGAGAACTCACGATAAAACGACAGTATTTTCCCGTACACCTTATCGTTATAAAGAATTTGAAACACATAAAGATTGCGTAGACATTTCCTAACTTAAGGAGTAAAACCACAGATGAAATGAACCGTGTGCGAGGCTTATAACTCAGGAGTCGTACGACCCCCAAGAACTTCAGTTAAAAAAGGCAAATTCTTCCGACACAGGGGCCCGGTTTTAGGATTTACATCTTTTGTAGACTGGTTTGTGTCCTGCAAAATTTATGATAAACTCGATAATTTTGATTCTGATATTGAAAATTGTCCTTTTATTGGATGGTGATGATCCTCGCACGGCATCCTATGGCGTTTATATTTCGCAATTAATATTATTTGCCAACTTCAACACTCGTTATAAATTGTTAACTGCTAAACTTCTTAATTACGGTTCAATAACTCAATAAAACCGAGTCTACGATTTTCGTTCTTTTATGTGTTCTTTGTTTCCAAAGGCAACCTTTAAGCTTTTTTATTTTACCTCACTGCAGCTGGTGCTCATTGCCGTGTGGCGGCTGTAAAAAGTCTCCCCGTGCATCATCGTAGTGCAGATTATATTTCCTTTTCCTTTGGGATCATTGAGCCCATTCTGGTTGCATTGAAAATACCGAATACCGCTTATGCCGGTGCTAGGGGGCGTACACAGCCTTGCAAACTACATTACTGTGTATGAAGAGACCCAATAAAACCGGTCCCCGATTTTCGTTCTGTTATGTGTTTTTTTATTTCCCAAAGGCAACCTTTAAGATTTTTATTATCGGTATCATAAGCTACGCAAAGCATTTTCTAAATTTTAAACACGTTATTCTAATTTAATTTCTAAATTCAATGTTGGACTTAAATCTCCTCTGCAACAAGGTCTATCGGAACCCGAATTTTATGGTGACTAAGAAAATAAATTCATAAAAACATATACGTGCAATGATTTCAGTACCCAATTTCTTAAAATCTTTCTTCGATTTATAAAGACTGGGCACAACATATTTAGGACAGAGTGCATGCATTGTAGTTAACGCAAGTTAACGCATTGTAGTCACGGTTGTTATCTTTGCTGCCCTCTTTAATTGCACACCGGCGGGTCAGACCTCAGATTCTATGACGGTTCCAGCGCAAAGGCTTGTATGAGTCTAACTGTTGGTCTTTTTTTTTTGCACCAGAATTTCCGTGGTTTCTTGCTGTCGGGTCCTCGCCGTTGTTACATCTCTGTGGTTGTTTGTTTTTGCCTTCACGGAGTTATGTTAGGAGTTAGGAGGCCTTCATGTGGACTGAACAAATTATTTGTTTAAATCACGACGGAAATAAGGGCGAGGATTGTGGTCACGTTAAAATCGATTTAACCCCCCCCCCCCCCAAGTGAAATTCGTTTCACTGACCCTTCCGAGGCGGTTCTTCTATCGCGGTTTATTTTGTTATGGCTTGTCTTTACGTGTGTGTGTCGCTTGTGTGTGTGTGTTTTTCTTTTGTTGTTTCTGTTTTTGATAGCCAATTGGCCGTTTTGTGGGAAAGTAACTGTCCTTTTGGCTCTCCGCTATTGATGTTTCCATTAGGGTCTGGTTATTTCATGTTTGTGCTTCTTTCCCTTTGGTGTCTGATTGGAGATGTGGTTAATTGTATCGATTCCTGACCATTGTCTTCTCTTCTATTTTACAGTTGGACAAGGGCTGCTTTCTACAGTTCCGTTCTTTTTCCTCTTCATCATCTGTCTCTCGTTTTTTCGCTTTGGTGTCTCTGGTGGGAGCTGTGAATTAACTGTATCGATTCCTGATCATTGCCTTCATTTCTGTCTTCATGCGGACTGGACAAATTATATATCTAAATCGCGATGGAAGTAAGGGCGAGGTTTTCGGCCATGTAAAATCGATTTATTTAAGACCCCCCCCCCCCCCTCCTCAGGAATTTGTATCACTGACCGTTCCAAGGCCCTTCTGTCGCAGTTTATTTTCGTTATGGTTTGTCTTTGGGGTTTGTGTATCGTTTATATTATTTTGTTTTGGATGGCCAATTGGCCATTTTGTGGGAAAATAACTGTCCTTTTGGCCTTCTGCTATTGATGTTTCCACTTGGGTCTAATTGTGTCATGTATGTGCTTCTTTTCCTTCTGTGTCTCTGATGGGAGCTTTGGGTTAATTGTATCGATTCCTGATCATTGCCTTCACTTCTATTTTACTAATGTAATGTTGGTTGGTACCTGATGCTCTGTCGCTGTTTGGGCACATCGGAGCCTAACTATTGGTTTTCTTTTGCTCCAGCATTTCAGTGGTTTTTGTTGCTGTCAAGTCCTCACCGTTGTTTCATCCTTGCGGTTGTTTGATGTTTGTGATCCCGGTGATGTTGCGCTGATGAGTTAGGAAGTCTACATGCGGACGGAACAAATTATTTGTCTTAATCGCGACGGAATCAAGGGGCGAGGATTGCGGCCGTGTAAAATCGATTTTTGTGAAATTCGTTTCACTGATCGTTTCTAGGCGGTTCTTCTGTCGCGTTTTTTTTGTTATGGTCTGTCTTTGAGTGTATGTATTGCTTATATCTGTTTGGATAGCCAATGGGCCATTTTTTGGGAAAGTGACTGTCCTTTTGGCTTTCCGCTGTTGATGTTTCAATTAGGGTCTAGTTATTAAATGTTTGTGTTTCTTTCCCTTCGGTGTCTCTGATAGGTGTTGTGGGTTAATTGTATCGATTCCTGGTCCTTACCGTCACTTCTATCTTGAATAGTTTTAACTTTACTTTCTTTGTGATGAACGAATAAAATAAAAGATAAAGCCAATGATCAGAAACTGAAACAATCAGAACTAATATCATGCTCAAGCTTGAATAGAAAAGAAACCACGGTTTTGGAGGAGATATCCAAATATGAAGAGTTATAGACGGACGGACGACGGACAACAGGCCACGGCATAAGCTGAAATGGAGCTTCGATGAGCTAATTACTTTTACCAAAGCACAAATGGCAAGTCGAGCTAGCAACTCTCCCTAAAAAAAACACACAAAAAAAAACTAGGATTTCACAAACTTATCAAAAAATATACATCATATTAATAAATACTTAAAGATAATATGATACAAATTGTGGCTCGCCCAGAAGAGAAACTCAGTGGAAGTACCGCTATGGAATACTCAGTAATATTTATGCTAGCTTTATGGGGTTCCTAAGCAAGCTTAAGACAGACACTGGAATTTACAATATTTATCTGGTAGTTCGGTTCCCATGATGGCTTCCTACGTATCAATGGGTCATCACGAGCAACATCTGTAAATAAAGACTATGATGAAGCAAAGAAAACAGCGTAAGGAGAAACACCTGAAGCCATCCGGGTTGACAACAACCGGAGCAAAATAAAATCATCAGTTGGGCCTCGGTATGCCAAGGAGCAGACTAACATACCACCGCCTTATCTCCGACCAAACCAATTAAATAATTATTTTATGTCATCAAAGATACAAATCTGACTGAAAATATGACCTACGCTCTTGATCGTGAACAATGGAAACATTTGACTGAAAGTGCCAAATTTTCTTAACGACACTACTTCAAATGCCAGTCAACTCTAGGAGAACTGGCAGCGACTAGAAACCCAGCTCAGTCACCCTACAGAACGGAGCTTAGGTTTAATTATAACTTCCATACCATCATAAGTTTTAGTTTCATGCTTAAGTTAATTCAGTTACAAACCCATCCTAGGATCTCCCTTTCTCTCTCGTTTCATATTTCATGTTAGATGAGCTACAGTTATTCTTGAGTGTATATAACTATCAGCTTTGTTGGTGTTCAAACAAAATAGTTTTTCGTAAGTCTTTAAACGTCACGTGGGCACAATAGGCAATCGTTTGGAAACCTTTCTTTAATAACTGCTGTAATAAATGAAGCCATTCACTTATTGCAGGCGAAATAAAAAAATATGATGAACTTATTTAGAACGAATGTCTTCTATCTAATGATGTTTTAAAATGACATTGCTGAACAAGTAGTAATAACATAGTATAGGTGAGCTAGATAATTATATTCTTTCATGGCAGCATGTTATTTTTAGTTTCATATGCTCTTTTTTCGATCTGAGGCATTTCGATTTGTGCCTACCTCATTACGCACATTACATTAGATGAAGAAGCTATTAGATTCTATGATAATCGAAGCGCATCAATTTTATTATGCAGCACTTTTAACTAGATACTTTACTCAACATATTCTTCGCCCAACAATCGATTGTGAAATAAATCACAAAAATAACTTTTATAAACAAGGGAAATGTGTTTATTGATTTACCTAGTATAGTTAGAGACAAATCTTCAACTTCATCATTACCTGATTATTTTCAAAATAAAGACCCCCCCCCCCCCACTACAATTTGTTATAAATATAACAAACCTGTAAGAAATACTATATTTAATTTTAAGGAATACTATATTTAATTTAAATCAACTAGTATCAGATTTCGACATCCATGCTAACACTCATGATAAATGAGACTATCGAAATTCCAAACCCATCCGCTGGTCAGGTTATAACGGGAAATCTTAAAGTCATATCTGACAAAAGAATAAGAATTCGAAATAGTCTCGGAAGGTCCTCAATACAGGGTTCCTTCTCGTATTGATTTTCATAGATGTCAGGACGAAATTGCCCAGGCTTTGAACACTTTCGACGATCGTTGTTGTAGGCGAGAAGGTATTGAATATAGCGCTTCAAAAAATGGAAAACTAACATTTTTTTAATTAATTGATAAACGCATTGAATTTCATTCCAAAATACCAATCTTCTATCGCCTTAACCTATATCTACTTTCCGTAATTTGAAGCATGGTATCCAAAAATTTCATGGGCAGTTCATTTTGGTTCCAGCAGATAAGGCTGCTAATAATGTCGTTGTACGACGCTTGCATTATACTACTATATTAAAACAGGAACTGGATGGTACCATGACCTACTCTATTAGACGAAAAGTCAGTTGTTGATGGCCACAACAATAAACTACTAAAAAGGTTTTCTGTGAATGTTAAAGAACGCCAGGATAGGCTCCAATCACGGTTGACAACTTCACTTCCCTCTTTAATTGCATATCGGTGGGTCAGGCCTCAGATACTATGACGGTTCCAGCGTATAGGTTTAGTGAGAATTAGAAAGAATCTAATTTTATGTAATGTTGATTGGTGTTTGATGCTCTGTCTCTGGTCGGGCCCATCGGAGTCTAACTGTTGATCTTCATTTTGCTCCAGCATTTCAGTGATTTCTTGCTTTCGAGTCCTCGCCGTTGTTTTATCTCTGTAGTTGTTAGTTTGTTTTTGTGTTCACGGAGATGTTGCACTGATGAGTAAAGAGGCCTTCATGCGATTTGTCTAAATCGCGACGGTAATAAGGACGAGTATTGTGGCCACGTTAAATCGATCCCCCCCCACCCCAGTGGAATTCGTTTAACTGACCGTTCCAAGGTGGTTCTTCTGTAGGGGTTTATTTTGGTTATGGTTTGTCTTTGAGTATCGCTTATATTATTTATTTTGGATAGCCAATTGACCATTCTGTGGGAAAGTAACTATCCTTTTGGCTTTCCGCTATTGGTGTCTCCATTACGGTCTAGTTGTTTCATGTTTTTTTTTGTGCTTCTTTTCTTTGGTATCTCTGATGGGAGCTGTGGGTTAACTTTATCGATTCCTGATCATTGCCTTCACTTCTATTTTCCCACGATATATTGGTCAATAAAGCTTCATAAACAACCATACAAAATAGAAGTGTTTGGGAAAGAGCTGCTGACTCGGTTTACCTGCGATCCGTTTTGTTTATTCTCGGCAATCCATGTTTCGACTTCTTTCCCCAGTGATATTGTGGGAAGAATGTGGGATCTTATTTTATCAGTTCCTGATCGTTTCTCTTTTTATATTGCACGACCCGCAGAAAAAGCAACCGACTGAAGTCGGTTTTTTCTAAGAGTGCCCTAAAATCACCGTGTCATTCTGTCATTCTGTCAGTCTGTCATTCTGTCTGTCCGTCCGTAACCCGTTTGGTGATAGTGACTTAACCGCTTGGAATATTTAAACAATTTTTGGCATACTGATAGATATCAATGAGATCTAACCAATGAACTTACGAAATATTACATTCCATTTAGTATAGCCTCGCTGAGGCGAAAAATGTGAACATTTTCGAACATTTTTGAACTGCTTCTCCTCGGAAACCGTTGGGCCGATTGAAGTCAAATTTCATATGGAGCCTCTATGGGATGAGGGAAACCAAAATTTGCTCATATGGTCAAGGTCACATGACCAAAATGGCCGCCAAGCCATATATGGTTTGTCTGTCTGCCCGTCCGTAACCCTAAGTATAATTAGGGATTGTGACTTAACCGCTTGGAATATTTAAACAATTTTTGGCATACTGATAGATATCAATGAGATCTAACCAATGAACTTGCGAAAAATTACATTCCATTTAGTATAGCCACGCCGAGGCGAAAAATGTGAAAATTTTCGAACTGCTTCTCCTCGGAAACCGTTGGGCCGATTGAAGTCAAATTTCATATGGAGCCTCTATGGGATAGGGAAACCAAAATTTGCTCATGGGGTCCAGGTCACATGACCAAAATGGCCGCCAAGCCATATATGGTAAAAACCCTTTAAAAATAGTCTTCTCCAGAACCACTGGGCAGATTTCCACGAAACTTGATAAATAGCATCTGGGATGTAGGCCTATCATAAATTGCTAAAATGGTGACCCTGGGTTGACCTTGACCTTCTTTGGGTCCGTCCGTAACCCGTTTGTGAAAATTGGTGATAGTGACTTAACCGCTTGGAATATTTAAACAATTTTTGGCATACTGATAGATATCAATGAGATCTAACCAATGAACTTACGAAATATTACATTCCATTTAGTATAGCCTCGCCGAGGCGAAAAATGTGAAAATTTTCGAACATTTTTGAACTGCTTCTCCTCGGAAACCGTTGGGCCGATTGAAGTCAAATTTCATATGGAGCCTCTATGGGATGGGGGAAACCAAAATTTGCTCAAGGGGTCAAGGTCACATGACCAAAATGGCCGCCAAGCCATATATGGTTTGTCTGTCTGTCCGTCCGTAACCCGTTTGTGAAAATTGGTGATAGTGACTTAACCGCTTGGAATATTTAAACAATTTTTGGCATACTGATAGATATCAATGAGATCTAACCAATGAACTTGCGAAATATTACATTCCATTTAGTATAGCTTCGCCGAGGCGAAAAATGTAAAAATTTTCGAACTGCTTCTCCTCGGAAACCGTTGGGCCGATTGAAATCAAATTTCATATGGAGCCTCTATGGGATGGGGGAAACCAAAAATTGCTCATGAGGTCCAGGAGACATGACCAAAATGGCCGCCAAGCCATATATAGTCTGTCTATCTGTCCGTCCGTAACCCGTTTGTGAAAATTGGTGATAGTGACTTAACCGCTTGGAATATTTAAACAATTTTTGGCATACTGATAAATATCAATGAGATCTTATCAATGAACTTGCGAAATCTTACATTCCATTTAGTACAGCCTCGCCGAGGCGTAAAATGTGAAAATTTTCTAACTGCTTCTCCTCGGAAATCGTTGGGCCGATTGAAGTCAAATTTCATATGGAGCCTCTACGGGATGGGGGAAACCAAAATTTCCTCATGGGGTCCAGGTCACATGACCAAAATGGCCGCCAAGCAATATTTGGTAAAAACCCTTCAAAAATAGTCTTCTCCAGAACCACTGTGCAGATTTCCACGAAACTTGATAAATAGCATCTGGAATGTAGGCCCATCATCAATTGCTAAAATGGTGACCCTGGGTTGACCTTGACCTTCTTTGTGCCTAGGTCAAACTTTGACACATATGCTTTTGTGTTGGATTTTATCCTGCAAACGATTTAGAATACAGTACTAAAGTATAAGATATATTTTTGCTCCTTACGATAAGGCGCATTTATTGGGGGAACCGTTTTATGTCCAGGTCACATGACCAAAATGGCCGCGATACCCATATATGGTAACACTCATAAAGCTAAAAGCATCCGGCGGGTCGTGCACTTCAGCTGAAGCACTGGTTTGTACTATATTAAAGGGGGAATCAAGTCGGTCGGAATTATATAAGCGTGTTTTCGTGATGTAAAATCATTTTTTTTTCTGTAAATACATATTTCAACAAATACATATACATAGTCAAGCATAGCATGATAGTGATCGCACAAAGCACATTTTTGTTGTTGTTGTTGCATTTTAATGTTGTGAACTTTTGTTTATATAGAAAAGTCCCATTTGAAAAATGAATAGTTACTCAAATATTACAAAAAGCCAGAGCATTTGGGCAACATATTCTATTGTGGATCTTTCATATTTTCATATAGTATGTTGCAAAACAGTCATTAATAGCTATTTTTTGTTGTTGTTGTTGATTTTATTTTTTCTTAAAAAGACAATTTTGCACTAAGGGGTCGCCATGCCATATACCCAGAGTCTTGCTTTAAACTTTCCATCTTTTTGTTAAGTCACCTCATACAGTTTCTAAAATAGTTGTATACACATATACCGTTTGAGAGATATAGCAGAACAAAATGCTGAACCAATTCAGGCCAAGGTTGTGTGCGTGTTCACAATTATTATATACATACATTATAATATCAAGTTCGCCAGATTATTTTCTACTATAATCAGCTGTTTAATATACGGTGAATGAATGAAATCAGTTTAGTTAGCCACATATAGAAATAAGGCTAGGGATTGATATCTATGAAGGGGAATGGATACACATTCAGGAGAGGCAACTCCTGCAAAAGTATTTTTGTCTCCTGGGGAGCAAATTCTTCCCTATAAGAGTAGACCCCACACCACACTTTCTTGTTAGCCGGCCTCGGTAGCTCAGTCGGATTCGCATCTGACTGGTGATCTGGAGGTTCAATATGCCTGCCCAGGAAAACTGTGGATAGCGAAACAGGAAGAAAAGCGAACAGGAAGTCTCGAAAGTTGTCTCCCTCTGAAAAATGTTCCCATTATCCTTAAGCGATGAGAAAACTTCCTTATCAAGGAAATAAACTGAAAGGATTGGTGTTTGTAGCCTTCGGTCGGTAAATCTAGGTTGTCCATATTTTGAACTGGTTTGGTTTGGAGTTTAACGGCCCAGTCAACACGACTGAGGTCATGTCGAGCCCGTCGGTTCACTTAAAGACACATTTTTATCCTTATATTAAAGAGGTGGCCTGTCTAATGATCTGCAATAAACATTTCCTTCGGATCATAGTGCACATCAAAGGCTTATCTTATCTAAGTGATTATGAGGTGACTATGAGCAGATTGATATGTTTAATAGGGGGCTCAATAAGGGTACTTGAGTGAAAGTATAATTTACTGAGATTGTTTCCAACAAAATATTGTTTTAAATTACTTCTTTTTTATTTTAAAATAAAGTAATGAAAAACGCTGATATCCATTGTTTCCTTTACTCAAAAGTGCAAAGAAGTAAACAAAAAAAGTAAATGAATTGATTATCAAAATTTAATCAGTCAATTAACCTTTATTTATTTATTTATTTTGATTGAAAGTATATGACACACAAACCATATAATGTCTAAAACATTAGCATTTTATAGTTTCAGTCAAGATGGAACTATAAAATGTCCCTTGTTTTTGACACAATCATATCAGAAAAGAGAGAGAGAAAAAAAGAAATATGAAAGAAGTGTGCTTCAATAAATTCATTACGGGGAAAAGAAATACATCACATTAACTGGCCTATACAATTTTGACCCCTTAAACCTCACTTTTATACAGTTGAACTGGGGTTTAGAGGGGTATACATTATTTTTCATATTTCCGCTCATAAACATATATTGTGTGTCCTCGTTAGAACCGACTCATGGAGGCAGTTCTAACGAGCAGTCACACTATAAAAACAAATTGTGGGTACTCGTCAGAATCGCTTCACCGAGGTGGTTCTAATGAGTACCACAATATATGTTTTGAGCAGAAATAATAAAGATATCAGGATTTTATCATTTTTGGTGGAACAAATTTACCAATATATTTGAATTGGCATTTTCAGTAATGATTATAAATAATGGCTACTAAATGTAAAACCGGAAAAAATGCTGTTGTTTCTTCCAGGTGTAAATGAATAGATGTCATTTGTCAAAGTCATACCCCTAGGTAAAATATTATCCTCTCTTGGTCCCCCTACCTGTATGACAGCCAGAATACCCCACATGTATTTTGTCTCAACACTAGATTATTATAAACGGGCATTAGGGTGTTATGTAATCGTTAAATGTGTTTTTAACCAAAAGTGTCATTGACAGGTTTGTATACGAGTGGTTACGCCCCCCGCCCATCGGGGCTTGAAGAAATAAATGGGCTGCACGATGCTTCCACGCCGAGCTGAATCCGACCCGCACACGAGTACTGGTAAACTGCTTACCCAGGCAAAGCGGTGGGCACGAGTCGGACCGTCCATGCTTATAAACCCTATTGGTTTCATTGGGCGACAGGGCTTGAGATGCCATTTCATCTCAGTGTCGGGTAAAAGTCCCACATAAATGGAAGCAACGTCTCCAAAATGACCTTTACAGTGTTGACGGGGATGTTAAACCTCAAACCAACCAAACAAACAAACAAACATGAGAGTGGTTAACCGCTAAACAAACATAATAGTGGTTAACCGCTACACTGCACATTTCTCGGTTGTTTTAGGATGGCATAATTTGTTCTTCAAAAATGAACGCACAACTAACAGTCGAACGATGATGGGACGTGAATACTTGTTATAACTAGGATAGTTGGTGTTATAGAGAGTTAGTCTTAGCGTCAGGCTGGCAGGAATAATGCTGTCTACATGTACATAGGGGTGTTTTTTGTCTTTTATAAATCAGAAAATTAACCATGTTTAGTATCTTTTGGAGTTATGAAAGAATTCACTATGCTATGTTTATGTATGTTGTGTGTATTAAATACCACTTGCGTTTTTGGATTGACATTTATCATAAGGTCCAATCTAACAATACGAATCTGTTATATTGCTGATATCCACGTGACTATCTCTGACCGTACAAGCAGCATTTGTAGGAAATCCAGGTGATGGTTATTTAAAGCCTACATCATGTGAACAAGTCCGTGAAATAAACACACCCCAGACCTCACTTTATATAGAGAAAACGGGTTTACGGGGGTATGCATTATTTTTCTTATTTCTGTTCCAAGACATAGGTTGTTGGTACTCGTTAGAACCGCCTCAATGAGGCGGTTCTAACGAGCACCCACAACCTATGATTGCATTTTAAGTAAGTAAAATATCACACATTTTCATAAGAAAAGTAGCCATTTTAGAAATGTGTAAAAAATCCACTATGTCGCACGGGTGTGGTATCGTAATGGCATAACGAAATCGTACCTTGGCAGCCTCGATAGCTCAATGGTTAGCGCGTTCGACTTATGATCGATAGGTTGTGGGCTCGAATCCGGTCACTGGAGGCGAGGTGTGTCCTAGGGCAAAGCACGTAATGCCACTGCCCCCACACTACCCAGGTGTAAATGAGTAGCAATAAACAGAAACAAATTAGTATAAACTAATGCACGTTATATAATTTTGACCTCCTTAAATCCCTCTTTTATATATAAAGTAAAACAGAGGTCTAGGGGTATTCATTATATTTCTTATTTCGGACGGTTGATTGTGGGTATTCGTTAGGACCGCCGAAAAACCAGTTGACCTTCCGTTGCAGAACCTGGCGTCTCACATGTGGCCCGAGCCTACACGGCATTGAGAGACCTAATGATTATGAGTCTGCGCTCTTATCTGGGTTTATTTTATTTATATACTATTAAAGAGGATAATGCTCTTAGCTATACTACTAGTCTACTCTTAGCTATACAAGCTCGTCAACCTTGCAGCCATCTACGAACATATTTATTAAAGACAAATAATAGCATATATAAACAAAATGGAAGCCAGTTTCAGTCTTTAAAATAACGTCCTGAGGCCGGTTGTTCAAAACTAATGACATCGTTAGTTAATGTATCGTTAAAACTTTGACCATTTATTATGGCAAATATGCTAATATTTTTGCAGAAAAAAATGTGAGCAGCTTTTGCGGAAGCAAAAGCTGCTCACATTTTTTCAGCAAAAATACCATAATTTTACATATTAAATTGCTCGAACAGTTAACAATATGACCACTAACGAGCTCGTTAAGCTAAGCTAACGATGCTTTGAACAACTGGCCCCAGGTCTAAAAAATAATATAGCTAGCAAATTTAGACATAAGGTATACGAGCGCATAAAAACCACCAGTTATGAAGAAAATTTGATTAAAAGTAAAATAGCTTCAATCATTAAGAGAAATATAATTTGACTATGACATCGATATAAAACTTATTGAATATGGCAATAGGCCCCGCCCATTGGAGCTTGAAGTACTGGTAAACCGCTTAGAGGATCTAAGTCTGCCCAGGCAAAGCGGTGCGAGTCGGAGCGTCCATGCTTATAAATCCTATTGGTTTCATTGGGCGACAGGGCTTGAGATGTCATTTCAGCATTTCATTTGAGGGTAAAAGTCCCACAAAACTGGAAGCAGCGTCTCCAAAATGACCTATACAATGTTGACGGGGACGTTAAACATAAAATCAAACAAAGACACTAAAAAACAAATATGACAATAAGATTCAGCTTCATTCACGGATTAACATACGTATATGGGCCCAGTCAAGCGATTTTAGTACTTATCGCCTATGCGAGCAGCGAAGGTTCAGGCGAGCCTGCGCATCCGCGCAGTCTCGCCAGAACATTCGCTGCTCGCTCATACAAGCAGTCAGTCAAGAGGAACCTTCAGACAGAAAGCCATATCCCTGGCCCCTCTGAATGACTGGGCTTGCGCAGTTAAAATTTGTCATGACGGAATGCTCGAAGACACAAATTCGCTTGGCGGGGCTCATATTATATAGTGAATGGCATAGTACACTTGCTACCACAGTTATTTTTCAGCCTCATGTATTTGGCTTCTTTGCAGTCTACATATAAAGATACCATGATCATGACAAGAAATGATGTTTTGCTAACCGTTTAACCCATAAAATGCCAATCACGACAAGTGTCGTCTGCTTTGCCGTCTGCCGGCGACCTTAACAGTATTTTTTGCGAACAGTGTGGACCCAGATCAGACTGCTCCTGTAGGAGCAGTCTGATCTGGGCCCACACTGTTTGCTTG
Source organism: Lucinisca nassula (assembly GCA_963580285.1). Lineage (NCBI taxonomy): Eukaryota > Metazoa > Mollusca > Bivalvia > Lucinida > Lucinidae > Lucinisca > Lucinisca nassula. The sequence continues at coordinate 72,496,848 of OY757011.1, read as the reverse complement.
TATGCAAAAAATAATTTTAAAAAGTTTGCAAAAAAAATCAGCAGATGACATAAGCAAACGACATTTGCAGATGTAGATTTTCTCGGCGTCTTAAGCGTTAAAATATTCAAGTGAAGTCGCTGATCTCATATTTTTAGGAAGCGAATGCCATAACTTTGATGCTGAACTCGAAAAAAGATCTGTCAAAGAGAGATTTCTAGAAATAGAAACTGATAAGGAGCCATTTGATGCCGACCGTAAATTACTAATATGTATTTAGCAAATCTGTATTGACCGTTTAAGGCTTTGTATGTTAGCACTGCCTTGTTATACATGTGACGTTTTTGGACATATGTCCATTTCAATTCATTGAACATTTGCAGAGAAGCTGTATTAAAGTCTGCGTTTAGAATGATGCAAGCAGCACGTTTCTGCATTTTAAAAACACGTTCAATGTTATGTCGTGATGTTGATCCCCAGGTATTTGAACCATAGTCAACCTTGATAAAATATTATTTGCATTTCAACCGGAATGTATGAAGACAGTGTAATTTTGGTAGAGATATTAGCGCAAAGGTAGTCAATATCAATATGTGCTGCCCACGATGGATTTTCATCGATAATGACACCTGACCCAAGAGCTTTTGCTGATCAACTTGCTCGATCGTATTGTAATCGATATAAACTGTTAACTCGGATGCCTCTTGAGCTTTTGCCTTGTGCAACCTATACTCAGAGATGATCCACCAACCAGTGGTGTGTTATCTCTGCGTCTTCTTCTTATTTCTGCTCAAATACCTGGATTGTGGGTACTCGTTAGAACAGCCTTATCTTTAATACATAGATTGTGAATACTCGTTGAGGCGGTTTCAACGTGTACCCACAATCTATATTTTAGCAGAAATAAGGAAAGTATCAAAGTACATGGTGCGTGGTAGCTCAGTAGTTAGTGCAATGGCTGATGCTAGAGTCCCCCGGTTCGATTCCCGGCAGCGGTAATAAAATCGCGGTATCCGAACATGCTCTACTGGCATCATTTGTAGGAATGAATGTCACAAAGTTGAGACGGAGTCGGACCCTCCACTGCATATAAGCCCTATTGGTTTCATTGGATGACAGGACTTGAGAAGTCAGGTAAAAGTCTCATAACCTTGGAAGCAACGCCTCCGAACTTACCTAAATACTGTTGACGGGGACGTTAAACCTCAGTTCAGAGTACCCTTTGGGGCTTGATAGTCAATGAAATCAGTAAGCCAATTCCTTAGTTTTGATAATTTTCTATGGGGTCAGTTAACCTGACAGGCTGGTCGGAACAAGCTAGTCTGACCCCAAAAAGAGCTAGACACCCCCTCGATTTACAGTCTAGTGAGCGAGTTTATAGCTCAAAGAGTCGAAATTATGAAAACATTTCATCACTTGCTTCAAGTATGCGTTGGCAAGAGAATTGCTTCGCATTTTACCTTGACTACTATGGTAAAATTCCTATGATAAAACCACATATGGGACTGTTCAAAAGTGGTCTTTAAGACCACTTTTGAACAGTCCCAGAGGTGGTCTCTGATAAGGAGACACTCGGTATAGAAAACGCAAAGGCAGAATAACTGAAACTTTCTCAATACGCTTGTAAAAGCAGGGTTTAGTCTTTGTTTTAGATGGCCTTAGTAGCGGCATTTTACTGTAGTTTCAGATAAACGGGGACACCGTTTCCATGGAAACTGACTTAAGTAAAGTGACAGTACCAGGTGTAATTGCTGGCGGATAATTGTACGACAGTTCGAAATGACGTTGAAACCGTTATGATGAATTGATCACTGCCTTGGGCGTGCTACTCCTATTTCATTAATATGAAAGTGCTGATTTTGTAAAATCTGTGGTAGTTTGTATAATTGAATTGAACATCATTACGATACCAATTCCGTGTGGCATAGTGTATTTTTTCATATCAACAATGTGGCTACCTTTCCGAAGAAAATTCGTGATATCTTTATTATTTATACTCTAAACATAGGTTGTAGGTGCTCGTTAGAACCGCGGTTCTAACGAGTACCCACAACCTATAGCTTTGAGCAGAAATAAGCAAAATAACGTATACCCCTGCAAAACCCAGTTTTCTCTATAGAAAGTAGGGTTTAGAGCGATGTTCATTTCACGGACTTGTTAAAATGACGGAAATACTGCAGGAATTCATTTCGAAATGTAGGGACGTCAAGTTGAGTTATATATCTAGAAAATGGCTGAACGTTTTGCAAAATTATCAGATGCCATGCCTGCACTGTTTGCAAATGTCTCGTTTTGGGTTTTTATCTTGCAAGGTTAAAATATCCGCATCGCGTTAACATGTCCGTGAGATGGAGACACCTGTAAACCCTTACTTTACATTACCATAACATGTCCATGAGACTTTATGCATTTTTTTCATATCTCAAAAACGGATTTTTTATTATGAAAATATTCAATATTTTTCTTATTTTTACTCCAAACATAGGTTGTTAGTGCTCGTTAGAACCGCCTCACTGAGGCGGTTTTAACGAGTACATGTACCCAGAACCTATATCTTGGAGCAGAAATAAGAAAAATAATGTCTACCCCCGTAAACCCCAGTTTTCTCTATATAAAGTGGGGTTTAAATGTTTGCTATTTTCACGAACTCGTTCACGTGATGACAAAGATTAAAGTCGGGTTTACGGGGATATACATTATTTTTACTTTCTGTAGCTCAAAACCAATACGATAACACATGAGTATATCATGGTGAATTCTTTTGTAACACCAAAATGGTTAATTTCTGATGAAAATGTGTAATATTAGTTTTATTTATATTTAAAACATTGGCTATGGGTGCTCGTTAGAACCGCGGTTCCAACGAGTGGCCACAACCTATGGCTTTGAGCAAAAATGAGAAAAATGATGAATACCACGTAATAGTAAATATGTTCTATAAAAGGGTTATCCTTTGAAAGCAAGGAATACACCACACAACAGTAAAATATAAGTGTACATGTTTCTGGGCCAGACTAGCTAGTTTCGACCAATTAGGCCTCATCAGTGACCCTAAAATATTTTCAAAATTCCACAAAGGAATCAATGATCCCAAAGGACAAGAAAATATAAACTACACTATTATGAAGGACAGGGAGACTTTTTACGGCCGCCACTTAATCCCAGACACCAGCTGTAGTGACGTTAAATATGTTCTATAAAAGGGTTATCCTTTGGAAGCAAGGAATACACCACAGAACAGGAAAATATGAAGTGTACATGTTTCTGGGCCAGACTAGCTAGTTTCGGCCAATTAGGCCTCATCAGTGACCCTCAAATATTTTCAAAATTCCACAATGGAATCAATAAACCTGCTAACATGCTATGTGTTAGAATTTCCTTAACAAGCGCTTCGTCTCACTGACTCTTTTAACATTTTGCCTAGGCCCCCGCCCATCGGGGCTTGTAAAAATAGATTGGGCTGCATGATTCTTCCACGCAGAGCTAAAACCGACTGCACATTAGTACTGGTAAATAACTTAGATGTTCGACGCCAGCCCAGGAAATGGTGCGAGTCGGACCGTACATGCATATAAACCCTATTAGTTTCATTCGGCGGCAGGGCTGGAGATGTCTTTTCATCTCAGAGTCGGGTAAAAGTCCCACAAAATTTGAAGCAACGTCTCCAAAATGACATATACAGTGTTGACGGGGACGTTAAACCTCAAATCAAACAAACAAATAATTTTGCCTGTAAAATGTACTTCATGCAATGTACTCAAAGAGCAAATTAACGTATCGCAAAAGCTTGTAGACGAAAGTCCCTTGTGTCAGAAATTGAGAAGTACAAAACAGTAGATCAAGAAATATAATGGCAAGTCCTGGCTTAATGAAGGCCAGAAATACATCAAGTATACACTTGATTTGATAAAATTGTTACCTTTTTCGCATTTTTGCTTGCCTGATAATAGTGCCAGACACTGAGAGAAAAAAACTGATAATGTACTTTTGTTTATTGACAATTTTCTCAGAACCGTCTGAGCCATAAGGTAGCATTGCACTTAATACTGGGAGGTGCCGGGTTTTATCACTTGTGGACCGAGATTTTAGTTGCGTTCTAAATACCAGACTTGCTTCCATTGGATATATATCCAATGTTTTATTTCAATGTGAGAAGATGATAGGTATAAGGGACTAAAATGATGGATGTTTTATAAATATATCTGCAAGCCCAAAGAAATTGTTGCTGATTTTATATGGTAACCCCTCCTTTAAAAACATTGGCTTGTATTTACTCCGTTCTAGTAGGTAAACAAACATGGTTGACTGTAACTTGAAAAGGAGCAGATCACCATGTGGATTTTTTCTCATTAACTTGTTGGGCTAGGATGGCTCTATAAACATGCAAGGTTTGAAAACTTTTGTATGTGTAGTTTTTGTGGGAGCAGGTAAAAGGTTACTATTGTCGCCTATGGAAAACATTTAGTGTTAAGCTCCCTATAGCAAAAGTAGAAACGTCGCGGGAACCTTTGCGGTTTCTTTTAGTGGTAGAGCTTGAGCTGTCATTCTACCTCAATGTCGGGTATAAAAATGTGCAAACTAAATAAAAAACAGTGCAAATCCTGATCAGATGGCTTCTTCAGAGGCGGTTCTAACGAATACCCAAAATCTATATTTTAGAGCAGAAATAAGAAAAATAATGTTTACCCCTGTAAACCCCAGTTTTACTATATAGAAGTGGGGTTCAAGTGGGGTGGGGTGGTCAAAATTATATAGGCGTGTTTTCGTGATGGTCCGTGGTTTGGGTTTAGTTCATTGCAATGCGTAAACATGTCAACTGTTAGCCATGATCCCGTAGAACACTACCACCATATCTTTGCAAACAATGAGTATCCAGATCAGATGGCTCATCTTATCAGAACAGTGTAGGTCCAGATCAGATGGCTTCTGAAGAAGCCATCTGATCAGGATCTACACTGTTTTTCATTTGGTTTGCAAATATTTCACCCGACATTGAGGTAGAATGACATTTCAAGCTCTACCACCAAAAGAAACCGCAAAGGTTCCCACCACTTTTCTTGGACAGGCTTATACATTCAAAGCGGTTTACCAGTGGTTTCAGCTCTGCGCGGAATCACATACAGCCTTATTCCGCGCGGAAGCACATACAGCCTTGGTCTCGGAGATGTTGCACTGATGATTTAGGAGTCTTCCATGCGGACTGAACAAACTATTTGTCTAAATCGCGACGGAAGTAAGGGCGAGGATTGCGGCCGTGTAAAATCGATTTAAGCCCCCCCCCCCTCGCCCAGTGGAATTCGTTTCACTGACCGTTTCAGGGCGGTTCTTCTGTCGCGGTTCATTTTTGTTATGGTTTGTCTTTGAGTGTGTGTATCGCTTGTATTTTTTCTTTTGGATAGCCATTTGGCCATTTTGTGGGAAAGTAACTGTGCTTTTGGCTTTCCGCTATTGATGTTTCCATTAGGGTCTAGTTGTTTCATGTTAGTGTTTCTTTCCTTGAAAGTAGCACCCCTGTAACCGCTACAGCCCACTTGCCCGGCCAGCCTGAATAAAGAGCAGAATGTTGCTCTGTAAGAGAATTTCTACAACAATAAGCAAGAGACCTTGTTTGGCATTTAGCTATTCTACAAGGAATATAGAGTCGGACTCAATTGCAGTGTTCAGAAGCCTGAGGACATGACTCAAATTTGACCCTTTTCGACTGAAATACAAATGAGTCCTGTTGCATTCACTGCACGGAATACTAATTAGGTCGCAACCAGAGAAACAGAGTATTTAGGGTCTTCAAGCACGTGAGTATATAACTCCGAAAGGGTTACCAGATGAAATTTCGTGATATTGTTTATATTTATATTCCAAACATAGTATGTCTTGGGGTAAAAATAAGGAAAATATTTTCTTCCACACCAGACAAGGAAATCCGCGATTTTACCCTGGGATAGAAATTTATGTTCTGACCCTGGTGTTCCCACCCAAAATCGATTATAATCGCGTGTTTGATAAATGCACTGGTTGATTACGACCTCGTATGCGCCGTCGTTAAGGTTGACGTCACAGCACGTTACGTGACGTCACTAAACATCCCTGCAGTGTCAACACAATAGCGCGAACGTTGGTAACCGAAGTGACTGCAGCATTAAAATCCGCGCTAAGTAATGGAAGGTATGCAAGAAAAAGAATCCAATATGGGTGTGAGGGGTGGATAGAAAAATCCGTCCCTCGGGATCACAGTCCGGCATCACTCGGCAAGCCTCGTGATGCCGGACAGTGTCCCTCGGGACCGATTTTTCCATCAACCCCTCACACCCATATAAGATTCTTATAGTATACCCCCTGTAAATATGTTCTAGAATTTTGAGTTTTCTCTATATTATATGGGCCCCGTCAAGCGATTTTGGTACTTATCGCCTATGCGAGCAGCGAAGGTTCAGGCGAGCCTTCGCATCCGCGCAGTCTCGCCAGAACCTTCGCTACTCGCTCATACAATCAAGAGGAGCCTTCAGACAGAAAGCCATATCCCTGGCCCTCTGAATGGCTGGACATGCGCAGTTAAAACTTGTCATGACGGAATGCTCGAAGACACAAATTCGCTTGGCGGGGCTCATATGGAGTTTACATGGTGTTCATTACACGGACTTGTTAACGTGAAGCGACATTTGCGACACTGGGGCTTCCAATTGATAGTGGCTTAATTACAGCTGGAAAATGCTTGCTGTCCTCGCAGCAGTATAGGTAGAGGGGAAATATTGTTATTTCTCATCACGAAAACACGCCTATATAATTTTGACCGCCTTGAACCCCACTTTTATATAGTAAATCTGGGGTTTCCGGGGGTATACCTTATTTTTCTTATTTCTGCTCTTAAATATAGATTGTGGGTACTCGTAAGAACCGCCTCAATGAGGCGGTTCTAACGAGTGCCCACAATCTATATTTTGAGCAGAAATAAGAAAAATATCACAATTTTTCAACATAAAATTTTCATATTTTCGCCGATAAAGATGGCAATGTATTTGTATAGGCGTTTTTGCGTAATGTTCAGTTTCTACAATTCAATTCTTTTTCCTCTTTCTCCCCTCTCCCTCGCTCTCATTTACTAAGATCCTAATTAAGCCGTGATGAACATTTGGGACACTGTGACAGCACTCTTATTCCTCCCATTGTCTGGGATACGACACAAAATGACTCACAAAGGTGACGTGCCGGTAAACCCCACCATAAGCATTCAAACAAATCAGACCCCGAGGTTATAAAACTTCTTGAGGACGATCTCAGACTCAGCGGAACTATTTTCAACTACGATCGGCTCGATATGAGAATAAATAACCTTGAAAGGGCCTTAAAACCAAATCAAAACAAAAAAAAAAAGCACACAAGCAGGCCAACAATGTCAGAAAATTGTGATACTAACGAATTTAACATGGTTGTGATCTCCTGCCACACGTCTCTGCTCAAAATATGGATTGTAAGTACTCGTTAGAACCGCCTCATCGAGACGGTTCTCACGAGTACCCACAATCTATACTTCAAAGCAGAAATAAGAAAAATAAGGTAATTCCTTCTTAACCCCAGTTTTACTGTAAAAAAGTGGGTTCAAGGGGGTCAAAATTATATAGGCGTGTTTTCGTGATGACCTCGGGGCCAGCCGGATCATAACCTTAGTCAGAATAAAACCTTCCCCTGGTTCTGTCAATTGTCATCCGTATAGCGCACAGCGAGAACTCTGATCAGCGCAAGTTGATCAGATGATCAGCTCAGGCTGATCAGTCTTCACCTTGCGCAAATGCTCGAATTTCTATTTTCGACTGGCATGGCTCATTTCCTAAGATCCTAATTAAGCCATGATGAACTTAATGAAGTTAATTATGCATCGATTATATTGCACTATATACACTGCAGTATCCGCAGACAGTTGTGCTGATTCCTGATAATAATTGAGTTTGACAGCCATTCTGCAGTTTTATTTTGAAGAATGTCAATGGTCAGGAACTTAAGGAGAAATGGTTAGAAACACATTTAAAAGATTTAGGTCTCCGCTGTGAATTGAGAAGTTGCAGATGACATCGCACAATAAGAGGTTGATACCAAGGCTGGTTTTCAATAAAATTTTAACGTATTTCAAGCATTAATTTTGTTTTTGACTTAAGGAGAATTACGTTGAAACAATGCTTGTTATATTCTTTTCAAAACTCCGTTCAGAAAATCTGAATCATCGATTTATTCGTTTCTTCCTTTTAATACGCATTTTAGCCCATACATCACTATGGGAAAGTTTTAGACCTCACCCTCCGCTGATTTCTCCAACAAGTCGTATGCTTCTGCGACAGTCAGGAAAGGCTGTGATTATTTGGAACAAGAAATATCTTTAAAAAAGATATGCGGCGTAGATTTAATTGGAAGGATGTTTAGAAACCAGTGCTTCAGCTGAAGTGCACGACCCGCCGCATGCTTTTAGCTTTATGAGTGTTACCATATATGGGTATGGTGGCCATTTTGGTCATGTGACCTGGACCTAAAACGGTTCCCCCAATAAATGCGCCTTATCGTTAGGAGCAAAAATATATCTTATACTTTAGTACTGTTTTCTGAATCGTTTGCAGGAAAAATGAATTCTCACTTTTCCAATACAAAAGCATATGTGTCAAAGTTTGACCTAGGCACAAAGAAGGTCAAGGTCAACCCAGGGTCACCATTTTAGCAATTTATGATGGGCCTACGTCCCAGATGCTATTTATCAAGTTTCGTGGAAATCTGCCCAGTGGTTCTGGAGAAGACTATTTTGAAGGGTTTTTACTATATATGGCTTGGCGGCCATTTTGGTCATGTGACCTGGACCCCATGAGCAAATTTTGTTTTCCCCCATCCCATAGAGGCTCCATATGAAATTTGACCTTAATCGGCCCAACGGTTTCCGAGGAGAAGCAGTTCGAGAATTTTCACATTTTCCGCCTCGGCGAGGCTATACTAAATGAAATGTCATATTTCGCAAGTTCATTGGTTAGATCTCATTGATATCTATCAGTATGCCAAAAATTGTTTAAATATTCCAAGCGGTTAAGTCACTATCACCAATTTTCACAAACGGGTTACGGACGGACAGACAGACAGACCGTATATGGCTTGGTGGCCATTTTGGTCATGTGACCTGGACCCCATGAGCAAATTTTGGTTTCCCCCATCCCATAGAGCCTCCATATGAAATTTGACTTCAATTGGCTCAACGGTTTTCGAGGAGAAGCAGTTCGAAAATTTTCACATTTTTCGCCTCGGCGAGGCTTTACTAAATGGAATGTAATATTTCGCAAGTTCATTGGTTAGATTTCATTGATATCTATCAGTATGCCAAAAATTGTTTAAATATTCCAAGCGGTTAAGTCACTATCACCAATTTTCACAAACGGGTTACGGACGGACAGACAGACTGACAGAATGACACGGTGATTTTAGGGCACTCTTAGAAAATCAACCAACTTCAGTCGGTCGCTTTTTCTGCGGGTCGTGCAATATGAGCTACAATAGTGACAGCAACAATTGTCTAGCTATGAAATGGTTTACTGTATTCAAACAATTCAGATGTCACGCGAGGAAAAATAGCTTTGCAGAGGGCGGTGTCCCGCCTGTTTGAGCTAAGGTCAATGTAAAAGGTCAAGGTTAAAAACATGACCTCATTTCAAGAGCATATGGTCTCAAGTATATGCACAACAAATAAGAAAACGTTATCATTCACTGTTTTTGAACACAAATTCTAGGGTTAACATTTAGGGTTGTCGCTATGGTGAACGTAAACGCATAGACGGACGAACAAACGGACGAGCAGACAAACGGACGGAAACTTGATCTTATGTGCACCTAACTAAAACTCAAATTACACTTATTCCTTTTCAGAATTTATATAACATTAATGATATTCGAAAATGTCCATTTTGTGTTAAAATGGAGGAGATAAAGTATGCTGAAGACAAATGATACACTGCAACTTTTATTTAGCATATATTGTAAATTAAACATCTGTCAATTTGTAATGCGATTATTACATGTTTTTGTCATGCTATATCTCTTTATTGGTTTCATTGGGCAACAGGGCTTGAGGTGTCTTTCATCTCAATGTCGGGTAAAAGTCCCACAAACTTGGAAGCAACGTCTCCAAAATGACCTACACAGTGTTGATGGGGACGTTATACCTCAAAACAAACAAACAATTCCTTTCGCAGAAAATTCTTCCTTTCGCGAAAGGAACCTTCCTTTCGCGTAATGGTTCCTTTCGCTATATAGACCAACCACGTGAAATTAGGTAAAAATAGCTATTCACCGCAGCAGTTACAGAATTCACTAGAATCCCAATTATACATATGACGTATGGTCATCAAAGGACAAGACGGTGAGCAAGCCGAAACTGTATATATTTTTCATTCATGTCTCACATAAAAAATGAAACATCTCCTAGGTTAAAACTTCGGTAAACTGTCGTATTTTTTGAGTAGATTTATTTATGCAAATCATTGACCAATGAAATGGTCATCTCCTTGGACATGTGGTTTTATTGACCAATGGAGTAACGAAAAATGTAGGACAAAAGCAAAACCATAACGGCTACGCCGTAAAAAATTGAAAAATCTAAATATTTGTTCACAGACTAAGACATTCTGACAGGTTCGACACACCCTTTTAAACCATATATAGAAGTGGTTACTGCTCTTGTAAATTACAAGGGCGTCTGTATTTTATTTGCACGATCACTTCATGGAAAATCATTAGCTGTGGTACCACATCTGATATCGGTATAATTTATTTTGACCACTGTTGACAGCACATCGTGCTAGTGGCTCCCCGTTCCTAGTGAGCTTCTATCTAGCCGTTCAGGTGTGTCGTAATTGCATATCTATTTGTAAAGTGCATCACATGGATTTAAATATGTATTATTTTTACCTGACAATCATCATCATACGACTTGCTGGAGAAGTCGGCGGAGAGTCAGGTCTTAAACTTTCCCATAGTGATGTATATGCTAAAATGAGTATTAAAAGGAAGAAACGAAAAAATCGATGATTCAGATTTTCTGAACGGAGTTTACCCATCTAAACTCGCCTCATAAACCAGGGTTCTTTAAACCGAGGTCCCTTCTCCGTATGACCTTAGCTGTTGGTGGGACGTAAAATACTCTCTCTCTCTCTCTCTCTCTCTCTCTCTAACTTTGGCTCAATGTTAACTCCCTAAATTTGTTCGTCGTTCAGACATAAGCTGATGAAAATGGTCAAACTCGTGCATAAAAACATTTCTGGTGTCTCCAATATGGTGGATGAAGGGAGGTTAATCTTTCAAAACTGCAAGGTGTGCAACCTCCCAATAAGGGTCCACTCTGAACGGAAAGAGTTTGTTCTTTTGTAGCAAATTCCTTCGTTTACCAGGTGGGGTTTAACCCATTTAGTACCAGAGAGCCCCAAAAACGGGTACCCTGTCGAACAGTGCAGGCCCAGATCAGTTTGTAAAACGTTCTGCCAGTTTTCAAATAGATTTTGAAGAAAACACAACCTGACACCCCTAAATTTTGAAATGGACACCTGCTGTATATCGAGAGGAAGCGAACAGGAAGTTACAAAAGTTGCATACCATGTAAAAGTGACTCGCCGAGTGCCCACAATCTATGTTTTGGGCAGATATATGAAAGATATCAGCATTTTTATCTAAAAATTTTCATTTTTTTGGGTGACAATATTCCCAACATATTGGAAAAGGCATGTTTTCGTAATGAACTGAGGCGGTTCTAGCACACATTTCAATCAGAAAAGCAGCCACTTTGGAGATGCAGTGTTCTAACGGGTACCCATAATCTATGATTTTGAGCAGAAATAAGAAAATGTATACCCCTGTAAACCCCAGTTTTACTATATAAAAGTGGGGTTACTGGGGGTCAAAATTATATAGGTGTGTTTTCGTGATGGGATTGGACCAAAAACAGGAAAAATAATGTATACTCCAGTAAGCCCAAGATCTTATGTTCGAATGTTTTTATGTTAGGTCTTGTTGTATCCGAATGTAAATTTATTTGGGAAAATGACTGTGAGTTTTGCAAACAATGGAGGCCCTGTCCAGATTAAAATTTATAATTTGCATTTTACCTTTATTCTTTGGCATCATTTAAACTGCTTGTCTCTACCATATTATTTCTCCGACATGAAAAACAATGAAATCTTCAACGGTTAGTTAGGTTTCAGTTTTGCAAGAAGTTTTTGGAAACGCGCTAACTTAAAGCAGATTATCGTTTTACACGTTCTATGTTTTTGAGAAGTTTGAGAATAGCTCTGTTAAGTGGGTTCTTTTTGCATACCATGCAATACATGTTTCAAATTTAAAATAATAACACTATTATTTGAGTTACTGTCTCCATTATGTAACCCAGGAGCTATTAGAATACATGTATATAAAATGTGCAGATGCGTAGCCTGATCCGAGTCGCCGCTTGACGCACTTGTTCGAACACACATTTTCGTTTTCATTACTTCATACATAACTTTTGCGCCAATTTGAGAATTGCTGATCAAGGAAAATTTGTTTCAACACCCAAACATATCAAAGCACTGAGAGTACTATCAGAACGGTCAATTGGCTTTGAGTGATGGACCGAAAAGAGACTAATGTGAAATAGGTGACCTAGATGCGTTCAAAAGCGGAATACGTAACAAATGGTGAAACTTAGATTTGAGAACTTGTATTGCGCACATGAGTCGATTCTGCATTAATGCGGTTTGTAAAGATACCAAAGATGAAGGTGCTTTCAGTCTCATTTGCAAGTCGGTGATCTGTCTTGTCGGTGATGGAGAATACACTCAAGTGATTAATACGCCACATTTATTTTATTTACTTCCGTTGTTGCAAAGCTAATTAAGTTACCGTTAATTTAGTCCAATTTTTTGTCTGAAAGATGGGCTTCAAAATAACTAGAGGAAATATATGTTGAATCATGACGTTGTAAGTCAATCTCGCTAAAGTGCGGCTTCTTTATGGCCGATCATGTTGCCTTGTTTTACCTCGGCTCAATTATACCGTTGTATTTGAGAATAGCTGAAAGCCGGGAAACATCCAATCTTGGTCGCCGCCATGTTTGACAAAACGTTTCAAGGCTCACTGTGGGTAGGCATTACGGAGTCTGTTCGTCCAAAACAGCGTTTCTTGGTACTAGTCGACCGCGTAAGGGACTCTGGTCGTCCGGTTGGCCATAGCATGATGGACAACAAGGACGAAACATGCCTTTAAACAGGAAACATAAGGTGAGTTTTAAGAATAAACAAGTTTCATGAAACGCTATATAATATTTCCTCCGTCTGTTTACATGTGGGTTACTTCTGAAAGTCGCTGTATTACTGAGATTAAGTGATCCGCAGTCTAAGTTGTATTAACAGAATATGTGTTTGTATCACTTAAATGAGATTATTTTATAATTAAAGAGCATGATTCTGGTCAGTTAAGCGTTGATAATGCAAAAAGTATCTGTTTTGTACATCTATATTGCATTAATTTGTCGTCTAGTCTAACTCCGTAAAAACACCATTGATTTAATAATGCGATACGAAAATAGAGTGGCACGGGAGTCTTTTTTGTCATCTTCAATATCTTTGAAATGTGGCACCGGCTAAACATTTGTCCCTAGCACTGGCTTCTTGTCAGTAATGAGATGGATCATTAAAATGCAGGAACCACTTTGCTCAAGAAAAAACTCTTTATGGCACGTTTTACCATGTGCGAACTACTTCCCAAACAAATATTCTTACCCAATTTGCTGTTTATGTAATTACTGCGCTGCTGGGCAGTGCCCATCGCCCCCGCCCATTGGGGCTCGAAGAAATAGATGGGCTGCATGATGCTTCCACGCAGAGCTGAAACTTACCCGCACACTTGTACTGCTAAACCGCTTAGAGGAGATAAGCCTGTGCAGGCAAAGCGGTGCGAGTCGGGCCGTCAGTGCTTATAAACCCTATAGGTTTCATTGGGCGGCAGGGTTCGAGATCTCAATGTCGGGTAAAAGTCCCACAAAATTGGAAGCGATGTCTCCAAAATGACCTTTATAGTGTTGACGGGGACGTTAAACATCAAATCAATAAAAAAAAAACATCTCGTTTACTTTCCTTATTATGGTATCATCTTGTCGCTACTGTATCCAACAAGCTATAAAACAGATGAAAAAAAGAAAAAAAAAAAAGAAAGAAAGATATGTCTTTGGCTCCACAAAGGTAAACAACGCCGGCGACTAGTCTCCGCTGACCAATGTCTCTGTTCCGATAATGGAGGAGCAAATGACATTTACTCCAAGTCCTATAGGTTCATCCGTAAAACCAAAAAAAATCCCACCTGACGAGAATATCTGTTCGGAGTTCTCTAGTACAGCACCCTGCACGGGTGACTCAGAAGTGTCCGATTTGGGTAAATAACAATATCTCTGTTTCCCAAACGTTGCTATTCATTTAGGTTTGGGTTGTGCCGTCTATAACCTGAAATCCGAAATCTTGTAACTAATAACAATATGAATCAATGGACAATTCTATTCTAAAACAAAAGATAATCTTTAACAGAAGAAACATAACAAGTGGCCAATTCACTTTTACGCAGGATGCTTGTGATGCGACAGTCAGCATGCTTGGTGGTTAACCCAATCACGGTTATCAACTTTGCTGTCCTCTTAAATTGCACGCCCGGTGGGTCGGGGTTCTTTCTTTTTTTCTTTATATTCTTTCTTTATTTCCCATTAATGATACTGCGATCGGTCACAATTGACCATTACTCGCAGACCTCTGTGCATTCCATTCACTCCAGGGCTTCAGGATGAAAGCCTACACAGTAACCGTGTAATAAAGGTAGGAATCTTTAACCTGCACAGGTGATGGTTCTCCCTGCACGGAATGGGGTCCTCCATTCAAAGTCCCGATCGATCGGAAGGACGGTGCACTTTGTGCCATTCATCCCGGCAAATGATGCCAATGGAGCATGTTCGGACATCGCAATTTTGCTGCCGAGAATCGAACCGGGTACACTGTAATTAAATATTGTACCGAGTATGACCAACATTCATCAATTCTTAAATGATAGAGGGTTAAATAATATAGGGCCATGTTTGGCCCCGAAAGAACAGGTTTCGGGAGCCCTTGACCTTAAGTGTGCAGACAAGCCATTTTTGGCCTAAAATTGACTGTTTTTGTTAGGGGGGGAGAGACCTATGACCTAGCCCTATTTCAAGGTCATCAAAATCTAATCAAATCTAGGGTGTTGTAATGCTATATTATACCAAGTTTAATTAAAATTATTGAAAAAGGTCAAGGTCAACAAAATGTAACCAAATCTGCGGTATGGTCAAGGTCGCCTAAATATAATCAAATCTGTGGTATGTTGTAATGGTATACTGTACCAATAAAAATCAAAAATGAGTTCCTTTAAGAGCAATGAAAACATTCATAAGAAAGAAGATGGGTCATACTACGTAGTTTCGGCTAATAAAGCCTCATCAGTGACCCTGTAATGATCCGGCAAAGAAAGCCAGAGGAAACATACTGCAATTTTGCAAATTTCGAATAGGCAGTCGATACCAAGACTGATATAAATAAAATTGGGGTCCAAAAATTAAAAACCTGTCTAGAATATGAGTCTAAACCAATTATTTATTTCTGATTTCTCAGAATATTCACGCTGATCTCAAAGGACCAAAAGTAAAATATAAACTACACTATGGTTGATGTACGGGGAGACGTTTTACGGCCGCCACACGGCACAACACCAGCTGCAGTGAAGGCAAATAAAAATCAAAAATGAGTTCCTTTAAGAGCAAAGAAAACATTCATACGAAAGAAAATGGGTCATACTACGTAGTTTCGGCTAATAAAGCCTCATCAGTGACCCTGTAATGATCCGGCAAAGAAAGCCAGAGGAAACATACTGCAATTTTGCAAATTTCGAATAGGCAGTCGATACCAAGACTGATATAAATAAAATTGGGGTCCAAAAAATTAAAAACCTGTCTAGAATATGAGTCTAAACCAATTATTTATTTCTGATTTCTCAGAATATTCACGCTGATCTCAAAGGACCAAAAGTAAAATATAAACTACACTATGGTTGATGTACGGGGAGACGACTAGAGTTTGACTAGAATCAATCAATTTGTTCAAGGGATAGAGTGCGCACAAGCCGTTTTTTGGTCGAAAATTGACTTTTAACGGGGTTTGTGACCTTAAAAATATTGGTAAGATCACCGAACTCTAATCAAATCTGCGGTATGTTGTAATGATACATTGTACCAAATTGGACTATAATTAATCATTTCGTTGATGAGATAGAGCGCAGAAAAGCCATTTTTTACCCAAAATTAAGTTTTTGGGGCCTGTGACCTTGAAAAAGGCCAATGTCACCAAAATCTAAACAAATTGGCGGTACATGTATGTTGTAATGATATACTGTACCAAGTTTTAATTAAATCGTTAATGAGATAGAGTGAAGACAAGCCATTTTTTGGCCCGAATTTGACTGTTTGTGGGGTCTGTGACCTTGAAAATGAGGTCAAGGTCATAATAACCTAATGACTGTTTTTCCCTATCCTAGTGATGTAACTATGCAAGTTTGGTCAGAATCCATTTATACGTTCAGGAGATATAGTGCTTCAAACAGCCCACGCAAACTGGATCCGCACCAAAAACAATATGTCCTCCTCCTCTCCTGGGTGGGGACATAATTAATTGGCTGATTTGGGCTAGACACTTGTTTGTTTCTTGATCCGTTCGGCGGGTTAAATGTTTTTTTTTTTTTTTTTGCTCTTGTTTACTGAAACCCCAAGGACTCTTAACGCATTGTAACTGCTGGTCCTCAGCATTGGCTTCATTACAACGTTTTCATTGGTTTTAATATTGCTGTCCATGATGATACATTGATGAGCCATGAGACCGAACAGCTAGCTTTGTCAACCAGGACAAGATGAGGAGAAGGTTTAGGCCCCGTTAAACCGGTTTAACCCCCCTCCCACACACACACACACTCCGCACCCACCCCAAGTAAATATTACTGACTGTCCCAAGGCGGTACTTTCATTGCGGTTTCATTTGCTTGATGCTGTTCTTTCTTTATATGTTTTCATTTTAACACTTATGAATGTCCAAATTATTTAATTTTAGTAAAGGTTACCGAGTCACCACCTGTTTGGGAAAGAGCTACTAACTCGGCTTGTCGCCTGTGTTATTTATTGTCCGTCTTACCCTTTGATGTTTGGAATAGGCTTTGGGTTCTGATTAGACCACCAGTTTCATGAGTGTCTTTACACATTAATTTGCAGAAAATAGTTGCCGTAAGATCGGGTAGTTATATTACCCCAACAGTCCATATCACCCTAAATTGCCCCTTTTAGAGGCAAGCTTTCATGACTGCTAAGCTCTTCCCATTTTTTCTGTTTTACAGTTACGAACAGAACCCGGTGCCTTTTTTGCATAAGTACAACCAAAATCCGGTGCCACTTTTTGTATGGTGAAGACCAATATCCTGTGCCAATATTTGTTACAATGTTTCGTATTTATGACGGTAAATAGAAAATCTAGGTCACCGTAAGCGCTCTCTATAGAAAATGGCTGTGTGATGGAAGCTTTGACTACTAGTCCATTGAAAGGCTAAAAATGGAAAGAACCAGTGCTTCAGCTGAAGTGCACGACCCGCCGGATGCTTTTAGCTTTATGAGTGTTACCATATATGGGTATGGCGGCCATTTTGGTCATGTGACCTGGACATAAAACGGTTCCCCCAATAAATGCGCCTTATCGTAAGGAGCAAAAATATATCTTATACTTTAGTACTGTATTCTGAATCGTTTGCAGGATAAAATCCAACACAAAAGCATATGTGTCAAAGTTTGACCTAGGCACAAAGAAGGTCAAGGTCAACCCAGGGTCACCATTTTAGCAATTTATGATGGGCCTACGTTCCAGATGCTATTTATCAAGTTTCGTGGAAATCTGCACAGTGGTTCTGGAGAAGACTATTTTTGAAGGGTTTTTACCAAATATTGCTTGGCGGCCATTTTGGTCATGTGACCTGGACCCCATGAGGAAATTTTGGTTTCCCCCATCCCGTAGAGGCTCCATATGAAATTTGCTTTCAATCGGCCCAACGATTTCCGAGGAGAAGCAGTTCGAAAATTTTCACATTTTTCGCCTCGGCGAGGCTGTACTAAATGGAATGTAATATTTCGCAAGTTCATTGATAAGATCTCATTGATATTTATCAGTATGCCAAAAATTGTTCAAATATTCCAAGCGGTTAAGTCACTATCACCAATTTTCACAAACGGGTTACGGACAGACAGATAGACAGACCATATATGGCTTGGCGGCCATTTTGGTCATGTGTCCTGGACCCCATGAGCAATTTTTGGTTTCCCCCAACCCATAGAGGCTCCATATGAAATTTGATTTCAATCGGCCCAACGGTTTCCGAGGAGAAGCAGTTCGAAAATTTTCACATTTTTCGCCTCGGCGAAGCTATACTAAATGGAATGTAATATTTCGCAAGTTCATTGGTTAGATCTCATTGATATCTATCAGTATGCCAAAAATTGTTTAAATATTCCAAGCGGTTAAGTCACTATCACCAATTTTCACAAACGGGTTACGGACGGACAGACAGACAAACCATATATGGCTTGGCGGCCATTTTGGTCATGTGACCTTGACCCCATGAGCAAATTTTGGTTTCCCCCATCCCATAGAGGCTCCATATGAAATTTGACTTCAATCGGCCCAACGGTTTCCGAGGAGAAGCAGTTCAAAAATGTTCGAAAAAATTCACATTTTTCGCATCGGCGAGGCTATACTAAATGGAATGTAATATTTCGTAAGTTCATTGGTTAGATCTCATTGATATCTATCAGTATGCCAAAAATTGTTTAAATATTCCAAGCGGTTAAGTCACTATCACCAATTTTCACAAACGGGTTACGGACGGACCCAAAGAAGGTCAAG
This sequence comes from Lucinisca nassula, assembly GCA_963580285.1. Classification (NCBI taxonomy): domain Eukaryota; kingdom Metazoa; phylum Mollusca; class Bivalvia; order Lucinida; family Lucinidae; genus Lucinisca; species Lucinisca nassula. Next base: position 72,477,889 of record OY757011.1, on the reverse strand, counting down.
GTCAACCCAGGGTCACCATTTTAGCAATTTATGATAGGCCTACATCCCAGATGCTATTTATCAAGTTTCGTGGAAATTTGCCCAGTGGTTCTGGAGAAGACTATTTTTGAAGGGTTTTTACCATATATGGCTTGGCGGCCATTTTGGTCATGTGACCTGGACCCCATGAGCAAATTTTGGTTTCCCTATCCCATAGAGGCTCCATATGAAATTTGACTTCAATCGGCCCAACGGTTTCCGAGGAGAAGCAGTTCGAAAATTTTCACATTTTTCGCCTCGGCGAGGCTATACTAAATGGAATGTAATATTTCGCAAGTTCATTGGTTAGATCTCATTGATATCTATCAGTATGCCAAAAACTGTTTAAATATTCCAAGCGGTTAAGTCACTATCACCAATTTTCACTTACGGGTTACGGACGGACAGACAGACAAACCATATATGGCTTGGCGGCCATTTTGGTCATGTGACCTTGACCCCATGAGCAAATTTTGGTTTCACCCATCCCATAGAGGCTCCATATGAAATTTGACTTCAATCGGCCCAACGGTTTCCGAGGAGAAGCAGTTCAAAAATGTTCGAAAATTTTCACATTTTTCGCCTCGGCGAGGCTATACTAAATGGAATGTAATATTTCGTAAGTTCATTGGTTAGATCTCATTGATATCTATCAGTATGCCAAAAATTGTTTAAATATTCCAAGCGGTTAAGTCACTATCACCAATTTTCACAAACGGGTTACGGACGGACAGACAGAATGACAGACTGACAGACTGACAGAATTACAGAATGACAGAATGACAGAATGACACGGTGATTTTAGGGCACTCTTAGAAAAAACCGACTTCAGTCGGTTGCTTTTTCTGCGGGTCGTGCAATATGTACAAATCGCAGACTTCCGGCTCTGTATCGATGTCAACTTATTCAGTATAATGTTTATTAGGCCTTATCGTAAAACAAAGGCATGTTCAGACTGTTCTGTTAGCGAGCACAAAATAAATCTAAAGAAGAGCACCTAACCATATTTTCCCGAAAAGGACGACCAGAAACCTTTCACGTGACGCGGCCGACCAGAAGCAATAAACGTCGTTTCTGGACGACCAAAATTCAGTTTTGCCTACCCGCCGTGAGACTGAAGGTGATAGATTTTCTCTTTGTAGAAATTTATTTTTTAATGTCGCATGGTATCTGAAGGCGTGCATCAGCGCGCAGTTGCATGCGCGCAAGCGATGCTTTTGCAGGTTAAACTGTATCATTAAAGCTTTGAATTCCAGTATTTCAGGCAAGCAGTGTAGATCCGGAGCTTGGTATATACTGTTTGCAAATGGCCTAGAACACAAGCTCATTCCAAGTTTAACTTTTTACACAGTGTTCTGACGTTACATGGAGAAGAAACTAGATCTAGCGCTACTATTAATAACCAGTACCTGCATTTTGTACATGATCAGCGACAGTCACGTGAATACTAGCAGCCGGGAATCTTGTGTTGTTGGGTTGATTGATAAACGATCGATTCAAAACGCACTGTTATGTTTAACAAGTTACCTCGACAGACACTGCTGAGTGCCTGAAATGTTAACTTCCAAACGATTTAGATGAAAAGACGTGATGGGCATTCCTTTAAAGTGATTTAAAGGAAACGTATGTTAAGCATGGTGGCGTTTTACCAATTTCTGTCAGTAAAAGATACAAAATTGTACGGAATCAAAACTCAACATCATTCGATGTATTCTATAAGAATTTATGAATATATCTATTGCTCTGCATTTAAATAATAAAACCCATATAATGCAATATAAGATTATTTAAAAACGCGACATTTTATGTTAGATCGCAAAAAAATATCATATTCACGATTTTCTTGGAAAACTTTCGCTATTTCGAGTCGTGTGTTCGGTTAGACTGTTGTCCAAATTTTATGATAACCAGTGCTTCAGCTGAAGTGCACGACCCGCCGGATGCTTTTAGCTTTATGAGTGTTACCATATATGGGTATGGCGGCCATTTTGGTCATATGACCTGGACATAAAACGGTTCCCCCAATAAATGCGCCTTATCGTAAGGAGCAAAAATATATCTTATACTTTAGTACTGTATTCTGAATCGTTTGCAGGATAAAATCCAACACAAAAGCATATGTGTCAAAGTTTGACCTAGGCACAAAGAAGGTCAAGGTCAACCCAGGGTCACCATTTTAGCAATTTATGATGGGCCTACGTTCCAGATGCTATTTATCAAGTTTCGTGGAAATCTGCACAGTGGTTCTGAAGAAGACTATTTTTGAAGGGTTTTTACCAAATATTGCTTGGCGGCCATTTTGGTCATGTGACCTGGACCCCATGAGGAAATTTTGGTTTCCCCCATCCCGTAGAGGCTCCATATGAAATTTGACTTCAATCGGCCCAACGATTTCCGAGGAGAAGCAGTTCGAAAATTTTCACATTTTTCGCCTCGGCGAGGCTGTACTAAATGGAATGTAATATTTCGCAAGTTCATTGATAAGATCTCATTGATATTTATCAGAATGCCAAAAATTGTTTAAATATTCCAAGCGGTTAAGTCACTATCACCAATTTTCACAAACGGGTTACGGACGGACAGATAGACAGACCATATATGGCTTGGCGGCCATTTTGGTCATGTGTCGTGGACCCCATGAGCAATTTTTGGTTTCCCCCATCCCATAGAGGCTCCATATGAAATTTGATTTCAATCGGCCCAACGGTTTCCGAGGAGAAACAGTTCGAAAATTTTCACATTTTTCGCCTCGGCGAAGCTATACTAAATGGAATGTAATATTTCGCAAGTTCATTGGTTAGATCTCATTGTTATCTATCAGTATGCCAAAAATTGTTTAAATATTCCAAGCGGTTAAGTCACTATCACAAATTTTCACAAACGGGTTACGGACGGACAGACAGACAAACCATATATGGCTTGGCGGCCATTTTGGTCATGTGACCTTGACCCCATGAGCAAATTTTGGTTTCCCCCATCCCATAGAGGCTCCATATGAAATTTGACTTCAATCGGCCCAACGGTTTCCGAGGAGAAGCAGTTCAAAAATGTTCGAAAATTTTCACATTTTTCGCCTCGGCGAGGCTATACTAAATGGAATGTAATATTTCGTAAGTGCATTGGTTAGATCTCATTGATATCTATCAGTATGCCAAAAATTGTTTAAATATTCCAAGCGGTTAAGTCACTATCACCAATTTTCACAAACGGGTTACGGACGGACCCAAAGAAGGTCAAGGTCAACCCAGGGTCACCATTTTAGCAATTTAAGATAGGCCTACATCCCAGATGCTATTTATCAAGTTTCGTGGAAATCTGCCCAGTGGTTCTGGAGAAAACTATTTTTGAAGGGTTTTTACCATATATGGCTTGGCGGCCATTTTGGTCATGTGACCTGTACCCCATGAGCAAATTTTGGTTTCCCTATCACATAGAGGCTCCATATGAAATTTGACTTCAATCGGCCCAACGGTTTCCGAGGAGAAGCAGTTCGAAAATTTTCACATTTTTCGCCTCGGCGAGGCTATACTAAATGGAATGTAATATTTCGCAAGTTCATTGGTTAGATCTCATTGATATCTATCAGTATGCCAAAAATTGTTTAAATATTCCAAGCGGTTAAGTCACTATCACCAATTTTCACTTACGGGTTACGGACGGACAGACAGACAAACCATATATGGCTTGGCGGCCATTTTGGTCATGTGACCTTGACCCCATGAGCAAATTTTGGTTTCCCCCATCCCATAGAGGCTCCATATGAAATTTGACTTCAATCGGCCCAACGGTTTCCGAGGAGAAGCAGTTCAAAAATGTTCGAAATTTTCACATTTTTCGCCTCGGCGAGGCTATACTAAATGGAATGTAATATTTCGTAAGTTCATTGGTTAGATCTCATTGATATCTATCTGTATGCCAAAAATTGTTTAAATATTCCAAGCGGTTAAGTCACTATCGCCAATTTTCACAAACGGGTTACGGACGGACAGACAGAATGACAGACTGACAGACTGACAGAATGACAGAATGACAGACTGACAGAATGACAGAATGACACGGTGATTTTAGGGCACTCTTAGAAAAACCGACTTCAGTCGGTTGCTTTTTCTGCGGGTCGTGCAATATTAATTCTATAAAATATTAAAATATATCTTATTTCTTCCCTAAAAGCTTGAAAAATCACCTTTAAGCCAAGTTGGATTCGTCTCGCTAAGTCCACATTATGCGAGCGGCTGTGTCTTGTGGCATGGAGGAAAATAACTCGCCGCAGGACGTCGTTTCGAAAATTAAATCACGATTCAGTCCGTTTGGCGCCTTCTAGTATTAAGGCCAATTTTCGGTATGTCATGAGAGAAGCATACTTCTACAGTGTATTCCTTGCTTCCGAAGGATAACACTTTTATAGAATGTGTAAGTATTTGCAGACGAGAGTTTTCAGTCCGCATTAAAAATTCAATTTGACGTACGTTACGCAGCCTTAACATCTTGTATCGAATCACTTTAAAGTTTAATTCGAAGTATACATGTATGTAACATATGCCCCAGTCATACTGCCAGGTATTGAGCAACGTTGAATTTGCGCCGTTTTGTAACGAAGTAATACCTAGCCATCACTTGAACAAGTCCGTGAAGTGAACACCCAACTAAACCCCACTTTATATAGAGAGAACAGGGGTTCACATTATTTTTCCTATTTCTGTTGGAAGACGTAGGTTGTCGGTACTCGTTAGAGGCGGTTCTAACGAGCACCTACTACCCAAGTTTGCAGTATAAATAAGAAAAAATATTACGGATTTTCATTAGAAAAATATACATAGAGAAAATGCACTATGTTCCACGGGTATGTAATCGTAATGAAGTGAGAAAATGCACTATGTTCCACGGGTATGTTATCGTAATGAAGTGAGAAAATGCACTATGTTCCACGGGTATGTTATCGTAATGAAGTGAGAAAATGCACTGTGTTCCACGGGTATTTTATCGTAATGAAGTGAGAAAATCCACTATGTTCCACGGGTATGTTATCGTAATGAAGTGAGAAAATGCACTGTGTTCCACGGGTATGTTATCGTAATGAAGTGAGAAAATGCACTATGTTCCACGGGTATGTTATCGTAATGAAGTGAGAATATGCACTATGTTCCACAGGTATGTTATCGTAATGAAGTGAGAAAATGCACTATGTTCCACGGGTATGTTATCGTAATGAAGTGAGAAAATGCACTGTGTTCCACGGGTATTTTATCGTAATGAAGTGAGAAAATCCACTATGTTCCACGGGTATGTTATCGTAATGAAGTGAGAAAATGCACTGTGTTCCACGGGTATGTTATCGTAATGAAGTGAGAAAATGCACTATGTTCCACGGGTATGTTATCGTAATGAAGTGAGAATATGCACTATGTTCCACAGGTATGTTATCGTAATGAAGTGAGAAAATGCACTATGTTCCACGGGTATGTTATCGTAATGAAGTGAGAAAATGCACTGTGTTCCACGGGTATTTTATCGTAATGAAGTGAGAAAATCCACTATGTTCCACGGGTATGTTATCGTAATCAAGACCGCCAAAACCTACTGAAACGTGATAAAGCATAGACTTAAACTTAGCGAATCTTATTTAAAAAACGTAGGAAACCGCAGTGTAACATGTTGAGGATCTATTGTAGGTATACTGTTTATTACGTTTTTGTCCGTGTATTATATATACGCTACGTATATTGAAATGCCATGTATCGTGAAAACACATCGTGAACATGTAAATTTTGACCCCATCGAACGCTTCTTTTATACAGTAAAACTGGGGTTTACAGGGGTATACATTATTTATCTTATTTTTTGCTCAAAAACATAGGTACTCGTTAGACGTTAGAATCGCCCCGCTGAGATATGAAAAATATCGGATTTTTTAATCGGAAAATTTTTAATTTTTGGTGACAAAATGCTCAATATATTTGAAAATGCGTGTTTTGGTAATTGTATTTTTGAAAATTCCAAAGCAAACGTAGCTGGGTCAAGTATGTAGCCAAATAAAGTCTTATGTACTACGTTTTCACTACGTTTACCACGGTTATTGCCAGTCTGCTACCTTTTAAAATACAAAGTAAAATAGAAGTAGAGCAATGATCAGGAATCGATACAGTTAACCGACAGCTCCCATCAGAGACACCAAAGGGAAAGAAACACAAACCTGAAGCAACAGACCCAAACGGAAACACCAACAGCGGAAAACCAAAAGGACAGTTACTTTCCCTCAAAATGGCCAAAAGGCTATCCAAAATAAAATAATGTAAGCGACACAAACACCCAAAGACAATCCATAACAAAAATAAACCGCAACAGAAGAACCGCCTTGGACAGGTCAGCAGAAACGAATTCCACTGGGGGGCTTTAATCGATTTTACGTTGCCACAATCCTCGCCCCTACTTCCGTCGCGATTAAGACTAATAATTTGTTCAGTCCGCATGAAGGCCTCCTAACTCATCAGTGTAACTTCTCCGTGAACACAAAAATCAGACAACCACAGAGATGAAACAACGTTGATGACTCAACAGCAAGAAACAACAGAAATGCTGGAGCAAATGAAAACCAACAGTTAGACTCCAATGGGCCCGACCTAACCTAACACTCAATACGTGCCACTGACCTATGTTACCATATGTAGCCGTATATAATATGGTTTCAATACGTAGTGCTACTTTATTGCCTTTCTGATATGTTTAAAAAACGTACAAAAATACATGTACGTGACAGTGTGACTGGGGCCATAAACAACATAACAACAAAACGTAGCGGAACCTTTGTTACTTTTTTACTTCGAAACGTGCCGTGACCCGAGCGAGTTTTCCGTTGGAAGTTCAGGTGTTTTTACGGGTACCCCGGTTTTCGCCCACCTCAGGTTAACGGTTGGCTCGAAATAAGTAAAATAACTTTGAAAGAGTCCGAAAAACCCAAACAAAACAAGTGGCATCGGTAAACAGCGTAGACCAAGATGAGACGCCGCTTTGTGTGGCATCTGATCTGGGGTCTACGAGGTAAACCAAAATTTCACGTCACTGTAATTGGAAATGGACGCGTCCCAGACTATAAGATGGAAGATTCTATTGTTGTTTACGGTTTAAAATAGAATAATTATGTGGGACAGAGTGATTGTCTACGCCGATGTATTTGATCACGGTGCAATCTACATTAAATTGTATGCGATGTTATCTAAACGGGAGTCAGTCATGGGCAACTATTTGCCATGCAGGAATCTAATTTGTGTTGCTTAGCTCATGGCATTTTGTTGTGGGTTAAAAGTTGACACGTTTCATGCTGTTTTATTCCTGAGTTGTCCCTGTGTCTGGTTATTACGACAAAGGTGTGAGTGTGGGTGTATTTGTGTGTCTGAATTATTTAACAGGCTTGTCCTGAGTTTCCATAGCAATTCTTGTCTGTTTGTCTCAGCATGACAGCTAGAGGTATAATCGAAATTCCACAACAGAGTAAGTGTTGCGAAAGGTCTAGAAAATACAAGGAGATTGCGGCCGCCTTCCATTCCCTTAACACCAGATTTAAGGGCGTTTAATGTTCTATAAAATAGTTATTCTTTGGAAGTCGTCATTTGAAGCTTCGGGTGTTATCTGCAAAAGCTTCGAGATAATTTATATATTAAAAAACATAAATTGTATCCTTTTATATGTACCTGAACGAGGCATTGGAACATTTGCACCCTACGAATAATGGCCTCGCCTATCGGGGTTCGGAGAAAGAGATTGGACTGCATGGTTCGTCCGCACAGAACTGAAACCGACCGAAAAATTGAATACTGGTGAACCGCATAGAAGGTCCAAAGTCTGCACAGGCAACGTTGTGCGAGTCGGACCGCCCCTTAAACCCTAGCAGTGTCTTTGGGCGATATGGCTTGAGATGTCATTTTATCGCAGTTTTGGGTAAAAGTGCCACACATCTGGAATCAGCGTCTCCAAAATGCCCGAAATAGTGTTGTTGACGAGAATAATGGATAAATCTGACACATTATCTGTTAATTTTGCAATGAAGCCAACTTCTATGACTTCCAGTTTGCTTATCTGTTCACCAGGCACCTCCAAAGTAGAAGTAAAGCAAAGATCAGGAATCGTTACAATTAACTTACTCCACCCATCAAAGACACCAAAGGGAAAGAAACACAAACATTAAGCGACCAGACCATAATGGAAACCTAAACAAAGGAAGGCCATAAGGACAGTTACTTTCCCACAAAATGGCCATATGGCCATCCAAAATAAAAAACACAAATGATACACACAGTAAGTATACTGTTAAAGTAAAGATTTTGCTTCTTAGGAACAAATTCATACATTTAAGAGTAAATCCCCTTTTACAAAGAAAGCAAAGGTATTTTTAAAGCATTGAGACCTATTGAAAAAGTGGTCTATCTGTTAAAGAAGTCTTTTCTATTCACAGGAGAGAACTCTTTCCTTTAAGAAAAGATCCTCTTTCACAGAGAAAGCACAAGTATTTTTCAAAGAGTTGAGACTTAGCAAAAAATGGTCCATCTCCAAAGGAAAGAATTTTCCTCACTGGAGAAAATTGTTTTCTTAACCCTTATCATGCTGTTCACGACAACCCCTATCTTTGCAAACAGTGTAGGCATTCAGTTTATGAATTTGTAGCAATAAATTACATCAAGTAATTTGATTGGTTGATATACAGAAATGGGTGTGGCTAATCTGAATATTCAGCAAGAGAAGGGTTACGAGATGGATACACCTGACATTTTCCACCATTTTTCAAAGGGAGGCAACTTTCGGATTTCTTGTTCTCTTTTCTATAAACTCTGTCCCGCTGAAAAGGAGTCTACTCTGAGAGGATAGAATTTCCTTTTAAAGTTGACCCCTATTGCCATGGGAGAATAAATACTTTTGCAGGAGTTGTCTCCCCTGGAGGTGTATCCATTCCCTTTACAGAGTAAATCCCTGCTGATAGGGGAGATACAATCTTTAAAAATAGTTGCCTCCCCATGAGAAGCATCCTGTCTCCCTTAATAATAGTAATAAATATCGACATGCTTTTAATAGCCCTGTATAGACTTAGTTTTAGAGTCATGTTGAAGATAATTATAGTTCATCAAGTATTGCTTACTCGGCTGTTTTCTTTTCTTGTACTGGATGATGTGTTGGCGTTAAACTATCGTGTTTGTAAAACAGTATGTCCCAGCCCGATGTAGTTACTGAATGTCATAGTAAAGTGTAGCGATGTACAGTCTAAAAAGGGCGCTGCGCTGCATAGATTTCTCAACAAAGGGAACTGAATCTGTATGAATCTATGGCCCTTTGCTCAATCAGATATTACGTTGCCATTACATGTGGACCAACAAATGCGAAGAAAATTACAAAATTAAAATAAACATAACTCTAATACTCTACTTAACTAACCCACTATATAAAAATTAATCATACAATTTCTCTCTCACCCTCGGTCAGTTTTGCCCGCATCCATCGGGGCTTGGAGAAATAGATTGGGTTGCATGATGCGTCCACGCAGAGCTGAAAACGACCGCACATGAGTACTGGTAAAACGCTTAGAACGTCTAAGCCTGTCCAGGCAAAGTGGTACGAGTCAGACCGTCCCTGCATATATATTTAAACACTTTTGGTTTGTTTGAACAGCAGGGCTTGAGTCAATATCTGGTAAAGTCCCGCAAAATTGGAAGCAGCGTCTCACGAATGAGCTAAATAGTTTTGACGGGGACGTTAAACTTCAATTCAAACAAAACAAATAAAAACACTTTGACAGTCGGTCTTCGGTCTCGGTAGCTTTGGTGATCAGGAGGTTGTGGGTTAGGTGCCTATCGTGGTCTGCAACATCCTTTCCTGGAGTGTGATCATGATTTTTTTCTATGGTCACAGATTCAAGGAGGGCAGTTGTCATTTTCTGGTGAACTGAGAAAACGCACGGCACTAGTTAACCGCGTATGCTTGAATTGAGAGTTTACGTCTCCGTCCGGCAACACAATATAAACCATTTTGGAGACTTTTGGTCCTTTGAGATCAGTGTGAATATTCTGAGAAATCAGAAATAAATTATTGGTTTAGACTCATATTCTAGACAGGTTTTTAATTATTTGGACCCCATTTTGATTTATTTCAGTCTTTGAATCGAATGTCTATTCGAAATTCGCAAAATTGCAGTATGTTTCCTCTGGCTTTCTTTGCCGGATCATTACAGGGTCACTGATGAGGCTTTATTAGCCGAAACTACGTAGTATGACCCATTTTCATTCTTATGAATGTTTTCATTGCTCTTAAAGGAACTCATTTTTGATTATTATTTGCTTCCAATCTTGTACTACTTTTACCCGACATTGAGGTGAAGTGACTTTTCAAGGCCCCAAATAGTGTTTATATGCAGAGACGATCTGACTTGCAGGCAGGCTTATATCTAAGCGGCTTACCAGTACTCATGTGCGGTCGGTTTCAGCTCTGCGCGGAAGCAGCATGCCCAATCTATATTTCCAAGCCCTGATTGGCAGAATGCTCACAGTTATACCCCTGGCATACGAAGTATTCTATGGGGGTATATAGTTTTCGTCTGGCCGTGCGTCCGTCCTTCCGTCCGTCCGTTAACATTTTGGTTAAAGCTTTGCGTTAAAGTTTCTAAGAGATTTATCTTCTGAATCCTTTGATAGATTTAGTTGATACTTACACTGAAGTTACATAATGGTATAACGATGCCATTGATGCATGTCCCACTCCCCACAGTGACCTTGAGGTCAGGATCACATACTTAGAAATTTTACATTTGGTTAAAGTTTTATGACAGAGTTTATAGATACCTGTATGCTCCAAACGCTAAGACAAATTCAGTTGATACTTGCATCAATGTTGCATACCAGTCCACGATTTCGTGATGAATGTCCCTTGACCTCAAGTTGGTTTAAGCTTTGGACAATTTTACAGTTGGTTAAAGGTTTTGAACAAAGTTCATAGATGTCTGTATGTTCTAAACAAATTCAATTGATGTTAACATCGATGTTGCATACCAGTCCAAAAATTTCATTGCATACCCCACCATGCTGCTTCAGTACCATTGATATCCCAACCCATCAGTAACTTTGATGTCCTCATTCCCTTGGTCCATTTAGAATTTTTACGTTTGGTGTAGCTTTTACAAGCAAATTTATAGATACTTATAGCTTCTTGACTTTTTCATTCATATTACATACAAGCTCGTTTCCAAAGCATGCATTCTAGCTTACTTTTTGTACGCTGTTGAACTAGAGTATAAGCTAAATCCGGAACTATAGGGTAAGCTATATCCGGCGTTAGTAGCTTCTGCCTATCGGGGCTTGGAGAAATAGATTGTGCTACAAGAGCTGACACCGACCGCACATGACTATTGGTAAACCTCTTAGAAGGTCTAAAATAGAAGTGAAGGCAATGATCAGGAATCGATAAATTAACCCACAGCTCCCATCAGAGACACCGAATGTACAGAAACACAAACATGAAATAACTAGTTCCTAAAGGGAACATCAATGGCGGGAAGCCAAAAGGACAGTTACTTTCCCACAAAATAGCCAATCGGCTATCCGAAACAAAATATACAAACTCAAAGACAAGCCATAACAAAAATAAACCGCGACAGAAGAACCGCCTTTGAACGATCAGTGAAACGAATTTCATGGTGGTGGTGGGGGGGGGGGGAACAAAGACGAGGACTCGACAGCAAGAAACCAATGAAATAATGGAGCAAGCAGGCAAAGTGGTGCGAGTCGGGCCATCCCAGCAAATAAACCCTATTGGTTTGTTTAGACGGTACGGCATGAGAAGGGTAAAAGTCCCAAAACATTGGAAGCGACGTCTCCAAAATGACCTTAATAGCCTTGATGGGGACTTAAAATCTCAATGCAAACGAGAAATCCGGCCTAAGCCTACGTCAACAAAGTGCACTTACTATGCCATAGTCGTTGCCATTGAAACAATGTTTTGCAAATTTCCGATGTAAATATACTAAATTAGTCTTATCTAAATAGTCAAGGACAGCCATTATGTGTCGTTTATAGGATTATTAGGGGAAAATGATATGTCTGGCACATGTTCTGCCACTTTTAAAGGGACAAATATTTTGGGACTTGTTTGCTTTCCGCTAAACTGATCCCCTGTTATAAATTGGTCTGCTCTTAAAGGTAAGAATTTGCTCCCAAGGAGCAAATTCTTTCCTTGAAGAGCAGATCCTTGCATTGGGAGCAAATTCTATCCTTTTAGAGTAGACCCCTGTTGACATTGAGGTACAAAATGTTTTTTAGACGCGTTCTGAAGCTCAAAGTAATAGATGCGCTGGGTACCAGGATATCTGTGCGGTCAGTCATTTTTCTTATTTCTGCTCAAAATATAGATTGTGGTTACACTTTAGAACTCGGCCCCCGCCCATCGGGGCCTGAAGAAATAGACGGGCTGCATGATGCTTCCACGCAGAGCTGAAACCGACCGCACACGAGTACTGGTAAACCGCTTAGAGGATCTAAGCCTGTCCACGTAAAGCTGTGCGAGTCGGACCGTCCAGGCTTATAAACCCTATTGGTTTCATTGGGTGACAGGGCTTGAGATGTCAGTTCATCTCAATGTCGTGTAAAAGTCCCACAAAATTGGAAGCAACGTCTCCAAAATGACCTATACAGTGTTGACGGGGACGTTAAACCTCCAATCAAACAAACAACTACACGTTAGAACGGAGTACCCACAATTTATATTTGAAACCAGAAATAAGAAATATAAGGTTAATTAATCCTGTAAACCCCAGTTTTACTATATAAAAGGGGGTTCAGGGGGCCACTATTATATAGGCATGTTCCCGTGATGAAAACTAAGATCAGCCCGTATATCAAGCCAATCTGGCCAGCGTCTTCGCTGTATATTCCTTCGTATAGCCAACGGGCTGTAGAAGGCGTCATGCGAATAGCAAAGGTCACTAATCGAACAGCGCAAATTCGCAGTCTGGTCTGAATCTTCGCTGGTCGCACATCTCGTACGATTTGCCGTGTGCTGATTCGGATAATAACTTCAATTAGAGGCTGAATGTCATATTATATAAAATATCATAATTACTTGTTTCCACGTGTTTCAGCAATTTTCTGCAATTTTGTCCTTGAGTCCCCGCAAAAAAGTTAAACATAAATAAAACTTGTCATTTTCTGCTGTCTGTCTATCTTGGCAAGCGCCAGGAGCTGCTTGAAACAACCTAAAAGGATAAACTCGAACGAGTTGAAAATTCGGTGGTTTTGCTTTAAGTCATTGAAAGATAATGTACGTAACATTCTTGACGCCAGATATAAAACGATCTCTTAAGTACGACCAAATATTTCTCAGATCTAAAACAATCTCTTAAGTACGACAAAAGATTTCTCAGATCTAAAACAATCTCTTAAGTACGACCAAAGATATCTCAGATTTAAAACGAATTCTTAAGTACGACCAAAGATTTCTCAGATCTAAAATAATCTATTAAGAGATTAATCTGTCAAATCTGAAATAATATCTAAAGTACCACCAAAGATTTCTTAGATCTAAAATAATATCTAAAGTACCACCAAAGATTTCTCAGATCTAAAATAATCTATTATGAGATTAATCTGTCAAATCTAAAATAATATCTTAAGTACCACCAAAGATTTCTCAGATCTAAAATAATCTCTTAAGTACGACCAAGGATTTCTCAGATCTAAAATAATCTCTTAAGTACGACCAAAGATTTCTCGGATCTAAAATAATCTCTTAGGTACGATCAAAGATTTTTTGTATAATTTCTTATTCTTTTTTATTATTATTATTTTTGTGATTGTACATAGTTCATCTGCACTATCGGACGTTTAATAAGACACGCACAGGTGCTCACGTGCATGTGTGTATTTGCGTGGCCGTTTTACAACGATTAGAGACTCGGTGGCGTTGTATGCATATGGTCAAGAAGTCCTGCCTTCTATCTTGAAGAGGTCTAAGTCAGTTTCTTTTTCTTTCCTTCTTCTTCTTTGAAAAGGAGACCCCTTCCCCTTTTGGATTCCCCTTTTGAAAAAAATCAGTACACATGAAAGCCGATAGAAAATCGAGAAGTTACAGTCGAAATGGCGTAAATTTTTCATATCTTTCTGCTCCCCTCAAGTGTTAGGGGGGGGGGGGGGCAACTCCTGCAAAAGTATTTTAGTAGCTCATAGAATTTGCTCCCGAGTAGACCCCTTTTCACGTGGAACAAAGTTTATAGAAAAGCGATCTTGGAGTCCCGAAAGTTGTCTCCGTTTGAATAATGGCGGAAAAATCTGTCATCTGTACCCATTCTCCTTAAACACCGCTTATGATCCATTTAATACATCAGATGGTCGTTAACAAGGGCCTAATTACCCAATGATGTGGTTAAATGAAATTAATTCTGCATCGATTCCATGCCATCGCAATTACAAGAATCGGCCTTATATTGGGAGTAACAAACTAAACATTCGCAATTCAAATCAAACTTCAGCGACGGATAGGCGAACGTGCAGGGAACCCCACTTGATGTAGTTGAAAGTGGGGGTTGAAATGGTAAAAACTAGGTCTTAACCATACATACAGATTGAGGGCTCTCTTCAGAATCTCCTCAATGTTACTGTTATTAATAACGAATGGTCGAAAATGTGTTAGCCGAATACTTCTCCTTTTATTTATTATTTGCTACGAATAGTATAAAGCATAAATATAAGGGAACACCATTCAAAGCAACAATCTTTCCTGTGCGAATCGAAAATGTTTCTGTCTACGGAAACTCAACTTGGTTCGTCTGTCATTACTTACAATGGGCTAATCTCATCACATGAACAAGTCCGTGAACTGAACACCCCTTAAACCCAATTTTATATAGAGAAAACTTGGGTTTTCGTGGTATACATTTTTTTCTTATTTCTGTTCCACGACCTAGGTTGTGGGTACTCGTTAGAACCGCCTAAATGAGGCGGTTCTAACGAGCACCAACAACCTATGTTTTCAGTATAAATAAGAAAAATATCACATATTTTCATCAGAAAAGAAGCCATCTTGGAAATGTGAAAAACTGCACTATGTCGCACAGTTGTGTTATCGTAATGTAATGCGTAAAGTGCTTTTGTTTATGTGTTCTTAGATGGCTGATAAGCTAAACTGCCTGTTGAAAGTATGAGGGAGGCAGCTTTGCTGGTGATGTCAAAACTCTAACTTTGCGCTGAGCGCTAACATATCGAGAGGAATAAAACAATCGGGCTTCAGAGCAAATGTACAGTTGATTATTATTTTTTTTTTTTTTTTGCCTCATATTCACCAGCATTCGTTCTGATATCCGGCCTCGCCACTATACTAGGTCCTGTGTTTTCTGTTTCGACGATTATTTTATTGGGCTTCAGGATTTCCGATGTCTTTTCATTGCAAAGTCAGATAAATGTCCCACAAAATTGGAAGCAACGTCTCCAAAATTACCTAAATAGACTGGAGGGTGCCGTTAAACCTCAAATCAAACATCTTCCACGCAAAGCTGAAACAGACGCACATGAGTACTGGTGAACCACTAAGAGGGTCTTAGTGGTGCAAATGGAACCGTCCTTACCTATAAATGTTCTGAAAAAGGGTGAATAAAATCCACGGCTCGGTTGATATGTTTAAGTCCGTGGGGGAGACTTTGACAATGTCCTTACATCGATTTTTCTGACTGCCAAGGAAGTATTGTTCCTCTTGTAGTTCACCACAAAGGATTTTTGGCAAAAGTTCATTAGACATTCTGGTAGCATGGCCTATCCATCTTAGATGAGCCAGTTCTACGGCCTTCTATAAAGCGCACAACAAAGAAGCTTATCAGACAGATCTAAGTGTTTGCTGGGCGCACATATCCGAAAACTTCTCTTGACCCATCTCAATGATTTTGAATGGCCATGCGTGTCTTTTATACAGATAACTTATACCCATTCAAGAGGATTGGTAATTATTACATATTAGCGATAGAAATAGCTATATATTGTAATAACTAGGCTATTGTTGCCTAATAAGGCATTAGACTACATCCGATTAATATTTGCTGATCTCGTGAAATCAAACAAGATTTCCAAATATAGAATTAAGGCTGACATTACGATAACACATCCGTGTGTACAAATGAGTCGTTTATGTTATTCAGTGTTAAATTTCATTACGAAACCACGCCTGTACAAAAACACTGTCAAATACGAAAATTTTAAGATTAAAAATTGTGATATTTTTCTTATTTCTGCTAAGAAATAAGAAAAAAATGTATACTCCTATAAACTCCTGTTTTACTATATAACAGTGAGGTTTAAGGAGGTCAAAATTATATAGGCGTGTTTTTGCGATGTTCTGATAATTTTCTTATTGTGGCTTAAAACAAAGATTGAAGACGCACCCGCCACAATCTATGCTTTTGAGTTAAATTGAGTATTTAAAAATGTTTTATAAAAAAAGATGGACAGGCCATGTCACGAGAATGCCTGGGGAACGATTGCCAAAGAAAACTCTCTATGGAGAACTAGAAATTGGCAAACGCTCCCAAAGGCAGTCAGAAGAAACGCTAAAAGGGCACCCGCAAAGCCTCCCCCAGGGACTTCAACATTCCAATAGAGTCGTAGGAACAGATTGCATAGGAGAGAGCAAAGTGGCGAGGGCTCATCAGAAGAGGTGCCAGTGAATACGAGGTAAAAAGAATCAGTGAAGCTGAGCAGAAATGTTCACAGCGCAAAGCCAGAGCTAAGGCATCACCAACAGAGCTGTCTTCCTCTCACGTGTGTTGCTGTATCTGCAACAGACAGTTCAGAGCTAGAATCGGTCTCGTCAATCATCTTAGAACACGCAAACAGTAACATTTCTCAAATACGATAAAGATTGGTCATTGTCAAGAATGACAGACGAACTATTATAAAAAAAAAAAGATAATCCATCGTAAGCAATTACTACAAGACAGGACTTTTAAACCCCCACTTTTCGCCGTATTGTATTTTCACTTCACGAACTTACCAATGTGGTGGTTGCGGTTTGTTTGAATGGGGGTTTCACGTACCAGGAAGCACTGTTTCGGAGATGTTACTTTCTATTTTGTGGGACTTTTACCCGACATTGAGATGAAATGACATCTCAAGGTCTGCCGCCCAAACAAACATAAAGGGTTATTCACCCTTTTTCAGAACATTTATATGTAAGGACGGTTCCATTTGCACCACTAAGACCCTCTTAGTGGTTCACCAGTACTCATGTGCGTCTGTTTCAGCTTTGCGTGGAAGCATCATGCAGCCCAATCTATTTCTCCAAGACCCCATTGGGGGAAGGCGCGGTGTTTGCCGTTTGCTTACACAGCGAGCACAGTGACTTTCATTTTATAATTTTGGATAGGAGCCGAAATCAATATTGAAACTTCAATGACTTCGTTTACCAAAGCTGAATATTATTTGTCCTATTCCCGTCTTACCGTTACATATTGGGGGCAACAATTACATGTACATGTAACCTTTATAGGAATGAATTTTACTTTAGTGGATATTATCGATGTTTAAACTCCGGCGAATTATTCGTAAACTTAGCATAAAGCCCGATTTCACTCACAAACTTAGAGAGACTCTAATTTTATGTAATGTTGGTTGGTGCCTGATGCTATGCCTGTGATTGGGCCCATCGGAGTCTAACGGTTCGTTTTGTTATGCTCCAGTATTTCAGTGGTTTCTTGCTGTCGAGTCCTCACCTTTGTTTCATCTCTGTGGTTGATTGATTTTTGTGTTCACGGCGATGTTGCACTGATTAGTTAGGAGGCCTTCGTGCGGACTGAACAAATTATTTGTCTAAATCGCGACGGAAGTAAAGGCGAGGATTGTGGCCACGTAAAATCGATTTAAGCCCCCCCCACCCCAGTGGTATTCGGTTCACTGACCGTTCCAAGGCGGTTTTTTTGTTATGGTTTGTCTTTGGGTATTTGTGTCGCTTATATTATTCTGTTTTGCATAGCCAATTGGCCATTTTGTGGGAGAGTAACTGTCCTTTTGGCTTTCCCCTATTGCTATTGATGTTTCCATTAGGGTCTGTTGTTTCACAAAATCCACAAAATTGATAATTCATTCTTTCCAATTCCAACTCTGTCATCGAACTATAAAAATTTCACCAAAATTGTAAAGCTTAGCAATTCTTTCGAAAAAAAAAAAAAGAAAAAAGAACTTACCAATTTGAAAGAGCGCTGTTAACGTCATTTCATATATAATGTTGTAACGTGGGTTCTAAACTTTATTTCTGACTTTACGTTATGTTACTTTATGGCGCTTTGTGAAATAGGTCTGATATTCTTGCTCAAGATAACCGATCAAATCGCTCGAAATGTAGATAATTACGGAACCCGGGAAGAGACACGCTGGTTTTATTTGTTAAGTTGTCTGCACAAATGCGCACAAGATTATAGTTGGCGCTACTAATTACTATAACGGCCCCCGCCCATTGGGGCTTGAAGAAATATATGGGCTGCATGATGCTTCCACGCAGAGCTGAATCCCGCCCGCACACTAGTACTGGTAAACCGCTTAGAGGATCTAATAAAAATAAAAAAGAGTCCAGGAACCGCGGTGCGAGGCGGACCGTCCATGCTAATAAACCCTATTGTTTTTTTTGGGGGCGACAGGGCTTGAGATGTAATTTCATCTCAATGTCGGGTAAAAGTCCCACAAAATTGGAAGCAACGTCTCCAAAATGACCGTTACAGTGTTGACGGGGACGTTAAACCTCAAATCAAACAAACAAAAACTAATTACTATATAAAAAAAACTGTTCTACCTATTCTGATAATTTGTACCTAGTTCTACTCTTTATTTGTTTCTTCATCGGGAGTCAACAATATATTCCAACAAACACTAATATCGTTGAACACGAGATAAAGTTGGAGAACGAGAGCCCATTTTAAGAACCGTATAGGCGGGTTCCACCTGCACTGATGCAGGAAGTTAGATAGCACCTTAATGGGATGCTGGAGATCGGTGCAACAAGAAGCTCTAAGAGCCCCTTCAGCTCAAATGTAATCGTCCGAAAGAAGGGTGGCACGATTCGTTTCCGTAAAGACTATCGGCAACTGAATCAGCATGCAGTTAAAGACGCTCATGTCATACCTCGTATAGACGGCACTCTTCATCTACTTGCCGGAGCTAAATATTTTTCTGCTTTGGATTTAAAAAAGTGGATACCGGCAAGTAGAGTCGAAAGATGCCGACGTGAGACAGCTTTCCAGGTGGTTTCACTAGGCATTTAGGAGTGTAATATGATGTCTTTTGGATTGTGTAACGCTCCTGTCATGTTTCAGGCGCTGATGGAGGTGTATGGGTCTCCTAAATCTTCGAGATTGCCGCATATACCTGGATGACATCATTGTCTTTTCTCCTATATTTTAGGAGCATTTGGAAGGGTTTCAGGCAGTATTTGGACGTATACAGGAGCACAATTTAAAGCTCGAGCCTTCCAAATAAGAGCTCTTTAAAGGTCGATTCACTTATCTGGGACAAGTCTCTGAAGATGGCATTTATCCGGACCCGGCAAAGCCTAAAGTAGTAAAGTCTTGGCCTGTTCCTGAAAGCATAAAGGACGTCCAATGCTTCCTCAGCTTCACTGGCTATTGCTGCAAATTTATACAGGGAGCTGCCGCAATTGCAGAACCCTTAAATGACCTCCTAGCAGGACATGTGACAAATCCCAAAGCCAGAAAGAAGTCAGGTAAATAGCAGGTCAGGTGGCATTTAAATGGGGTGAGGAACAAATCATTGACAAACTTACCAACCCCCCTGTGCTGGCGTATGCAAACTACAGCTTGCCTTTTACTGTCCATACGGATGCCTCAATGAGCGGTGTGGGTGCTGTCCTCTATCAGAAGCAAGATGGTACAGATAGTGATTGCATATGCAGCTGTAGTTTAAAGCCACCTGAGAGAAACTACCCAGCGCATAAGCTCGCGTTTCTGGCATTGAAATAGGCTGTCGCTGGGAAATTCCACGACTAGCTATACGGTAGTTCATTGGATGTGATTACCGATAAAAATCCGCTCATATATATTCTCACGACAGCGAAACTAGATGCTACATGACAGCGTTGGGTGGTTGCTCTTAGTGACTATCACTTTACGATAAAGTACAGGAGCGGTAGGAAGAATGCGGACGCAAATGACCTCTCAGGGCGCCAGACAACAAATGCAGAGGACTGAATGTTTTGCCCCGGCGTTTTAAATGCCTTGTCCCTGTCAATAGTACTTTGATTATAGCAAACATGCCTCTGACGGTGCAGGATCTCTACCGCCGACCTCCCAACAGATTCCAGAGCAGTTGCTTCAGTCGGGTTACAAAGAAAGAATGGAGAAAAGCTCAAATGGATGACCGTTATAAGTAACCTTGCTCCTTCAAGACGGAAATTTAGTCAAACATTTGACAGGAGGTATCTAAAAAAATAGCACAATATGCGCCTCATCAGTGGCGTTCTTCATCGTAAGGTTGTTTTGAACGGACAGGAATTCCTACATCTTGTTCTCTCGTAAGCTTCACGAGAAAATGCATTTCAAGCCCTGCATGATGACCTTGGCCATCAAGGCAGTGACAGAACCATCTTGTTAACATATTTGGTCACCTATATCAAAGACAAAATCAAATTGTGCGGGCGCTGCCTTAGACGGAAAGCTGGTTCAGACAAGAGTAAATTGGTGAATATAGCATCAACTTCAACAATGGAAATCGTATGCCGTGACTACCTATCTCTAGAGAGATCCAAAGGTGGTTTAAAAAACATATTGGCCATCACCGATCACTTTTCTCGGTATTCCCAAACCATCCCCACCAGGAACCAAACCGCTAAAACGACGACTAGATTGTTGTTCGATCACTTCATGGTGCATTACGGATTACCCTCTCGTCTTCATGGCGATCAAGGTCAAAACTTTGATTCCAAGTTGATCAAAGAGCTTCGCGAGGTCGTTAGAGCTGAGAAATCCCTAACAACACCCTACCATTCCTTGGGTAATGGTCAGGTGGAGGGGTTTAATCAAACCTTATTGAAATTGCTTGGGACATTTGAGGAAAACTAGGAAAGTGATTGGAAGGCACACGTTTCCACTCTTGTTCATGCCTATAACGCGACATTAGATATTATCTTGTGCGAACAACTTAATATCTCGTTCACATCACACAAGATAGTATCTTGTGCGCAAAGAAATTTATCTTGTGCGAACAACTTTTATATCTTGTGTGCACAAGATAATATCTTGTTTGCACAACTTATTATCTTGTCTGCACAACATAATGTCTTGTTCGCAAAACATATTATATTGTGCCAACAAGAAAGAATGTTGTGTGGACAAGACAATATGCTGTGCGAACAAGATATTATGTTGTGTGGACAAAATAATAAGTTGTTTGAACAAGATTGTATCTTGTGCGCACAAGACATTATGTTGTTTGCACAAGACAATATCTTGTGTTAACAAGATAATATGTTCGGGAAACAAGATATTATGTTCTACGGACAAGATAATAAGTTGTGCCAACAAGATATCATCTTGTGTGCACACGATATTATGTTGTGCGAACATGATTTTATCTTGTGGAAGCAACTTAAAAAATAAAAGTAGATCTAGTACGAGTATGTCCCTTCCCGTTTTCCCGAGGTAATGCTCGAGATAGATTTGACCCCATCCCCCTTAAACCCCCTTTTAGATAGTTAAACTTGTGTTTGCAGGGGTATACATTATTTTTCTTATTTCTGCTCAAAAACATAGATTGTGGATACCCGTTAGCACCGCCTCGCCGAGGCGGTTCTAACGAGTATCCACAAGCTATGTTCTATGTCACAATTTTCCATCTTAAAATTGTCATTTTTTTGTCGGCGGTAA
The DNA here is from genome assembly GCA_963580285.1 of Lucinisca nassula. Taxonomy (NCBI): domain Eukaryota; kingdom Metazoa; phylum Mollusca; class Bivalvia; order Lucinida; family Lucinidae; genus Lucinisca; species Lucinisca nassula. Next base: position 72,455,994 of record OY757011.1, on the reverse strand, counting down.
AATTTACAATGTATTTGTATAGGCGCGTTTTCGTAATGATGAAAGCAGTGGGTCGCGTGAAAAGTAATTAAACCCCAAATGGGTACATGTAAACTTTGCTAGCGACCCGCTGTCGTTCATACTTTCATGAAAAGCAGAAAAATTAAGTTCACTTTTTATATTTACAATCTTTGCCCCTCATCACTGGGCGTAAAATGCTTACAGGGCAAACTTTTAAAGCTAAAAAACATTTACACGCTGCTTTTCTACAAAGAGCGGAACAGCGTTGACGTCATCAACGCCCGTGGAGAACCATGGTTTATTATGACGTCACTGAAAATCATGTGACTCGATGCGTTCATGGAAGTATGAACTTCATTGTTTTCTACAGGTTTACATAAGAATACACACTGGAAATGTAAATATTCTAATTTTGACCATTTATGTCTTAAGTTACATGTCGTAGGCAACACTTAACCCTGCAAAACGACCTGGACGACCAGTTAGAACCCATACCGGTTTGCGCCATCGCACAGTCTAACTAAAGTCTTCACTGGGGTTTGTATGAGCTTTCTATATAGTCATCGGGTTATCCGCGTGTACAAAAGGAACAAACTAATGGCGAATAATGAAAGTTGTGTTAAACTGGGCTAATATTGAAGTCTGTGCTGAAGTGGGCGAATATTGAAGCCTTTGCTAAACCGGGCGAATATCGAAGCCTGTGCTAGAATTGGCGAATATATGTATCGAAGCTGATCTGGGTGGTTGATTATTACCATTGTTGTACCAGCAGTTCTATATTTGGAGAAGATTGTCTAATGTTGATATAAGTTGTTTCTCAATCATTTGTGAAATTCGTCAATAATATAATGTTATTAATCAAGTTATTTCGTATTGACCCAGGTACAGGTCCGAGGTCTGCTGCATTGGCCAATGCAGCTGACCGAGGACCTGTAACTGGGTCAGTGAGAAATCACTTGATTAATTATAATTTTATAGTATTAATTGGCACAATTAAAAAAAAAACATGATTATTGATTTTTTACCTCACTTGACCTCAGTTAATACCGGTTGACCTGGTGTTAATACGGATGACCTCCGATCAAAACAGGATAGTCAATTAACAATATAATGTTAGTTATCAAGTAATTTCGTATTGGCCCAGTTACAGGTCCGACGTCTGCTGCATTGGCCAATGCAGCTGACCGAGGACCTGTAACTGGGTCAGTGAGAAATCACTTGATTAATGATAATTTTATAGTATTAATTGGCACAATTAAAAAAACATGATTATTGATTTTTTACCTCACTCGACCTCAGTTAATACCGGTTGACCTGGTGTTAATACGGATGACCTCCGATCAATACAGGATAGTCAATTAATAATATAATGTTAGTTATCAAGTAATTTCGTATTGGCCCAGTTACAGGTCCGACGTCTGCTGTACTGACAATTAAAACATGATTATAAATTTTTGACCTCCAGCTAATATTGGTTGACCTGGTGTTTATATTGATGACCTCCGATCAATACAGGATATTCAATCAATAAACACCCTTATTAACCGACTATCCTTTATTGATCGGAGGTTATTCGTATTAACACCAGGACCCGAGTGTACGAAACGCTATTAAAAATGGTCGTTTCTTCGTCGTCCAAATGATCGAACAAGATGTTCGCCGCCATTTTGATTCCGCCAATGACTGGTTAAAATTACCCCCGACCATTATTAACATTAATTTAGAATTAAGCGATTTAATGACGAACATTCGTAATTAAAACTTTCGTACAGCTGGAATTAATGACGAACTTTATAATGACAAATTAACGGCCCGCTAATTTGAAATTAACATCACGAAAACACGCCTATACAATTTTGACCCCTTCGAGCCCCAATTTTATATAGTAAAACTGGGGCTTGTAGGGGTGAACCTTATTTTTCTTATTTCTGCTCTAAGATATAGATTGTGGGTACTCGTTAGAACCGCCTCATCGGGGCGGTTCTAACGAGTACCCACAATCTATACTTTAGAGCATAATTAGTGAAAATATCACATTTTTTCATCATAAAATTTCCATTTTTTCGGCGATAAAGGTTACAATGTATTGGTATAGACGTGTTTTCGTAATGAGTTTGATGCACTCGGATCCAATGTTAATTAACCTGAGGTCAAGCGAGGTCAAAAAATAAATATTCATGTTTTTTAATTGTGTCAATTGTCATTAATCAAGCAATTTCGTATTGACCCAGTGACAGGTCTGAGGTCAGCTGTATTGGCCCTCGGCCGACTCATGTAATTTCGTATTGACCCAGTTACAGGTCCTCGGTCACCTGTATTGGCCCTCGGCCTTCGGCCTCAGACCTTTAACTGGACCAATACGAAATTACCGGATTCAAAATTCGCATGGATTGCGAAAACATGGATTGCGAAAAAGTTGCCATCAAAAAATTACATATCCATATGAAAATCCTGTTTTTTTTTTTTTTTTGTTCAAATTTCTGCTAAAATGTAAATTTTGGGAACTCGTTAGAACCGCCTCTCCGAGACGATTCTAGCGAGTACCCACAAGCTATGATTTTGAGCGGACATGAGAAAAAATAAGGCACACCACAGATTTCAAAATGAAACACGCCTATTCAAATATATTGGAATATTAACAACAAAAAAAAAAAAAAAAAAAAAAAGAAAATTCTCTAATGAAAAAATCTGATATATTTCATATTTCTGCTCAAAAGTTAGATTGTTGGTACTAGTTAGAACCGTGAACAGAAGTAAGAAAAATAATGTATACCCCTGTAAACCCCAGTTTTACTATATAAAAGAGGGGTTTAAGGGGGTCAAAATCATACAGGCGTATTTTCGCGATGACTATATAGAAGTTTGGTTAAAGGGTGAGGGGGGGGGGGGGGTCAAAATTATATAGGCACATGACGAAAACACGCCTATATAAATACATTGTAAACTTTACCGCCGAAAAGAAACGAAAATTTTGAGGTAAAAGATTGTGACATCTTTCTTGTATCTGCTCAAAATATAGATTGTGTGTACTCGTTAGAACCGCCTAGATGAGGCGGTTCTAACGAGTACCCACAATCCATATGTTAGAGCAGAAATGAGAAAAATAATGTTTACCCCTGTAAACCCCAGTTTTACTATATAAAAGTGGGGTTCAATGGGGTCAAAATGGTTTAGGCGTGTTTTCGTGATTTTTTTTTTCGTGGATCATGTGGCTCGTTTAGGCGGTTCCAACGACTATAGTTTAAGAATCCGTTCAAACGAGTACCAAAACGTTAAAAGAAAAACAAATATGCCTTTGTTAACCATAATTTTCACTACTTAAAGGCATAATATTAACGGTCGTCGGCCCCCGCTCTTCGGGGCTTGCAGAAATAGATGGGCTGCACGATGCTTCCACGCAGAGCTGAAAACCGACCGCACACGAGTACTGGTAAACCGCGTAGAGGATCTAAGCCTGCCCAGGCAAAGCAGTGCGAGTCGGACCGTTCATGCTTATAAACCCTATTGGTTTCATTAGGCGACAGGGCTTGAGATGTCATTTCATCTCAATGTCGGGTATAAGTCCCACAAAATTGAAAGCAACGTCTCCAAAATTACCTATACAGTGTTGACGGGGACGTTAAACTTCAAATCAAACAAATTAATGGTCGCATCACGTGAACAAGTTCGTGAAATGAACCCCCCCCCCCCTAAACCCTACTTTATATAGAGAAAACTGGGGTTTACGAGGGTATAGCATATTTTTGTTATGTCTGCTCCAAGACATAGGTTGTGGGTACTCTTTAGAACCGCCTCAATGAGGCGGTTCTAACGAGTACCCACAATCTATATTTTGAGCAGAATTAAGAAAAATATCACAATTTTTCATCTTAAAATGTTCGTTTCTCCGGCGGTAAAGTTTACAATGCATTTGTATAGGCGTGTTTTCGTGATGTGGAGTAGAATATCAAACCACCCACATGAAAGATAACATCATATGGAACATATATGAATAGATTTTTCACTTTCCGGTAAATTATAGATACAAGGAAATTGTTTGAAATCTATCCGGTGTTTAATATGTACTGTAACATATGGTATAGCTGTCAGAAACATACTATAATTATAAATTGATCCTGTATTTTGCCTTGGGTTCTGTCAGATGTTGTCTATACGTAAAGTTGCTGAGTCTGAAAGTTTGATGTAGAAAGCTCCATCAATGTGTTATTTTTTGTTTGTTTGATTTGAGGTTTAACGTTCCCGTCAACACTGTATAGGTCACTTTGGAGACGTTGCTTCCAATTTTGTGGAACTTTTACCCGACATTGAGATGAAATGACATCTCAAGCCCTGTCGCCCAGTGAAACCAAGAGGGTTTATAAGCATGGACGGTCCGACTCGCACTGCTTTGCCTGGACAGGCTTTGATCCCCGTGCGCGATCGGTTTCAGCTCTGCGTGGAAGCATCATGCAATTCATCTATTTTTTAAAGCCCCGATGGGCGGGGGCAGTCATCAATTGTTTTAAGTTTTCAGTCAAATGTCTGTTTTTTTTTTATATCGGTTCTTGTGTAGGAACACAGTTGCGACCTGCTTAACTATTCGTTAACAATTACGTTAACAATCCCCTGTAAATAAATTGAGTGAGAGAGAGAGTGAGACTCCTATAATTAGACCACCTTTGGGACTGTCCCAGAGGTTGTCACTTACTAGAGGACAGCGTTTGTAGAAAACACACAAATAATAACCGAAACCTCTTAAAAGCTTTTAAAAGCAAAATTTGTCCTAATTTTATGTGGTCTTAACCCTTTTTGTACCAAATGTTTTTTGTTTGTTTGATTTGAGGTTTATCGTCCCCGTCAACACTGTAAAGGTCATTTTGGAGACGTTGCTAAATGACATCTCAAGCCCTGTCACCCAATGAAACCAATAGGGTTTATAAGCATGGACGGTCCGCCTCGCACCGCGGTTCCTGGACAGGCTTAGATCCTCTAAGCGGTTTACCAGTACTAGTGTGCGGGCGGGATTCAGCTCTGCGTGGAAGCATCATGCAGCCCATATATTTGTTCAAGCCCCTATGGGCGGTGGCCATTTGTACCAAATGGAATCATCCGTCTTATATATAGCAGGAGTCCATTTCAAAATTTAGGGGTGTCTGGTAGTGTTTTCATCAAAAGTTAATTGGAAAATGACTGAACTTTTAGCAAACAGTGGGGGCCCTGATCAGACGCCGCGTTCTGCGGCGTCTGGTCTGGACCTGCGCTGTTTGCCAATTACCCGTTTAGGGGTTTCCGGTATGAAATGGATTAATATGGGGAATTTCACTTTCTATAGATAAAGTTGGTATACGAGGGTATACATGTTCCTCATTCTTGCTCAAAAGCGTACATTGTGGGTACTCGTTAGAACCGAATCAATGGGGCGGTTCAAACAAGCACCCACACATTATGTTTTGAACATAAATAAGATTTTATTTTTGTATTTTTATATCAGAAATCTGTGAATTTTGGAGATACATGTATGCAAGACTGCACTGCATGTATCCAAATTTGAAAAATTTATCAACCATCTTGCATGGGTTCTGGGGTACGTGCAAAGCTTTATCAATAGACATCACAGTCATCAGGCATTGGTTCTTGGTTATGTGCACAGATTTTTAATGGACTTCAATTAGCTGGCATGGGCCCTGGGGTATGTACACAGCTTTATCAATGGACTTTTCAGTCATCTGGCATGGGTTTTGTGGTGTATGCACAGTTGCGGCCCGCTACATGTATTGTTCTCTGCACCTTTACAGAAGTTTGTATTGAGAAGTCATGGAAAGGTTCACTTTGCTCTAAAATGCATCACGATAACAAGTCCGTACAACGAAAACCCCTCTAAACCCACTTAATATATGAAAAGTGGGGTTTACAGGCATACTTATCATTTGCCATATTTTTGCCCAAAAACAGAGATTGTGGGTGGTCGTTAGAACCGCCTCAATGAGGCGGTTCTAACGACCACCTACAATCTGTTTGAAGCAAAATTTAGAAAGATGTCACAAAGTTTACCTAATATATGTCATTTCTGACACCATGTTGAACACCATTATTTTTTTTCTCCCTCACTTCGTTCGTCCGAAAATAAAAGTAGTCTTTTCTATGCTGTCCTGGGACGAACTCTTGCATTGTGATCACAATGCGAGAATCTGTCGCATTACAGAATAAGAATTAAAGTAAGAAAACGATTGATTTGGAGATGCCGCTGAACGCTACAGATCAATGAGGCGGTTCTAATGACCACCTACAATCTATGTTTGAAGCAAAATTTAGAAAGATGTCACAATGTTTACCTAATATATGCCATTTCTGACACCATGTTGAACACCATTATTTCATATGGACATGTTTTCTTAATGGCAATCAAAGTATTCACAGTACTGATAGGTCGATTTTCTCTTAGCGTAGGCTGGAAAAAAGGTCATGAACCCACACTTAGGCTGTTACGTTTAACCATTGAATTCTTATTTCTTATCCGAACTGTGTTGACACTGATCGGACGCCGCGCTCTGAGGCGTCTGATCTGAGTCTTCACTGTCTGTCAATGCCCCAGTAGATAGCCCATTCAAGGTTTTGCAGAAAAACAACCCTTTTTCAACAGCGCTCTGATGCCAAAAGAAGAACATTTCGGAAACACGCCTTTACAAATATCCCCCCCCCCCCCCAAAAAAAAAAAAATTCAGATGAAAAATTGTGATATTTTTCTTATTTCTGCTCAAAATATAGATTGGGGGTACACGATAGAACCGCCTCATCGAGGCGGTTCTAACGTGTACCCATAATCTATATTTAATTTCAGCGCTCTATAAATAACCCTTGTATGGTCAGCGATAGTGGCATAGACAATAGCAGGCGGGAAGCGTCTGCGCTTAGTAACTTTCGGTCGACTGACAAACAATTGACCCCCCCCCCCCCCCCCAACTACAAAACAAAACACATTGTAACATCCTGCAAGATGCGTTTCATTCTGTAGTCCACAGTATATCAAAGTCTATCGTCCGGACTATTTTCCAATTTGCATTGCTGTCTGTCTAGACTTCATCATTTCTTGTGATTGTACTTCTGAAAATGTCAATTTCAGGTCTTAAAATAGTGGGAACAATCAAGCTGCACCCAAATGTGTCTGGTTGTGCTAATGCTATACTTGAACTCGTATCATCTTAAACAACTTATTATTATACGAATGAAACGTGTACAGAGACATTTGTGCAATTTGATCAATTCGGTGCAGAAACCAATACATGTCTGGCGTCCCTGAACAAGTGCTTTGGTAAACAGTGTACTCGCAGATCAGGAGCCACATTACGCAGCATCTGATCAGGGTTCACACTGCGTGTTAGAGATTCAGGGGATTTTTTTTCTATAAAACTGACAAGTAGAACAATCAACAAATCATCTCTAAAATTGACAATGGACCTCAACCTATGAGTATGCGTATGATGTATCGAGGCATTTACGCAGAATGATCTGTTAGAGAATAAACTGTTAGCATGCAATTGGGGGCGGGGGGGGGGGGGGGGGGGGGCTAAGCTACTGGAGGGTGTGCAAGCTATAGGGAGCTTACCACTAAATATTTTCCATAGGCGACAAGAGTAACATTTTACCTGCTCCCACAAAAACGACACATGCAAAACTTTTCAAACATTACTTCTTTATAGAGCCATCCTAGCCCAACAAGTTAATGAGAAAAAAAAATCCACATGTTGAACTGCTCCTTTTCAAATTACAGTCAACCATGTTTGTTTACCTACTAGAACGGAGTAAATACAAACCAACATTTTTAAAAGAGGGGTGACCATATAAAATCAGCAACAATTTCTTTGAGCTTGCAGATATATTTATAAAACATGCATCATTTTAGTCCCTTATACCAATCATTTTCTCACATTGAAATTAAACATAAGATATATATCCAATGGAAGCAAGTCTGATATTGAGAACGCAACTAAAAGCTCGGTCCAAAAGTGATAAAACCCGACACATACCAGTATTTAGTGCAATGCTACCTATAGTGAGTCTGCAAAAATGCGTAATAGGCTTATGGGAAATTCCTAGTTGCATATTATTGCATATATTAATCAGATAAAAAAGTACAAAAGATCATTCAGGATCTTTTTTTTCTTGGACACAAAAATATAAGAATATTATATGGTGTGAGGGGATGATGGAAAAATCCGTCCCGAGGGACACTGTCCGGCATCACGAGGCTTGCCGAGTGATGCCGGACAGTGATCCCGAGGGTCGGATTTTTCTATCCGCCCCTCATACCCATATAGGATTCTTTTTCTTGCATACCTTCCATTTTAGATCGGATTTTTAATGCTGCAGTCACTTCGGTTACCAACGTCCGCCATATTGTGATGCCACTACAGGAATGGTTAGTGATGTCACGTAACTAGCATGACGTCAACCTTAACGACGGCGCATACGAGGTCGTATTCAACCAGTACATTTATCAAACACCCGGGAATATTCGATATTGGGTCGGAACACCAGGGTCAGAACATAAATTTTTATCCCAGGGTAAAATCACGGATTTCCTTGTCGGTGTGCAAGAAATTCTTATCTCACCCGAAATAATTCTTTTACAGCGGACGTCGTGAGTGTGGTGTCTTAGTACCCACTACGTTGATCACGGTGCTTAGGAGTAAAACGTTAACGGCATATATAAGAATGAGAGTTTAATAATGGAGAACAATGAAATAAAGTACCGAATGACTACAAACAATCATAAGGTTTTTTTGTGTGTTTTTTTCCCCTGTTTTTTTCTGTCATTTATTATTTGAGAATTATTGTGGCGCATGAAATGATTTTGCTTTTATTTCTCATCAACTGTGGAGTAAATCCAAGAGGGCGGAGACAGCGCAAGTCAGCGAAGGAGAGCGCGTGAGGGCAAAATTTTGCTGATAGGGTGTACATGGAAAATAATTACCCTTGCTATGTCCAAACAGTAGGCTACAAATTTCTTTGCAACATAACAAAATTATACAGCCTTAAAGTAATGTTTAGTTAATATAAAGTTAATATAAGACCCTGCAGTGAACACGCTTCTAAAACATTACGAAAACACGCCTATACAAATATAATGTAAATTTAACAGCCGAAAATCGAAAAAAAATTTGATGAAAAATTGTGATATTTTTCTTACTTCTGCTCAAATTATAGATTGTGGGTACACGTTAGGACTGCCTCATCGAGGCGGTTCTAACGAGTACCCACAATCTATATTTAAAGGGAGAAATAAGAAAAAGGTTTACCCCTGCAAACCCTAGTTTTACTATATAAAAGTGGGGTTCAAGGGGGTCTAAATTATATAGGCGTGTTTTCGTGATGACATATTTTATATACAGATAAAAGTGAAATATACAAGGGCACGTGTAGATTATAAGATTCTTGCACACCAGACAAGGAAATCCGTGATTTTACCCTGGGATAGAAATTTATGTTCTGACCCTGGTGTTCCGACCCCAAATCGAATATAATCGCGTGTTTGAGAAATGCACTGGTTGATTACAACCTCATGCGCGGCGTCGTCATACGTGACGTCACTAAACATTCCTGTTGTGTCATCACAAAATGGCGGACGTCGGTAACCGAAGTGACAGTAGCAGTTAAAATTCGCAATAGAAATGGAAGGTATGCAAGAAAAAGAATCCTATATGGGTGTGAGGGGTGGATAGAAAAATCCGTCCCTCGGGATCACTGTCCGGCATCACTCGGCAAGCCTCGTGATGCCGGACAGTGACCCTCGGGACGGATTTTTCCATCCACCCCTCACACCCATATAAGATTCTTATAATCTCACATGGATGTCGGGGGTGGATTGGAAAAATCTTTCCCGTTGGTCTCTATCCGGTATCACGAGGCTTGCTGAGTGATCCCGAGGGACGGATTTTTCTATCTACCCCTCACACCCATCTAAGATTGTTTTTCTTGTATACCATTCATTTTAAAGAGTGGATTTTTTTTTATAAAACGCAGTCACTTAGATGTCTACGTCCGCCATATTTTGATTACAAAAAGCGGCGTTTTTGACATCACTGTATATTGTAGTGATGTCAAACTTAGTGAATGCGTAAGTGACGGTCTAAGTTCAACAAGTGCAGATCAAACATGTGAAAATTCTCGATTTTTGTCCTTTTCTGGGTAGAATAACATGGGTAGGAATATATGAATCTTATATGGGTGTAAGGGGTGGATGGAAAAATCCCGAGGGTCACTGTCCGGCATCACGAGGCTTGCCGAGGGACGGATTTTTCAATCCACCCCTCACACCCGTATAGGATTCTTTTTTTTTTTTTTTTTTTTTTTTGCATACCTTCCATTTCTTAGCGCGGTTTTCTATTGCTGCAGTCACTTCGAGTACCGACGTCCGCCATATTGTGATGACACTACAGGAATGTTTAGTGACGTCACGTAACATGCATGACGTCAACCAGTATTCAACCAGTGCATTTCTCAAACACGCGATTATATTCGATTTTGGGTCGGAACACCAGGGTCAGAACATTTATTTCTATCCCAGGGTAAAATCACGGATTTGCTTGTCTGAGTGGTGTGCAAGAAAATAATTTGTATCCCGGGGTTAAGTACAGAATTTCCTAATCTGGTGTGCAAGAAACCATGATGAGTATTTCTGTTCCATGACATAGACTAAATATTCTCGTTAGAACCGCCTCAATGAAGCGCTTCTAAAGATTACTGTAATTCATGTTTTAAGTGTTTGTTTGATTTGAATTAAACGTTCTCGTCTACACTAGTTCATTTTGGAGACGCGGGTTCCACTTTTGTGGGACTTTTACCAAACACTGAGATACTAAAATGGCATCTATAGCCCTGCTGCCAAATATGTCCAAAAGGGTTTATACGCATAGACGGCCCGACTATTCGCACCACTTTGCCCGGGCAGGCTTAGACCTTCCAGGCGGTGTATCAGTACTCATGCGCGGTCGATATCAGCTCAGCGTGGAAGTACCCTGCAGTCCAGCCTATTGTTCCAAGCCCCGATGTGCAGGGACAACAATGTTTTGAGTAGAAATAAGAAACAAATATCACAATATTTCTTCAGAAAAAAATGCGTTTTGAACCTTTTTGTTGTGTATGCGACTCGAAATGTATCGTTTTCAACAATTTGATTTTAATTGTCGTTCAGCTGACATGTGGGTGTCCCAAAACGATTATCAGTAAACAGAGAACGTAAAGTTGACGTCGTTAATATCGCGACATCTGATTGGTGCTATTTTATCTCATGTATTGATCTACTTTCAGGCGGTGTGTCCTTCGGTTCTGAGCTAACAGTAAGTCAATTACTACGAGGATATTGCCGCTACATTGTGACAATTGGATTTTTATCTGCTGTGCAAGAGTCAGTTCGCCTGTCATTTTAAAACCAGTGATTCTATGTGAATAGGATTGCCTGCAATAACCTTGGACTAAATATCATTCAGTAAATGTTCAAAAGGTAGGAATCGTTTACTATTGATTTAAAGTTTTCTTTTTAGAAAATTAATGTAAACTTAAGGAAATATACAGTAGAACTTCGATGGCTCGAACACCGATGCCTCGTTTACCATGGCTGAGTCGCACCCGTTCTTGAGTCCCTAGGTTATTCCCTAAGAAGTTGTGCGGGATAATAAAGGAGATTTTCGACTTTTATCTTGCAAATGTATGCTGTGTGTACTCATTAGAATCGCCTCATCGAGGCGATTCTAATGAGTACACACAGCATACATTTTTATCATAGAACATCAAAATGATGTCCCAAAATTAACCCCATTATTTCTCCTGGTAGTAAGCCTTAGTGGCTCGAACTACCCCTGTCTCGAACAGAGTTTCGTGGTCCCAAAGGTGTTCGAGCCATCGAAGTTCGACTGAATCTCGTATTGGTGCTGTAAATATAGAGTGAACGTGCTTGTGGACACTCGTTAAAATGCATCGCCAAGGCGTTCTAATGAGTGTAATCAAACTTTGTTTAAGAAATTGAGTAATAAATCACAGTTTGGAGGCCAGTTGTAAATAGACAAATCACGAACGTGTAGCGCGCGTGACTGGCCGACAAACTGTGATTTATTACTCAACAAATCACAAAGTAGAGCTGATCTATTTCGATTCTAACAGGCTGAAAATCGGCAATAATGCTGTTGTTTCCTTCAAAATCTCACAACTTTTCGCCATTGTTAGAAGAAATCCCGCTAAAATTATCGACTGAAACACATGCATTTATATTCTATTCTAACGGTTTCGATGCGAGAAAATGACGTTTCACCGTCTATTTAAAGGTCAAGGAAATCTTCCTTGCCATGATTTGTTGCAGTAAAAAAAAAAACAGTTATTTTCCATTGCCTATTATAGGCGCGCTGTGTTAGAATTTGAGATAATGTACATGTATTCACCATATTTGCATTATCTGCTGGTTCCTAGTCTGAAGGTCATCAGTGTTGGAAAAACAGGTAACCAGACCCCCCTGACCTTCAAAGGTCAGGGAGTCTGGTTACCTGTTTTTCCAATATTGACAATGTGCAAGCTGGGAGCCAGCAAATAATGCAAATATGGTGTATAACTTTACCCCCTATGCTGAGACGAGTTTGTGTATAAATAATAGCTCTAGAAGCGAAATTTACTATGCTTCATGCTTAATATTAAATATTGATGTTTGTTATCATCACGTGAACAGGTCCGTGAAATGAAAACACCCCCCCCCCCCCTAAACCCCACTTTATAATGAGAAACTGGGGTTTACGGGGTATACATTATTTTTCTTATTTCTGCTCCAAGACATAGGTTGTGGGTACTCGTTAGAACCGCCTCAATGAGGCGGTTCTAACGAGCACCCACAACCTATGTTTGCAGTATAAATAAGAAAAATAACTAGGATTTCTACCAGAAAAGTAACAATTTTGGGGGTTTGACAAAATATACTATGGGCACGGGTGTATTATCGTAATGATATGTTGGCTGTCCATGGACGGGGACGTTTAACCTCAAATCAAATAAAGACGAATACAAAACTTCTAAACACTTTACAAAGAAAGGCATACTGTTTCTTGCACGCAATCGCGATAACACATCCGTGTGACATAGTGCATTCTTTCATATCTCCAGAATGGTTACTTTTACTGATGAAAATGTGTTATATTATCCTGATTTATACTCCAAACATAGGATGTGTGTGCTCGTTAGAACCGCCTCATTGATGCGGTTCTAACGAGCACTCGCTACATTTGTCTTGGAGAAGATATAAAGAATATATACCCCCGCAAAACCCAATTATCTCAAGATAAAGTGGAATTTAAAGGTGTGTTCATTGTGCGGACATGTTTGGTGATGCCAGATAAGGAAATCCTTGGGTTTATATGTACCCTGGGACAGAAGGTCTTACAAGTGTAAATCGAACACATAAGAACACTGATCAGACCCAGGGACAGTGTTCCCACTTGTTCTCACTGTGGCAAGTTTGATTTACACTGGTTGAATGCGACTTCGTGTATGCCGTCGTTAAGGTTGGTGTCTCTGCACGTTACGTAACGCCTTTAAACGTCACAGAATAGTCATTACAATATGACCGACATTGGCAATCGACACGGCAGTATTATCAAAAAGCAAAGAAATTAAACATATGCAAGAAAAAAGAATCTGGCATTGTTTGCGGTAGATAAATAAAGCATTACAAAATCACGTCTATTCAAATATATTGGAAATTGAACCAACAAAAAATGAGAATTTTAACATAAAAAATCCGATATTTTTCTTATTTCTGCTCAAAACATAGATTGTAGGTACTCGTTAGAACCTCCTCGTCATAGATTGTAGGTACTCATTAGAACCGTCGAGCCGCCACATTGAGGCGGTTCTAACGAGTACCCACAACCTATGTCTTGGAGCAGAAATAAGAAAAATAATGTATACACCCGTCAACCCCAGTTTTCTCTATAAAGTGGCGTTTCGGGGGTGTCCATGTCGCGGACTTGTTCACGTGATGAGAATAGATCCTGTCCTATACTACTGCGCTAATCACCAAAGGCTATTCATAACAGATAAAATATCAATAATATTTAAATAGCTTTAATTACCTAGTTTTACGTTAATTCTAATGACAGGTTATAGAATCATTAATATAACAAAAGCATTAATAAAATTCAGATCTATTTTTAGAAAGGAAAGTCGGCAAAAGTCTCCACTTCTGATATTCCATAGCTCTTAGAAATAATCAGATTTACTAATATCAAGGGGAGAATAACTTAATAACGACTATATGGTCAAAATGCATTGATTCAACCGCGCCATTATTTTAACACCAAACATCAAAGATTAATGACCTAATTCCACACAATATTACAGTGGTCTAGCCAAAGGCCACTGCGCCAGTGTCACCAGAATTGCGTAGGTAGCACTGGTTATTTATAGCCTGAAATTGTTGCAATCTGAGTGATTTTTCAATAAAACGGAGAGTGTCAATAGTAGTGGGATTGACTTGTTACATTCTATGACAGCTGCGGACAGGAAGTCGTGACTAGAAATGACGTCTATGGCTGGAAAAGAGTCGGGTTAGCTAGCATCTCATCACGTAAACAAGTCCGTTTAATGAAGACCCCACTAAACCCCACTTCATATAGAGAAAACTGGGGTTTACGGGGGTATTCGTTATATTTCTTATTTTTGCTCCAAGACATAGGTTGTGGGTACTCGTTAGAACCGCCTCAATGAGGCGGTTCTAACGAGCATCCAAAACCTATGTTTAGGTAATTTATAAGAAAATAATCACGTATTTTCATCAGAAAAGTAGCCATTTAGGAGATGTGAAAATTGCACTATGTCGCACGGGTGAGATATCGTTATGTCAATCACGAAAGGAAGAAGCCATACATGACTGCATGATAGATATGCCACTTAAAAAAAAAACCCTTGGGCAGATCCATTTCTAACTTAAGAGGTGTCGAAATAGAGTTCATTAACTTAGCTTATTTTATATATGGGATTTATAAACCCAGTGAGGCTGAATATCCGATAAAGAAACGAGTGCGCTTGCGCACGAGTTTCAACCTCCCAAGTTTTATAAATCCCATATTTAAAATGGGCTTAATGGAATTTATAAACCGAGGGAGGTTAAATATCCGATTAAGAAACGAGTGCGCTTGTGCATTCGTTTCTCTATCGGATTTTCATCCGCCCAAGGTTTATGAATCCCATATTTTAAATGGGCTAAATGGGATTTATAAACCGTGTGATGTTGAATAAAGATAAAGAAACGAGTGCGCTTAAATGAATTATCAGTGTTCGACTAATTGAAGTTTTATGGCACGTAGGGTAATGCTGAGTAAACTACAACTACGCAACTAGAAGTTTAGCAATACGACATCTCTCGTCGGTTCATTAAAGTGCAAATACAGCAAAACACAGTGGCAAGCTGAACAATAATTTTCGTCACAAGTGACATGTTTGTCAAAAGTACAACGGTTTCAGGCTTCTCACAGAAAGTGGGGTGGTCATCTATAAAACCTGTTCAGAAGCACGTGTTAGAAAGTTAAAGCTTTCAACGTTTGTTTGACTTTAGTTGCAAACAGCATCGAACGTGAGACGGGGAGAAGGCTTATTGCTTAACTGCTGATTGCGTAGTTGTAAAATTCTATGGAGAAAACGACTTGGCTTGTTCAGTTTTTAACTTATCAAAACTTTGGTTTTGCTGTATACTCGTTATTAACAAGAACCGAATGTATAGTATTTGCAGATACGTTTGCCAGGGCGGGGAAGTTCATGTGATGTCAGTACATATAGTTGTCGCAGATAAGATTGAGAGGGCGGAGCTACCAGTATCTCTTGCATCTGCCTTTGGAATATTTTATTAACAGAAAAAGTAAACCACCTTACCCGATTATGTCATTCAACTTAAACACAAACAATGGCCATTTGGGGATGCGAAATGCACTTTATTGAATATTCTCGTGGACTCAGCAAATTTGAAATATTGACATTAGCTTAATTGCCCCGCCCAATCAATCTTATCTTCAGATTCTATACTGTATTCAAATTCGCCAGCCAGCGGTTTTAAATACAGTCTATTATCACAGATGCTTGGGGTCAGGTCACTAGCTAATGTTTTTTCAAAGTTATTTTTCCATTTTGCTATATTTGGAACACTTACCACCATCATAAAACATGTTTAGAAACTTCTAGACAATGTTTTAAAAAAGCGTCTTTTTTACTATCAAGGCTCAAATTAGTAAAGATAATACTCTTTTTGAAAACGAAAGTAGACATACATGCAGAAACTACGAAGCATGCATGCACAAATCAAACGGACACAACTACAACTTACCTGCATCCTTCGATGAGGTAAACATTTGCCTTCACAATGCAGGTTACACTACATTCTGATTTTGTAATACAGCTGAGAAATATTCCAAAAACAACACAATCTAGTAAATTGAGCACCAAACTGGGTTCAAAGCGTGGCACCCAGTCACTGCATTCTTTCCAACTAAAGCGGGTAACCAGTCTAGAACAAAACATAACTAATCAAAACCCAGTCTAGATTGGTTACCCGCTTTCTTGCAGTAAATGGATAGCAACCGGAAGACAGGCTGACTTGCAGATATTAGATGCCCAATTTTACTGGAATGAGTTGTTTTTGGAAAATTTCTCAGCTGTATTAAAACATGTTTTATGATGATGGTAAGTGTTCTTATTATATGAAAATGCAAAAATAACTTCGAAAAAAAAACAACATTAGTTTGTGACCTGACCCCAAGCATCTGTGTATATTATGTGTAGATAAGATTGATTGGGCGGGGCAGTTTAGCTGTTTTATAGTCGTAGTTAAGATTGACATAGCGGGGCAGTTAATCTGGGTCTTCACTGTTTGCTATTCCGTCTTGCTGGATCATGAAACAAACTTGTTAAAATTTTAGAAGAATTACAGCATGTCCTCAAAGTGTCCGAGATTTTACGATTTTTACGGTATAGATGCAATACTGTTCAGATATATCATTCTTTAGGTAGAGATCTTTGGTTTTTGGTTCACTTTTCAATATCCTCATTTAAGCCGCGAGTAATAGGAATGGCCAGGGAGCTGTAACAATGCTATAATCATTGTATGCATAATGCTCACGAACGCAGTTGATAATAGAAAGTGATAATGCCAGTGCGATTTGCAATTAACCTGATCCATATTCTTTGACACAGCGATTATCGCAGAAACACCACCTAAAATCATGACAATAATCAATATCACCAATATACTGCAAAATTTGGACCACGTTAACAAGCTATTAACAACTTGTAAACCCCATCTCATCGAGACATAATTTATTTTGTTTGATTTGTGTTTAACGTCCCCGTGAACACTGTATAGGCCATTTTGGAGACGTTGCTTCAAATTTTGTGGGATTTTTACCCGACATTAAGATGAAATGACTTCTCAAGACCTGTCGCTCAATGAAACCAATAAGGTTTATAAGCATGGACCGCTTTGCCTGAGCAGGCTTAGATCTTCCAAGCGGTTTACCAGTACTCATGTGCGGTCGGTTTCAGCTCTGCGTGGAAGCATCATGCAGCCCATCTTTTTCCCCAAGTCGCGATGGGCGGGGGCCGTCATCGAGACATAAAGATAACACAGCCATGTGATATAGAATTTTCTTAACCCATGTGAGATAAAGAAAAAATCACAACATTTCCCCTATATCCTTACCTGCTGCAAGGACAGCAGGCCTTGTCCAACTGTAAGCCAATATCAGTTGGATGCCCCAGTGATGAACGATCCATGTCACCTTTGCCACACCCAACAATCCCCTGCAATCTGTGTTGCAGCAGAAAAAATGCAAAAAAGCTGAATGTTTATTACAATGACAGGACATTTTGGTCGATTGATAAACAATCAACCCAAAGTCAAGCATACAAACGAAATTATAATGCTGATGTCCACTTAACTGTCCATAGCAACAGATAAGGCAAGTATTTTGTGATAATTTAATGATAGTTTTTGTCAATTCTCCCTATGTTGTGGGTATTCATAAGAACCGCCTCGCTGAGGCGGTTCTTATGAATACCCACAACATAGATCTATATGGAGAAATAAGAAAAACTATTCTTCAGTTATCACAATATTCTAGGCTTACATGTATCTGTTGCTTTGCAGTATCACTAACCCATTAAATAGTATTTCTACGACATCACGAAACACGCCTATATAATTTTGAACCCCTTGAACCCCACATTTATATTGTAAAACTGGGGTTTAAAGGGGTAAACCTTATTTTTCTTATTTCTTCTATAAAATATAGATTGTGGGTACTCGTTAGAACCGCCTCAGTGAGGCGGTTCTAGCGAGTACCCAGAATCTATATTCCTCAGTGAGGCTGTTCTAACGAGTACCCAGAATCTATATTTTGAACAGAAATAAGAAAATATTACATTTTTAATCTTATTATTTTTTTTTTTTTTTGTGGTAAAGTTAACAATGTATTTGTATAGGCATGTTTTCGTTATGAAGTGCAGGTAAATGTTGTGACAACAGAGTATTTTGTAAAACATGGACTAGATTAATGTGGTTGGCCACTTGCAATCTGTGTAGACCAAGACCAGGCGCCGCAAAACGCGTCTTTAAATACAGGAAATTTAGAGTTAAACGAAACGGTCTGATTCCCCGTTCAGGATCGTTTTCCCAGTCTTTCTCAGAGACGATCGACCCACCAGTACTGTCAGTGCTTTGATTTTATACTTTGGTATTATGTGTAGTTTTGTTTTGTTTTATTTGAGGTTTAACGTCCCCGTCAACACTGTAAAGGTCATTTTGGAGACGTTGCTTCCAATTATGTGAGACTTTTACCCGACATTGAGATGAAATGACATTGAGATGTCGCCCATTGAAACCAATAGGGTTTATTAGCATAGACGGTCCGCCTCGCACCGCGGTTCCTGGACAGGCTTAGATCCTCTAAGCGGTTTACCAGTACTAGTGTGCGGGCCGGATTCAGCTCTGCGAGTAAGCATCATTCAGCCCGTATATTTCTTCATGCCCCTATGGGCGGGGGCTTTATAATGTGTAGTTCCACTGATAATTGCAGTACAATCAAGTTGGCATTAAACATGACCTACATTCGATGGCATAACGCCTTTATCAGCGAAAACTGGAAAGTCGTGACACTAACTCGACGTGTTATCAATATGACATATAAGTACATCAAATGGTGTAAAAATCTGGGTCGACATGACAAACTGTATCTTTTATGAAAACAATCTCAACTGGACGATGCTTTCTCACCACGCATCATTTCACTTTCTTACTCAAAGACAAACCGCCGCCACACCGGGGCTTGGAGAAATAGATTGGGCTGCTTGTTGCTTCCGCGCAGAGCTGTAACTGACCACACATAAGTACTAGAAAACCACTTAAAAGGTCTAAGCGTTGTGAGTCAGACCGTTAAATGCATATAGCCGTTTGCTTTCATTGGGCGACAGGGTTTGAGAAGTCATTTCAACTCAGTTTCGGGTAACAGTCCCACAAAATTGGAAGCAGCGTCTCAGAAACTACCTAAATAGTGTTGACATGGTCATTAAACCTGATTGCAAACACACAGATACTCAAAGACGAAGAATGTGGACTGTGGCGGTTGGGTGAGGCAAAGGTGATGTGTATCTTGCTTCACTGGGGCGTCCAACGGATATTGCATCACGATAACAAGTCTGTAAAACGAAGACCCCCCTAAACCCTACTTTATATAGAGAAAAGTGGGGTTTACGGGGGTATACATTATCTGCTTTATTTTTGCTCAAAAACATAGATTGTGGGTACTCGTTAGAACCGCCTCATTGAGGCGGTTCTAACGAGCACCAACAGTCTATGTTGAAAGCAGAAATCATTAAGATGTTATCATGTTTACCTAATGTTTATCATTTTCTGACACCATGTTGGACGCCATTATTTCTTACGGACATGTTTTCCTAATTGGCTTACAGTTAGACGAGGCATACTGTCCCTGCAGCAGTTAAGGGTAGTTAGTGAGCGTGTGTGTTCTTCTGTCACTACACTTCCATTCATTTTGTCCCTCACTTTTATCTCCTCTACTGTCTCTACTATCCCTTTTCTCCCTTTCTCTGGGAGTCGACACAAAAGGATCCAGAAGGGTTTACGTGTCGTTAATCCCAAATCAATCAAGCAATCAATCAATCGTTACTTAGTTCCAGGCGGCCATGTCATTATAATCATCACAAGAGACAGACTTGTTATGGACTCCATTTGCCTATCGCAAGAGACAATCTTGAGCATAGGGTTTCCCATTCCACTTCAATGCAGAATTTTTCTGTCTAGTTGCATCTTTGCACCAGAATGATTTTATTAGTTTCTAGCAGATACTTTTATTATCTTTTGAAATGCTTCTGTTTTGTGCTAATAAACTCCATTAACGCCAATATGACACATTGGACATTGCACCTAATAATTCTGGACAAGTCCATTACATATACCAATTGAAGGGTTGTATAGTTTTATTTGTTTGATTTCCCGTCAACACTATTTATATTAGGTCATTTTGGAGACATTGCTTCCAATTTTGTGAGACTTTTGCCCGACATTGAGATGAAATGACATCTCAAACCCTGTCGCCCAATGAACTAATAGAGTTTATATGCACTGGTCCGACTTGCAGGCAGGCTTAGACCTTCTAAGCGGTTTACCAGTACTCATGTGCGGTCGGTATTTTCTTTCATTGTAAATTTTACAAAACGATCTTTATTCTAAGTAACTGCGGCGTCTGATCCAGGTCGTCACAGTTTGTTATTTTAATTAGTTTTGGTTTTATGGACATTTCAATTATGTCGAACCGGCTTACCCCATTACGAAAGCACGCCTACACAAATACAATGTAAATTTTATCGCCGAAAAAATGAAAAATTTATGATGAAAAATTGTGATATTTCTCTTATTTCTGCTCAAAATATAGATTGTGGGTACTCGTTAGAACCGCCTCGATGAGGCGGTTCTAACGAGTTCCCACAATCTATAATTTAGAGCAGAAATGGGAAAAATAAGGTTTACCCCTGCAAACCTCAGTTTTTCTATATAAAAGAGGGGTTCGAGGGGGTCAGAATCATACAGGGGTGTTTTCGTGATGCGGAGACATCCGTTGCGTCTCACATGTGACCAGGTCTTCACAGTTTTCCAGGTCATATCAAAGATAAGTTGCGCATGTTTGATGACGACATAACATCATCGGTTTCGAATCGCGTTTTTTATTCCATCGTAAGCTATGGTTGACTTGGAGATTGATGGTCCAGTAAACAGTATTCAGGTCATACCGAACCGGTTAGTTTACCTAACCGCACTTTTCCCCGAAAGGCATGAGTGATTAACCAGTACTATGCATATTCTCTCGCCAGAAACCGAAAGCTGCCATTCTTGAATGGGCAGAAGTGAGCAAATGACCGTAGAAAAGATTTCATTAATTTATCAATCTCCAGGGAAGACTGTTGTCGACCCGGCGGGATGGAACCTGCGACCTCCAGATCACCAGTCAGTTGCGCATCCGACAAAGCATCCGGCTCAAACAAGGAAGCCGGCTCAAGTTTGTCATTCAGAAAAGTGTCGGGTTGCCGATTTGTTTCACGCTGACGGAGTTATGTCCCTCTTTGACATACTTAACCCATATAAGCATAGTGTCATATAAAAGAGACACTACCAAACAGAGTAGAACCGGTTCTGTCGCCGCATTAATCCGAGTCTATACAGTTTGCTGAAAGTACAAGAATTTCTGTAAACTTTACAATAAATGATATCATGCTAACAGGTCCGTGTGATGAACACCCCTCTAAACCCCACTTTATTTATAGATAATTGAGGTTTACAGTCGGTATTATTTTTATTATTTCTGCTAGAAGACCGTTGTGGGTACTCGTTAGAACCGCCTCAATTAGGCGGTTCTAACCCGCCTCAATTAGTCGGTTCTTACGAGCGCCTACGACCTACGTTTGGAGTAAATATAAGAAAAATAACACAAATTTCACCAGAAATATTACCGTTTTGGAAAAATGAAAGCGTGCACTATTTCCATCACGCAAATATATATTGCCTATATAATTTTAACCCCTTAAATAAAAAATCAAAAATGAGTTCCTTTAAGAGCAATGAAAACATTCATATGAAAGAAAATGGGTCATACTACGTAGTTTCGGCTAATAAAGCTTCATCAGTGACCCTGTAATGATCCGGCAAAGAAAGCCAGAGGAAACATACTGCAATTTTGTGAATTTCGAATAGGCAGTCGAATCAAAGACTGATATAAATCAAAATGGGGTCCAAATAATTAAAAACCTGTTTAGAATATGAGTCTAAACCAATAATTTATTTCTGATTTCTCAGAATATTCACGCTGATCTCAAAGGACCAAAAGTAAAATATAAACTGCACTATGGTTGATGTACGGGGAGACGTTTTACCGCCGCCACACGGCACAACACCAGCTGCACCAACACCAACCCCACTTTTATATAGTAAAACTGTGGTTTACAGGGGTAAACCAAATTTTTCTTATTTCTGTTCTAAAATATATATTGTGGGTACTTGTTAGAACCGCCTCTCAGAGGCGGTTCAAACGAGTACCCACATTCTTTGTTTTGAGTAGAAATATGTAAAATATCGGGATTTTTATCGGAAACTTTTCATTTTTTCGTGATAAAATTTTACAAATATATTTGAAAAGGAGTGTCTTCGTAATGACACATCCTGTCACACGGATTTGTTATGGTAATTGGCACAGGTCTCATCAGGATCCACACGGTTTACCATCCTTTTAGACGATTTTGACTTACCTTTTTGAAAAAATGGACACGTCCGAATTGTCCACCTCAGAAACACGGGTGTGAAGGAGTTAAATTGTGGAAGATGCTATGTCTCACGTAGAGGGGTTAAAGAAGCACTTACCATAGCAGCAGTTCTCAGTACGCCGGATATTGTCTGTCCCAGAACATAAATTATGCTCTTTTTCAATCTATTCTTAGTATTCTTGTTGAGGAAATTAACACGCTTCAGCTGTTCAACATGTCCACGGACATAAATGGATTTGTCAAGCAAAAATACGTTATCTCGGTGGCTTATGACCGATCGGTGCTTTCTTTGCGTTTGGCTTTTCCTTTGTTTCGATCATGACCCAAATTTGCCTCCATATATCCACGCCTTACCTGTTTTATGAATAACAGTAAAATTCTGGACTGTTCAAAAGTGGTCTTAAGACCGCTTTTGAACAGAGTGGTCTTTTACTAGTCCAAGACACTGGGTGTTGAAAACGCAAAAAAGGAAAAACTGAAACTTTTAAGGGGAATGGGGACACCTGGGAGCTTTTTCTGCCATTTTTCAAAGGGAGACAACTTTCGGGACGTCCTTTTCGCCTTTCTACAAGCCCTGTCAAACGGAAAAGGGGTTTGCTCTTAAAGAAAAGAATTTGCTCCTCAGGAGCAAATTCTTTCCTTTAAGAATTGACTCCTATTGACATCTTTCAGTGTAGGAGTTGCCTCTCCTGAAGGTGCTCCCATTCCCCTTAAATATGTTTTAAATATCAGATTCATATGAAAGTCTTCAACACACGACCGCTGGTTTATGAGGCGAGTAGCTTAACCGCTACGACACGGAGGCCTGAGGTAATGGCCAAATGTGACCGACTCAGTAGGTAGGTAGGTAGGCAGGGTGGGTAGGTAGGTAGGTAGAGGTAGGTAAGGTAGGGTAAGGTAAGGTAGGATAGGGTAGGGTAGGTAGGTAGGGGTAGGGTAGGCCTTCCTCACAAACTAAGCTATCATCATGTTCGTACATGGTTTTGAATCTGAAAATGGTAAAAACTGTTGATGGAACAATACATGTAAATACTATGACAGTGTATGCGTACTGCAGAGATATGTACGGGAGGCGCACATAATCTTAAAGTCCAAAGGATTTGAACTTTGGCTTTGAGATAGCAAGAGTTTGAGATAAAAGGGAGCTAAAATGGAAGAAACCAATAATATCAAACTGAACTGCATGTAACACTCTCAGATACTTTGTTAGACATTATCAGTAGTTTGAGATACCCAGTTTTAGAGAAAAAGATGATCTCGTGTAACTTCTTTTTGATAGGCATCGACCGGGATCCAGTTGTCCAAAGCATGGTTAGCTTAACGAGCCCGCTAGTGGTCAAATTGTTAACTGTTCTAGCAAGTATATATAGTATCACGTAGAGTGGTATTTTTGCTGAACAAAATGAGAGCAGCTTTTGCGAAAGCTGCTCACATTTTTTTCTGCAAAAATATTAATAGATTTGCCACGTAAAATGATCGAAGATTTAACGATTTGTTACCTAACGATGTCGTTAGTTTTGAACAACTGGCCCCGGAATGTTTGTGAAAACCTTTAATTTTGTAATCAATTCAGTTTATTGTATTCCATACGTTGCAGTCAACCACAAATGTATTAACGCCTGATGCACAATCTGAGTAGGTTCCATAATGAGAGGCAATATTAAAAGATATTCCTACTGTAATATAATGTTATTAATCAAGTAATTTCGTATTATCTGGGTCTAAGGTCTGCTGCATTGGCCCGAGGCCGAAGGCCGTGGGCTAATGCAGCTGATCGAGGACCTGTAACTGGGTCAATACGAAATTACTTGATTAATGACAATTTTATTAATTGATACAATTAAAATAACATGATTATTGATTTTTTGACCTCACTGGACCTCAGTTAATATCGGTTGACCTGATATTAATACGGATGGCCTCCGACAAATACAGGATAGTCAATTAATAATATCCCGTACAAAAAAAAAAAAAAAAAACTAAAGGAAAGGCGGAGAAGTGTTTAGGTAGTGGGGTTCGGTGGAGGTAAAAGTAGACAAGGCAATTTAACCCAAGTTTGTTGTTTTATTTTAAGCCTAATGAAAAAATCTTAGTTTATTACATTCGACGTTATCACATCAACGCCAAATGTCATAATGCCTATATTTATTACATTCGACGTTATCACATCAACGCCAAATGTCATAATGCCTATATTTATTACATTCGACGTTATCACATCAACGCCAAATGTCATAATGCCTATATTTATTACATTCGACGTTATCACACCAAAGCCAAATGTCATAATGCCGATATTAATTACATTCGACGTTATCACATCAACGCCAAATGTCATAATGACTATGTTTATTACATTCGACGTTATCTTGTCTTGCTGGATATTGAAATTAGCCACACCCATTTCTGACTATCAGCCAATCAGATTACAGGATATAGTATTTTTGTTCAAATTCACAAACTGAATGAGATCTCAGAAGCCATCTGATCCCTGATTAGTTCAGAAGCCATGTGATCTGGATCTTCACTGTTTATAAAGATAAGCGTAGTCGTGAACATCAGGATAAGGGTTAATGGGCTCTGGAAATACGCTATACTGTGTATATGAAGGTATTATTAGGTTTCATGGGGTATCATTAAGTTTTATCTACAGTTTTGTAGATTGTTGGTATTCGTAAGAGGCGTCAAACGGACAGCAACATTATATGTTGTCTACATAGTTTAAAGCAGAATACTCTAATACCTCATATAAAATATCATTTGTAACGCCATATTAAAAGCAGAATATTGCAGTATTTCATATAAAATATCATTCCTAACGCCTTATTAAAAGCAGAATATTGCAGTATTTCATATAAAATATCATTTCTAACGCCTTATTCGGTAAAAGTAGGTTTCTATATATAATGTCGAAGCGCGATTTTATCTTCAGCTGTCACCTAAATAGACAAATCATAAACGTCTCGCTGAGCGTGATATTTTCACTGAATCTGTGTCACTTTTAATGATTCCTAAAGGAGCAATAAAACGGATATTTCTAGCTGAAACTCGAATAAGTGCTTTTCGGATGGAGCTTCTCTCCTCTGAATTATGCGTATCGACTTCAATCTTATCCCATGACCCAATAAAGAAAGAAAACAAAAAAGTTGCAGGCAGGAATCTTAGTAACCCCCGTTACAAAAACACGCCTATATCAGTGCATTATAAACTTAACCGCCGAATAAACGAAAATTTTAATATGAAAAATTGTGATATTTTTTTCTTATTTCTGCTCCAAATATAGACTGTGGGTACTCGTTAGAACCGCCTCATCGAGGCGGTTCTAACGAGTACCCACAATCTATATTTTAGAGCAGAAATAAGATAAAATATAGTTTACCCCCTGTAAACTCCAGTTTTACTATATAAAAGTGGGGCTCAGTGAGGTCAGAATCATATAGGCGTGTTTTCGTGATGCAAAGCAAATGGCAATGATTGTGGCTATACTTCATGTCTCATAGTATTGCTTTAAAAAGTAGCCCGCAAAATTAATTCCACCTTATATACCAATTGATATACCAATTGCGTCTCATTACGCAAACACGCCTATACAAATACATTACCACCTTTATCGCCAAAAAAAAAAAAAAAAAGGAAAAATTTAAGAGGAAAAATTGTGATATTTTTCTAATTTCTGCTCAAAATATAGACTGTGGGTACTCGTTAGAACCGCCTCATCGAGGCGGTTCTAACGAGTACCCACAATCTATATTTTAGAGCAGAAATAAGATAAAATATAGTTAACCCCCTGTAAACCCCAGTTTTACTATATAAGAGTGGGGCTTAATGAGGTCAGAATCATATAGGCGTGTTTTCGTGATACAAAGCAATTGACAATGATTGTGGCTATACTTAATGTAAAAAGTAGCAGCCTGCAAAATTAATTCCACCTTATATTCCAACTGATATACCCACTGTCCCGTATCTTTTGTTCAACCATTTAAGTTTGTTGGCGCTGTGAAACGGGTGCCAGCAACCCGTGTTTGTAGCAGACGAAAAAGAGGTTGTATGTACTCGGAGATGTTACACTGATGAGTTAGGAATCCTTCGTGGGGACTAAACAAAATAAGTCTATACCGCGACCGAGGTAAGGGCGAGGGTTGTGGCCATGTAAAATCGATTTAAGCCCCCAGTGGAATTCTTTCCACTGACCGTTCCAAGGCGGTTCTTCTGTGGCGGTTTATTTATGCTGTTGTTTGTTACTTACTGTGTGTATCACTTGTGTCTATTTACTTTGGATGGCCATTTGGCCATTTTGTGGGAAAGTAACTGTCCTTATGGCCTTCCTTTGTTTAGGTTTCCATTATGGTCTGGTCGCTTCATGTTTGTGTTTCTTTCCCTTTGGCGTCTTTGATGGGTGGAGTAAGTTAATTTTATTGATTCCTGATCTTTGTTTTACTTCTACTTTTCATCAGAAAAGGGTCATTTTCAGAAAACAGGAAACATACTATCGTAGCTTACGTGTATACTCTTATTGGCCTAACGCGCCTCCGTACACGTAGCCCAGTGGGTTAGACCGCTGACTCTTAATCATTAGGTCCCTCACCACTGTGGTTCGATCCTGGCTCGAGTCATGTGTGACACGTAAAGTTCTGCAAAAGAAGGTCAGGTGTTTTTCTCCTGGTACGCCGGTTTTCGCCAACCTCTGATTAACGATCTGCTCAATATATGTGAAATAATCTTCAAAGGTAACATCAATGAGGCGGTTCTAACGAGCACTTTGAAAAATACATCACGAAAACCCGCCTATTTAATTTTGACCCCCTGAGACCCCACTTTTATATAGTAAAACTGGGGTTTACAGGGGTATAAAATATTTGTATTATTTCTGCTTAAAAACATAGAATGTAGGTACTCGTTAGAACCGCCTCGATGAGGCGGTTCTAACGTGTACCCACAATCTATGTTTTCAGCAGAAATAAGAAAAATATCAATCGAGGCGGTTCTTACGAGTACCCACATGCTATGTTTTTTAAGCAGAAATAAGAAAAATATCATAATTTTTATCAGAAAAATATCATTTTTATTACAATGTATTAGTATAGGCGTGTTTTCGTAATGATCACAAATTTTCATTTTTGAAGAACTGAAAGATGCTATCGTAATGCATTCTGACCAGGGGCAACACAGCCGCAGCAAGCGTTTCGACATTTTCCGCATCACGAAAACACGCCTACATAATTTTGACCCCTTGAACCCCACTTTTGTTTAGTAAAACTGGGGTTTTTAGGGGCGAACCATATTTTTCTTATTTCTGCTCTAAAATATTATGAGCAGAAATAAGAAAACTAACACCATTTTTTCATCTTAAAAATTTCGTTTTTACGGTGGTAAAGTTTACAATGTATTTGTATAGGCGTGTTTTCGTAATAAGATCAGGCTGGGCTACACAGCCGCAGCAAGCGTTTCGACATTTTTCACTCATCTCATGTCCAGTTAAATTTAGTGAAAGTCCCGCATAAATTTTGCCAAAAGATAAAGAAAACCCTAAAGGAATTCTGCCTTTCGGCTTATTACTTGACAAACGTATAGTATTGGTTGCGTTTCTTAAACTCTGGGAGACATTACGCAAACACGCCTATACAAATACATTACCACCTTAGCGCCGAAAAATGAAATCGAGGCGGCTCTAACGAGTGCCCACAATCTATATTTTAGAGCAGAAATAAGGAAAATAAGGTTTTACCCCTGTAAACCCCAGTTTTACTATATAAAAGTGGGGTTCAAGGGGGTCAAAATTATATTGGTGTGTTTTCGTGATGTTAAACTCTAAGAGAAATTGGATTTCTGAGGCAAAAAGTAGGCTAATTCTATAATGCTGCCTTGATCTGAGATCAGGGAAACAAGGCCATTCAGATGTGTAGAGCAGTGAGATTCAGTTCAACCTTTATGTGGTGGAGTGTTGTATTTGTTTGTTTAATTTGGCGTTTAACGTCCTTAGGTTTTGTTTGTTTGAATTGAGGTTTAACGTCCCCGTCAACACTGTAAAGGTCATTTTGGAGACGTTGCTTCCAATTTTGTGGGACTTTTACCCAACATTGAGATGAAATGACATCTCAAGCCCTGTCGCCCAATGAAACCAATAGGGTTTATTAGCATGGACGGTCCGCTTCGCACCGCGGTTCCTGGACAGGCTTAGATCCTCTAAGCGGTTTACCAGTACTAGCGTGCGGGCCGGATTCAGCTCTGCGTGGAAGCATCCTGTAGCCCATATATTTCTTCAAGCCCCTATGGGCGGGGGTCGTATTTGTTTGTTTGATTTGGCGTTTAACGTCCTTATGTTATTTATGAAACGTTGCTTCCAATTTTGTGGGACTTTTACCCGACATTGAGATGCAACGACTCCAAATAACCTAAATAGTGTTGACGGGAACGTTAAACATCAATTCAAACAATTCTACCAAATACATCAATGGAAAAATGCCATTTAAGACCAAATGCGTTAACCCTTCTCCTGCTGAATATTCAGTTTAGCCACACCCATTTCTGACTCTGAACCAATCGGATTACTTGTTCTAATTAATTCCTACAAATTCATAAACTAAATATCAAACTGTGTAGATCCTGATCAGATGGCTTCTTCAGAAGTCATCTGATCTGGATCTACACTGTTTGCAAAAGTAGGGGTTGTCGTGCTCAGCGGGATAAGGGTTGAGCTTGCGACCCTGAACTTTTTTTATTTAATTAAAATCACTGTTTTTAGCTTTCAGCATCTGTGTAGTAGTGATCGATAATACATTGGAGATAAAAGCATCACGTATAATTAATAAACTAGTTTAATCCTCGAGGCAGACTCTGCTGTAACCAGAAAAGCATGAATTATTTTAATGGAAGCTGTATGGGGACGTGTCACCTCGGTTTGCTAACCAGGCTACCAGGATTAAAAAACACACAAAAACAAGCCATCAGTTTTCACGTCGATTAGTTTCGCATAACGAGAGCACGCCCATATAATTTTGACCCATCCCCCCACCCACCCGTCTCCCTTTTAAACTTCACTTGTGTATAGTTAAACTGGGGTTTTCAGGGATACACATTCATTCATCCACTAATTATTACGAAAACGTGCCCATTCAAATATATTGAAAATGTTACCTCTAAAAATTAAATCTTTCAGATAAAATGCTCTGATGTTTTTCATATTTCTGCACAAAACATAGATTGTGGGAACTCTAGGCGGTTCTAACAAGCGGGTCTAAGGAGTACCCAGAATTAATCTTTATGAGCAGAAATACGACCAGTACTCGATGCGTTCATGGAAGTAAGAGCTACATTGTTTTCTATAGGTCTAGGCTTTCCACTGGAAATGTAAATACTCGTATTTAAAAGAATAAACTTATTTTTTTTTCTGCTGGTGATGTAAGTATGAACGACAGCGGGTCGCTAGCAATGTTTACATGAGCCCCTTCGGGGGTTGTGGGGGTGGGGGGGGGGTCATTCACTTTGCAGGCGACCCACTGCGCTCATACTTTCACGAACAGCAGAAAAATAAAAATCATTTCTTAAATATCGCTTTTGGTCGGTTCACAACGTTTGTCGCTTTGTGCAAGTAGTATAGTGCGAACAATTTGACCTGAGACTGACCTTTATGCAAGGAATAAATTAGTCAATGCTATCGCCTAATACGTCGGCCTTCGTAAACTTCTCGTGAATTTTCGGCATCACGTGAATGGCGGCCCATTTACTGACCTCTATGTATTGTATAACATCATCGCCATCTTCGGAAAACGACGAAGATATGTATATGCATTCAGTCGGTAGTGAAATTATGTTAATAGAGTTCACCAGTCTCAGGTCAATTTGCTCGAACTATACAAGAGAACTAATAACAATAATAATAATAATTGCACTTGGGCCTGGTTTGGGGATTATCTAGTGTGACTATAGTTGCTGTTACTTTAATTAGACCTCACTCCACTGTAATAGAAACAACCAATCAGTATTACTTGTTCCAATGTTCTGCTGTCCTTCCGGAAAAATGGGGACAAGCTGACCATGGCCTTATAGTTCGAACAAATTGACCTGAGACTAGTGAACTCTATTAACATAATTTCACACCCGACTGAATGCATATACATATCTTCGTCGTGTTCCGAAGATGGCGATATTGTTATACAATACATAGAGGTCGGATTCACGTGATGTCGAAAATTCACGAGAAAGTTACGAAAGCCGACATATTAGGCGATAGCATTGATTAATTTACAAGACCCCGCCAATAGAGGCTTAAAAAATATATGGGCTGCATGATTCCTCCACGCAGAGCTGAATCTGGCGCGCACACTAGCACTGGTAAACCGCTTAGAGGATCGAAGCCTGTCCAGGAACCGCGGTGCGAGGCGGACCGTCCATGCTAATAAACCCTATTAGTTTCATTGGGCGACAGGGCTTGAGATGTCATTTCATCTCAATGTCGGGTAAAAGTCCCACAAAATTGGAAGCAACGTCTCCAAAATGACCTTTACAGTGTTGACGGGGACGTTAAACCTCAAATCAAACAAACAAACATTGACTAATTTATTTCTTGCATAAATGTCAGTCTCATGTCAAATTATTCGCACTATACCATCCTATCATTCTAGTAAGGCTATCGTTAACTTGTTTCCAGTTTACCGAAAGACAGCAGAACACAGAAACCAGTAATTATGCTGCACTGGCAGTGCTCGTCTGTTTCCTTTACAGGGGCATTGAGGTCTAATAAGGTTTCGTTTTGTTTGATTTGAGGTTTAACGTCCCCGTCAACACTGAAAAGGTCATTTTGGAGACGTTGCTTCCAATTTTGTGGGACTTTTACCAGACATTGAGATGAAATGACATCTCAAGCCCTGTCGCCCAATGAAACCAATAGGGTTTATTAGCAAGGACGGTCCGACTCGCAACTCGGTTCCTGGACAGGCTTAGATCCTCTAAGCGGTTTACCAGTACTAGTGTGCGGGCCGGATTCAGCTCTGCGTGGAAGCATCATGCAGCCCATATATTTCTTCAAGCCCCGATGGGCGGGGGCAAGTCTTATAAGGTAACTGCACCAAAAGTCAGATTAGT
The DNA here is from genome assembly GCA_963580285.1 of Lucinisca nassula. Lineage (NCBI taxonomy): Eukaryota > Metazoa > Mollusca > Bivalvia > Lucinida > Lucinidae > Lucinisca > Lucinisca nassula. The sequence continues at coordinate 72,424,083 of OY757011.1, read as the reverse complement.
CAAACTAAATAACGCCCAAACTAGCCCCAAAATTGGTGACTCACACCCGTAAAACTTAACTGGAGAGCGTAATACCAACGATTCTCCTCCCAAATCAACGATTTTCAATAAGTCATCTGCCATCTCAAAAAGACTGCCGTGCACGCATTTCGGCTAATGCTATTCAGGTTAGAGTCGGCCCGGATTTTGGGACAGTCTTTCAAAATCAAATCAGGTCAGCTGAAAACTTTCCTTAATTTACACCACGTGACATAGTGCAATCTTCATATCTCCAAAATGACTACTTTTCTGATGAAAATTTGGGATATTTATCTTATTTACACTCCAAACATAGGTTGTGTGTGCTCGTTAGAACCGCCTCAATGAGGCGGTTCCAACGAGTACCCACAACCTATGTCTTGGACCAGAAATTAGAAAAATAATGTGTACCGCCGTAAATCCCAGTTTTCTCTATACAAACTGGGTTTAGGGGAGAGTTCACTTCATGGACTTGATCACGTGATGAGAGGCTGTTGCATGCTTTGTTGTCTGTTTTAATTTTCCTTTGTGATTCTTTTAATTTTATTTAAGTGCTATGTTATCCTGTCTATTTCCTTTGCTATTAGTCTTTTCAATCAATGCCCTGTTTTAGAACTTTTTGGACACGTTAATTTCAGATATCTCATCCCCGCCCCCTACCCCTCATACGAAATAGAAGTAGGGGCAATGATCAGGAATCGATTCAATCAATCCACAGCTCTCATCAGAGACACCAACGGGAAAGAAAAACATACCCTAATGGAAACATCGATAGCGGAAAACCAAAAGGACTGTTACTTTCCCACAAAATGGCAAATAGGCTATTCAAAATAAAATAGTATAAGCGACACAAACACACAAAGACAAATCATAACAAAATAAACCGCGACAGAAGAACCGCCTTCGAACGTTCAGCGTTTCCATTCAGTTCTTTACCGATTTCGTATAGCAAGTGACTCTTTTGTTGGAGATACTCTCCTTAAAGAGTTTTATTTGTTTGTAGCCCTCGCTCCTAGCTTCTTTCCTTTCCCATGTAGCAAAGGTTGTAACGAGATATGATTTATTTTCATATGTACATACTGTGATAGCGGCGGCTACATCTTATACATAGGCGGTTGGTGTTGTGAGATTATGCATTGCATGAGATGGAATCTTCCTTTTTATGAGAAACTTACATATTTTTCTCATTCTGTCTATTTTTTGTTTCTTATATGCATGCCTAATCTTCATGTTGCGGTTGTGGATGTGATCTTAACTGCAATGCTGTGATATAGATGTATATTTCATATACGTTTAATATGGTGATCAGGTGTTTCTTAAATTTCGTAAAAACTTGTGATATTTTACCTTTGTTTGTCGAAATAAAAGCCCTATAAGATAAATTTTCTATGTCTATGCTTATAGAGGTCCTTCATATTTTACATTCCCCTTCTAAGATAGTTCATGAAAGTTATATCACAAATTTGTAAACCAGTAGATCTAAATATCGCCTACGAAGTCGGATTTCGTCTGTCTTTTAACGCAAATAATTATCAACCAGAAACAGAAAACCAATGCTCACTGAATTAATGAGAGACTTATACCATATTCCAGAACTCGGGAATGTAAACAGAGTAATTTCATCAGTTCCCAGGAGGATTTTATCATGCTATATCCGTTTTCACAGTCTGGTGATAGATTATTCTGACAGTTAACTTTGTACTAAATCAGCATAGTAATTCCAGAACGGCCACAGACTGACTGAGAGTGGAAATAATCCTTTAGGAACCTTTACAAACCAAAATAAAACATGGAGGTCTCAGTTTCATTGAGGATCTTCAAAAGCAGTGCTGGAATCTGCAGAAAATAAATAAATAAAGGATGTTACATGAGTGTTCATTTATTAATAATAATATTTCCAGTGTAAAACCTAATGTAAGCTTATAGAAAACAATGCAGTTCATACTTCCATGGACACATTGAGTCACTAGATTTCAGATACGATCTGATTGGGCGTTGGCGACGTTAACGCTGTTCCGCTCTTTGTAGACAAACAGCGTGTAAATGATCTCAGCTTTAAAAAGTTGTCCTGCAAGCATTTTTTCGCCCAGTGATGAGGAGCAAAGAATGCAAATATAAGAAAGAAACTTATTTTTTATCCCCCGACCGAATAGGTTCGGGGGATATAGCGATCAGCCTGGCACCCGTCCGTCTGTCCGTCCGTAGACGCAACCTTGTGATGGCCATAACTCCTATACCCTTTGAGATTCATTGATGGTTTTTAGCACAATTGTTCACAAGGCCGAGACGGCGTGTCATGCGCAAGAACCAGTACTCTGGATGCCATACTTTTTAGTTATCTCCCCTTTTAATAAAATAGAATGACTACTTTGTGATGGCCATAACTCCAATACCCTTTGAGATATAGTGATGGTACCTGGCACAGTTGTTCACAAGGCTGAGACGGCATGTCATGCACAAGAACCACAATTCTGGTTGCCATGGCTTTGGAGTTATCTCCCCTTCCAATGAAATAGAGTGACAACCTTGTGATGACCATGACGCCTATACCCTTTGAAATTCATTGATGGTTCTTTGCACAATTGTTCACAAGGCTGAGACGGCGTGTCATGCGCAAGAACCAGAACTCTGGATGCCATACTTTTTTTAGTTATCTCCTCTTTTAATAAAATAGAATGACTACTTTGTGATGGCCATAACTCCAATACCCTTTGAGATATATTGATGGTACCTGGCACAGTTGTTCAGAAGGCTGAGACGGCGTGTCATGCACAAGAACCACAGCATTGGTTGCCATGGTTGTGGAGTTATCTCCCCTTCCAATAAAATAGAGTGACAACCTTGTGTTGGCCATAATTCTAATACCCTTTAAGATATATTGATGATACCTGGCACAGTTGTTCACAAAGGCCGAGACGGTGTGTCGTGCACAAGAACCACAACTCTGGGTGCCATGGTTTTTTAGTTATCTCCCCTTCCAATAATATAGAATCACTACCTTGTGATGGCCACATCTCCAACACTCTTTGAGATATATTGATGATACTTGGTACAGTTGTACATGAGGTTAAGCAGGTGTGCACATGCAAGAACCACTACTCTGGGTGCCCTGGTTTTTTTAATTATCTCCCCTGACAATATAACCTTGTGATGGCCATAACTCCAATACCCTTTGAGATATATTGATGGTACTTGGCACAATTGTATACAACGTTGAGACGGCGCTTCATGCCTAAGAACCACAACTCTGGGCGCTATGATATTTTAGTTGTCTCCCCTTCCAATATAACAGTATGACAACCTTGTGATCATCGTACCTCCAATACGCTTTGAGACATATTGGTGGTACTTGATGAGATGTACATGAGGTTAAGCAGGTTTGTTATGCTCAAGAATTACAACTCTGGGTGCTCTGCTTTTTTAGTTATCTCCCCTGGCAATATAACCTTGTTATGGCCATAACTCCAACGCCCTTTGAGGTATATTGAAGGAACTTGGCACAATTGTATACAAGGTACAGAAGGGATGTCATGTGCAAGAACCACAACTGTTGGTGCTGTGGTATTTGAGTTATCTACCCTTCCAATATAGCAGTGTGACCAGCTTGTGATCACCATATCTCCAATACCTTTTGAGACATATTGTTGGTACTTTGTACAGATATACATGAGCTTAAGCAGGCATGTTATACGCAAGAACCACATTTCTGAGTGCCCTGGTTTTTTAGTTATCTCCCCTGACAGTATAATCTTGTGATGGTTATAACTGCAATACTTTTGTGATATATTGCTGGTTCAATTTTGGTGCATTTTCTATTGGTGAACAATCTTCTGAAGGCCGTATTGGCTTTTGGTCGAGGGATTTGCCATCTCTTCCGATGGCTATTTTTTCTGTTATTCATGAAAAATAGAAGTAAATGCAATGATCAGGAATCAATACAATTAACCCAATGCTCCGATTAGAAACACCGAAGGGAAGGAAACACAAATATGAAATAACTAGACCCTAATGGAAATGTCATTAACGGAAAGCCAAAATGACAGTTTCTTTCCCACAAAATGGCCTATTGGCTATCCAAAACAAAAAGTTATGTGTCGTATTAGCGATACACACACTCAAAGACATACCAGACAGACAGACAGACAAAACTTTATTCTCTCAAGACATATAACATGACATATGAGGGAAATATACATTACTACATGATAGCGAAGGTGCATTAAGTTTTAGTAGTTAGCAGTTATGAGGACCAAGCATATTTATACAAAATTAGACAGTGTGTCTTTACGGGGGAGAACATGTATTTTCTCTTTATGTGGCACGATTTCAAATTTCCTTCCATGTCTACAGAATCATCTAAAGGTTTACTATAGCTTCAGTGAAAAAAAAAACAAAAGTACTGAGCAAAATGGGAGCGGCTAATACCATATCAAAAAACAACCGAGACAGAAGAACCGCCTTGGAACGGTCAGTGAAGTATGAAATGACAGCAAGGTGACCCGCTACCAGATTAGCTAATATTGTGAAGCTCTTGTGAACAAGATGGCCGCCAGAACTTCCATTAGCTATGTGACATTTTGAAATCAGGTGAGCTATTCAGGGCCATCTTGGCCCTCTTGTTTAAAGACGTATCTTCAGTTTTAAAGAAGATCGAAAAGGTAACCATACATTGTCCTCATTTCACCACCTGACGTGGCACAAAAACTAACCCTCAGTGATCCGATCCATCACAATTTGATCGAATTTCTATAGCCCATCAGGAAAATACGAACTGTCCGTCCTTCTGAAATTGATTTGCGCTTCCAAACAATGGCCTATACCCAGGTCCGTAATCAGAGGAAAGGTGAGACAAATCAATACCAAAATATTATTAAAGAAGTTCAGGACCCCCCTCCAATCCCACTTTTATATAGTAAAACTGGGGTTGACAGGAATAAACCTTATTTGTCTTATTGCTGCTCCAAAATATAGATTGGAGGTACTCGTTAGAACCATCTCGATGAGGCGGTTCTAACAAGTACCCACAATCTATATTTTGAGCAGAAATAAGAAAAATATCACACGTTTTGATCTTAAAATGTTCGTTTTTTTGACAGTAAAGTTTACAATGTATTTGTATAGGTGTGTTTTCGTAATGCAAAAAGCTGTTCGAGCCATAGAAATTCCACTGTATATATTTATTTGCTTTGAATCTTTATCCATCATGGCAACACACCTCCCCTTAAACTCAAGTTTGAAAAATGGCGGAAAATCTGCCAGGTGGTCCCACTTCCCTTAAGTGGTGGTATTAGGTTGTTGTTTTTGGGTTGGGCACACTACACGGTCTTGTTTATTGGATATGATGCTTGGAGTCTTTTGTGCTAGAAAATAGAAAAAAAAATACAAAAAAAAAATCTTAGAGTCATTGGCTTACTTCGTAAATTGGTCTGCGCTGCCAAACTATGGCTTAACAAACTGCACCTACACCTAAGAGACAATGGCTATTTGAACTGTCTGTCCTTCTGAAATTGATTTGCGCTACTAAACAATGGCCTATATCCAGGTCCGTAATTAGTGGAAAGGTGAAACAGATCAATACCAAAATATTATTAAAGAAGTTCAGGAAGAACAAGAACAACATGAAACCACCCAGCAGGCACATGACGTAATTGTGATGTCACATCAAAGTCGGTACAACGTCACGATGTTTATGAAACGTCAAATCAACGTCGGTGCAACGTCATGACGTTGCACCGACGTTGATTTGACATTGCCCTAGCGATGTGTGCCTGCTGGGCATTGCCTTAGACAGGTCAACAGCTAAAAACAGAGACAGATATTTTCTAAACCATTAATAATACAATGTACAATCACTGTCAAAATCGTTTGTTCGCGCTAGGCAAAGTTTAAGAATTCCCGCTGCAATTCCAGTTGCATAAGCCAAAGTACGCAATCGCTCAACGTCAGTTTTATCCTATTTTTCTGCGCAATTCTAATATTCAGTTCGCTATTATTTGGATTGATAAAGTTTGTAATTCCTATCGCAGATGAAAACTCAATATAAGATTTCCGGGAAATGCTGAATTTACGCTTCATGGATACTAATAATAAGAATTTTAAATTCTTGTTCACAAATTAAATTTCATTAACTTAGGGGAGGGATAACTGTATCGAAAATTGTCATTTGAGGAAGTAAATCGGAGGTATTACGGTCGGAAATTTCCTTTTACGGCGACGCGTCAGCGGAGCCGTAAAACGTATTTTGCGACCGTAACACCGATTCCGTTTTACGGCCACTGAGCAAAATTTCGGATCGTAAAACCGCCGATTACCTCCCCAAATGACTGTTTTCGAAACAGGTATACCCTTAATATATCTGGTACATTTTCCTCCAAAGAATGCAATTTTTAGGTCTTCCACCTCGCTTCCTTGCAAGATAGACCCCTTTGAAAAAGGGACTTCCTCATAAAAGAATAGGACCAATCATTGTTTACAGAGAAAGCCCAACCCGAAGGTACAGAGGTCACGTGAGATACGAACGATTTCCGGCCCCACTGACTAACAATGATCGATTCTTTTCCTCACATACTTAAATGTACAACTGAACATGACGATTTGATTGCAGCCATTTTTCTTCAGGGAAGCTCGTGAAGAAAACATCTTAACAAAGTCGAGACATTGCAGAAGTAATATTATTGCTTTTTAATTAACACACACACACACAAACACACCACACACACACACAGACACACTAGAGGTTTCAACCCAGAAATAACGAAGTTAAGAGACTTTTGAACTACTGAGCTTACGCCGTAAATGTAGAAAGCCGATGCTACCCGATAATTTGAAATGTCATGACGTCTGATGTTGCGTGTGAGCTGTCCCGAATGGGTGACCATTTGGGGGCAGATTTCTGTCCCGTATGGGCGCCATTGTGGGACCGTCGCCACTAGGATGTCCTGGTCTTATAGGCATTGGTATGTAAGAATATATGAATCTTATATGGGGTTAGTTTAAACAATATTTTATTAACTTCTTTTCAATTACAGATATATAACAAGAATGTGACATATTAGAAAGATCAAGAGGATTTGGTAACAAGCAAGGTCGCTTATACTTATCATATGGGGTTCTGTTGTAGATGGGCGTTTCCAACCCGAGGGATGCCCGTGCAGAGCGGTACCGAGGCTATGCCGAGGTTCCGATCAGCACAGTAATCCCGAGGGTTGGAAACGTCCATCTACAACAGAATCCCATACTGAATTCTTTTTCTTGCACAACACCACTAGAAAGTTTCATTTTACTTTATTTAACGTTTTATTTTACGTGCATTATACTTGTGTCAATAGCCATGGTAAGAAAACCAGGATTAGAACAGATTTACTATCCCAGGCTAAAACCACAGATTTCCTTGTCTGGTTTGGAAGAAAAATTCTTTTTTTTTATGAGTAGACACCTACTGACAGGTGACACAAACATTTCCCACCTACCCTTCGTCTCCTGAAGGCTTACCCATTGCCCTTAACTTCAATACCCATAGCATGTGTGACAGCAGTAAACTGATTATTACAATGTAGGTCAATAGCATTAGCATGGCTGGGTGTCATTAATAACAAAAGCTATTGGTGTTGAACTTTTAACACGAAACGCAGCTTCCTTTCCTTCTGTTAATGAAAACCCTGGTGTGTTCCTCGGTAGTCTTTGTGGCTAATGATACTTTTCATGGGTAAGCCAATAAACATATTGATCTCGTGCTCGGATTGCAGAGAGAAAAGTCCACGGTACGGATTGAATTCACCTTTTTGCACGAACACGTGAGTTTGATATAGAGCGCCAGAAATATTGTCTTCAGTAAGTTCTATTGCACCTGCGTATGTAACGCGAAGCCTGATTGGATAACGTCAAAAATTTGGGACGGTATATTCTGCGGAAACTGGACGTCATCATGTAACGTCATTTTTCATTGGTTAGTATGTGGTTTTACGCAGCTGATTGTGCTTGACGTTTTTGGCAAAGAGGGCAACATTTCAACAAAATAAAGTGACTTTTAAAGTGCATTAGAATGGTGATAACTGTATTTAAAATTGTCATTTGGGGAGGTAAATCGTCGGTTTTACGGTCGCAAATTACTTTTTACGGCTCCGCTGACGCGTCGCCGTAAAACGAAATTTCCGACTGTAAAACCCCCGATTTACCTCCCCAAACGACAATTGTGAATACAGTTATCCCCTAAATCATATAATTTCGCTGCCATTCGGTGGATAATATTATGTCATAAATATCACATGAGCGCATAGTTACTGGCGTGTACAGTCATGATGCCCTCCGTGGCAACCCTGTTCTTCTTTCGAACTTCTTCAACTATAAAATAGGACTGAAGGCTATGGTCAGGAATCGACACAATTACGAAAACAAGCCTCTACAAATACATTGTAAATTTTACCACCAAAAAATGAAAATTTCCAGATGAAAAATTTCGATATTTTTCTTATTTCTGCTCGAAATGTAGATTGTGGATACACGTTAGAACCACCTCGACGAGGCGGTTCTAACTAGTACCCACAATCTACCTTTTGTGAGCAGAAATAAGAAAATGATAACCCCTACAAACCTCAGTTTTATTATATTAAAGTGGGGTTTAAGGGGGCCAAATTAGGGGGATGCAATCACCCCACACCTCCCATCAGACACCAAAGGGAAAGAAATACGAACATGAAATGAACACACCACAGACGGAAAGCCAAATGAACAGTTACTTTCTCACAATGTCCCCCGCCCATCAGGGTTTGAAGAAATATATGGGCTGCATGATGCTTTCACGCAGAACTGAAACCGACCCGCACACGAGTACTGGTAAATCGCTTAGAGGATCTAAGCCTGGCCGCAACGTGGTGCGAGTCGGCCCGTCCATGCTTATAAACCCTATTGGTTTCATTGGGTGACAGGTCTTGAGATGTCATTTCATCTCAATGTCGTGTAAAAGTCCCACAAAATCGGAAGCAACGTCTCCAAAATGACCTTTACAGTGTTGACGGGGACGTTAAACAAACAAACAAAACTTTCATACCTAATGGCAAACGGTCAACCAAAATAAAAAAAGATATGAGCATTAAATACATGCAAGGACACACTATAACATTAATAAATCACGACAGAAGAACCGCCTTGAAATGGCCAGTAAAAAGTATTTCACTGGTGGTGGGCGGGGGGGGGGGGGGGGGCTTAAATCGATTTAACGTGGCCAGAATCCTCACTCTTGGTACTGTCGTGGTTGAGACAGTCCGCATGCAGGCTTTCTAACTCATCAGTGCTACATCTCTGAGAACATAAAAATCATGAAACAACGATGAGGACACAACAGCATGAACGGCCCCGCCCATCTGGACTTGAAGAAATAGATGGGCTGTATGATGCTTCCACGCAGAGCTGAAACCGACCGCAAACGGAAAAAGGAAAATTTTAAGATAAAAAATTGTGATATTTTCTTATTTCTGCTCAAAATATAGATTGTGGGTAAACATTAGAACCGCCACATCGAGGCGGTTCTAACGAGTACTCACAATCTATATTTTAGAGCAGAAATAAGAAAAATAAACGCCTTATTGAGGTTACCCCTGCAAACCTTAGTTTTACTATATAAAAGTGGGGTCCAAGGGGGTCAAACTTATATAGGCGCGTTTTCGTGATGATTTTCACGGTTCATACTACTTTGCCTCATGTTTACACGTCCGTGTAATGAAAACCCCTGAAAACCTATTTTATAATGAGGAAACGGTTTTACAGGGGTATATATTATTTTTCTTTGTTCTGCTCTAAGACATTTCGCTATTAAATCCACCAAAGATTAAAACTAATCTTAATTTACATTACGAAAACACATCTATACAAATACGTAGTAAATTTCTTTCACTGAAAAATGAAGATTTTATGATGAAAATCTGTGATATTTTTCTTATTTCTGTTCAAAATATAGATTGTGTGTACATTTTAGAACCGCCTCATCGAGGCGGTTCTAACGGGTACCCACAATCTATATTTTAGAGCAGAAATAAACAAAATGAGGTTTACCCTTGTTAACCCCAGTTTTTCTATATAAAAGTGGAGTTCTAGGGGGTCAAAATTATAGGCGTGTTTTCGTGATGAAAAGCTGACTGAGAAGGTTTCTGAGTTATTATTTCTCTGTGTTTTCTACGCCCAGTGTCTCCCATTATGTCCCAAATGTGGACTTAATATAGGAATTTTACTGTACATCTCATTAGAAGCAGCGTTCTGTGGCGTCTGATCAGGACCTACACTGTACACTGTTAAGTGGTACGCATTTAAGGGAAAACGTCTGAGCCAAGTTTTAGAACAATTTTTCAAACCTACACTCAAAGACAATCGACTTATACTCAGAGACACTCCAATCTTTCAGTGCTTTGATTAATCTGTCCTGTATCTCTCGGATTACAATGTAGAGCTGACAAGTCCCTGGAACCTATTACGATGGATCGTAGGTGAAGACGATAATGTTTTCTTTTTTAGTTTATTTGTTATTTCTCGAGTATATAAGGAAATAGGAAGCTATTTTTGGTCAACTTGAAGCAAGATAAATAATCAGGAAAAAACATCATTTCAATACAATCGATCGACGCCCATTCAGACAATCATTACAAAAACACGCCTTTACTAATACATTGTAAATTTTACCGCCGAAAAAACGAAAATTTTCAGATGAAAAATTTTGATAATTTTCTTATTTCTGCTCAAAATATAGATTGTGGGTACACGTTAGAACCGCCTCATCGAGGCGGTTCTAACGAGTACCCACAATCTATATTTTAGAGCAGAAATAAGAAAAATTAGGTTTACCCCTGTAAACCCCAGTTTTAGTGTATAAAAGTGGGGTTCAATGGGGTGATAATTATATAGGCGTGTTTTCGCGATGGAAACAGTTGTACTTGACAAGAACACGCAACGAAGAAGTGTACGAAAACACGCCTAACAGTATTCAACTATACTGAAAATTTTACATGTAACATCAAAAGTTTAAAATTTCCGGATAAACAATTCCGACATTTTTCATAGTTCTGTTCAAAACTGATTGATATGTTGTGAGCCTCGTATTTGAAGAAGGTACGCAGGGATGTTCTTTTTGAGTGCTACTATTCTCTGACTATATAGGGCCGTGTACCCAAAAGACTGGTCTCATTTGGTCAGTCTATATCGACGAGGTAGCACTCTAAACTAAAGAAGACAAGCAGCTTTTGCAAAATGGACAAAATCGGTGAAAGGGCAGTGATCCAATATTTGCCTAAAAAGGTTTAAAACCTAATGGTATGGTAGCAGCACTAGGGAAAGATACCCCCTTCATATGCTACAGTGAAAAAGTGAGTGGCGGAATTTGAAGCGCGGCAGACAGAACCTTGAGTATGACACCGTCCTGGAAGGCCTGTCAATGTTGCAACCCCAGAAATGGTCAATAAAGTCCATGATATTGTTATGAATGACAGACGAGTCGTAGAAAGATATATAGCCAGTAGAGTTGGTATTTCATAGAAAAGAGTACATTCCATTCTGGCGGAGGAGCTTACAATGAGAAAGCTTTCGGTCCAATGGATACCAAGACTTCTGATAGTTGATCAGAAGCACACCAGGCGCACTTTATCGCCTGCTAATCTTGACCTTTAATCGGAGATTTGTCACTACGGATGAAATATGGGTCCATCATTTTACCCCAAAGGCCAAACAGCAATCGAAACACTGGCGCACTGGCTCCACCCATCCAAAAAGGCAAAGACTGTTCTATCAGCTTGGAAAGTTATGGCCTCGGTTTTCTGGGATGCAGATGGTATTCTGCTGATAGATAATCTCCAAAAGGGACAAGCAATCAATGACACGTACTATGCTTCACTTCTGACGCAGTTACGGGAAATATTAAAATTAGGCGCCCACAAGGTGTGTTGTTCCATTAGGTTTACAAGTTTGTCATTGCAGTGGCTGCCATTCACGATTGTGGCTTTTGAATTGATTGAGTGGTCGCCTTATTCACCTGATCTTGCTCCATCAGACTTTCATCTGTTTCCAAAACTGAGAACCGCTATTTCAGGCACCCACTTTCAGACCGATGATGACGTCATATATGCAGTGGATGACTTTCTTAACAGCCTATAAAAGTGGCACTGGGGCCCTTAAGCGCCGCTTGTAAAAGTATATAGAATGTTGACAAATAATACAATATGTCCGACAAAATTTAAATCCCTTCAATATGAGGCTCCCAACATATCAATCAGCCCTCGTAATTGTGGATACTCACAATATATGTTTTTGACCAGAAAAAGAAAACTAAGGTATATTCCTGGATACCACAGTTTTTATGTATCATCATCACATGAACAAGTCCGTGAAATGAAGACCCCCCTATACCCCACTTTATATAGAGAAAACTGGGGTTTACGGGGGTATACCTTATTTTTCTTATTTTTGCTCCAAGACATAGGTGGTGGGTATTCGTTAGAACCGCCTCAGGCGGTTCTAACGAGTACCCACAACCTATATTTTGAGTATAAATAAGAATAGTATCACAAATTTTCTTCAGAAAATTTACTATTTTGGAGATGTGAAAAAAATGCAATATGTCGCACGGGTGTGTTATCGTTATATGACAGTGGCGTTTGAGGGTCAATATCATACAGGCGTGTTTTCGTGATGCGATTCAGGAGGTAGAGAGAACATAGAATTCTGTGACTTTGGGTCAAAAGCATCCATATGGCACACAATGAAGACTCAAATCAGACTGTGTGGATGCAAAGGCTAGGCAAGAGCTGAGCATTCCCTTGGCGCACGCCCGAAGTCTTTTTTCTCTTGATGCAGTTTGTATTATATCAGAAAAACGCATCTTTGTCTCAGAATGTTTATAGTATTTAATTTGTCAAAGTGGAGGTGATCAGAACTTTGAGATGCATGCTTTTATCTCAGTTAGGGCATCAACAGAAGACGTCGCAAAACCAATTATCAAATCAGCCAGCGCATGACAAAACCTACAATAAGACATGAGCGTCCAGCGAAGACTCAGATCAGCCTGCGCATCCGCGCAGTCTGATCAGAGTCTTCGTTGTACGCTCTAAGGATAGCTAAGGGCTCAATGCTCCTTCGTGAAGCAAGAAAAGTTTCTGGTTAGACTATATGGATGCGCTGGCAGATCTGAGTCTTCGATGGGCGCACATGATTTATTGTAGGTTTTGTCATGCGCTGGCTCAATTTATAAGACCTTGTCAAATGGAACACACATTTTTTTCTTTCTTTTACTTTCGGGAGTTTCCGTAAACTGAGGGCAATGGTTGAAAGTTCCATTACGATAAACCACCCGTGCGACACAGTGCATTCTTTTATATCTTAAACAATGGCTACTTTTTGATGAAATTCCGCGATGTTTTTCTTATTAAAGCTGCGAGCATAAGTTGTGGGTACTCGTAAGAACCGCTTCATTGAGGCGGTTCTAACGAGTACCACAACCTATGTCTTGGAGTAGAAGAAATAAGAAAAATAATGTATACCCCCGTAAACCTCTATTCTCTATATAAAGAAGAGTTTTTTTTGTGTGTGTGTGTTTTTTTTTTTTTTTTTTTTTTTTTTTTTAGGGGTGGGGGGGGGGGTGGGATGGGGGGTTTATTTCACGGACGTGTTCACTTGATGGTTAACTCCGGAGCTGATAAAAAGCAACAAACTAGAGGGGGTACAAAACATTACAAACGCCAAAAGATCCGTTCGAATATTGATGCGATGCATGTTTATGACTATGAATTCTGCTGGACGTGCACAGCATAAGCATCTAAGCACAGCTGCAACACCAAAGCGTACTTCATTTCGTCCGAAATCTGAAGCATCTACTGAGGAGATTCAGATTTACGATAATCGTAGCAGAGTCAGTCACCCTAGAATGCTAGGATGACTTAAAAGTACATGTTCTCTTCTTGATTTGTGTGTTTGTTTTAATTTGGGTTTAACGCCCCCGTCAACACTATTAAGGTCATTTTGGAGATGTTGCTTCCAATTTTGTGGGACTTTTACCCGAAATTGAGTTGAAATGACATCTCAAGCCCTGCCGCCCAATGAAAGCAGAAGGCGTTGGACGATCTGACTCACACCGTTTTGTCTGGGCAGGCTTAGTCGTTCTAAGCGGTTTACCAGTACTCGTGTGTGGTCAGATTCAGCTCTGCATGGAAGCACCATGCAGCCCAATCTATTTCTCCAAGCCTCGATGGGCGGGGGCGATGTTCACTTCATGAAGGAACTACGGAAAATACTGATTGTCGACCTAGCTGTTCTAAAAGTTCAATGCTCTCAAAGTATACTGAAATTAGATGTTTAATTCCCTTGCGGGATTAATAATAAAATTGAAAAAAGAGAAAGTAGGACAACGCATTTCTCTCTCAAGTTCTATAAGGTAGCTATACCGTTAGAAAACCTGGTTTTGCCACTTGCGACCATCTGAGGTGCAGATCGACCTACGCACCCTTGCAGTCTAATCAGTACGATGCTGCTTGCGGCTTTGGTTTCAGCATGCCTCTATTTTCTATACCCATTACGATAACACAGTTTTGTTATAGTCACCCTCCAAAATGGGCGTTTTTTCTGATGAGAAATTTAAGTATTTTTCTTAGTTTTTGGTTGGTTGATTTGAGGTTTTACGTCCCCGTCAACATTGTAAATGTCATTTTGGAGACGTTGCTTCCAAATTTGTGGGACTTTTATCCGACATTGAGATGAAATGACATCTCAAGCCCTGCTGCCCAATAAAACAAACATGGTTTTATAAGCATGGACGGTCCGACACGCACCGCATTGCCTGGGCAGGTTAGATCCTCTAAGCGGTTTACCAGTACTCGTGTGCGGGTCGGTTTCAGCTCTACGTGAAAGCATCATGCAGCCCATATATTTCTTCAAGCCCCTATGGGCGGGGGCTATTTTCTTAGTTGTACTCCGAACATAGATTATGGGTACTCGTTAGAACCTCCTCATTGAGGCGGTTCTAACGAGTACCCACAACCTATGTCTTGGATCAGAAATAAGGAAAACAAGGTATATCCCCGTAACTCCCAGTTTTCTCTATATAAAATGGGGTTTATGGGGTGTTCATTTCTCGGACTTGCCTTCACTTCTATTTTGTATATTTGATTCAAATCTTCAAGACTCGAACTTATACGTGTAGCTGAGCTCCAAAATGACCTTTACAGTGTTGACGGGGTCGTAAAACCTCAAATCAACCAACCAACAAACAACTAGGAAAAATACTTAAATTTCTCAGCAGAAAAACGCAGCACGATGCTGCTTGCGGCTTTGGTTCCAGCATGCCTCTACTTTCTATACCCATTACGATTACACAGTTTTGTTATAGTCACCCTCCAAAATAGTTTGTGTCTTACCTGGGAAACAGGTTTTCTCGTGACCGGGTTAAAAATAGTGGGAGGACTGCGTAATAATTTCAATTTAATGACTGTTTCTTTTTCCAATATATCAAGTCTAACAGTCTAGTTAATTTTGCTGTTGGAAGCGATCCATTTATGAATGTATCAAGGAAAATTCCATTAAATTCAAGAGAAACACTCTTAAAGAAAGACAAGGCTTGTATGGACCAGCATTAACTCATATTCTTCCTTCTATTAGTTTTGGACTTGTTTATTTGCTATAAATGTGGTGTCATCTATTTCATTTCGTGCATGTTTCACTAATGGGAAGTAGGAAAGACTTTTTTGCCAACTTAATGTTCCATTTTTGGCCACTGTTTGCTATGTCTTATTTTTGTTTAAAAGAAAAGCTTCGAATTAGATACATTTTTTATTCAGTTGCTCAAGCTATTAACTATGTTTTTACGCAGACCATAATCACTGTGAAAGGTCAAAGATTGAAAGTGGTACACAAGTTCACCAACCTTGGAAGCACATTGTCAAGAGTCGTGCACATTGATGATGAAGACAATTCCAGGACTTCCAAAGCTAGTGCAGCAATTGGCCGACTAAGTGGTACTGTTTGGGATCCAAGTAGAATCAGACTAAGCCTGCAGACCTGGGCTGCTGCCAACACTATTATACGCATGCGAAATGTTGACAGTCATGCCAAAAGACTGATCCACTTCCATACAAACTGTCTTAGTTTTAAAGTTTAAGTGGCACCAGGGGCCACTTGTTCAAAGCATTGTTAGCTTAACGAGCTCGTTAGTGGTCAAATTGTTAACTGATCTAGCAAGAATAAAATCGAAAATTTCGGTATTTTTGCTGAAAAAAATGTGAGCAGCTTTTGCAACCGCAAAAGCTGTTCACATTTTTTTCAGCAAAAATATTAGCGTATTTGCAATATTTAATGATCAAAGTTTTAACGATACGTTAACTAACGACGTCGTTAGTTTTGAACAACTGGCCCCAGAGCTTTGTTGCTCTATCTGAAAGAGACAGTTAAGAGCTAGAATTGGTCCAATTAGCCAGCCATCTAAGAACACACAAATGGTAGAAAGTCTCGCATTTGATTAACATTGGCCATTGTCAATAATGACAGACGCACTATTATGTAAGGGCAAAAAGCTCTATACGTTTGGTGGACACGTACATATATACGCAAGTTTTTTTTTCACGCACACATGGCAGGGCCAAAGTTGCGTAGTCTATGATTGTTTAAATGAGACATGCTTATTCGCTATACGAGGACGATTACTCGCACTTCTCGACTGAATTTCTGTGCGCTTATAGAAATCCACACAAAAACTTTTATACAATATATGAAGACACTCTGCAAATTTGCACACACTGGACAATCACTGCTGCTGAACATATGGGCTGTGTCAGAAGATGATATGATTTCAGATAAAGTAGAAATTCAAGCTGACCGCCAATAACAGATTAAATGACACACGAAAAGGTTTGTACGACATCTGCAGGCACAGAAGACATTTTTCTGCAAATCTAAACAATCTTGGCAATTACCGTTACTCACAATATGAACTGCATCAACCACGCCGTCAAACTGTCAAAATTTCTATCCGTCACTAATTTAAATTAAGTAACATATTAACTGATTATATCAGACAAAGCATTTCTTCGAGATCATTTGTGGTTGTATACCATTTTGTTTATAGTATGCTTCTTCTACAGCTTTGCTTAGCTTTGTTGAAGTAACGGATATTGCGGGCAGTACCTGGATGGGTGACCGAGATGCTTGACTTTGTGCGATACATTTAGTGGCAGCGGGTTTGCCTAGCGAGACATTTGTGACTTCGGAGAGAGATGGTGTAACGGTTACTAATATATACAGTCGAACTTCGATGGCTCGAGCCCTTTGGGACCATGGAAATTTGTTCGAGACAGCGGAAGTTCGAGCCTCTGTTGCATACTTCCAAAGAATATAACGGGGGTATTTTTGGACTTCTTTTCGGTGTTCTGTAACATAAATGTATGCTGTTTGTACTCATTAGAATCGCCTCATTGAGGCGATTCTAATGAGTGCACACAGCATACATTTGCAAGATAAAAGTCGAAAATCTCCTTAATTACCCCACACTTTTTCTTATGCAGAGGAATTCCCTAGGGCTCAAATGGGTTCGACTCAGCCATGGAAAACGAGCCATCGGTGTTCGAGCCATTGAAGTTCGACTGTATCTCTTATAAAGCCTTTCTGTAGGAGCCGGCTCGTTTAGCACGCGGGTAGAGTGGTTAGCTTTGTCACGAAGTTATGCAACAGATTATGTGATTAGTGCCTGCAAGGGTGAAATAGTTGCTTGAATTCGCGGACGACCTGTCAAACGCTATTTTGGTGGCAGCGGTTGGAGGTTTACAGTGCTGCAGGTGTGTTGCATAGACTCCGGCCTCGGGCTTGCTAAGCGAGGCATTTGTGAATTTGGGACGAAGTCAAGAGCTGATGGGGAGAAAATATATACAATTTCTACACCCTCTACACCCTTGCTCTTTTAGCGCCTCGGATAGAGTGGTTGGCTTTTTCACGAAGTTAAGCGACGGATACATGGCGCGCGGTTAGGACACGGGGATTAGTACCTGAATGGGTGACTGAGTTGCTTGACTTCGTGGACAACCCGTCAATCGCTACAATAGTTTGATACTTGTTAGTTGATCCTTTTTCAGAAACACTCTTTCAGGCGGTTCTAAATCTTTGATTTTAGCAGAAGTAAGAAAAATGTCACAAATTTTCGTAAATAAAGCAAGGTCTGATATACACGTAGGTGTATGTACTATTTTTAATAAATGTAGCGTTCATTTGACACTAGCGTGTATGAATTAAACTAATTATAATGGAAAAATATCCCATGAAATTCGCTCATATTACATGTAGGCTGAATTTAGCGTAGTTCTTGGCGTGCTGAGTTCTGTAAACGCAAGTAGTTGATTAATTTTAATTGTATTTGTGACAGTTATTATTACTTTTCCTATACTAGCCCGCTGGGTAGAAACCTTTCCAGGGCACCGGCAAGATATGTGGTCAGAAAGCAATTAATCATCTTTACGGTTACGCAGATCGATAAATCAGATGCGCGGATTTTCGTAAAATCGTTCGTCGATATACAACATAAATGCTATAAAACAGACTGCATGCATGGTGGTTAACCCAGTCACGGTTGGCAACTTTGCTTCCCTCTTTGATTGCACAACGTAGGACCGGGCCTAAGATAATATGACGGTTCCACAGTAAAAACATAAATGGAATTTTATTTTATTTTAGTATTCTTTATGTTGGTTGGCGCCTGATGCGCCGTCTTTCGTCGGGCCCCTCGGAGTCTAACTGTTGGTTTTCTTTTGCTCCAGCAATTCTATTGTTGTATGCTGTCGAGTCCTCAACCTTGTTTCATCTCTGTATTTTTTTTTATTTGTATGTTCTCGGAGATGTTACACTGATGAGTTAGGAAGCCTTCATGCGGACTAAACAAAATAAGTGTATACCGTGACAGAGGTAAGGGCGAGGATTATGACCATGTAAAATCGATTTAAGCATTCTTTCCACTGACCGTTCCAAGGCGGTTCTTCTGTGGCGGTTTATTTATGTTGTTGTTTGTTACTTACTGTGTGTATCACTTGTGTCTTTTTATTTTGGATGGCCATTTGGCCATTTCGTGGGAAAGTAACTGTCCTTATGGCTTTCCTTTGTTTAGGTTTCCATTATGGTCTGGTCGCTTCATGTTGGTGTTTCTTTCCCTTTGGTGTCTTTGATGGGTGGAGAAAGTTAATTGCATCGATTCCTGATCTTTGTTTTACTTCTACTTTGTTAGAGTACATGTATATTAATTCTACTCAGCGCGCCTATATAGGCAATGGAAAATAACTGTGTTTTATTCTACAACAAATCATGTCAATGAAGAGTGTAACGAGTGACATCATTAAAAACTGCCAATTTATGACGTCACTAGTCGATTTCCTTGACGTTAGACGGTGTAACGTCATATTCTCGCATCGAAAACGTTAGAAAATGATATAAATGCATGTGTTTCAGTCGATTTCTTCTATCAATGGCGAAAAGTTGTGAGATTTTGAAGGAAACAACAGCATTATTAATACAGCGACGGAAGTTAGGGCGAGGATTGTGGCCACGTAAAAATCGATTTAAGCGCCCCAGTGGAATTCGTTTCCGCTGACCGTTCCAAGGGGGTTCTTCTGTCGCGGTATATTTTGTTATTGTTTGTCTTTGGGTGTTTATGTATCTTATGTTATTTATTTTGGATAGCCTATTGGCCATTTTGTGGGAAAGTAACTGTCCTTTTGGCTTTCCGCTGTTGCTGTTTCCATAAGGGTCTGTTGTTTCGTGTTTGTGTGACTTTCCCTTTGGTGTCTCTGATGGGAGCTTTGGGTTAATTATATCGATTCCTGATCATTGCCTCCACTTCTATTATTGCCGATTTTCAGCCTGTTAGGATCGAAATAGATCAGCTCTAGTTTGTCATTTGTTGATTTATTACTCAACAAATCACATCTAGAGCTAATCTATTTCTTAAATCGCGGACGGTTTTCTTATACGGAGGCAAGAATTTGCAACAAGTAAACGTAAATAGCTAAAACATCTAACCTTCCCATATCCATATCGCAGTGGCGATTTTGGGTGACTGACGGTGAAATCATCCACTTCCTTGCTTTCTTGTGATCAAAACTGTTCCCTTTCCGTTTTCTTGTCATCACTTTCGCCACCTGTTGCATGTTATCAGGAATAGTGGCGCCAATCAGGTTCTAAGCATTGCTTTAAAATATTTGCTTGTGCATCTCCAAGAAATGTCCGAGGACGCATGAACGCTTAAAAATAAACAAAGGAAAGGATATAATCATTCACTCGTTCAATCACAACTTACTTAAGAAATAGATCAACTCTAGCTGTGATTTGTTGAGTAATAAATTACAGTTTTGAGGTCAGTTGTAAAGTAGATCAAATCACGAGCGCGTAGCGCGCGTGATATGTCTACTTACAATTGAGCGACAAACTGTGATTTATTACTTAACAAATCACAGACCAGAGCTGATCTATTTCGATTCTAACACGCTGAAAATCGGATATAATGTTGTGGGTACTTCAAATCCGAAAAAAAACTTTCACCATTGTGAGAAGATATCCCGCAGAAGTTATTGACTGTAATACATTCATTTATTATCGACTGCAAAAAGATCTAGCAAAACAGCCGTACAAGTTTCAATCTATTGGGCTCGCGTAATCACAGATTGTTTATAACTGCGTCATACTGTTCAAGCATAATAACCAATCAGAAGTAGTTTTGTGCAAGAGCGTTACCGATGATTGTCTATAGTCCGTTTCGTTTCATGCAAGTTTTTCATTGACGTGTCTCCACAGCATCAGCCCTTATTTTGACGAGCCTCCAGCTTGTTGATTGATTGATTTGAGGTTTAACGTCCCCGTCAACACTATTTATGTTATTTTGGGGACGTTGCTTCTAATTATGTGAGACTTTTACCCGACACTAAGATGAAATGACAACTCAAGCCCTGTCGCCCAATGAAACCTAAGTCAATGCATTGGGCGGTCTGGCCTGGGCAGGCTTAGCCTTCTAAGCGGTTTACCAGTACTCGTGTGTGGTCAGTTTTACCTCTGCGTGACAACATCACACAGCCCATTTTTTTTCTCCAAGCCCCGATGGGCGGTGCGAACTGTCGCTTGTTGTCACCATATATTATGGACAAAGGGGGAATTAGCCGTTGAATTTCTCCGCGGGCAGAAAACTCAGTTTGCTTATTGGAGTATACGGTATTTCATACGCAAATGTTGTTTGATTTGAGGTTAATCGCCCCCGTCAACACTATGTAGGTCATTCTGAGACGTTGCTTCCAATTTTGTGTGACTTTTACCTCGACATTGAGATGGAATGACATCTCAATACCTGCCACCCAATGAAACTAAGAGGGTGTACATGCATGGACGGTCCAACACGCATCACTTTGTCTTGACAGGCTAAGATCCTCTTAGCTGTTCCAGTACTCGTTTGCGGTCGGTTTTAGCTGACTCTTAATCTTTGGGTCTCTAACCGCTGTGATTCGAGCCCCACTCGGATCACATGTGAAACGCCAAGTTCTGCAACGGAAGGTCAGGTGTCTTCTCCGAGTACTCCAGTTTTCGCCCGACTCTGATTTAGGATCGCCCCGATATGTGAAATGATTTTTAAAGGTCCGTAAAAGCAGAACAAAAATATCCAAGAGGTAATGGTTAAAAATGTGGCATGCATTTTAGCGGGATTTGGTCCATATAGATATTTAAGCTCACACGTTCTCATTTAGGCTTCCCATCTATTTTGCTTTTCATAGTTTTTGTATCTAGCAACGAATGCACATCTGTCGCACTGAATTCGGTAAAGTTACACTCATGATCGAGTAGCCAACACTTAACGTCAGGCTTCGGTAGCTCAGTCGGATGCGCGTCTGACTGGCGATCAGGACGACGCGGGTTCGATACCTGTCGGTGCCGTTGAGATTGATCATGGAATCTTTTCTACGGTCATTCTCTCCATTCCGATGATTCAAGAAGAGCAGTTGCCAGTTTTTGGCGCACTGGTTAACCGCTTACGTATAATCCTGAGAGAGATTTTTGCTTATCTTGTATCTGGTTTTAAGTACATATATTAAAGACCTACCTTGGCGAGGTACCCTCCGTTACTTTGATATTAATTCTCAATGAGTCAGTGCTCCCACAAGACTCACAACTTTGTGATAGTTACGTTCTGTAAGTTCTGTGTACAGTTAAGATTGAGAAGAACTTTACAGCGCACACGCATTTGTTTCGCATTTGTAACGCGCGAGATTCGCACTCGTGATTCACGCGTTTCACTTGCGAATGACGTTTTAGCCAATCAATTGCTTTTATGAATAACGCGATATTGCGTGTAAATCGCGATTGTTGACCAGCCAATCAAACATGAGTATCGAAAACGCAGATAGTGCACATTCACAGACTGCTTCGCGTTTCAAAAGCAACCAATCAGTACCGCGTAACTATTTCACACTTATCCTTCTTTTTTGTTTCTTTTTTTTTTCTATTTCTTCAAATTTTCCTTATTCCATATATTTTTTTTCAGTTTGAACATAACAAATCTGGCGGACTAGTCAATTATCCACTTACATTTGCCTGGGGCTAAAGGGTAAAATACAGGTACTGAGTCGTGATTGAAGTTGACTGTCAAAATGCAGGATGTTTATTGACCAAAAGTTTTATGACACCCAGGTGCAACTGGGGGGCTATAAAGATATCAGTTTAAAACAACATCTCATTATCGTCATTTATTCTAGATGTCCGAAATAATCAATGTTCTTTCACTCACAGAAGCGGCCCAATTTTCAATTAATTATTTTTGTAATTTTCATTTATTTTGTTTAATTAACTCGGAGTATTAAGTTGCATTTTCTTCGATATTTATTTGGAAATGCCTGAACCTTTTGCATTTAATGTAGGCCCTGATCAGAGGCCTACGTCTGCTGCGTCTGATCTGGGTCTGCATGGTTTTTGCCATTTGGCACAAATGGAATCTTCCACCTTATTAATAGAGCAAGTCCATTTCAAAATTAAAGTTGAAGTTTTGTTTTCTTTGTTTATTTTGGCATACCGAGTAGGTCCTGATCAGATGCCTACTCTTACTAGGTCTGATCTGGATCTGCACTTTATTTTGCCATTTTGGATCCTTCACCTTGTTAAAAGCACAAGATCGTTTCAAAATTTAAGAGTGTGAGGGTGTGTTTTCTTCAAAATTTATTTTTAAAAAATTTGAAGCTTTTTGAAACAATGTAGGCCCCGATCAGGTGCCTATTTCTGTTGCGAATGATCTTGGTCTGCACAGTTTGCTAATTGGCGCCAAATGGCATCTTCCACTTTGTAAATAGCACAAAACCATTTCGAAATATAAGAGTGTGAGGTTGTCTTTTCTTCAAAATTTCCGAAATAATTGATGTTCCATCACTCACAGGAGCAGTTCATTTATTTAATTACTTATTGCTGTAATTTTCATTTATTTTATTTTCATTAACACATTTGTTTTACCAAATGGAATTTTCCGCCTAACATACATTTTTTTATCGAAATTTATTGGGAAATAATTGAACATTTCGTAATCTTTCTATAATCTAGGCCCTGATCAGACACCTACTTCTGCTGCGCCTGACCTGGGGCATTTTTACTATTACCATTTTTCCCATTTTCTTCAAAATTTAATAAATTTGAAAAAAAAATCCTGAACTTTTTCCAAACAGTGTAGTTCCTGATCAGACGTTAATTCTGTTGCGTTTGATCTGGGTTTGCACTTTTTTGCCAATTGGCGCCAAACGGATTCTTCCACCTTGTAAATAGCACAAGACAAGTTCAAAATTTAAAAGAGTGAGGTTATGTTGTTTTCAAAAATATTATGAAAATGCCTGAAGCTTTTGGAAGCAATGTAGGCCCTGA
Organism: Lucinisca nassula; assembly: GCA_963580285.1. Taxonomy (NCBI): domain Eukaryota; kingdom Metazoa; phylum Mollusca; class Bivalvia; order Lucinida; family Lucinidae; genus Lucinisca; species Lucinisca nassula. The sequence goes on along the minus strand of OY757011.1, from coordinate 72,400,188 downwards.
TCAGACGCCTAGTTTTTCTGCATCTGAACTGGGCCTGCAATGTTTACCATTTATGAACTTTAAGAAATGTGCGTATTTCAGCCTTTACCTTTTTCCTTATTTTTTATTTATGTGCTTATATACTCATTTATTTGTCTTTGATCCAAACAGAGATTGTTGGAACTTCATTGCGAAAATACGCCTATACAAATCTATTGATTTTTTTACCACCAAAACTGAACATTTTCCGTTATTTTAATATTTCTGCACAAGACATAGGTTATTGTACTCGTTAGAACCGACTCGGCGAGGCGGTTCTGACGAGTACCCACAATCTATATTTTGTGCAGAAATAAGAAGAATATGTAACCCCTTAAATTCCAATTTTACTATTTAAAATTGGGGATTAACGGGGTCAAATATGTATAGGTGTGTTTCAAGATGTGTTAGAAACACCATAAACACCTATTAAATGGCGGTTCTGATGAGCGCCCACAAACAAGTAAATAGTCGTGACTTGTCAAACAAATATCCTAGGATAAACGATTACCCTTTTGGTTCCCTACACCATATGCATCAGAATACCCCGAGTGTTTATTATCTCTAAACTGCCAGACAGTAGGGTGTTATGCAATCCAAAATATGTCTTTAAATGTAAATATTATTGTGTGTGTTTATCCGAAGAAATCACTACTGATAAGAGAGGCCAATACCGCCATTATTTGTGAATGAATAAAAAAAATAAAATAAAGAATATTGGTCAAACATACGAGCTAAGAGGATTTTGATTGGTCCGTGCTCTTTCGCATTCACGCGGTTTATCTTCGCTTACCTGTCTTATTCTTATTGGTTGGAATTCTCTCGCAAAGAAACGCGTATTGAGTTAACCTAACGCGTTACGAATAATCACTTTCATTGGCTGATATTAAACGCGTTGCATTCGCGTATGAACGCGATGAACCGCGTATTGAAACCCGAAAATTTTACACGCACGCAATGCGCGTATGTCCCGCGGACAAAACGCGAAAATGGTTAGGTTCTTCTCGAGCTTAACTGTACTCGTTTTCCAAATCCAGGAAAGAAACTCTCAAGAGTTTGAAACTTACACCTCTTGCAAAAAGTTGCAAAATTCAGTATACGTCATGCTGTATGAATTCCCCATTGACGCTTCAATTAAGGAGCAACGGGTGTCCCCACTGAACTCCATGTGGACCTTAAATGTCAACGAGATCTTCAGGGACCATTTTAGATGCCATCACTGATAGCAGATGCCTAACGAGTTGTGATTTAAAGAAATATTCCGCGCTTGTGCCCGTGCAGAGGCCTAAAAGACACTTTTATATGGGCTCATGGGTACGACGGATAGATTGAAACACCCGCTATATGTAAACTAGGCCTGTGATTTGTTAAAAAAAATGTCAGAAACCAATTTAAGCAACTGACCAGGATTCTGATAAGAGGGTAGTTCCCGCCATATGTAAATTAGAACTAAACGTAAGAAAATAACTGATAAAATTTCAAGTGTTCCACCATGTTTTATTGAAGGACCTATTAACGTATAACCATGATTGATATGTTGTTGCAAGATGAAACGTAGGTCATAAAGATTATCATGTTACGATCTCGAAATGGTCAATGAAACTGTGAAACTACTTTGCAGTTTAACCAAGGCAGAAAATTGCCTCACATTTGCTCCTAACAATAACAGAATGTGGGAATTCAAAAGAGCCGCCTAGTCTTCGTCTTCCATGAAATGGTCAGAATGTGAGTGTGAACTAGTTCGCCATACTTCTAGTTAAGGTACCTGAAGCTTTCAGCTTGCTTTGACCAAACAATGGAGTTAGGACTACGCTCGTACTTATGGTTTTGTCAGTGACGGAGAATCTGATTTTCCTCTACGCTCAATGTCATGACTATGCTGTCCGTCATACATGCTGTCTCCTTAATAGCAAGACAGAAGCCTCCGTGGTACAGTGGTTATGCTACTCGCCTTGTAAACCAGGGGTCGCAGGATCGATCCCGGGGCTTCTCCAGACTTTCGGATGAGTCTTTAAACCGAGGCCCGTCGCCGTATGACCTTAGCTGTTGGTGAGATGTTAAACTCAAACATTCACTCACTCTTTTAGCAAGATACAGAGTGCTCATTCGTTGATGGTCTTGTCTCGACAGAAGACTGTGACAAAGCCATCGACTGAGAGAGAGAGAGAGAGAGAGAGAGAGAGAGAGAGAGAGAGAGAGAGAGAGAGAGAGAGAGAGAGAGAGAGAGATAGAGAGTCATTAGAACACTTGCTAAGATTTTCAACTTCGGTTTGTATGGCTCTTTCAGCCGGATGCGTGGCCACAGTGTATGCCAAAATTAATCTCAAAACTTTTCTGAATGGTATTTCATCAACATGCTGATGAAAAATCAAGGCATTGAATACCGGTGGGTCGATTGTCTCCGAGTGTAGGCTGGGAAAATAGTCCTGGACATAAAAGGTTTTGTTTAACCCTTAAATTCAAGTTTTTTTAGCAAAATGTGTAGACCTTGATCAGACGCTGCGTTTTGCGTCGTCTGATCCTTAATTCCTGTATTGTAAGCAAAGAGTCCAGACCCTGATAAGACGTCGTGTTCTGTGGCGTCTGAGTTGGGTCTACGACATTTGTCAAGCCCGACCCATGGTTCCTGTCCAGATTCTATAGATAACCTACTGCGATAAAATTAGCGCTACTGTTTTCTGTAAATAAGTTATATGGGTTTCATGCAAATCAGTGATAGTCACATGAACTTCAGCACTGAAGCGTTTTATGCTTAGTTACTTTGGGTCGATTGACAAACAATCGAGCCATAAAGTTGTTGGTGCTTGAAAGGTCCATGTCTGATTATAGCCTGCGCGCACAATGCCGATCTTGTCAGAGCTTTTGATGCTCGTGTATATCAACAAAGAGCTTTTGTGGTTTCTGTCCGTGGCTTTAAAGCTGGCGATAGCTGATAAAACATAAATTTACACATTCATCGCCATAATCATTTTCAGATTTAAACTTCATATACTAAGGCCCCGCCCGTCGGGGCTTGGAGAAATAGATTGAGCGGCATAATCTGAAACCGACCGTAAACCGCTGACCATTCCTATTTATCGCTCTCGTCGCGTTTATGAAACAGACTTTAATGACTGTTGTAAATTTCCGTCCAAAAATACCCCCATTCACACACGGCTCACGTCACAATTTGACATGTCAAGTTTGCGCTAGGATCGATCGATTTGCTAAATCTTTCCGCAATGCATAGTATGTACTTTTGTAACGTTTTCGATGCGGGAAAGTGACGCTACACCGTTTTATGTCAAGGAATCTGCGAGTGACGTCATAAGTTGGCACCTTTTAATGACCTTTCTTGGCATGCTCGTCCGCCCCGTGATTTGTTGTAGAATAAAACACAGTTAATTTCCATTGCCTATATAGGCGCGCTGTGTTAGAATTACACTTTTTGCGCTTTGGAAACAAACTTACGATATGTTTCCTACGTCTTCTGTTTATTGTTAAAGAATTAGAGAAACTGAGAAGCCTGATTACCACCATATTACGTGTACACATCCGCGTGATATTATGCTTTCTTTCATGTCTCCAAAACGGTCATTTGTTTGTGAAAATGTGTGGCAGTTTTCTATACTCTAAACACAGGTTGTGAGTGCTCGTTAGAACCGCCTGACGAGTACCCACAACCTATTTATTGGAGCAGAAATAAAAAGAAAATAATTAACACTTCTGCAAACTCCAGTTTTCTTTATACAGGCTTGTTCATTGCAAAGTCTTCTTAAGAAAATGATGCCATTTCATATCTGAAGAAAAGACACTTGCTGTTGTATGAAATCTGGCGCCAAATCTTTCTTAAATTTAACTCGTATGGCAACAGTATCGATTCTTTCCTGAGTTTTTAAAGATAAGTAATGCTATCAAATCAGTGTCATTTCTCTGTCTGAAAGCCTTGTTTGTGTGGTTTTTATTCAATATGTAGTCAGTATCGCCTTAATGGACGTCTTTATTGTGTAGTTCGTGGACAGAATTTAGTTGTAGACATGCGTCTTTTGTTCAGCTTGACCTGAAAACGGAACAGAATACAGCATTAAGTCTAAGTTTCTATGGGTTTTATGGAGTTGCAATGCAGTTAATAGCTTTTAGACTTCTCGCATGTTACAATGATCATCGTACTAATAAAACTTTTATCCCTTCATTCTTAGCAGTCACATGATGTAATTGTGATGTCACATCAACGTCACGTCATGACGTTTATGCAACCTCACATCTACGTCGGTGCAATGTCGTGACGTTGCACCGACGTTGATTTGACGTTGCCCTAGCGACGTGTGCCTGCTGGGTATCATCATGATAACAAGTCCGTGAAATGAACACCCTTCTGACGTGTTCTAAGAAGGGTAATTCCTTGGAAGCATGGATAACGCTACAGAAATGAAAAGTGTAGAGGCTGAAAGATTTTTTGGACCAGATTAGCTAGTTTCGGCAAACTAGGCCTCATCAGTGACCTTCAAATATTTTTTCAAAATACCTCAGCGGAATCAATGATCCCAAAGGACAAGAAACACTAATCTACACTATAATGAAGGACAGGCAGACTTTTTACAGCAGCTACACATTCCTTTAATAAAGGACAAGAAAAACTAATCTACACTATGATGAAGGGCAGGGAGACTTTTTACAGCCACCACATATTCCTTTAATAAAGGACAAGAAAAACTAATCTACACTTTGATGAAGGGCAGGGAGACTTTTTACAGCCGCCACTCATTCCCTTCACACAAACTGTAGCGAAGTCCCACTTTACATGTATATAGAGCAAACTGGGGTTTACAGGGATATATATATATAATTTTGCCTATTTCTGCTCCTAGACATAGGTTGTGGTATTCGGTAGAACTGTCTCGATGAGGCGGTTCTAGCAAGTACTCACCACCTATGTTTGGAATATAAATAAGAAAAAATATCACATACATTTATTTTTCATCGGGAAAGTACCCGTTTTGGAGATAGGAAAGAATGTACAATGCCAATTGCGTGTATTACCAAATCACTGGCAGCACTTGTGAATCGGTGGTTTCTGACTTTAGGCTGGAAAAAATGTCCTTAACTTGAACTTAGATTGATTTGTTGATCCAATTATGTATTTAAAAAAATCACTTTTAGGTCTCAGTGAGCATATTTTTAAGTACAGGGGCTTTCAATAAATGAAATAATTAAGAGAAGCCTTAAGAGGAATGTGAACACTTTCAGGGGAGGCATTTCCTGCAAAAGTTTTTTGTCTCCCAAGTCAATAGAGGTCAACTGTTAAAGGAAAGAATTTGCTCCTGAGGAGCAAATTCTTTCCTTTAAGAGTAGACCCCTTTTTTCAGTTGGACAAGGCTGACAGAAAAGCGGAAAGAAAGTCCCTAAAGTTGTCTCCCTTTGAAAAATGGCGGATAAATCTGCCAGGTGTTCCCATTCCCCTAAAACTGGTAATGGACCTGACTGAAGCTAGCAGGTCGGCGATTCTCTGTGCAATATATGGTGTCCTTCTGATTACCTTTCATTGATTATAAATTTTACACAGCCATTCTTCCTTTACAAAATTTATGAGTGAGGCTGCGGATGAAGTGTAAAACCCGTGACTGTCGGTGAAATGGAACAGTTCAGCGACAAGACAGTTCACCGATGCGCTTTTTAGAGACAGTTCACGGACACATTTGAAGACTGTTTATCGACACATTTGAAGACGGTTCTTGATATATTAATGAAGTATACACGTCTAGTCCAAAACAGATACCCTGTGTTTAAATGACTTCTTATTTTGATGGTTATAATAATAATAATAATAATAATAATAATAACAATAATAATAGACCTCATTTATAGAGGGTAACACATTTAGTAATAGTACTAATCTTCCATGCTGGGTAAGAACCAGTACTAAGCAATGCTGATGAAGTCTCCTGCTCAAGGAGACAACACTTGGCGTTTGCGGGGATCGAACCGGCTACCTGTCGATCTCAAATCCGATGCTTTACCATTGCACCACAGCGCTCCTCACAAGACCATTGGTGCTCACCGATGCATTTTCTATAAAAGGCATATTCTTTTCTGCCGTCAGAAATAAACCAAACTTTTGAAAACTGTTAGTGTCCCAAAATACTTTCGAATTTTAGCGAACCTCATAGTTTCAAAGTTCCACAATGGAATCGATGATTCCAAAGGACTTAAAATAAAATCTACCCTATGATAAAAGGTATGACTATGGTGTCTTTTTACGGTGAACAAACCGTGCCTTAACACCAGTTGTTGTTTTGTGTGCTATAAAGATTTATCCTTTGGATGCAGGAATACACCGCAGTACTTCAGAGCGTACAACTTTTCTGGGCCAGACTACCCCGTTTCAGAAAATTAGTCCTAATCAGTGACCCTCAAATAGATTCAAGCCCGATTTAATCTATATTCTTCAAGCCTGATTTAAACTGTCAACCGTCAACCAGATGAAAACTCTCCCTGGCGCTATCCAAAGTTCACAAACAATCGCACCATCAGCACTCTCAGTGCTTTGATCTCTCTACCTCCGCTGCAGGAAATACAATTACCTCTCAAGCAATATTGTAGTAGGAGTCCTTTTCATGTAATGATGTGAAGTAGACCCATGTATGCCTGGACTCCATGGAAAAAAGAGCATAACCAACTAATGTAGGCCCAGATCAACGCCGAAACAGCGCATTACGAAAACAAATGCATTGTAAACTTTACCGACGAAAAAATGAAAAATTTAAGATGAACAATTGTGATATTTTTCTTATTTCTGCTCAAAATATAGATTGTGGTACTCGTTAGAACCGCCCCTATTGGTATTTTTCTAATTTCTGCTCTATAATTTTAGAGCAGAAATAAGAAAAATAAGGCTATGAGGCGGTTCTAACGACTACCCACAATCTATGTTATTATATTTCAGAGCAGAAATAAGAAAAATAAGGTTTACCCCTGTAAACCACATTTTATCTTCATAAAAGTGGGGTTGAAGGGGGTCAAAATTATAGAGGCGTGTTTTCGTGATGGGAGTCTGATCAGGGTCTTCACTGTTTGATATAGATACAACATCATATAAAAACACGCCTATATAATTTTGACCCCCTTGAACCCCACTTTTATATAGCAAAACTGGGGTTTACAGGGGTAAACCTTATTTTTGTTATTGCTGCTCTAAATATTGGTGGTGGGTACTCGTTAGAACCGCCTCGATCAGGCGGTTCTAACGAGTACCCACAATCCATATTTTGAGCACAAATAAGAAAAATATCGCAATATTATATCTGAAATTTTTCATTTTTCGGTGGTAGAATTTGCAATGTATTTGAATAGGCGTGTTTTCGTAACGGGACTGATATAAAAACTTATGGCAAATTCTGCAAAGATACATCCCTAAAACTGTACAAAGACCCCCAAAACTGATCAGTTGAAGATTACATTTGTCAGATATGGGTTGATGATGATTTCTTTTCCAATATATGATAATTTATATTATCTGAAAACCCAAGGAGAATTCTCTATATTAACTTTTTTAAGAAACGCAATATTCTCATTACGTATACAACGCAAATCGCGTGCCTTAACCCTTTTTGTACCAAATGGATGTTTAGCAGGAGTCCATTTCAAAATTTTGGGGTGTTAGGTTGTGTTTTCTTCAAAATCTATTTGGAAAATGACTGAATTTTTGCAAACAGTGTAGGAACTGATCAGACCCCGCGTTCTGCGGCGTCTGATCTGGGACTGCACTGTTTGCCAGGGTAGCCGTTTTGGTGTTTCTGGTCCAAAATGGATTAAGGGAAATTAGATACGGTTTCAGGGGCTAAAACTCTTTCAAACTTTACAGCTACATGTAGCCTCTATTATGAATAGAGAACTAGATTTAGAAGGAAAGAAAATGAGGTAGGGAAAGAATGGATGGGGGAGTGGGGGGAGGGGGGGGGGGGGAGAAAATAGCATGTTTCGGAGAGGAATTAAGGAAGCACATCTACGTATAAATGTACTTTTCCTGTGAAGAATATGTTCTAGAAATTGTTATCCTTTGGAAGCAATGAATACACCACAGAACTGGAAAATATGGTGTGTACATGTTTTTTGGGCCAGACTAGCTAGTTTCGGCCATTTAGGCCTCATCAGTGACCCTCAGATATTTTCAAAATCGACAATGGAATCAATGACCCAAAAGGACAAGAAAATATAAACTACACTTTGATGTAGGACAGGGAGACAGTTTACGGTCGCTACACATTCCCAGCCTCCGTGGTGTAGTGGTTACGCTACTCGCCTTGTAAACCAGGGGTCGCAGGATCGATCCCGGGCTTCTCCAAACTTTCGGATGAGCCTTTAAACCGAGTTCCCCATTACGATAACACACTCGTACGACATAGTGCTTTTTCACATCTCCAAAATGGCTACTTTTTGATGAAAATCCGTGATATTTTCTTATAGATACTGCAAACATAGGTTGTGGGTGCTCGTTAGAACCGCCTCATTGCGGCGGTTCTCACGAGTACCCACAACCTACGTCTTGGTGCAAAAATAAGAAAAATAATGTATACCCGTGTAAACCCAGTTTTCTCTATATAAAGTGGGGAATAGGGGGGGGGGTCTTCATTTCACGCACTTGTTCACGTTATGCCGTCTCCGTATGACTTAAGCTGTTGGTGGGACGTAAAATTCAAACACTCACTCACTTTTCCTGTGAACCGGTGTTCGTTTTGTTAATGAGACGTATTGTTTTTATTGTAGCCATTTGAGCAACAGTAGCAGTTGTAGTACATTGAGTTGTTGTTGTACATGTAAGTAGCAGTAGTAGTAATAGTAGTAGTAGTAGTAGTAGTAGTAGTAGTAGTAGTAGTAGTAGTAGTAGTAGTAGTAGTAGTAGTCGCCGCGGTCGTCTTCGTAGTTGTAGCAGCAGTTGTAGAAGTAGTAGTAGTAGTAGTAGTAGTAGTAGTAGTAGTAGTAGTAGTAGTAGTAGTAGGGGTAGTAGTAGTAGACGTAATGGTAGTAGTAATGAATTCGTCGTTATAAAGAATCCCATTTAGGAGTATGATAGATTGGTTATAAAAGGTCTTTTCCACATCATAATTGCAAGAAACAAATGGTATAGACAATTGTTAGAATCGCCTCGGTGAGGCGTTTCTAACAAATATCTATAACATTTGTTTCTTGGAGTATTATATGAAAAGACCCTTTGTTACTATGGATTCGATTTGTGCATTTCCAACCCGAGGGAAGCCCACGTCGCTCGGAATCTAGGCTGTACCTTTAGCAAAATATCATTCAATTGAAATTGCCGTTATAACGAGTTTTGCCGTTCTAACGATTGTCGGTTTAAAGAGGGTTGACTGTAGTAAATGAAAATTGGTATCGTGTTATAAATAAAACAACTGAAGTTACAAATAACAACGATGCCCTAAGAATCAAAGCACTGAGAGTACTTGTGGGTCGATTGTCTCTGAGTGTAGATTGGGAAAATGGGTCTGAAACTGTTTCGTCTAACCCTTAAATTCCCGTACTGTAAGCAAACCGTATAGACCCTGATCAGACCCTGCGTTTTTCGGCGTCTGATCCTTAAACTCCAGTACAGTAAGCAAATACTGCAGACCCTGATCAGACGCCGTGTTATGCATGTAGAAGTTGGGCTGGAATCATGAGTTGAGCTTGGCAGACAGTGTAGAGACAGATCAGACACTGCGTCTGATCTGGATCTACACTTTTTGCCAAGCTCAACCCATGATTTCAGCCCAGCTTCCACGGATAACCCTTTTATGTAACACATTGACCTCACTGAGATGAAATTTTCGCTCCCATTTTCTATAAATAAGTTACATGGATTTCCTACAAATCAGTAATAGTCACGTGGACTCCAGCACTAGCAGAGGCTTTGTCCAAATAACTTTGGGTCGTTTGATAAACAATCGACCCAAAAAGCACATTTTTGGTACACGTTTCTACCACTTCACGGGTGGTAATCAGGGGAACTAGCTCGAAAATGAGTCAATGGAAATTTGTTCCCTCGACACATCCGGGAACTCTCGAGCTAGCTCCATCACCAAGAATCTCGTAAACAAAGGTAGGTCTCGAAGAGTTTTATCACCATTTTTTTTCTTTGTAAGCTATTTATAAAAAATCCGGCAATGCAGTTCCACATAGAAATGATTTAACTTTGTACTCCGCTAGAATTTGCCATGGAAATTTGCAGCGCTGGAGTATGAATGAAACCCAAACTTTTTATCACGGACCGGAAAAATTGTCAATTTATGTCATTACGGAGATTTTGACCGAAGATTTTTCATTTTCCGTCAAAAGTACGCCCTTGGCACCCACAGAAACAACATCCCTGGTGAAATGAAACATGGAAAGTGTGAAATAAGCAAAAAATATGGCAGTGATTACGTAACTTGCGAGTTATGACGAAATTACTGTCCGAGCTAGTCTTCTCGACAAGGAGCTAGTTCACTCGACATAAAAAAGAAAATGAAACGTTCATCAGATTTGATGTCTTTCTATGGTCCCACCCACGTTATCCAACTGGTTTCTTTACCGCTGGCTAACAAAGGTAGGTCTCGAAGAGTTTTATCACCATTTTTTTTCTTTGTAAGCTATTTATAAAATAAATCCGGCAATGCAGTTCCACATAGAAATGATTTAACTTTGTACTCCGCTAGAATTTGCCATGGAAATTTGCAGCGCTGGAGTATGAATGAAAGTAAACTTTTTATTACGGACCTGAAAAATTGTTAATTAATGTCATTACGGAGATTTTGGCCGACGACTTTTCATTTTCCGTCAAAAGTACGCCCTTCACACCCATAGAAACAACATTCCTGGTGAAATAAAACAGAGTCTTATCATAAGGAACAATGATATATATGGTTTAGGGGTTGGGAGCTGAATTATTTTCAAAATATTAGACATTTTGAGTTTTCCATACAAATGCCTATATATCAATTTTACGTTTTATGTAATTTTACCCCAAGGCCCATCCAGGGGCAATTGTATCATGAACGGAAAGTTCTTTAGCTGAGTAAGTGTCATGCGAAATTTCAACTTTGTAGCATAACAGAAACGGGAATTATGGGCTCCAAGAGAAACGCGAACGTTAACTTTAACGTTTGTTAGACTCTGGTTAGGACTCTTGGGCAATGGCATCTGACACTCGGACACGCTCAGGAGCATGGCCCTGGGACAATCGTATCATGAACAGAAAGGTCACGGTCTGAGTAAGCGTCATACCGATTTTCAATTTTGTAGTATAACATAAATGGAAGTTATGGGCTCCAAGAGAAATGCAGACGCAAACTTCGAAATTTGTTAGACTCTGTTTATGAACGCGACTTTCCATTGCAGAACTAGGACATCCATATATGACTCAAGAGAGGCTCGAACCACACCGACAGGATACCTAATCGACATAGATTCATGTTGTTAGGTGATTAGTTGCTTAATAGATCACTGTCTGTCGGGCACAAGTGCAGAGATCACTCGCGGTACGCGCCCGTGATCACTCGCGCTACGCGCTCATGATCTATTCACTATAACGACTGACTTCCAGTCTGTGATATATTAAGCAACTAATAAGCACCATCTTATCTTTCAACAATTTAGTCGAAAACTGTGTTGAGCATTTATGGGTATAGGGGAAACGATAGTTTGTTCGAGGCATCTGGGTCACATGACCAAGATGGTTACCATGCCCATATATGGTGAAACCATTAAAAATCTTCTCTAGAACCAGTGGGCTGATTTCAAGAAACTTGTAGTACCTAGGACTGCAGCACAACATAATTTGTATAAACGATGACTTTAGGTTTATTAAAAATAACGGAGTGTCTATTGACAAACGTTTGTCAATAGCACAAAGTCGGTAAAAATGCTATTGACAGACGTTTGTCAATAGCACAAAGTCGGTAAAAATGCTATTGACAGACGTTTGTCAGTAGCACAAACTCGGTAAAAATGCTATTGACAGACGTCTTTCAGATTTCAGAGTCGAAATGCGAAAGTTTTTTTTATATTTCTTTTCAAGGATTTCTGTTTTTCCTGTCATTTCTGACAGAAACATAAACATAATAGATTTCATGTAACTTTTTAATTTTATCATATTTCTCTGTCTTTTCTTGTTAAAGTATCTAAAAGTCAGATTATGATTTAAGTACGATTCTTGGTTACATGGAAATATCTAGCGGGTAGAGGGGAGAGGGCGCAAAAATGTGTCGGTAGGGCAAAATTTAACCAATACTGCTGCTGAAATCGCCCATCTTTTCTAAGGGCTCATCTGCATCCTAGGTTTGTAGCATTGAAACCGTTGTTTCAAATGCTGAGGATGAAACATGTACACTAAAGCGAAACATGGACTTGCTACTTTCCGCTAGAAGCGGTTTGAATTAACTTTCGACTGGAGCCATAGATGATGCGGGTTTGGCCCACCGGTTCGCGGCATCTTTCTTTTGAAAGACATTCCTCCTTCCGCTGGTTTGTTTGATCTGAGATTTAATGTCCTCGTCAACACTGTATATTTCATTTTGCTTCCAATTTTATGGCTCTTTAACGCATCATAGGAAAGAAATGACATCGTAAGACCTGTCACCTAATGAAACTTGTAGTGTTTATTAGCATGGACAGTCCTATTCGCACCGCTTAGCCCGGGCAGGCTTAATTCTCTCAACGGTTTAACCGCAAATTTTGTGCGGTCGGTTGAAGTTCTGCGATGAAGCATCATGCAGCCCAACTATTTATTCAAACCGCGATAGGCGGGGGCCGTCCTTCCGTTTGTTCAAGTAGGACAATAGTAGGTAGCAGATAGTATGAGGAGTGCTTAGATTGGAAGGTCTAAGCTCGTTGAGGAAATATGTTATAAGTATTATAAATGTCACTAAAATGACCTAAAATGTGATGACTGGGACTTATCTTGTATCCCAAAGATCAGCGTTTTTCTTTCTTAATCTGATTTTAATCTTAATAGCATTTTTACCGAGTTTGTGCTGTTGACAAACGTCTGTCAATAGCATTTTTACCGAGTTTGTGCTATTGACAAACGTTTGTCAATAGCATTTTTACCGACTTTGTGCTATTGACAAACGTTTGTCAATAGCATTTTTACCGACTTTGTGCTATTGACAAACGTTTGTCAATAACTCTTCCTAAAAATAATCAGATCACCTGCGGGAACAATATGTGATTTCTGAGTGAAACAAAAATCATCAAAAAGATTACCGGTAGGAATCAAATACTTCATTTATTTAATCAAACCTTTACACGACACTGACATTTGTGTGCATATATATTTTCTCTCTTTTTCCATCCATCCTTCCATCCATCTACCCACCGACCCATCCATCCATCCGTCCGTCTGTCTGTCCGTCTATATGTTCGTTCGTCCATCCGTCCTCCAATTGACCAATCCTTCCAAATACCCACTCATCCCTTTCTATTGTGCACCCTTCCATCCATCAATCATTCCATCCATCCATCCAACATCCATTGATCCGCTCCAAATGGGAGGGGGTGAAGCAACTAGGTGGGCGAAATGACTAAGGGGGGCGAAAAGACCAGGCTCTGTTGGCAAAACAGGGGTGTAAAATGGGGGCGAAACGAACAGGGAGAAACGACTGGGGGACGCCTTTGGGGCATAGCATCTTGTTACCCAACTAGCCAGTGGTAAAGAAACCAGTTGGATAACCTGGGTGGGACCATAGAAAGACATCGAATCTGATGAATGTTTCATTTTCTTTTTTATGTCGAGTGAACTAGCTCCTTGTCGAGAAGACTAGCTCGGACAGTAATTTCGTAATAAGTCGCAAGTTACGTAATCACGGCAAAATTTTTTTTGCTTATTTCAAACTGTCCATGTTCCATTTCACCAGGGATGTTGTTTCTGTGGGTGTGAAGGGCGTACTTTTGACGGATAATGAAAAATCGTCGGCCAAAATCTCCGTAATGACATAAATTGACAATTTGTCCGGTCCGTGATAAAAAGTTTGGGTTTCATTCATACTCCAGCGCTGCAAATTTCCATGGCAAATTCTAGCGGAGTACAAAGTTAAATCATTTCTATGTGGAACTGCATTGACGGATTTTTTTATACATAGCTTACAAAGAAAAAAAATGGTGATAAAACTCTTCGAGACCTACCTTTGTTTACGAGTTTCTTGGTGATGGAGCTAGCTCGAGAGTTCCCGGATTTGTCGAGGGAACAAATTTCCATTGACTCATTTTCGAGCTAGTTCCCCTGATTACCACCCGTGCACTTGTAATGTTTCATTACTTTACGAAAACACGCCTATCTAAATATATTGAAAATTTTACCTCCAATAAATGAAAATTTTCTGATGAAAAATTGCGATATTTTTCTTATTTCTGCTCGAAACATAGGTTGTGGGTACTCGTTAGAACCGCCTCGCTGAGGCGGTTCTAACGAGTACCCGCAATCTATGTCTTAGAACAGGAATAAGGAAAATAATGTATACCCCTGCAAACCCCAGTTTTACTATATAAAAGTGGGGTTATAGGGGATCAAAATTATATAGGCGTGTTTTCGTGATGAAAACAAAACAAAAAAAATACCATTATTCATACTCAATCAGTAGTAGTGCCTCATTTATTTTAACGATTGCTCTCACTAACAGATTGGTGTTTTTCATCAACAATATATGGGCCCCGTCAAGCGATTTTGGTACTTATCGCCTATGCGAGCAGCGAAGGTACAGGCGAGCCTGCGCATCCGCGCAGTCTCGCCAGAACCTTCGCTGCTCGCTAATAGAAGCAGTGAATCAAGAGGAACCTTCAGACAGAAAGCCATATCCCTGGCCCCTCTGAATGGCTGGGCATGCGCAGTTAAAATTTGTCATGACGGGATGCTCGAAGACACAAATTCGCTTGGCGGGGCTCATATGATTTGCATATAAGATTAGAAATTTGTCATTTTTTTAGCATACTGTAACTATAGTTTGCATAGCTCTGGATTGGTCGTTTCTGGAAAATCAGATGTAAAATTTAAATAACGTATTTTTTGTTTCAACGAAATCACTCAGCTTCAATTTAATGCATTTTTTCAGGGACGTTCCACATAATTTTGCCACATCGGAAGAAATGGTCATCTTGAGGGTTCAAACTGCCTCAACAACCGCCCCAACCCCACTCCCGTCAAAATGCCTCCCTCACAATTCTGATCTCAGTTTTGGTTTAAGCGTTTATTTCTTTGTATAACATACATATGGTACAATACAAATGAAGATGAATCATTAAGTACAATTATAGAATGGGATTCAGAAGAAAGTCTACTGACTTATGAAGATCTGTCTCCCAGTTTTGGAAATAGGTAATATGGGCTGCCAAATTGTGGGAATGAGACAGGATTTCGAAGCCAACGTTTCAAAAGCTTGCTTGAAATATTACGCTAAGTCAACTTTGGTCGTGTTCGGCATTCTGGGAACCCATCTTGCCGACGGGGTTGCTCAAATTGAAAACAGAAAAAATCGACTAGACTGAACCAAAACATCCTTACAACATTTGTTAAACATTTTCAAACTATGTACAACATCAGCATTACATCACGTTCACCACGAAAACATGCCTATAGAAGTTTGACCCCTTTAAACCCCACTTTTATATAGTAAAACTGGGGTTTGCAGGGGTATGCATTATTTTTTCTTATTTCTGCTCAAAAACATAGATTGTGGGTACTTGTTAGAACCGCCTCACCGAAGGCGGTTCTAACGAGTATCCACAATCTATGTTTTGAGAAAAAATAAGAAAAATATCACAATTTTTTATCTGATAATTTTTCATTTTTCGCGGGTAAAGTTTACAATGTATTTTTGTAGGAGTGTTTTCGTAATGAACGAGTCCATGTAAAGAAAACCCCTCTAAACCCCACGTTGTAGAGAGATAAGCAAGGTTTCCGGAGGTATGCATTATTGTCATTATTTCGGCTCCAGGTCACAGGTTGTGGGTACTCGTTAGAATCGCCTCATTGAGGCGGTTCTAACGAGCATCATCAACCAAAGTTTGGAGTAAAAATAAGAAAACATCGGGAAAATGTCCGTTTTTTTTTTTTTTAAGATACGAAAAATGCACTATGCCTCTCGGATCTGTTATGGTGGTTCATCGTCGGTGCAGCTTCTCCCTCGCTCCATGCTTAATGCTTGCAAATAAAGAGCGTTCTTCGTGAATGTCCTTGGGTGACATGCTCGCACCTTTCATTTTCAAATGTAAAATCAGAGCACTTTTCTGTGGCTTCCTATTTCGCATAACCAACAACTAGATAGTTTCTCTCTGTACGTTATATACAGTAGAACTTCGATGGCTCGAACACCGATGGCTCGTTTCCAATGGCTGGGTCGAACTCGTACTTGAGCCCCTAGGGAAATCCTCAAGATAAGAAATGGTGGGGGATGATTAAGGAGATTTTAGTCTTTTATCTGGTAAATGTGTGCTGTGTGTACTCATTAGAATCGCCTCGGCGAGGCGATTCTAATGAGTGCACACAGCAAACATTTTCATTATCTAACATCGAAAGATGTTCAAACGTATCTCGTTACGCCTCTTGGCAGTGACCTTCAGTGGCTCGAACTACCGCTGTCTCGAATAAAATTTCATAGTCCCAAAGGGGTTCGAGCCATCGAAGTTCGACTGTAATATAATTATTAGCAGGGAGGGTGGTTGGGTTGGTCGAAGGTGTCGCGTATTGTGCGTCACTGGAACGACTTACAGTTGTGCAAGTTCTTGCAGCAGGTACGGATAGAGGGGAGGGGTATATTTCTTCTGTTTCTACACTTCCAATTATTTTCCTCTTTCTCCCCTGTCGCTCACTTTCATCTCCTCCACCATCTCTTTTCTCCCTTTCTCTTGGAGAGGACACAAAATAACCCACAAGGGTTAAATCCACCCCAGTCAATCAATCAATCAATCAATCAGTCAATATCCATTAGCTGATAAAGATAGTTGTTCGCCGTACCACCCTGGGCAAAGCCTTTGAAAAGGAACAAAAAAGGCAAGGTCGAAAGTTTCTGGTGTGCCCTCGTACAATAAAAGTAATGTCAGGTCTTTTTCATTTTTAGACCAATATCCGTACTTCAAGAACTCTGTGATATTCACTATTTTCCATTTTCCTAGGCATATATAGGTTCATGATTAACCCATTTTGTACCGGAAACCCCAAAACGGGTACCTGGCAAACAGTGTAGGCCGAGATCAGACGCCGCATAACGCGGCGTCTGATCACGGCTTATACTGTTTGCAAAAAGTTCAGCCATTTTCCAAAAATACAACCTGAGACCCTTAAGTTTTGAAATATACTCCTGCTATATAAGGAGGAAGATTCCATTTGAAACCAAAAGGGGTCACTATAAAGAATTTGACTGCTCCTTTGACCTTGCTCCATAGAACCTGCTGCTTGGAGCCATAAACGCTTTGCAGTGTCTCAAGCATTTGTGAATTAAAAGGGTATCGAAACACATGACATGATTTCTGCCCCCGTCTCAAAGGGAGACATTTTTGTAACTTCCTGTTGGCTTTTATACGAATTAAGGCCCTCTGAAAAAGGAGGTCAACCCTGAAAGAAAAAAAAAATACTCCCTGGGAGCAAATTCTTTTCTTTAAGGGTTGCCCCCTTGTAAGAGAGACTAACATGTCTTGGGGAGTGGTTTCCCTTGACCATGTACCATAAAGTTTAATATTCAAGTTTGTTGTTTGTATTGGAGTTTAACGGCCTAGTCAACACTATTTTAGGTCAATTTTGAGCCGGTCAGTTTACCTATCCACACATCCACACGTTTCCTGGGCAACCTTAAACGTAAGCGTTTAACCAGTACAATGCACATTCTTTCGCCAGAAACTAATTGATATTCAAGTACATGTATACATTACGAAAACACGCCTATACAAATACATTGTAAACTTTACCACCGAAACAACCCGCAAATTTTAAGATGAAAAATTGTGATATATTTCTAATTTCTGCTCAAAATATAGATTGTGGGTACTCGTTAGAACCGCCTCGAGCCTCATCGAGGCGGTTCTAACAAGCACCCACAATCTATATTTAGAGCAGAAATAAGAAAAATAAGGTTTACCCCTGTAAACCCCGGTTTTACTTTATGAAAGAGGGGTTCAGTGGGATCAAAATTATAAAGGGCTTGTTTTCGTGGTGATACTTTTTCTTTCCAGTTTCGAAAAAAATACTGTCTCCATTTTGTCTCAATGACTGAGATAGCGGATAATTTCAGTTTATCATTGTCAACCACATATTGATTATCTGTCCAGGAATCAGAGAGAGTCTGGAGAGGACTTTTCTATTTGTTTTAAACAACACGCTTCTGACTTGTTATGCATAAAATATGACATACGTGGAATTTATTCGTGAAAAGAATCCCCCCATAAACCCCACTTTATCAGGAAAAGATGTCGTTTCATACAGGTTCATTGTGTACTCTTTAAATTAGTAGATTGTCTTTGCTCTTTAGAACCGCCCCCTGACTGCAACGGGCGTTCTAACATGCACACACAATCTTTATTTGGTAACTTTAGAACAGAAATCATCACGATAACAAGTCCGTGAAATGAACACCCCTGAACCCCACTTTATATAGAGAAACGCTCGTATTCAAACAAAAGAAAAACAAAACATGTTCAAATCGTGAAATTCGCAAGCTGTTTGAATATGGTTTTTGAAGTTTTGAACTTTTATCACAAGCTGGGTCCTGCTAAATTTACGTTATGTTGAGAGACGGCACGTTGTCGCCCTGAACAAAGCTTTTTAAATTTTATGATGGCGTCGGAATGCCATTGCGGATCTGACGTCAGTATGAACAACGTTCAGATCTAGTCGCCATGTTAGTTAAAGAGTCGACTTTGAATAGTTATTATGAAGTTTTAGGGAGTTGTCGTCACAATTTGCTCTGGAGATCGTAAGTTCTGCTAGAACAACGAGCACCCTTGGTTCAATGATTGCATCACAAAAACATTTGTCGGGTCCCTCAGAAGATAATTTCGGCCTTGTGTTCAAACAGCTTCCTCGGACTCGGCATAAGGTAATGCATGAAAAACATGGGTGAATCCTATATTGAAACAGCGTTGAAAATGTGTGTGTATGTGTATGTTTTAATGTATACCATTCTCTTTAATTTTACGAATGATTAATTCCCGGAATTCATTTCAATCTTAGGGCTGTTTTCTCGCATCTGGACATTTTATCTATGACGGTTGAATTTTGAGGGCTATTAATCTAACTTCAGAAATGGACCATGGTGCGCTTGCACAGAACTACTTCTGATTTGCTAATATTCTTGAACAGTATGACGCAATTAGGGACAAACTATGACTAAGCATGCCGAAAAGTTTCCCAGCTGCCCGGTTGTTTTACCAAATCTTTTTGCAATACATAGTTATCTCACATCCACGAGCCTTTCTGAACATATCATTTAGAAAACATGTCCGTGTGAAATAATGGCGTCCCACATAGTGTCAGAAAGTACACATTTCGGTAAAAATGTTAACATCTTTCTTATTTCTGCTGGTAACATAGATTTTTGGTGCTCGTTAGAACCGCCTCATCGAGGCGGTTCTAACGAGTACCCACAATCTATGTTTTTGAGCAAAAATGACACAGATAATGTACACCCCCGTAAACCCCACTTTTCTCTATATAAAGTGGGGTATAGAGGGGTCTTCGTTTCACGGACTTATCGTGACGGTATGTTATCCTAATTCTGACACCTCCACATTTATTAACAACAACAACAAAATTCTTTTAAATCTAGACTTGTTCAATAATTTCCATTTATAAATACTGCCAGGATGTTCGACGTCGCCTAATGTAATAACTCAAAATAGACAAGGCCAATAGCAACATCATAATGTTATAGTTGGAAACTTGTCTGATTTACCACAACTACTTTCATGATTTTAAGGCATGACAACGCTTTTATTATACGGATTCCTGAAAAGACCAACTGAGTTATAACGAAAACACTCCTTTATGTTGAGAAAATGGTGTGTTATAAGAGCGCAGTTTACACTTAAACTTGTAATAGTGGCCATCTGTATTAAGCAAGCAGCTTGTCATAAGCAATAATGCATTCCATTCTTGTGAGTGAGTGAGCGTTTGAGTTTAACGTTCCACCAACAGCTAAGGTCATACGGAGACGGGACCTCGGTTTAAAGACCCATCCGAAAGTCTGGAGAAGCCCGGGATCGATCATGCGACCCCTGGTTTACAAGGCGAGTAGCGTAACTACTACACCACGGAGGCTTCTATTAAATTCTTGTAAAAGACAAATAAACATGCACCTGCCTTTAGAAAGCACTTTTTGGGGCGATTGTTATCAACAATTGCCCCTAAGTGATTAGTATATTTGCTTAATACAAGTGTGTCTGTATATTCTTATGTCCGTTCCTAGATATAGGTTTTAGTTACTCGTTAGAACCGCCTCAATGAGGCGGTTCTAACGAGCACCTAAAATCCATTTGGAAGGGGACAGAAATAAAAAATGTATATCCCTGTGAACCCAATATATCTCAGTATAAAGTGGGATTTTCATGGGTTCTTATTACGCTAACTTTTTGGCGTGATGCTACGACTTGAATTCGTCATGTTGTATTTTTGGGAATTAAAATTGCTTCGTGGCAACCAAAGCTCGCATTTACTTCCAAAGCATACATTTAGTTTTTAATTTGCTCGATTCAAGCTAGATTTTCATTTTCAACTTTGCTTAATTATAATACAACTTACATTTATTTCAAGTTATGTGGAACATCTTCTGTATCTACATGTACATTTAATTTGTTTGGTTCCCGCCCCCGCCCATCGGGGCTTGATGAAATAGATGGGCTGCATGATGCTTCCACACAGAGCTGAATCCGACCGCACATGAGTCCTGGTAAACCGCTTAGAGGATCTAAGCCTGCCCAGGCAAAGCGGTGCGAATCGGACCGTCCATGCTTATAAACCATATTGGTTTCATTGGGCGACAGGTCTTGAGATGTCATTTCATCTCAATGTCGTGTGAAAATCCCACAAAATTGGAAGCAACGTATCCAAAATGACCTATACAGTGTTGACGGGGACGTTAAACCTCAAACAAACAAACACTTTGCTTGTTTAACGTTATGAGGGGCAATCAAAATTGCTGTCTCGTCTTTGCTAATTCAAAAGGCATTTAAAACAGTTCATTTCCAGCTAGTTTTCATTTACTCCCGAAGAAGACGTTTTTTTTTCAGTCTGTCGAACAATCTCTAGAATCCATTGAAATAAATGTTTTTTACTCGTCTAATATGTTTTACATTAGCAATTCTGATATGCTTACTTTTATTTGTCTTCCAATTTATTTCATTTTATTGTCTAGACTACAAAATTAAATAAAACTTGTGTAAGAACCTGACCCATGTATTTCTAGCGTTTCTATAAATAGAACCTAGCAAACAATGCAGGCAATAATCAGGCGCCGCTGCCTGTCTTCAATGTTCCCTTAAAAGGACAGGTATTTCACAATAATCAGGCGCCGCTGCCGGTCTTCAATGTCCCTTAAAAGGACAGGTATTTCACAATAATCAGGCGCCGCTGCCTGTCTTGAATGTCCCGTACATGTAAAAGGACAGGTATTTCACTAACAAACTTAGAAATCAACCAGGCACCCTTGAATTGGAAATGAACCTGTCTTAAACTGTTAGATGGAAGATTGCAATCGTTCAATTATAAATGAATTAGTGTCCCTTTTAAGGACTTTGGACAACAGTGTAGACCCAGATAAGACGCCGCTGAACGCGGCGTCTGATCTGGGTCTACACTGTTTGCATAAAGAACATACATTTTGGTACAACTTACTTTAAACAAAACAAACCTGACACACCTCTAATTGAAAATGGACCACTCAAATCTTATATAAGGTGGAAGATGCCATTGTCATAAATGGGTTGATAATGATACGGTCTGAAAGTCTCCAGTTTTTGCTTCTGATCACGCTGCATGTAACACGACCATTTTATATAGGATGTAAATGGTGTTGACCCTTAGTCGTCCCCTCTGGATCTATACTGTTTGCATATGTACCTGTTTGCATAACAGTTTTGATCAGAAGGTCACGGTTTTGATACCATGGTCGGAAGCATTCTTTCGTGTTTATTTATTTTTTTTTTCTACGGTCATTCGCTCTCTTCTACTGATTCAAGAAGGGCAGTTGTATTTTTTAGGCGAAAAATGTGCGCTGTACTGGATAACCGCCCACGTATAAGAATGCCCAGAAAATGTGTGGATAGGTAAACTGACACGTTCCATATGACATTAAAAGTGTTGATTGGGCCGTTAAACTTCAAGCAAGACAAACAAAAATAGATATTTGAACCGATCGGCAGGGTTGAAAGGGCTTGGATTTGTGGATTTTATTACGGCATTTCCATATTTCAGGCTAATTTAAACCGTCAGAGATAATTTTCTCTTTTAATTATCCCATTAATAGTCGCTGATTAAACCAAATCGGTTTAAAATGCCAGAAATGGAAAGAAAAAAGCCAAAGTTCCAATATCGGGTCGCATTACGTGAAATTTATCTCATTATGCAAACACGCCTATACAAATACATTGCCACCTTTATCGCAGAAAAAATGAAAATTTTATGATGAAACATTGTGATTTTTCTTATTTCTGCTCAAAATATAGATTAATACCCACAATTTATATTTAAGAGCAGAAATATGGTTCACCCCTACAAACCCCAGTTTTACTATATAAAAGTGGGGTTCACGGGGGTCAAATTTTTATAGGCGTATTTGCGTGATGTGTAGAAATTTGCGCCCCGCAATAACTTAGATTAGCCTGTGTGTTCGCATAGTATGATAATAGCATTTGCTTTGTGCTGTATCGTTGCCCGATAACCATACCGTCCTCATGGGGCGTTTTGTTTGTTTGATTTGAGGTTTAACGTCTCCTTCAACACTATTTAGGTCATTTTGGAGACGTTGCTTCTAATTTTGTCGGAATTTTACCCGACATGCAGATAAAATGACATCTCAAGCCCTGTCGCACAGTGAAACTTATAGCGTTTATGCATGGACGGTCCGACTCGCATGACATTAATTGAGCAAGCTTATACCTAAGTGTTTTACCAGTACTCATGGGCTGTCGGTTTCAGACGTGCGTGGAAGCAAGCACCATGCAGTCCAATCTATTTCTCTAAGCCCCGATTTGCGGGGGGGTGGCTTATACTGCCTGAGAGGGTACACAACTGATCTGAGTAGTCGCTGATCCAACAACATCTGATGACATAGTGTTAGCCTTGACGCAGCTCTAAATGATCTAAAGACAGTAAAGACACTAGCTACTAGGCCGGTGCGTTCAGCAAAGATTCAAATCAGACTGCGCATCAGACTGTCTGATAAGATTCTTCGCGGTTCGTATGAGCCGCATACATGTATGACCTCTGGGCTACCCAACGAGCAATAATAGACGATTACGATCAGACTGTCAGGATCAGACTTCGGTGACCGCGTATACATTATGAAAACATGCCTATTCAAATACATTGTAAACTTAACCGCTGAAAAAAAAAAAAACAAAAAAAAAAACGAAAATTTTCAGATGAAAATATTGTGATATTTTTCTTATTTCTGCTCAAAATATAGACTGTGGATACTCGTGAGGACCGCCTCATCGAGGCGGTTCTAACGAGTACCCAACATCTTATGAGGCGGTTCTAACGAGTACCCACAATCTGTATTTTGAGCAAAAATAAGAAAAATAAGATATACCACTGTAAATCCCAGTTTTACTATATAATTCAATTAAATGGGCATTTTTACTAGGTGGCTTGTTTTGCTGTGTTCCAATTTTATTTATATCTTGACGAACATCATGAAAACACACCTATATAATTTTGACCCCCTTGAACCCCACTTTTATAAAGTAAAACTGGGGTTTCCTGGGGGTAAACCTTATTTTTCTTATTTCTGCTCTAAAATATAGATTGTGGGTAACGAGTACGCACAATCTATATTTTGAGCAGAAATAAGAAGAATATCACAATTTTCTATCAAAAAATTTTCATTTTTTTTCGGCGATAAAGGTGGCAATGTATTTGTATAGGCATGTTATTGTAATGTTAATTTATATCATGATGAACTTCCCTTTTCAGTAAATAAAGATCAGTAACGGATTTTATGGTGGCTGTTTTCGAGTCATACAATGCCCTCTAGCATTGTATGAGCCCCGCCAAGCGAATTTGTGTCTTCGAGCATTCCGTCATAACAAATTTTAACTGCGCATGCCCAGCCATTCAGAGGGGCCAGGGATATGGCTTTCTGTCTGATGGTTCCTCTTGATTCACTGCTTGTATGAGCGAGCCGCGAAGGTTCTGGTGAGACTGCGCAGATGCGCAGGCTCGCCTGAACCTTCGCTGCTCGCATAGGCGATAAGTACCAAAATCGCTTGACGGGGCCCGTATAAAATTGGATCAGTGTGACATAGTGCCCTCATTCATATCTAGTTTACTTATGAAAATTACACCCCCGACCATCGGGGGAGAAATAGATGGGCTGCATGATGCTGAGAATGACCGCACACGAGTACTGGTAAATCGCTTAGAGGATCTAGGCCTGCCCAGGCAAAACGGTGCGAGTCGGACCATCCATGCTTATAAACCTTATGAAGAAAAAAAAGAAGCAGAGAGAAGAAGAGGAAGAAGAAGAAAAAAAGATGTTAAAGAAGAAGAAGAAGAAGAAGAAGAAGAAGAAGAAGAAGAAGAAGAAGAGTTGTATTTGTCTAGGATATACGCAACACTATTTAATAACTAGCATAGTTTCCTCCTCTGCCACGGGACCGCACTTACAGGAAAGAATTTGCTCCCTGATGGGAGCAAATTCTTTCCTGTAAGAGTGGTCCCCATTTGGTAAACGGAGCTATTATTTCTAGCATTTTCTTAGGTTTGCGTACAAATGATTTTCTTCCAGCTACGCCCCTGATATTGTTACGGCCCACAACTTATAATCCTGAATTATCTTTCTTGGCCTACAGGTTTATAACCAATGACAACTGCGTCATGGGTACGACTCTTTGGCACAGAGTCGATTTCTTTTTTTTAGCTATGCTCCATTCCCTCATTATGGCTGTCATGTCGGAAGATGTTGACTCGCCCGGGATTTGACTTTTTTTTTCGAAAAAAATGACCTCGTGTCAACATACGGACTTGGAAAGGAAAAAAGGGGTGAGGTGTTACGGCCCGATGCACCTAACCAACGTTATACTTCCCTTGGTTGATTATGCGGGAGACAACTGAGGAAGACAGTTAACTCTTTGGCTTAGTACTTAGAGCAGTTGATTTTTCCAGATCGTCCCAGGTTCGAATCTCACCATAGGCGATTATTCCCCCTTCTTACAACTATACTTCTCTCCATTGTTACGACATTCATGTCGCAAGAATACCAAAGTAAGAGTCTTATATTTTTTATTTCAGAAAGATACATTATGGCTGAATTTGAGTTAAGCGATGCTGGTCATCCAGATGACCCCAAAACCATGTATGCTATTGCGGAACCTAACAGTGAAACTTAGGATTGGCTGATATTTTGTCTGGTGTCACACTAGGTGCCATTTTCGGTCAAGTTTTGTTCTTCGGGACATTAATGACATTTTTACTGACATTGTGTAACAGGCGACAAAAATGCTACACATCTTTGGCCCGGTCGTGGTTCGAACCCGAGCCACCGGATTGATAAGCAAATCTACCACGTTGATATAAAAGCCGGCTTGTATCGAAAGGCAGTACAAGTGTGCTATATAGATATACCCTATGCCATTCTCCCCATCCACATTGAGATTCGCCCTCGAATTTCTGGGAGTCCGAAATTCATGTGAAATAATACTCAAGGAGTTCTTATGCACGAACCCTCAAATTTGTTCTCTGCCTAACGGTTATCTGCTTAATGTATTGCATTAAACACTCATTCCGGTAAGACACCCGTACGACATAT
Source organism: Lucinisca nassula (assembly GCA_963580285.1). Classification (NCBI taxonomy): domain Eukaryota; kingdom Metazoa; phylum Mollusca; class Bivalvia; order Lucinida; family Lucinidae; genus Lucinisca; species Lucinisca nassula. The sequence continues at coordinate 72,374,215 of OY757011.1, read as the reverse complement.
TTTTTCACATCTCCTAAATGGCTACTTCTCTGATGAAAATCCATGATATGTTTCTTATTTATACTACAATCATAGGTTGTGGGTGCTCGTTAGAACCGTCTCAAGGAGGCTGTTCTAACGTGTACCCACAACATATGTCTTATAGCAGATATAATAAAAAAAAGTATGTATATCCCCTTAAATCCCAGTTTTCTCTATGTAAAGTAAGGGATGTTCAATCCACGGGACTTGTTCGCATGATGTCATGCCACATTTTCATGCCCAGCATCCGAGTCTATCCATTTGCTTCCGAATTTTTCGTAAGTCCCGGCAGCACACCCAGTCGTCTGCGAACAGTCTTATTTCTGAGTCAATGTCGTTGGAAATATGATTAATATGCAGGGAGTATAACAGTGGACAAAGAACAGTCCCATTCGGGACCCAGACAAAGCTGGAACGCACTCCATATATACTCGCCGTTAACTCATATTGGGTCCATGCCATTTACAAAAACTTACTATTTTCAGTAGCAAAGAAAGGGATCTATAAATTCAAGAGTCTCCCCTCCCCACCAATGCCGAAACTAAATACGTTGGGTTTCAGTTGTTCATAAGTAGGGGATGTGGTAAAAACGTTCTGGAAAGCCAGAATAAATGTGTTCAACCGTCCCCTTTGTCTAAGGTTGTTACCCAACCCTTTAAATTCGTACGTGTATAAGTTCGGAGATCATAATGAGAAATAAAAAGGCATTAAAGAGTATTTAAAAGCAAAATGGATCGTTTTGAATTAAAAACAGCATCATGTATCATGCCTTCGCTGGCGGATTAAAGAGTTTTATTTGAATTTATTTCGGCCCCGCCCACCGGGGCTTGGAGAAATAAATTTGGCTGCATGGTGCTTCCACGCAGAGCTGAATCTGACCACAAACGAGTACTGGTAAACCGCTTAGAAGGACTAAGCCTTACCGGGCAAAGCGGTGTGAGCCAGATCGTCCAATGCATATAAGCCTCATGGTTTCATTGGGCGGCAGGGCTTGAGATGTCATTTCATCTCAATGTCGAGTAAAAGTCCCACAAAATTGCAAGCAACTTCTCCAAAATGACCTAAATAGTGTTGACGGGGACATTAAACCCCAATTCAAACAAATATGTCAATTTATGAAGAATATTATCCGTGTTTGTTGCACCTAAATTGTGCTGACTAACCGCGTTATGGTGTATCATAACCCGTGGTAAGGTGTACCCTAACAAAAAATCAATCATTGAACCATCCACGGATTCAGTGGGTATTGACAAGAACTGGGGCACAAGCAAATGCATCAATGGAAGCTCTGAAATCACAATAACATATAAATCACAAAATCATGTGCACAAAAGATGTGTTACTGTCAAAAAACATTGATCGAAGTATGCTGGGGTTGGTGAAAACACACTAGACGAAAGAAAAATGTTTGTGTTTTCGTTTATAATGAACAGAATTCTCTGCAACTGCATCAGTAAATGGTAGTACCATTATTCTGCAGCTATGCAAAATAACCACCCAAAAAGATTAGGATCTGCGCCACAATAAACCTTTTTTCTTACCGAAAATACTGCTGTGACGTCATGATTTCTGTAGCGTTCGTTGTACTCTGTCGCGTTCGTTGTACTGCGGTAACCGGTGTGTTATTGGTTTCATTAAGGGACTGGGCTTGAGATGTCATTTCATCTCAATGTCGGGTAAAAGTCCCACAAAATTGGAAGCAACGTCTCCAAAATGACCTATACAGTGTTGACGGGGACGTTAAACCTCAAATCAAACAAACCAAACTTATGAAAATGCGTTATGTGTTTCCTATATGTGCTACAAGTGTTGATGGGGACGTTAAAACTCAAATCAACTAAGCAACCGACTGAAAACATACATGTAGGTTGTTTGGTGCTCGTTAGAACCGCCTCACTATCTAACAAGTACCCAATGGAGAAAAAAGAGAAATAATGTTTACTCCTGTAAACCCCAGTTTTCTCCATATAAAGTGGGCTTTAGAGGGGTTTCATTGCATGATTTGTCACCATAATGATATTTAACCCTTTTAAAGACTGTACGAGTCTTTAAACCGAGGTCCCGTCTCCGTAAGACCTTAGCTGTTGCTGAGACGTAAAATTAAAACATTCACTCACTCACTTTCATTACTGCGTTTCTGATAAACTGGATGCGTCCATCTTAACCCATTTTACACCAGAAATCCGAAAACGGGTACCCTGGCAAACAGTGCAGACCCAGATCAGACGCCGCAGAACGCGGCGTCTGATCAGGGCCTACACTATTTGCAAAATGTTCAGCCATTTTCCAAATAGATTTTGAATAAACTTGAACACAAACTGTCACCCCTAAATTTTGGAATGGACTCCTGCAATATGTACGGAGGAAGATTCCATTTGGTACAAAAAGGGTAAAAATTTGGACAGAACCATAGTTCCAAATGGAGCGGTCTATTGCAGTTCACTGACAGAATAGAAGCGTGTATGTCTTGATGGGCCATCTCAACTTGATCTAAATGCTTTGCATCTTCATGGCTTTAAGTGTTAGATAAACACGGATGCACACGTGTGCAGAAAATAGTATTTAAGTGGGGATTCCTTTTACTCATACATGCCTAAGTCCCCGCCCATCCGGGCTTGAAGAAATAGATAGGGCTGCATGATGCTTCCACGCAGAGCTGAAACCGGCCGCACACGAGTACTGGTAAACGCTTAGAGGAACTAAATCTGCCCAGGCAAAGCGGAGCGAGTCGGACTGTCCATGTTTATCTATTGGTTTCATTGGTAAAGTTTAACACGTTTTTTTCTACATAAACCAGCGTTTATAAGGGTGTCCATTACGCAGATTTGTTAATTTTAAATGTATCCTTGATTTGCCGTGTATCAAATTTCTTCTCATGTAAAATTATGATTTTAAATTGCGTGGTTAATTGAAGTGGTAAGTTGAACAACCACGATGAAGTTTTAATGTAAATAATATGATGATACTGTGGACGTCAGAAAAGACATTTAACCCGTTGGATGCAGGCGGGAAACCCTTAAAAGGAATACATTGGCAAACAGTGCAGGCCCAGATCAGACGCCGCAGAATGCGGCGTCTGATCAGGGCCTGCACTATTTGCTACAGAATTTTAAGTCAAAAATGGATTTAAAACGAAACAAAAATAGGCCTACCACCCCGTATATGACAAATGAACTTGTCCAACATATAGCAATGGAAGAGTCCACCAGCATACAATGTGTAAAGACGGAGTTTGGAAAAATCTACATAAAGACACGGATGCGTCAACCAAGCCTTCGCTTATCTCTTCTCTGGATAACCCAAAGAAGCTGAAAGGTTGGCTTTTGAAACAAAGAACAAATAAAAGAACGAAAATCGGAGAGTCGGTTTTACTGAGTCTCTTCATACACAGCAATATAGTCTGCAAGGCTGCATACGCCTCCTAGCACCGGCTTAAGCGATATACGATTTTCACAGGCAGATGTCAACAACGATTACTCTGTTAAGACCGTGCGGCTTCGCTGGCTGATCTGAATGTTTTGCCCTGCCTATAAATCTTCTTGTAGGTTCAATCATTTAGCAAGAAAATTGTGCGAAATAAAATACCATTGAGGCATTGGCCAATATGGTTGTAGATTGCACATTAGTTTGGTTGGGTTTTGGTTTGATTTGAGGTTTAACGTCCCCGTCAACACTGTAAAGGTCATTTTGGAGACGCTGCTTCCAATTTTGTTGGACTTTTACCCGACATTGAGATGAAATGACATCTCAAGCCCTGCCGCCCAATTAAACCAATAGGGTTTATAAGCATGGACGGACCGACTCGCTCGGCTTTGCCTGGGCAGGCTTAGATCCTGTAAGCAGTTTGCCAGTACTCGTGTGCGGGTTGGTTTCAGCTCTGCGTGAAAGCATCATGCAGCCCATCTATTTCTTCAAGCCCAGATGGGCGGGGCGGTTGATTTCACATACATCGTGTATCGTTCATGTGCATTGATTCGATATACATGTACGTCACGAAATCACGCCTGTATGATTCTGACCCCCTTGAACCCCAGGGGTAAACCTTATTTTTCATATGTCTGCTCTAAAATATATTTTGTGGGTACTCGTTAGAACCGCCTCGATTATGCGATTCTAACGTGTACTCACAATCTATATTTTGAGCAGTCATTATAGCCTGTTTCACAAACCCGAAGACTGCGAACGATTATCAATAGCAATAGTAAGAAATGCTCCGCGAATGATAGTGCCAGTTTCCAAATCGGCACCCTTCTCTTTTACATTCCGGAAGTCCAAGCTAAGGATTGTTTTCTTGCATCCAGACGGTTGAATTTAGCGGGCGATTGACATAGAGAGAGAGAGAGAGAGAGAGAGAGAGAGAGAGAGAGAGAGAGAGAGAGAGAGAGAGAGAGAGAGAGAGAGAGAGAGAAACGAACCGAAGGCAATCATCAGTGACGCGTTTGCGCAAAACTAGTTCTGAATAGCGTACTGTGATATCGCCCTCGCCCATGGGGGCTTGAAGAAATATATAGGCTGCATGATGCTTCAAGCAGAGCTGAATCCGGCCCGCACACAAGTACTGGTAAACCGCTTAGAGGAACCAGGAATCGCGGTGCGAGGCGGACCGTCCATGCTAGTATTGGTTTCATTTGGCGACAGGGCTTGAGATGTCATCTCATCTCAATGTCGGGTAAAAATCCCACAAAATTGGAAGCAACGTCTCCAAAATGACCTTTACAGTGTTGACGGGGACTTTAAACCTCAAATCAAACAAACAAACTGTGATCGCGCATTGCGAAGTTTCCAAGCATTTGTCCGGTAAATGGTCTATAGTCTTTGACAGTATGCCGCAGTTACACAAACTGTGATTACGCATTGCCATGTTGTCCAGTTGCTTGGTGGTTTCGTTAAATCTACGTAATAAAGGCAGGGAAACTTTTTAATGACGCCACACATTCCCTTAACACATGCTGTCATGGTGAAGAAGCATAAAAGTTCTATAAGAAAACATCTAATGCGCTTGTGTATGTAACGCGACGTTCGACTGGCTAATGTCAAAACCCGATGTCATGATGCAACGTCGCTTTTCATTGGGTAGCATTTGGTTTCACGGAGTTCACAGCGTTAGCCGCTTTGAGAAAAATGGTACAATTTTAACAAGACAACTGATTCAGTGCATTGGAATAAAGATAACTGCCGTGAAGATTTCATTTGGAGCAGTAAATCGACGGTTTTACGGTCGCAAATTCCGTTTTATGGCTCCGCTAGCGCGTGGCCGTAAAACAAAATTTCCCGGCGATTTACCTCTTCGCTAGCGCTTCCTCGGTAAACGAAATTTCCGACCGTAAAACCACCGATTTACCTCCCCAAATTACAATTTTGAATAATTATCCCCGAAATGGATTTTTCTGTAAAACGGATGTACACGGCTTTGGTAGCTGTTTCTTTCTTGCAAAGCACCACAACACAGTTGCCCTCTCTCAATACGAAAACACGCCTATACAAATAAGTGTAAAATTTACCGCCGAAAAATCGAAAATTTAAAGATAAAAATTGTGATAATAAAGTTTACCCTGAAACCCCAGTTTTGCTGTTTAAAAGTGGGGTTCAAGGGGGTCAAAATTATATAGGCGTGCTTTCGTGATGTTGTGTGAGATCCCGGGGGAAAATATTGCACCGTTGCACAAACTCGGTAAAATATTTGTCCGGTCGAAGTAAAATGCCTGTCAACATCGTTTTCTTGATCCCTGTTTCCGGTCTAAGTAACCAAAACGTGTGGCCATTAGCTGTCTTTGATTTTTCATTGGCATTAATGGTAAAAGCCATGCTTTTAAGTCGCCATAGATTGTAATTTTCACGGAAGCTGGATGCGTGTGCTGCATCCTAATTAATCTCCCTGGCTTAATCAGGCTCACGAGTAGTGTCAATCGATGAAAAAAAACGATTACCCGTAATCCTCAATTGTTTTCATCTACTAGTGATGACAATACGAGCGTAGGTCATGGAACTTTTCTTTCTTTTAATTCTTTACACCCTGTAGAGTGATACAGATTGACTGTGTTCGTCCATAACGATAACACATCCGTGCGACATAGTGCATTTTTCACATCTCCAAAACGACTACTTTTTCTGATGAAAATCCGTGATATTTTTCGTATTATTTTGCAAACATAGGTTGTGGGTGCTCGTTAGAACCGCCTCATTGAGGCGGTTCTAACGAGTACCCATAACCTATGTCTTGGGTTTTTGTTTGATTTAGGGTTTAACGTCCCCGTCGACACTGTAAAGGTCATTTTGGAGACGTTGCTACCATTTTGAGGGACTTTTACCCGACATTTAGATAAAATGACATCTCAAGCCCTGCCGCCCAATGAAACCAATAGGGTTTATATGCATGGACGGTCCGACTCGCACTGCTTTGCCTGTGCAGTCTTAGATCTTCTAAGCGGATTACCAGTACTCATATGCCGGTCGGTTTCAGCTCTGCGTGGAAGCATCATGCAGCCCATCTATTTCTTCAAGCCCCGATGGGCGGGGGTCTTGGAGGGGAAATAAGAAAAATAATGTGTATATAGTTTTCTCTATATAAAGATTGGTTTACCGGGGTGTTCATTTCACGGACCTGGTAACGTGATGAATCATTTGGGACATTTTTGTCGTCAGCCAAAGAAAGGGAGAAAAGAGGTGGAAGACAAAGTAGAGGAGATGAAAATGAACTACAGGGGAGAAAGAGAAAAATGAATGGGAGTGAAAAAAAATAGAAATAACAACATTCCCGCGGCCCCCGCCCATAGGGGCTTGAAGAAATATATGGGCTGCATGATGCTTCCACGCAGAGCTGAATCCGGCCCGCACACTAGTACAGGTAAACCGCTTAGAGGATCTCAGCCTGTCCAGGAACCGCGGTGCGAGGCGGACCGTCAATGCTAATAAACCCTTTTGGTTTCATTGCTCGACAGGGCTTGAGATGTCATTTCATCTAAATGTCGGGTAAAAGTCCCACAAAATTGGAAGCAACGTCTCCAAAATGACCTTTACAGTGTTGACGGGGACGTTAAACCTCTAATCAACCAACCAACCAACCAACAACATTCCCGCCGCCACCCTTACCTGCTGCAAGGACAGCAGGTCTTGCCCAACTGTAAGCCAATATTAGCTGAACGCCCCCGTGAGGTAGAGTTGTACATACCAATATGCAAACACTGTATGTAGACCCTGATAAGACAGCTTATAACCAGCAATCTATGAGGCATGTATCTTCTTAACAGTAACCCTTTCATCTTTATACTTACACCTTGTATATACATTACTAATGAGACTGAATTCGCCGAAAAGAGAATCGTCACACTTAACCATTTCGCCTCTTAGTTTCTGAAGCGGACTCTCCCATCAACTCCCATTCTAGTACATTTTTGGTTTCGGTTCCCGCCCATCGGGGCTTGAAGAAATAAATGAGCTGCATGATGCTTCCACGCAGAGCTGAAACCGACCGCACACGAGTACTGGTAAACCACTTAGAGGATCTAAACGTGCACTGGCAAAGCGGTGCAAGTCGGGCCGTCCATGCTTATAAACCCTGTTGGTTTCATTGGGCGACAGGGCTTGAGATGTTATTTCATCTCAATGTCGGGTAAAGGTCCCACAAAATTGGAAGCAACGTCTTCAAAATGACCTATACATTGTTGACGGGGACGTTAAACCTCAAATCAAACAAAGAGAAACAATCGCCCCAACAGTACTCTCAGTGTTTTGATTACGACATGTTTCACAAACCTAAATATGTTCATTAAAAAGGTAGTCCATTGGAAGCTTGGGAGCAAGTCATACACTATAGAACTGAAAATTTGTCACGTGTTAACGTTTTTCTTGGCCAGACTATGGCTATTTTCGGCCAAATAGGCCTTATAGAAAATCATATAATTTCAATAGTCCGCAATTACATCAATGATCCCAAAGGACCGGAAATCAGAATGTACACATTCCCCGAAAGGGACAAATGCACTTGAAACGGTGAAAATGCATTTGCCACCGGCGGAGACTCAGATCAGCCTGTGCGAATTCGCACAGACTGATCTGAATCTTCGCTGGCCGCAGTCGTCATTTCTGAATCCGGGCACATCAGTCACACAAAACTGAGTTCAGGCTGATTTCAGTTCGCGCATGTCAAGTTGGAGCTGCACGAGTACACAAGATCGTGGCATGTCTTGGACTTTTCAGGAACTATTTCTCCCACGTGACCAATCCCTCCGACGTCAATACAATGGTAAAAGATAGCCGTTCATGCAATTGAGACTGTTCATGATTTCCATAAATAGATTTTGCCAGGAAATAGAACGTCTCATTTCCTCCTGCATAAGGATTTATTCCCAGAAAAAAATCGTCTTCTACGTGAGTCTACGAGAATTTTATGAATTATTGAAGACAACATGTGTATATATAAGTACACACGTGTTAACTTGCTCGTTTGTGAGCACTCGTTGTGTGTAATGGCAGTGTTTGACATTTTATTTGTCTCGTTCCTTTGGAAATGTAGACGCTTTTGACGAAAAGTCGTGCTTCTCCTATTTTATTCATTTTTCCTTACTGCATAAAACTCGGTGTGAAAGTATACTGTCTATGAGACAAAACTGCTGATACGTGTATGGCTGTTTTGATGGTTCAGCATCATACATGTACCAAGTCATCAATGTATAACTTTCGGATAGTTAATAGTACCTTTCCGTTTCATTCGCGTCATGGTTGATCAAGAAAACACGCCTATATAATTCTGAACCCCTGAACCCCACTTTTATATAGCAAAACTGGGGTTCTAACTAGTACCCACAACGTATACTTGCAGTATAAATAAGAAAGAAATCACTGATTTTCATCAGAAAAGTAGCCATTCCTGAGAAATGGAAGAATGTACTAAGACACACGTATATATGTTATCGTAATGCAATGGAAACTGACTGAGCACCCGCAACGTATGTTTGCAGTATAAATCAGGGTTTACGGGGGTATTTATTATTTTTCTTATTTCTGCTTCAAGACATAGGTTGTGGGTACTCGTTAGAACCGCCTCGATGAGGCGGTTCTAACGAGCACTCACAACGTATGTTTGCAGTATAAATAAGAAAGAAATCACTGATTTTCATCAGAGAAGTAGCCATTCTTGAGAGATATAAGAATGCACTATGACACACGTATATATGTTATCGTAATTCAGTGGAAATTGGCTGTGGTAGGTTGGGTTGGTGTGGAGGTGCTGTGTAGCTTTCGGTGCCGGGTAAGGCTGCCACGATTAATCGTATAATCGATTAATCGATCGATAAATTCCACAAAAATGATTAGCATTTCTGATTTGCTTTTAATCGAGTACTTGATAGGTACAATTTACTACCCAAAGTTATGCCTAAAATAGCTGGATGAGTGGCAAACAGTGCAGACCCTGATGAGACGCCGCATAATGCGGCGTCTCATCTGGGTCTACACTGTTTGCTCAGGCCTGTCTGTTGAAATATACATAAAGTGCAACATATGGTAAGAGTCATGCTCAGACAGAAAGCCTGACAGGTAAAATAATGACAAAAATCTTAGCGATTACTAATCGATTATCGATCGCAATGGCATGACTGATACTCGATTATCTTTTCAGCTTCGATTAGCCACCCTAGTGCCGGGACACTCTAGTGCTTTGGCATTTGTAGGGCCTATTATGCTTGCAACAGGTGTGCGGGATGGTGAGCGTTTCTTTCTTCAACTCTATCCTGTAACAAGTATAGCAAAAAAGCTAGATCTACGCTTAGCACATATTAAATGTGAATGTCTAGGGTTAGAAAATGTGTTTTTATACAAGTAACTGTCATTTGTCACTCTGCACCCAGGATCCTTCCGACTGAAGCATAATGTCTGAAAAGTTGAAAATGCTATAATTTTGTAATATGCTTGTAACATCGTATCAAATGAAATAATTGAAAACTGTTGGGGTAGTTAAGTGGACATTTTTTTCTACACCTTATAGAAGACTAATTGAGGATTGACCAAACAAATTTGCCATCGGCGCGGCAACAGAGCTCTGCCCGTCGGCCTCATTTTGTGTAAAGCTTATACTTATTACAGGCCGTTCGTTAACATCTTGTGAAAGCTTATACTTATTTTTGCATACATATAAAGGTCAACCTGCATTGTGGGTAACTTATGGCTGTACTTCATGTCTATAATGTCTACGGCTATTGGCGTAGACAAATTTCCAATGCCCAATGCCTTGGGAGACGGCTTGAGATGGACCGCTGTTCGAGGACTCGGCTTTTAACCCACCAGCTGTTTTCAGTTGTCGGGGACGATCTCACTAAGTACTGGTAATTTGCTTAGAGGGTCAAAGCCTGTCCAGGAACAGTGAAGCTAACTTACCAGTCCGACATGGCCTCAGCTGTTGACTAGGCCGTAAAACAGCAACATAACAACAAAAATTGATACACTTACCTGGTAAGCGGCTTTTTGTCATGTCTCTCTTATCAACAGGGGCTCCTCTTAACCAGTTGTATACTGGTGGACTCTTTCATTGCTATATGAAGGACAAGTCGTTTTGTCATATAAGGTGTGGTAGGCCTGATTTTTTCGTTTTATTCTATTTTTGACGGAAAATTCAGTTTGCAAATGGTGTAGTCCATGTTCAGACGCCGCGTTCTGCGGCGTCTGATCTGGGCATGCACTGTTTGGCAAGGTACCCTTTTAGGGGTTTCCCGCCTGCAATGGGTTAAAGGAAATATTCCTCCCTTAAAGAATAGAGCGGGGAGGGGGGAGGGGCAGATGTACAACAAAGATAGCAGGGAGTCACAAAATTATCACCCTTTGCAAAGGAGCTGAAAAAGCATCAGGTATATCAATTCCGACTTAATGAGTGGCGATACACATTAAGCTTATTCTAAGAAGCTAAGAACTGTATTGTTAATTCCAGACGCATGGAGATTCTCGGAATTGTCTGGAGTACTATTAAATGATGTGATAAAACGCGACATATCATTGTTGTCAGTCAATTTAAGATTGTCTGATCTACATTATCGTCGCAGACTGATGGATGATCGAGCGAGTTAAGTCAATATTTCTAAATAAAATTGTGCAATCCATTGTGTCGATGTTAACCCTTTTAACCCGCAGTTTCTGAAATCGTCTTAAGAAGAGTAAAGCAGGGTAACACATCCGTGAAAAAGTTCGCCTTTTTTATGCTTCCAAACATGATATTATTTTCTGTTTTATCACGAAAACACACCTATATAATTCTGACCCCCCTCAACCCACTTTTACGTGGTAAAACTGGGTTTTGCAGGGCTAAACCTTATTTTTTCTTATAGTTGCTCTAAAATATAGATTGTGGGTACTCGTTAGAACTGCCTCTTTGAGGCGGTTCTAACGTGTACCCACAATCTAATATATTGAAGAAATAGATGGGCTGCATGATGCTTCCACGCAGAGCTGAAACCGACAGCACTCGAGTACTGGTAAACCACTTAGAGGATCTATGTCTACCCAGGCAAAGCGGTGCGAGTCGGTCCGCCCATGCTTATAAACCCTCTTGGTTTCATTGGGCGACAGGGCTTGAGATGTCATTTCATCTCAATATCGGGTAAAAGTCCCACAAAATTGGAAACAACGTCTCAAAAATAACCTTTACAGAGCTGACGGGGACGTTAAACCACAAATCAAACAAACAAATTGATGCAGCTAAAATGGAAGCGATATGCTAGATGTGCCCTTCCCTTTTGCATGTTAGACAACAGAAAGCCCAAAAAGCAATTAATGCTCTTTTTGCTGTCTACATTACTGAAATAGATTCTAAACAAGCTGACTTCGCTTGAAAACGATCGGCAAAAATAAACTGTTACTAAAGAGCTGTACTGTCTCAAGGTTTTATTTTAATTACTAGCTGTTTTACCTATATATGCCAGGCCCCACTGAATCGGAGCTTGGAGAAATAGATTGGGTTGCATGTTGCTCTGACTACCGCATTTGAGTACTGAGGTCTAAGCCTGCCCAAGCAAAGTGGTGGAAGTCGGACCCTCATACATATACAGTTTTGTTTGTTTGTTTGTTTGTTTTGTTTGATTTGAGGTTTAACGTCCCCGTCAACAGTGTAAAGGTCATTTTGGAGACATTGCTTCCAATTTTGTGGGACTTTCACCCGACATTGAGATGAAATGACATCTCAAGCCCTGTCGCCCAATGAAACTAATAGGCTGTATAAGCATGGTCGGTTCGACTCGCACCGCTTTGCCTGGGGAAGGCTCAGATCCTCTAAGCGGTTTACAAGCACTCGTGTGCGATCGGTTTCGGCTCTGCGTGGAAGCATCCTAGGCCAATATATTTCTTCAAGCCCCGATGGGTGGGGGCCGTCATGCATATACAGTAAAATTCCACTATTAACACCAGCTAAGATTAAGACTAATGATACTATTAAAAGTATCGTAAAAGGTTTATGCTGTTTCTACACCCAAGAAACTCTAGAAAGAGACCACCTTTGGGACTGTTCAAAAGTGGTCTTAAAAACCACTTTTGAATGGTCCCAAAGGTAGTCTTATATAGGATCTTTACTGTACATCCTATTGGTTTCATTGGGCGACAGGGCTTGAGGAGTCATTTCATATCAATATCGGGTAAAAGTCCCTCAAAATTGGAAACAGCTGAAATAGTGTTGAAAGGGGTCTTAAATCTCGAATCAAACAAACCAACCCATATATGCGTATAGCGTTCCAAAAATGGGACAGTGGTAAACAATAAAGAAATAGATCTGTTGCCGCATCACACGGCGTCTGATCAGGGTCTACATTGTTTGCTAAAAATGTGCCATTTTTTCTCAAAACTTACAAAAATAAAATAAAAAAACAGACACCCCTGAATCTGGGAATGGACATGCCAAAGATATTAAGTGGAAGATTCCAGTCGTAATGACTTGGTTAAAAGTCCGTGCAATGACCTCCCCTCTTAACCCAACTTTATACAGAGAAAATTGGGGTTTACGGGGGGGGTCATTATTTTTCTTATTTTTGCTCCAAAACATAGATTGTGGGGTCTCGTTAGAACCGCCTCATCGAGCACCAATAATCTATATTTGGACTTGAAATGAGAAAACTATTTTATATGAAAAATTTCGTTCTCGGGGTACATGCACATTATCAAAGACGCCATCATAACCCATGTGTGCGTTTATCGCAATGGAATGGGTTAAAATTGTTGACATTATGAAAACACGCCTATTCAAATACATTGCAACTTTTACCGCCGAAAAATCGAAAATTTTAAGGTGAAAAACTGCGATATTTTCCTTATTTCCACTCAAAATATAGATAGTGGGTACAAGTTAGAACCGACTCATCGAGGCGGTTCTAACGATTACCGGTTCTAACGAGTACCCACAATCTATATTTTTGATCAAAAAAAAAAAGAAAAATATATACCCATGTAACCCCTGTTTTATTATATAAAAGTGGAGTTTAGGGGGGGGGGGGGGTCAAATTATTATAGGCGTGTTTTCGTGGTGGAAAATAAATAAACGGGGCCTGCTGTTTGAAAATGAAGGGCAAAAACTGTTGGTACTGCTTACTGAAAATCAAGGCTGTGTGATATATTACCATAATAATTTGCTCTACAAGTATCAGTTTCAGATCAGTTTTATAACTAACGTCACTTAAATGAGACGATGTAAAATTCAACCTAAGTCATTCTTTAACAAATAATTAAATTGAATTCAAAACTGTATTAAACTGTTTCATTACTCTAGTTGATATTTTAACCCTCAATTAACGTTGACTATGACGTCATAAAACCAAATCACTTAGTTGCAGGTATCAATGCGCTGAATTGTTAAATTTCGTATTAATTTAACCGCCTTTCATGACAACATCAATAGTGTTTACAGCCAACTAAAGCAGTAGCAAAGCTTATTTCATTCACATGAACGGTACCAAACCCCCCTTTAAATAGAGAAACCTGGGGTTTACGGGGGTGCACATTACTTTTTCTTATTTCTGCTAAAAGACATAGGTTATGGGTACTCGTTAGAACCGCCTCAATGAGGCGGTTCTAACGAGCACCCACAACCTATGTTCGGAGCAGAAATAAGAAAAATATCATAAATTTTCATCAGAAAAGTAGCTATTTTGAAGATGTAAAAAAATGCACTGTGTCGCACTCGTATGTCATCGTAATGGCCCCCAGCTTTTCCGAAGTGCTCGATTCTTGTGGGCCATATAATCTGAATTTACGATGTTTGAATATACCGATCTACAGGGTTGAAAGGGTTTTAAATGTGGTTTACGTCACCTTCAACACTATTTAGGTCATTTTAGAGACGCTGCTTTCAGTTTTGTTGGACTTGACTAGCGTTCCAGATAAAAAAAAAACTGTCATGAATATGCGTATTGTTTATTAACGATTTTTCACAGAAATGCATTAACTTTAGTCTTCTCAAAATTGATGCAACCCGGTTAAAATCTATAAAAAGCGTTTCGATGGTGTCAGATTCTATCCGGATACAGACCCATACACACAAAAACTATTATTCTGAGCTTACAGATTACCCGGACATCGGGTCAAATTCGGGTTAAATAAAAACAGAACCAGGAAGCTGAGAAATCTTGCCCACCTTGAAATACAGAATGTCTGTAATAGTGATTACTCGTGTAATAGATACGCTTTTAATGGGTGCAACGGTTTCATAATAGCGTCTCCTTTAGGCCCCAGTCACACTGTCACGCATTGATTTACATTAACATCACGAAAGCACGCCTATATAATTTTGACACCCTTGAACCCCACTTTTATAAAGAAAAACTGGGGTTTACAGGGGTAAAACTTATTTTTCTTATTTTGCTCAAAATTATAGATTGTGGGTACTCGTTAGAACCGTCTCGATGAGGCGGTTCTAACGAGTACCCACAATCTACATTTTCAGCAGAAATAATCGAGGCGGTTCTAACGAGTACCCACAATATATATTTTGAGCAGAAATAAGAAAAAGATAATAATTTTTCAACTTTAAAGCGGTAAAGATTACAATGTATTTGTATAGGCGTGTTTTCGTGATGTTTTCGCCGTTTTCTAGGGTAACCAAATCCTACCGAAACGTAAAAAAACGTAGATTAAAACGTAGGAAACCGTAGGTAATGCGTAGTGTGACATGTTGAGGACCTCCATGGGTATTGTTTATTACGTTTTGATCGTAACGAATGCGTTTTGTCTGCGTTTTTATAAGTTTTTTTTAGCTTGTATACTCTACGTATATCGAAATGTCAGGTATGTTTTTGAAAATTTCAAAGCAAACGTAGCTGGGTCACGTATGTAGCTATATATAGCCGTATGTACAACGCTTTCACTACGCTTGTCTGCCGTTCTGCTACGTTTCAAAGCATGCAGTAAAACATAGCCCTCAGAACGTGACACTGAAACTCATATATAGCCATATGTAATACGTTTTACTATTTTTACTATGTTACCATTCTGCTAAGGTTAAAAAAGTGCTAAATCCTAGCCCTCAGTAAGTGACAGTGTGACTGTGGCCTTACTGAATAACAACCAGAAGTCCACACTTAACACTATTCACACAGTCTACGAGGGCTGATTGATATGTTGTGAGCCTCATATTGAAGGATTTGGATTTTGTCGGACATATTGTATTATTTTGAAGAAAAAAAAAACCTTCAGTAGATAATAATAATAATAATAATAATAATAATAATAATAATAATAATAATAATAATAATCAACCTTATTTATAGAGGGTAACACATTTAGTACTAGCACTAATCTTCCATGTGGCCCTCTTTTCCTGGGCAGGAACCAGAACTAAGCAATGTGGATAAAGTCTCTTGCTCAAGGAAACCTTGACGCTTGCGGGGTTCAAACCGGGTACCTCTCGCTCTCAAATCCGATGCTTTACAACTGCACCAGAGCGCTCCACTACACTTTTGCCAGCGGTGTTTAAGGGCCTCAATGCCACTTTCATGGAACTCCTCTTCTTGGCAGTTCAGAAAGTCACCAACTGCATATATGACGCCATCATCGGACTGGAAGTAGGTGCCTGAAGAAGCCGTTTTCAGTTTTGGAAATAGATGAAAGTCTGATGGAGAGAGATCAAGTGAATAAGGCGGATGCTCAATCAATTTAAAGCCACAATCGTGAATGGTAGCCATAGCAATGACAGACTTGTGAACAGGAGAATTTACCTGATGGAACAACACACCTTTAGTGAGCTTTCCGTAAATGTGTCAGAAGTGAAGCATAGTATGAACCATTGAGTGTTTGTCCCTTTTGGAGATATAAAGAATACTAGGCGAGTGTCTTTTGATATCAAGTTTATCAGGCAAGGCTTCGAGAACGCTTGTAGAATCGCGAGGCTTGCCGAGCGATTCTACATGCGTTCTCGAAGCCGAGCCTGATAAACTTGATACGAGACGAAATGACACGAAACTGGTTTCTATTTATCAGTTTATCCCCTTGTGCACTATTAAAATGGCAATTTACGATTAGTTATCGATGGTCCTCAGTGCGTCCCAACATACGATATATTTTGTATCAGCTGACCATATTTTTCCCTATAATATTTTTTTCAAGTACTTTTGACCATTTGTTTTCAGTATTCTAGGAATTATAACATTTGTGCCAATTTTTCTAGTATTCCGGTTCATTCATAAAAGTGCAATGTCACGTTGACCCGATAAAGCTCACTTGTCCTGAGATAGCATATCTTTATCAGGTGAATGCGCTACAAAGCAGTTACTATAGGGGGTAACTGATAAAATCTATTAGCAGAATACCACCTGCACCCCAGAAAACCGAGGCCATAACCTTCCCTGCTCATAGAACAGTCTTTGCCTTCTTTGGCGGGGGTGAGCCAGGGTGCTTCCATTGTTTGGATTGCTGTTTTGGTAAAATGATTGACCCATGTTTCATCCATAGTGACAAATCTCTGAAAAAAGTTCACTGAATCTTCCTCAAACGGTTGAGATTAGCACGCGATAATGTGCGTCTGTTGTGCTTTTAAGCAACTGACAGAAGTCTTAGTACCCATCGGGCCGAAAGCTTTCTCATTGCATGATCCACTGTCAGAATGGAATGTACTCTTTCCTGTGAAATGCCAACTCTACGGGCTATATATCTTTCTGTGACACGTCTGTAAGTCATAACAATATCATGGACTTTACTGACCATTTCTGTGGTTGCAACATTGACAGGCATTCCAGGACGTAGGGTAATCCTCGAAGTTCTGTCTGTCGCGCTTAAATTTCGCCACCCGCCTTTTCACCACAGCATATGAAGGGGCATCTTGTCCTAGTGCTGCTACCATAGCATTATGGATACCCTTAGGTGTACCATACATAGCAACACCAGGCTGTTCGCAGTTGACACAATCATGTATCTGACGACCTCTGGCCAAACTGACTGCCAACCCCTCCAAACCGACCTCTCAAACCTAGAAATATGGAAAATATATTTTATGCAAATATTGAATCAATGCTCTTTCACCGATTTTGTCCATTTTGCAAAAGTTGTTTGTCTTGTTTACTTTAGAGAGCTACTTAGTCGATATAACTGACCAAATGAGACCAGTCCTTGGGTACACGGCCCTATATAGTCAGAGATTAGTAGGACTTAAAAGGAACATCCCTGCGTACCGGCTCAAAACATATCAATCAGCCCTCGAACCTGTATATGAAGGCGCTTGCTTATTATTTGTGAGTTTTAATCCTTTTTTGGGGGGTGGGGTTGGTGGGGTGTTGTTTTTTGTTGTTGTTGTTGTTGTTGTTGTTGTGTTTTGGTGGGCCGGCAATGCAGACTTGCTTTATAAAGGTTGATTTTTATAGTGGGGCCATTTTTTAGGTGTTGCCGAATAATATACATGTACGACTTGACTGATTTGGGCATGATCGATTTCCGATATAGGCCTTAATGTCGAACATGTTTAATTTGTTACACGTTTTACAAAGATGTATATGCTTAAACCAAACAGTGGAGGCCCCGATCAGACACCGCAAGAATGTCTGATCAGTTCACTGTTTGCCAATACCCCATATATGACTAAAGGCCCATCGGGGCTTGAAGAAATAGATGGGCTGCAAGATGCTTCCACGAAGAGCTGAAACCGACCGCACATGAGTACTGGTAAACCGCTTAGAAGATCTAAGCTTGCCCAGGCAAAGCGGTGCGAGTCGGACCGTCCATGCTTATAAACCTTATTGGTTTCATTTAATAGGCGACAGGGCTTGAGATGTCATTTCATCTCAATGTAGGGTAAAAGTCCCACAACATTGGAAGTTGCTTCTAATTGCTTCTCCAAAATGACCTATACAGTGTTGACGGGGACGTTAAACCTCAAATCAAACAAAACAACACAGGGTAGATGTAACGGAATATGAGGAATTTATATAGTTTCTTCACCAGTGACCTTAGAGTTACTTTGTGTATATCTTGCTTTTTGATCAAAACAATCGAACGAAAATATTTCTGATCACCCCTCGTATGGTGTATGTGTATGTGCGTGCGTGTGTTTACTGGTTGTGGACTGCTTTCTGTGCTTGCAGCTCCAAGTCATTAGTTTTTGCGTTATTTCAAATAATTTGAGAAGAATGTGGTTTGTTTTTGTAAACTAGGTCTGTTTTGATATTCCATGAAAAGGTAAAAGTGCGAAAATTGTGAAAAATGAAACTTCAGAACTCATACAGGATTTAATCCGACCTTGTTTTAAGATTGTATTACATACTATGTTTACGAAACTTTTTTTCGTCTCAAATTGCTACATATGAATTATTAATAACTGAAGCTGAATTGTATTTCATTTTTTCTTCCTGGTGAAATGTATTAAGTGAAATTAATTATGTGGGATTTAGACACGTGCCAAGGGCAAAAAAGGACTACTCGTGTAAAACTGAGCCACGCTACGACAGAAAGCCATTATCATGCTAAACAGCCGTAAAAATACGATCTATATCTTGATTGAAGACATGTTTTCTCTTGGCGCGGGCTCATTCATATAGGGTCGTGTCTGCACTGCCCCAATTTACATCACGAAAACACGCCTATATAATTTTGACCCCCTTGACCCCACTTTTATATAGTAAAACTAGGGTTTCCGGGGGTATACCTTATTTTTCTTATTGCTGCTCTAAAATATAGATTGTGGGTACTCGTCAGAACCGCCTCCATGAGGCGGTTCTAACGATTACCAACAATCTGTATTTTGAGCTGAAATAAGAAAAATATCGCAATTTTTCATCTTAAAATCTTCCATTTTTTCGGCGATATAGGTGGCAATGTATTTGTATAGGCGTGTTTTCCTAATGTTATGTGGTATTCAGGACAAAAAAGACTAGTGGTATAAAACTGAGCCACGCCACGACAGAAACCATTTATGACCCTTATCATGCTTAACAGCCGTAAAAACTATCTATATCTTGATTGATGTTTTCTCTTGGCGCGCTCTCAGTGTCTGCCGAAATTTAGCCACTAACGCTGTTGAATTCTACAAAGTTTGATTGTGTTGTAAGGCTGTTTAACACTTTTTGTCGAATTCGATTCACAAACGGATTTGCAGCCTGATCTTCACCTTTTTGCATCAAGTTAAGGAACACCCCTTTTAAACCCAGCTTTTTATAGAGAGAAAAGTGGGGTTCACTGGGAAATTCATTATTTTTCCTTTTTTTTTTTTTTTCCCCAAAAACATAGATCGCTGGTACTCGTTAGAACCGCCTCAAAGAGGCGGTTCTAACGAGAACCAAGAATGTCTATTTCGACTGAAATTAAATATCGAGCTTTTTTCATCTACATACAGGCTAGTTCTGTCGATGAGAAAAACGCCATTTTAGCGCACCCATCACGAAAACACACGTATATAATTTTGACCCCCTTGAACCCCACTTTTATACAGTAAAACGGGAGTTTACAGGGGTAAACCTTATTTTTCTTATTTCTGGTCTAAAATATAGATTGTGGGTACTCGTTAGAACCGCCTCGATGAGGCGGTTTTATCGAGTACCCACACTCTATATTTTGAGCAATAATAAGAAAAATATCACAATTTTTCATCCTAAAATTTTCGTTTTTTTTTTTCGGCGGTAAAGTTTAAAATGCATAGTTTTGTATAGGTGTGTTTTCGTAATGGGTAGGCACGTGTGTTGGCCACCTGGAAGATGGAAGATCGGTACTTATTTACTAAATGTGATATAAGTCGATTATTATTATTATTATTATTATTATTATTATTATTATCGTAATGGGTCACAAATGGCAAAAAGAAGTTTTCTCATGACATGGCCCATGATTGCTTCAACACTAAATTACACAGACAGTTCGCGTTTTAACCATGTTAACTGTTTCAAACAAATCTGAAAAGAGTGTTTCATAACAATATTCCCCCTTAAACCCTTTTTCCGTCACCGGCTTTTTCTAGACCAACTGGCTCGGGGTACCAGACGAGTACGTCGGCCGAGGTGTGATTACAGGGGCCGACTGCAAAATAACACGTGTATTGTACACCATTAATTCTCTTTACCGATCCTTGTCATTGATCAACCGAACAAAGTTGTTGGTGACGTTTTTATGACTTCAAAAAAATGCAATCTTCCGGTCCATATTGATAAATCATTATAAATTAATGACCTGTGACCTGAGACAAAGAAATGCGAAATAATGGCGGACAGTGGAGACGCTGATCAGACTGCGCGAAAAGTGCAGTCTGATCGGAGTCTGCGATGCCCACGTGATCATTCGTCGGTTTATGCAGATGCATCGGCTGGTCAGAAGCCTGTTGTCTGATTTGGTACATGACATAGTGTCTCGGTTCTAAATAATGTTACATCCAGATTCATGTATGGGCTTAATCGATTAAAAACAACCATGAAAAATAAAAACAAAATGGCGTTTGCGATCATCAGCCTGCGCATTTTAGCGTGCTTTCACTGTTAAAGATGCACATATGCCGTATTTTAACCAGAAGATGTTGGTCTATGCTTCTAACAAAAAGCAAAGACGGTGAACAGATCGCTTCGATCCGCAGACTAGTTTGACCCACTAGGGCCGCGCGTTTGATCGCTTAGGTTTTGCAATGACCCGGCTCAATTATAAAAATTATATACATAAGCAGGTATTTAGACACAGGTGTTCTTTGTTTAACAAGGTTTTGTTTTGATATGTAAATACATATTACATCCCCGCAGAATACAAATTACATGTTATTTTTCGCTCGATTAATCTTTTTTTTTTTTTTCATTTCGTTCCACGAAAACACGCCGATACAAATACATTGACACGTTTTTTTTCAGATGAAAAAGTGTGATATTTTTCTTATTTTTGCTCAAAATATATAGATTGTGGGTACTCGTTAGAACCGCCTCATTGAGGCGGTTCGGTACTCGTTAGAACCGCCTCATTGAGGCGGTTCTAACGAGTACCAACAATCTATATCTCAGAGCAGAAATAAGAAAAATAAGGTTTACCCCTGTAAACCCCAGTTTCACTATATAAAAGTGGGGTTAGAGGGGTCAAAATTATATAGGCGTGTTTTTGTGATAGTTTATTGCATGATAGCACATAAGACCATCATATCGAACATACAAGTACATGTACATGAATTAACCAGTAACGATAATAATAGAATAGAATAACGGCCCTTTCACGATTAGTTTACATTTTTAGAGCCGATCGTTAAGAAGAAGAGGGCGAAACCGGAGTACACGGAGAAAAACCACATGACCTCCCTTTGCAAAACCGGGCGTCTCACGCGTGACCCCAGCGAGGCGCGAACCATAGCGGTGAAAGACCTAATAATTAGGAAAATAATAATAATAAAGTCAGAGACTCGAAGTTCAAAGGCTCGAATGCCTTTTGGACCATGAAAATCATAAGGTGTCTCATTGTGGCTCTACACTGTTCTTCCCATACTCACCCAATCGCGCTAAACCCAATCTTGCATGAATGAATGCACGCGTCCGAGCTCAGGGGTGAAATGGTTAAAAGGTGTATGCATTGTTGTGCCGCAGAATTACTTGCACAGGCACTTAAAGGTGGCTGTTTACACCATCCCCAGGCTTGTAGGAGCCTCCCTGATGAAATGGTTACTGGTTAAGCTACTCGCCTCATAAACCAGGGACTCTAGGTTCGATCCCTGATTTGATAGTCTTTCAACCGAGGTCCCATCCCCATATGACCTTAGTTGTTGGTGGGACATAAAACTCAACAAACAAACACACTAAATAAGTGTCCGTTTATTTTTTTAGCTAAGTAATATTGAGGGCAATGTGTCACATATTTTGAGTGCTTGAAAAAAGGTGATCTCGTGTTACACTTGTAAAACAGATCAGTAGCAAAAATAGCAAATGTAATGTGTGACACAGCTAATTTTATACCTCACGTGCCATTTTAAGAGGTTTTAAGATAATGATATACTTTTATATGTTTTGTTTTCACCTGGGTTAGGCTGTCCAAAGCACCGTTAGCTTAACGTGCGCGTTATACAGTAGAACTTCTATGGCTCTAACACCGATGGCTCGTTTACCATGGGCTGAGTCGAACCCGTTCTTGAGTCCCTAGGGAATTTCGCTACAAAGGAAATTTAGACTATTTTCGTTCTTTATCTTGCAAATGTATGCTGTGTGTACTCAATAGTAGTCCCAAAATTAACCCCTTTATGCCCCCTGGTAGTAGCCCTCAGTGGCTCGAACTACCTCTGACTAGAACAGAAGTTCGTGGTCCCAAAGATGTTCGAGCCATTGATGTTCGACTGCAGTTGCAAAAGGATTATTAGAATCTTACATGGGTGTGAGGGGTGGATGGAAAAATCCGTCCCGAAGGTCTATGTCCGGCATCACGAGGCTTGCCGAGTGATACCGGACAGTGATCCCGCGGGAAGGATTTTTCTATCCACCCCTCACACCCATAAAGGATTCTTTTTCTTGCATACCTTCCATTTCTTAGTGCGGATTTTTAATGCTGCAGTCATTTGGGTTACCAACGTCCGCCATATTGTGTTGACACTGCACGAATGTTTAGTGACGTCAGGTAACGTGCTGTGACGTCAACCATAACGACGGCGCATACGAGTTCGTAATCAACCAGTGCATTTATCAAACACGCGATTATATTCGATTTTGGGTCGGAATACCAGGGTCAGAACATAAATTTCTATCCCAGGGTAAAATCACGGATTTCCTTGTCTGGTGTGCAAGAATATATAAATCTTATATGGGTGTGAGGGGTGGATGGAAAAATCCGTCCCGAGGGACACTGTCCGGCATCACGAGGCAGTCGAGTGATCCCGAGGGACGAATTTTTCTATCCCGAGGGACACTGTCCGGCATCACGAGGCTTGGCGAGTGATGCCGGAGAGTGATCCCGAGGGACGGATTTTTCTATCCAGCCCTCACACCCATATTGGATTCTTTTTCTTGCATACATTCCATTTCTTAAAGCGGATTTTTAATGCTGCAGTCACTTCGGTTACCAACGTCCGCCATATTGTGTTGACACTGCAGGAATGTTTAGTGACGTTGCTGTGACGTCAACCTTAACGACGGCGCATACGAGGTCGTAATCAACCAGTGCATTTATCAAACACGCCATTATATTCGATTTTGGGTCGGAACACCAGTGTCAGAACATAAATTTCTACCCCAGGGTAAAATCACGGATTTCCTTGTCTGGTGTGCAAGAAATGGTATGTAACGTATGGCAGATAAGGGATATGAGATGTCGTTTCGTATCTTAATCCTTCCCACGGAGATTATTTCTGCAAAAGTTCTGCTGGTGTCCGTCAAGACGCACTGTAAAGTTTATTTTTAACCGTGTATAGTGCCCTCATCAGACACAACATCCATGCAATGAACATCCACTAACATCCATTTTATTTAGAAAAATGTGGTGTTTACAGAGGGTATATTCATGAAATCTTTTCTACGATCATTCTCTCCCATCCGCTGATTCCAGAAGGACAGTTATCAGTTTCTGGCGAAAGAATGTGCACTGTACTGGTTAACCGCCTAAGTATAAGCCTGCCCAGGAAAAGTGTGGATAGGTAAACTGATCGGCTCAAGAATGACCTAAACTCCAAAACAAACAAACAAAACAAAGGGTATACATTATTTGGTTTATTTTTGCTCCAAAGACTTCGAGGCTGTTCTAATGCGTAGACTTGCTCTGGGAACAGAAATAAGAAAATACAACAAAATTTCAAAAGGGAAAAGGTCATACTTAAGTCAATTGTTTATGAGCCCAAAAGCAAATAGGCGTCAGCTTTTCCAATTGGGTGTATTGTCCATCGATGTCTGTGGGTGAAAAAAGATGCTTTCAAGACGATCACACACCCGTGTGACATAGTGGAATCATTTATTTGTCTATAATGATTATTTTCTGATGAAAAATATGATTTCTTATTTATACTCCAAACATAGGTTGAGAGTGCTCGCTAGAACCGCCTAATTGTGGCGGTTCTAACGAGTACCCACAACCCATGTCTCGGAACAGAAATAAGAAAAATAATATATACCCCTGTAAAACAGAAGTGAAGACAATGCCAAAAGGACAGTTACTTTCTCACAAAATGACCAATAGGCTATCCAAAAACAAAAGATATAAGCGATACACACACCTAAAGACAAACCGTAACAAAAACAAACCGCGACAGAAGAACCGCCTTGGAACGGTCAGTGAAAAGAATTTTACTGGGGTGCGTGTGTGTATATGTGTGTGTGTGTGGGGGGGGGTGCGGGAGGTACGCGGTCGCAACCCTCGCCCTTACTTCCGTCTCGATTTAGACAAATAATCTGTTCAGTCCGCATGAATGCCTCCTTATTCATCAGTGGTGCAACATCTCCGAGAACACAAAAATCAAACAACCACAGAGACGAACCAAAGGTGATGACCCGACAGCAAGAAACCACTGAAATGCTGGAGCAAAAGAAAAGCAACAGTTAGTCTCCAGTTTTCTCAGTTAAGTAGAAGTAAAACAAAGATCAGGAATCGATACAATTAACTTACTCCACCCATCAAAGACACCAAAGGGAAAGAAACACAAACATTAAGCGACCATACCATAATGGAAGCCTAAACAAAGGAAGGCCATAAGGACAGTTACTTTCCCACAAAATGGCCATATGGCCATCCAAAATAAAAAGACACAAGTGATACACACAGTAAGTAACAAACAACAACATAAATAAACCGCCACAGAAGAACCGCCTTGGAACGGTCAGTGGAAAGATTTCCACTGGGGGGCTTAAATCGATTTTACGCGGCCACAATCCTCGCCCTTACTTCCGTCGCGATTTAGACAAATAATTTGTTCAGTCCGCATGAAGGCCTCCTAACTCATCAGTGCAACATCTCCGTGAACACAAAAAATCAAAGAACCACAGAGACGAAGCATAGGTGAGGAATCAACAGCAAGAAACCACTGAAATGCTGGAGCAAAAGAAAAGCAACAGTTAGACTCCAGTTTTCTCAGTTAAACCCAGTTTCCATCATATAAAATGGGTGTAGAGGGGTGTTCATTACACGGGCATGTTAACGTGATGTTTTCTTACACTCCGCTGTACAAACTTCTCAATATATATATATATATATGTATATTTTTTTTATTTTTTGAGAATGTTAAAACAATATAGCCTAAATACAAAATTGATTTTAAACGTAAATCGTAATAAAACCTTGAAATATACAGTTTATGCAGGACCTCAAGGTATTGTCAGTTTTAATCTTAATTTCATTATCATTTTTATCAGCTTAAGATCTAACGTGACAGTTATCGATCTACAACACAAGGCCACACTGAAAAATGCAAAAATATTGCATTAAGAAAAGATAAAACCTGTTATCTTTCATGCAGCTTTCAAACAAAGTAAAAGGATTTCAAAGTGTTTATATATGGCAAGCCAACTGCACAATTAATCCAACCACGGTTTAAACCTGAAACCCTAGTTAGAAGTTTTTAAACTAGGGTTTGAAAACTTCAAACCAAAGTTTCAAAGAAAAACTGCACAATACTTGTTTTAACCCATTCAGTACCAGAAACCCCTAAGGGGGTACGATCCTTGGCAAACAGTGCTGGCCCAGATCAGACGCCGCAAAACGCGGCGTCTGATCAGGGCCTACACTATTAGCAAAAAGTTCAGCCCATTTCCAAACAAGTTTTGAAGAAATTACAACCTGACACCCCTAAATTTTGAAATGGACTCCTGCTATTTATAAGGTGGAAGATTCCATTTGGTCTTAAATGGGTTAACCACGGTTTCAACTTTCGAACTGGGGTTCCAGTTTTTTTTTCTGATACCTTTACTTCGATCAGTAGTTCAAATACTTCAAACCCTAGTTTCAACGTCGAATCATGAATGCACATTTAAATCTTCAAACCAGGGTTTAAACTTTTAAACGATGGTTTAAGGGTTTGAGGAAAGTCTGTATGAGCCCCGCCAAGCGAATTTGTGTCTTCGAGCATTCCGTCATGACAGATTTTAACTGCGCATGCCCAGCCATTCAGAGGGGCCAGGGGTATGGCTTTCTGTCTGAAGGTTCCTCTTGATTCACTGCTTGTATGAGCGAGCAGCGAAGGTTCTGGCGAGTCTGCGCGAATGCGCAGGCTCGCCTGAACCTTCGCTGCTCGCATAGGCGATAAGTACCAAAATCACTTGACGGGGCCCGTATATTAAAAGAATTCAAACTTTAGTTTGAATAATTGAATCTCTGGTTAAAAGTTTTCAAACCCTAGTCTGAAAATTGCAAACTGAGGTTTCAAGTTCAAACCGTAGTTTAAAGATTTATTGTGCAGGCGATTTGAAATGATAATTGTGCAAATGGCGTCTTAACTTGCGTTTCGAACTTCAACCCGTGGTTTGAAGATTTATTCTGCATTAAGCGTTGTAACTAGGGTTTGAAGTTATAAAACTGTGCTTTGAAGTTACAGGCTTCTTAAGTACATTGAAACCCCCTTGGGAAGTTGAAACCGTAGTTTAAAGAATTATTGCATAGTTTTGCTTTGAAACCATAGTTTGACGATTAAACCCTAGTTTGAAAACTTCAAGCAGGCTTTCGAGTTCAAACAATAGTTTGAAGATTTATTGTACAATTGGCTTACTGTATTTATGCTGTGTGTTGTGCTTTTGCGGCCAAGTCAACAGTTAAGGTCATTTTGGGGCGGTCAGCTACCTTTATTGTTCCTGACTTAAACCATCTAAGCATGCGCAGTTCGGAGCTTTTGCTGATAGTACATGTCGTATTGAAAACTTTGCTGTGCCCCGCCTAAGATATCTATTGAGCCGGCGCATGACAAAACCTACAATAAGACCGCCGGGTGTGACCAGCAGAGACTCAAATCAACCTGCGCACCCATGCACTATGACAAGACCTTTTGCTTATGTCTCCTTGTGCAGAGATTAGCCTATAGTAGGTACATGCGATCAACGAAGACTCTGATCAGACTGCGCGAATGCGCAGGCTGATCTGAGTCTTCGCTGGTCGCTCAAACCTTTTTGTAGATTTTGTCATGCGCTGGCTCTATAAATTTTATCCGAGTATTCTGTCATATTTTCAATGATTAATTGATATTAAATTTTATGTTTTTTAATGAATTTAAAAGAAAAAGACACCTCACGTTATTGTTAAATCGATCTGACCTACAAAGCCCTGTTCTATTCCTTTGGGTTACGTTTTTATGATTTTCTCATCCAAAACAATAGCGATTTATTGATATCATTTACCCTATTATGTAACCCTACTAAAAACCCATCTATTAAGTTTGACTTGAGTGACAAATGAGTGTTAAAATCCCCCAAGAACAATATGATTTCCTCGTCTTTCAGCTAAAATACGCAATATTTTGCCCAAGGTAGTTTTTTGACAAGACCTCTAACCTCAAATCTTTAAGCGACTTCACTCCCGGACCTGCGTGGTCGTTTCACAAGAAAACATCCTTTATTTCCTTAATTTCAACCACATTTACTTTTACTCACATAACCGATCATTATCGTTTTCCATAATCGATTAAAATTTTGTCTCGCGAAACGGTATAAAATTATAGTGATCGTTGAACATGTATCAGTTTATACTAAATCGTCTAGACAAATCATTACGAAAACACGTCTATACAAATACATTGTAAACTTTACCGCCGAAAAAAAAAACGAAAATTTTAAGAGGAAAATCGGGATATAGTTCTTATTTCTGCTCAAAATATAGACAAATACATTGTAAACTTTACCGCCGAAAAAAAAAAAAAACAAAAAAAAAAAAACGAAAATTTTAAGAGGAAAATCGGGATAAAGTTCTTATTTCTGCTCAAATGAGTACTCGTTAGAACCGCTTCATCAAGGCGGTTCTAACGAGTACCCACAATCTATTATTTTAGAGCAGAAATATATTTTGAGCAGAAATAAGAAAAATAAGGTAAAGGGGGTCAAAATTACAAGACGTGTTTTCGTGTTGGACCATTCAAGATATTTTTTCTTTGTAATCTACACAGGTTTTATAAGCAAGCTCAAGAAGCAGTGTCTTTCTGATCGATATTTAATCGGTCTTCGGTCCCTTGAGTAAAAACAGAAGTCCAATCACGTACAAAGGTCGTCGTATTCCATTGCTTTCTAATCAAAGTAATGACAGCGCTGGTGGATCAATGTAGGCTGGGAAAATAGTCCTGAACTGCGACTAAGACTTACAGTTAATCCTAAATTCCAGTATTTTAAGCAAACAGTGTAGACCCTGATCAGACGCCGCACTCTGATCTGGGTCTACACTGTTTGCCAATGCCCCCAGTACAGAAGCACTCTGACCTGACGTCACAGGGAGAAGAATTGCCATTAATAACCTGCCTAGATTTTGTACATGGTCAGCAATAGTCACTTGGACAATAGTGAACGGAAAGTTTCTATAGTTCGTAACTTTGGGTCGATGGTAAACAATCGACCCCATCACGAAAACAGGCTTATATAATTTTGACCCCTTGAACCCCACTTTTATATAGTAAGACTGGGGTTTATAGGGGTAAACCTTATTTTTCTTATTTCTGCTCTAAAATATAGATTGTGGGTACTCGTTAGAACCGCCTCTATGAGGCGGTTCAAATGTACCAACAATCTATATTTTAAGCAGATATAAGAAAAATATCACATTTTTTTACCTTAAAATCTACATTTCTTTCGGCGTTAAATTTACTATATATTTATATAGGTGTGTTTTCGTAATGCCAAAAAGGATTATTGTTAGTATTTGGTGACGGTCAAGTTAATAATCGTTTAAGGGGCCAAATTCCATAACGATAATATACCAGTGTGGCACAGTGAATTTTTTGCTGGTTCCAAAACTGATATTTTTCTGGTCATCCTTTTTCATCACGCAAACACGCCTATATAATTTTAACCCCTTAAACCCCACTTTTATACAGTAAAACTGTGGTTTACAGGGGTGCACATTATTTTTCTTATTTCTGCTCAAAAACAGCAGAAATATGAAAAATATCAGAATTAATATCTGAATTGTTTTCATTCTTTGGTGGCTATTTCCGAAAAATACACGGTTCTGACTTTTTTTCCCTACAAAAGTCTATGTGAGCAAATTTGACCTTCGCGTAAAATCGGTCAAGGTCATCCAAGTGTCATCATTTGAACAAACTTTGATGAGCCCGAGTCCCAAATGCTACATATCAGGTTTCATAACAATCGGCCCTCTAGTTGGGGAGAAAAAAATGTTTGAAGGGTTTTTACCCTATATGGGCATGGTGCCATATTGGTCCTGTGACCAAACTCATATTTAGTAATTTTTCATTTCCTTGTTCCTAAAAGCGGTTGTATGAAATTTGATTAAAATGGCGCAACTGTTTCTGAGAAAAGTAAGTTTTAATTTTCATATCTGAATATTCGAGTAGTTTCATTCACTCATTTAGCTGACTGCATCTTCTAATTTTCAAAGCACAGGCTGCAATAGTTTAAAAAAACAAGAGCCCCAGGGGCCATGTTGTTTAAACCGTATACAGGCATGGCGCCCATCTCGGTCATGTGACTGCAATCCCACGAATAACTTCTCATTGCCTCATCCCACAGAGACTCTTCATGTACATGTAATTTGGTTTCAATCAGCACAGCAGTTTCAGAACAGAAGAAGATAAACATACCGAATGTAAGTCATCCAGGACAAAGGTCAGTAAATGACCTTGACCTTCGGAATTGATAAACTTCCATTCAGCTGATTGGAAATATCATTTCTGTCCCACAGGCTATACAATAGAATCAGAAAAACCCACTGTTTTGCCTTTTTGAATACAAATGTATGTGACCAAATTTGACCTTGGTGTAAAACACAGGTCAAGGTCAACCAGAGCTTATCATTTGAACAAACTTGGTAGGACCCAAGTCCCTAATGCTATATACCAAATCTGAAGCTCATTGACGTTGGGTTGCAGAAGAGAATATTTTAAATTTATTTTACCATATATGGGCATGGTAGCCATATTGGTCATGTGACCCAGTTCTTACGAACAAACTTTCGTTCCCCCTTCCCATAGGGACTCAATATGTAATTTGGTTTCAATCAACCCAGCAGTTTAAGTGGAGAAGAAGACAAAAATACTAAATCTGAGCCATCCAAGACAAATGTCACTAATGACCTTGACCATTGGAACTGATTAACCTCCAATCAGCTGATTGCAAATAGTATTTCTGATGCAACAGGTTACCATGCAATCAGTAAAATCCACTGTTTTGCCTTTTTTTTCATACAAATGTCTAAGTGACCAAATTTGACCTTGACATAAAAAAACAAGTCACGGTTAACCAAAGGTCATCATTTGAACAAATTTGGTGGGGCCCTGTCACGGATGCTGCATACCATGTTTCAGTTTGGCTCCTGAGAAGAAGATTTTAATGGTTTTTACCATATATGGACATGGCGGCCATTTTGGTCATGTGACCCAGTCCTTACGAACAGAGACATTCGTTACCCTGCTCAGAGAGGCCCCACATGTAATTTGGTTTCAATCAACTTGACAGTTTTAGTGGAGAAGAAGATAAAAACACTGATTCTGAGCCATCCAGCAGGACAAAGGTCAGTAAATGACCTTGACTTTTGGAATTGATATACTTCCATTAAGTTGATTGCAAATATCATTTCTGATGCCACAGGCTAACATGCAATCAGAAAATTCACTGTTTTGCCTTTTTTCCATACAAATGTCTAAGTGACCAAATTTAACCTTGATGTAAAACAGGTCAAGTTCACCCAAAGGTCATCATTTGAACAAACTTGGTAGGGCTTGAGTCCCCGATGCTGCATACCAAGTTTCAAGGTCATCGGCCATTTGGTTCCTGAGAAGAAGTTTTTTAAAGGTTTTTACCATATATGGGCATGTCGACCATGCTGGTCATGTGACCCAGTCCTTACGAACAAACTTTCGTCCCCCTTCCCATAGAGGCTCCGCATGCAATTTGGTTTCAAGTAGTTTCAGAGATGTCGTTTGAATATGTTGACGCCGACATAGATGCAGACGCGGACTCCGACGACGGACGGCGGACCACTGCCTATACTATACATTGGCGTAAAAAAGGTTTTTACCTTAAATAGGCATGGCGGCCATCTTGGTCATGTGACATGGGTCTCACAAACAAACTTTCGTTCCCCCATCCCATGGATGCTCAATCAAACGGGAGAGGAGAAGGTGTTTGAAAATGTTGACAGACAGACAGACATACAGACGACAGACAACGGACCCTTGCCATACGATAAGCTCACCAATGGGTCTTTGGCTGAGGTCAGCTAATAAAGCCTTACATTCGGGCTTAATGTGACTCTCTAAGTTGAAATAGCCCGCTCATCTTCACTGTTTTTCATGTCTATACTTTAATTCCTCAGTTTTCAGAAGCCTCAGGGAAATCAGCTAAAATTCAGACTCATTCTTCTTTTAAAGCATCTTTAAAGTGTTTCACTTTTTCTTCATGCATTACGAAAACACGCCTATATAAATATATTGTAAACTTTACCACCGAAAAAAAAAATACGAAAAATTTAGGATGAAAAATTGATATTTTTCTTATTTCTGCTCAAAATATAGATTTTGGGTACAAGTTAGAAATGCGGTTCTAGCGAGTACCCAATATCTATACTTAAGAGCAGAAATAAGAAAATAAGGTTTACCCCTGCAAACCCCAGTTTTACTATGTGAAAGTTGGGTTCAAGGGGGTCAAAATTAGATAGGCGTGTTTTCGTGATGTTTTCATTATTCAGTGACACCTTTGAAATTGTTCAAAAGTGGTCTTAAATACCAAGACCACTTTAGAACAGCCCCAAAGGCGGTCTTAACATAGGAATAACATGCTTTTTTTCTTGACGTTACATTTTCCCGTGATGTACTTCGTTTGATGTAGCAGAATGAACACAATATGTTGTATATACTATACTCGCTCAGTAATTGACATAAACTCCACGACAGCTGATTAGTTTGATATAAACAGTAGAGTAGATAAGTTCGCATGTCAGTGTTTCCTTGTATGGAGTATTGTAAACTCCGATGATAGATAAAGTTTATAGTAATGAGGGGTTAACGCAGCAAGTGACATTAATATAATTCTTAAAATAGGATTAAGAGGATATTCTTTGGATTCTATAAACATTTAAACAGTTTTCAGATAATGCTTGTCTCACAGGTAATGGTATTCTGTTTTATTTATTTATTTATTTATTTATTTATTTATTTATTTATATTTAACTGTCATTAATGACACGACATGATTAAATGAAAATAATGCTTAATTTTAATGTTTATCAATTGCTTTATCTTTGGCTGAAATGATTTTGTCTTGCACCAGGGAAAGATGACTCAAATATAAGATAATGCCATCTTTTGTGACTCTAAAATAGCATTTTATCTTTTGAAAACTAGTGAAATTTTCTTATTGATGATCTAAACATAGATTGTAGATGTTTGTTAGCACCGCCTCGTTGAGGCAATTCTGTGGGGCACCAACAAACTACAGATTGTTTGTACTCATTAGAACCGCCTCATTGAGGCGGTTCTAACGAGAACAAGCAATCAATGTTTTTGAGCAAGAATATTTAAAGGAAAATAATGCGATCCTTGTTAATCCAGTTTTCTCACCATAAAGTTGGGTTTACAACGGAATTTATTACATGAATTTTGCCTTCCAAGTATCTTAAGTCATCATTATATTGTTGGTGGCATTTTCTTGGTTAAATGTACATGTATATTGACATTTTTCAGAAGTACATGCACTTGCTAGGCTGATATAGAATAGTCACATTGGTCCATGACTTAACCCATTGTATACTAGTGGACCATTTGTCATATAAGGGGTGTCTGGCCTATTTTTATTTTTTATTCTATATTTTATGTTAGCAAATAGTGCAGGCCCTGTTCTGTGGCGTCTGATCTGGGCCTGCACTGTTTGCCAAGGTACTCCATTAGGGGTTTCCCGCATACAATGGGTTAAACATGCCTGTCCAAAATGGACATGTTTTTAACCCATTTCGTACTGTATTGCTGAATGGAATCTTCTATCTTATACATGGTTATAGCAGGTGTCTATGTCCAAATTCAGGCGAAACAGATTGAGTTAATTTTAATATGATTTAAAAAATGTCTGAACTTGTTCCAAACAGTGAATACCCCAATCAAAAACGCTGCGTTCTGTGACGTGTGTTATGGCCCTGCATAGTTTTTGGGGTATCTCGAATAAAATTGGTTAGTAGAGTGTATTTTTTTAAGGTTTGATTTGTTTGTTTGAATTGGTGTTTAACGTCCCAATCAACACTATTTAGGTCATTTTTGAGACGTTGCTTCCAATTTTGTGGGACTTTTACCGACACTGAGATGAAATGACGTCTCAAGCCATGCCGCCCAATGAAACCAATAGGGTTTATATGCATGGTATAGTGCTGTAGGAAATCCTTACATGTAGTGGATGTTTTGTTTGTTTGATTTGAGGTTTAACGTCCCCGTCAACACTGTAAAGGTCATTTTGGAGACGTTGTTTCCAATTTTGTGTAAGCATGGACGGTCCGACCTTCGCCCTGCTTTGCCTGGACAGGCTTAGATCCTCTAAGTGGTTTACCAGTATTCGTGTGGGGGTCAGTTTCAGCTCTGCGTGTAAGCATCATGCAGCCCATCTATTTCTTCAAGCCCCGATCGGCGGGGGCCGATAATGGATGTTACATGCTAATATTGTTTAAAGGAGTTAAGGTTGCTGGGTAGGGAAAAGTATTGAGTTTCATGTCGTTTGATTTTAATTCTTGCTCTTCAGAGACAACATTTCTGGGTGAATAAAAGTACAATTTTGTCCGCATCATTGTGAAAACACGCCTATACAAATGCATTGTAAACTTTTTTCGGTGAAAAATTCTGATATTTTTCTTTTTGCTGCTCAAAATATATATTGTTGGTACTCGTTAGAACCGTCTCATCGATACGGTTCTAACGAGTACCCACAATCTATATTTTAGAGCAGAAATGAGAAAAATAAGGTTTACCCCTGTAAACCCTAGTTTACTATATAAAAGTGGGATTCATGGGGTCAAAATTATATAGGCGTGGTTTCGTGACATGATCGGTCTTTGGCGAATTCGATTTTGTCGAATTTGACAAAAGACTGATGGATTAGACGGATTGCTCAACATCTTGTAGTCGAATTCGATAAATGAGAGTCGAATTTTGAAGGGTGCATTTAATCTTTCTTTGTGTTTTCTGGCCACAGTGTTCTCTAGTCAGGGACCACCTTTGGAACTTTTCGAAAATGGTCTTTAAGACCACTTTTGAACAGTCCCAAAGGTGGTCTTAATATAGGAATTTTACAGTATTTGAATAGGCGTATTTTCGTAATGCTTTTGCGTACTTGTGTGGGAGCTTGTGTTAGTGTGTGTGTGTGTGTGTGTGAGAGAGAATTTTATATTATTGTAACCTCGTGGACTATTGGTCGATATGTTGTTTAACGGTTTATAAACACATTAAACACATTGTGTACTGATTCGCCCAAAGATATATTTACGTCTTAATTCGACATTTATTTTCTTTCCTCAAATTAAACTTAAATATTGATTGATGACAGAAACCGTATAAAAAAGTGTTTATAGGCCATGCATGACTGAAATTTCACACCATACATATACACTGGCATTTGGATAATGCACAGACTGATCTGTGTCTTCTTGCAGATTTTAACCTGTGCGTCTAGCAAATGCCCAGATCAGTCTGTGCATCAAGGACAACCCATATTGCTCTTTCATTGGGTCGATTGTTTGTCAGTCGACCCAAAGCTACTAAGCACAGAAGCCACTCAGTGCTGATGTCCATGTGACTATCACTGATTTATACGAAATCCAGTTAATGTTTATGTATAGAAAATAGCCGCACTATTCTTATCGAGGTTAGAGTGGTGTTGCATAAGGCGGTTATCTCTCTCTCTCTCTCTCTCTCACACACACACACACACACACACACACACACACACACACACACACACACACACCACACACACACACACACACACACACACACACACACACACACACACACACAAACGCGCGCGCGCGCGCACACTAACAACACAAGCATCCACGCAAGGCGGCCGCGAAACATGTGCTGGGCTTGGCAAACAGTGTACAACCTGATCATACGCCGCAAAATTCATACGCCGCATTCTGCGGCGTCTGATCAGGGTCTACACAGTTGCTTTACTGTAAAGGAATTTAATATGAAACAATCTAAATGCCCTGTTCAGGATCACTTTTCCGGCCCCGCCCATCGGGGCTTAAAGAAATAGATGGGCTGCATGATGCTTCCACGCAGAGATGAGGCTGACAAGAACACGAGTACTGCTAAGCCGCTTACAGGATCTATGCCTGCCCCCGCAAAACGGTGCGAGTCGGACCGTCCATGCTTATAAACCCTATTGGTTTCATCGGGCGACAGGGCTTCAGATGTCATTTCATCTCAATGTCGCCTGAAAGCCCAATAACCTTGGAAATGACCTATAGAGTGTTGAACCTCAAAATCAAACAAACAAGAGACAATCGATCTACGCTGTGGTTTTGGTTTTGTTTACGAGTAATCAGTAACCCAGGGGCTATAGGAAGCTCGTGCAAACAGCGAAGACGCTGATCAGCGGATGCACAGGTTGTACTTAGTCTTCCCTGGAAGCTAGATCCTTTTGTCGGTTTTGCCGAGCCCCGGGTTATTTTGAACCGCGTTGCCCCATCACTCACTCGTCCAGTCATGTTTTCCAAGTTGCCGGGCCAGCCTTTCAGAAAATTCAAAGCCCTGGCTGCACTGGTGGGTCGAATGTCTCTGAGTGCAGGCTGGGAAAATGGGCCTGAACGGGGACTTGGACTTTTTCGTTTTACCCTTAAATTCCTGTACTGTAAGCAAACAGTGTAGACCCTGATCAGACGCCGCGTTCTGCGGCGTCTGATCTGGGTCTGCACTATTTGCAAGTGACCCAAAATACGAGCATGGTCCAGATTTTACTTTTTACACTACGCTCTGAATAAATAAACATGTTTTCTTCTTCTTTTTAAATGTCAACAATAGTCACGTGAACACTAGCAAGCGAGACGCTTATGTAGTTGGTAACTTTGGGTCGGTTGATCAAAACTTTCATCGAAGTGACATAATTTACAGAGAATCACACAGAGGGTGGGGCAAGTTGTCGGCCCTCTATATATAAAACGTGTACGGCTGAAAAAATGTCAGGGGCAGCATACTATTTGCCGAAAAAACTAACTTAATTTTATCTTATTATTTGACTTAATCTTAAAAATGAATTCAGTACACATGTGACCGATCGCAAACAACGCGTGATTACTATAATATGATTATCCATCATATCTTGTCTCTTCGTTGTAATTTTCATTATTACCATAAACTCGCTAGTGCGTGGTTTTGTTTTTGTTTGTTTGATTTGAGAGTATAGGTCATTTTGGAGACGTTGCTTCCAATTTTGTGGGACTTTTACCCGACATTGAGATGAAATGACATCTCAAGTCCTGTCGCCCAATGAAACCAATAGGGTTTATAAGCATGGACGCTTGTGCGTGGTAATTTTAAAAAATGGCTGAGTTTTAATACATATAAGATAAAAGCGCTGACAGCACTAGTGGATCGATTGTGTCTGAGCGTGGGCGGATAATGCTCCTGGCAGTTGACTGTCCTGCACTTTAAGCAGTGGAGAAACTGATCCGACGCCGCTTATCGCACCCTTCACCCCACCACTACCACCATCACCACCACACCACACCCCAACATCACCATCTCTTAAAATGCTGAACATAGTCAGAAATAGTGGTCTATAGACTTTAACGTTTATATTTTGGGTCAAAACAATTAATATGGCTCATGATTTGACATTTTATCAAATAGATTTAGCATCCGGGTTAACTGAATCGTTATTGTCAAAAATACGCCAAGATCCTTGAGCATAAAATAACACATCCGTTTTTCCTAAACGGACATTTTTCTGATGAAAATTTGTGATATCTTTTCCAAACATAGGTTGAGGGTTCTCGTTAGAACCGCCTCATAGAGGCGATCCTAACCAGAACCCTTAACTTATGTCTTGGAACAGAAATAAGAAAATAATGTATACCACTGCCATCCACCCCCCAGCCACCCCCAACCCCCACTCTAAAGGAGTGTTTATTAACGTGATGCAAAGATGCAATCAGCAAACCTCATTGGCTTATGATTTCACCTACATCATTTTTGTTTCCATGGGTACCGCTGTGCGTAGAAATAAAATGATGTTACGCCATGCTAGGCTGACTTCTTAGTTAAATACTACTTTTTAAATAATCGATTTTCGTTTTAATCGCAACAGTTTCTGTTCAGGTCAGAATTGACCAAAGAATCGACCATTTCTTTTTAATGTGCGACAAGTTTTGCGCCCCATATATTCGCGATTCACTTTTCTTCTGTGTGGAAAATTTTGCGACCAAAAAATTGAGCATGCAGGCGAAATCGATCAAAAACAAGTATAGTTGTACAAGAATAAGAGTTAACTGAAACTTTGGCCTCCGCCCATCGGGGCTTGGAGAAATAGATTTGCCACGCAGAGCTGAACCTGACCGCACACGAGTAATGATAAACCGCTTGGAAGGACTAAGCGTGCCCAGCAAATTGTTGTGAGTCGGACCGTCCATAATGATTTGCGGTAGGAGTTTATATGTCATTTAATCTGAATGTCGGGTAAAAGTCCCACAGAATTGCATCACGTGAACAAGTCCGTGAAATGAACACCCCCTAAACCCCACTTTGTAGAGAAAACTGGGGGGGTGGGGGATGAGGGGGTTGGGGGTATACATTATTTTCCTTATTTCTGCTCCAACACATATGTTGTGTTTACTCAATGAGGCGGTTCTAACGAGCGCACACAACCTATGTTTGCAGTATAAATAAGAAAAATATTACAGATTTTTATCAGAAAAGCAGCCACTATAGAGATGTGAAAAATATGCACTACATCGTAAATGAAGCAACGTCTCCAAAATGACCTAAATAGTGTTGACCGAGACCTTAACTGAAATTTAAGAATTTGCAACAGTTTTTTCCTCGAACCGCATGTAAATGCCAGTGTTTTTCCCAGGCTGACCTGAAAATTTTCATTCATGTTCATCAAGGCTTGATTGTCGAAACGAGTAATAAACAGACATCTTTTCATGTTTCCAATTAGTTGGTATATTTCTGTAACATTTATTAACTTCTTGCGTGATAAAAACTTTTCTCCTATAATGGTTATCTACATAATCCCACAAAGAGAATCCATAGATATAACACCAGTCTATAAACAACCCATATATGGTTCTTCCATTGTCCTGCTTTTATTTTTCCCATAAAAAGTCCGTGGATATGACGTAAAAGCAGCCTGCATCGAGAGATAAAATAGTGTAACGATCAGAAAATTTTGTGCTGACACATAGGAAAATGACCTTAACATGGCCAATTTTTTTACGACCCTTTCAAGAATATTTCACTTCGAACCAATCGCTAATCAGAGGTGGGCGTAAACCGGAGTACCCAGAGAAAAACACCTGACCTACTGGCGTCGCGCTTGTGACCCGAGCGTGGCTCATCGTGACAAACCGCAGTGGTTATTATCGACAGATCTAATGATTAAGAATCACCGATCTTGTCCACTAGGCCACGGAGGCCCGTAAATCCGGTTTTTGTCCTTCAACAAGACCAAATTATGACGGTGCTTCTTGCCTTCAAACTATAGAGGACCCGCGTTATAACGATAATATCTGTTCCATAACTTTGCCTTTAAAAAGAGCTTTTCGCTATAATCTTCATAAGGAATAGTGTAATATGTAATAAAGGGCCTTTTCCCCTCAATTACTCAAAGAAAAAATGCTGCGGACATTTGTTAGAATCGCCTCGGAGGCGATTCTAACAAATGTCTACAACATTTGTTTTGGCGTATTCAACAAATTCAGTATTCTTGAATATGAACATAACCCCTGCCATCTTGCTCCACTAAATTGTCGTTGTAATGGGTTTCGTCGTTATATCAAATGTCGCTTTAAAGTGGGTTATCTGTAAAAGGGAGCAGGCAAGGCACTGGCGAATTTGCGCTTAAGCGCTGCGCTTACGCACAGACTCGCCAGAGCCTATGCTGGTCTTCCATTCGATATGTACCCATTTCGCATGGGCTGGCTTGCAATATAAATACTGTCTACTTGCAAATGGTAAAAACACAGACCAGCCGGGGGGCTTGAAGAAATAAATGTCGGACAGATATTATCGTTATAACGCGGGTCCTCTGAAGTTTGAAGTTTGTGAAGCGCTGTGGTGCAGTGGTAAAGTGTCGGACTCGGGATCGAGAGGTATCGGGTTCGATCCCCACGAGCTGCAAGTGTTGTTTCCTTGAGCAAGAGACTTTATCCACAATGCGTAGTACTGGTTTCTACCCAGGAAAAGAGGGCCACATGGAAGATTAGTACTAGTACTAAATGTGTTACCCTCTATAAATAAGGTCGATTATTATTATTTATTATTATTATTATTATTATAATGGGCTGCATGATGTTTCCACGCAGAGCTGAAACCGACCGCACACGAGTACTGGTACATGTAAACCGCTCAGAGGATCTAAGCCTGCCTAGGTAAAGCGGTGCAACCGTACATGCTTATAAACCCTATTCGTTTCATTGCGCGACAGGGCTTGAGCTGTCATTTCATCTAAATGTCGGGTAAAAGTCCCACAAAATTGGAAGCAACGTCTCCAAAATGACCTATATAGTGTTGACGTGGACATTAAACCTCAAATCAAACAATCAAACAAACAGAACAGCTAGCCCATCCTATCATATTGATAGGCCAATGTAATTAACATTACAATTACACGCCCGTGCAACATAGAGCGTTTTTTTCACATCTCTAAAATGGCTACTTTACTGATGAAACTCCGTTATATTTTTCTTATTAATACTGCAAACATAGGCTGTTGGCAGCTCGTTATAACCGCCTCATTGAGGCGGTTCTAACGAGTACCCACAACCTATGTCTTGGAGCAGAAATAAGAAAAATAATTTATACCCCCATAAACCCCAGTTTTCTCCATATAAAGTGTGGTTTAGACTTAGAGGGATGTTCATTTCACGGACTTATTCACGTGATGCAACACAAAGATCTTCCCCTCACATTTTTTTTGTTTTGGTTTACGGCCCTTTCAAGATTATTTCACTCATATCGAGCCGATCGTTAATCAGAGGTGTGCGAAAACCGGAGAAAAAACACTCCCCTCACAATCTGTTCTCGGAGCAGAAAAAGGGATTTCTGGAGCCCAGAAAAAAACAATTGTGTCATCGAATCGGTTGCCTCAGTCCGTGAAATGGAAACATATTTGTTACACTAGACTGTGACCTGTAACTGCCATTAATTTCATGTTACAAGTTTTATGTGCCATAATTCATCTTTATAACACTGGTGTCTACAACATTAAGAAAATTAATTGGGGGTCATTAATATGCAAGCATGTGTATAATAGTCTTGCCTCTGATACGAGTGTCAATTGAAATGAAACGAGCCTTCGGCGAGTTTTTGTTAATCATTCATATGACTTGGTGACAAATGTGACATGCTGTTATCGTACTCGTATGTAATTTTATAAAGCGAGATTTTGGCACCGTCTTCGACATGTCTATGTGTAAAAATGTTAT
Source organism: Lucinisca nassula (assembly GCA_963580285.1). Classification (NCBI taxonomy): domain Eukaryota; kingdom Metazoa; phylum Mollusca; class Bivalvia; order Lucinida; family Lucinidae; genus Lucinisca; species Lucinisca nassula. The sequence goes on along the minus strand of OY757011.1, from coordinate 72,333,052 downwards.
CCTTCTTGGCTCAGTGAGAAGCATTTTTAGACTGCTGAAATTACTTTAACTTACTGCGATTAATTGTATCTGTATGAGAAAATCGGGCGCAAAGTGATTTGCATATTTACACAACCCCTTAATAATAGAGTACTTTTATTTTTATTTTTTTCCATATTTACGAGTAACCCTTCTATTCATTGTGACCCGAAAAGGGATATTAGTAACCACTCTAGGGCCTACACTCTTTGCTGGACTGATTTTTGTAAAACTTCCAATAAATAACAGATATCCTATATATTGCCGTTTGACTTGTCGAAAATTGTACGAAAGAAAATTCCCATTATGATTACACATCCGTGTGACATAGGGCATTTATCTCATCTTCAAAATGCCTACTTTTCTGCTGAAAATCCGTGAAATTTTTCTTACTTAAGCTGCAAAAATAGGTTGTGGGTGCTCGTTAGAACCGCCTCACTGAGGCGGTTCTAACGAGTACCCACAAGCTATGTCTTGGAGCAAAAATAAGAAAAATAATGTATACCCCCCCCCCCCCCCCACTTCCGTGTAAACCCTAGTTTTCTCTATATAAAGTGGGACTTGTTCACGTGATGCATTCGTCAAGCATGTGAACATTACGAGCAACGTAGATGCGGATAAGCCTGCGAATTCTCGAAGACCCATCAGCACCTTAATGTTTGGTAGTGTCTATATCTAAAATTTCAAGACTTTTGCTGGTCTGTGTGGCTGCACAGGTTGGTTTGAGGCTACCCGGAAAACACGTTTTCTCATGACGAAGCTAAAAGGTGAATGGTAACACCTGGCAGATTTTTCCCGCCCTTTGTCAAAGGGAGAATACTTTCGGGACTTCCTTTTTGCTTTTCGATAAACTCTGTCCCATTGAAGAAGGGGTCTACTCTTAAAGGAAAGAATTTGCTCATGAGGAGCAAATTCCTTCCTTTAAGAGTTGACCCCTTTTTACATGGGAGACAAAAATAATTTTGCAGGAGTTGCCTCCCCTGAAGGTGTACCCATGCCCCTTAAATTCCGATAAGGAAGTTGATAATAAATTGATTGTATGATACTTTCGGTTTTCTCTGACGACAGCATATTAGTTTGTGCGGTCATATTTGGGATTTTTTTCCCATAATAAAACACAAAAGTGTCATCTTTTTGCGGTTTACATATCGCTATTATCTGAGCCATTAATTACCGCGTTTAATGAAAGGTATTGGATATATAGATATGCAATAAAATTCTTGAATTAAGACCACCTATGGGACTGTTTAAAAGTGGTCTTTAAGACCACTTTTGAACAGTCCCAAAAGTGGTCTCTAATTAAGAGACACTCCATCGATGAGGCGGTTCTAACGAGTACCCACAATCTATAGTGTTGAGCAGAAATAAGAAAAATAAGTACTACCCCCGGAAACCCAAGTTTTACTATATAAAAATGGGGTTCTAGGGGGTCAAAATTATATTGGCGTGTTTTCGTGATTGGGGGCATTTTTGTCAAAAATATATAGGCGTGTTTTCGTGATGCAAGAAAAAAACACATTCTCAATAAAGATCAACTTTCAGTTAAGTTATAACAGGAAAATTGAGGTCATGACCGAAACCAAACGTTCATAAGACTGTGTCGAATAATATTGTTTTTCTAAGCCTACAAATAATAACTTAACGCCTCCGCTAAATATTGGCAATCTTGTTTCATCTATGGATGACCTTTAAAATGTCCCTCTTTTTCATTACAATAGTTTCATTTCCGTTGAATCAATATTTAATGACTTAACGTATGTTTATATTTACTCTTATCATACACTGCAATACATCATTTGTGGATAATAATTGTTCGTGATACTCAAGAAATATCTTTAATAATTAATTAATACTGTATTTTGTTTGTTTGATTTGAGGTTTAATGTCCCCGTCAACACTGTAAATGTCATTTTGGAGAAGTTGCTTCCAATTTTGTGGGACTTTTACCCGACATTGAGATGAAATGACATCTCAAGCCCTGTCGCCCAATGAAACCAAGAGGGTTTATTAGCATGGACGGTCCACCTCGAACCGCGGTTCCTGGACAGGCTTAGATCCTCTAAGCAGTTTACCAGTATATACTAGTGTGCGGGCCGGATTCAGCTCTTGCGTTTTTTTTCAAGCCCCTATAGGCGGGGGGCCAAATTAATACTGTATGCAGAGAAGGTATTATATTTGCATATAAGCAGTAGGAAATTGTGGAATAAGGGGGTCCGGCCCCACGTGGAGGTTCTTTCCTCGAAGTGACCGTCTATACTTCGATTGATACAGTGTGGGGTCGCATTATATTCATTACGAACAAACAGCCGTGCGACATAGTGCATTTTTCACACCTCCAAATTGACTACTTTTCTGACGAAAATCAGTGATATTTTTCTTATTTGTGCCCGCAACATAGATTGTAGGTGCTCGTTAGAACGAGTACCAACAACCTAGGTCTTGGAGTAGAAATTAGAAAAATAACGTATACCCCCCGCAAACCCGAGTTTTCTCTCTATTAAATGGGGTTTAAGGGTGTGTTCATTTCACGGACTCGTTCACGTGATGTATTCATTAGTGTAGGTGGTCACTTGGGAGACACCGCCTGTTCTTCATACCCGCGATGTAACCGTGATGAATCGGGTATATTTAGTTTAGTAGAGTCTATCGGAACGCCGAACATATGAGACAGAGCGCAAGTCCTTTAAAGCATACAATATCTAACGGGTCGTATGTACAACTTTTATCATAGTGGTGTTTTGAGTATACGGAGGTGGGAGGGTGGGAGGCATAATTGGAACGTTTTGTCAATTCAAGAGTAGATTAAATGAGGAGCTCTTAGCGCGAGCGCTTCAAGTACAGGCTTCCAACATTTGAAAAAATGAATTTATTTCTTAGTAATCATTAACGATATTTTCCATTGTATATTGCAGGACATGAGACACGATAACTGCGACATGACGTCATCTTTGGATTTCGACATGACGGAAGCAGTGCAACAAGACGATAATTTCTGGGATTTGAGTGCCTATCGTGCAATGATGGGTTATCAGGCACGTAAAAGAAATGTCAGATCCGACGAACCCGGATCACCGTCGGATTCTGGCGGTGGTATGTCAAATAATGAGGATTATAGTGAAAGGAAAATGAAAAGCCCCAAAAAATCAGCCAGACGACGGAAATGTGTTAGTGCGCGGGAACGAAATGTACGGCGGATTGAAAGTAATGAAAGGGAGCGACAGAGAATGCATTCTTTAAATGACGCTTTTCAGGATTTGCGCGAGGTGATTCCACACGTGAATTTAGAAAGGAAATTATCAAAAATTGAGACTCTCACTTTAGCTAAAAATTACATAAAAGCATTGACAAACGTGATCTGTGACATGAGAGGTGAAAAAGCAGCCTTTGAATTTGAGACAACAGAGACAACAGAGTCAGAGTCAAAAGTTGACAGCTTCGGAAGTGACGGAAGCTGCGCGAGCACAAGCGGAAGTGAATCACTAAGTAACCCGGATGATCAAGTTGATCTAGACTCAAACTCTGGTGCTGAATGCGATATCACTAGTGAATCAGTTATATAAACAAGTCATTTTACATCTTTCATTACAGATTTCATATTTAAAACAGAAGTATATTTATTTTTGAAATAAAATAGAAATAAAACATTACCCATTTTTTTATCATGGCCCCCAGTAGAGGGCGTTACGACCATATTTTCGTAACAGTATTTTATCCAATGGAGACCATCGGTTTGTGTTGTGCTGACCTGATTACGTGGGTTGCATAAAATACATCTTCATCGGCATTCCTTTAATACTAGACATTATTTACTGCTTCTGTGGTAACAAAACGATCATTATTCATCTGATCATGGACCAAAACACCACTTTTGTTTTCAATTTATGGGCAAACGTCATGTCATAGCCTTCATCAATCATACACTCATGTCATCGTTGTAATTCAGAAGAGGTTTAACTCTCTAAAAGCATAATGGACTGGTTTCTTTCTATGTGTTCATCGTGTGCTCTTGTGGGATCTCCGTGAAAGGTCGGCGGCTAGTTGCCATTCACGTCAAGCTCAGCGGCTCGGCAACATAGTGTGGCTCGTAATGTACTCGCACTGTATTCCGGCATGACGTGCATGTTATATAGGTCTTGTAGAACGAAAGCGTGTCTCCTAACGTATGTGAACAGTGAAGACAGGAAACAATCTGTGCGTCCAGTCAGTGACAACCCGTCTGAAGAAGCTTCCTAGAAAACAGTCTATACAGCGCCAATAGAAGACACGGACCATCCTGCGCCAATCGGCGCAGGATGATCCGTGTCTTCGATGGGCGCACTTGTCAGAATTCGCATTTTTGCTCTACGGGGACGAACTATGATTAATAAATGCAATCAGAAATAAAGAATATGGATTAATATGACACAATATTTTATTATACTCCAATATCCATACATATTTTGGTGACTATGATTAAATAATGTGATTTTGTTTATAACTTAATTAGAGCTCCATTGTCAAACAGCCGTTGATACAACGCTAAAAAATGTTGTTGTAAAAGAATGTCAAAGATTCATTAAAAAGAAGGCGCCACGGGGGTGAAACTGTTCTGCAATGAAAGCAGCGCTGTTACAACGCATAATGTAATAATGTAATAATTACTACATTTTGATTTTTTTTACTACATTATGCGTTGGCATAGTCGACGCGAAATGTAGTAAAAAAATTATTTCATTTCGCGTTGATATGCACCATATCGACGCATAATGAAGTAATGATGGTAGAACATAGCTGTCTTCGAAAAGACTTAGGAAGCAATACAGTTAAATTCCTACAATTTAGACCACATTTGAGACGGTTCAAAAGTGGTCTTTAAGACCACAGTTGAACAGTCCAAAAGACGGTCTTCCACAAAAGCACACTGAAGGTCAAAATCACAAAGAAAATGTAGCTTTAACCTTCCAAATATGCTTTAAAAACAAAATTTGTATTAATTTTAGGTGGTCTTAATAGTGGAATTTCATTGTATTTGATTAAGCCAGTAGAATTAAAATCGTACGCCTTGCGCTATTGACGGGGACGTTAAACCTCAAATCAAACAAATCAAACAAAAGACAGACAGGCAGACAGACAGACAGACAGACAGACAGACAGAATGGACAAAAACTATATACCCCCTTGCATACTTCGTATGCCGGGGGTATAAATAGATGGGCTGCACGATGCTTCCACGCAGAGCTGATACCGCCCGTACATGAGTCCTCGTAATCTGCTTAGAAGGTCTAAGCCTGTCCAGGAAAACTGCTGCGAGTCAACCCATCCATGCATATAAACCCTATTGCTTTTAATTGGACGGCAGCGATTGAGATGTCATTTCATCTCAATATCGGGTAAAAGTCCCATAAAATTTGAAGCAATGTCTCCAAAATGACCTAAATAGTCTTGACGGGAACGTTAAACCTCAAATCAAACAAACAAACTGTTGACGCATAATGAAGTAAAATTAAGTATGCCACCCATCGCCGCAAAATGTAATAATTCTTTCATTTTGCTCAAACCTCTTAGTATCGACGCATAATGTAGTAAAAACGACATTTTATTTCATTTCGCGTCGACTATGCCAACGCATAATGTAGTAAAAATTTCATAATGTAGTAATTATTACATTATTACATTATGCGTTGTAACACAGCGCTCTGTTAAAAGGAAATATCTTTGCAGTGAAGTAGTTTTCACCGAGACTACGGTACCATCGAAGTGTAATAATCACGAAACGGGGCAGTTCAGGCCTGACCAAACTACATGGTAACGTTATTTTGCTAGATACAGTAAATGTCCGCTATTAAGACCACCTAAAATTAAGACTAATTCTGCTTTAAAAAGCTTATTTTTAAGGGAGCACTTAATCTTTCTTTGTGTTTTCTGCCAACAGTGTCCTCTGGTCAAGGACCACCTTTGGGACTGTTCAAAAGTGGTCTTTAAGACCACTTTTGAATAGTCCCAAAGGTAGTCTTAAAATATGAATTTTAATGTAAATACACCGCTACACCAAATCAAACAGCATTTAATCACCTCGACAGAGCGCTCTGACATCCGGATATAGATGTTTTGGAGTTTTATTGAGGATGTTTACGTTAAAACTACAACTTATACGCTCTGGCCGGTGCAAACGTGTTTGACGTCATGTTCGTCAGAGCTGTATTATGTTAATTGTATTGTTATTGACAATGATATATAGTTTTAAGTTACTATATATGCCACTTTAATCATAAGCTTGGTTTGTCACAGTTATTTGTTGATAGTGTAGTAGTTGTGGTCAAAAACCACCAGTCACAAATCTGTATCAACTTTTCTTACCAATAAATATAGACGCAAAAAAACGGATAGCTGTAAGACCGACGTTAACTACCGAAATATTGCGATGGTATACATGTACCTATGAAATTTACTTCTTAACAAAGCCCCAACCTTCGTTTCTGCGCGGCTATCAGCATCAAAAGGCGTTTTTTTCCATCCAGATCAGGACTCAGTCTCAAGACTGATTTACATACCCACGTTGCGTAGACTGGAGCTTAAACCTACAAGTAGACTCCCATCAGGCACACAACGCAGGACCAACCGTTGTTTTATTGTTGAAACATCAATGAGTCAACGTTGTGCTATCTGATCGGGATCTACAATGTTTGCAAAGTCAGGGGTTGGAGAAATTGATAGGCTGCATGGTGCTTCCACGCAGAGCTGAAACTGACCACACATGAGTACTAGTAAACAACTTAGAAGGACTAAGCCTGCCGAGGCTAGTGGTATGAGTCAGAACGTCCAATGCATAAACGCCTTTTGGCTTCATTGGGCGGCAGGGCTTGAGATATCATTTCATCTCAGTGTCGGGTAAATGTCCCACAAAATTGAAAGCAACGTCTCCAAAATGATCTAAATAGTCTTGACGGCGACGTTAAACCTCAATATAAACAAAACAAAACATATACACTGCATTTTTATTCGTAAAATGTATGCCAAGGAATATAAAATAAAAACACTTGGAGCGATCCATATTTATGAATGAATTTCAATTTGCTCAAATGTCACACTTCCTTGACTTTGATAGCTGCCTTTACTAACCCGGAAATTCCTTTGGGCCAGAGTGTCAATTTGAACTGAAAGTGTGAAAATTTTACTTTTTAAAACCATAATAACATCGCCTGTCAATATACATGTATAGAAATGATATTGGGTAATTTTTCGACAAATGACGTCCGATACCAGGCAGAGACCCCGTTCCGCTCTTACACTAATTTCTGTTGACTGCTGGTTTTTACCCTTTTTCTGTACAGTCTAGATTCTAATACTAATTTCTGTTGACTGCTGGTTTTTACCCATTTTCTGTACAGTCTAGATTCTAATACTAATTTCTGTTGACTGCTGGTTTTTACCCATTTTCTGTACAGTCAAGATTCTAATACTAATTTCTGTTGACTGCTGGTTTTTACCCATTTTCTGTACAGTCTAGATTTATGTGCTTTTTAGATTCGCTTTTTCATCTTTAAATCCAGTGTAATGCGAGAATAAGTCAAATATGGGCCACGTCGTGAGAAACTCTTGTTTTGCCAATCTCAATGAGGCGGTTCTAACGGGTACCCACAATCTATATTTTGAGCAGAAATAAGAAAAATACAGTAGAACTTCGATGGCTCGAACACCGATGGCTCGCTTACCATGGATTTGTCTAACCCATTCCTGATCCCCAAGCCGAAATCCTCTACATAAGAAATAGTGAGGGGTAATTAAGGAGATTTTAGTCTTTTATCTTGCAAATGTATGCAGTGTGTAATCATTAGAATCGCCTCGATGAGGCGATTCTAATGAGTACACACAGCATACATTTTCATTATAGAACACCGCAAAGGTGTCTAAAAGTATCTCGTATTGCCTCCTGACAGTAGCCTCAGTGGCTCGAACTACCCCTGTCTCGAACAGATTTTCGAGGTCCGAAAGGTGTTCGAGCCATTGAAGTTCGACTGTATGGCAATTTTTCATCTGAAAAGTTTCGTTTTTCGGCAGTAAGGTTTACAATGCATGTGTATAGGCGTGTTTTCGTGATGTGATGCAGTTGAAGATGACTTCGTCAGAAGCCGGAAGCCAGAATGTCAAACCGTATAGATACTGGTCATCTGGCATCTGATCTGTATCTACACTGTTTGCAAATGTCTAGTTCAGCAGGACAGAACTGGTCTATTTTTTCAACTTGTTTAATCAAGATAACTTTGCTGCGTTGAAAACGTAGTAGTAAAAATGTCATCGACGTCCATAAAAATGTTCCGTATGTCCAGGGTGGGGGATCACGTGGTTTTATACGTCATCAAATATGGCCGACAAGGTCTAGAAACCTTTCACATAGATATATTTTTGTCGTTTATAAGTCCTTAGATGTAAATATTGGAATAAAATACTGTGCAGAGTACGACAAAAAGTAATTAAGGCATGACAGTGTACTTCAAAGTATCAAAAGATCTTTTTTGTTTGAGTTTAATCGTTTCCAAGTTGACAAAGACTTATTATTACGAGGATTACGTACACTGTTCTTGAACTTTCACGAATGGAACAGGAAATTTAGCCGTATTTACCAGAATAAAGTCTGGAATCACGCCTTCTGGCTACTCTTTTCATCAACAAAATTAGTGTATTTATAAAATTTGACCAGTCAAATCTGTATTCCCGCTGAAATTGAGCGTTTTTGTCCAGCTTGATCACGTACATCTGTTCAATGACAATGATCAAGTGCACTGACACTTTGAAGTTAATAAGATCTCGTGCACTGTAGTTAAATATTCGGCTTTAGTTAGCTTCCTAAACTAGGGCCAGATCCCCTAAAGATGGGTTCGGTTGCGTTGGTTCTCTTTCAATGTTAGATAACCCGTCTAGAAAGTAATGTCTCAGTGATCTACTTTGTTACTCGTAGGTCACGCAATGATGAACTCATTATGAAAAAGGTTTAAGTTGATGATTTATTCTTTATCATCATTAAACAAAAGAAACCATTTTTAGGGAGAAAACAAAAAAAAAAATCAGTCAGTTTTACCTTTCAAATTCAGTTGATATATTCAGAAGTTGGGTTAGAAATTGGAGCGATCTCAGTCATATACCAAGGTTCAATATTGGTCTTAAATCTCTTATGCAACAAGGTCTATCGGAGCCCGAATTTTATGGTGACTTAGTATATAAATTGAGAAAAATATATAACCGCAATGACTTCAGCGCCCAATTTCGTAAAATCATTCTTCGATATAAAACGATTGGGTACAACACAAATGTTATACGACAGACTGCATGCATGGTAGTTAACCAATCACGGTTGATAACTTTGCTTCCCTCTTTAATTGCACGCCGGTGGGTCAGGCCTCAGATTCTATGACGGTTCCAGCGTAAAGGCTTATTGAGAATTAGAGAGATCTAATTCAAGGTAATGTTGGTTGGTGCCTGATGCTCTATCTCTGATCGGGCCCATCGGAGTCTAACTGTTGGTGTTCTTTTGCTCCAGCATTTCAGTGGTTTCTTGCTGTCGAGTCCTCACCGTTTTGTTATTTCTGTGGTTGTTTGATTAGGAGGCCTTCATACGGACTGAACAAATTATTTGTCTAAATCGCGACGGAAGTAGGGGCAAGGATTGTGGCCACGTAAAATCGATTTAAGCCCCACAGTGGAATTCGTTTCTGCTGACCGTTCCAAGGCGGTGTTTCTGTCGCGGTTTATTTTTGTTATGGTTTGTCTTTGGGTGTTTGTGTCGCTTATATTATTTTATTTTGGCTAACCTATTGGCCATTTTGTGCGAAAGTAACTGTCCTTTTGGCGTTCCGCTAGATGTTTTGATTAGGTCTATTGTTTCATGTTTGTTTTTCTTTCCCTTTGGTGTCTCTGATGGATGCTGTGGGTTAATGTATCGCTTCCTGATCATTGCCTCCACTTCTATTTCACAATAAGAAAATCACCATATTCGGACTCGGATGACCTAGTTATATGAAGAATATTAAATAATTCTATGCTTGCAAAATCGAGAATTATTCCATACAATTACAGCGATTTCTACCGCGGTGGAAGATGCGGACGGAGGTCGGGCCCCGTAAAACTGGTGTAAACCCGGCAGTAATTATAACTGGCCGCCAAAAGATTTTTTTTACGTATTAATTCCAAATGTGCCATTATGACAAGCATTGTTGTTACTCCAAACACCGGTTGATGTCGGGGAATAGAATGACTGCCTGATGACGTAGGAAGTATAGTGATCTTTATCTTGGCTTTCCTACTAAGCGTCCGCAATGAGCATGGTTTCCAAAACGTATTTATGAGCAACTGCTCAAGATGGTATATATTATGTTTGAATAGAAGCTTAAAAATATAAGAGAAGGAGATTTTATTAACCGTAAGGCGATGAACTTCCAGCCTTCATGCGGACTGAACAAATAAATTGTCTCAACAGGGCGAAGATTGCGGCCACTTAAAATCGATTTAAGCCCCCCCCCCCCCCCCCCCCCCATCTCCCTACCACTCAAGTGGAATTCTTTTAACTGACCGTTTCATGGCTTACTTTTTGTTATTGTTCATCGAATGTATGCATCGCTTTTATGTTTTATTTTGGATAGTCATTTGGGTTTTCTCTATTGGTGTTTCCATAAGAGTCTGAGTCTAGTTACTTCATGTTTGTGTTTATTTCCCTTTTGATGTCTCTGATGGAAGCTGTAAGTTAATTGTGTAGATTCCGGATCGTTGCTTCAATTCTTTTTTTTTTAATTCAGCCAGTACAAATACCTTTAAAAGTCATATACGTATTTATTTATATTGTTGTTTGTTACTTGCTGTGTGTGTCGTTTGTGTCTTTTTGTTTTGGATGGCCGTGTGGCCGTTTTGTGGGAGGGTGGCTGTCCTTGTAGCCTTCCTTTGTTTAGGTTTCCATTATTGTTTGGTCGCTTCATGTTTGTGTTTCTTTCCCCTTGGTGTCTTTGATGGGTGGAGTAAGTTAATTGTATCGATTCCTGATCTTTGTTTTACCTCTACTTTATCTTACAGTTTTAACTTGACAGGGTTTCGTCTTCGTCTGTTAGGCATACATAATTTTTGTTTTAACAGAACCTTTATGTACCACATCCTAAGAAAACCGGATAACAAACTAGAAGAAAAGTGATATAAAGAGCAAAACGGTGAATATCTTGAGGAGGTACCTAAGATGGACTAAAATGGTGTAAAGAAACCAGACAGTTGTTTAAATATAAAGTTAGATAGGCCAATTTATGTACGGATCTACTACGTACTTTCCCCTTTTCATAACATTCTACCCCCAATTTAAACCAACAGATAAATTGCTGAGCATTTTACTCCCTACTTTTGAACTAAAATAATCATTTACACAGCTATTGAGATTAATTACACAGTTTTACAGACATTTTGATTTAAAAGAAATATCGCCATATCTTGATTGCATTTTAAAAGAATGATTTAAAAAAGAAATATTTCCAGTCATATGTTTTCGAATACATCTGGCTAGATTGGAGACGGACCTTCCATCTCTGGATTTGGAATAGGAGATACTTATTCGTTTTTGGTAAGATGAAGAAATGATCGCGTGCACTGCGCTCAATGTAGTTTGATCTCGCACACTGCATTACCAAACTGAGTTCTTAGTACACTTGAATAATTCACACAGCATTACATTTCGCTATAGAACTTAAATGAATGGCGATTTACTAGTATGTTGCAATGTTTTAAATACCGGAGTGTCTCCAGCAGCAGACATCTAAGATTTTATAGCTGTTTAATCTATAATTCTACGAGTATCACAGTTTTGTGAAATTGACTGTCTATTATCTGTACTCTCAACACTTAAAACCAAGAAAGGAAGGAATAAAATGAGTACTCCGTAAGAACAATAAATGTTTTCAAACAACCCAAAGCGGGTCAGACCATCACGAAAACACGCCTATATAATTTTGACCCCTTCCAATCCCACATTTATATAGTTAAAGTGGGATTTAAGAGATGTACATTATGTTTCTTATTTCTGCTCAAAAACATAGAGTGTGGGTACTATGTTTTGAGCAGAAATAGGAAAAAATATCACAATTTTCATCTTAAAATTTCATTTTTTTGCCACAAATTGGCATTGTATTTGTATAGACATGTTTTCGTAATGCAGCCCAGTTTCGGATACTAAAGTATTATCAGTTACCCTTTTATGATTGAAGACGGAAACCAATGACAAAGTGTGCTGAAATTTCCTTAAAAGTTTCAAAGGGACAGTTGTTTCATTAAAAGTTTCAAAGGGTCAGTTGTTCGAAAGACTGTGGTATAAACAAAAACGTCCCGAATAACAGCAGTTTAGTTACTTGAGTCTAAACCATTAGTAAGTTATCAGAATATGCATAAAGATCTCGAAGGACCAAAAAGCTAAATATGGTGCAAAAATCTTGGTTTTCGAGCGAAGCAAAATTATATGAATGGGTCCCGACTTTTGCTGAGCGGGGTCAGATAAACCTGTTGGTAAGAATTTCAGTTTTGAAATGAACACGCATAACAAACTTTTTGACCGCCCAAATAGGTTAAAGCGTGTTAGGCAGCGCTATGTTAATTAATATCGTGTACACACTAGAAAAGCTAATGCAAATTAACTTATTACATGAGTATTCTGCATTTACTTAATGCACATAGAAGTTTCTATAGTAGGGACTAAAATCGTACAGTAACTTATTTCACAGTCTGTCTTTGAGTAAAATCTTAATAAGCATTGCGTACACTCGGTGGCATAACTTTAAGCGTAATTACTTATTACACATTAGTGCCTGACAGGTTGTTTGCCTCACTGGGCGGTATGACGTTGTTCCAGCTGACAAGGCATCTAACAAAATTGTGTTTGTTTGCAAAACACACTATATAAACTGCTTAAAAGAAGAGCTTGGTTTGAGCACTATGACAGGCAACCCAACATATAATCTTTCTTCTTTGTCCAAAGATGAAATTCTGCGAAACCACCAATCGGTGATGCTTTCGTTTGGAATTTCCCTCCCAGAGGAAGATATGGAACTTACAAAGTTGTACTGAATTCCTAAGCTTCACAAGAATCCATACAAGCAGAGATATATCGCGGGTTCAGCTAAGTGCTCAACCAAGCCTCTTTCACAAATCCTAACACGAATCCTTACTGCAGTTAAAGATGGCCTTCAGAAATATTGTGGCACTGCATATGCAGGGAGTGGTGTGAATCAGATGTGGATCTTGAAAAACTGCAAAGAGCTTGTAGAACATCTTCTGGCACAGTCTTTTCTCTCAGTAAACAGCATAAAATCTTTCGATTTCTCAACACTCTACACAACTATTTCTCATGATAAATTGAAATCTAAACTCAAGGAAATCATAAATCAATGTTTTTACCACAAGAATGGTAACCGTCGCTACCAGTATGTTGTTCTTGGCTACAAAGACACATACTTCGTTCGAGATCACTCTGATGCACCACAAAAGTACACTGATGCAGATGTCATAAGGATGCTGGAATATCTAATGGACAATATTTTTGTGGAGTTCAGTGGCCTACTATTTCAGCAAAAAATTGGCATACCAAAGGGTAGTAATTGTGCACCGTTGCTTGTTCTTGTACTCGTATGAGGCGGAGTTTGTACCTGGTTTCCTCAAAGCAGGCAAGAAACGCCTTGCACAACAATTCAATTTCACCTAAAGATATATAGATGAAAAATGCTAAATTCGCAGAGTACTTGGAATTCATCTATCCACGTGAACTCGAAATTAAGGAAACAACAGAGACTGCAACCTCCTCCTCATACTTGGATTGTTATCTCTATATTGAGAACGGGAAGCTTACTACTAGGCTGTACGATAAACGAGATGACTTCAATTTTCCCATTGTTAACTTTCCCTTCCCGACTAGTAAGATCCCGTCTGCACCAGCATATGGAGTTTACGTTTCACAGTTAATCCGTTATGCTAGAGCCTGTTCCAAGTATCAGGACTTTGTGGAACGTGGAAAGGTGCTCACTACCAAGTTGTTACGCCAGGGGTATCAAAAAACAAACTGGTATCAACACTAAAGAAGTTCTATGGGAGGCACCATGATCTTGTTGATCCGTTCAATGTGGCCATTTCCAGAATTATTTCTGATATATTTGCCAATGGAAAGCCATAGGAAGACTTCCAAAATCTCGGACATACCCTTCTCGTCATTTACACCTTTTCTTCGTTTGGGTCGATGGGCATGGTGGGCGAAGCTTGCTTACCAAATAATGCTTACTATCCGCGGACGCCAGATTACACTCTTCTGGAATCCATGTCTGTTGATCTGAACATTGATATTTGCCATTTTGTCTATGCACTTATGATTTTGGATTAACGCTTTGGTACTACGACCTAAACTACATTTACGTGATAACACTAATTCTGGTGTTACGTTTCCACGCCTTTAATGGTGTGAGTAAATGTAATGTACATGATGTTGCGCACATGTAACAGTAAACTTCTGCACGACAATCATTAAATAGACAGAATGGAATATATGGCAACAAATAATATCATGGGGGTTGGAAATTGCCCTTTATACTTATCTTTACCGGAATGCAAGTCTAAGATTTCGGAATGATAATGGAGCTTCGGTTTGATAACGCGGGTGATAACCAAAACTCCATGCTCCATGCGATAATCTTTAAGAATAATATAAGTACACGAGATCATCGATCTTGTTTGGCAGTGCACGGTATCATTTATGGGGTATGCAGTGTACGTGATCATTTATTAGTAGTTTTCAAATTTAATGGAGCTAGAATTTGTTTTCGCAATTTTTATGGTTGAAGGGCGGAAAACTTCACTGACCAAATTTGTTTTCCACTTTTAAGTAAGATCTTGTCACTTTTCATGTGTCATCACTTCGACAATATGGTAAGGACCCGTCTTAAATGTAAAACAAATGTACCCCTTCCCCAATGCCTGTTTTAGCTCATCTGTCACAAAGTGACGAGATCACTTTTCGTCAGTCGTGCGTACGTGCGTGGGTGCGTCCGTCCGTAAACAATTTCTTCAAACGACATCTATTACACCTCTACCAAGATTTTCAAATTATCGCCATGGGGCCAAAAATGCAGCCGCCCGGGGCCCTTTGGTTTTACATAGTCTTACATAGGGAAAAGCTTTAAAAATCTTCGCGTCTGAAACCAGAAGGCTCAGGTGTTTGAGTTTTGGTATAAAGCTTCGCCTTGTGGACCTCTATCATGATTGTTCGAATTATAGCCATTGGGCCAAAACTGCCCCCGCCCCAGGGCCCTTTAGATTAACATAGACTTATACGGTGAAACCTTTTAAAAGTCAAATCTGAAACCAGAAGGGTCAGGTGTTTGATAAATGGTATGAAGCTTCATCTTGTGGACCTCTATCAAGATTGTTTAAATTATAGCCATGAGACCAAAATGCCCCCGCCTCGGGCCCCCTTTTGTTTAACATTGACTTACATAGGAAAAATCTTTAAAAAAATCTTCTCCTCAGAAACCACAAGTCCCAGGACTTTGATATTTGATGTGTAGCTTCATCTAGTGGACGTCTATCAAACTATAGACCTGGGCCAAAAATGTCCTCGCTCTGGGGCCCTTTGGTGTTACATTGACTTATGCAGGAAAAATCTTTAAACTATTTTGTTTCTGAAACCGCAAGATTTTTGGTGTGAAGCTTCATTTAGTGGACCTCTATCAAGATTGTTCAAATTATAGCCCTGGGACCATAAAAGTTCCTCGCTCTGGGGCCCTTTGGGTTTTACTTTGACTTATGTAGGAAATATCTTTAAAAAATCTTCTTCTCTGAAACCGCAAGTGTGTGTGTGTGTGTGTGTGTGCGTGCGTGCGTGCGTGCGTGCATGCGTGTGTGCGTGTGCGTGTATGAATTCGGGTTAAACGTCGCTTTCAACATTTTTTTCAGTCATATCACTACGGTGTCTGGTTGCGACAGGGAGCTCAGTGCACTTTTATAGTGCTGCCTCACTGAAGTATCATGTCCCAGTCACATAACATGATACCACACCCAGTCACATTATCCTGACACAGGGTCGACCAGTCCTAGCTCTACCCCGTAAATCTGAGTGCCAAGTGAGGAGCAGCTAGTACCATTCTTAACAACTTTGGTATGTCGCGGCCCGAGATCGAACCCGTGACCTCCCGTTCCCCGGAGTGGACACTCTACCAACTGAGCTATCGGGGCCGGTCTGAAACCGCAAGGCCCAGGTCTTTAATATTTGGTGTAAGGCTTCATCTAGTGGACCTCTATCAAGATTGTTCAAATTATAGCCATGGGGCCACCCCCATCCCCGCCCTGGTGCCCTTTGGTTTTATATTGACTTATATAAGAAAAATCTTAAAAAATCTTCTCCTCTGAAACCACAAGGCCCAGGTCATTGATATTTGATGTGTAGCTTCATCTAGTGGACATCTACCAAGATCGTTTAAATCATAGCCCTGTGGTCAAAAATGGCCCCGCCCGGTTTTACATAGACTTACACAGGGAAAACATTTAAAAATCTTTTCGTCTGAGACCAGACGGCGCAGGTGTTTGATATGTGGTATGAAACTTCTTCTTGTGGACCTCTATCAAGAGTGTCCAAATTATAGCCCCGCGGCCGAAAAATGCCCCGACCCCGGGCCCTTTGGTATTACATTGAATTATATAGGCAAAATCTTTAAAATCTTCTTGTCTGAATCCAGAAAGCTCAGTTCCTTGATATTTGGTATGAAGCTTTGTGTAGTTGACCTCGACCAAGATTGTTCAAATTATAGCCCTGGGGCCATTAATGGCCCACCCCGGTGGCCACTTGTTTTTCATAGACTTATATAGGGAACACCATTGAAAATGTTCTTGTCTGAAATTAGAAGGCCAAAATCTTTGATATTTGGTATGAAGCTTCATCTAGTGTTCCTCTACCAAAAGTGTTCAAATTATAGCCATTGGGCAAAAAAAATGAGGTCACCCCGGGGCCAACTTGTTTTACATAGACATATATTGGGAAAACGTTTGAAAAGCTTCTGGTCTGAAATCAGAAGGTCAAGGTCTTTGATATTTGGTATGAAGCTTGGTCTTGTGGATTTCTTCAAAGTTTGCTCAAATTAAATCCCTGGGGCCAAATCTGGCCCGGCCCAGGGGCCCATAGGTTTTATATAGACGTATAAAAGGAAACCCTTTAAAAATCGTCTTGTTTGAAACCAGAAGGTTCCGGTCTTTGATATTTGGTATTGAGCTTCACCTGTTAGACCTCCCTCAAGATAATGCAAATTATAGCCCTGGGGCCATTAATGGCCCTCCCCGGGGCCCACTTGTTACATTATAGATCAGGTGAGCGATCCAATGCCATCATGACCCTCTTGTTTAGAGACGGACTTTTACCCGGCATTAAGATGACATGACATCTCAATCCCTGCCGCCCAGTTAAATCAATAGGGTTTATATGCATAAATGGTCCAACTTGCAACACTTTTTCTGGCAATGTTTGAACCTCTTACCGGTTAACCAGAACTCATGTGCGGTTGGTTTCAGCTCTGCGTGAACCCATCATGCAGCCAATCTATTTCTTCTATCTATCTACCTATCTTCTCATACTGAGTCGGTAATATCTGGCCATTACCTCAGTTAGGTGGGTGGCTAAATTTAAAATTTAGCATAAAAATCATCACTGGATGAGCCCTTAAAACTATTTACAATTCAAACACAGAGGTATCCTAAAACGCATACCTCTGAGTCCCAGTCTTATACTGTGCGGGCTTTGAACTCCTCTGCGGTCTTGGCATTCACCACAGAAGATGGAACTCTGTTCCACTGAGGAAAAGTTCGAGGGAAGAAAAAGGTTTTCAGGGCACTCTTATAGGACTGGTACCTACGATACTATGAGTTATCGCTCTTGATGCCCTTGTCCTGGTTGAAACTGTTGCACGGGTCAAGTACCTATCTTTGTTAACAGATACTGTGCCAGAATGTATCTTGTAGAAGAAGATTAAGGAGGACTGCTCACGACGGATCTCCAGGGATGGCCACTGTAGCTCATCAAGCATGTCACCGACGCTACTTCTATTTCGCATTCGTCCGCAGGTCCATCGAGCAGCAGTCCTCTGCACCATCACCACCTGCTGAATCCGAATTTTAATATAGGGATACTAAATGGGTGATGCATATTCAAGTTGAGGGCGAACCAATGCTTTATATGCAACACCCTTTGTCTGCCGAGGTGCAAAAGCCCAATTACGTCTAAGGAACCGTAAGGTCCTAGTTGCTTTAGATGCTATTTCCGAGATATGTTGACCCTAATCGAGATCGTCAGTGATGGTGATACCAAGATATTTGGCGGAATGAACCTGCTCCAAAGTTTGCTGGTGAAGTGTATAATCATACTTAATTTGCTTGTCCGGAAGGTGTAGTGACACCCTCATTGAATGGCATTTGGCCACATTGAATTTCATCCGCCAATCTGCTTCCCATTTTGCAAGTCGATCAAGGTCAGCTTGTAAAAAGCGACAGTCAGAAGAAGAATATATGTCCCTATACAGGACACAGTCATCAGCAAACAAACATATTATCAGGGAGATCATTGATGAATAACAAAAAGAAGACCGGTCCAAGGACCGAACCTTGTGGAACACCGGATAAACAGGGACTGGATCCGACGCTTGGCCATCAAGTACAGCTTATTGAGAGCATCCGGAGAGCCACCAGCTAATACAACTATGTGTGGATCCTCTTATCCCATAGTAGTCCAATATGTACAATAGCCTTCTGTGAGGTACCTTGTCAAAGGCCTTGGCGAAATCCATGATGATCAAGTCCGTCTGTTTGTGGCCACAGTTTATGGCCCCATCCAGATTGCTCACAGCGTCATAAAAGATTTGAACTAGAGTTTCGAAAGACCTTTGACTTCGGAAACCATGTTGACAGTCAGCAAGAAAGCTTTCAAAGGCATAGTGCTTGTTAATGCTGCTAACTAATAAATGCTCCAGGGCTTTGCAACAGGTGCATGTTAGCGACACTTGACTATAATTTGCCGCATCATACCCCCCCCCCCACACACACACACACCCATGGGCCAAGGCGGAAAATCCTTCAAATAATCTCTGACAGACAACTTGAAAAATGAACCATAAAGCCACCTCTCATACGGTTGAAAATTGCAGTGCACCTGATCATCGTGCTGCGAAGTAGTGTACTTGATCGACTTCTAAAAACTTCTCCTGAATCGTAAGCATGAAATGTTAATTTTAAAGTTATAGCCTTGCAATAGCCATCTCTGTACAACTGCTCATTTTCAAACAGAAATAATATTAGTATGTTAGTAGCACATGATAAAATTCCAATTTTGTTGTCTAAAATTCAAGAACAGTGCACTAGATCCCCGCATTTATTAGTGTTTTTCCAACTTAGAAGTGATTAAACTGGAACAATGAGAAACTGCCCCGAGAAATTTTGACCTAAGCATGAAGTGATCCTTATTTGTCGTACTCTGCGTCATATTCCAAAACATTAAAAATTGAAATACAGGACTACAAGTGGAAAATCTTATTTGAATCGACACGTTTTCAGTACTGGAAGCCATTTTGTATAACGTATTAAACCACGTGATCCCCCACCTTGATGTCCATGAAATGAAATATACATGTAATGCTGTCCTTCGTGAGTTTAGAAATAATATTTAAAACGTGTTTTTTGTTTTTTTTTGTTTTTTGTTTTTTCGTCTTATTTTTATCTATACATAGCGTGTGGGGTAAGCGTTTAAACCTCGACGTTAAGGCGGCTATAACGAAAATGTGTAGTCTATCATAGAGTGATATGTGTTCGAAAATAAATCAACAAAAACATCATACCCGTGTAAACTCTCTCCATATAAGGAGAGGTGGGGATTTGTTGAGGGTGTTATACAAATGGGTTACTACATTACGAAAACACGCCTTTATCATTTTGACCCCCTTGAACCCCGCTTTTATATCGCAAAACTGGGTTCACAGGGGTAAACCTTATCTATCTTATTTCTGCTCTAAAATATAGATTGTGGGTACTCGTTAGAACCGCCTCATGTTACATGGTATTCCTTTCTCTCTTTGTTTTTTTTTTCGACAGAAAGAGTTATTGGTATCTACTAAGAACATTTCCAGAGGTGAAAATAAATGCACCCTCACTCTCACATTTGTTTTGAGAATTTATTATCTTTAATTAATATATTAATCCTTCAGTGTGCATTTTTTTTATAAACGTAGACAGGAAATGTTTATAAATCTGTCCAAGGGAAGGTTATAACTGCTCATGCAAGAAATAATGACACCACATCCGTGTGACATAGTGCATTCTTTCTTATCACTAAAAAAAAACAAAAAACATAAAAACATTTTTTTTCTGATAAGAGTGTGTGATGTTTTTCTAGGTTATGGCCGGGTGCTCGTTACAACCGCCTCAAAAAGACGGTTCTAACGAGTACCCACAACCTATGTCTTGGAGGAAAGTAAGAAAAATAACGTGTGCCCCTTTTATCTCTATAAACTGGGGTTTTCAGTGGTGTTCACATGGACTTGTTAACTCGATGAAGCGTCAGGATGTGGGAATTGTTTAAAATGGAACACTATTGTTAGTTTCAGCCCTGGTGTTCTTTCCATCGGCATGTTTTCCATTTCAATGAATATCATTAGCTGAATTTGGTAACGTATGCCACAATGGTGAATTTTCAAATAGTGTAACGTATATAACGTATATAACACATAGAGTAGAACTTCAATTCCCCGAATTCATTTTGGACTAATGATACTTGATCTAGATATTGACCGTTCGAACTTTTGAGAGCCAGTCGCAGCGTCGGGTTAGAGAGGGGGCATTATGTGGATAAGAGGAATGTCTTTTGGGTCTTCAATAACATGACGGTGTTTTGTGTGTACTCATTAGGATCGCGTCAAGTGGGGTGGCTCTCATGTGTACCCACAATTAAACAGTTTGAAGATCAAAAAAGAAAATCTTCCCGAATTGGACCAAATGAAGGAATGTTCTTGGGAGACCTTCGACTCACCCCAAGTTCACAACTCCCGGCAATGAATACCTTGGTCAACCCGAATTAATCTAGTGAAAACTGGATTTTGCATGGATATAAATTAAATCGTTATTCCTGCTTAAAATATAGATTGTATTTACTCTTAAGAACCGCCTCGATGATGCGGTTCTAACAAGCCCCCACAATCTATGTTTGAATCAGGAACCAGAAAATGAAATTTCCTAAATTTGGTAACGTATGACAATATGGTGAATATTCACACTGAGTAACGTATATAACACATACTTTTCGATTTCGGGAACCACATGTTTATCACAAGGTATGTTACTTTAATGAGCTATCTGTTTTCGAGTCATTGAAGTTTCACGGTATGTGCACAGTTGAAAAGTGGGTGCACATGTGCACACTTTATCACACACTTAGTTAGATTTTGACATGGCCAGGCTCTGTTATTACTATTACTGGCAGGAAATGGCAATGGATGTAAAATGTTTATTTATTCATTTATTTATTCTTTTATTCATTTTCTATTCTCTTTTTGTAACCTTTTTTGTTCATTTAGTGCCTTCTCATCATTTTTTTAAGAAAACAATGAAATATTAAAAAAGAGTAAATCGTCATTTAAATAGATCTGCAAAATAGCTGTGACATACAGAAGGGGGCCTTAGCGTGTATATGACCGACAAGAACCGAATGCGCATTTCCAACACCCCACTTGGGAAATTTTGTTTGCCTGTACCTCGTTTGAGAAACGCAAAGATTTTGTCAGGACTGTGCAGACGTAAAACCTCTTCTTGGCCGTTGCCGCTCATTTTAGCGCTTTAAGAAGCCTTTGTGTGTGATACAGCTCATCTATATCTATAGAATTCCAAAGTTTTTTCAGCAATATGAAGGGAAGTGGGAACACCTGGCATTTTTCGCCATTTTTCAAAGGGAGACAACTTTCGGTATTTCCTGTTCGCTTTTCTATAAGCTCTGTCCCACGGAAAAAGGGGGTCAACTCTCAAAGGAAAGAATTTGCTCCTCTGGAGCAAATTCTTTCCTTTAAGAGTTGACACCTATTGGCATGGGAGACAAAAATACTTTTGCAGGAGTTGCCTCTCCTGAAGGTGTACCCATTCCCATTAATACATGTCTGGTTATGTTTTTAATGAGTTTTTTTTTAAGGAAAGCTAAATGAAAAAAAAAAACGAGGTAATGTATGCTCAAAAAGTATTTCAAGACTGAAGTCACTGAGCATTAACCCTTTTTGTACCAAATGGAATCTTCCTTCTTATATATAGCTGGAGTCCATTTCAAAATTTAGGGGTGTCAGGTTGTGTCCTCTTGGAATTTAAGTTGGAAATGCAAAGAGTGTAGGCCCTGATCAGACGCCGTGTTCTGTGGCATCTGATCTGGGCCTGCATGGTTTGCCAGGGTACACGTTTTGGGGTTTCTGGTATGCACTGAAGAGTTGAGTTCTATGTCACGTGAAATGACACGTTTCTTCTGCTTAAGCATTTAAACCCTTTAAAATGTCAAATACAACAATTGTCGCCTGCTTAGTTGCCTGTTGGTTATGTCAAAAGTCATTGTTGCAAACAGTGTGGACCCAGATCATCCTCTAGGAGCAGTCTGATCAGAATCCACACTTTGTGCCTGCATGCAAAATAAGTTTGGAAAGCTTGGAAGAGACGCAGCAGACGACATAGACAGCCCATCCAGCGAAGAATGACGGGCCAACGTCGGGTGGACAGCGATTCGGCGTTACCATGTCGTATCTGACGGCCCGACATTGGCCCGACGTTAAGCGTTGGCTGGGAGACGACATTTTCAGATGCAATATTTCTTGGCATCTTAAGGTTTTTCAGCCCTCCTATATATCTTATTTGTTTTGTTTGTTTGATTTGATGTTTAACGTCCCCGTCAACACTGTATAGGTCATTTTGGAGACGCTGCTTCCAATTTTGTTGGACTTTTATCCGACATTGAGATGAAATGACATCTCAAGCCCTGTCGCCCAATGAAACCAATAGGGTTTATAAGCATGGGCGGTCCGACTCGCACATCTTTACCTGCATGGGAAGGCTTATGTCCTCTAAGCTGTTTTCCAGTACTCGTGTGCAGTCGGATTTCAGCTCTGCGTGGAAGCATCATGCAGCCTATCTATTTCTTCCAGCCCCGATGGGCGGGGGCCGGACATTTTCAGATGCAATATTTCTTGGCATCTTAAGGTTTTACAGTCCTCCAATATATCTTATGCTCAGCTCGACTTATCACATCTTGACCGACTGTAACTGATAAGACCAGATAAAACAAGTGTGCCCTTTACTTTTCAAAACATTGACAAAGAAACGGGAAAAAAAAACATATCCCAGCATGCAAGGCAACACAGTCAACAGAGGAGCTTCCTCGCAAAGGTACTCTACGCAGCCTCACCCGGGCCTGTAACGACACTTAATAGAAGACTAACTGAAGATTAACCCAAACATTTTGCTAACAGTGAGGCAAGTTTTCTCAACTCACCAGAGCCGAAGCCTCCTGGGGAGCTCATTAAATAGACAGTGGTCCCTCGTGGTCGAGAGCTTGTAGATGAAAGGATTCGAACTCACGACCTTCTGGCTTGCCGTCCAGGACTCTATCCACTGGACTGACACTTGAAAAAGGGTTAACAATAAGGTAAACCTAAATAAACTGACGCATCACGATAACCAGTCCGTGAAACGAAGACCCCACTGAATCCAACTTTATATAGAGAAAACTGGGGTTTATGGGGGTATACATCATCTGCCTTATTTTTACACAAAAACTTAGATTGTGGGTACTCGTTAGAACCGCCTCATTGAGGCGGTTCTAACGAGCACCCACAATCTATGTTAAAAGCGGAAATAAGAAAGATAGTACGGTTTTATCCTAATATTTGTCATTTCTGACACCATGTTCGATGCCATTGTTTCACATGGACATGTTTTCCTAATGTGTGGCTCGAGGCACTATTCGCTGGCCCCCGGCTCCGATAATGAAGGTCATGAATACTTGCTTATCAAACTGACAAAAACTTGGCATCCTAACATGTGTAGGTGTCATACCTTGTACACCTGTCCTTTCCCCACATCGTTTTAATGACCATCATATAAATGTGGAAAAATTCAGCTGTTGCCATGGCAATATGTGGTCTTTGCTTATGCCATGATTGACAATATTAAACTTCATACATATGAAACAGGGTCTTCTCTATTTATTTAAGTGAAAGAAAGAAAGAAAGAAAGAAAGAAAGAAAGAAAGAAAGATTATTCAAGTGTGTGGGGGAGGGGGGTGGAGAAAAAATATTCAAGGGGCGGAAAAGAAAGAGAAGGAAAAGAAAGAAAGAAAGATAGAAAGAAAGAAAGAATGAAAATAATGAATGAATGAATGAATGAAATGCTTTGCAAACAGAGCAGATTCTAATGAGACGACTCACCGCGCCGTCTTGTCAGGGTCTGGCGTTATTTCCGTCTGCATGTAACAGTTTGATTATGAATGTCTCTGCAGGCTTGCACCGAACAGCAATGTGGCGCTCACAAAGTCCTAACAAGTTGGTAAAGCTACTCGCGTAATAATGTGGGCACAAAATATGGCATAATTGAAGCAACTGGTTTGTGTCACTTCAGTGCGACAGTCTGGTGTAAACTCTGATCAGTCTTGTCATTTAGCATCGGTGATGGCAGCAGAGACATTGGCCAGACTGTGCAGATGTTAAAGTTTTGATTTCACATAAAAGAAAATATTAATCGTGACTTCTCATGGCCTTAACGCGATTCGTTTGAGCAGGCGGGCAAGCGGTTCTTACTGTCTAGGCGATTAACGAAGGCTCTGGCGAGTCTGCGCTGTGCGCAGGCTCGCCAGAGCCTTCGTTGTTCGCTAAATACAAGATCACACGTGACTGGCCATATTCGTTGACTGCGCATGCGCCCCGGAAGTAAAATAAATCGGAGAGTGCTAGAGGCCTTTTTCTCGTGATTTAGCTCGTTCAGTGTTAAATACATGCCTCTTCAAAGTAACTGATGTCGTAGAGCTACTAATTTTATCTCAAGAATGTCGGAACAACAGAAATGGATGTCTGTCAGTCACGACTAAGAGACCATCTTATTGTAGTAGGTAATAAAAGTAGGTGCAAAGTACTTTGCATTTTAATCATAATTTTTACATTCTTTGTAATGAAAGATGCGTTAAGTTTGAGGGCATTCGTGATCGATCACGGCTGAAGTATGTCACACTTTGTCTCGTTTACAGATATCATTTTACATTCTGTTTTAAAGACCAGTTTCTTTACAAAACGTGCCAACTAAGTTTTATTGGTATTAATATTAAATGTGCATCCTTGCAATGAGCATGCGCTGTAAAGCCCACTTGATATAGGGAAAAAATGGGGTTTTCAGGCGTAAACTATTGTTTATTTTTGCTGAAACATTTAAATTGTGGGTACTTGTCAGAACTGCCTCACTGAGACGGATCTAACGAGCACTCACACGCTGTGTTTAAAGCAGAATTAATAAAATACACATTTTCATTTAAAACAAAAACGTCGGAACAATGCAATATACACGCAGCCTTATCCTAATGCTTTGATTGCATAGTGAGTGCGCGCGCGTGCGTGCGTGCGTGTGTGTGTACGTTCATGTGTGTGCGTGCATGTGTGCGTACGTGTATGTATGTGCTTGCACGTGCATTTTCGTGTCTGCGTATGCGTGCATGTCCGTGCATGAGTATGTGCTTGTTTGCGTGCTACATGTGCAACTTTAAGCGTGCAGGTGCGAGTGTACGTGCGTGCACTGGAGTGCGTGTGTTAAACTCGGGCTTATAAATGTTTTCTGCAAGAATTAGTTTAATGACTTCGTCAAAGGCCAATGTCAGCCTCCATAGCTCAGTGGTTAGCGCGATCGACTTACGATCCGACCAACGGAGGCACGGTAAGACACGTTATGACAATGCCCCACTCGGCCCAGGTGTAAATGGGTAGCAGTGGTGTTAAAATCACTGCCTATCTCACGCGCGCGTGATAACATCCGGAATGAATGTTCGAGAGCGATTCAATAAGCTTGGAGCTTTTATCGCAATCAAACTAAAATAAATTAGTATAACCTAAAGGCCAATGCAATACTCAAGACAAAGTCGGGAATTCAATTTGTTCTATTGAAAACACGTGTCTGCAACACACGTGTTTGCAGCATGAAATGAATCGTATTGGACTATATTGGCCCCGTCAAGCGATTTTAGTACTGATCGCCTCGGCGAGCAGCGAAGGTTCAGGCGAGCCTGCGCATCCGCGCAGTCTCGCCAGAACCTTCGCTGCTCGCTCATACAAGCAGTGAATCAAGAGGAACCTTCAGACAGAAAGCCGTATCCCTGGCCCCTCTGAATGGCTGGACATGCGCGCGCAGTTAAAATTTGTCATGACGGAATGCTCGAAAACACAGATTCGCTTGGCGGGGCTCATATTATTTCACTCGTACTATTAAAGTATATTAGGAGGATTCTAACGTCTCAACTCAGTATTATTGAATCTTGAATACTAATATGCTTATGGGGGAAATGTATAATGCTGACACATTTTTGGACAGTTTTTTTTTTTTTTTTTTACAAAAAATACGTCCTTTGAAATATGGATGTCCTAGTGAGCGGGCGGGCGGGCGGGCGGGCGTGTTCAAGGTTTACCTTTTGGTTAATCTTTTTTCAAAGTGATATGTCACCATCATTCTTCAGTGGATTGCTTTCATATTACATGTAGGAATGAAGCTTCGTTGGAGGTATCCCTTTCATATATACAATCTATTACTGGCAGCAAGGACCAAAGTTTTGGTAAAATTGTAATTTGTCTAACGTCAGTTTATTTAGGTTTACCTTATTGTTAACCCTTTTTCAAGTGTCAGTCCAGTGGATAGAGTCCTGGACGGCAAGCCAGAAGGTCGTGAGTTCGAATCCTTTCATCTACAAGCTCTCGACCACGAGGGACCACTGTCTATTTAATGAGCTCCCCAGGAGGCTTCGGCTCTGGTGAGTTGAGAAAACTTGCCTCACTGTTAGCAAAATGTTTGGGTTAATCTTCAGTTAGTCTTCTATTAAGTGTAGGAGAGATGTCTACGTAACCTCTCCGGCCAACAGTGTTCAAGCATTCCTTTTGATAGGGTGTTACAGGCATATTAAAGTTGCATATGTGCGTTTTTAAAGATGGAAAAAATACTTATTGACAAAACTACAGTATTTGCAACTTTGATATGTCAGACATTGTACTTCAGTTGACAGTATCGTTGGTGCAGACTGGCAATTTGAATATAGCCAAAGACAAATTATTGTATAAAAGGCACTCTAGACATTCTCATTTAATACGTAACTATGTGCTAAGCGTAGACCTGGCTTTTTGTAAAAGCTATACTTGTATATTCTCTCATAATCGTAAGCCACATTTGGTTGTGATTACTTGAGTTCATCTGTTAACCCATTGTATAAAAGTGGACTCTTCCCTTGCTATATATTAGACAAGTCCATTTGTCATAAAAGGGGTGTCGGTCTTATTTTTTTCATTCTTGTTCTATTTTTGACGAAAAAATTTTGTCACCAAATCGTGTAGGTCCTGATCAGACTACCGCCCCCGCCCATCGGGGCTTGAAGAAATAGATGGGCTGCACGATGCTTCCACGCAGAACTGAATCCGGCCCGCACACTAGTGCTGGTAAACCGCTTAGAGGATCTAAGCCTGTCAAGGAACCGCGGTGCGAGGCGGACCGTCCATGCTAATAAACCCTATTGGTTTCATTGGGCGACCGGGCTTGAGATGTCATTTTATATCAGTGTCGGGTAAAAAGTCCCACAAAATTGGAAGCAACGTCTCCAAAATGACCTATACAGTCTTGACGAGGACGTTAAACCACAAATCAAACAAACGAACAAACTTTCCTCATTTAATATTCATTATTCAACACAGACGTGTTTATATTATTCTATAAATCTTGTATTAATCCCAATACAGCCAAGCTTCAACACTTTGAATGCCTCTGGGATCATACGATTTGTTCGAAATAGGAATAGTTCGAAATACTGGTGCTTAATCATAGCGTCAATTCATGGGGCATAATTGGGATGAATAAAATTCCTATATCAAGACCACCTTTTGGGCTGTTCCAAAGTGGTCTTTAAGACCATTTTCGAACAGTCCCAAATGTGGTCTCTGAACATAAGACACTGTATGCAGAAAACACAAAGAAAGAATAACTGCAACCTACTAAATAAGCTTTTGAAAGGAAAAATAGTCTTTATTTTAGCGGTCTTAATAGCGGAATTCCACTGTATTCTATGTTGTATTACGAAAACACGCATATCCAAATATATTGGTAGAATTTTTCATCCAAAAATGAAAAAATTTTGATAAAAAATTATCATCTTTTTCTTATTTCTGCTAAAAATATAGATTGTGGGTACACGTTAGAACCGCCTCATCGAGGCGGTTCTAACGAGTACCCACAATCTATATTTTGAGCAGAAATAAGAAAAATAAGGTTTACCCCTATAAACCCCAGTTTTACTGTATAAAAGTGGGATTCAAGTGGGGTAAGAATTATATAGGTGTTTTCGTGATGTTTGTTTGTTTTTTGATTTGAGGTTTAACGTCCCCATCAACACTGTAAAGGTCATTTTGGAGACGTTGCTTCCAATTTTGTGGGACTTTTACCCGACATTGAGATAAAATGACATCTCAAGCCCTGTCGTCCAATGAAACCAATAGGGTTTATTAGCATGGACGGTCCGCCTCGCACCGCGGTTCCTGGAAAGGCTTAGATCCTCTAAGCGGTTTACCAGTACTAGTGTGCGGGCCGGATTCAGCTCTGCGTGGAAGCATCATGCAGCCCATATATTTATTCAAGCCCCTATGGGCGGGGGGCTAGTTTTCGTGATGTGTGTACTCATTAGAAACGCCGCAATGCGGAAAGGTGTGTTGTGTGTACTCATTATTTAGGTTACAAAGAAGTTAACATCAAACACAAATGTCAACTCCCCACCCACCCCTTTCACATACACACATTTGAAATATTAAGATAACACATCTGTGTGACAAGTGCGTTCTTTCATATTTCCAAAATTGATATTTTTTGTTGAAAATTTATGACATTTTTTCATACTTCTGCTCCAGCCATAGATTTATGTTCTCGTTCGAGCCGCCTCATTGAGGTGGTTCTGACGAGTACTTACAACTTAGATTTGTTGCAGAAATGTGACCAATAACGTATACCCCTGTAAACACCTGTTTTCTGTATATGAAGTAGGGTTTTACAGATGTGTTCATTGAACGATGCTCTGTTAACAGAGAATAAACAGAATAAGGCATTACTATGTAAACCCCACTTTTCTCTATATTAAGTGCGATTTATGTGGATGTTCATTTCATGGACTTATATACATGAAAATGGCGTAGGATATATTTAGTGTATCCATTTTCCGCAAATTGTCGCTAAATTAGTATTAAATGTAGTATTATACATTACATACGAATGTCATACGTCCAATAATAATATGCTATCTGTTTTTGCCCTAGCAATACGATACAAGACATTAAAATCATTTTCAACTAAATAGAATCTCTTTCTCACTATAAACAATAAGACCACCTTTCGAACTGTTCAAAAGTGGTCTTAAAGACCAATTTTAAACAGTCCCAAAAGTGGTCTTTTACACTCGTTTTCATAGAGCTAGAAAATATATCTTTATATACAGTATAATTCCTATTTTTAGACCACCTTTGGGACTGTTCAAAAGTGGTCTTAAGACCACTTTTGAACAGTCGCAAAAATGGTCTATTATTAACGCTTGTCCTGCTGAGCCCTTTCAAAACAACGTAGATCCAGATCAGATGGCTTCTGAAGAAGCCATCTGATCAGGATCTACATTGTTTGTCATTCAGACTGTGTATTTGTTGCAATAATTTGCATCAAAAAATCTGATTGGTTGATAATCAGTAGTTGGCGTGGCATATTTAAATATTCAGCAGGACAAGGGTACAGAGACACTAGGTGTAGAAAACACAAATAAGAAACAGCTGAAACCTTCTCAAAAAGCTTATCAAAGCACATTTAGTCTTAATTTTAGGTGGTCTTACAAGCGGAATTCTACTGTAATATACGTACATGTAGGTGTGTAACCATAACCAAAATTGAGAGATTTGCAGACTCAGCAGTTTTGTAAGATCCGCCATGTTGGAGACACTAGGCAGGTTTCTTTATTCATTTTTTGTCCAATTATACCTCAAGTGATAAAACGCTTAAGAGTCGATTGCTCTGTTGGGTCATAAGAATAAAATAATCATTTTACAAGAAAAAAGAAAGTTATTTAAAGGAAAGTACATTTAAGGGGAATGGGAAAACATGGCAGATTTTTTCCGCCATTTTTCAAAGGCAGACAACTTTCTGGACTTCCTGTTCGTGTTTCTACGAGTATAAGTTAAGTCCCATTGAAAAAGGGGTCAACTCTTAAAGGAAAGAATTTGCTCCTCAGGAGCAAATTCTTTTCTTTAAGAGTTGACCCCTATTGACATGGGAGACAAATACACTTCTGCAGGAGTTGCCTCCCCTGAAGGTATATCCATTCCCCTTAAATTCTGTTGCACATGAGCCTGTATGTCTCCTTCTTCCCAATGGGGACCGACTAAAACTGCATCAGCGTAATCTGAACAGAATTTTTGGCGTATTGCATTTTGCTCATATGATAAAGAAGGCTTATACGAACAGCGAAGACTCAGATCAGCCTGCGCGGATGCGCAAGCTGATCTGAGTCTTCGCTGTTCGCACATGTCTCCATGTAGATTTCATCATATGCTTGCTCATAGGATATTAATATCATTCAATCATTTTACCGGAAACTGTTCTTGAAAGAACACGATAGGATTTTTTTCTTTTGAGGTGTTGGGGGTGGGTGGGGGGATGGATGGGGCAGCAATAAGGGCTTTACAAATGAAAATATGTCGTTTGACCAATTTATCATTTCTTCTATGTCGCCGACCAATCGTTATTCTCATTGTTTGTGCTTACAATATGAATTTTCATGTTTGTTCCATATATCCTATTACATTATTTACGTTATTTCAAATGTATATATCTTAACGTTAACGTTACCAGTTGTGTTCTAACCATACATTAACATTATAGTACTGTTACTATTCTAAGCATTGGAATATCATACAGTAGCTTACGAGTATACCTAAAATCTTTGTTTGAACCAGATGCCTTTGCTATTCGGCGATGTGTCCGTCACGAATACTAGTCCGGGCATCGATCACTCTTGTATATTCCCTCAATCTACATAGAAAAGTTGGGTTTACAAGAGTAAACCTTCTTTTCATATTTTAGCTTAAAACATAAATTTTGAGTTTTG
This sequence comes from Lucinisca nassula, assembly GCA_963580285.1. Classification (NCBI taxonomy): domain Eukaryota; kingdom Metazoa; phylum Mollusca; class Bivalvia; order Lucinida; family Lucinidae; genus Lucinisca; species Lucinisca nassula. The sequence goes on along the minus strand of OY757011.1, from coordinate 72,301,638 downwards.
AGTTGATTTTTAAAATTGCCAAAATTTCAAACATAGATTTTTTGGCACTCGCCTCTATTTTAGGCGTTACTAGCGAACGCCCGTTATGTCAAATGAGGCGTCCACAATGTATGTTTGTATAAGAAATATTGGCAGTGACATACGACACCGGACAGTGGTGTAAAGATTCTGCGCTTAGGCACAGGTTGCAGTGTCATATGTTGGCATGTGACCGCGACAATCCACAGGTTGCGATGACAGAAGATAGCGCTTATCGCTTCGCGGCCGTTTCCCTTTTTGTGAGTGCGCAACGACAAGCGATTATTTGTCTTCGGACATGTGGGCGCCCAGCGAGGACTCAGATCAGCCTGCGCATGCGCGCAGGCTGATCTGAGTCTTCGCTGTGTGCTGTACGGATACCCGTTCACCTTCTGATTGTCCATGCAGACACGGAAGGCTGTATTATTAATCCGTTCGTACGCAGGCTGATCTGAGTCTTCGTTGAACGCACATGTCAAAAGGGACCTTTTTTCTTCATGTGGCTGATATAAGCAGTTAAGATTATTTTGCCGGCCTAGTTTTGCTTACCCGAGTTAAAATGCTATAATCACGAACTGAGAGGGCAGCCCGTTCATTCTGGGCACGTTGATCAGAAAAGTACAGTCAAACCTGTCTTAGTGGCCACCTCTATTAAGCAAACAACCTGTCTTAAGCAAGCAGGCATTCAGTTCCCGAAAAAGGAAAATGCATTTAAATTCACTTGTATTAAGCAAACACCTGTCTTAAGCAATCACTTTTTGAATATCCAATAGGTGCTTGCTTCATACAGGTTGGACTGTATATGCTAATTCTCATCAAGCAATTCACATCACGAAAACACACCTATATAATTTTGTACGCCATTAAATCCCACTTTCGTAAAGTAAAACTGGGGTTTTCAGGGGTAAAAACCTTATTTTTCTTATTTCTGCTCTAAAATATAGATTGTGGGTACTCGTTAGAACCGACTCGATGAGGCGGTTCTAACGTGTACCCACAATCTATATTTTGAGCATAATTAAAAAAAAATGTCACAATTTACAACTTGTACGCCATTGAATCCCACTTTCATAAAGTAAAACTGGGGTTTACAGGGGTAAAACCCTTATTTTTCTTATTTCTGCTCTAAAATATAGATTGTGGGTACTCGTTAGAACCGACTCGATGAGGCGGTTCTAACGTGTATCCACAATCTATATTTTGAGCATAATTAAAAAAAAATGTCACAATTTACAACTTGTACGCCATTGAATCCCACTTTCATAAAGTAAAACTGGGGTTTACAGGGGTAAAACCCTTATTTTTCTTATTTCTGCTCTAAAATATAGATTGTGGGTACTCGTTAGAACCGCCTCGATGAGGCGGTTCTAATGAGTACCCACAATCTATATTCTAGAGCAGAAATAAGAATCGAGGCGGTTCTAACGAGTACCCACAATCTATATTCTAGAGCAGAAATAAGAAAACAAATAAGCTTTACCCCTGTAAACCACAATTTTCTATATAAAAATGGGGTTCGAGGGGGTTCAGAATTATATAGGCGTGTTTTCGTGATGTATATGCTTTATTTCCTTTATTTTTGCTCAAAAGTATAGATTGTGGGTACTCGTTAGAACCGCATCATTAAGAGGCGGTTGTAACGAGGACCCTTAATCTATGTTTGCAGCTGAATAAAGACAAATATTAATACAAAAATGTTAGCTTTGTGGATACGAAAGACTTTCGTTTTTCACACAGATGTGGTGTTCTAATAATATAGTTTATGTATATATTTAACACTGTTGCTGGGTCGTAAATGTTTAAGGTGGCATTTTCAAGTTTTCTTTTCATGTCTCATATTTTGGTTCATCGCTATTTTCGCCATTGCCTCTATATATTATCCAAATTATGAAATATATATATTTGTTTAATTTGACTGAAAATATATTTACGCATTATAAACTGCCTCAGTGTTATTATTTATCAACCAGTTTGCAGTGAACATGTGCCAGGGACAGGTTTGGTTTTTAGGACGGCCTTGTCAAAAGTTCAAGAATATGATAGTAAATTTAAGTACACATAGACGTTTGTGCATCTGACTGCTGATCAGAAGGTCGCAGGATCGATACCTACCGGGTCTGCAACATTCATTGGGAATGATCATGAACCTTTATTTATGGTCAACCTCTTCCTTTCGCTGATACTTAGAAGAGCAGTGGTCAGTTTCTGACGAAAGAAAAAGTGTGGTTGGGTAAGCTGACCGGTTCGATAAGACCTAAATAGTGTTGACTGGGCCATTGAACTCCAAACCAAACCAACTCGGTGAAACGAACACCGCAAAATCCAATTTATAATGGAGAGAACGGGTTTACGGGGGTATACGTTTTTTTTCTTATTTCTGTTTCAATACGTTCTATAAAAGGGTTATCCTTTGGAAGCAGGGAATACACCACAGAACTGAAATATATGAAGTGTACATGTTTTCTGGACCAGACTAGCTAGTTTCGGCCAATTAGGCCTCATCAGTGACCCTCAGACATTTTCAAAATTCCACAATGGAATCAATGATCCCAAAGGACAAGAAAATATAATCTACACTATAATGTAGGGCAGGGAGACGTTTTACCGCCGCCAAACATTCCCACACACCAGCTGTAGTGAAGCTAAATACGTTCTATAAAAGGCATGGGTTGAAGGAACTCGTTAGAACCGCTTCAATGAGACGGTTCTAACGCGCACCCACCATCTATGTTTGCAGTATACACAAGAAAAGTATCACGGATTTTCATCAGCAATTTTTGAGATGTCCAAAATGAACTATGTCGCACGGGTGTGTTATCATATAGAGGATCTTACACGAGTGGTCATTTCATATGATATTTATGAAACGAGCCTTCGGCGAGTTTCATAAATATCATATGAAATGACCACGAGTGTAAGATTCTCTTTATCATATGACTTAAATTGGATTTTATCGCCTTTTAATTTGACAATTGTTCTACGAAAACTGCATTGTTGACATGGACGTCGTCATGACGTTACTTTATCCCGCCAAAGTGTTATTACACGTGTGGTCATACGATTTTTATTACACGACGTTATCCACTGCTTATCAACGACGTCATATGATAAAATGAGTTTCTTGGCACAATAACAATTCTTAAACACTGCATGCCCATAAGTCGTGTTGACTGGGCCGAAATACTCCAAACAAACTAACAGACAATTGACTGCTTGGTTTTTGTTTTTGTTTTTTGTATTGGAGGTTCACTTTTGCGTTATGTTAAGTCGTCTCCCAGAGAAAGGGAGGAAGGAGATAGAAGAGATAGTAGAGAGGAGATGAAAGTGAAGAACAGGTGAGAAAGAGGAAAATGAATGAAAGTGAAGACATGAACCCCCCCCCCCCCCCCCATCCCTTTCTTCCATTGCCTGCTGCAAGGCAAACTGTAAGCCAATATCTGTTGTCCGGCCCACTGACGCAAGATATAGGGCGTCACCTTCGCCTCACACAACTGCACCCCACCCCAACAACCCCCACCCCCCAAAAAAATAAAAAAATAAATAAATACATTTACTTAATATCGTACAGACCCATCTTTCATCAGGGAGTGGACACAAAAACATAGCAAGTTTACTACTGCATAATTATACAAGTCATGCATATGCCCTTACAACCACCACATATGGGCCGCACCATGGGTAAATTGAACTAAGAACATGTGCACCCAGAGAAGACTCAGACCAGACTGCGCATCCGCACAGTCTGATCTGAGTCTTCGCTGAACATTATTTAGATGCTTGTTGACTCACTACTTCTCCATGCAAACACGGATAGTTGTAGTGTAATAGAGTAGGTAAGCACTTCGATGAGCCCACATGCGGACATTATTAACCCTTTTTGTACCAAATGGAATCTTCCTCCTTATATATAGCAGGAGTCCATTTCCAAATTTAGGGGTGTCAGGTTGTGTTTTCTTCAAAATCTATTTGGAAAATGGCTGAACTTTTTGCAAACAGTGTAGGCCCTGATCAGACGCCGCATTCTGTGGCGTCTGATCTGGGCCTGCACTGTTTGCCAGGGTACCCGTTTTGGAGTTTCTGGTACTAAATGGGTTAATACGTTCCTTATTAACTCTTATCTTGCTGTTCACGACAACCCCTATCTTTGGAAACAGTGTAGATCGAGATCAGCCATCTGATCAGAATCTACACTGCTTGACATTCAATTTATGCATTTGTAGGAATAAATTACACCAAGTTATGTGATTGGTTCAAAGTCAGAAATGGGTGTGGCTTAACTGAATATTCAGCAAGAGAAGGATTAATAATTCTTAACCCATATCCCGCTGATTACGACAACCCCTACTTTTGCAAACACTGTTTGACATGAAGTTTGTGAATTTGTAGGAATAAATTACACCAAGTAACCTGATTGGTTCAAAGTCAGAAATGGGTGGTGCTTAATTAATTATTCAGCGGGATAAGGGTTAAACACTGTACTATCATTCATCGGGGTCAATTTCCATGCGATTCGAACGGGGACCGGAAAAGGAACACAGCTGCACTGGTCTGAGCGCCTATTTGGTGACCCAAGGCACTAATCAAACCTTTCTATTTCAGAAACACGAGGATTCTCGTCGGGGAGCCCAAAAGACCGCGGGTAGGAAAGCCTGCCGTGATGGCATCCTGAGGGTACCCAAAAGAGAGCATTTATAGACCCCACACCCTCCATCTCGGATGCCCACAGGATGAAATCCCTGGATGTATGCAAAACTGCCAGAACGGAGCATACAAACCGGAACAGGGCACGCGCTAAATATCTTTATAGGCGTGGCAGCGGCAATAGCCACCAATTGCTAGGTGTTAAGAAATAGGAAGTCCCTTAAAAAATGCCTTTTTGGAAGACCGTTCAAAATTAAAAATTAGCGGAATTGCAGAAAGGCTGATTAGCCTCAGAACCGCCTTTCCTAAACAATCACATACCTTCAAACAGAGCACGGGTACTAGGACATTTTGCAAAAGCCAGAATTAGCTGGTCTATTAGTCACCCTTCCCTTTCAAAATTTCATGCGTTATCACCCTTTAAATGATACCCATTGGGGCTTGCGGAAATAGATGGGCTGCATGATGTTTCCAAGCAGAGCTGAAACCGGCCGCACAGGAGTACTGGTAAACCGCTTAGATGATCTAAGCCTGTCCAGGCAAAGCGGTGCGAGTCCATGCTTATAAACCCATGTTTGGTTTCATTTGGGCGACAGAGCTTGAGATGTCGTTCCATCTCAATGTCGGGTAAAAGTACCACAACATTGGAAACCACGTCTCCAAAATGACCTACACAGTGTTGACGGGGACGTTAAACCTCAAATCAAACCAACAAACGATGCACCGTGACCGAGGGCGTTACTCTGTCATGTCAGGGGTGGGGGCATAGTTTAATGGAAGCCAAAACCGATAATGCATGTTAGCTTTTTTCGGAAATAAGGGTTGTGCTCTGACACATTTCGCTGCCGAAATTGGCAACGTGTCATCACACAGTAGAGCCCGACTTTGGTCTGTTCTTGCACTCTCAATTCTAAAATCGCTAGAGAACTGATCGTTTCTTGGGACAAATGCGTTTCCTTGTGTGCGAGTTGTGTCTTCCTATGAGCGAGAGGTGAGTTTCTTCCCACTGGTCAGCTGACATCGGTGGAATTGACAAGTGCCAATACATTGGGGGCCTTGGGAAAAGAGCAGTTCATAAACTAATCCCAGTTAGCGAGATGGGGGTAGCCCCTATGTGCTTTTAGCGCCCGGTTACCTTACAAAATCTATCAATGCAATGCAATTTGGGCCCAGTTGTAAAAAAATCAAAACACTGAGAGTACTGGTGGGTCGATTGTCTCTGAGAGCATGGTTGTCAAAGAAATAGTCCTGGACTGGGATTTAAACGGTTTCATTTAACCCTGAAATTCCGCATTTTAAGCAAATAATGGAGATCTTGATCAGACGCCGTGTTCTGTGTCAGCTGGTCTGGGTCTACACTGTTTGCAAAGACAAACCTATGATTCCAAGATAACCCTCTTATGCACCACTCTGACCTTACTGCGATTATATTCTATAAAAGGTTATTCCGACAATTCAATGATGGGCTTTAGCACTGAAGATCTTTTCTGCTAAGTAACTTTGGGTCGATTAACAATCGACCCCAAAATATCCGTGTTATTTGTTTTGTTTGTTTTGTTTGTTTGTTTGTTTGAGGTTTAACGTCCCCGTTAACACTCTATAGGTCATTTTGGAGACGTTGCTTCCATTTTTGTTGGACTTTTACCCGACATTGAGACGAAATGACATCTCAATACCTGTCGCCCAATAAAGCCAATAGGGTCTATATGCATGGACTCGGACCACTTTGCCTGAACAGGCTTACACCTTCTGAGCGGTTTACCAGTACTCGTGTGTGGTAGGTCTCAGCTCTGCGTGGAAACATCATGCAGCCCAGTCAATTTCTCCAAGCCCCGATGGTCGGGGGCAAATCCAATCTGAGGCCAGAGTTTGCGTACATATAAGAGAGTTTCTGTAAAATTTTGACTGGAATCATGTGTTGGGTTTGGCAAATAGTGTAGACCCAGATCAGACGCCACAGAACGCGGCGTCTGATCAGGTTCTTCACCGTTTGCATTAGTACAAGAACTTTAGGATATACCGAAACAGTTCAAGACCCCGTTCATGGCCGTTTTCCCAGCCTGCACTCAGAGACAATCGCCAAATCAGTGCTGTCAGTGTTTTGATTTATTTATATCCTCAAACCCCTCTCTAGAGTAAAATGTTCCATAACTGAAGTTGAGCACATCCATTCTACTAAAAAGGGTCTGTGTATGTTTGAAAAAGATGACAGGATGATACATTGAATGTCCAATCTACGGTTTCAAATTATCCCTTTCGATCCCAATGTCTGTTGCTGCGTAATAGTGGTTGTCCCTTACAACTCTAAAGACCAGTACAGATACTTGCAAACAGTGAAGATCCTGATATGATGGCAATGAGCCATCTTATCGGGATATTTACCGTTCAGCTGGACGCATACCGTCTTCTCCTTCAAACACTGACTTTTAAATTTTTAGACAATTCCAAAATGAAACCAGTGCTTCAGCTGAAGTGCACGACCCGCCGGATGCTTTTAGCTTTATGAGTGTTACCATATATGGGTATGGCGGCCATTTTGATCATGTGACCTAGACCTAAAACGGTTCCCCCAATAAATGCGCCTTATCGTAAGGAGCAAAAATATATCTTATACTTTAGTACTGTATTCTGAATCGTTTGCAGGATAAAATGCATTCTCACTTTTCGTATACAAAAGCATATGTGTCAAAGTTTGACCTTGGCACAAAGAAGGTCAAGGTCAACCAAGGGTCACCATTTTAGCAATTTATGATGGGCCTACGTCCCAGAGGCTATTTATCAAGTTTTGTGGAAATCTGCCCAGTGGTTCTAGAGAAGACTATTTTTGAAGGGTTTTTTACTATATATGGCTTGGCGGCCATTTTGGTCATGTGACCTGGACCCCATAGAAAATTTTGATTTCCCCCATCCCACAGAGGCTCCATATGAAATTTGACTTCAATCTGCCCAATGGTTTCCGAGGAGAAGCAGTTCGAAAATTTTCAGATTTTTTCGCCTCGGCGGGGCTATACTAAATGGAATGTAATATTTCGCAAGTTCATTGGTTAAATCTCATTGATATCTATCAGTATGCTTAAAATTGTTTAAATATGCCAAGCGGTTAAGTCACTATCACCAATTTTCACAAACGGGTTACGGACGGACAGACGGACAGACCATATATGGCTTGGCGGCCATTTTGGTCATGTGACCTGGACCCCATGAGCAAATTTTGGTTTCCCCATCCCAAAGAGGCTGCATATGAAATTTGACATCAATCGGCCCAACGGTTTCCGAGGAGAAGCAGTTCGAAAATTTTCACATTTTTCGCCTCGGCGAGGCTATACTAAATGGAATGTAATATTTCGCAAGTTCTTTGGTTAAATCTCATTGATATCTATCAGTATGCCAAAAATTGTTTAAATATGCCAAGCGTTTAAGTCACTATCACCAATTTTCACAAACGGGTTACGGACGAACAGACGGACAGACCATATATGGATTGGCGGCCATTTTGGTCATGTGACCTGGACCCCATGAGCAAATTTTGGTTTCCGCCATCCCAAAGAGGCTGCATATGAAATTTGACTTCAATCGGCCCAACGGTTTCCGAGGAGAAGCAGTTCGAAAATTTTCACATTTTTCGCCTCGGCGAGGCTATACTAAATGGAATGTAATATTTCGCAAGTTCATTGGTTAGATCTCATTAATATCTATCAGTATGCCAAAAATTGTTTAAATATTTCAAGCGGTTAAGTCACTATCACCAATTTTCACAAACGGGTTACGGACGGACAGACAGACTGACAGAATGACACGGTGATTTTAGGGCACTCTTAGAAAATCAACTTCAGTCGGTCGCTTTTTCTGCGGGTCGTGCAATATCAGAACTGTACTAACTGAAATCAAACCGTACATCCTTTCGATAAAAGAAAAGAAATTCTTTTATGAAGAAATATATCATTAAATTGACTGCTGATGACTATACCTAAATAACAGTACTTAGTGTATAGTGTATACCCTGAGCAGGCGGATGAGCAGCCTATTTTTCGGCTTAAGATCTGGGTATACACTGTTTGCCAAAGGCGTCCAGCAACACACAACACCCTGACATACATGTAGCATAACCTTGGCTTTCCGAAATCAGTGATAGTCACGTGGACAACAGCACGATTTCTGATGCTGTCATTTTGTAACGTCGTCGGTAGTTTACATATCATTAAAACTTTGACAATTTCGGCGCCGCCCATCGGGGCTTGAGGAAATATATGGGCTGCATCTTGCTTCCACGCAAAGCTGAATCCGACCCGCACACGAGTACTGGTAAACCGCTTAGAGGATCTAAGCCTGCCCAGGCAAAGCGGTGCGCACGAGTCGGACCGTCCATGCTTAATAACCCTATTAGTTTCATTGGGCGACAGGGCTTGAGATGTCATTTCATCTTAATGTCTGGTAAAAGTCCCACAAAATTGAAAGCAACGTCTCCAAAGTGACCTTTTCAGTGTTGACGGGGACGTTAAACCTCAGATCAAACAAATTGACAATTTAATAAGGCAAATAATCTACATGTATATGCTAAAAATATGAGTAGCTTTGCCAGTCACTTCCTTTCTCGTTAAAATAACTGTGCACTGTCTATAACAGTTAACAGTTTGATAACAAGCTCGTTAAGCTTATGGTGCGTTAAAGAACAGGGACCAGGGGCCAGTTGTTCAAAGCCTCGTTAGCTTAACGAGCTCGTTAGTGGTCAATTTGTTAACTATTCTACAAGTTTAATACCTAAAATTTTCTTATTTTTGCTGAAAAATGTGAGCAGCTTTTGCATATAGCTGCTCACATTTTTCCAGCAAAAATATTAGCATATTTGCAATAATAAACGATCAAAGTTTTAACGATACGTTAACTAACGACGTCGTTAGCTTTGAACATCTGGGCCCAGTTGTTCAAAACTAACTATGTCATTAGTTAACGAATCGTTAAAACTTTTTATCATTAACTATGGAAAAATATACTGATATGCCAAAGCCACTCACATTTTTCAGCAAAAAAATAAAACATTTTAGACATTGTACTAGCTAGAACAGTTAACAATTTGACCACTAAAGAACTCGTTAAGCTAACGGGTCTCTGACTTTCTACTTTAAACATAGATTTTTTATTTCATTTCTTTTCTTCATTTTATTTTATTTTATTTATTTCGTGATAACTGTCAAAATTCTTATCTTAAAACTCTTTTCTAGTACAAAAAAAATCCCCATAAAAGTGTTATATATAATTCCATTTTACAGTCGGAACTTGTAGTCGTTATACCATTACGAAAACACGCCTACATAATTTTGACCCCCGTCAACCCCGTTTTTATATAGTAAAACTGTGGTTTACAGGGGTAAACCTTATAGTTTTCTAATTGCTGCTCTAAAATATAGATTGTAACTATTCGTTAGAACCGCCTCGATGAGGTGGTTCTAACGAGCACCAACAATCTATATTTTGAGCAGAAATAAGAAAAATATCACAATTTTTCATCTAAAAATGTTCATATTTTCGGCGCTAAATGTACAATGTATAGGCGTGTTTTCGTAATGAAACTTTTAATAAAAAAATGCTTTAATTAAATCTAAATTATTACCGGTAATGTCATGAAAATTAAGTATCCCATTGAACGCCCTGAAAGACATGAAATTAGGTCCCTGTTTTATAGGTTCAAGTACTCGTAGAAGCAAGTTATATTGAAACACACCCATATTAGATAAAGCTATCCTTCATGGCTGTGAAAAGTACTTTTTTTGCTGGTTAAATTTTTTTACTTAATGAAAACATACCCGTCTGCTAAAATGAAGCAGATGACATTTACCTTTTCTTATTTTTCGTACGTTTTCTTATTTTTCAGCGAAAATAAGGATTGGCCTCTTACATGCCAAACCTTTTTTTCTGAAAAATAATGATAATAATAAAAAAGGGATGTCGCCTGTTCTAGAATTTTCTGAGGTTCTCACACCACGTTAGTTTTGTTTGTTTGATATGAGGTTTAACGTCCCCGTCAACACTGTATAGGTCATTTTGGAGACGTTGCTTCCAATTTTGTGGGACTTTTACGACCCGACATTGAGATGAAATGACATCTCAAGCCCTGTCGTCCAATGAAACCAATAGGGTTTATAAGCATGACGGTCCGACTCCCACCACTTTGTCTGGGTAGGCTTAAATCCTCTAAGCGGTTTACCAGTACTCGTGTACGGGTCGGTTTCAGCTCTGCGTGGAAGCATCATGCAGCCAATCTATTTCTTCAAGCCCCGATGGGCGTGGGGAGGTCCGTTTTCTTATTTTTTCAGAAAATAAAAGGATAGGCCTTTCATGCCAAACCTTTATTTTTCTGCAAAATAATGATGGTAATAAAAAAGGATGTCGTCTATTCTAAAATTTTCTCATTAACAAGTCCATGTGTTGAACGACCCCGTAAATTCCATTTTTATAGAAAAATGGGGTTTACAGGGGTATACATTGTTTTTCATATTAATGTTCCTACATATAGGTTTCAGGCGGTTCTAACGAACATCTCCAACCTATGATTTTAGTATACATCACATGAACAAGTCCGCATGAACCCCTCTTTATATAGAGGAAACTGGAGTTTACGGGGTATACAGTTTTCTTATTTCTGCTCCATGATAGAGGTTATGGGTACTCGATAGAACCGCTGTAACGTAAAAAAGTGGACCGTGAAAAAATGAGACATTTCCGCCACTGCGCATGCGCAACACATTTGCTCCGCCTATCTTAGATACGTTTTGTATTGGATTGCTATTTGCTTAATTATCGTGTAGTCTGGCAGTTACCTCCCCTCATTCGCCCTGTTAGCGAGCTTTAAGGTGAGTTCTCCTTGTAACAGCGTTTGCAGATGGAACAGACACCACCACCAAGTCACTTTCAGTTTTAAAGTCTGTAACAATGTATGAATTCTTAAAATTCTCACATCAGTTTCTTTTGTATTCTTTTGCAGCGCCACCTTCAAAATGGCGGCGCCAATCGCCGTTCGTCAATGTAAACTTAAATATAGGTATAACTTTGTTTGTTTGATTTGAGGTTTAACGTCCCCGTCAACACTGTATAGGTCACTTTGAAGACTTCGCTTCCAATTTTACGGCACTTTTACCCGACATTGAGATGAAATGGCATCTCAAGCCCTGTCGTTCAATGAAACCGACTCGCATCGCTTTGCCTGGGCAGGGTTACCAGTACTTGTGTGCGGCCTGTTTCAGCTCTGCGTGGAAACATCATGCAGCTCATCTATTTCCTGAAGCCCCGATGGGCGGGGGCATTGGTCCTGAGATATAATGGTGATGAGAGGAGGATATCTTTGCAGTCTTCTCTAAGTTAACCGAAACCCCAAAACTGGTAACCTGGCAAACAGTGCAGATCCAAATCAGAACGCGGCATCTGATCGGGGCCTACACTGTTTGCAAAAAGCTCAGCCATCTTCCAAATAAATGTTGAAGAAAACACAACCTCTCACCCCTAAATTTGGAATGGACTCCTGCTATATATAAGGAGGAATATTCCATTTGTTACAAAAAGGGTTAAGGTTAAAGGAATGTTGTGAGTACTCGTTTAGGCGAATCTGGTGATTACACGCAACATACCTTTTTAGACAAAATGAACTATTCTTTATACATGGCCAACCTATCGGAAGCTGTAGGATTAATTCTTTAGGGTCTAAGAACGAGTTCGAATTATCCGTGGTAAACCCGCCATCCCTCTTCGAGACATTTCAGAATCACTGTATATAGCCTAAAATCAGTCTGTTGCCAAGGTTTCTTCACATATTGTTTGTACGAGCCACATATCTTTTACTGCGCTGTTATGTTCAATTCGTCTAAGGCCTTATACACTACGTATAAGTAAAACCAGGCGTTTTTTTCTGGTTTTAAGACCCTTTGGTTTTCGAGCAGACCGTTAATTAACGGTGGGCGACAACTGGAGTACCTGAAAAATATGTGACCTTTACTTTGCGTCACACATGCAAGGTGATTAAGAGTCAAAGCTTTTACCCACTAGACCATGAAGGCCCCTGTTTTATTATTGACAAAACGCAATGAGAATGCAGGATAACCTAATACCTGCTAGTAATTTTGTTCGTTCGTTTGTTTGTTTGTTTGATGTTTAACGTCCCCACTATCACTATATAGGTCATATTTTGGACGTTGCTACTTTTACCCGACATAGAGATATAATGTAATCTCAAGCCCTGTCGCCCAATGAGAAGAATAAGGTTAATATGCATGGATGGTTTGACTCGCACCACTTTGCCTGTGCAAGCTCAGACCCTCTAAGCGGCTTACCAGTGGTTTCAGCCTTGCATGGAAACATCATGCAGCCCAATCTATTCTGCCAACCCTGATGGGCGGGGTCCGAGTTTTTGTTCGGTAGTTTGTGTGAAGTTTAACGGCCTTGTCAACACCACTGAGACAACACCGAACAGGCTATCTTACCTTGGGCAGACATGCACATCAGTGGTTGACCAGTACAGTGCACATTCATTCGACAGAAATAGAGGGAAAAGCCGCAGAAAAATCAAAGCAAAACAACACAAAACAAAAAACAAGAGGCCCATGAGGTCCTGGTCGCTCCCCTGAGCCCTGTGCAAATTTGGTAGTACTCAATCACCTGATGCTATAAACCAAGTTTCAAGACAATCAGTCAAGTGATTCCGGAGGTGAAGATTTTTTAAGGTTTTCACCATAACAGGGCATGGCGGACTGGTACCTTTTCAACCCTTTTCACGCACATCTTCTCTTTTTCGTTCCTTTTCTTTGTAGAAGCTTCCATGGTGCAGTGATTACGCTACTCGCCTTGTAAACCAGGGATCGCAGGATCGATCCCGGGCTTCTCCAGCCTTAAACCGAGGTCCCGTCTCCATATGACCTTAGCTGTTGGTGGGACGTAAAACTAAAATTCACTCACTCCTTTTCTTTGTATTTCTTTATGTCCATTTTTTCACGGATGTCCACTTTTTTCAAGGATTGTTGCCTTATCTATTTTTCTTTCACGTCAGTGTACATTTTTCTTCGTGATTATCCTTATCACGCGCACCTTCTTCTTTCTCGGACTGGTACCTTTTCAATCATTATCACGCATATCTTCCTTTTTCATTCCTTTATTTTGCATTTCTTTATGTCCACTTTTTTCACGGATGTCCACTTTTTTCACGGATTGTTGCCTTAACTATTTTTCTTTCACGTCAGTGTCAATTTTTTCTTCGTGATTATCCTTATCACGCACATCTTCTTTCGCGGACAGGTACCTTTTCAACCCTTTTCACGCACATCTTCTTTTTTTCATTCCTTTTCTTTGTATTTCTTTATGTCCACTTTTTTCATGTCCACTTTTTTCACGGATTGTTGCCTTATCTGTTTTTCTTTCACGTCAGTGTACATTTTTCATCGTGACTATCCTTTTCACGCACATCTTCTGCTTTCACGGACTGGTACCTTTTAAACTCTTTTCACGCACATCTTTTTTCATTCCTTTTCTTTGTAGAAATCTCCGTGGTGCAGTGGTTACGCTACTCGCCTTGTAAACCAGGGATCGCAAGATCGATCCCGGGCTTCTCAAGCCTTTCGGATGAGTCTTTAAACCGAGGTCCCGTCTCCGTATGACATTGGCTGTTGGTGGGACGTAAAACTAAAACTCACTTGCTCCTTTTCTTTGTATTTCTTTATGTCCACTTTTTTCATGGGTGTCCACTTTTTTCACGGATTGTTGCCCTATCTATTTTTCTTTCACGTTAGTGTAAATCTTTCTTCGTGATTATCCTTATCACGCCCATTTTCTTCTTTCACGGAAAGGTACCTCTTCAACCCTTTTCACGCACATCTTCTTTTTTCATTCCTTTTCTTTGTATTTCTTTTTGTCCACTTTTTTCACGGATGTCCACTTTTTTCACGGATTGTTGCCTTATCTATTTATCTTTCACGTCAGTGTACATTTTTCTTCGTGATATCCTTATCACGCACATTTTCTTCTTTCACGGAAAGGTACCTCTTGAACTCTTTTCACGCACATCTTCTTTTTTCATTCTTTTTCTTTGTATTTCTGTATGTCCACTTTTTTCACGGATGTCCCTTTTTTTCACGGATTGGGGCCTTATCTATTTTTCTTTCACGTGAGTGTACATTTTTCTTTGCTTTGGGATTATCCTTTTCACGCAAATCTTCTGCTTTCACGGACTGGTACTTTTTCGACGCTTTTCACGCACCTTCTCATTTTTCATTCCTTTCCTTTGTATTTCTATATGTCCACTTTTTTCACGCATGTCCACTTTTTTCACGGATTGTTGCCTTATCTGCTTTTCTTTCACGTCAGTGTACATTTTTCTTCGGGATTATCCTTTCACGCGCCTCTCCTTCTTTGTCGGACTGGTACCATTTCAACCCTTTTCATGCACATCTTCTTTTTTCATTCCTATATTTTGCATTTCTTTATGTCCACTTTTTTCACGCATGTCCACTTTTTTCACGGATTGTTGCCTTATCTGTTTTTCTTTCACGTCAGTCAACATTTTTCTTCGTGATTATCCTTTTCACGCGCATCTTCTTCTTTCTCGGGCTGGTACCTTTTCAACCCTTTTCACGAACATCCATCTTTTTTCATTTCATTTATTTTGCATTTCTTTATGTCCACTTTTTTACGCATGTCCACTTTTTTCAAGGACTGTTGCCTTATCTGGTTTTCTTTCACGTCAGTGTACATTTTTATTCGTGATTATCCTTTTCACGCACATCTTCTGCTGTCACGATCGGGTACCTTTTCAACCCTTTTCACGCATATCTTTTTTTTTTCATTCCTTTTCTTTGTAGAAGCCTCCGTGGTGCAGTGGCTACGCTACTCGCCTTGTAAACCAGGGATCGCAGGATCGATCCCGGGCTTCTCCAGACTTTCGGATGAGTCACGAGGTCCCGTGACCTTAGCTGTTGAGGTATGACCTTAGCTGTTGGTGGGGCGTAAAACTAAAACTCACTCACTCAGTTTCTTTGTATTTCTTTATGTCCACTGTTTTCACGGATGTCCACTTTTTTCACGGATTGTTGCCTTATCTTTTTTTGTGCCTTTTTTCATTCCTTTATTTTGCATTGCTTTATGTCCACTTTTTCACGGATGTCCACTTTTTTCACGGATTGTTGCCTAATCTATTTTTCTTTCACGTCAGTGTACATTTTTCTTCGTGATTATCCTTTTCACGCACAACTTCTTCTTTCACGGACAGGTACCTTTTCAACCCTTTCCACGCACATCTTCTTTTTTCATTCCTTTTCTTTTTTTTCTTTATGTCCACTTTTTTCACGGATGTCCACTTTTTTCACGGAGTGGTGCCTTATCTATTTATCTTTCACGTCAGTGTACATTTTTCTTCGTGATTATCCTTATCACGCACATCTTCTTCTTTCACGGACAGGTACCTTTTCACGCACAACTTTTTTTTTATCCCTTTTCTTTGTATCTCTTTATGTCCACTTTTTTCACGGATGTCCACTTTTATCACGGATTGGTGCCTTATCTATTTTTCTTTCACGTGAGTGTACATTTTTCTTTGGGATTATCCTTTTCACGCACATCTTCTGCTTTCACGGGCTGGTACTTTTACAACCCTTTTCACGGACATCAATCTTTTTTCATTCCTTTATTTTGCATTTCTTTATGTCCACTTTTTTCACGCATGTCCACTTTTTTCACGGATTGTTGCCTTATCTGTTTTTCTTTCACGTCAGTGTACATTTTTCTTCGGGATTATCCTTTTCACGCACATCTTCTGCTTTCACGGACAGGTACCTTTTGAACCCTTTTCACGCACCTTTTCTTTTTTCATTCCTTTCCTTTGTATTTCTTTATGTCCACTTTTTTTCACGGATATCCACTTTTTTCACGGATTGTTGCCTCATCAACTTTTCTTTCACGTCGGTGTACATTTTTCTTCGTGATTAATAACTGATTATCCTTATCACGCACA
The DNA here is from genome assembly GCA_963580285.1 of Lucinisca nassula. Lineage (NCBI taxonomy): Eukaryota > Metazoa > Mollusca > Bivalvia > Lucinida > Lucinidae > Lucinisca > Lucinisca nassula. The sequence goes on along the minus strand of OY757011.1, from coordinate 72,284,996 downwards.
CCTCCTTCTTTCACGGACAGGTATCTTTTCACCCTTTTTCACGCACATCTTCTTTCATTCCTTTTCATTGTGTTTCTTTATGTCACCTTTTTTCACGGATGTCCACTTTTTTCACGGATTATTGCCTTATCTATTTTTCTTTCACGTCAGTGTACATTTATCTTCGTGATTATCCTTTTCACGCACATCTTCTTCTTTCGCGGACTGGTACCTTTTCAACCCTTTTCACGCACATCTTTTTTTATTCCTTTTCTTTGTATTTCTTTATGTCCACTTTTTTCACGCATGTCCACTTTTTTTTCACGGATTGTTGCCTTATCTGCTTTTCTTTCATGTCAGTGTACATTTTTCTTCAGGATTATCCTTTTCACGCGCCTCTCCTTCTTTCTCGGACTGGTACCAATTCAACCCTTTTCACGCACATCTTTTTTCATTCCTATATTTTGAATTTCTCTATGTCCAATTTTTTCACGCAAGTCCACTTTTTTTCACGGATTGTTGCCTTATCTATTTTTCTTTCACGTCAGTCTACATTTTTCTTCGTGATTATCCTTTTCACGCGCATCTTCTTCTTTCTCGGGCTGGTACCTTTTCAACCCTTTTCACGAACATCCATCTTTTTTCATTCCTTTATTTTGCATTTCTTTATGTCCACTTTTTTTACGCATGTCCACTTTTTTCCACGGACTGTTGCCTTATCTGATTTTATTTCACGTCAGTGTACATTTGTATTCGTGATTATCCTTTTCACGCACATCTTCTGCTGTCACGGACTGGTACCTTTTCAACCCTTTTCACGCATATCTTTTTTTCATTCCTTTTCTTTGTAGAAGCTTCCGTGGTGCAGTGGCTACGCTACTCGCCTTGTAAACCAGGGATCGCCGGATCGATCCCGGGCTTCTCCAGACTTTTGGATGAGTCACGAGGTCAAGTCTCCGTATGACCTTAGCTGTTGGCGGGACGTAAAACTAAAACTCACTCACTCCGTTTCTTTGTATTTCTTTATGTCCACTTTTCTTATCTTTGTATTTCTTTATGTCCACTTTTTTCACGGATGTCCACTTTTTTCACGGATTGTTTCCTTATCTATTTTTGTGCCACGTCAGTGTACATTTTTCTTCGTGATTATCCATATCACGCACATCTTCTTCTTTCACGGACAGGTACCTTTTCAACCCTTTTCACGCACATCTTCTTTTTTCATTCCTTTTCTTTTTTTTTTTCTTTATGTCCACTTTTTTCACGGATGTCCACTTTTTCACGGAGTGGTGCCTTATCTATTTTTCTTTCACGTCAGTGTACATTTTTCTTCGTGATTATCCTTATCACGCACATCTTCTTCTTTCACGGACAGGTACCTTTTCAACCCTTTTCACGCACATCTTCTTTTTTCATTCCTTTTCTTTGTATCTCTTTATGTCCACTTTTATCACGGATGCCCACTTTTATCACGGATTGGTGCCTTATCTATTTTTCTTTCACGTCAGTGTACATTTTTCTTCGGGATTATCTTTTTCACGCACATCTTCTACTTTCACGGACTCGTACCTTTTCAACCCTTTTCACGCACATCCATCTTTTTTCATTTCTTTGTTTTGCATTTCTTTATGTCCACTTTTTTCACGCATGTCCACTTTTTTCACGGATTGATGCCTTATCCACTTTTTACACGCCTATCCCCTTTTCCACGAAGGCTGCAAATTTAGGGTTTCTCATTTGTACTGATCAATAGCTCGTCTGCATAACTCAGGGTGAGGATGTTTCGTTATACTACAGCATATGCAGGATCTTCTCGTTGTTAATGATACTTTTTAAATGCATCGATACTTTTTTTTGGCACTTGTACACAATTTTCGAGGTAACAAAATCATAATTCCTCTCCCAGATGGATTAGAGAAATCTCATAGAAGTGTAATACTAAACTAAACAGAGGGAGAGGTAGATTTGTAATAAAACAAAAAAAAAAAAAAAACTTTTTTTTTCTTTGTTTGTAGTGGAGTTTAACGACCCAGTCAACACCATTCAGGTCATTTTGAGCCGGTCAGTTTACCTATCCACACTTTTTCTTGACAGACTTATACGTTAGCAGTTAACCAGCACACTGCACATTCTTACGCCAGAAATGGACAACTGCTGTTCAAGACCAAAATGTCAGTAACAGTCACAGAGGTGAAACTTTCATTGCATGGTATATCGTATACTTCCCAGCTATTACGCAATAGCCGGCCAATATGGGGCTGAGAGCGAAACGACGTTGATACGTCGTATCGCTGTCGACCCGACGTTGGTCCGATGTTTTTGGCAGGCTGGGCAATAGTTCATTCAAGGAAGATTGAAAATGTGACTATTGATTTGTTTATCGTGTAAGCCCCGCCTTAAACAATCGGTTAACGCCCACCTAGCAACGCGCATGCGCAGTGGCGGAAATGTCTCATTTTTTCATGGTCCACTTTTTTTACGTTACACCGCCTCGATGCTATGCTTGCAGTATGAATAAGAAAAATGTCACGGACTTTCATCAAAAAAGAAGCCATTTTGGAGATGTAAAAATACACTATATTTCGCACGAGTGTGTTATCGTAATGAATAAGAAAAGTGTCATTTTTTTTATCAGAAAATTACCGGTTATGGAGATACATGTATAAACGAATGCACTATGTCTAAGGCTGACACGATTAATCGTATTATCGGGAAACTTCCTGTTTTTGCCAGCCGGCCTCGGTAGCTCAGCTGGATGCGCGTCTTATTTGTGATCAGGAGTTCGTAGGTTCGATACTTGCCGGGTTGTCTACATTGATTCCATTACGAAAATACGCCTATACAAATACATTGTAAACTTTACCGCTGAAAAAAAAAACATTTTGAGGTGAAAAATTGTGATATTTTTCTTATTTCTGCTTAAAATATAGTTTGTGGGCACTCGTTAGAACAGCCTCATCGAGGCGCTTCTAACGAGTACCCACATTCTATATTTTGGAGTAGAAATAAGTAAAATAAGGTTTACCCCTGTAAATCCCAGTTTCACTGTATAAAAGTGGGGTTCAAGGGGGTCGATATTATATTGGCGTGTTTTTGTGATGCGTGAAATGTTTCCTACGCTCATTCTCTACTTTCTGCTGAATCAAGAAGGGCAGTTGTCCGTTTTCTGTTAAAGAATGTGTACAGTACCAGTTTAGCGCTTATGTGTAAGTTTGTCCAGGAAAATAGTGGTTTCATGTGTACGTAAACTGACCGCCTCGATATGACCTAAACAGTATTTTAGTGCCGTTGAACTCCAAACTCTTGTGAGCCGTCCTATATCCGTGTGACATATGCATAATGAATTCTTTCATATCAATGTCTTGGAGTAAGGGTAAAAAATATGCATACCCCTGTAAACCGTTTGACCAGTTTTCTCTGTATAAACTGCGGTCTACAGGAATGTTCATTACACGGGCTCGCTAACATGATGATAAACTGAACCCACTTAACCCATTTGGTACCAGAAACCCCGAAACGGGTACCCTGGAAAACAGTGCAGACCCAGATCAGACGCCACAGTACGCAGCGTCTGATCAGGGCATCCACTGTTTGCTAAAAGTTCAGCATATTTTCAAACAAATTTTTAACAAAATCACAACCTGACACCTCTAATGGACTCCTGCTATATATAAGAACTCGGTCCCATTAATACCGTTATTGAAGCCAGGTAAAGTTGGCAGAACAGCAGAACCAGCAGAAGAAATGGTAAAGTTGGCAGAACAGCAGAACCAGCAAAAGAAATGGTAAAGTTGGCAGAACAGCAGAACGAGCAGAATGAAATGGTCAAATTAGCAGAACAGCAGAACAAGCAGAACGAAATTGTCAAGTAAGCAGAACAGCAGAACGAGCAGAACGAAATGGTCAAGTTGGCAGAACAGCAGAACGAGCAGAACGAAATGGTCAAGTTAGCAGAACAGCAGAACGAGCAGAACGAAATGGTCAAGTTAGCAGAACAGCAGAACGAGCAGAACGAAATGGTCAAGTTAGCAGAACAACAGAACAAGGAAAAAAACAAGACTGCATACAAAGTCTCTTCAAAAGATGATGTATGCGGTTTTTTGTCTCCGAATTTCGGATTTTTTCTCTCTATACTTAGTCGCTATAAAAATGATAAAGAACGCCGTTTACCGCGCCTTCCTATCGCATTTATTAGCTGAGATATTGAGAAAAACATCATTTTTTTCTTCTGCTGGAAAGACCGAGAAAAATTTTGGTCTTCGAATTTTGGATTTTTTCTCTCAATACTTAGTCGCTATAAAAATGATGAAGTACGCCGTTTACCGCACCTTCCTATCGCATCTATTAGCTGAGATATTGAAAAAATATCATTTTTTTCTTCTGCTGGGAAGACCGAGAAAAATTTTTGTCTCCGAATTTCGGATTTTTTCTCTCTATACTAAGTCGCTATAAAAATGATGAAGACTGCCGTTTACCGCGCCTTTCTATCGCATTTATTAGCTGAGATATTGAGAAAAACGTCATTTTTTTCTTCTGCTGGGAAGACCGAGAAAATTTTTTGTCTCCGAATTTCGGATTTTTTCTCTCTATACTTAGTCGCTATAAAAATGACGAAGAACGCCGTTTACCGCGCCTTCCTTTCGCATTTATTAGCTGAGATATTGAGAAAAACATCATTTTTTTCATCTGCTGGGAAGATAGAGAAAAAATTTTGTCTCCTAATTTCGGATTTTTTCTCTCTATACTTAGTCGCTATAAAAATGATGAAGAACGCCGTTTACCGCGCCTTCCTATCGCATTTATTAGCTGAGATATTGAGAAAAACATCATTTTTTTCTTCTGCTGGGATGATAGAGAACAATTTTTGTCTCCGAATTTCGGATTATTTTCTCTCTATACTTAGTCGCTATAAAAATGATGAAGAACGCCGTTTACCGCGCCTTCCTATCGCATTTATTAGCTGAGATATTGAGAAAAACATCATTTTTTTTCTTCTGCTGGGAAGACCGAGAAAAATTTTTGTCTCCGAATTTCGGATTTTTTCTCTCTATACTTAGTCGCTATAAAAATGATGATGAACGCCGTTTACCGCGCCTTCCTATCGCATTCATTAGCTGAGATATTGAGAAAAACATCATTTTTTTCTTCTGCTCGGAAGATAGAGAAAATTTTTTTTTCCGAATTTCGGATTTTTACTCTCTATACTAAGTCGCTATAAAAATGATGCAGAACGCCGTTTACCGCGCCTTCCTATCGCATTTATGAGCTGAGATATTGAGAAAAACATCATTTTTTTCTTCTGCTGGGAAGACCGAGAAAAAATTTTGTCTCCGAATTTCGGATTTTTTCTCTCTATACTTAGTCGCTATAAAAATGATGAAGAACGCCGTTTACCGCACCTTCCTATCGCATTTATTAGCTGAGATATTGAGAAAAACATCATTTTTCTCTTCTGCTTGGAAGAAAGAGAAAAATTTTTGTCTCCGAATTTCGGATTTTTTCTCTCTATACTTAGTCGCTATAAAAATGATGAAGAACGCCGTTAACCGCGCCTTCCTATTGCATTTATTAGCCGAGATATTGAGAAAAACATCATTTTTTTCTTCTGCTGGGAAGATAGAGAAAAATTTTTGTCTCCGAATTTCGGATTTTTTCTCTCTATACTTAGTCGCTATAAATATGATGAAGAACGCCGTTTACCGCACCTTCCTATCGCATCAATTAGCTGAGATATTGAGAAAAAATATCATTTTTTTTCTTCTGCTGGGAAGACCGAGAAAATTTTTTGTCTCCGAATTTCGGATTTTTTCTCTCTATACTAAGTCGCTATAAAAATGATGAAGAACGCCGTTTACTGCGCCATCCTATCGCATTTATTAGCTGAGATATTGAGAAAAACATCATTTTTTTCTTCTGCTGGGAAGACCGAGAAAAATTTTTGTCTCCGAATTTCGGATTTTTTCTCTCTATACTTAGATAGAGAAAAATTTTTGTCTATCTTCCCAGCAAAAGAAAAAATGATGTTTTTCTCAATATCTCAGCTAATAAATGCGATAGGAAGGCGCGTTAAACGGCGTTCTTCATCATTTTTATAGCGACTAAGTTTAGAGAGAAAAAATCCGAAATTCGGAGACAAAAATTTTTCTCCGTCTTCCCAGCAGAAGAAAAAAATGATGTTTTTCTCAATATCTCAGCTAATAAATGCGATAGGAAGGGGCGGTAAACGGCGTTCTTCATCATTTTTATAGCGACTTAGTATAGAGAGAAAAAATCCGAAATTCGGAGACAAAAATTTTTCTCTATCTTCCCAGCAGAAGAAAAAAATAATGTTTTTCTCAATATCTCAGCTAATAAATGCGATAGGAAGGCGCGGTAAACGGCGTTCTTCATCATTTTTATAGCGACTAAGTATAGAGAGAAAAAATCCGAAATTCGGAGACAAAAATTGTCCTCGGTCTTTCCAGCAGAAGAAAAAAATGATGTTTTTCTCAATATCTCAGCTAATAGATGCGATAGGAAGGTGCGGTAAACGGCGTTCTTCATCATTTTTATAGCGACTAAGTATAGAGAGAAAAAACCCGAAATTCGGAGACAAAAATTTTTCTCTATCTTCCCAGCAGAAGAAAAAAATGTTTTTCTCAATATCTCAGCTAATAGATGCGATAGGAAGGCGCGGTAAACGGCGTTCTTCATCATTTTTATAGCGACTAAGTATAGAGAGAAAAAATCCGAAATTCGGAGACTAAAATTTTTCTCTATCTTCCCAGCAGAAGAAAAAAATGATGTTTTGCTCAATATCTCAGCTAATAAATGCGATAGGAAGGTGCAGTAAACGGCGTTCTTCATCATTTATATTGCGACTAAGTATAGAGAGAAAAAATCCGAAATTCGGAGACAAAAATTTTTCTCTATCTTCCCAGCAGAAGAAAAAAATGATGTTTTTTCTCAATATCTCAGCTAATAGATGCGATAGGAAGGTGCGGTAAACGGCGTTCTTCATCATTTTTATAGCGACTAAGTATAGAGAGAAAAAATCCGAAATTCGGAGACAAAATTTTTTCTCGGTCTTCCCAGCAGAAGAAAAAAAAATGATGTTTTTCTCAATATCTCAGCTAATAAATGCGATAGGAAGGCGCGGTAAACGGCGTTCTTCGTCATTTTTATAGCAACTAAGTATAGAGAGAAAAAATCCGAAATTCGGAGACAAAATTTTTCTCGGTCTTCCCAGCAGAAGAAAAAAAATGATGTTTTTCTCAATATCTCAGCTAATAAATGCGATAGGAAGGCGCGGTAAACGGCGTTCTTCATCATTTTTATAGCGACTAAGTATAGAGAGAAAAAATCCGAAATTCGGAGACAAAAATTTTTCTCGGTCTTCCCAGCAGAAGAAAAAAATGATGTTTTTCTCAATATCTCAGCTAATAAATGCGATAGGAAGGCGCGGTAAACGGCGTTCTTCATCATTTTTATAGCTACTAAGTATAGAGAGAAAAAATCCGAAATTCGGAGACAAAAAACCGCATACATCATCTTTTGAAGAGACTTTGTATGCAGTCTTGTTTTTTTCCTTGTTCTGTTGTTCTGCTAACTTGACCATTTCTTCTGTTGGTTTTGTTGTTTTGCTAATATGACCATTTCTACTCGTTCTGCTCTAATGTTTATTTGACCAGTTCGTTCTGCTCGTTCTGCTGTTCTGTTGTTCTGCTATCTTTACCAATCCGTTCTGCTCGTTCTGCTGTTATGCTAACTTGACCATTTCGTTCTGCTCGTTCTGCTGTTCTGCTAACTTGACCATTTCGTTCTGCTCGTTCTGCTGTTCTGCTAACTTGACCATTTCGTTCTGCTCGTTCTGCTGTTCTGCTAACTTGACCATTTCGGTCTGCTCGTTCTGCTGTTCTGCTAACTTGACCTGGCTCCGTTATTGATGGGTCCGAGATAAGAAGGAAGACTCCATTTGGTACAAAAAGGGTTAAAATGTGTCTACTCTTGAAGAAAGAAAATTGCTTCTGTAGACCGCTTTTGATAAGGGAGTAAAATATTCTTGAAAGAGTCGGCTCCCTTGAATGTGTACCCATTCCCTTGAGGGGAATGGGAACAACTTCAGGGGAGGCAACTCATGCAAAAGTGTTTATTGTCTCCCATGTCAATAGGGGTTAACTCTTAAAGAGAAGAATTTGCTCCTTAGGAGCAAATTATTTCCTTTAAGAGTAGACCCCTTTTGCAGTGGACAGGACTCAGAAAGGCGTACAGGAAATCCCGAAAGTTATCTCCCTTTGAAAAATGGCGGGGAAAAATGAGCCACCTTAAGTCTGGTTTTCTTTCAAGGAAGTACAAACGACCTTGGGAACACGGATGTTTTTCCAACTGGTCTGCCAAGCAATGATGCCAAGGACCGCTGGCCTTGAGAAACCAGGATGTTTCCTATAAGAATATGTTGAGATATGATTGGTTCTGCAAAATTATGCCAAATTCAAGACTTCCTGGTCGTGTAGCAAAAATGAAGGTATCTTTAAGATCTACTACTCTAGACACTTAATGTGCCAAAAATACTAATTATACAGCGGATTTATGCCATTTTGTTTTGTTTTGACAGATAAGTGCTTTGTCAGGTCGTAATGACATATGTTAACATCTGTCTAAGACCAAGAAATTTATAAATCGACATGATTACTGCAAATCACGTGAACAAGTCCGTGAAATGAAGACCCTCTATACCCCATTTTATATAGAGAAAAATGGGGGTTACGGGGGTAAAAATTATTTTCCTTATTGCTGCTCCAAGACATAGGTTGTGGGTACTCGTTAGAACCGCCTAAATGAGGCGGTCCTAACGAGCACCCACAACCTATGTTTGGAGTATAATTAAGAAAAAATATCACAATTTTTATCAGAAAAATGGCCATTTTGGAGATGTAATAAAATGCACTATGTCGCACGGGTGGGGTATAGTAATGTAAAAACCCAGTCTCAGTGAGGCAATTCTAATGAGTACAATCAAAATGTACCTTTCAATTATAAAATCAGAAAAAGAAATCATAACATTAGCCCAAACATGTGGATTTCCGGAAACATGGAAAGAGTTCTCCAGCGACGATTTCCAACCAGTCAAGATAAACGAGAGCCATCCGTGTTTGACTAATCGGCATTAATTTTACTTTATTTCATATTAGTGCTTTATCGCGTCTACTAGTACGACGGCACATCAAAAAGTTCTCAGCCTCGCTAGGAGTGCTGCAAGGATTTTACATTATTTCATATTTGTGGTTTATCATCACGCCTTCTAGTACGAGGGCACAGCAAAAACACCACGCGCTCTAAATTATAGATTGTGGGTACAAGTTAGAACCGCCTCGATGAGGCGGTTCTAACGTGTACACACAATCTATATTTGAGCGGAAATAAGAAAAATATCACAATCTTTTATCTGAAAATTTTCGTTTTTTCAGCGATAAAATTTTCAATGTATTTGAATAGGCGGGTATTCGTATAGACTTCTCGGCCTTGCTAGGAGTGCAGCAAGGAGAAGCCACCATTCATGCATTCCATAACGTTAACAAGTCCGTGAAATGAACATCCCCCAAAACCCCACTTTATATAGAGAAAACTGGGGTTTACTTGGGTATACATTATTTTTCTTATTTTTTATTTCTGCCCCAAGGCACAGCTTGTTCGCCCCCGCCCATCCCGGCTTGGAGAAATAGACTGGGCTGCATGGTGCTTACACGCAGAGCTGAAACTGACCACACATTAGTGCTGGTAAACAGGTTAGAAGGACTACGCCTGCCCAGGAAAAGTGTTGTGAGTCAGACCTCCCAATGCATATAAACCTTTTGGTTTCATTGGGTGGCAGGGTTTGAGATGTCATTAGATCTCAATGTTGAGTAAAAGTCCGACAAAAATGGAAGCAACATTTCCTAAAATGACTTGAATAGTGCTGACGGGGACGCTAAACCTTATTTAAACAAACAAGACATAGGTTGTCGTACTCGTAAGAGCCACCTCAACGTATTTTTTTAAAAAAAAAAAGAAAACAGACTTATCGGACGTCGCTGATCTTGGTCTGTAGAAGCCTCCGTGGTGTAGTGGTTACGCTACTCGCCTTGTTAACCAGGGGTCGCAGGATCGATCCCTGGCTTCTCCAGACTATTGTCTTTAAAACGAGGTCCCGTCTCCGTATGACCTTAGCTGTTGGTGGGACGTAAAACTCAAACACTCACTCACTGATCTTGGTCGAAACTGTCTGCCAATGTACCACCACATGAGCCTATTTTATGTGTTATACCAACGGCATGGTAAATGTGTTATTTGTTGGTAAACTGTCCATGTTTCCATGTTACAGCGACAAGACAAGCGCGGCTATTAGTTCTGTTTGAATAGAGGTTTAACGTCCCCGTCAACACTGTTTAGGTCATTTTGGAGACGTTGCTTCCAACTTTGTAGGACTTTTACCCGACACTGAAATGACATCTCCAGGCTTGCAGCCCAATGAACCCAAAAGGCTTATATGCATTGGGATGTCTGACTCACACCACTTTACCTGGGCAGGCTTAGTCCTTCTAAGCGGTTTACCAGTACTCATGTGTCGTGGCTAAATTTTTTATTAAGCCGGGGCACAGCACAGCACCTCTTACAATTTACATGTGCGCCCAGCACAGAATCAGATTCACCTGCGCATCCATATTATCTGACCAGAGACTTCTCTTGCTGCAAGAAGGAGCATTGGGCCCTTAGCTATCCTTAGAACGCCCAACGAAGACTCTGATCAGACTGTGCAGATGCGCAGGCTGATCTGAGTCTTCGCAGGGCGCACGTGTTAAATGTAGGAAATGCTGTGCTCCGGCTCTAAATTTGTCCTTGAAGCACGACGTAAAACATAATATTAACCAGGATGTGCATTGTAGGTAAAAACTGGTTTCCGGACATCCGCCTCTCGGAGTCCCAGACATTAAAATTACCAGATAAGTGCTTGAAGAAATTCTCGGAAAAATGAAATTACGTATCCAAAAACTGTATGCTTATAGGTGTTTTTGTTCGGTTTGGGATTTAACAGTCCAGTCAGCACTTTTTATATCATTTTGAGCCAGTCAGTTTACCTATCGGCAGGCCTATGCAGAGGTTAACCAGTAAAGTGCACAGTCTTAAAACTGAAAACAGCCCTTCTTGAATAAGCGAAAGGGAGAGGACCGTAGAAAATATTTTCATGACCAATCACCACGACTGCGACAAGAATCGAACCCGCGACCTCTTGATCACCAGTCAGACGCACAGCCGACTGAGCATCACGAAAAAACGCCAAAATCATTTTGACTCCCCCCCCCCCCACCCCCGCCCCTGAAACCACACGTGTACATAGTAAAACTTGGGGTTTTAAGGTAATGTATTATTTTTTCTTATTTCTGCTCAAAACCATAGATTGTGGGTACTCTGTCGAGGCGGTTATAACAAGTACCCACAATCTATGTTTTGAGCAGAAATGAGAAAAATATCAGGATTTTTATCTGAAAATTTTCCCTTTTTTGGAGGTAAAATTTTAAATATATTTGAATAGGCGTGTTCCCATTATGGCTAATACATGTTAATAAGTTTTGTTTTGTTTGATTTGAGGTTTACCGTCCCCGTCAACACTTTAAGGGTCATTTTGGAGACGTTCCTTCCGATTTTGTGGGACTTTTACCCGACATTGAGATGAAATGACATCTCAAGCCCGCCGCCCGATGAAAACAATAGGGTTTATAAACATGGACAGGCCGACACTCATACCGCTTTGCCTGGGCAGGCTTAGATCCTCTAAGCGGTTTACCAGTACTCGTGTGCGGGTCGGTTTCAGCTCTGCGTGGAAGCATCATGCAGCCCATCTATTTCTTCAAGCCCTGATGGGCGGGGGCCGCCATGATAATAAGTCAGGGTAGCAAACAGCCATTACGAAAACACGCCTATTCAAATATATTAAAAATTTTACCACCCAAAAAATGAAAATTTTAGATAAAATCTTCCAATATTTTTCATAATACTGCCGAAAAAATATAGAATGTGGGTACTCGTAAGAACCGCCTAGGCGGTTCTTACGAGTACACACAATCTATATATTTCAGCAGAAATATGAAAAATAATGTGTGCCTCTGTAAACACCAGTTTGTCAAATAAAAGTGACGTTTCTGGGGGTCAAAATTATATAGGCATGTCAGCACGTAAAGTCAATTTCATCATAATAATAATAGTTTGTCTGTCTTACTGACAATGACCAATCTTAATCACATTTGAGAAAACTTACTGTTTGTTGATGAGACGAATTTTAGCTCTGAACTGTCTATTGCAGATAAAGCAACAGAGGTACAGGAAGACAGTTCTGCTGGTAATGCCTTACAATTGTCTTTGACTGTGCGCGTTTCTGCTCAGCTTCGCTGATTCTTTTGGCTCATATTCACTTGTATCCCCTTTTGATGCGGCCTCGCCACTTTGCTCTGTCCTGTGCAATCTGTTCCCACGACTCTGTTGGTATGTTGAAGTCCTTGAGAGAGGCTTTGAAGGTGTCCTTGTAGCGCTTCTTCTGATAACCATGGGACCGTTTGCGAATATCTAGTTTTCCCTAGAGAATTTGCATTGGCAAACGTTCCTTAGGCATCCGGGTAACATGGCCTGTCCATCCTAACTGTGCTAGTTTCAGAAGAGTATGTAGACTTTGCATCCCTGCCCTTTTCAGGACTCCCGTGTCTGAAATCCTGCCTTTATCAGTTTTCTAAGACACACTTATGAAAGTGATTTGGTCCCCCGGCATGCCGTTGGTAAACTGTAAATGTTTCACATGCATACATTAGTGCTTGCAGCACCTCAGGCCTGTAGACTGTCAAAGTAGAAGTAAAACAAAGATCAGGAATTGATACAATTAACTTACTCCACCCATAACAGACACCAAAGGGAAAGAAATACAAACATTAAGCGACCAGACCATAATGGAAACCTAAACAAAGGAAGGCCATAAGGACAGTTACTTTCCCACAAAATGGCCATATGGCCATCCAAAACCAAAAGACACAAGTGATACACACAGTAAGTAACAAACAACAACATAAATAAATCGCCACAGAAGAGCCGCCTTGGAACGGTCAGTGGAAGATTTCCACTGGGGGGCTTAAATCGATTTTACGTGGCCACAATCCTCGCCCTTACTTCCGTCGCGATTTAGACAAATAATTTGTTCAGTCCGCATGAAGGCCTCCTAACTCATCAGTGCAACATCTCCGTGAACACAAAAATCAAAGAACCACGGAGGTGAGACAACGGTGAGGACTCGACAGCAAGAAACCACAGAAATGCTGGAGCAAAAGAAAACCAACAGTTAGACTCCGACTCTGCTTCCACTTCGGTCCTAAACCCTACCACTTAGTCGGCCAAATGCTGTACTAGCTTTGGCAATCCTGCAATGACTTCATAATCAATGTTCACGACTCTTGACAGTGTACTCCCAAGGTAGGTGAACATGTCTACCACTTGCAATCTTTGACCTTTCGGCTCTTTGGAAGGCTTGCCATGTGCTGGTCAAGTTTTATGCTAATTGTGAGATCATAGCTATCCCAGGAGTCAAAAACTTGATCTATACCTTTTTGCATCTTCTCTTCTGTTGGAGCACCTTTTGTCATGTCATCAGCAAAGAGAAACTCGTCTAGCACCTCTTTCTGCATCTTGGATTTGGCTTGCAACCTTCTGAGATTGAAAAGCTTTCCATCACAGCTATACCTAATAGGTATACCATTGTCACCGTCCTGGAAAGCATCTGTGATCATGACAGAGAACATCATACTGAACAGTGTTGGAGCTAGCACACAGCCTTGCTTGAATCCGTTTGTCACAGGGAATGGATCCGAAAGCTCACCACCATTTTTAACCGTGCACGCATACCATCGTGGAACTGTCTCACCATTGCTATAAACTTGGTTGGACATCCTAACTTCACCATGATTTCCCATGACCCTCACGACTGACTGTGTCGAATGCTTTGGTAAGATCGCCAAAGGTATATGTCAATGTTCTGCTCCTCGCATATCTCTTGAAGCTGCCTTGCTGTGAAGATCATGTCAATTGTTCACCTGTCTTTTCTTAACCCACACTGGCTTCCTGGTAGAAGTCATGGCTGTTCAAGGAGTTCATTCAGTAGGTTAAGCAGGACTCTTGCAAGCACCTTCCAAGCAATTGACAATAAAGAGATGCCACGATGATTGTCATAGACTGTGCGTTCTCGTTCTGTTTGAAAAAGTGGATAATTAACGCATCCTTGAATTCTTGAGGGATGTCTTTTTTTTCACATAATATGAAATAACCCAGTCATCTTCTTTGCAACTGGAGGACCTCTTGCTTTGTAGATGCCGACAGGTATTGCATCTGATTATGGAACCTTGCCAGATGCCAGAGGTTTTATTGCTTTCATTGTTTCAGTAACGGTTAGGAACTCGTCAAGCAGCAGATTATATTCAACCTATGGTAGCCTCATTGATAGAGGATGGCCTTTTATAAACACTATCAACGTGTTCAACCCATCTTTTTAAGATAGCCTCCTTATCAGTCAGAAGATTAGTTACACTGAGGAGAGGGGTGGTTCCTGAGCTCTGGGGACCATAAACTGTCTTTAGTACATCAAAGAACTTCTTCATATCCTTTCTATCTGCAAAAGACTGGATTTCATCAGCCCTATTGCTCAGCCAGGAATCCTGTTTGGATTGTCTTGCATATATCTGAACAGGCGGCCGTATTAGATACTGAGCTGGTGTCACTGAGGTATGCCATGTCTGTCCTTCCTTCCAACTATGACATAATCAATTGGGCCCGCCCATCTGGGCTGAAAGAAATATGCATCCATGCAGAGCTGAAACCGACCGCACATGAGCATTTGTAAATCCGCTTAGGGGGTCTTAGCCTGTCGAGATAAAATGTTGTCGGTTTCATTGGGCGGCAGGACTTTAGGTGTCATTCCATCTCAATGCCGGGTAAAAGTCCCACAGAATTGGAAGCAATGTCTCGAAAATGACCTAAATAGTGTTGACAAAACTATCAAACTATCAAATGACATAACCAATAAGATGACAGTGTTTGGAGAGAGGATGCATCCATGATGTCTTGTTGTTAGCTGGCAGACGGAAGACTGTGTTAGTGATCAAAAGGAGGAGGACTTTCCCACTCCTTTATTCCCAATCACTACTTCCCAGGTTTGGTGGTCTGTGCCCACTCTAGCATTGAAGTCTCTCAGGATGACGAGTTTGTCTCCCCGTGGTGTAGCAGTAATCACAGAGTCCAAATCATCACAGAACTTGTCTATGACCTCATTTGGGTTTGCCATTGTTGGTGCATAGGCACTTACTATAGTTGGATGCCTCTTACCAGATAAGCGTAGTCTCAGCGTCACAAGGCGGTAATTTATGCCTTTTAGAGTCCTGAGAGCTTGCAGACAAGGTGCCATTTGATTCTATATTCTATAGACAACCCTATTACGCATCACTCGGAACTCACCGCCAATAGCGAGGCTATTTTCTATAGATAACCGTTACATGGATTTCCGACAAGTGATAATCACGTGGATTTCATCATTGAAAAGCTCCTGCGCTTCGTAGCTTTGGGTCGCTTGATAAACAGTGGACTTGCACTAGGTTTTACCATTATTCTTATTTCTTAGAAACATAGTATCCACAATTTTTGAGTAAACAGCCATCTCCAATGCACCGGAGGGGCGATGTGTCAGATTGAAGTGGTCGTGTGCAAACTAAATTCAGGCAATGCATTTCCACCATTCCATCACGTGAACAGGTCCGTGAAATGAGCACCCTCCCCCACCCTTATATAGAGGAATCAGGGGTTTACGGTGGTAAACATTATTTTTCTTATTTCTACTCCAAGACATAGGTTCTGGGTACTCTTTAGAACCGCCTCATCTAACAAGCACCCACAATCACAAGTAAAATATCAAGAATTTTCCTCAGAAAAGTAGACATTTTTGGGATGTGAAAAAAGGAGCTATGTTGCACGGGTGTGTTATCGTATTGCAAAGAAATTGTCTCAAAGTCTTCAAGTACGGAACCCGGGAAGGGACATGATTTTTTTTATTTTATAAGTTGTGCGGACAAGATATTATCTTGTTCGGACAACATATTATCTTGTGCGCACAAGATATTATCTTGTGCGGACAACATATTATCTTGTGCAGACAAGATATGATATTGTCCGCACAAGATATTAAGTTGTGCGAACATGATATTATCTTGTCCGCACAAGAAAATATCTTGTCTGCACAACTTAATATCTTGTGCACACAAGATATTATCTTGTGCGCACAAGATAATATGTTGTGTGAACAAGATAATATCTTGTTCGCACAACATCCCAAGATCTATGTTATGCGCACAAGATAATATGTTGTGCGAACAAGATATTAGCTTGTTTGCACAAGATAATATATTGTCCGCACAAGATGCGCCCAACATATTATCTTGTCCGCACAAGATAATATCTTGTTCGCACAACTTAAAATATCTTGTTTGCACAACATATTAAAAAAAAAATCATGTCCCTTTCCGTTTTCCGCATTCAAGAAAAGTTAGAAAGCACGGGTCTTTTTGTTTTATGAATTAATGAAATAAAAGAACTTTACTATATAGAAAGCGGTAAATTAATTTTATTATATCTGATTCTATTCTGATTCTTTTCCGGAATAAAGCTAAATACGGAACAATCAGTTTGTCTCCGAGATAAAATCTATTCTTGGATGCGTCTTTAAATTTAAGCCACGTCATAGGAAAAAACTTGTTACTGCCATTTGTGAACAGCAAATGCGCAGAGCAGGCTGCGCATGTGCGTAGCCTGACATTACGAGAACACGCCTATACAAATAAATTGTAAATGTTACCACAAAAAAAAAAAAAACGAAAAAATTTATTCGAAAAATTGTGATAATTTTCTTATTTCTACTCAAAATATAGATTGTGGCTACTCGATAGAACCGCCTCAACGAGGCGGTTCTAACGAATACCCACAATCTATATTTTAGAGCAGAAATAAGATAAAAAAATAAGGTTTAACCCTGCTAACCTCCAGTTTTACTATATAATAGGGTGGTTCACTGGGGGGGGGGGAGGGGGGAGAATATATAGGCGTGTTTTCGTGTTTACATGTACATATGTATCTAGAATTTCAAGACTCTTGCCAAAAGAGTCTTGAAATATAGCACGAGCAAGCTGGTCTGCGTCTTACCTGGGTCTAGAACCCAGAAGGCCGGTTTCCTGCGACGGGGCTAATTGTTTTTCTTGGGCCTGTCTTGAAGTATGAGAGATTACAAGAAAACCTTGTTGCACTGGACGGAATTGCCTGTTTACTGACTGTAACATATCACGTTTACAAGTCCATATAATGAACTCCCATGTAAATCCACCTTTGATTAGAGAAACTGGTGTTTACGGGGGTACATGTATGCATTACTTTTTCTTATTTATGCCCCAATAGGTACTCGTTGGAACCGCCTCAGAGAGAGAGAGAGAGAGAGAGACAGAGACAGAGAGACAGAGAGAGAGAGAGAAAGAAAGAGAGCAAATCAGAACAGAGAGAGAGCAGAACAGAGTGAGAGAGAGAGAGAGAAAGCAGATCAGAACAGAGAGAGACAGACAGACAGACAGACCGACAGACAGACAGACAGACAGACAGACAGACAGACAGACAGACAGACAGACAGACAGACAGACAGACAGACAGACAGACAGACAGACAGACAGAGAGCAGATCAGAACAGAGAGAGAGCAGAACAGAGAGAGAGCAGAACAGAGTGAGAGAGAGAAAGCAGATCAGAACAGAGAGAGAGAGAGAGAGAGAGAGAGAGAGAGAGAGAGAGAGAGAGAGAGAGAGAGAGCAGAACATGTGCGTTTACTGAATGGATAGTACAATACCTCTGGTTTCTATATGTAAAATTTCAATACTCATGCGATCATGCGAGCGTCTGGCGTCTTCGCTGGTCACAATACCTAAAAGCAGGTTTTCTCGTGTTGAGTCTCATTTTGGTCGATTATAAACAATCGACCTAAAGTTGATTATAAACAATCGACCCAAAGTTATAAAGCGCAGTAAGCTTTTCAATGCTGAAGTTGTCGGCAAACCAGGTAACGATTATTTATATGAAAAAGACGCACAATTCTTATCGGCGATGCGTAACCGGGTTATCTATAGAATCTGGACTCGAAACATGGGTTGGGCTAAGCAAATCGCGTAGACCCAGATCAGACTGAGCAGAACGTTTAAGTTTAGTTTATGTCTCAGTCCACGACTATTCCCCCCCCCCCCCCCCCGGCATATATTCAGAGATAATCGACCCACCGGTACTCTCAGTGTTATCTTCAAGGTCAATTATCTGTACAACAAGCTATATTTGGAACTGTTGCCTCTTAATGTGATATTGACGGATTCAAAGAAGATTCATTCTTGTTGTTATCTGAGTAAATTGTAAGAAATCGTTACGTAAACACGCCTATACAGACACATTGTAAACTCTACCGCCGAAAAAAGGAAAATTTTAAGCTGAAAAATTGTGATATTTTTTCTTATTTCTGCTCAAACTATAGATTGTGGGTACTCGTGAGAACCGCCTCATCGAGGCGGTTCTTACGAGTGCCCACACTCTATAGTTAAGATCAGACATAAGAAAAATAACCCCCGTTTTACTATATAAAAGTGGGGCTTCAGGGGGTCAAAATTATATAGGTGTGTTTTCGTGATGGTCTAAAAGTTCGACAACAAATATCAGCTGTCCTAAGCAAAATCACCTTTGTGCTATGTAGGATAAAGATTTCTATATGGGCCCTGCCCATCGGGGATTGGGCAAATAGATTGGGTTGCATTGCGTTTCCACGCAAAGCTGAAACGACCGCTCCTGAACGACCGTACTGGTAAACCGCTTTTAGGGTCTAAGGTTGCCCAGGCAAAGTCCATGCATATAAACCATATTGGTTACATCTGGCGGCAGTGCTTGAGATGTCATTTCATCTCAATGTCGGGTAAAAGTCCCACGAAATTGGAAGCAACATCTCCGAAAGTATATAGTGTTGGCGGGGACGTTAAAAAACACAAAAAGATGTCTATCATTGGTCTTTGAAAGTCTCCTTTGAGATGAAAATTTCACGTTTTTTTTTTTTTTTTTGTTTTGTTTGGTTTTAGTTCTATTTCAAATATACATGTAGATGATATTCTGTGGTCGTTAGAACCGCGTCTAGCGTTACCCACAATCTATATTTTTGAGCAAAACTAAGACAAACTATGTACAGGTATTTTCGTGTAAACCTGACTTGTTTTAAGTTTAAACATCTTTATTTTACTATATAACATACTCTCGACGGTGTGGATTATAGAATCTTACATGGGTGTGAAGAGTGGATAGAAAATTCCATCCCAAGGGCCACGAGGCTTGCCTCGTGATGTCGGACAACGATTCCGAGGGCGGATTTTTTTCAATCTATCCCTCACCGCCATATCAGATTCTTTTTCTTGCTTGCCTTTCATTTCTGAGTGTGGATTTTTATATTGCAGTTACTTCTGTAGTCGACGTCCGCTATATTTTGGGTGGCATTAATGCGGATTTTTTACTCCAATGACATGTATGTGCGGTGACGTTAAACTTAACGACAGCGTACGTGACATGCACATCAATCACGTGAAAATTCTCGAATTTTATCCTATCCCTCCGTAGGATAACCTGGACAGGATAAGAATTTCTATCCCAGGGTAAGTCCAGGAAATCCTTTTCTCACACATGGGACAAGAATATCCCTTTGTATGACAGTGTGAGATTTCTTTGTCACACACTCCTGTCTCAGCCTTAGGTTTATCAGCTGTCTCAATCGACCATTCTTATAAACCCTATTGGTTTCATTGGGCGACAGGGTTTGAGATGTCATTTCATCTCAGTGTCGGGTAAAAGTCCCACAAAAATGGAAGCAACGTCTCCAGTATGACCTTAAACTTTAAACATCAAATCAAACAAACAAAACTGTCAATCATTGCTTAATATAGGAAAAATGTACATTGCAGTGGAACCTTTTTTTCTTTAAATGTATTCTGCATATTTTGTTAGGGAAGCACCTCATCTGTGTTCATTTAAATAGCCACAGTTTCATGTATCTGCTCATCTTTCAATGAAATGGACATTCAGTATGTCAACATTGCTGTCAAGTGTCAAGGAAATAAAGTCTTGAAATGTACATGTACTGTAAGAGTTTTCAGAAATCAAGAACATTTTCATTTCAAATTTACCAAAGCATGTAAATGAATGGAAAATTGATGTTAGCAACTCACTGGGAAAAAGTTTCAAAAGTTTTCTTTAGAGGGTAAGAATTATAAAGGCTGTACCTTTTCTAGCTCTGAACACTGATTTTCTGTAGTCTTGGACAGGCTGATGGCAATAGCTTTTTACCATTTACAGATTATTATTTTAACTCAGGTGAATGAGAAAATTAATCAATGATGGGGTTGAGAACTCAGGTTCGTTTTCAGTTAATTTATGTCTAATGCTCGGCGAAGCCTCGCATGAGACTTTAATGAACTTAAAACTTGCCTGAGACTTTATTGTCTCGGTTTCAACCCCATCATAGATTCTTTTAATCTCCTGTGCATATCACGAAAACACGCCTATATAATTTTGACCCCCTCGAACCCCACTTTTATGTAGTAAAACTGGGGTTTGCATGGGTAAACGTTATTTTTCTTATTTCTGCTCTAAAATATAGATTGTGGGTACTCGTTAGAACCGCCTCAATGAGGCGGTTCTAACGAGTACCCACAATCTATATTTTGAACAGAAATAAGAAAAAATTCACAATTTTTGTCTTAAAATGTCCGTTTTCTCGGCGGTAAAGTTCACAATGTATTTGTATAGGCATGTTTTCGTAATGAAAAACTGGGGTATTGTATTCATGCGTAGTTGAGGACACCGGAGAAAACCAACGACTTTGAATGGGCGGCTTCTACTTCCCACATGCTGACATCAGGGTCGTGTTTTTAGAGCATCGTCAACTTAACGAGCTCGTTAGTGATCAAAACGTTAACTGTTTCGGTAAGCAAAATATCTAATATCCTGTTTTATTGTTGTTTTGTTGTTGTTTTCTTTGGAATGAAAAAGTGAGCAACTTTTGCATTTTTCAAAAGCTGTTCACATTTTTACAACAATATTAGTACTTTTGCCATATTTTAAAACTGATCAAAGTTTCAACGATACGTTAACTAACGACGACGTCAGTTTTTAACAAATGGGCTCTGGAATTCAATTCGAGCCGCAGCTGTGAAAAAAACAGGACTGTGTTGATCACTCCATTTCTTTGATATGTTCTCACAATTTGGCACATGCTAATATGTGCAGTCTGAAGAGAGTTTCAAAGAAAGGACGTTGGCGTGACGCCATCAAATCGCACCTTGTCAGAAAGCATTCAGGACTTCCAAAATGCATAAATGACAGCCGGAGACTTTCGTTATCTAGTAAGAGGCATGTAACTGTTGTAAGTTTATATGCAACCACAATGACCAACCAAGATTAGGGTAAAGAATTTCTATGATAATATGGATTCTTCTGTGATATCTGCTAAACCTCGGGCAGACAAACTCATCCTTCTGGGGAACTTCAATGTTGGAATGGGCACAGACCACCAGTGAATGGTAGGAAAGTGTAACACCAATGACCTCTTCCTTTATCACGAAAACATGCCTGACCCCACTGGTGGAGCGTGATAGCTTAGTGGTAAGTGCACTTGCCTCTGATGCTAGAGGTCCCGGGTTCGATCCCCGGCAGCGGCGATAAAATTTCGGTGTCCGAACACGCTCCATTGGCATCATTTGCAGGGATGAATGTCATTAAGTGCACCGTCCTTCGGATCGGGACGTTAACTGGAGGCTCCCTGTGCAGGGAGAACCATCCCCTGTGCAGGTTAAAGAACCCTACCACAATTACATGATTACTGTGTAGGCTTTCATCCTGCAAAACTAGAGTGTATGTAATATACACCTGCCTAGAATGTCCGCGAGGGCGTATGGCAGTATATATAGAAAGAAAGAAAGAAAACCCCAATGGGTACAGGTGTAAACCTCATTTTTATGGAGACGGTTCTAATATGTATCAACAATCTATGTTTGAGCAGAAATAAGAAAAATATCGCAATTTATCATCTTAAAATTTTCTTCTTCTTTTATTCGGCGGTAACATTTACAATGTTTTATATAGGCGTGTTCTCCTAATGGTGCCTTTTGAGTAAGTGTGTAGGGAATGAACTACTCACCAACAACATAGTTTTAGTCTGCCAACTCGCAACAAGGAGTCATAAATGCATCATCGCTCAAAACACTGCCATCCCTTTGACTATGTCACAGCACAAAGACATGGCGGACAGAATGTCAGAGTGACAAAGACGATTTGTGGTACAGATTGGTGGACAGATCACAGACTTGTCAACAAACGTAATTTGGGCATTTAGTCTGGATGACGACCACAAGGCAAGCAAGTTGCCAAGAGACTGGATATCTCAACAGCAAGATGCACTTTAGACAGTTCATGGTCCCCAGAGCTCAGGAACACCCCTCTCCTCAGAGAAGATAAAACTAGATTTTTTGATTGACCAAGACGTGATTTTGAAAAGAATGGCTGAACAATTTGCTAGTGTCCTTAATCTGCCATCATTGCGCTGCGTACCAACGCAGCGCCATTTGTAATGAGTTTGAGACACGGACTATGTAATCATGAAACTTGACTTTTCAATGATGTAAGCGAATTGTCAGTTACAGAAGTTCGCGTTATTGATAAAAATTAAAACACTTTTTTAACAATTTTAATTTGCTACTACATTCAATTATACATTTGAAATCTGAATTTTTGCCATTCGAATTCTATTTTTGATACATTCTGGATTTTTAATAACGAACTATGTTTTTTGTTTTAATCATCGAAAGGGTATTCGGTTTTGATTATTATTTTATGTTCAGTCAGTACAGTCCTGAATATACTCCTGATATTTCAATGTTGAATTATCCCAAAATTAAAATTCATTGTTTGAAATGGATGACAGAAGTCTATGTGTGTTTAAAATAGATGACAGTGCTTCTACACAGAATGGTACAATCTACGTTTTAAACGTATTCCTTTCGAATCCAATGATTGTTTACTGCGCAATATTTAAGACTGTTACTACAGCAAAGGTTAACCCTTTCAACCCTGAAGCCCGGCACAGATACTAATGCAAACATGTAGATCCTGATGAGATGGCGCATAATGAGCCACCTTATAGTGATATATAACTTGTTATCCTGATGACTCTTTTAAGCTAGATACTATATAAAGTAGAATGGACGTGCCCAAAGTCAGTGATGGTAGAGCCCACGCCAATAACTCAGGGGTGGAAGGGTTGAAGAGGGTAAATAAATCAAAGCACTGACAGCACTGATAGGTCGGGTTTTGTTTGATTTGTTTGTTTGATTTGAGGTTTAACGTCCCCGTCAACACTGTAAAGGTCATTTTGGAGACGTTGCTTCCAATTTTGTGGGACTTTTACCCGACATTGAGATGAAATGACATCTCAAGCCCTGTCGCCCATTGAAACCAATAGGGTTTATTAGCATGGACGGTCCGCCTCGCACCACGGTTCCTGGACAGGCTTAGATCCTCTAAGTGGTTTACCAGTCTAGTGTGCGGGCTTGATTCAGCTCTGCGTGGAAGCATCATGCAGCCCATATATTTCTTCAAGCCCCCTGATAGGTCGAGTATCTCTTAGTGTAGATTGAAAAAATGGCCCTGAAGGGGAACTTGAACTGTTTCGTTTAACCCTTTACCCTAAGCAAACAGTGTAGACCCTGAACATACACCGCGTTCTGATATGGGTATACACTGTTTGCAAAACCCAACACATGATTGCAGTCCAGATTCTACATATAATTCTCTAAGATGTAAATATTTTTTTTTTTTTTTTGATTTGAGGTTTAAGGTCCCCGTCAACACTGTAAAGGTCATTTTGGAGACGTTACTTCCAATTTTGTGGGATTTGTATCCAACACTGAGATGAAATTACATCTCAAGCCATGTCGACCAATGATACCAATAGGGTTTATAAGCATAGACTGTCCGACTTGCACTGCTTTACATGGGCAGGCTTAGTTCCTCTAAGCGGTTTACCACTGAGTCCTCGTGTGGGGTCGGATTTCAGCTCTGCGTGGTAGCATCATGCAACCCATCTATTTCTTCAAGCCCCGATGGACGGGGGCCGCCCGACATTGAGATGGAATGACAACGCAAGCCCTGCCGCCCAGTGAAACCAATAGGGTTTATAAGCATGGACAGGCCGACTCGCACCGCCTTGCCTGGGCAGGCTTATATCCTCTTAGCGGTTTACCAGTACTCGTGTGCGGGTCGGTTTCAGCTCTGCGTGGAAGCATCATGCCGCCCATCTATTTCTTCAAGCCCCGATGGGCGTTTTTTTTTTTTTGTTTTTGTTTTTTTTGCAAATGATCCTAACCTTGATTTCCTAAAAAAACGCCTATATAATTTGACCCCCTTAAACCCCACTTTTATATAGTGAAACTGGAGTTAACGGTGATACCCATTATTTGTTCTTATTTCTGATTAAAAATAGCTTGTAGATGCCCGTTAGAACCGCCGGGCCGAGGCGGTTCTAACGAGTAATCACAATCTATATTTGGAACAGAAATATGATAAATATCAGATTTTCTTCTATCAGAAAGTTTTTTTGACGGTAAAATTTTCAATGTATTTGAATAGGTGTTCTTTGGTAAAGAGTGATAGTCACGTGAGCGCAACGTTGAAAGTTGTGTGCTTAGCAACATTGGTCGATTGGCAAACAATCGACCCAAAATATGTTTTTGTGTGGGTCTGGGAGGGGTGGAATTAACAGTGAATTCCGACATTGTTGGTTACTTCCCATCAGGCACATGACGTAATAGTGACGTCACATCAACGTCGGTGCAACGTCATGACTTTAATGCAACGTCACATCTACGTCGGTGCAACGTCGTGACATTGCACCGACGTTGAGTTGACGTTGCACTTGCGACGTGTGCCTGCTGGGTTATTGATATTCTCATACTGATTTTAAACTACAGTATTTTAAACATTCATTATGCAATGAAAAATGGGACTGAAAATTTAAGTAGAACAATTATTTTTCTTTCATCCAATGTTAAATTTGAGAAAATCAAATAAAAACAAATTGGGTCATTTTGAGGTTGTTTTAATTTTTTCGGGATTTTCGGAGCTGGAAAATTGCCAGTACAGGTAAAGTCCCTTGATTTGACATGAGGCATGATGATCCCAATTGTCCCGTATGTACAAGGAATCTTTCTTCCGTCGGACCATTAGAGAGTGGAATGCTCTTTCCGATTCGATCATTTCCACAGTTGAAGGTGCTGATAATACTGAAGCTATTTTTGCCTCTTTCGTGAGAGCCAGCGATAACTTCACAGGTCCTGATCTTTGAATGGCATTAGACGTATTCTCAGTAATAATTCCGAATGCTGATTCTGGTATGTGACTCTACCGATAGAGAAGAACCAGCATTTCCTAGGGTCATCCCAGAAGGCAAATATAGAGTAACTCACCTCAAAGTGCATAGGACACTTCAGTGTTTTTCACACGGGGCATCGTGACATTGACATTTGACCCTTGACCTCGAAAATCTATAGTGTTCATCATCGCTCCACGGGAAACATTTGTGGAATGTTTGATACTTCAATGATGATAGCTTTGCCTTTTATCCTGTTCACAATGTTTTCAATGTCAAGTTAACTTGGCATTTGATCCTTGACCTTGAAAATCAATAAGATTTATTCTCTCTCCATGGGGAACATTTATGGAAGGTATGATGCTTCTCCGATGATGGCATTGTCTTTAATCCTGTTCACAAGTTTCCGGACACACGGACACCCACACAAACACCGACACACGGACGTATGGTATCGATCAGGGGATAATAACGAACAATAATGTAATGTGTCATTGACTGGTGACAGATAGATCTCAAAGCTATAATTCTGAAGTCAGTCAAAATTCCGAAAGTATTTTGTTGCTTATTTGGGGCGAAATGCTCTTTATGACCTGCTCGCGATGTTTCATACTCTTTTCCCACTTTCTCCGTTTATGATTTGTACTGCCCGCAATTAGGAATGGCCTTAGAAAACATTTCCTATAATGAATCGGTAAGAAAAGGCTCATTCTCATGTATTAGGTCCAACCCTTTAAAGACATGCACAATTATGAAATCTTTTAATGAAATTAAAGGTAAACTAGATCGCGCAGTCGATGGTATACCATCGCAAATACCCGCTTTTTCTATGAATAACACTAATGACTATGTATTAGCTAGCCAAAACTACATATAAGTTAAAAAAAAGTTGCAAAGAACATTCGAACTGGTCAGCAAAGTTTCAGGAGTGTAACTCTTATAGTTTAGAAGATATGGCAAAGTCATACTTTTTTACCTTTGACCTTGGGATCATGTTGAGGTCCACCAAAATTATCCCAATTTATCCTATATTCCAACGGCGATCCAATATCCAAGTTTCAGAAGTGTAACACCAATAGTTTAGAAGATATGACAAAGTCATACTTTTTAACTTTTGACCTTGGGGTCATGTTGAGGTCGAGGTCGGTCACACCAAAAGTATCCCAATTTATTCTATATTCAAAGGGCCATCCAATAACCAAAGTTTCAGAAGTGTAACTCCAATAGTTTGGAAGATATGGAAACATCATACTTTTTGACGTTTGACCTTGGGGTCATGTTGAGAACGAGGTCACACCAAAAGTAGCCCAATATATTCTATATTCCAAGGGCCGTCCAATAACAAAGTAATAAAGTTTCAGAAGTGTAACTCCGACAGTTTAGAAGATATGACAAAGTCATACTTTTTTACCTTTGACCTTGGGGTCATGTTGAGGCCAAGGTCACACCAAAAGGAGCCAAATTTATTCTATATTCCAAGGGTCATCTAATAACCAAAGTTCCAGAAGTGTAACTCCAATAGTTTAGAAGATATGGCAAAATAATACTTTTTGACCTTTGACCTTGGGGCAATGTTGAGGTCAATGTCACGCCAAAAGTAGCCCAATTGCCACCTACATTCCATTTATTATCCGCAGGCAAAGTTTAAAAAATGTATCTTAACCGGTTTCAGAGGAGATCCATTCCATAGAAACTCGACGGACGTATGTACACACACACACACACACATACGTACATACAAACATATATACATACAGACCCCCGGACTGATTGACAATCGACTCTGACACGAAAACTGTGAATATACCCGATTTTTCTTTGAAAAAGCGGGTATAAAAAAGTTGTTTTCCGCAGCGCTTCCTCCTTTGCTCCAACATGGAGCAATTTTTTACTTGTCTCTCAGTGATGAGGCTATCGAAAGACTACCGCAGGTGGAATCATCACGTGATCAAGTCCGTGAAATAAATGCCCCCTAAACCACACTTTATATGCAGAAAACTGGGGTTTACGGGGTAAACATTATTTTCCTTATTCCTGTTCCTAGACATAGGCTATGGGTACTCGTTAGAACCGCCTCAATGAGGCGGTTCTAACGAGCACCCAAAACCTATGTTTGGCGTATTAATATGAAAAATATAACAAATTATCATCAGAAAAAAATGCCTTTTAAGAGGTTTGAAAAATGTTCTATTTCACACGGATGTGTTATCGTAATGGTACATGTAATCTTCTGCTTGAAGAGTTCCCAATCGTCTCTGTTTGTTTGTTTTGTTTGATTTGAGGTTTAACGTCCCCGTCAACACTGTAATGGTCATTTTTGAGACGTTGCTTCCAATTTTGTGGGACTTTTATCCGACATTGAGATGAAATGACATCTCAAGCCCTGTCGCCCAATGAAACCAATAGGGTTTATTAGCATGGACGGTCCGCCTCGCACCGCGGTTCCTGGACCGGCTTAGATCCTCTAAGCGGTTTACCAGTACTAGTGTGCGGGCCGGATTCAGCTCTGCGTGGAAGCATCATGCAGCCCATATTTTTATTTAAGCTCCTATGGGCGGGGGCCGAAATCGTCTCTGAATAACTGAAAGCAATATGCAATACTTGCAGAGTTATTTCACACTAAGTCGCATGAATTATCCACGTATTCAAACAGAAGTAGAATCGTCAGGTCTGTGACATCACCTAGGCATCCCTCTAATGTCATTTTCTGGCATGTACCTTGTAAGAGCCCTTCTTTACCGGTTAAATAAACACCTTGAACAGTCTAGGGTGGTATATCAACCTACACCTGGCAAGCCTTACAAGGAGCTACCAGCCCAGTGAATGTTCTGCAAAACCAGGAATTAACTCTTATCATGATGTTCACTACAACACCTATCTTTGTAAACAGTGTAGCTCCAGATCAGATGGTTTCTGAAGAAGCCATCTGATCAGGATCTACACTGTTTGACATTCAATTTATTAATTTGTAGGAATAAATTACATCAAGTAATCTGATTGGTTCAAAGTCAGAAATGGGTGTGGCTAATCTGAATATTCAGCAAGAGAAGGGTTAAAATAAGAAATAAGATGTAATCTTGTGTATCGGTGCTTGGTGCTTTAAAATTCTATTTATTGTCTTTGGTAAGCAGCTCAATCTGAAACATAAATATAATTACAACTGAAATGTCTCGCTTTTATTAATTCCATTCTCCTGAAAATAAGAAGAAACCAATCCTCCTTTGTTTTACTTCTTCTTTCTTTTTTCATGCACTTCGAAAGAACTGTCGCAACCATTACCTTAACCCATATATCTCTGGGACATTGACAAACAGTGCAGACCTAGATCAGACGCCACAGAGCATTCCTTTTTGTTAAATTTTACCAAAAACCAAAATAAACCTGACACCTCTATAATTGTAACTGGACCACTCCAAACTTACTAACATACCCGTGTGTTTTAAATGCGCAACCTCCTCATTGAGGTGGTTCTAATCATCGGAGCACACACAATCTATATATTTGAGAAAACTATGTAAACGAAGTATACACTTATAAGCCCCATATTTCTATTTACGTGATGTGCACTTTTGTTTGTTTGTGTTGAGGTTTTACGTCCCAGTCAACACCGTATAGGTAATTCTGGAGACGTTGCTCACGATTTTGCGGAAGTTTTACCCGACGTTGAGATGAAATGACATGTCAAGCCCTTCCGCCGAAAGAAACCACTACGAGCGACCCGACTCGTACCACTTTTCCAGGGCAGGCTTATACATTCTGAGCGGTTTACCAGGACTCAAGTCCGGTCGGTTGCAGCTCTGCGCGGAAGCACCATGCAGCCCAATCTATTTCTCAAAGCCCCGGTGGGCGGGTGCAGTTGAAATTTAGCTCGAAACAACTATAACCTAAAAACCGACCAGACTACCTAATCATACTTTCGTTTCGCAGGCTATATCAATATTTTTTTTTTTGGTTTGGTCGCCATGAGACGAGCAAACCGGGTCTAATGACAAGATTTTAACTGTTCCATGGAGGGGCTCGTGACCTGATAGACCAATCAGATTATTCCGATAAACTGCGGTCCATGCAATTACCGAAAACAGTCTACCTAAATATCGAAAAAGTGGTTCCTGTGTTCCATGGAGGGGCTCGTGACCTGATAGACCAATCAGATTATTCCGATAAACTGCGGTCCATGCAATTACCGAAAACAGTCTATCTAAATATCGAAAAAGTGGTTCCTGTGTTCCATGGAGGGGCTCGTGACCTGATAGACCAATCAGATTATTCCGATAAACTGCGGTCCATGCAATTACCGCAAACAGTCTACTTAAATATCGAGAAAGTGGTTCCTGTAATTACCGTAATGAAGTAAATCTAAATAGGAAAACAATAAAAATAAAAAAAAAACTCCTAGCAGTAATTTCCGCAAAGTTTATATCATAAACATAGGTTTCTAATTATGACCTATTTGGGTTCTTCTGAAATAATACATTATTATTTTCTATGCACTTCTGTGATATATAATTATTACTCTATAAAAGTATTATCGGCCCGTTAAATCGCCACATGTCACCTCCAAGATACCCCGGATCACATAAATATACCCAAAGACAGTTTAATGTCTTTCCTTTGGTCGTAATTCCAACCGGTAACGTTGAAAGGGTTCCCTGTAGAAATCAAAGCACTGGCAGCGCTAGTGGGTCGATTGCAAGTAGGTTGGGAAAATAGCCCTGAACTTTAATCTGTTTCATTCAACCCTTAAATTCCAGTATTTTAAGCAAACAGTGTAAACCCTGATCGGACGCCGCGTTCTGGGGCGTCTGATCTGGGTCTACATTGTTTGCCAACCCAAACCAGATTCATTAGATAATATGACAGATGGAAATGATCAGGAACCAGTGCTTCAGCTGAAGTGCACGACCCGCCGGATGCTTTTTACTTTATGAGTGTTACCATATATAGGTATGGTGGCCATTTTGGTCATGTGACCTGGATCTAAAACGGTTCCCCAAATAAATGCGCCTTATCGTAAGGAGCAAAAATATATCTTAAACTTTAGAACTGTATTCTGAATCGTTTGCAGGATAAAATGCATTCTCACTTTTCCAATACAAAAGCATATGTGTCAAAGTTTGACCTAGGCACAAAGAAGGTCAAGGTCAACCCAGGGTCACCATTTAAGCAATTTATGATGGGCCTACGTCCCAGATGCTATTTATGAAGTATCGTGGAAATCTGCCCAGTGGCTCTGGAGAAGACTATTTTTGAAGGGTTTTTACCATATATGGCTTTGCCGCCATTTTGGTCATGTGACCTGGACCCCATGAGCAAATTTTGGTTTCCCGCATCCCATAGAGGCTCCATATGAAATTTGACTTAAATCGGCCCAACTGTTTCCGAGGAGAAGCAGTACGAAAATTTTCACATTTTTCGCCTCGGCGAGGCTATACTAAATGGAATGTAATCTTTTGCAAGTTCATTGGTAAGATCTTATTGATATCTATCAGTATGCCAAAAATTGTTCAAATATTCCAAGCGGTTAAGTCACTATCACCAATTTTCACTAACGGGTTACGGACGGACGCACAGACAGACAGACCATAAATGGCTTGGCGGCCATTTGAGTCATATGGCCTGGACCCCATGAGCACATTTTGGTTTCCCCCATCCCATGGAGGCTTCATATGAAATTTGATTCCAATCGGCCCAACGGTTTCCGAGGAGAAGCAGTTCGAAAATTTTCACATTTTTCGCCTCGGCGAGGCTATACTAAATGGAATGTAATATTTCGTAACTTCATTGGTTAGATCTCATTGATATCTATCAGTATGCCAAAAATTGTTTAAATATTCCAAGCGGTTAAGTCACTATCACCAATTTTCACAAACGGGTTACGGACGGACCCAAAGAAGGTCAAGGTCAACCCAGGGTCACCATTTTAGCAATTTATGATGGGCCTACGTCTCAGATGTTATTTATCAAGTTTCGTGGAAATCTGCCCAGTGGTTCTGGAGAATACTATTTTTGAAGGGTTTTTACCATATATGGCTTGGCGGCCATTTTTGTCATGTGACCTGGACCCCATGAGCAAATTTTGGTTTCCCCCATCCCATAGAGGCTCCATATGAAATTTAACTTCAATCGGCCGAACGGTTTCCGAGGAGAAGCAGTTCGAAAATTTTCACATGTTTCGCCTCGGCGAGGCTATACTAAATGGAATGTAATATTTCGCAAGTTCATTGGTTAGATCTCATTGCTATCTATCAGTATGCCAAAAATTGTTTAAATATTCCAAGCGGTTAAGTCACTATCACCAATTTTCACAAACGGGTTACGGACGGACAGACAGACAGACCATATATGGCTTGGCGGCCATTTTGGTCATGTGACCTGGACCCCATGAGCAAATTTTGGTTTCTCCGATCCCATAGAGGCTCCATATGAAATTTGACTTCAATCGGCCCAACGGTTTCCGAGGAGAAGCAGTTCGAAAATTTTCACATTTTTCGCCTCGGCGAGGCTATACTAAATGGAATGTAATATTTCGCAAGTTCATTGGTTAGATCTCATTGATATCTATCAGTATGCCAAAAATTGTTTAAATATTCCAAGCGGTTAAGTCACTATCACCAATTTTCACAAACGGGTTACGGACGGACAGACTGACAGACTGACAGAATGACCGAATAACCGAATGACCGAATGACAGAATGACAGAATGACACGGTGATTTTAGGGCACTCTTAGAAATCAACCGACTTCAGTCGGTTGCTTTTTCTGCGGGTCGTGCAATTGATGCAATTACCTCCCATCTAAGACACCAAACAGCATCATAATTAAAACGTCAAGTGCGGATAGCCAAAAGGACAGTTCCTACAAAATTTCCAAACGGCAAACCAAGTGGCTATCCAAATAGCAGTACATACATGCAAAGACAAACTATAACAATAAACCACAACAGACGTATAGCCTTGGAACGGTCAGTAACGGTTTTCTACAAGGGGCTTAAATCGATTTTACGTAATTTAGTTTGACTTAGAGATACCCATGTATAAGATAACGGGACCAAATCTCGTCATTAGTTCATACGAATTTATTTTAGTTCGACTGCGATGGAAGCTTCAAGTTTATTTAATCGCTCTCGAACACTCATTCCGGATGTTTTCACGCGCGCGCGAGAGAGGCAGTGACTATTACACCACTGCTACCCATTTACACCAGGATTGAGTGAGGCAGTGTCATTACGTGACTTGCCGAAGGACACACTTCGATACCTGGTGCCGGATTCGAACGCACAACCTCTCGATCATGAGTTGAACGCTCGTCATTGACGCTTCAGATGTTATTTTGTCAAATGTGTCATTTAGGCTAAAGTTCTGATTTTGTCCAGCTTGCGCACAGAGTACATCAAACAGGATAGCATTGTGCAAATGAGATAGATAAAACCAGACAGTCGAGGCCACCAAAACAAAAGAAAGACTTGGTGTTCTATGATGGCTGAAAAGAGCGATCTTGGCTCTGAACAGTCGGTGCATGTAGAGCATGGTCGTTGATGCCTTAACTCTGGCTTTCCACCGGGAACGTGTTCGGATAAAATGGTTCGTTTTTTTTTTCGTACACTCCAGTACCCCTTCTTTTTGGGCCTTGGACTTTGCTCTCGGTCATGTGCAGTTTCTTTCTACGACCTAGCTGGTGTGTTGAAGTCCTTGAAAACTGTGTAGACAGCGTCCTTGCATCGTTTCTTCTGTCTATCTCGGGGGCGTTTTCCCGTTTGTAGTTCTCCACAGAGGATTTTCTTCGGCAAATGTTCATCAGGCATTTCGATAACATGGCCTGCCTATCTTAATTGTGCGAGTTTTATACTCAGTATCAACACTCTGTAATTCTGCCCTTCGTTAGCTTTGACAGTTCTGAAGTCGAGCTAAATGCTTCAATGATTTTAGGTTGATTTTCAACGGAAAGGGACATCATGAAGTCTCTTTCACAAGAAAAGAGGAACAGATCTGCCACAAGAGATGCACGATTCGTACCCATCGGAATACCCACAATTTGTCTAAATAACTTAGTACCAAATCTTATGTAAATATTGTCAAGTAGAAAGGTGAGAGCTCCACACACTTTAAAATCGCAGACGTAGCAAAAATTTGAATAAATAAGTAAGTTATGGATGTTTTAACATTTAAACGTAACGTTAGAAAATCAGATATACTTGATCCACAGTGTTTTAGCTCCCCTGAGTCGAATGCTCATGTGTGAACTTATTGTATTGCAAGGCTCCGTTGTCTGTCTGTAGTCTGTAGTCTGTTGTCTGTCAACATGTTCAAACATCTTCTCCTCTGAAACCACTGGGCCGATTGAAATCAAATTTCATGTGGAGCATCCATTTGATTGGGGAAGAAAATGTGTTCGCAGAGTTCAGATCACATGACCAAGATGGCCGCCATGCCTATATCTGGTAAAATCCCTTCAAAATTCTTCTCCTCCGGAACCAGTAGACCGATTGCCATGAAAATTAATATGTAGCATTGGGGAGTCGGCTCATCATTGTTTGTTCAACGGATGATCCTCGGATGACGAACTTGACCTATTTTAAGCGAAGGTCAAATTTAGTCACATAGACTTTTGAATGGAAAAATAGTCAAGACTGGGTATTTTTCGAAATCTATTGGAGCCTGTGATCTGAAAATGGGTAGAAGCAGGTAGCTAAATGATTGAATGACACCACATAAGTATTCAAGATCAATGTCATTATTTGACCTTAGCCCAAGGTCCTTCAGATATGAAAATTAAAATTTATTTTCCTCAGAAACCACTTAGCCATTTGTAACAAAATTTCGTGTAAATGACTTTAGTTACAAGGAAATGCAATCAATTAAAATGAGTTTGGTCACATGACCAAGATGGCCGTCACGCCCATATAAGGTTAATGCCCTTCTCCTCCGGAACCAGTAGGCCGATTGCCATGAAACTTTGTATGTACCACTGGGGACTCGGATCCATCATAATTTATTCAACCGAGGACCCTATAACGAACTTGACGTTTGTATGGAATGTATTTCATATGGAAAAAGGTCAAAAATGTGTATTTTTCGGAAACTATTGCAGCCAATGATCTGAAAATTGGTAGATGAAGGTAGCTAAATGAAACTACATCAGTATTCAGTATTTGGTGTCTTTATACCCCACAAATGAAATTTGGGGGGTATATAGGAGTGAGCTTGTCGGTCTGTCGGTCGGTCGGTCTGTTGACTTGGTTTCCAGACGATAACTCAAAAAGCGCTTCACCGATTTTTATAATTTTTGGTACACTGATGTAACATCATAAAATACAGGTCAAGTTCGATTTCCACTACAATTCGTCAATTTTCGACATAGTTATGGCCCCTTTCAAGTGAAAAAATTGCAAAATGCCGCTGTTGTACTATCAAGGCAGTTTTTGTGGGGGTATTCATCACCTTTAGTGATAGCTCTAGTTGATGGGTGGAGTAAGTTAATTGTATCGATTCCTGATCTTTGTTTTACTTCTACTTTTCAAGGAAAAGGTCATTAGTTGATCTTGCCCAAAGTCATTCAGATATAAAAATTGTAGCTTATTTTTTTCAGAAAGCACTAAGCCATTTGTAACCAAATTTCATATAAACGCCTGTAGGAACAAGGAAATAAAAACAATTAAAATGAGTTTTGTCACATGATTAAAATGGCCACCATGCCCATATAAGGTAAAACCCTTCCAAAATCTTCTTCTCGGGAACCGGGGGGGGGGGGCGATTTTCATGAAACTTAGTATGTAGCATTAGGGACTCGGGTCCATCATACTTTGAATCAATGATTACCCTCGGATGACTTTGACCTATTTTACGTTAAGGTCAGATTTGGTCACATAGACTTCTGAATGGAAAAAAGTCAAAATTGTGTATTTTTCGGAAACCATTGCAGTCTCTGATCGGAAAATTGGAAGATGCAGTTAGCTAAATGAGTGGATGAAACTACATGAGTATTCACGGTTAAGTTAATTCCTTGAACTTTGCCTAAGGCCTTTCTGATATGAAGTTTAAACCTTATTTTCTAATGGAAGCTCTGGGCCGTTTGTGACCAAATTTTATATAAAAGCTTATAGAAGCAAGAAAATGAAAATTTATTGATATGAATTTGGTCACACGACCAATATGGTCACCGTGCCCATAAAGGGTAAAACACTGCAGAAACCTTCTTCTCTGTCATCACTGGGCCGATTTTCATGAAAGTTGGTATGTAACATTGGGGATTTGGGCCCATTAGTTTCCTCAAATGATGACCCTTGATGGCCTTGACCTAATTTATGCCAAGGTCAAATTTATTCGCATGGACATTTGTATGAGAAAAAGTAAAAAGAGTGTAAATAAACTATGTAAAAACGTGTAATTTTCGGAAACTACTGCAGCCTGTGATCTGGAAATTGGTAGATTCAGTTAAATATTTGAGTGAGTGAATCTACTTGAGTATTAAAGGTCAAGGTCATTCCCTGACTTTGGCCAAAGGTCATTCAGTTAAGAAAATTAAAACATTTCTTCACAGAAACCACTGCTCCATTTGTAACCAAATTTCATATGAAAGCATTCAGGAACAAACAAATGAAAATTCATTAATATTAATTTGGTCACATGACCAATATGGCTGCCATGCCCATATAAGGTAAAACTCCTTCAAAAATTTCTCCAGAACTAATGGACCCATTATCAGTTCACTTGACCAAGATGGCTACCATGGTAAAACCGTTTAAACATCTTCTCAGAAATAGAAATCAAATCGTGCCATAAACTTTGAGCACTCAGGGGGGCGGCTCAGAACCATTGGTACTCGTTTTTTATGTT
The DNA here is from genome assembly GCA_963580285.1 of Lucinisca nassula. Lineage (NCBI taxonomy): Eukaryota > Metazoa > Mollusca > Bivalvia > Lucinida > Lucinidae > Lucinisca > Lucinisca nassula. The sequence continues at coordinate 72,248,677 of OY757011.1, read as the reverse complement.
TTTTGTGTGTGTTTTATTTTTCTTCTTCTTATTGTTTCATCGTTTCTGTGAGAACACCCTTTGCCATTTGATCAGCGGAAGGGAACTCACCTTAGATCCTTGTCTGCACCTTGGATTTATCTGGCAACCTTCATAGGTTGAAGAGCTCCCTATCAAAGCGTACTTGATAGGTAAGTCGTCATCGTAAAAGACATTTGTGAGCATTGCAGAAAACATAAAAATGAACAGCGTTGGCGCTAGATCAAGTCTTGCTTGTCTCCGTTAGTCGCATGTAATTGTTCAGAAAACATGCCATCCAGGACCCACTCAAGTATACCATAGTTGAACTGCTGCACCGTTTATATGAACTTGTTACAATTTTCCAAAGTCCCTAACGACTGAGTGTGCTAAATGCTTTTGTAATGTCCACAAAAGCCACGTAGAGATTCACATTCTGAATCTAATATATATTATGAAGCAGTTTTTTTTTTTTTTTTTGAATAACATGTTAATTGTTCCTCTTTTCTACTTGAATCCACATTGGTTTCCATGTAGAAGCTTCTGGTTGTTCAATGTGTTCCTTCAGTCAGCTGAATAGGACTCTTGCAACTATCGTCCCGCAAATTGACCACAGTGTACGTTATTTTGTTTAAAACTGACAACTGACCTTCGTGAATGCGTTAAGCTCATTGATAGATAATTCTATCCCAGAAGCCTTAAGGTCGAAATCACGGACACAAGTTTTGCGCCATACTTTGTAAGACTTAATACATCCCAAACCATACCAAAGACAGATTTATTTTATGCATGGTGTTAGATACTGGCCCTAAGATTAGTCAGCACTACACAGCCCTTCTTGGCCTTATCCAGGATTCAAAGGCAACAAACTTCGCACGTTTATTTTCAAGTTCTTACGAAAGTTCTAGGATCTATTATTTAATAATTAATATTAAGTGGATAAAGTATGAAATAACAATATTCGTTTGTTCACAACATAATTTAGACCGACAAGACCAAACCAATTGGATGCTTTTTAAAAGAAGCCAACTTGTTTTTATTTTCATTAGCTTCTCTTCCTGCTAAGGGGTTCATTTTCTTAAATCAGTGACAGAGAGAGAATAACCGTTTTTATTTATTTGTTTTGTAGTTTAATGGTCCAGTCAACACTGTTTCGGTCATTTAACCGATCCACATTATTCCTGAGCAGACTTATACGTAAGCGGTTAAACCAGTACTCGCCATAAACTGAAAAATACCCTTCTTGAATCAGCGAAAGGGAGAGAACGACCGTATAAAAGATTTCATGATCCATCTCCTCGAAAGAATGTTGCCAACCCGCGATCTCCTTAGTAGCAGTCTGGCGTTCGTCCGTCTGGGCTTCTGAGGCCGGCGATTCAAATAAGAAGTTAGTGAAAATGAAAACAAAATACAATTAGACTTCCATGACTCGAACACCGATGGCTCGTTTACCATGGATGGCTGATTCGAACCCGTTCTCTATTCCGTAGGAAATACTTTCCACAGCTCCATGAGAACTAGTGAGGAATACTTCAGGGAGATTTTCTTCTTTTCTCTTGAAAAAGTATGTTGTGTGTACTACTTAGAATCGCCTCTATGAGGCGATTCTAATGAGTACACACAACATGCTTTTACATAATAGAAGAACGGAAAGATTTGCTCAAGCCTCGTGCCGTGACGCACTGAGTATATCACAGAAATAGAGTTGCCAATAACGTATGCAATAATTGCTAGGCTCTCAAATCCTAAGAAACAAAAATCAAAGCGCTGAGAGTACTGGTGGGTGGATTGTCTTTGAGTGTATACAGGAAAACTGATCCTGAACGGTGGCTTAGAACTAGAACTGCGTTCTGCATTATCTGACCCTTAAACTCCTGTACTGTATGAAAACAGTGTAGCCCCTGATCAGACGCCGCTTTACGCGGCGTGAGGCATCTGATCTGGGTCTTCACAGTTTGCGAAGCCCAACCCATGAGTCCAACCAATAATCTATAGATAACCCTATTACGCAACACGTTTAGCCCACTGCGATAAAATTAACAGTGCTATTTTCTTGAATAAGTTACCTGGATTTCCTACAAATCAGTGACAGTGAAATGGACACTTTCGCTTAATAACTTTGGGTCGATTGATAAACAATCGACCCAAAAATGATAACACATCTATTTGAGAGTATAAGAATATTTCATATGTATGGATTCGAAAGCAGCCGTTTGCCCGGGCCAACTGGGGCCAAGGCTAAACCGAGGTATGGCGTATGATTACGTGCAATAAATAGTGCTTCGTGACAATAAGGTAAAATCCCAGAGTTTGAGATTACCAAAATGGAAAATGCCAACTGTGCTGAATGTTTAGTGCTTTTACTGCATTTTAAAAATACAGTGAGACCACCTCAAATTAAGACTAATTCTGCTTTGAAAACCTCATTTATGCTTTCTACGTGTTTTCTGCATACACTGTCCTCTGGTGGGACAGTTCAAAAGTGGTCTTTCAGCACAGCCCCTAAACATCATGAAAACACGTCTATATAATTTTAATCCCTTGAACCCCACTTGTATTTAGCGAAACTGGTGTTACAATGGTAAACCTTACTTTTTTCTGCTCTAAGATATAGATTGTGGGTACTCGTTTGAACCGCCTCGATGAGGCGGTTCTAACGCGTACCCACAATCTATATTTTGAACAGAAATAAGAAAAATATAAAAAAAAAATTCATCTTAAAATTTTAGTATTTTCGGCGGTAAAGTTTACAATGTATTTGTATAGGCGTGTTTTCGTAATGAAGCGGTCTCAATATAGGAAGTTACTGTACAGGTTTTAAATTGCCGTTTCCTGGCAAACCTTGCAAATAGTGCACGGCAGAGTAGGATAAGAAGAGTGAGATAAACAGAGTGAGATTATAAGAATCTTACATGGGTGTGAGGGGTGGATGGAAAAATCCGTCCCAAGGGTCACTGTCCGTCATCACTCGCTGTCCGGCATCAAGAGGCTTGCCGAGTGATGCCGGACAGTGATCCCGGGGATGGATTTTTCTATTAACCCCTCACAACCAATGAAGGATTCTTTTTCTTGCATATCTTTCATTTCTGAGCATGGGTTTTTAATACTGCAGTCACTTCGGTTGCCGACGCCCGCCATATTGTGATGACACTACAGTGATGTTTAGTGACGTCACGTAACGTGCTGTGACGTCAACCTTAACGACGGCGTATATGAGGTCGTATTCAACCAGTGCACTTGTTTGTTTGATTGATTTGAAGTTTAACGTCCCCGTCAACACTGTATAGGTCATTTTGGAGACGTTGCTTCAAATTTTGTGGGACTTTTACCCGACATTGAGATGAAATGACTTCTCAAGCCCTGTAGCACAATGAAACCAATAGGGTTTATAAGCATGTACGGACCGACTCGCACCGCGTTGCTCCCAATTTGATTTATATCAGTCTTCGTATCGACTGCCTATTCGAAATTTGCAAAATTGCAGTATGTTTCCTCTGGCTATCTTTGCCGGATCATTACTGACCCATCTTCTTTCTTGTGAATGTTTTCATTGCTCTTTTAAAGGAACTCATTTTAGATTTTTATTTGCCTTCACTGCAGCTGGTGTTGTGCCGTGTGGCGGCCGTAAAACGTCTCCCCGTACATCAACCATAGTGTAGTTTATATTTTACTTTTGGTCCTTTGAGATCAGCGTGAATATTCTGAGAAATCAGAAATAAATTTTTGGTTTAGACTCATATTCTAGACAGGTTTTTAATATTTTGGATCCCAATTTGATTTATATCAGGCTTCGTATCGACTGCCTATTCGAAATTTGCAAAATTGCAGTATGTTTCCTCTGGCTATCTTTGCCGGATCATTACTGACCCATCTTCTTTCTTGTGAATGTTTTCATTGCTCTTAAAGGAACTCATTTTTGATTTTTATTACATCCTCTAAGCGGTTTACCAGTACTCGTGTACGGTTGGTTTCAGCTCTCATGCAGCCCATCGATTTCTTCAAGCCCCGATGGGCGGGCGCCGAACCAGTGCATTTATCAAATATTCGATTTCGGGTAAGAACACCAGGGTTAGATCGGAATTTCTATCCCAAGCTAAAACTATGTATTTCCTTATCTGCTGTGCAAGAATAAATTCCTATACACTGTCCAAATGTCAGATACACGCGTTATCTCAAACTCTGATATCTCAAACAATGGCTTAAGTCAAACTAAATTTTGTGCACTGTTATGTTTGTTTTGCTCTATGTTCCTTAGATTTCAACCCCTTTTATCTCAAGCCACTTATATTTCAAACCAAATATTCCAGTTCTTTTGGAGTTTGAGATAAAAAGAGTCGACTGTATTTTCATCTGGTATGTAAGCATATGGCTTCCTTATGGTTCTAAAAAAGACAGTTTCTGGTGATATTTTCTGATATTTTTTATTATTATTTTTGCCTCAGAAATGGATTGTGGGTGTTCGTTACAACCACCTCTATTAGACGGTTCGTACGTGTCCTACAATCTGTGATTGGCAGCAAGAATAAACAAAGCCTCAATTGTCTGTGTATGAAGTGGGTTTAGACTTTAAGATACTTCTATCCTATCATATTATATTTAAGGGGAATGGGAACACCCTCAGGCGAGGCAACTCCTTCAAAAGTATTTCAGTCTCCCATGACAATAGGGGTCAGCTCTTAAAGGAAAGAATTTGAGCAAATTCTTTCCTTTAAGAGCAGACCCCTTTTCCAATGGGACAGGGCTTACAGAAAAGCGTACAGAAAGTACAGAAAGTTGTCTCCCTTTGAAAAATGGCGGAAAAATCTGCTAGATGTTCCCATTCCCCTTAAGATCAAAACTACATCATTCATCATCCCAAGTACGCAAATGATTTCTGTGACCTTCAGAGGCCTGAACTTCTCCTATCTCCAGTTTAACAATTTTCTGGCCCCAAAGGTGTTTAGGTCATTAAGTTCGGATGAAAAGACTTACATGTAAATAACTGTAGCTGTTTTACATGTTTAAAAACTTATCTGCTTTAAATTACTTTGAATAGAGAGGGCGTGAAAGACGTCATTTCGCAAAACAAGTCTCCCAGCCATATAAATACTAGAATAATTACGGAAACTAGGTTATAATGGGCCGCAAGGGGAAAAACTACTGCAATAAATAACAAACTAGTCTAATTTCGTTTTAAAAGAATTTACATTCACGCAAATAAGCCCGCACCCACGATCTATGTTACCGCTGTAAAAAAAAGCAAAACAAAAAAAAAAAAAAAAAAAAAAACATCATTGCGATAACATACCCGTGTGACATAGAGCATTGTCTCACATCTCAAAACGGTTATTTTTTTCTCATGAAAATGTGCGATAATTTCCTTAGCAATACTTCAAACATGGGCTGTGGTGCTCGTTAGAAACGCCTCGTTGAAGCAGTTCTAACGAGAACACACAACCTATGCCTTGCAAATAGGATATTCTCGTACCTTTGTTAACTCAATCACCCCCTATATTAACTTCATTGCAACATACTGACTTCATTGCAACATACTGAGCTGATAAACATATGCTATCGGGTAAGCTTTATTGGGTCAACGTGACATTGCACTTCTATGAACTGGACTACTGGAAAAAATGGCAAAACTGAAAGCGTGTACAAGGGGATTAATTGATAAATAGCATACCAGATTCGTGTCATTTGTTACCAAGTTTATCAGGCTCGGCTTCGAAAACGCGTGTAGAATCGCTCGGCAAGCCTCGCGATTCCCAAGCGTTCTTGAAACCTTGCCTGATAAATTTGATCTCAAAACTTTCTTACCGTTTCCTGCACCCAGTGTCCTCTAGTACCTTTATATTTAAGTATATAGATCTGGTGGCAAGAAATATCGATTAGCGTTGGCGTATAAAAGCTGTTTTTAGTCTAATCTCAATATTGTTTCACCGCTAGGCTTTTGATAAAATGCGCGGGTGACATTATAAATAATATATATTTTTCTTTTTTAATTGCATCCTGCTGCTTCTTAGCTAAATATCACGATACAATGTTATTGAAGGGAATGCCCTGAGGGAAAGGGATACAATGCGAGGCTTCGCCGAGCATTTTATATCTTTTTCCCAAACAGTTTGATATATTTAATGAATGAGTGTTTGAGCTTTGCCTCTCAACAACAGCTAAGGTCATACGGAGACGGGACCTCGGTTTAAAGACTCATCTGAAAGTCTGGAGAAGCCCTGGATCGATCCTGCGACCCCTGGTTTACAATGCGAGTAGCATAACCACTGCACCACGGAGGCTTCTGAGCACGAATGCAAGATTATATTTGTCCAATGCCATCTAAAACGCAATTTATTCACATTTTTACAAGAATGTCAATAAACGCGACGTCGTTATTAGGACGACTTATGGTAGTTAACCCAGTCACGGTTGACAACTTTGCTTCCCCCTTTTATTGCACGCCGGTGGGTCAGGCCTCAGATTCTATGACGGTTCCAGCTTAAAGGCTAACTCGAAATAAGGGCGTATATAATTTTAAGTAATGTTGGCTGGTGCCTGATGCTCTGTCTCTGGTCGGGCCCATCGGAGTCTAACTGTTGGTCTTCTTTTGCTCCAGCATTTCAGTGTTTTCTTGCTGTCGAGTCCTAACCGTTGTTTCATCTCTGCGGTTGTTTGACTTTTGTGTTCACAGAGATGTTGCACTGATGAGTTTGGAGGTCTCATGCGGACTGAACATTATTTTTTGTCTAAATCGCGACGGACATAAGGGCGAGAATTGTGGCCACGAACAGCCCCATAGTGGAGTTCGTTTCACTGACCGTTCCAAGGCGATTCTTTTGTCGCGGTTTATTGCACGACCCGCAGAAAAAGCGACCGACTGAAGTCGGTTGATTTTCTAGGGTCCCCTCAAATCACCGTGTCATTCTGTCATTCCGTCAGTCTGTCCGTCCGTAACCCGTTTGTGAAAATTGGTGATAGTGACTTAACCGCTTGGAATATTTAAACAATTTTTGGCATACTTATAGATATCAATGAGATCTAACCAATGAACTTGCGAAATATTACATTCCATTTAGTATAGCCTCGCCGAGGCGAAACATGTGAAAATTTTCGAACTGCTTCTCCTCGGAAACCGTTGGGCCGATTGAAGTCAAATTTCATATGGAGCCTCTATGGGATGGGGCAAACCAAAATTGGCTCATGGGGTCCAGGTCACATGACCAAAATGGCCGCCAAGCCATATATGGTCTGTCTGTCTGTCCGTCCGTAACCCGTTTGTGAAAATTGGTGATAGTGACTTAACCGCTTGGAATATTTAAATAATTTTTGGCATACTGATAGATATCAATGAGATCTAACCAATGAATTTGCGAATTATTACATTCCATTTAGTATAGCCTCGCCGAGGCGAAAAATGTGAAAATTTTCGAACTGCTTCTCCTCGGAAACCGTTGGGCCGATTGAAGTCAAATTTCATATGGAGCCTCTATGGGATGAGGGAAACCAAAATTTGCTCATGGGGTCCAGGTCACATGACCAAAATGGCCGCCAAGCCATATATGGTAAAAACCCTTCAAAAATAGTCTTCTCCAGAACCACTAGGCAGATTTCCACGAAACTTGATAAATAGCATCTGGGACGTAGGCCCATCATCAATTGCTAAATTGGTGACCCTGGGTTGACCATGACCTTCTTTGTGCCTAGGTCAAACTTTGACACATATGCTTTGTATTGGAAAAGTGAGAATGCATTTATCCTGCAAACGATTCAGAATACAGTACTAAAGTATAAGATATATTTTTGCTCCTTACGATAAGGCACATTTATTGGGGGAACCGTTTTAGGTCCAGGTCACATGACCAAAATGCCCGCCATTCCCAGATATGGTAACACTCATAAAGCTAAAAGCATGCGGCGGGTCGTGCACTTCAGCTGAAGCACTGGTTTTTGACATGGTTTGTCTTTGAGTATGTGTATCGCTTATACTATTTTGTTTTGGATAGCCAATTTGGCCATTTTGTGGGAAAGTAACTGTCCATTTGGCTGTCCGTTATTGATGTTTCCGTTAGGGTTTAGTTGTTTCATGTTTGTGCTTCTTTCCCTTTGATGTATGGGTTAATTGTATCGATTCCTGATTATTGCCTTCACTTCTATTTTACGTGTTTGCTAGGCTTGCCGAGTGATTCTACACGCGTTCTCGAAGCCGAGCCTGATTAACTTGGTAACAGATGACATGAATCTGGTATTTTTTTATCAGTTAATCCCCTTGTACACGCTTACAATTTGCCATTATTTCCAGTTGTCCAGTTCATAGAAGTGCCATGTCACGTTGACCCGATAAAGCTCTATTGTCCTGAGATAGCATATGTTTATCAGGACAATGTGTTGCAATGCAAGTAATATGAGGGGTAACTGATAAAGTGAGAACTTGAGGTAACAGAGGTATATGTTATTTTACTCATTTCTTTTGCAAGGCACAGGTTGTGGGTTCTCGTTAGAACCGCTTCAACGAGGCGTTTCAATCGAGCATCACAGCCTATGTTTGGAGTATAGATAGGGAATGTTTGAGAATCACTGAAAATAAGTGATTCTCAAAAATTAAAAAAAAAATGTCATTATCTCACCTGGTACTATTTTTAAATTCAGCGTTTGGCAGCCAAAAATGACCAGTTCTACCAATTTGGCAACAAGCTCATTGATTGGTGAGGTGATGAAATCTCTGGCATTTAGCTTTTAAAATGATTGGCCTTCTTCAGTGCTTTTGTCCATAACTAAATTAGTACTTCTTTTGAGGATTCACAACTACACCTTGGGACAGTGGTCATCTTTAAATAATTCTTTCTCAGACGAGTCTGCTGTTTTCGTATATTTGGTGTATTCTTTGCTTCCAAAGGATCGAACTATTCAGAACTTATTTACAAGGCACAATCCTATTATATTACCTCTAAGTAAAGCTAAGAAACTTAGAAGGTAAAAAAAAACAACAACTTTAAAATCCTCGTTTCGAGAACCAGTGGGCCGATTGAAATTAAATTTCATATGGAGCACCCATGGGACGGGGAATGAGTACTGGTAAACCGCTCAGAAGGACTAAGCCTTCCCAGGCAAAGTGGTGTGAGTCAGACCATTCAATGCATATAAGCCTTTTGGTTTTACGGCACTGCTTGAAATGTCATTCATCTAAATGTCGGGTAAAAGTCACACAAAACGGGGACCTAAATAGTAGTGGCGCGGACTTTAAACACGCCTATACAATTCTGACCCCTTTGAACCCCACTTTTATGTAGTAAAACTGGGGTTTACAGGGGTATACCGTATTTTTCTTATTTCTGCTCTAAAATATAGATTGTGGGTACTCGTTAGAACCGCCTCATCGAGGCGGTTCTAACGAGTACCGCCAATCTATATTTTGAGCAGAAATAAGAAAAATATCACATTTTTTTTTTCATTAAAAAATCGAATTTTCGGAGTTAAAGTTTACAATGTATTTGTATAGGCGTGTTTTCGCAATGCCAACGTCTCACATATAACTTTTTTGTAATGTGCCAAGCCTCTTCTCATTGCTAGTACACTAAATCATTTTACAAAAGACAGAAAAGAAACCCATAGATTCGAATATTATCTTTCTGTCTCCCGATATTCCGTTGCTAAATGCCTATAAATGGCAAACATAAAAACAACTACGATTTCAATGGTTACTGAAAGCCAATCCTACGGCGAACACCAAGGCATTGCGTCATAGATGGGTTTTAGCGACTAGAATGGTCTAGAATAAACTATTATACATGCCAGTCTGAGTGTTTGGAAGAAATAGATTTGGCTGCACGATGCTTCCACGCAGAGCTGATTTTGTTTGAGCTGAGCATTTACGTCCCCGTCAACACTATTAAGGTCATTTTGGAGACGTTGCTTCCTATTTTGAGGGACTTTTACCCGACATTGAGCTGAAATGACATATCAAGCCCTAACGCGCAGAGCTGAAACCGACCGCAATGAGTACTGGTAAACCGCTTAGGCAAAGTGGTGCGACTTAGTCGGACCGTCCCTACTGCAATTCATCTCAATGCCGGGTAAAAGTCCCACAAAATTCAAAATTACCTAAATAGTGTTGACGGAGACATAAAACCTCAATTCTAATGCACTTGCGTATGAGCCCCGCCAAGCGAATTTGTGTCTTCGAGCATTCCGTCATGACAAATTTTAACTGCGCATGCCCAGCCATTCAGAGGGGCCAGGGATATGGCTTTCTGTCTGAAGGCTCCTCTTGATTCACTGCTTGTATGAGCGAGCAGCGAAGGTTCTGGCGAGACTGCGCGGATGCGCAGGCTCGCCTGAACCTTCGCTGCTCGCATAGGCGATAAATACCAAAATCGCTTGACGGGGCATGTGACGCGACGTCTGATTGCATATCGTCAAAAATTTGAGATAGTAATTTCGGCAACCCAACGTTATCATGTAACCTCACTTTTCAATGGTTGGTATGTGGTTTTACGCAGTAGACTGCGCTTGTCGTTTTGGGCAAAGAAAGCAAGTTTGTCATTTGTGGAGGTAATTTTACGGTCGGAAATACGGTTTTACGGCTCCGCTAACGCGTCGCCGGTAAAACGAAATTTCCGACCGTAAAACCGCTGATTTACCCACCATATGACACCCTAATTGAAACAGTATACGGCACGACAATTAAGGGGAATTGGAACACCTTCAGGGGAGGCAACTATCAATTTCCTATATTCAGACCACACTTGGGAAGGCTAGTCAAAAGTGGTCTTTAAAAAGGTCTAAGCTTGCCCAGGCAAAGTGGTGCGTGTCGGACCGTGCCTGCATATAAACTCTAGCGGTTTATACGGGCGGTACGCCTTCAGAAGCCATTTCCTCTCAATGTCGAGTAAAACTCCCACAAAACAGGAAGTAACATTTCAATAATGACCTCAATAGCGTTGACGGGGACGTAAGAATCTCACACAAGCAAACAAACAAAGCGTACAGCTGCGTGCTGTTTGCTTGCTTTGAATAGTACAAAGTTTTCTCAATCATTTTAGACCTTTCCATTAAGACATTCAGAGGGCAAATTGCCTTCGGGATTGCTGTGTTTAGAATTGTTCCCTCTAAATTTGTTATTGATGGCTTCAAAGAAAGCTTCATTGTTGCTTCTCTATAAAAGTTAAGTAAATTGTTAAGAAACACGACATTTGTGATAAATTCGGCTTGGGTGTTAAGAACGAACTAAAATTTCTTTCTCATTTATTTCCCAAGACGAATAAAAGCATTCATATTAAAAAAAATATAGGGCAAACTCTTAAATGAGGGAATCCATTCAACTTTTTCACAAGTAAAATCCTGAAACACGAATGGTATTTCTATTATAGTGCTAGAACGGCATCATTTTGGATCGATTTTATTTCAGTCGACTAAAAGTTACTGACTACACAAACTTCCGACTGCTAATGTCCACGTGACTATGGCGAACCCAGGTAGCGGTTATTTATAACCTGCTACTTTTTGTGACGTCATAGAGATGTGCTAAGAGGTTTATATGAAAAACATTTGTCACAAAAAACACGCCTATATAATTTCAATCCGCTCGAACCCCACCTTTATGTATTATAAAACTAGGCTTTACAGGGGTAAACATTATTTTTTCTTATTTCTGCTCAAAAATATAGATTGTAGGTACTCGTTAGAACCGCCTATACAAATACGCCTATACAAATACATTGAAAACTTTACCGCCGAAAAACTAAACTTTTAAGATGAAAAATTGTGATATTTTTCTTATTTCTGCTCAAAATATAGATTGTGGGTACTTGTTAGAGCCGCCGCATCGAGGTGGTTCTAACATGTACCCACAAGCTATATTTTAGAGCAGAAATAAGAAAAATAAGGTTTACCCCTATAAACCCCAGTTTTACAATATAAAAGTGGGGTTCGAAGGGACCAAATTTATATAGGCGTGTTTGCGTGATGTTTTGGTCATTAAGACATGCCCAGAAATGTTTCAGAGGCTGTTGGTTAACTTTCAAAACGTGCAAACCGTAACACCTACCAGGGTACGGCAAAAATGAAACACCAGCGTCCAGAGACCACTGCATCGATGGCAGTTGTCAGTTTCTGGCGAAAGAATGTGCAATGTACTGGTTAACCGCTTACGTATAAAGTAGAAGTAAAACAAAGCCTGCCCAGGAAAAGTGTGGATAAGTAAACTAACCGGTTCAAAATGACCTAAATAGAGTTGACTGGGCCGTTTAACCCCAATACCTGAGAAGTGGCACTGCTCTCAAACAAAGCAGGAAGATGCACATCAGTATTTCATTATTCCGATATTTGGAACTCATTCGATCTGTCAAACATGATTCCATCTTTGAACAACACCTTGTCTTAATTGTCTATATACCCACTGCAATTGCTTCTGCTCTCGATTAGCCTCTCCCTTGTTGAGAAAACAAGCTTCCGGAGGGTAGCTTGAGAAATGTGTTTGCCATTCTTCTCCAAGGAACCGATCTAGATCTGTCATAGTACTGTGTTCTGTCTTCCTCTTTGAAGACAGAACATCACATCACATCAAGAACACCACATGCATGTTCTATGGCGACATCGCTGGCTGGCCATTCTAAACGCTTTGCCATTGTTAGCTTGCCGATATCCGTCGACAATCCTGACCGGATGCGGCCTTACGGATGCCATCTTGGATGATGCCATTGCTGCCATTTGTACATTACGATAACACACCCGTGCGGCATATTGCAATTTTTCACATTTCCTAAATGGCTACTTTTCCGATGAAAATCCGGAATATTTTTCTTATTTATGTTGCAAACATAGGTTGTGGGTGATCGTTAGAACCACCTCGTTGAGGCGGTTCTAAAGAGTACCACAACCTATGTCTTAGAGAAGAAATAGGAAAAATACATATACCCCCGTACACCCCAGATTCTCAATATAAAGGTGGGTTTAAGGGGGTGTTCATTTCACGAACTTGTTCACGTGATGAGTAGGAGAGGCACGACATGAGAACGTAAGAAAGATCTCATCGATGCAGAGTTGCTTGGTCAGTATTCCCGGAACAATTACGATGTTGGAACGCCTGTCCACCGTCACATCCGCCCAGACCACAACGCTTACTCCATTATAAGAAGGGCGTGGCTGCACGACCCTCCCGTTTCGACGCCAGGCACATAGTCACCTATACATGTGATGGTTTGAACAGAGATAGTTATGCCTCCAGCATCTCGTTGTTGTCTTATTTGAGCATTAACAAAATACATTCTAAAGCACTTGTGTATGTAATGCGACGTCTAATTGGATAACGTCAAAAATATGCAGCGATATACTGTCGGAAACCCGACGACATCCTGTAACGTCGCTTTTCATTGGCTGGCATTTGGTTTTACGCAGCTCACCGCGCTTACAGCCTTGCATGGTGCAAAATAGTACACTTTTTAACTTAACAACCGAATAGGCGCATTAGAATGGGGATAACTGTATTGAAAATTGTCATTTGGGGAGGTAAATCGTCGGTTTAGACAATGATCACAAGGGCCACATGGAAGATTAGTACTATACTAAATGTGTTACCCTATTTATATATAGTATATATATAAGGTCGATTGATATTATTTTATTATTATTAAAACGTTTGCCAGCCTCATGTTTTTGACGACACCTCATGCGATCTGCATTATCAGTATCACAAGCATAGATTAAAAAGGACAACGCTTCTCGGATCCCTTTCAAGCACAGAGTGACAGTTAAAAAGATGTAAACTACACAAAAATCCGACCAGCAGTTACTGAGTTATATGTATGCCCAGTTATGGCCCATTTTCACCTTTTTGACGACCCCTCATGTGATCTGCAGCATCTGTAACATCGAGGCATTAAGGTCCAAAAGAACCAAAGCTTTTCGCATCACGAAAACACGCCTATATTATTTTGACCCCCATGTTTATTCCTTATTCGCAATTGATACTCGCTGGATTTCGAAACCTATACCATAGTGCTTTGAAGTCAAAGTGATGTTGAATGTGCCATACACAAATGTTCTGTTACACCGCGTCGCAAAGTTTCATGAAGCTGAAAATAGAATAAAAAGAAAATAAATGTTGGTTTATTTCTGTTTTCCTTATTCGCAATTCCGAAATTGATGATCTTAAGATTCCGAGTCTTTTTGAGCATTTTTACGTAGAGTGGTCTTTTTGAAAGGAGCCGAAACGTGAAGTCGACTTATTTTAATAGGGCCGAAAATGAACTTTTACTGATATGGCCCCTTATTTAAAAAAAAATCAGGTTGAAAATATAAATAACGATAAGGAATAAGGAAATAGGAATAAGAAATAATGAAAAAGAAATAAGGAATAAGAAAAAAAAGGAATTAGGAACAAGGAATAAGGAATGAGGAACCAACTTATCATACAAAGGCATATAATCACAATAATATACCAAAAACAGTCCCGCCTTGGAACGGTCAGTATGTATTTTTTTTTTTTTTTTTTTTTTTTAATTTTACTTGGGCGGGGATGGGAGGGTGTTTGTGTAAATGTTTCGTGGCCATAACCCTCGCCTTTACTTTGCCGTGACTAATTTGCTCATTTTTCAGCTTATCCGTGCATTAGCTTAAAGAATGTACGAATAAAATTTAGATATAAAATAACATAAAGACTCGACTGCATAAAGGAACCGAAATGCTAAAGCTAAAGAAGAAAGCTAAAAGTTGGACACCCGGGTGTGCCTTTACAATGATTTAGTGATTTAGTGTTGAAGCCTAATGACATTTGCACTTTACTGCAGAGTTCTGTTTCATTAAATCGGAAAACATTTGCATAACATGCAAATCCATTACCTAATCACAACGGAAATTAGCAGACTCAAATGTCAATATTTCCATGAGAGTTTGCAATGCTATTATTTTCGGGCCGAGCATATGCAGAAAAAAGATATATATTATACAATTTGCACTTTCACTTCATCATGCCAAGTAAAATTTGATTACATTTAATTCACATCATATCCAGCAGAAGGATCCAATCACAGAGCATTTTAGCTCAGCTGAGCCGAAGGCTCATGTAAGTTATTAGTATGGTAACGCTCCGGCGTCCGGCATCGCTCGTCCGATGTCCGGCGTCCGTTGTCGTCCGTTCACATTTTCAAATAAGTAGATCTCTGCCAATCTTGAAAGCAGTATCAGGTAAGGGAAAGGCTGCATAAGGTTTTCGGGATGATCGGATTGTAATTTTGGTTGTCATGGCATCATGTAGCTCCCAAAGACTTATAATGGGAAAAACTTAAAAAATCTTCCCTGAAACCAGAATACTTAGATATTTAGTACATGTATATAGCAACATCAAGGGGTCCCCTACATAAATCCTGCCAATCATACCTCTGGGGTCCGAATTGGCTACGCCCCAGGGCTATTTAGCTCCCACAGACTTAAAATGGGAATAACTTCAAAATTCTTCTTCTCTGAAACCATAAGGCCTAGAGCTTAGATATTTAGTATGAAGCAGTATCAAGTGATCCTTTACATAAATCC
This sequence comes from Lucinisca nassula, assembly GCA_963580285.1. NCBI lineage: Eukaryota > Metazoa > Mollusca > Bivalvia > Lucinida > Lucinidae > Lucinisca > Lucinisca nassula. The sequence goes on along the minus strand of OY757011.1, from coordinate 72,233,179 downwards.
TGTCAATCATGCCCCTGGAGTCCTAAATGAACACGCTCCTGGGCTTATCAGCTTCCATAGACTTACAACGGGAAATATTTAAAAAAAATCTTCTACTCTAAACCATCACGCTCGGAGCTTAGATATTTAATATGTAACAACATCAAGTGGTCAATTCGCAAATGCTGCTAAACATGCCCCTGGGGTCCAAATTGGCCACACCCTTGGGCTTATCAGTTCCCAAAGACTTATAATGGAAAAAAAAACTTTAATACATTTTCTGTGAAACCATAAGGTCTAGAGCTTAGATATTTAGTAAGAAGCAACGTCAAGTAGTCCTCTACATAAATTCTGCCAATCATGCCCGTGGGGTTCAAAATGGCCACGCGCTGGGGCTTATCAGCTCCCGTAGAAAAACTTCAAAAATCTTCTGTGAAACCATAAGGGCCTCCTAGAGTTTAGATATTTAGCATGCTGCAAGGACTAGTGGTCCCCAATATAAATCCTGTCAATCATGCCCCTGGGGTCCAAATTCGCCACGCCCCAGGCCTTATTAGCTCCTATAAGCTTACAGTCGGAAAAAAGTAAAAAAAAATACTTCTTTGAAACCATCAGGCCAAGAGTTTAGATATTTAGTTTGTAGCAACATCTAGTGGTCATCTACATAAACCTCATTGGGTCCTGAAAGGCCACGCCCTGGGGTTTATCAATTCCAATAGACTAAAAATCGGAAAAAAAGTTTTAAAAAATCTTCTGAAACCATCAGGCCTAGAGCTTAGATATGTAATATGCAGCAACATTTGGTGGTCAACAACGCAAATCCTGCCAAGCATGCCCCTGGGGTCCAAATTGGCCACACCCTGGGGACAATGATTTCCTATAGAAAAAATTAAACAAATCTTCTATGAAATCTATGCAGGCATGAATGTCATAAAGGGCACCGTCCTTCGTATCGGAACGTTAAATGGAGCCCCCCGCCTCCCATGTGCAGAGAGAACCATCCCCTGTGTAGGTTAAAGAACCCTACCGTAATTACAAGATTACTGTGAGGGTTTTCATCCTGCAAAATTGGAGTGTATGTAATATACACCGTCTGTGTCCCCTACTGGGGTTTAGGCGAAACCGGAAGATTGATAGATAAACCTTAAGGCCTAGAGCTTAGATATTTAGTATAAAGCGCCGTCAAGTAGTCCTCTACATAACTCCTGTCAATCATGCCCCTTGGGTCCAAAATGGTCATGCCCCGGTGCTTATCAGCTCCTGTAGAATTATAATTGGAAAACTTCAAAATTCTTCTTCTAATAAACCATAAGGCGTACAGCTAAGATATTTAGTATGTAGCAGCGTGTAGTGTTCCCCTACATACATCCTGCCAATTATGCTCCTAAGGTTCAAATTGGCCACGCCCTGGGGCTTATCAGCTCATATAGGCTTACAATCGAAAATAAAAGAAAATCTTTGAAACCATCAGGTCCAGAGTTTAGATATTGAGTATGTAGCAATATCTAGTGGTCATCTACAACAATCCTGCCAATCATGCCCCTTGGGTCTAGAAAGGTCATGCCCTGGGGTTTGTCAATTCCCATAGACTTATAATTGGCAAACTTCAAAAATCTTCTTTTTCTGAAACCATTAGGCCTATACCTTAGATACTTAGTATGAAGCAACGTCAAGTGGTCAAAATCCTGCAAATCATGCACCTATATTCCGAAATTGGCCACACCCCGCGACTTATCAGCTCCTATAGACTTACAATGGGAAGAATTTCAAAAATCTCCTTCTCTGAAACCAAAAGGCCCATAGCTTAGATATAAGTATGTAGCAACGGCCAGTGGCCAACTACATAAATCCTGCCAAAAATGGCCCTTGGGTCCAAATTGACTACGCCCTGGGGCTTATGAGTTCCCATAGATTTATAATTGGAAAAACAATCAAAAATCTTGTTCTGTGAAACCATAAGGCCTGGAGCTAAGATATTTAGTATGTAGCAACGTCTAATGGTCCCCTACATGTAAATAGAAGTGAAGGCAATGATCAGGAATCGATAACATTAACCCACAGCTCCCATCAGAGACACCAAAGGGAAAGAAACACAAACATGAAATAAATAGACCTTAATGGGAACGTCAATAGCGGAAAGCCAAAAGTACAGTTACTTTTCCACAAAATGGCCAATTGGCTATCCAAAACAAGAGTAACAGCAATACACACGCTCAAAGATAAACCATAACAAAAATAAACCGCGACAAAAGAACTGCCTTGGAACGGTCAGTGAAACCGATTCCACTGAGGGCTTAAATTGATTTTACGCGGCTGCAATCCTCGCCCTTACTTACGTCGCGATTCAAACAAATAATTTGTTCAATCCGCATAAACGCCTCCTTACTCATCAGTGCAACATCTCCGAGAACATAAAAATCAAACAACCACAGAGATGAAAGAACGGCGACGACTCAACAATCCTGCCAATCATGCCCTTGGGTCCAAATTGGCCACGCCCCGGGATTTACTTACAATGGGGGAAAATAAAAAAGTCTTCTCCTCTGAAACCATCAGGCCCAGAGCTTAGATATTTAGCATGTAGCAACATCAAGTGGTCAACTGCATAAATCCTGCCAATCATGCCTCTGGGGTGCAAATTGGCCACGCCCCGGGGCTTCTCAGCTTCCATAGCCTTAAAATGGGAAAAACTTAAAAAATCTTCTTCTCCAAAACCATAAGGCACAGAGCTTAGACATAGAGTATGTATTAACGGCTAGTAGTCATCTATATAAACCCTGCAAATTATGCACCTGGAGTCCAAATTGGCTACGCCCCGGGGTTCATTAGCTACCATAGACTTATAAAGGGAAAACCTTCAGAATTTTTTTCTTGTGAAACATAAGGTCTAAAGCTTAGATATTTAGTATGTAGCAACGGCTACAATTCACCTATTTAAATCCTGCCAATCATGCCCCTGGAGTCCAAATTGGCTACGCCTCGGGATTCATTATGTACCATAGACTTATAAAGGGAAAACCTTCAGAAATCCTCTCCTGTGAAACCATAAGGCCCAGAGCTTAGATATTTAGTATGTAGCAACGGCTAGTAGTCAACTATATAAATCCTGCCAATTATGCCCGTGGGATCCAATTTGGCCATGCCTCGGGGCTTATCACCTCCCATTGACTTACAAAAACATTCCTCAGATGATTTTACGTGGTCACAATCCTCGCCCTTATTTCCGTTGACAAACAATTTTCTTACACCAGACTGCAGCCTGTGCCCTTAAACATTTAGTTCACATACTGGGGATGGAAATATTGTTAATTTTCAAGGGTTTGAATATTTTACACCTAAATATGGCTTTGAACAGTATAATTTAAGCTAGTTTGGCTTTGTTTTTGGTCATTTTTCCCAATTTTGAATGAAATTTCCACTGGGGGAAATGGGCAAAATTTTACTGAAGTCAAAAATTTGGCGCTAGTTCACACCACAGTGGCACAGGCATTCTATCTAACATTAAAATATACCAGAAAAAAGCAATTAACAGCATCCAAGACAGTTCAACAGGGATATTTTTAAACAAAAACAATTGTCGAGCTTGGCAAGGGTGCACAGATGATATCGGTTCTGGTGAAAAGCTAATACGGCATCGCAATGTGTGCGCTTGTCTGAAATTACACTGCATTGATTTTGCACGAGACCATTTAAATATTTATCACAGGAGCACTTGATTTGATATTTTGCACATTTTTGCCCTAACCACCTGTGTGTAAATGTTAGACCTGTCTCATGAGCCACATTCTGTGAATAAATAATAGGTAATTCAGTAAATATGATGGACAGTGCCATGACCACTATAGATGCAAGGTTGCCTCATAAACAGATCTCAAATTTGTGCTGTGCAGATGTCTAAAAAGCCTCTCCAGTTTCTCAATATTGCCAGCAATGTCCTTTTCAGCACTGTAAGACCTTGTGTGTGTCCAGGAATGTCTTTTGGACACATTATTCTGATAGAATTCTTTCTCTTTTCCAGTTTGTAGCTAGTAACCTCAGAATACTCACCAGGTCTAGCTGCTAGTTGCTGATGACAGCACATGTGCAAGTTAAGAAGTTCTTCTTATTCAAGTAAGTGTAGTTTCTTGCAGCCAGAAAGTGTTTTCTTGTGCTGACTCCATTTTATATAATGCAGAATGACAAGGCTAGTGCAATTTCACTCGAGATATCATTATACCCAACATTTGAGTGAAGTTATATTAAAAATCAATCAATAAATGAAGGCGCTAGAGCGATGACAATGTTTTTCTAAAAATAGCCACAGTTACCTTGACCTTGAGCCTCAGACCCGCTATGTTTTAAAAAGAAAAAGAAAAAAAAAAGGAAAAAGAAACGAAAAAAAAAATGCCTCCCCCGGGATTTGAACTCATGCAGCTTGCAGGTAATTTTCACTACGTTTATTGCCATTCTGCTACATTTTTGTTAAATGTGCTAGAACCTAGCTCTCAATACGTGACAGCGTGACTGTGGCCTAACTCGTACACGTACGTGCAACACACTATACCATGCTTAAGCGTCCTCATTAACTTAGATACGAGCATTTAACAAAAACTTTAGTCTGCCTTTGCAATCAAAATATTTCCGCGCAGAGTACTTGTTACTATTAATTTCGAGAAGTGTTTTCAGTTACTGGATATCAGTATGTTACATGTAACTGTAATGAAGTTGAGATTACAGGATTACATTACATTTCTTATTTTTGTTATAAAACGTAGGTCGTGTTACTCGTTTGAACGACACTCACAAGGAATACTATATATTTATATTGGATCCGTGTCAACCAAAAGAAAGATTAGTTATTCCCAGCGGGCACATGACGTCTAGGCAACGTCGTACCAACGGTAATGCAACGTCATGTCAGTAAAACTGATTATACTGACGCAGAAACTGTAGTGACTTTCATTTCAGCAATTGACTCGCTAAGGCTGATAAAACGCCTTTTCTCGATGGAGAAGATGGAGAAGAGGCAGCTGATTACCTTCCTTTCCGTTGCATTCTTACTTTTTATCAAATATTTGGTTTGCTCTTCCTGTTGATGCTATTGGTAACATGTTTTCTGTGAGTTCGCCCTTTCTGGTAATCTTCATTAGTATTTCGCTTTTTCTCAGTTCAAAGATATTGCAAATCAGCGTCACGCATACAAAAAGGACGTTGCCAAACGGATTAACAATTTGCACAAGCTGGAATAAGGATAAATTCAATAACAGATATGTTGTGCCGCTTGCTCGCGTAGGGCAAGCTTGTTTGTGAAACCTCATACTTGTAAATGGCGTAACTTTCAAGTATGGTCATTTCGCCAAATAGACGCACTACATAGAAAATGAAGTATCCCTGCATATTTTGACTGGTTCACATTGTTTCTTCACGTCGAATATGATTGCAATTAGCAAATTGTAGCGAGAAGTCTGCACTGGAGCGAAAACGCTTCAAATTTCACATAAACACTGTGAAAAGGCCCTGAGGGACCTTTCCAAAGAGCCTTCCGAACAATCTCCGGCGCCACTTGATTTAAAATTCTCTACTTCAGATGATTGTTGAGGTCGAATCAAGCACAGCCCAAGATCTTGCAATTAGAATTTTAGAATGCTAATTTACAAAGCAAATAAAATGAAAATCATTATACGTGACAAACTGAAAATTACCTTATAAATAATGAAAACAACACACCTGTAATATAAAATATATTATAAGTCACTATAAAGTGGCAAAAGTGTAAGAGATTATAGTATAGACAAATCCAAACACTACGTCATCACTCAAAATACTAATCGCCGGAACGTACCGGTGGTGGGCAAAAAATGTCTTTGGTCGTTTTTCACCATTGTAAATGCGATGTTATTTTCTGAAAACTTGTTTGTTTGGACTCGAAATGACAAAATTGACCTTTAAGCAGTTATAATAAACATTTCTTAACTAGTTATTATGAGGATGATTTTCGGATGATAATTACCGGGACGGTCTTAATTATTTGTAATGCACAAAACGAATGACTAAATGCGGAAGATGCATGAATGAACTCCAAAATATATATATCTACTCATTTAAAATTTGTTTGTTTGTTTGATTTGAAGTTTAACGTCCCCGTCAACATTGTAAAAGTCATTTTGGAGACGTTGCTTCCAATTTTATGGGACTTTTACCCGACAGTGGGATGACATGACATCTCAAGCCCTGCCACCCAATGAAACCAATAGGCTTCATAAGCATGAACGGGCCGACTCGCACTGCATTGCCTGGGCAGGCTTAGATCCTCTAAGCGGTTTACCAGTACTCGTGTGCGGGTCGGTTTCAGCTCTGCGTGGAAGCACCATGCAGCCCACCTATTTCTTCAAGCCCCGATGGGCGGTGGCTAACTCATTTAAAGTGTAATTCGATCGATTTTCAGTGACAGTCAACTAAACTATGCCCGTAATATTAAACCTATTTACAATGTGTTTATATGGAACCAGCGGCTTTTTGCCAACCACGAAAGGAAAAGTAAGTTTACGCATGCGCAGTGACATGTAAACAGAGTCACGTGTCAAAACATTGGATCCGTCTATAGAACTGTACTGCAAAATTCATGGCACATTATGCTTGGACAGGTATAATTTGGGAGAGGGAATAATCACAGTATACAACCGGAAACGGCCTAACTAGTGCGGCTACCTACGATATAATCACCGACTATTTTTTGTTATTAAAGACACTAAACATGTATTTACTATATCATTATTATAACACATCCGTGTGATATAGTACATTTTTCAAACCTCAAAAAAGGCATTTTCTGATGAAAATTTGTGATTTTTTTTTTCTTATTTATAATCCAAACATAGGTTTTGGGTGCTCGTTAGAACCGCCTCATTGAGGCGGTTCTAACGAGTACCCACAGCCTATGTCTCGAAGCAGAAATAAGGAAAATAATGTTTACCCCCGTAAAACCCAGTTTTCTGTATATAAAGTAGGGTTTAGGTGGGTCTTTATTTCACGGGCTTGTTCACGTCATGATGCCGTAAAATTTTGTGGGTCCTTCTTTCCATTTTGGTAATATGGACGGAATTGGTACATGTACATTACGGTAACACACCCGTGTGACATATTGAATTTTAGTTTTCTGATGAACATCCGTGATGTTTTCTTAGGTAGCGGGTGCTTCTTAGACATCGCGTGAACAAGTCCGTGGAATAAACACCCCCTAAACCCGACTTTATATAGATAAAACTAGGGTTTACGGGAGTAAACATTATTTTTCTTATTTCTGCTCCAAGACATAGGTTGTGGGTACTCGTTAGAACCGCCTCAATGAGGCGATTCTAACAAGCACCAACAACCTATGTTTGCAGTAAAAATAAGTCAAAGATCACAGATTTTCATCAGAAAAGTAGCCATTTTGGGGATGCGAAAAAAGCACTATGTCACTAGGGTGTGTCATCGTAATGACCGCCTTTCGTACATAGTTTTTAGGTGCCTACAACATGGGGGAAACAGTTTTAAAATTCCTAACACAGAATTTTTCATCCTGCTGTCCTGCCATCCAGCTACCATTAACAGGTTCCGGCAGGATGGAAACTTATATTTTAAGTACTTCGCTTCAAAGAACGAAAGGGGCCACATTTTACTCCCACTCTTTTACATAGTTTTCAGATGCCCTCAACATGGTGGTTAAAGTTTTGTAATTCGGAACAATTTTTCATCTCGATGCATTTCCAGCAGGACGAATATTGCGTTTTTACAGCCGTACGTTTAAACGAAGAAAAGTGGCCAAACTTGGTTTCTAGTTTCTTGCATAGTTTTGAGGTGCCTTCAACATGTTGGTAAAAAATTTATCATTCCGACAAATGCTTCATCCTACTGTCCTGCCATCCTGCTATCTTCACAGGTTTCAACAGGATGGAAATTGATATTTTTGAGTACTAAGCTTCAAAGAACGAAAGCAGTCACATTTGAAATCATGCTAAAAGTTTTGAAAGTCCCTGAATTAAGAACTAGGCAAAATTTGGACTTAGTTATTTCGCAAAATTTCATGCTGATGTATCACTGGGAGTTTTAAACAACTTTTCACCCTGCTGTCCTGTCATTCTGTTAACGTAATGTTTCGTCCTGCTGTCCTGCCATCCTGCTAATTTAATACATGCATGATTCATTCTGCTGTCCTGCCATCCTGCTAACTTATTTTACCCATATAAACTGGGGTGTAGAGGGGTGTTCATTACACGGACTTGTTGACGTGATGCATGCATAAGGTCCCAGCAGGCACATGACGTAAAAGTGACGCCACATAAACGTCGGTACGCAACGTCATATCTTCGTCGGTGCAACGTCATGACGTTGCACCGACGTTGATTTGGCGTTGACCTAAAGACGTAATACGAGGACTGTTCAAATATGAATGCAAGTAGAACGTTTTCTCATGCACTAATGCAAAAATCACCTGGAAATAAATATCACAGAGTAGAAAAACATTTTACCTATACATTGATACCAAACCTGTTAAAATCCGTTCACTTTAGCCATGTATATCGTTCGATAAACACTGTCCACTCTTGTATACTAATACAAAACATGGTTGGAAGAAGGTCAGAGTACGCCGTTGAAATACGGTCCTATATTAAGAATCGTTGTATTCTTGGTATACGGTGCAAAGACATTTTTGATGAAATATGTTCGGTTTATGGGCATTATGAAATGTGTTTTCCGACAGTTTTTCGTTGGTGTAAGAAATTCAGCTGTGGGCTAGGCTCAACAGAAGATGCACCACATGATCGTCGGCCGAAAAGAGCAAGATCTGCCAAGATGGTTGCTAGAATGAAAAAAATAGTTGCTACCGATGCACGATACACCACTAGGCAAATAGCTAGTATGGTTGGCATATCATTAGGAGCAGCTCATACAATTCTGAGACGGGATTTGAAAATGAGAAAGATCTGTGCTAGATGGATTCCCAATCTGTTGACAGATGAGCAGAAAAAGACACGCGTTCAGTGCGCCAAGAAGTTGCTAAAAAAAGTTTCCAAATTACAATGCATGGTCTTTCGCTAATGTCGTCACAGGTGACGAGACATGGGTTCACTTTTCTGAGCCAAAGCGAAAGATTCAGAACAAAATATGGACAACAAAGTATTGCAAAAGACCATGCATTGCAAAGCGGACCATGAGCGTCAAGAAAGTAATGTATGCCATATTCTTTTCAAATCAGAGCCCTGCTATTCAGGTTGCTGTGCTTATAGGCAAATCTGTAAATGCGAAGTTTTACAAGAATATAGTTCTTCGAAAATTGAAGAAATATTTCAAAGAACGAAGACCCGCAACTGGTTTGGCCAATGTCAGATTGCTACATGGCAATGCGTCATCGCACAAGGCGTTCATTGTGCAAGACTATCTGAAGCAGGAAAAGGTTGTTGAACTCCCTCACCCCCGTATTCCCCTGACCTTGGCCCGTGTGACTTTTTTTTTTGTTCCCGTGGCTGAAAAAATACCTTTCTGGTCGAAAATTTGTACAGCGCAAACACCTCGGTTCTGCAATATTCCAGTGCCTTCATAGTATACCTCGAAAAGACTACCAAAATGCATTCAATGATTCGATCAGAAGACTGAAAGTTTGTATATCTGTTAAAGGGAAATACTTTGAGGGGACAAACTAATTTTTTTATCGAAATCTATCACGGAATCATTTTTATGTGCTTAGTTGCATTCATATTTGAACAGTCCTCGTATTCTTATCGCAATCCTTTCACCACGGAGTTTCAGATCTGAACTCTTCCATTATTGAAACTTCTTCATTGTACATGTAAATAGATTTCGGCAAATCATGAATGGGGAACAGTGCTGATCCTGGTGAAATGAGCCTCAACTGGATCTGCAAAATTTGCATAGATAGCTGTACTAGTCCATTTGGTAGAAAATATTCAGTCGTGGCGTAGGAAAATATGTTAGTTTCACAACAATGAGAATACAGACTAAAACCAATAAGCATGCAAGCTGGAGTCAAAATTCTTTTACTCGTAAGTTGACTGTTGGTTGGTTAGTTTATAAACCGACAATAATTCGACTTTGCAATGACAGAGGTCAATAAGATTTGCATGTAGCATTTTGCCTCCAGAACAATCCGCATTTATTAAAAACCTCTGGCAATGCTGGATTAAGTTCTTTATTGGAGTTATCCTGTGAGTGCCCAGAATATAAACCGGGTTCCGATTTGGCGATAGAATTGACAAGTGCATCATGCTTCAACTGAGATTTTGCTTCGCGGCTCTGTCACTCTCTGGCTCAGTCTCGGATTCAGTTATTCATTGTTCATGCATCGTTGTTTTTATTTGTTTGTTTTGGAGTTTATGGCCCAGTAAACACTGTTTAGGTCATATCGACCCCGTCAATTCATCCATCTACGATTTTCCAGGGTTGGCTTATACGTAAGCGGTTAACCAGTACAGTCCACATTCTTTTCGCAAGAATCTGACAACTGTCCTTCTTGAAACAGCGGACAGTTATGCACCTTTGTGGCATTAGGCTCATGACCGTTTTTGGTTGTGTTTAGTTGGGATACATGTATAGTGAAACTTTAATTGCTCGAGCACCGATGGCTCGCTTACCACGACTGGTTCGGAACTCGTTCTTGGGTCCCGAGGAACAATTTAGTAGAACCATATATATTTGCATCACGAAAACACGCCTTTATAATAATTTTGACCCCCTTGAACCTCACTTTTACATAGTAAAACTGTGGTTTACAGGGGTAAAACGTATTTTTCTTATTTCTGCTCCAAAATATAGATTGTGTGTACTCGATAGAACCGCCTCATCGAAGCGGTTCTAACGAGTATCCACAATCTATACTTTGAGCAGAAATAAATCTCAATTTTTCATCTTAAAATGTTCGTTTTTTTCTGTTTTGTTTTTTTTGTTGTTTTTTTTTTTTTTTTTTGTTTTTTTTTTTTTTTTGGCGGTAAAGTTTGCAATGTATTTGTATAGGCGTGTTTACGTAACGGATGTTTTTAGAGAGGATTTTTGTATTTTTATTGAAAAGGAATGTTGCGTATACTCATTAGAATCGCCTCGATGAGGCGATTCTAATGAGTACACACCACATACCTTTGCTTTAATGAAAATCGAATAGATTTATCTGTTTCATGCCCAATTATGCCTCCTGACATCCTTCAGCAAAACTCATTACGATAACACACCCGTGTGAAATAGAATATAAGAATCTGATATGGGGTTCTGTTGTAGATGGACGTTTCCAATCCTCGGGATGACCGTACTGAGCGGAACCCGGGCTATGCCGAGGTTCCGCTCAGCACGGTCATCCCGAGGGTTGGAAACGCCCATCTACAACAGAACCCCACACTGGATTCTTTTTCTTGCACACATATTTCCTTTTTAACGTTTCATTTTTTTTTTGTGCACTATACTTTTCATTTTTTTTATTCAACAATATTCATGATATTCATCCGCTGTTTTGCCGGTTAGTTTTGACAGTTCGCACATGTATATTGCTTACAAAATGAAAGTAGTGCGGAAGTAGTTCCGGCAGTTGAATAGAATTGAAGCGCACTTATGTTAGTTGCCTGGGTCGGAACACCAGGGTTAGAACATAAATTTCTATCCCAGGGTAAAATCACGGATTTCCTTGTCTGGTGTGCAGGAACAGTCTGTTATACGCTGGATGATACTTCCATGCAGAACTGAAACCGACCCGCACACGAGTACTGGTAAACCGCTTAGAGGATCTAAGCCTGTTCGGGTAAAGCGGTGCGAGTCGGACCGTCCATGCATATAAACCCTACTTCTTTCATTGGGCGACAGGGCTTCAGATGTCATTTCCTCTCAGTGTCGGGTAAAAGTTCCACAAAATTGGAAGCAACGTCTCAAAAATGACCTGTAGAGTGTTGACGGGGACGTTAAATCTCAAATCAAACAAACAAACAAACAAATATATCTCCAAAATGATATTTTAATGAAACAAAACATGTGATGTTTTTCATACATGTATGTATAATCTAAACATAGTTAGAACATCAGTCATTTTTATCCGAGTCCAACCATTTATACGCGCCTCCCTCGCTCGTTCAGATAGGGCTGTATGGTGTTTCCACGCAGAGCAGAAACCAACCGCACACAGCTTAGGAGGTTTAAAGCAGCGTGAGTCGGACCTTCCATGCATATAAACCCTATTGGTTTCATTGGGCGGCAGGGCTTGAGATGTAATTGCATCTCAGTGTCGGGTAAATGCACCCCCCCCCCCCCCCCCCCCCTCCCGAAAAAATGGAAGCAACATTTTCAAAATGACATAAGACGTAAGCTCATTAAAACACACACATACACGCACGCATGCATGCATGCACGCACGCTAGTATGCCTCATACAGTTTGATATTCGAATTTTCGCTTCTGTGCTTACTGTTTCTTTGCAGCTATACTTCTGGGCTTAACTTTTAATCATAAGGGGCCAGTTGTTCAAAACTATCGACGTCGTTAGTTAACGTATCGTTAAAGTTTTGATCATTTATTATGGCAAATATGCTAATATTGTAGCTGAAAAAATGTGAGCAGTTTTTGCAAATGCAAAAGCTGCTCACATTTTTTCAGCAAAAATACCAAAATTTAAATATTAAACTTGCTAGAACAGTTAACAATATGACCACTAACGTGCTCGTTAAGCTAGCGATGCTTTGAACAACTGGCCCCAGTTTGCGAAAATATATTATAGACGAATTGAAGCCATATTTTAATGTGACGTCGTGGCAAAATGAGTAAGAACGCTGCCTTAATCATTAGATTCCTCTCCGACGCGGTTCGAGCTTCGCTTTGGTCACACGTGAGACGCCGTGTTCTGGAATGGAAGGTAAGGTAGCTTTTCTCCGGGCTTTCTAGTTTGCCCACCTCTGATTACCGATCGGCTCGAAAAAAGTGATATAATACTTAAAGGGCCGTGAAACCAAAATCAAAAACACTATACAAAAGTGCATTTCATACAAAAATAATATACATGTACTTACTTCCTATAGCATTTTCGAGCCAATTTCTTACCTTAAAGTATACAGGGGCAATGGTTTAACTTGACAGTTTGCCCCACTAAGCTTGATACTATACCATCTCGCTTCTGTGTGCATTATGAAAACATGCCTATACAAATACATTGTAAATTTTACCACCAAAAAATGAAAAAAATTTCAGATACAAAATTTGTGATATTATTATAATTTATACTCAAAACATAGATTGTGGGTGCTCGTTAGAACCGCCTCATTGAGGCGGTTCTAACGAGTACCCACAACCTATGTCTTGGAGCAGAAATAAGAAAAATAATCTATACCCCAGTAAACCTCAGTTTTCTCTCTATGAACTGTTTTTTTTTTTGTTGTTGTTGTTTTTTTTTTGTTTTTTTTTTTTTTTTTTGGGGGGGGGAGGGGTTGGTTTTACGGCCCTTTCAAGATTATTTCACACATATCGAGCCGATCGTTAATCAGCGGTGGGCGAAAACCGGATCCGGATACGTACCCGGAGAAAAAAAAACCTGTTCTGCCGTTGCAGTACTTGGCGTCTCACATGCTTAACTGGGGTTTGGGAGGGTGGGGGGTGTTAATTTTATGGACTTGTTCACTAGATACTTTACCATCACGCTTCTGTGCGTGTTCGTTATTTCCTGTTTCTGTACAGCTATATTTCAGGCTTTTTTCCCCTTCTCTACTTTTAATCATAAATTTGGGAAATATATAGACGCAGTAAAGCCATATTTAACGCGAGACAGTGCAGTAAACTTAATTTCCTGAAAGTCAATTTATAGAGCGCATTGCCTCCGGAACAAAACGTTTTTGGAACAAAATTGCTATATCTGTCGTAAATGTAGATTAGATAGCAGTCTAATTAGGATTCAGAGGACATCTTTTACATCACGTGATCAAGTCCGTGAAATGAACACCCCCCTAAACCCCACTTTATATAGAGAAAACAGGGGTTAACGGGGGTAAACATTATTTTCCTTATTTCTGCTCCAAGACATAGGTTGTTGGTACTCGTTAGAACCGCCTCACTGAGGCGGTTCTAACGAGCACCCAAAACCTATGTTTTGAGTATAAATAAGAAAAATATCGCAAATTTTCATCATAAACATACTTTTTTGAGGTATGAAAAAAATACACTATATCACACGGATGTGTTATCGTAATGATCAGGAGAAGTTCCGTGACAGCAGGTCTTTAAAACAGAATATGTTTTTTTTTAACATTTTTAGTTTCGTTTTTATAAAAGTGCAAACATTAGTATCACATTTTCGCTTACATTGTATGATGAAGCTGATGATGAAGCTGATTTTATTACAGCGATATCCTACAATGTCTGCATCGTGTAGACAACGTCTTATCAACGTCGATGCAACGTCATACATCCACGTTGACGCGACGTTGATTAGATGTCGTGTTCTCAGTGGAATCGTACCAATCCCTGCATAGGTCACCCAGCAGCTGCGAAACCACATGCACAGTCGATGTAAGATGTGCCCAGTGCATAGATATTTTTTGGTTAACACCACTGATTGAGTGCTGGCGTTAAACCCTTGTGCCCTAAATAGACATTTCCTCTTTTTATATAGCAAGAGCCCAGGTAGAAATTTAGGGGTGTCAGATGGAGTTTTATTTTTTGGAAATTTATTTTAGAAAACGACATAAACGTTTTGCAAACAATGAAGGTCCTGATCAGATACCGCAGAACCTAGACACAGGTCCGAGGTCTGCTTACTATATCGATGATCATTCTATTAATTGACACAATTAAGACACTTGATTGTTGATAATTGACCTCCGCCTAATATCACTTGACCTCCAGTTAATATTGGTTGACCAGGTGTTAATACGGATGACCTCCGATCAGGTGCTCCGATCAATACAGGATAGTCAATTAATAAAAGCTTTTATTAATTGACTATCCTGTATTGATCGGAGGTCAACCGTATTAACACTAGGTCAACCAATATTGACTGAGGTCAAAAGAGGTCAAAAATCAATAATCATGTTTTTTTAATTGTGTCAATTAATAAAATTTTCATTAATCAAGTAATTTCGTATTGGCCGAGGTACAGGTCCGAGGTCTGCTGCTTTGGCCCGAGGCCGAAGTTTTGTATTGACCCAGTTACAGGTCCTCGGTCAGCTGCATTGGCCCTCGGCCTCGGGCCAAAGCAGCAGACCTCGGACCTGTACCTGGGCCAATACGAAATTACTTGATTAATAACATTATATTATTTGTAACAGTCCTCACGGACTAGTACTAGACTAGAACAGGAATAATGGCTGGCAAGAAACTGTTTGGAACAGCCCTCACTGCCTGGCAAGATATATATACCGTCGTGATATGACTGAAAAATTGTTGAAAGCGACGTTAAACCCGAATTCACACACACACACACACACACACACTGGCAAGATATAGTATGGAACAACCCTCACGGACTGGCAAGGTATAGTTTGGAACATCTCTCAAGGACAGGCAAGAGATTGTTTGGAACAGCCCTCACTGTCTGGCAAGGTATATCATGGAACAGCCCACACTGCCTGGCAAGGTATAGTATGGAATAGCCCTCACTGCCTGGCAAGGCATAGTTTGGAACATCTCTCATTGAAAGGCAAGATATTGTTTGTAACAGCCCTCAATGTCTGGCAAGAGATTGTTTGGAACAGCCCCATGGACTGACAAGAGATTGTTTGGAACAGCCCTCACTGTCTGGCAAGATATTGTTTGGAACAGCCCTCATGGACTAGCAAGATACTGTTTGGAACAACCCTTATGGACTGGCAAGATATTGTTTGGAACAGCCCTCATGGTCTGGCAAGAGACTGTTTGGACCAGGCCTCATGGACCGGCAAGAGACTGTTTGGAACAGCCCTCATGGAATGGAAAGAGACTGTTTGGAACAGCCCTCATGGACAGGCAAGAGATTGTTTGGAACAGCCCTAACTTACTTGCAAGTTATTGTTTGGACAGCTCTCACGGACTGGCAAGGTATTGTTTTGACAGCTCTCACGGACTGGCAAGAGAGACTGTTTGGCACAGCTCTCATAGACTGGCAAGGTATTGTTTGGACAGCTCTCACGGACTGGCAAGGTATAGTTTAGAACAGTCCTCACGGACTGGCAATAGACTGTTTGACACAGCTCACACGGACTGGCAAGAGACTGTTTGGACAGCTCCCATGGACTGGCAAGGTATTGTTTGGACAGCTCTCATGGACTGGCAAGGTATTGTTTCGACAGCTCTCGTTGACAGGCAAGGTATTGTTTGAAAAGCTCTCATTGACTGGCAAGGTATTGTTTGGACAGCTCTCATGAACTGGCAAGAGACTGTTTGGAACAGCTCTCATGGACTGGCAAGGTATTGTTTGGACAGCTCTCATGGACTGGCAAGAGACTGTTTGGAACAGCTCTCATCGGCTGGCAAGGTATTGATTCGACAGCTCTCGTGGACTGGCAAGGTATTGTATGGACAGCTCTCACGGACTGGCAAGGTTTTGTTTGGACAGCCCTCACGGACTGGCAAGAGACTGTTTGGAACAGCTCTCACGGACTGGCAAGGTATTGTTTCGACAGCTCTCACGGACTGGCAAGGTATAGTTTGGCCGGGAACAGCCCTCACGGACTGGCAAGCGACTGTTTGAAACAGCTCTCACAGACTGGCAAGAGACTGTTTGGAACAGCCCTCACTGTCTGGCAAGGTATAGTTTGGAACAGCCCACATTGCTTGGCAACAGCTCTCACGGACTGGCAAGAGACTGGAACTGTCCTTGTGGATAGTCTGTTTAGAACACCCTAATTGGACTAGAAAGAGACACGAAAGCACTCACGGACTGGCGGGAGACTGTTTTGAATAGCCCTCACGAACCGGCGTATCAGTTCGTTTAGATTCAAGTTATTAAAATCGCATGATAGTGACAAACAAGCTGAATTGAGATCTTAAACTTAATATTAAAACCAGAAAAAAGCAAAGTTTCCATAATTCATGTTTCGAATCGTAAATGCGTTTAGACAGCATCCGGCGGTCTGTCTTTCTTTGTCAATTTCACTTGAAACTAATTAGAAACTGCTCCACAATTCCGTGGGCTTAGAATCATGTTTGTGATAAACATGTCATTTCAGAACTGTCTTAATATAGCGCGTTAGTATTTTGAAGGTAAATGAAACTGTAAACGCCTTCACGCGTTACGCCAACACGCGTTACGATAACACACCCGTGCGACATTGTGCATTTTTCAAATCTCCAAAATGGCTACTTTTCTGGTGAAAATCCCTAATATTTTTCTTATTTATACTGAAAACATAGGTTGTTGGTGCTCGTAAGAACCGCCTCATTGAGGCGGTTCTAACGAGTATCCACAACCTATGGCTTGAAGAAGAAATAAGAAAAAATAATGTATACCCCTTGTAAACTCCAGTTTCTCTATATAAAGTGGGCTTTAGAGGGGTGTTCATTGCACGGACTTGTTAACATCATGACGTCAACAACCACTTGTGTTGAATATTCCACTTTCTATCTGTATAAAGACATGGTTGCATAATTAGTAGGAGCCCACAGGAAAGCCTGGTTTCGGGATCCACTAATAAGTGAGGGTAAATACCATAATACTGAAAAAAAACATTTAAATGAATACACTTGTAAACTCCACTTTATACTGAAATAACAGCATTTTACATGAGCAGACATTATGTGCCTAATTTGTGCTTTGAAACATAGAATGCGGATACTCGTTCCACAGGGCGGATCCACCGACCCCCCCCCCCCCCCCGCCCATCGGGGCTTAAAGAAATATATGGGCTGCATAATGCTTCCACGCAGAGCTGAAACCTACCCGCGCACGACTACTGGTAAACCGCTTAGAGGATCTTATAAACCCTACTGGTTTCATTGGGCGACAGGGCTTGAGATGTCATTTCATCTCAATGTCGGGTAAAGTCCCACAAAATTGGAAGCAACGTCTCCAAAATGACCTATACAATGTTGACGGGGACGTTAAACCTCAAACAAACATACAAACAAACAGACAGACAAGTGAGGATATAAATGCCATAATACTGAAACGTCGTTTACATGAACACACTTGTAAACCCTACTTTATACAGAAACAACAGGATTTACATAGGCAAACATTATGTGCCTAACCTCACGAAAACACGCCAAAAGTATATAATTTAGACCCCCATGAACCCCACTTTTATAAAGTAAAACTGGTGTTTACAGGGATAAACCTTATTTTTCTTATTTCTGCTCAAAATATAGATTGTTAGTAGCATTAGAACTTATTTCTGCTCCTAAATATAGATTGTCTGTACTCGTTAGAACCACCTCATGGTGGCCCTCGTGACATTCTTTAAATGACATCTTCTCCACAACCAAAGGACTGATCGAGCTGAAACTGGGACGACTGATTTTGTTTTGTTTTGGTTGAATTGAAGTATAACGTTCCTGTCCATACTGTATAGGTAATTTTGGAGACGTTGCTTCCAATTTTGTGGGACTTTTACCCGATATTGAGATGAAATGACATCTCAGGCCCTGCCACTCAAGGAAAACAATAGGGTTTATAAGCATGGACGGTCCGCCTCGCACCGAGGTTCCTGGACAGGCTTAGATCCTCTATGCGGTTTACCAGTACTAGTGTGCGGGCCGGATTCAGCTCTGCGTGGAAGCATCATGCAGCCCATCTATTTCTTCAAGCCCCGATGGGCGGGGGCTAGGGACGACTGATGGGAGACATAGGATTAACATGGAGATTCAGGTTTGCTTATATTTCGGATGGCTGTCGCGGTGGCCATCTTGAAAGTTTTCAAACCTCATCTGCACCAGACTGGTAATTCGCATTGAGTTGAACTTTGATGTTAGGCATTTGGGTGAGATTTAAAATTGCCAACATCTTTGCATTCCAATACCCAAGCTATGTATAGCACATGTATAGGAATCGCAGAAAAGACTTTTGGGAAGAGGCAGCTCATGTGATATCAATTTATGTCAGATTCGCTGAGTCCACAAGAAGATTCCTTAAAATTTGCACGCTTTTTGCAAGCTGCCATGTACACAACAGCTTTGTTTGTGTAGCAGTTGAATTCACATGATCAGGTGATTTGGTTGAACTTTTTGTATTAGAGTATTCCAAAAGCAGATGCAAACGATACATTGATTTGTTTGTTTGATTTGAGGTTTAAGGTCCCCGTCAACACTGTAAAGGTCATTTTGGAGACGTTGCTTCCAATTTTGTGGGCCTTTTACCAGACATTGAGATGAAATGACATCTCAAGCCCTGTCACCCAATAAAACCAATAGGGTTTATAAGCATGGACGGTCCGCCTCGCACCGCGGTTCCTGGACAGGCTTAGATCCTCTATGCGGTTTACCAGTACTAGTGTGCGGACCGGATTCAGCTCTGCGTAGAAGCATCATGCAGCCCATATATATCTTCAAGCCCCTATGGGCGGGGACTAAACGATATATTGGCCCTGCAAACATTATACACTACGGGCCTCCGTGGCCTAATGGATAAGAGCGCTGACTCTTAGTCATTAGGTCTCTCACCGCCGTGGGTTCGAGCCTCGCTCGGGTCACGTGTGAGACGCCAAGTTCTGCAACGGAAGGTCAGGTGGTTTTTCTCCGGGTACTCCGGTTTTCGCCCACCTATGATTAACGATCGGCTCGATATGAGTGAAATAATCCTGAAAGGGCCGTAAAACCCAAACAAAAAACATTATACACTCCCCCCCACCCCCCCTAATTCTGCATCAATAGCATATCTTCTGGATCCTAAATCAGAATGAGTTGTTCATGAACTTAATCGGAGGCATCGATTCAGAATTGTTACAAGACGGTCACAGAGACACAATGTAATATATCATTATCACCGTCACCCAGGTGAGCCATTTCTGGCCAATTCGGGCCTGTATTTTATATTTCTTTCCATAAACCCATATTGAACTGTCTACATTCATTACTCTCTTTTTTTCTTTCCACATCAGATCAAACATAATCTAAAGACGTTTCACTCAGCTCAGCTGAACAACCACCTCCTTTAAGCAACTAGCTTTGCATCACGTGAACACGTCCATGAAATGAACATCCCCTAAGACCCTACATCAAAAAGAGAAAATTTGGGTTTACAGGGGTTAACTTTTTTTTCTTATTTCTACTCCAAGGAATAGGTTGCGGGTACTCGTTAGAACCGCCTCGATGAGGCGGTTCTAATGAGCACCCACAATATAATAGAAATTGTATCATTTTTTTTTCTAAAAATGCTAGTTTTAGAGAGAAGAAAGACGCCATTGCAACGTGAGGATTTGTGATCGCAATGAACTTGGTCGCTGCTTAATAGAGGTTACGCTGTACTTGTACCAGAAATGTGCTATCTTGTTTCAAATTTAGGCCCCGCCCATCGGGGTTTGAAGGAATAGATGGGCTGCGTGATGCTTCCACGCAGAACTGAAACAGACCGCACACGTGTACTGGTAAACCGCTGTGAATCCTGAAACACGCTTTTCTCGCGCTGGGCCCATACTAATCATGCAACCATGTCTTTATATAGAAAGTGGAATATTCAACACAAGTGGTTGTTGACGTCATGATGTTAACAAGTCCGTGTAATAAACACCCATCTAAACCCCACTTTATATAGAGGAACTGGGGTTTACAGGGGTATACATTATGTTATTTACTTCTGCTTCAAGACATAGGTTGTGGTTACTCGTCAGAACCGCCTCAATTGGTTCTAACGAGTACGCACAACCTATGTTTGCAGTAAAAATAAGAGAAATATCAGGGATTTGCACCAGAATAGTAGCCATTTTGGAGATTTGAAAAAATGCATTATTGTCGCACGGGTGTGTTATCGTAACGCGTGAATATTTCAAATATGTTGCCCCGCCCATCGGGGCTTGAAGAAATAGATGGGATGCATGATGCTTCCACGCAGAGCTGAAACCGACCGCACACGAGTACTGGTAAACCACTTGGAGGATCTGAGCCTGGCCAGGCAAAGCGATGCGAGCCATGCTTATAAACCCTATTGGTTTCATAAGGCGACAGGGCTTGAGATGTCATTTCATGTCAATGTCGGGTAAAAGTCCCACAAAATTGGAAGCAACGCCTCCAAAATGACCTATACCGTGTTGAAGGGGACGTCAAACCTCAAATCAAACAAAACATGTTTCTAATTTATACTTTAAATTGAAAATTCTTAATATAACCGCCACGTTGAGGCGTTCTAATGATCACCCACAATCTCAGTTTCTTGTTGAGACATCAATTGATTCTCTCATCAGGGTTGAGTTCATTTAGAATCATTCTGAAAACAGAGTTCTACTTAAACCGGTGCTAGAGGGCATGGCCGGTGTTGCACATTTCAGTACTGGTCATGAACAATCTCAATAAAACCGATCTTGCTATTTTCGTTTATTTGGTGTATTCTTTGCTTCCAAAGGATCTAACTATTCAGAACTTTTTGATACAAGTCCCATTCAGATAGTAAATAGTACTCTGATCCGTATTTTTACACTATATTTGAAAAGAAGCCTCCGTGGTGTATGGGTTATACTGCTCGTCTCATATAACAGGGGTCATGGGTTGGATCCCGGGCTCCTCCAGACTTTCGGATAAGTCTTTAAACCGAAGTCCAGTCTGTGTATGACCTTAGCTGTTGGTTGGACGTAAAACTCAAACACATACATACATACACTATATTTGAAGCCTAAACATTTCAGAACTGAAATAAAATATTTTCAAAATTTTAAACATACATTTATCAAAACAAAACTGATCCTACAAGGTAACAGTGCAATATTCACCATATTTGCATTATTTGCTGGCTCCCAGCTTGCACATTGTCAATATTGAAGAAAAAAAACAGGTAACCAAATCCCCCTGACCTGTCAATGTCAGGGGGGGGGGGGTTTGTTACCTGTTTTTCCAACACTGATAAACTTCAGACTAGGAACCAGCAGATAATGCAAATAAGGCAAGACGGATTGGGCATTAAAATCCATTTTCCACCGTCACACTGTAGTTGGAGTCCTTAATTACGTTTTCAATGACAGTTTTAGAACAAACACATATAACTGCACATTTCAAAATCCGCTAAGCCCATCACATGCCATATTAAATATCTGCTTCACACATCCGATGGGCCAACCAAGGAGGACCTTATGCCTACTCTTTGTGGCGGGTCGATCAGTATTTTTTTTTATTTTTATTTTTTGGCATAATCCAAGTCTAACATTTGACACAGACTCACGAATCCATATTATGTTCATATGTTGTTTGTTGTTTACATGTTTTTACCCTCTTTTTAGTCAGGTCAGTTTTTTCACATGGATTGTATGCCAGGAATGACCCAAAATTGGAAATAAATTCTGTTCTATTCTATTCTATTCTACACGAATCGAATTCATGTAACACCAAATGACATACTGCTTAATGGAATTCGCTCTCATGTAAATGCACAGCTTCCAGCTGCCCTTAAAGACACTCGTCTCCCAAGACTCAGATGGACCCATATCAGGACTCGGCTAAGGCCGAGGCTGAACCTTGACGCACTGCTGGCGTAGATATGCCTACTCTTTGTGGTGGGTCGATCAGTATTTTTTTTTTTGGAAGAGGCTAGTGACAAACGTTTGTCAATAGCGATTTCACGTTAAAATGGCTATTGACAAACGTTTGTCAATAGCGATTTCACGTTAAAATGGCTATTGACAAACGTTTGTAAATAGCGATTTCTCGTAAAAATGGCTATTTACAAACGTTTGTCAATAGCCAAAATACGTTAAATTAGCTATTGACAAACGTTTGTCAGTTGTGAAATTACGAGAAATCGCTATTGACAAACGTCTGTTTATGTTTACAGAGTTTATAAGCACCCTAAGCCTATTGGGGGCTCGGAGACATAGATTTGGCTGCCTCGTCGCGTTTACAGGGATAATCATGACTTTTTCTTATTTCTGCTCAAAAATAGATTGTGGGTACTCCCATCGAGGCGGACCTAACGACTACCCAAAATCTATGTTTTGTGCAGTTATAAGAAATAAATCACATTTTTCATCTGACAATTTTCATTTTTGGGCGGTAAAATTTACAATGTATTTAAACGGACGTGTTTTCGTAATGTGTTGCATGAAACCGACCGAACTCGAGTCCTGGTAAACCGCATAGAAATATAAGCATGTCCAGAAAAAACTGGTACGAGTCGGAATGTTCCTTAAGCCCTAGCACTTGCATTGGGCGGTAGGGCCTGTGATATCAATCCATCTCAATATCGAGTAAAAATCCCATATCCCATAAAATCAGAAGCAACGGCTCCAAAATGACCTTGATAGTGTTGACGGGAACGCAAAGCCTCAACAGACACAAACAGAATTTTGCGATCATCTAAATCGCTTTGAGACTAATACGTATATCTAGGAAGATCTTTTTTATGTCGTAAAAGTTAGTAGGACGCCAGGACAGCAGGATGACATACATTTGTTTGGCCGTATGCATAAAAAAGGAAACGGTTTCAAGTTTCAAGCTTACTGGCAGTTTCGAAATGTAATTGTTCGAACACTTGCAAAGAAATTTTTTCTCATGACGTGGCTCATACTGAAAACACCCACTGTGCCTGGGACGGTTGCTATACATGTACAGTGTGACTTCGGAATCTTGAACAATCCACAGTTTTCAATTCTAATCTGTAGTGCCTCTGTTCAGTGGTCCTTCCTTCCAAAGGGTTACCTTTTTGTAGAACTTATATGCACTGGACGGTCCGACTTGCGCCACTTTGTCTGGGAAGGCTTTTTTCTTCCAAGTGGTTCTCCAGCAGTCATATGCGGTCAGTTTCAGCTGTAAGTAGAAGCAACTTGCTTCCCAGTCTCTTTCTCCAAGCCCCGATGAGCGGTGGGCAATTCGCCCCGTTAGCCAATAGCGATTTCACGTAAAAATCACTGTTGACAAACGTTTGTCAATAGCGATTTCACGTAAAAATGGCTATTGACAAACGTTTGTCAATAGCCATTTTAACGTGAAATCGCTATTGACAAACGTTTGTCAATAGCCATTTTAACGTATATTGGCTATTGAAAAACGTTTGTCAATAGCCACTCCGTTTTTAATGACAGATTCCATCTGTCTATTCTTGCTGTGCTGCACGTTTAAAGTAATTCAGGCTTTTTCTTCCGGCTTTGACCGCCATAGAAATATGAGTCCGCACAAAATGTAGTCCGGTTTGGCGCAGTAAGCCAAATTGTACAAGCGTATTAGTTATCCTGTAAGCGTAATCGTGACAAACTTTTGAAGCAGACGACTTGACGATTCAGCATTTCATACGAATCAGCTGCATCATGCGATGGGTATACCCAGATCAGTCCGGCGTCTGATCAGCAGTCTGCTCAGGTTTTACACGGTTTTCTATCAGTGCTGTCAATATCTTATCCTTGAAGACCAGCCTGCTGTTGGACCAGGTCAGCTGTAGACAAGAATATCAATGGATTTTCTTTCTGACTTTCGAGGTCAAGTTTAGGTCAGTTTCAACTTAAGTGTATATAGACTTTGCGTGGAGAAATTGAAAATCAAGGCTGTCCCTTTCAACCCTGGAATATGGTACAGATACTTAGTGTAGGTCCTGTGATATAATTCTAGGTGCCATATATTTAGCAGAATGGACGAGCCCAACTTCAGTGATGGAAGAGTGCCCTCCAGAAACTCAAGGCAGTGAATAAATCAAAGCACTAACAACACTCATGCCGATCGGCTGGTCATGAACGGGGACTTGGACTGATTCGTTTAAACTTAAGATGTGAGTAACTAATGCAAAAAGTGTAGAACAAGATCAGCACCGTGTTGTGTGGCTTTTGAACTGAGTTTACAATGTTTGCCAGATCCAATATTTGATTCATGTGTAGATTTTACAGATAACACTTACATGTACTCAACACTGACAAACGACACGGCTATGTTTGGATTGATTGTTTGGCATTCGACCCGAAGTTGATAATAAGAAAAGCGCTTCAGTGCTAATGTCTACGTGACTATCACTGACTTGTCAGAATAACTTTTTGTCTTGTAGAAAATCGCCGCAGTGAGATCGGGGTATTCCATAAGACGGAAGAGGGTTATCCTGGAATCATAGGGTGAGCTTGGCAAACAGTGTAGACCAAGATCAGACGCTGCCGAACGCGTCTTCTTATCAAAATCTTCACTATTTGTTTGGAATTTCAGAGTTAAATGAAACAGTTTAAATCTCAGCCCAGGCCTATTACTCCAACCTACACCCCACACTTCCAGTGCTTTGATTCTGAAACCAAACGATTACAACACGCTTAGGCACCATGCCCTTAAGCTAAAAAGGTTAAATCAATCAACCGTGACGTCTGGTTACCAGTCCGGCCAGGTCGATCCTGTGCACCACCCTTACAACAGTACGGATAGAAACCACATGTTTAGGATCAAACTCTTGATGTGTAATGTAAGGTCGTGGCTTGAAAAGAAGAAACTGAAATTTGTTCTCAAAAAGCATTTAGTGAGAGCGTATTGCAACATTTTTCATTAAAGGATCGTAAGCGTGCCCCTGGACAATTAGCAGCTGGTCGGAAAGCTGCTGACGTTGACTCTGATTTTGGGTGCCACATGTATGAGATCTATCGTCTATTGGAGCGACATCTTACTATATACAGAAGATGCTAGTGGACATCGACGTAGCGGAAGACCGACGTCCGTACGTCAAGATCGATTCGACCGTCAGACGCATATGCGAAACAGATTTCCAACGCCAGCTGCTACACTGTACCTGTAGATAAACAAGGGGTCTCAACAACCGACTAATAGCGAACGCAGCTAAGTGACATTAAGAAAATTCAAGATCATAGCTGAGACGTGGATTGAATAGTATTTGTTTACGCTCAGAATCCGGGACGGCCCCCGCCCATAGGGGCTTGAAGAAATATATGAGCTGCATGATGTTTCCACGCAGAGCTAAGCCTGTCCAGGAACCGCGGTGCGAGGCGGACCGTCCATGCTAATAAACCCTATTGGTTTCATTGGGCGACAGGGCTTGAGAAGTCATTTCATCTCAATGTCGGGTAAAAGTCCCACAAATTGGAGGCAACGTCTCCAAAATGACCTTTACAGTGTTGACGGGGACGTTAAACCTCAAATAAAACAAACAAACAAATCAGAATCCGGGATATCTTATCCAGCAGGATTACTCAAAAATGTCTTCAAGCCAATGGAATTCATGTACTGGACTAGCCAGCTTTCTCCTCCGATCTCTTTCCCATAGAGTATCTTTTGGTAGAGGTGTCCACAACCGACCAGACAAAAACTGTTACTTATGGACAGTAGCATTGATAAAACTTGAATTTTAATGTTTGGTTTTGAAAAGGTAAATAGTTTCTTTCAAAAATAAGAAACATCGAATGGCGTTGAATAATATCACCCGTCTATAGACATCTGCAAACATATCATATATTGGGATATGCAGAACTACCTTTCTAAATTTTAAGATCTTTTTAGAAAGGTATTCTGTAAGTTTTCACAGTGTTATGATTTTCTCAAAGAATCTGTCATTTAAGTGCCTTTGGCGCTTTGATTTTTTTATGGCAGAATACAAGTCTAACATTTGACACAGACTCACGAATCCATATTATGTTCATATGTTGTTTGTTGTTTACATGTTTTTACCCTCTTTTAGTCAGGTCAGTTTTTTCACATGGATTGTATGCCAGGAATGACCCAAAATTGGAAATAAATTCTGTTCTATTCTATTCTACATGAATCGAATTCATGTAACACCAAATGACATACTGCTTAATGGAATTCGCTCTCATGTAATTGCACAGCTTCCAGCTGCCCTTAAAGACACTCGTCTCCCAAGACTCAGATGGACCCATATCAGGACTCGGCTAAGGCCTAGGCTGAACCTTGACGCGCTGCTGGCGTAGATAGTAATTGGTGAGCGTGGCGACATGATGTCTCAAAATGTCCGGATTACGACAACATGCCGTAAACCTTACCGCCGAAAATTAGAGAATGTTTAGATGAAAAATTGTAATATTTTTCTTATTTCTGTTTAAAGAATAGATACTCGTTAGAGCCGCCTCATCTCCAACAGCAGAAATAAGATATTATTATATAGGCTTCGAAGTGGGATGAAACAGACGCAAAACATGCTGTGTCAAAAAATGTAACCCATTGGTATAAGATGTTCTTGCACACCAGACAAGGAAATCCGCGATTTTACCCTGGGATAGAAATGTGTTCCAACCCCAAATCAAATATAATCGCGTGTTTGATAAATGCACTGGTTGATTACAACCTCGTGTGCGGTGGCGTCATGCGTGACGTCACTCAACTTTCCTGTTGTGTCATCACAAAATGGCGGACGTCGGTAACCGAAGTGACAGCAGCATTAAAAATTCGCAATAGAAATGGAAGGTATGCAAGAAAAAGAATCCAATATGGGTGTGAGGGGTGGATAGAAAAACCCTTCCCTCGGGATCACGGTCCGGCATCACTCGGCAAGCCTCGTGATGCCGGACAGTGTCCCTCGGGACGGATTTTTCAATCCACCCCTCACACCCATATAAGATTCTTATAATACTGGCGACTGAATGCAGCGGAACATTGCGATACTATTCTTTAAATTGTGTTGTTTACATTCCTGGGAACTGCAATGACTGCCAGGTAAACACACATGTGTACGGTCCATCAAAACATGTCTGTAATGATGATCATGTATTCATATGGTTTCATGTCATTATATTGCACAATGCATATATCATCATCGCTCATATAAATTGGATTATCTCATCATTAAATATCTTATTTACATATATTTGTTTCAGGCTCATTTATACGTTTCCAAAGAACATGCATTATTGCCCTCTGGCAGACATGCATATGGTCCAGCTCTGGTAAGAGGTGACTTTGACATTGGTGGCCAGTTGTGTTTGTATGATGGAGCCGGTTTGATGATTTATCCAAGAGTTTAAGTTTAAGAATGATTCCGCCCCGGGATATCGATGTTTACGCAGTGTGTGAGGTCAGGAACTGTTTACCTTTTGAAGGAATTCCTGTTTTGTTTACTCTATACACATGTTTTCGATGTGTGGTTCCTCGCGTACTGTGACTTTGGATTCATGTGGAACATCAGGAATCGAACGTTGGTGTCAACGTCATCACTCCACAAGTGTGTTGAGTAAATGTGGAATTTACGAGCATATTTCATGATCTGAAACTTTTTGTGCATTTAGTTGTGTTAATGTGTGCTTTGTTAGGACGGACGAATTACTTTTAATCAAGTACAGTTTTACTATACCTTGTGTCATCATCTTTTATTGATATGTATATTTATGCTAATTTACTTTGTTAACATGTGAAGACCTTTATTAGACTATCCAGCAGAGCATTCGTTGTGTTGACAAGCGTCCCCATGTTATTGAAAGATGTCATCTGTGAAATTTCATTGAGAGTTTCCATTTGGCAGTCTTTATGCATATTTACATTGTGTATGCGTGTCCGTTTTGCAACCACACTGGGTCGTTTGTTTACATAAGTGAGTGAGTTTTAGTTTTACGTCCCATCAACAGCTAAGGTCATACGGAGACGGGACCTCGGTTTAAAGACTCATCCGAAAGTCTGGAGAAGCCCGGGATCGATCCTGCGATCCCTGGTTTACAAGGCGAGTAGCGTAACCACTGCACCACGGAGGCTTCTCGTTTGTTTACATAATGCTTAAAACTGATGAACTGATATTTACACTTTACATCTCATTTTTCATATTTTTCATTTTTTGTGCATCTACTTGTTATTCACCTAACACCCTACATTTCATCTGCAGTGATAGAAATTTGTAGAATTCTGTAAATGTAGATTTTACTCAATTTATAGTTTTGTCTGTTCGTGCCCTCCTAAAGGCATGTCTTACAAACTCACGTACGTCATTCCCATAGCATTGGCCATGCCACCTGAATAATTTACATAAAATGCAGTTAAACCATAGATCAACTTCATAAATTGTACAATATGGTCTGAGCATTGCAAACGCCATGGATTTCTACTGGATGTTGCGGTATGGCGTCATGCAATCTTTTATGACAAGCGCTACACCTAACTTATGACAATGTGAAATGCCAGATTTCTTTTTAAATAGCCTTGTTGAGGCAAAAGTGAAGTTTTGCAATCTGTTGGTGAAATTGCTATAAACTTTTAAACAGCTTGGGATATTTAGATAATTTAAAGTATGCTGGCAGACATGGCAAAACCCTTACCGACGGTATTTTCATTTTTTTATATCAGTAGCCTCGACAAGGCAAAAGTTAGAATCTCTGATTAGTTTAGCCCAACAGTTTAAAGCAGTTGGAATACTTTGATAATTTTCGATCTGCACATCACGAATACACACCTATATAGGATTTGACCTCTTCAACCCCACTTTTATATAGTAAAACTTTGGTTTACTGCGGTATATATTAATTTTTTCTTCTGCTCAAACAAATACCAGGGATGTTCGAAAAGAATTGCTTAGTTCTATCTGGACACTTCAAATTTAAAGTTAGCCCAAAAGTGCTCATTTCATGCCCTCGAAGTACTCCCCGTCCGTGGCTAGAAATGCAAAGTTTCAGCCGATGTATCCACTTCTTGAAGGCGTCACGGTACGCTGATTTGGACACAGTAATAAGGTATTGATAAATGACAGATCCAAGTGCATGTCGGGCCTGGTATTTCCGCCCAGCAAGCCATGATTTCAATTTCGGAAACAAAAACAAAAATAAATCACATGTGGCAAGGTCTTGGGAATACAGGGGGGGGGGGGGGGGGGGGGAGGCAAAACAGTACTTTTTCTTTCTTCAAAAACGCCGTAACCATTGCGAAGGTATGAGCGGGGCATTGTCTTGTAAAAGACGGACATGTTTTAAAATCAGTGGCAGGGTGTCATGTCTGATAATACCTTTACAGTTTCTTCAGTACTACGTCTTTTATGGTGCTTTCCGGTGATGCTTTTGCACCAGGACTTTTATTGCGACTCCTTTACCAGAGAAGAAGATTGCATACAAAACCTTCTTTGCACTCAAAACAGAAGTGGAGGCAATGATCAGGAATCGATAAATCAACCTGCAGTTCCCATCAGAGACATCAAAGGAAAAGAAACACAAACACGAAACAACAGATCCTAATGGAAACATCAATAGCGGAAAGCCAAAAGACAGTTACTTTCCCACAAACTGGCCATAGGCTATTCAAAATAAAATAATATAAGCGATACAAACACCCAAAGACAAATCACAACAAAAACAAACCGCGACAGAAGAACCGCCTTGGAACGGCCAGCGGAAACACACCCCACCGGGGGCCCAAATCGACCCCACGTGGCAACAAGCCTCGCCCTAACTTCCGTCGCTATTAAGACATAATTTGTTCAGTCCGCATGAAGGCCTCCTAACTCATCAGTGCAACATCTCCGTGAACACAAAGGTCAAACGACCACAGAGATGAAACAACGGTGAGGACTCGACATAAAGATACCACAGAAATGCTGGAACAAAAGAAAACCAACAGTTAGACTCCGATGGGCCCGACCAGAGACAGAGTATCAGAAACCAACCAACATAAGCCTTTACGCTGAAACCGTCATAGAATCTGAGGCCTGACCAACCGGCGTGCAATTAAAGAGGGGAGCAAAGTTGTCAACCGTGTTTGTGTTAACTACCATGCATGCAGTCTGTCGTATATCATTTATGCTGTACCCAATCTTTTTATATCAAAGAACGTTTGGCAACAATTGGGCGTTTGCTGCTTTTAGTGGCCCAGATCTTATTGCTAACCTTTCTGACGGGCTCAAAATAATGGACCCAGGTTTCATCACATGTGACGTCATTGGCAAACTGCTTTTTGTCATATTTTGGAAACATCTGCTGCAGCGGTTTTGGCCTCTTTAAATATGTTCTATAAAAGGTTTATCCTTTGGAAGCAAGGAATACACCACAGAACTGGAAAATATGAAGTGTACAAGTTTTCTGGGCCAGACTAGCCAGTTTCGGCCAATTAGGCCTCATCAGTGACCCTCAAGTATTTTCAAAGCTCAGAAAGGGAATTCATGATTCAAAAGGACAAGAAAATATAAATTACACTATGATGTGGGACAGGGAGACTTTTACGGCCGCCACACATTCCAGACACCAGCTGTAGTGACGTTAAATATGTTCTATAAAAGGGTTATCCTTTGGAAGCAAGGAATACACCACAGAAGGGGAAAATGTGAAGTGTACATGTTTTCTGGGCCAGACTAGCTAGTTTCGGCCAATTAGGCCTCATCAGTGACCCTCAAGTATTTTCAAAACTCCGCAATGGAATCCATGATCCCAAAGGACAAGAAAATATAAACTTCACTATGATGTAGGACAGTTAACAGATGTGGCACCCATCTAGCAGAAATCTTTCTGACTTTAAAATACTTCTTCAAAATAAGGTGAGTGAGTGAGTGAGTGTTTGAGTTTTACGTCCCACCAACAGCTAAGGTCATACGGAGACGGGACCTCGGTTTAAAGACTCATCCGAAAGTCTGGAGAAGCCCGGGATCGATCCTGCGATCCCTGGTTTACAAGGCGAGTAGCGTAACCACTACACCACGAAGGCTTCTAAAAAAAAAAAAAATAAATAAAAAATAAGGTGAACCTTTGACAGTGATATGCCTATCTTTCGTACATTATCACGAACTGTAAATCAGGCATCTCCTTCAATGATTTCCTTTATTTTTGAAAAGAATTCTTTACGAGATACAGATTATGGCCTACCTGATTTCGACGCATTTTTGATGGACTCTTCACCAGACTCTATTTCTTTTCCCCCCGCCGAACTTTGTCATAAGACACACAAGAAGGTCCATAAGCAGCAGAAATTTCAGTCATTAGATGCTTTTAAGAACAACCAAGTTTTGAACGAGCTTTGATGTAAGCACGTATTTCAAATTTCTTGTCGACGCTTCTACCAACCATTTTTACTGCAGTGGTCAATGATTGCGTGTATTGAAAAGACATATTTTGTCTTACACTTAATCTTACATGTACATATATATACCGTTGGGTAGGTATTGGATAACCCTTTTCAGGTATGTATTGGTTTTTATCGAGCCCCACGTGGATATCGAGCTATCGGACAATAAGCAATTCTTTTCGAACATCCATCGTATATTGTGAGTACTCGTTAGAACCGCCTCGTCGAGGCGGTCCTTACGTATATAACAATCTGCATTTTGAGCAGAAATTAGCGGTTCTAACCTGAACCAACAAGCTATATTTTGAGGAGAAATAAGAAAAATATAACAATTTTTCGTCTTGAAATTTGCATTTTTTCGGCGGTAAAATTTACAATGTATTTGTATAGGCTTGTTTTCGTATATTATAAATGAGAAACATATTACCAAGACGAAACAAATGAGATTGTCAAATGCTAGAATCTTAATCAATAGCCTTGCTTATGCATGCGGTCATTTGTAATTAAAATGAGAAAATAACTTAAAGCCCACCTAAATATTTAATTATGCAAGTGTTTGGCTTGCGGAAACATGGATAAGATCCAACTAATTAATTTTCGAGTGCTATGTTTCTTTATAATAAGCCCCACCGAGTCAGCAGTTTGTGAGAACTAATAAAACATTTAAACCGCTTAAAATAGTTTGATAAATTTTAGCGTGCATACACATAATTGTCAATATCTTACCAGTGGCATTGTCAAATGCCAGTTTGCTTTATTTATAGCCTCACTGATGCTTCTCGTCCATTTGTAAATAATTTGTGAAAAATGGCTTTAACTTTTAAACCACTTGAAATATTTTGACAATGTTTGGCATGCAGATGCATATTGTCAATAGCCTACGAGGACTGTTCAAATATGAATGCAACTAAGCACATAAAAATGATTCCTCGATAGATTTCGATGAAAAATTTATTTTGTCTCCTCAAAGTATTCCCCTTCAACAGATATACAAACTTTCAGTCTTCTGATCCAATCATTGAATGCATTTTGGTAGTCTTTTCGAGGTATACTATGAAAGCACTGGAATATTGCAGAACCGAGGTGTTTGCGCTGTACAAATTTCCGACCAGAAATGTATTTTTCAGCCGCGGGAACAAAAATAAGTCACACGGGGCAAGGTCAGGGGAATACGGGGGGGGGGGGGGGAAGGGAGTTCAACAACCTTTTCCTGCTTCAGATAGTCTTGCACAATGAACGCCTTGTGCGATAAAGCAATGTCATGTATTAATCTGACATTGGTCAAACCAGTTGCGGGTCTTCGTTCTTTGAAATATTTCTTCAATTTTCGAAGAACTTTATATTCTTGTAAAACTTCGCATTTACAGATTTGCCTTTAGGCGCAGCAATCTGAATAGCAGGGCCCTGATGTAAAAAGAATATGACATACATTACCTTCTTGACGCTCATGGTCCGCTTTGCAATGCATGGTCTTTTGCAATACTTTGTTGCCCATATTTTGTTCTGAATCTTTCGTTTTGGCTCAAAAAAGTGAACCCATGTCTCCTCACCTGTGACGACATTAGCGAAAGACCGTGCATTGTAATTTCGATACTTTTTAAGCAACTTCTTGGCGCACTGAACGCGTGTCTTTTTCTGCTCATCTGTCAACAGATGGGGAATCCATCTAGTACAGATCTTTCTCATTTTCAAATCCCGTTTCAGAATTGTATGAGCTGCTCCTAATGAGATGCCAACCATACTAGCTATTTACCTAGTGGTGTATCGTGCATCGGTAGCAACTATTTCTTTCACTCTAGCAACCATCTTGGCAGGTGTTGCTCTTTTCGGCCGACGATCATGTGGTGCATCTTCTGTTGAGCCTAGCCCACAGCTGAATTTCTTACACCAACGAAAAACTGTCGGAAAAGACATTTCATTATGTCCATAAACCGAACATATTTCATCAAAATGTCTTTGCACCGTATACCAAGAATACAACGATTCTTAATATAGGACCGTATTTCAACGGCGTACTCTGACCTTCTTCCAACCATGTTTTGTATTAGTATACAAGAGTAGACGGTGTTTATCGAACGATATACATGGCTAAAGTGGACGGATTTTAACAAACAGTAGAACTTCGATGGCTCGAACAACGATGGCTCGTTCACCATGGATGAGTCGAACCCACTCTTGAGCCCCTAGCGAAATCCTCTACATAAGAAATAGTGGGGGAAAATGAAGGAGAGTTTAGTCTTTTATCTTGCAAATGTATGCTGTGTGTACTCATTAGAATCGCCTCGATGAGGCGATTCTAATGAGTACACACATCATACATATTCATTATAGAAAACCGAAAAGATGTCTAAAACTATCTCGTTATGCCTCCTGACAGCAACCTCAGTGTCTCGAACTACCCCTGTCTCGAACAGATTTTCGAGATCCAAAAGGTGTTCGAGCCATTGAAGTTCGACTGTATTTGGTATCAATGTATAGGTAAAAAGTTTTTCTACGCTGTGATATTTATTTCCAGGTGATTTTCGCATAATAGCAAGAGAAAACGTTCTACCTGCATTCATATTTGAACAGTCCTCGTACGATTTTGTCAAAATTCCAGTTTACGTTACAAAAAGCCAAGGCCTATTTGTCCATAAGCATTTTGTAAAAAAATCGTTTTAACTTTTAAGCAGCATAAGTTGATCAATACTATTAATTAAGGATATCTGTATTTGAAATATTGATACTATTGTGTTACTCTCAGCTATGTTAGTGACGATGAGAACTTGAGCCAGATAGAAGTCAAAGCCATGATCAGGAATCGATACAATTACCCTTTACCTCCCATCAGAGACAACAAAGGGAAAGAAACACGAACATGAAAAACATATTTTGCACACCAGACAAGGAAATCCATGATTTTACCCTGGAATAGAAATTTATGTTCTGTTCCTGGTGTTTCGACCCCAAATCGAATACAATCGCGTGTTTGATAAATGCACTGGTTGATTACAACCTCATGTGCGGCGTCGTCATGCGTGAAGTCACTAAACAATCCTGTTGTGTCATCACAAAATGGCGGACGTCGGTAACCGAAGTGACA
The DNA here is from genome assembly GCA_963580285.1 of Lucinisca nassula. Classification (NCBI taxonomy): domain Eukaryota; kingdom Metazoa; phylum Mollusca; class Bivalvia; order Lucinida; family Lucinidae; genus Lucinisca; species Lucinisca nassula. The sequence goes on along the minus strand of OY757011.1, from coordinate 72,198,121 downwards.
GCAGCAGCATTAAAAATTCGCAATAGAAATGGAAGGTATGCAAGAAAAAAATCCAATATGTGTGTGAGGGGTGGATAGAAAAATCCGTCCCGAGGGACACTGTCCAGCATCACGAGGCAAGCCTCGTGATGCCGGACAGTGTCCCTCGGGACAGATTTTTCAATTCACCCCTCACACCCATATAAAACTCTTTTAACCCTTAACCTCCCATCAGAGACACCAAAGGGAAAGAAACACGAACATGAAAAACTTAATCCCTATGTTAACATCACAAGCGGAAAGCCAAGTCTCCTCATTGCGAAAACACACCTATTCCAATATACTGAAACTTTGGCCACCAAAAATGAAAGTTTTCAGATAAAAAATCCGATATTTTTCATACAACTGCAGAAATAAGAAAAATAATGTATATCCCTGTAATCCTAAGTTATTCTGTATAAAGTGTTAGAAAGTTAAGTGTTTGTGTGTGTGTGTGTGGGGGGGGGGGTCAAAATTATACGGGCATGTTTTCGTGACTTGGAGAGCTTATAGGACAGTAGCCTGTCAACCTTTTCAAAGGACTTCCACAGACTGTTGGGCCGAATTCAAATACATTTCATATGCATACTCAAGGCAATGGGGACACATAAGTTTGTTAAAATGGTCCAGGACACATTATCAATATATTTTCCACCAAAATTTATATGAAAAAGAAGGAGCTGAATGTCGAACAGTTAATCATGGTAAATAATTTTGATAGGATGACTAATAAACAATTCGCAATGCCAATATATGATAGACATTTTAGATGTCTTCAGAGCCCAGACATTACAAAGCGTGAAAAGTCTGTGTGGCAGGTGTGGCGATTGAAACATCTAGCTATTGATCTGCCAGCCTCGGTTGCTCAGTCGGATGCGTATCTGGCTAGTGATCAGGAGGTCTATGGTTCGGTACCTGTCGGTTCGGCAACACTCGTGGTGACTGATCAAGAAATCTTTCGTACGGTCATTCCTTTTCGCTTGGTGGTTTCTCGGTTTCTTGCAAAAGAGTGTGCACTGTACTGGTAAACTGCCTATGCATAAACCGACACAGAAATGGAATGGAAAACAGTCTTCCTAGGTACTCTCTCTCTCTCTCTCTCTCTCTCTCTCTCTCTCTCTCTCTCTCTCTCTCTCTCTCTCTCTCTCTCTCTCTCTCTCTCTTAATTCTCCCCCTCATTGAAAAGCCAACGCCAATATGACGGCGATAATAAAACGCTGCACATGCGCATCGAGAGTTGGAACGCCTTTTATTTGGCGAAACGAAATTCTCGCTGAATGGGCCGTTGCGGACAGGTAATGCGGTACAAATGGAATTATAACTGCGGATGGACCGGAACAGAACGGGAATGACATTGCCACGCACCGCAAACGCAAACCGCAACGCGACCATTACTGAAATGGAACGGAAAGGAAAGGAAAATCGTAGTCGCCACTGTAGATATTTGATTAAATGAATATTTACCTTCAGCGTGCTGAAGGCGCATTTATTCGCCCAATGGGATAGTCCAACGTGGGTAACTTATCACGCTCATAAGAAAACAAGTGTCTAAAACGGTTGTCGGTCAGGTCACGTCACCGCCATATTTGGAAATCCCAAGACCCATATTACTTCCGGAATATGGCTTTCCTTCAATGTGTAAAAGTATGAGCAGAAACAATTCAGGTTTAAGGAAATCATGGCTGTCGAAATAAGGGCGAGTATTGAATAGTGCTCAGAATGCTAAAGGTTAACAACAATAAGAATAATAATGAAACAAAAATCCGCCGAATGTCATCGACTTTCTTGAGAAATAAACTTGCACATTCTAATTGACGCTAGGAATCAGGCGCGACAAAAATAAACGGTAAGAAATATAAAAGTGCACTATAGAAACGAGAGGCCGGCGCATCGAGTGCCACCGTTAGTTATCTTATTTATTTTTGCACATAACCGTCAATTATCACACTGGTAAAGGCAAGCGCGCAGGGTAAGGAACAAACGCACAGGATAACAAACAAACTCAATACAGACACATCAAAAGTCAAGTTATTCTGAAAATACAAACAATTTGTTTCTGTATGTTTCCATTAACTAAGCCTGTTAGCAAGTGAAACGATGAACACTGAAGAGGATTTGAGTGGGAGCCAAACAGGAGCCAAATCATATTAGGCCCTTTAATGACGTCTCGCGAATTTGGCGAAGTTATCTACCATATTTTCAGCAAAAAGAACAAACATACAATTTTCTACCAGAAATGCTGCATGGCCATATATATCATTTCTCTAATTCATGATCGCGATGAACCCAATCCATCTACCCCCATTGGGAATGATTATATTGCTAGAACCAGAGCAATGCACATGCCAAGACAAGGCACACTTCCTTAAGGTCACACTTGGTGCTTTAAACTATGTAGGACCAATTATTAATATCGGAAAACCTAATCTGAGATGGAAATTTACTAGTGCTACGACCATACAATTACCATTTTCCCTGGACAATTTTGTGTCTTATCATATGCGTTGTACCCATTTCCTTGCCCGTGGGCGTTGTATTGAAAATGGAACTAGGATTTTCACTGTGGGCCTTCCAATTTCAAATTTTCCTTACATCGTATTTGCAACAGTCAGATTTATCATGTGTATGTCAACAACCAACAAAAAAGTGCATACCATCTTCCCAGAAGAGCGTTTCATGTGAAATAATGAGATTTCGTGGTTGAGTAGCTCCACTGTGTCCGGCTCTCCCTTTGACTGGCTGTAACTGTCGAATTCGGACCGACGAAGATAAATGCGAATAATATGTGTCTTCCGTGAAGCTAATGTGAGAAGCCGTATTGATTAATAACCATAACACGAGATCTAGAACAACAACAAACCTGCACATGTGATGCCGATTCCGTCATTTTCTTCCTTATCCTGAGCGCAAAAATGTCCTTATCCTGTGCGTTTGTTCCTTACCCTGCGCGCTTGCCTTTACCAGTGTGATTATTGTTTATGCGATTGGAAACGCTTGGTTTTGTTTGTTTGATTTGTGGTTTAACGTCCCCTTCAACACTGTAAAGGTCATTTTGGAGACGTTGCTTCCAATTTTGTGGGACTTTTACCCGACATTGAGATGAAATGACACCTCAAGCCCTGTCGCCCAATGAAACCAATAAGGTTTATTAGCATGGACGGTCCGCCTGGCACCGCTGTTCCTGGACAGGCTTAGATCCTCTAAGCGGTTTACCAGTACTAGTGTGGGGGCCGGATTCAGCTCTGCGTGGAAGCATCATGCAGCCCATATATTTCTTCAAGCCCCTATGGGCGGGGGCGAAGGAAACGCTTGGTATACATCATATGATTGAGTAATCGTATATATGTGTTAACAAATTAGTATATCTAATACCCTTCTTCTAAACCCCACTTTTATAAGGAGAAGAGGGGTTTACAAGGGTATAATTATTTTTGCTTAAAATAGATTGTGTGAGTGCTCGTATGACCGCCTAAATGAGGTGGTTCTAACGAGCACCCACATTCTATTTTTGGAGCAGAATAAATAAAATTATTGAAATAATCATCTAAAAAACTAGTCCTGCACACATGTCGCCATTATAAAGGGTGTATACACTTATCAAAAGAAGCAAATGGTAGATGGAAGTCTCATTTAGGTTGTAAATGATCTATTCAGTTGTCTGGGTGCACATTCTGATGCGAGCCTTTGCTGGTCTCAAATTGCAAAGCCGGTTATCTTTCGACGTTGCTATAGACGACCGACTATTTTTTCACAGCACAAACAAATGAAAAGGATTCCGGATGTACAAGGTGCAGGTACATTAAAGGGCGGATGTATGATGTACTGCATGGTACATTAAAGAGATAAATCATCCTGGTAGTGTCAAGATGTAATTTCATCATGCTCACCGAATTTTCATTTGGAAATAAAAAAGAAAAGAAAAGAAAATGAAAAAATAAATATGTATCGTCTTTTCACAGAATCTACATGTGTATATTCATCTAATGTAGTATTTGTCAGTATACTTATTCTTTCTCCGTTTGAAGAAAGCTAGAAAGTTGTCTTATTTAAGGAGAATGGGGACACCTTCAGGGGAGGCAACTCCTGCAAAAGTATTTTTGTCTCTCATATCAATAGGGATCAATTCTTAAAGGAAAGAATTTGCTCCTAAGGAGCAAATTCTTTCCTTTAAGAGTAGCCCCTTTTTCAGAGGGACGTGGCTTTCAGAGAAGCGAACAGGAAGTCCCGAAAGTTGTTGTTCACCTTTGAAAAATGGCGGATAAATCTGCCAGGTGTTCCCATTTCCCTTAAACCGGTGTCTGGAACAACATGCATATCCATACACAGTGATTTTCAACTGTCAAGACCAGCTAAATTTAAGACCAATTTCGCTTTTTATAGCATATTTAATCAAACCACTGAGAGCACTGTTGATTTGACTGTTAAGTGGTCCTTGAGAAAGAATTTGGCTGGTTTTTTTAACCCTTTAATTCCCCCACTTTAACATCACGAAAACACGTTTATATAAATTTGATCCCCTTTGACCCCACTTTTATATAGTAAAAATGGGGTTTGCAGGGTTATACATTATTTTTCTTATTTCTGCTCAAAAACGTAGATAGAGGATACTCGTTAGAACCGCCTCGCCGAGGCGGTTCTAACGAGTGTCCACAATCTATGTTTTGAGCAGAAATAAGAAGAATAAAACACTATTTAATCTTAGATTTGTCATTTTTTCGGCGATAAAATTTACAATGTATTTGTATTGGCGTGTTTTCGTAATGGCAAACACGCTCCGTGTCTTGCGGCGTCTGATCTGGGTCTAAACTGTCAGTGTCTCATAACACTGACAAGAATAGCGCAGCGATTTTCAACAAATAACCTTTACCCACAAATCAGTGATAGCCATCTGGACATCAGCACTGAAAAGCTTGTGTTTTTAGTAACTTTGTGTTGATTGTCAAACAATCGAGCCAAAAAGGTTTCAGTTATTCTCTCTTTGTGTTTTCAACATCCAGTTCTCCTCTGGTAAGAGTCCATCCTTGAGACGTATTACGATAACACACCCGTGCGACATAGTGCATGTTTTCACATCTCTATAAAGGTTACTTTTCTGATGAGGATCGGTGATATTTCTCTTATACTGCAAATATAGACTGTTTTGTTTGATTTGAGGTTTAACGTCCCCGTCAACACTGTAAAGGTCATTTTGGAGACGTTGCTTCCAATTCTGTGGGACTTTTACCCGACATTGAGATGAAATGACATCTCAAGCCCTGTCGCCCAATGAAACCAGTAGGGTTTATTAGCATGGACGGTCTGCCTCGCACTGCAGTTCCTGGACAGGCTTAGATCCTCTAAGCGTTTTACCAGTACTAGTGTGCGGGCCGGATTCAGCTCTGCGTGAAAGCATCATGCAGCCCATATATTTCTTCAAGCCCCGCAAATATAGACTGTGGGTGCTCGTAAGAACCGCCTCGAAAGTATCCGCAGCCTATGTCTTGGAGCAGAAATAAGAAAAATTATATATACCCCCGTAAATCCCAGTTTATCGTAGAATGGACGCAAATCTTTGACGGGAGCCGATGGAAAACTACGTTGCATGATCGCATCTTGTGACAGTATATCGTGGAATGGACGCAAATCTTATACAAGAACCAATGGACAACAACTTTACATGATGACATCATTTCCTCGCAGTAGATTGTAGAATGGGCGCAAATATTTTACGAGAGCAAATGAACAACACTGTTACATGAAGACATTGTTTTTTGACAGCATCAGATTTTGTTGCTGTTGGAAATTACTTGTTGATCATATAGAGGATCTTACATGAGTGCTCATGTATTATTGAATTTATTAAACGAGTTGAGGAAAAGGGATAAAATGCGAGGTTTTGCCGAGGATTTTATCCCTTTTCCTCAACGGGTTTAATAAATTCAATAATACATGAGCACGAATGCAAGATTCTATTTATCATATGACAATTTAAGCGCATTGTATTCACGATTGTTTACAAAAATGTCAATATTCCGACGTTAGTAAACGCGACGTCGTTCAGGACGTCGTACATGTAACGTTACGGGACGTATATAGCTAATTTGCATATTTAATTCACTAGTGGATTATCGAAAATATTAAATAGAGTTTATCTGGTTCTTTTGATCGATTACGGTGAAATAATTCACAAGTGTTCTAAGGCTTCCGAGTAAAAAACGAGTGAGCGATAGCGAACGAGTTTTTTACACGAAAGCCTTTGAATACGAGTGAATTATTTCTCTGTAATCAATCAAAACAACAAAATAAACTGTTTATTACATTTCCATTCATGTTTTACCTTTGAATTTTCAAATTTAACCATTCTGATTTCCAACCAATATAGTTCCAGTCAGGGTATGGTTTTCAGGAGGCGTGGTTTAGTTTTAAAATCAGCCGCCATCTTGTTTCATTTCGATGCAAAAATCATCCTGTCCTTAAAATACAGATACACAAATGTCATGAAATTGGAACTGTATTTTAAAGAAAATAATACTTTATCATCGTGTTGCTGGTCTCTGCTCAAAAACGTCAAATGGACGCGAAAATTGAAGTATAATTTCTATGATTTATCAGATTTTTCCGCCAAACGTCAACGTTATTGTTGTTACCAACGACGTCAACAACGTCGCCTAGCAATTATGACGTTTAAACGTTCGAAAATGAGAAATGAAATAATTCACTGTTGAGCGATTATTGGTTTTTCTTTCACTGAGAAAAATAGGTAATTCATTGTTAGAAATGTAATAATTAGAGATTATCACATGGGATTTTGGTTATCGCCCGATGTATCATCCCGAGACCCCATTATCTGCCCGAAGGCTTTAGCCTGAGGGCAGATAATGGTCGAGGGTTGATACAGAGGGCGATAACCAAAACCCCATGTTATAATTTGTTTATCACATATTCAGATCCTATTCTTACTGTGTTTGACGTTCATAGATTGAAAAAAAAAATGTGATAAAAAGCGTGATTCAAGCAAAAAAGCGCGTAACGTCACGCCTTGTATTCGCGTTACGTCATGTAATTGGCAACGTCAAAATAACGTCATGGGTGGGCTGATAACCGCTGTCCGTTCAAAATACACTGTTTCCGGTTATCAGATCGGGCGGGCTGATAACCGGAAATGGAGACAAGCATTATCACACATGCAAAACATGGGTTATCGTGTTAAATAGTGTACTGAATATGTGATAAATGACGTTATTACACTCTCAGACGCGACGCCATATGATAAATAAATTTAAAACAGTCTGTACATATATTCTTTGATCACATGAACTTTAAACCATGATAGCTACTGCAATCTTTCATGTCTCCGAAAATGAAAATTTCTATCGAATCTTTCGGACTTGCGCTTTTAACAAAGGATTATGGTGCTCGACAAACCGCCTCAGTGAGAGTGTTCTGACGAGTTCCCACAAACCATGTAAATGTATAAGATCAGAATTGTGATATATAATAATAATAGTAATAAAAATAATAGTTCGTCTGCCATTACTGACAATGACCAATCTTAATCTTATTTGAGAAATGTTACTGTTTGTGTGTCCTAAGATGGCAGATAGAGCAATAAAGGCTAGAGGAAGACAGACAGCTCTGTTGGTGATGCCTTAGACATCTCCTTGTGACGTAAAAGCGCTGTGTAAATAGTAAAATCTGGCCTTGACTCGTGTACTGGGACACTGGCAAACAGTGTAGACCCGGATCAGACGCCTGATCAGGGTTTACACTGTTTGCTTTTAAATACAGGAGTAACAAGATTAAACGAAGCGGTTTAAGTCCCCCTTTCAGACCCTTTTTCCAAGTATTACGAAAACAGGCCTATACAAATACATTGTAAACTTTTCTGCCAAAAAAAAAATTAAAAAAAAATTTAAGATGAAAAATTTTGACATTTTTCTTATTTCTGCTCCAAATATAGATTGTGCGTACTCTTAGAACCGCCTTATCGAGGCGGTTTTGTTTGATTTGAGGTTTAACGTCCCTGTCAACACTTTAAAGGTCATTTTGGAGACGTTGCTTCCAATTTTGTGGGACTTTTACCCGACATTGAGATGAAATGACATCTCAAGCCCTGCCGCCCAATGAAACCAATAGGGCTTATAAGCATGAACGGGCCGACTCGCACCGCTTTACCTGGACAGGCTTAGATCCTCTAAGCGGTTTAGCAGTAATCGTGTGCGGGTCGGTTTAAGCTCTGCGTGGAAGCATCGAGGCGGTTCTAACGAGTATCCATAATCTATAATTTTAAGCATAAATAAGAAAAATAAGCTTTACCCCTGTAAACCCCAGTTTTACTATATAAAAGTGGGGTTTCAGGGGGTCAAAATTGTATAGGCGTGTTTTCATGATGCTTCACTCAAAGACAATCGACCCACCAGTGCTGTCAGTGCTTTGATTGCTAAGGTTTATTTTCATTTCGTCTAAGCGTTAAGACTTAATCTTGTTTATCGCCGCCGACAATTTTATCCGGTAATTCCTTATATTCCAATAAAATTCCTTTATTGGCAGACAGGAACCGGAATGAAAGTTTCTCTAAATCCATTAGAACCAAATGCAGAGGCGATAAAGCCAAAAATAGCCTGATCCGGAGACAATCAGTGTTTGGAATCTGTTGAGAGAAAATGAAGGATGATGTATTTTTCTTGTAAATAATAACGTCATTCAGTGTATCGTATGAATCTATAGAATACGTGAGTTAACATACGAGAGTATGAGCCGTTTTAGCTGAATATGTGTCTTTCGCATGTGCACTCACCAGTGCGTTTACATATACTCAAGTGACACTCAGAATAGGGATGACGTCAAAATTTGTTTGTTTGATTTGAGGTTAAACGTCCCCGTCAACACTGTAAAGGTCATTTTGGAGACGTTGCTTCCAATTTAGTGGGACATTTACCCGACATTGAGATGAAATGACATCTCAAGCCCTGCCACCCAATTAAACCAATAGGTTTATAAGCATGGGTGGGCCGACTCGCACCGCTTTGCCTGGGCAGGCTTAGATCCTCTAAGCGGTTTACCAGTACTCGTGTGTGGGTCGGTTTCAGCTCTGCGTGGAAGCATCATGCAGCCCATATATTTTTTCAAGCCCCGATGGTCGGGGGCCAGGATGACGTCAAGATGTCCGTGACATAATACCCTTGAACTCACCATGTTTACATAGGAAAAGCTGGGGGCTTACAAGGGTTACGTTTTCTTATTCTTGCGCAGTAACATAGACTGTGGGTACTCGAAAGAACCGTCTGAACGAGGTGGATCTAACCCTAACGAGCACCTACAGTCTATGTTTAGAGCAAAAGCTTAAGGACATTCAACAAGTTGACCTGACACGTGGGCTAAAATTTACGGTTGCATTAAACTTTGACGTTTCATTTAGGAAATTAACCTATTGTCATTAAATCGAGCTTTCGTTCTCATCCTATGAAGTATTATTGTATGTATATATGTATTGCATGTCACTGAAATTGTGAAATAAATATGTTTAAACGAAATCGACCTTTTCATAGTCTAAAATCCCACCAAACACGCATATTGGCGGCCATTGGAACATATGTAGTCAGTGGTTTGTTTGTTTGATTTGAGGTTTAACGTCCCCGTCAACACAGTATAGGTCATTTTGGAGACGTTGCTTCCAATTTTGTGGGACTCTTACCCGACAATGAGATGAAATGACATCTCAAGCCCTGTCGCCCAATGAAACCAATAGGGTTTATAAGCATGGACGGTCAACCTCGCACCGCGGTTCCTGGACAGGCTTAGATCCTCTGAACGGTTTACCAGTACTACTGTGCGGACGGTTTCAGCTCTGCGTGGAAGCATCATGCAGCCCATCTATTTCTTAAGCCCCGATGGGCGGGGGCGGTTGTAGTCAGTGGGTGTAAATGTGTGAATTACCTGGTATTATGGTAATAAAAACAATTCATAATGAATGTATTCACACTAAACTCCTGATATTTCTTCGTTCTTTCGGACTGTTGGTAAGGCGTTGAATGCAAATCTGTAGCAGGGGCCACAATTGACACCATTCTGGATACAACAGAGATTTTTGACTTCAGCAAATTTGACAATATTGTAGTATATGTTGGTGGGAACGATATGTCAGGCGAAACAGTGATTTCACATTTTGAACAACAGTTTGGAAAACTGATTTCACTTGCTCGAAATAAAAACCCAAATTGCAAAATTCTCCTCAGCAATATGTGCCCAAGAGGGGATGTTGATGTATGTCAAGCTCATAAAGTCACCATCATTAACTCAAATCCTGACTTCTATGATAAGAAAAAGAGACTAAAAATCATTTCTACAAACCCTGGGACAATATACACCTCTCCAGATCAGGGACTAGGAGATTACTGGGATCGTTTGAGCGACACATTAACATCGCTGAGAGCTTTGCAAACTGTGTATATCTACCTAGAACACAGCTATACCAAGGAAAGCCCTTTGACAGGATACCATCAAACCATGCTAACTATTATGGGACCCGGAATAAACAACATCAAAATACTAACTTTCAATCTCCTGGAAGTGGTGCTTCTGATAGTGGTCCACAAACACATTGCTTAAAATGTGGCATGACTAATCATGAAACTTTTTATTGCAAACACAAGACTCAAGTACAATGTCACAAATGTAAATTGTATGGACATAAAGACTCGATTGGCTTGTGCTACAATATACACGTGTAGGACAATGGCAAATATGCAATATCTACTTTTAATGCATTTGATCTGTAGCTTAATATATGTGTAGACTGTAACCAAAATGCATGCGTCTGCGAACCATCAGAGTCATTTCAAGTTGAAAACATGACAGGAATGGAACCTGTATCAAAGTAGAAGTAAAACAAAGATCAGGAATCGATACAATTAACTTACCCCACCCACCAAAGACACCAAAGGGAAAGAAATACAAACATTAAGCGACCAGACCATAATGGAAACCTAAACAAAGGAAGGCCATAAGGACAGTTACTTTCCCACAAAATGGCCATATGGCCATCCAAAATTAAAAGACACAAGTGATAAACACAGTAAGTAACAAACAACAACATAAATAAATCGCCACAGAAAAACCTGATTTGAATGCAGCTCAACCAGTGCCATTTGCTGTCAATATTATTAGTGACCACTCTAGACCAAACCAGTCTGTTAGAGTAATTAATTCTTTACAACCATCTTTTACAAATGCAGACTATAGCAACTCAGCAAGTCCCTCTCAAGTCCAACAACCAACCAATAATCAGTTGTCAAACAATAATGTTAGTGTCTCAGAACACAATAATGTTTTTTCCACTGAGGACAATTTTGTTACGTATATTGATGACCCTCAAACTGAAGACAGCAGAACCAGTATAAAAGATAATTCTTCATATTTTAACCCTAGTACTGTTAATAAAACTTTTCATTTTGCATCGCTTAATGACTGTGGACTGAAACGCAAAGTACTGTTCCCAGAATTTTCGGATTTGTTTAATAAATACAATCTGTTCTGTGTTTGCGACACTAAGCTTGATAAGTATGATGTTATCAATTTAGCTGGATATGATTTCATTTCACAATGCAGAAAGCAAAAATATATCCGTAAAAGTGGAGGTATAGGTGTTTTTGTTTAGTAATCATTGTCATCATTTGTATCCTTTGTTGAGTCTGACTCTGACTATGTCTTATGGCTACGTATTAGCAAAAAGGCCTTTAACACTGATGAAGATATTTATGTAGGGGCTATTTATATCCCACCTTGTGACTCAAGATTTTACAACCCTGATGAAATTGAACAACTTTATGTTGAAATTACTAATATGTGTGTCTTAAACAAATTCCTTTTACTCATGGGTGACTTTAATATCAGAACTCATAATAAACAAGATTTTCTTGATGAAGATGAATTTTTCCGGCACCAGTTTGATTTTGATGAAGATTTAATTGAACACTTCCAGAGCTCCATATTACTCGATCAGTGTAACTTACCAAAAAATCCCACATCCCAAGATAAAATTATTAATAACGAAGGGAACATGCTCATTGGTCTATGCAGATCAAATAACTTATTTATACTTAATGGCAGATGTGGTTCTGACAAAAATATTGGTGGTATGACATTTCGCAATCAGTCTGTTATTGATTACTCAATAATTTCTCATCAAGCACTAAAACTTGTCAATATGTTCAGTATAATAGAATTTGACTCTTTATTTTCGAATGGCCATTCCTTGATAAAAACTACACTTTCTTTCACAAAGAAAATAGCACAAACTGCAACTGTGAGAAACCAGATGCAGAAAACAAAACCTAAGCTTCCAGAAGATAAAGAGGTGCTATTTGTTCAAAATTTGGACCACTCAAAAATATATGAATTACATAATGCCATAATTGATGCAAAAAATAATTTAAACACAGTAAATTTAGACAAGATAAATAATATCTGTCATCACTTTTCAGAAATATTCAAAGAGTCAGCCCAGTTATGCATTAATAATAATTCAAGCCTGAAACATAAAAAGGGTAAAAAGGCCTGGTTTCGGGTACAGTGTGAAAAGGCCCGAAAACAGTATCATCTAGCAAAATCAAAACATTCTAAATACTCTTCAGCTTCAACGAAACTTAACCTAAGAAAAGCAAGCAAAACATATAAGAAAAAGATGAATTATTTCATTAATAAACATATTAAAACAACACAAAATAAATTAAGGAGCCTGAAAAATAAAAGCCCCAAGGAATACTGGAAGGTAATAAATAGTAGTGATAATAAAAAAACTAACAGCAAGATTGAGCTCGATACTCTTTATACCTTTTCAAAGACCTTAACAAGCAGCCAGATATTGATGATAATAACTGTGAAATTAATATAGATATTTCTATTGACGATGACAATGAGATTTTAAACTCACCAATAACTGACAGTGAAATTTTAAAATGTATTAAATCTCTAAAAAATAATAAAGCATGTGCAAATGATGAGATAATCAATGAATATATTAAGAGCACATCTCATATTATGCTTCCATTATACACCTCCTTCTTCAATTTGTTACTGGATACCGGCCATATACCTGAAGTTTGGCTTGAAGGCATCATCATACCAATTTACAAAAAGAAAGGGGATCCTCTACATCCAGAAAATTACCGCCCTATAACAATCCTTAGTTGTTTTGGAAAGCTCTTCACTGCAGTATTAAATCTAAGATTAAATATTTTTTTAAATGAGTATCACATATTGGAAGAAAATCAGGCAGGCTTCAGGGCAGGATACTCAACTTATGACCACATATTCGCTCTTCATGCAATCATTGAAATTCTGAAAGCTAAAAAATTAAAACTGTTCTGTTCATTCGTAGACTTCAGTAAAGCATTTGACTCTGTCTGGAGAGTGGGGTTGTGGTCAAAACTGTTGAAGAATAATGTTAATGGCAAGTTTTTCCGCATCGTTTTTAATATGTATAAGGGAATTAAATCTTGTTTATATTTCAGTGGGAATCAGTCAAGTTTCTTCCCTTGTCTGCGTGGGGTGCGACAAGGGGAAAATTTGTCACCAGTCTTATTTGCTTTATTTTTGAATGACTTAGAAACATTTATGCAGTCTAACAATTGCTCTGACGTTAACCTAAAATTTGACTCATATAATGTACATATTTGTACTGCTGTATGCCGATGACACTGTCATTTTTGGTGTAGATGAAACCAGTTTCCAGAAGAGTTTAGACATGTTTTATGAATATGCTAAACGTCGGCAACTTGATATAAATTATAATAAGACTAAATGTTTTTATATTTGGTACCCGTAATGATGACAGCTTTGATTTTAAAATGGGCACCAATAAAATATCAGTATGTAAAGAATTCAAATATTTGGGGGTATTTTTCACAAAGAGTAAAAGTTTTTGTAAAGCCAAAAAGCATAATTACGATCAAGCCAAAAAAGCCATGCATCTTTTATATAAAAGAAAACGAAACCTTAATCTTCCTATTGACTTACAACTACAGCTTTTCGAACACACTATTTTACCAATCGCTCTCTATGGATGTGAGATCTGGGCATATGAAAATACAGATATTATTGAAAAACTCCAAAATGAATTCCTCAGGTATATCACAAATACAAGAAAGTCCACCCCAGCTTATATGTTAAATGCAGAAGTTGGCTTCAAGGCTATTGATATTAAAATAAAAACCCGAATGATTGGCTTTTGGCTGAACATAGTAAATAGTAAGGAAACTAAACTATCAAAATTATTATACAAGTTTCTTCTTGGCGACTATAATGGTGGCATTTATCGGCATAAATGGTTCCACTGTATAAAAGAAATCCTAATAAGTGTAGGGCATGCTGATCTTTTACATAAAGAAGTCATTGAAAACCCCAAATTGATCAAAATGCAAATTTCAAAAACTTTGTCTGACCTATACATTCAACAGTGGCATACAAAAGTATCGTCATCCTCCAAAGGGAAAACTTATAAACTTTTCAAACATGATGTTAATTTTGAAAATTATTTAACCACATTAACTAAAAACACTACTCTACATTACTTAAGTTCAGATTAAGTAACCATAGGCTCCCAGTTGAGACTGGTCCCTGGGAAAACATTCCTTTGGAAGAAAGACAGTGTACCCTTTGTGAGAAAAATGACATTGGTGATGAATTTCCCTATCCTTTTGTATGCAATCATTTCAAATCAGAGCGGAAAAAGTTTTTACCCTCATATTTTAACAAACGCCCCAATATTATTAAATTCAAGGAGCTATTGTCTACGGAAGATAAAAATCTTCTCATCAAATTATCTTGCTTCACAGAAATCATAATGAAGAAATTTTGAAATGCTAACTCAGTTTTCTGTAATTTATCACTACATGCCCCTGTTATTATTATATGTCTCTCTCAATTTCTTTTTTTTATTTTTAAGAACCGCATTAACAGGTCTATGTGAACTGTGATCAAGACCCCAACTTATGTAGGAGGGAGTGGTATTTTCAGGGGTATACATTATTTTTTCCTGTACCTGTTATGGGTGTGGAGTGTGGCTTGCTTGTAGAACTACCTAAATGTGATAATTCTAGTGGGATCCACAGTTCCTTTTTACTATTTTGCATAGGTCTGGTAATGTGATGTATTTGTTTCACGTTCATTGTTGTATTTGCTTGTTTACATCACGTGTACATGCCTATTAAATTTTGAACCCCTTGAACCCCACTTTTATATTATATAGCAAATCTGGGTTTACAGGGGGTACACATTATTTTTCCTGTTTCTGCCCGAGGGCATGGGTTGTGGGTGCCTGTTTGGAACCGCCTCAATGAGGCGGGCCTAGCGGGTACCAGCAATTTGTGTTTTGGGCGGGATATGAGGAACATTAAAATTTCTATATGAAATTTTCTCCTTCTTTGGTGGTAAAATTCTCAATACATTTGTATAGGCATGTTTTAGTGGTGAAATATGTCTGTTTATCACATGTCACCTGTTTGTATATTATGCTCTTATGCCAGCTGCGAGTGGCCTGAGTTTAACTTCAATAAAGTTATGTTCTGTTCTGTTCTGGTAAATATTATTATGCATGCAATAGATACATTTGAGAAAAAATTTAAATAATTGGTTTTGTCAAAAAGACTGAATTGCGATTTGAGATAGTAATTTATATCGCTGCTCCTACTTACCCCCAGTGTTAAATCGTATTGTGGTTACATGGACGTCAATGTATTCACCATATTTGCATTATTTGCTGGCTCCCAGCTTACACATTGTCAATATCGGAAAAACAGGTAACCAGACCCCCAAGACCTTTCAATGTCAGAGGGGTCTGGTTACCTGTTTTTCCAACACTTATAATCTTCAGACTAGGAACCAGCAGATAATGCAAATAAGGTGAATAATGCTCTGTGGTTAATTATTTTAATGACAATTTTTGGAAAACCTAATTCCCGGTGCACCTTACATGGACTAGACTATATTTTGGCGTAAGAATGTAATGCTTCAGAGAGGGAAAGCTGATCATATAAAATGGACCATTTTGAAAGATAATGTTCACTCCAATTGAATATCTATTTTTTCTACCAACAACAGAATACATTTTTAAAATATATGCTCTATTAATACGGACATGAACATGTCCGTCTATAGACTAAGAGGTGCACGCGTTGTCATAAAAACGTAATTCGCTTCCCTGATAAATATTTTTTGATGGTCAATTCACGTGAATTCTCGGTGAGACTATGCGAGACAACTTCCTGTGTATGGTTCACGCGTTCTTCCATCTAATAAAATGTCTGCCTTTCGCACAGTCGGTCCCCAGTCTCGTACAACATTCATCTGTTACGATTCTTTTTTCTCCTTTTCGTATTTCAATCCGCTATATGTATTACCTTCCAAATAAAAATAAATAAATAAATAAAAACTGTAAATTCGGATTCTTCAAAAACGTCACGATGACTGCTTCTCTATTATTGATCCATGTTGCAGAGACGCTTATTGCATTTTCATAGACAAACTGTCTGACAGTTGGCGCAAAATAAAAACATCGAGTACCTATCTTCTGTTTACCTTCCGGCAGCGTTATTTGACAGAAACAGGTTAGTTTTCGTTTATTTCCAGTATTTCCATGGTAGTTCCGACTCGCAGTGTGTGATACAATCAAGCATAAATTAATGCCTGATGGGGGCCTTGGAATTCCTTTTCTTCGTTTACTGCAACTCCCTCACACAAGGTTTATGTGCAGGTGTACATTACACTCGAAGGAGGGGTTGGCAGTAAACAGAGATAGATAATTAAAAGGAGCACTAAAAGATTTTGAAGGGCATCGTAATAGGAGCATCATGTGTTTTTCTCATAGGGAAATGCACAAGTGACTTACTTAAGTACAAGGAGATTATAGGCAGCGATAAAATGCCTTATACATCAACAACAAGATAGATAATATTGGAAGGTATCTTTTATTTGTGCAGGGGAATGTTCTCCCTGCACAAGGGGCCTTCAGTTGACGTCCCGATCAGAAGGACTGTGCACTTTGTGGCATTCATCCCTGCAATTGATGCCAGAGGTCCCGGGTTCGATCCCCCGCAGCAGCGATCAAATTTCGGTGTCCGAACACGCTCCATTGGCATCATTTGCAGGGATGAATGTCACAAAGTGCAACATCCTTCGGATCGGGACTTTAACTGGAGGCCCCCTGTGCAGGGAGAACATTCCCTGTGCAGGTTAAAGAACCCTACCGTAATTACATGGCTACTGTGTAGGCTTTCATCCTGCAAAACCTTTAGTGTATGTAATGTACACCTGCAAGTAATAGCGAAATGTGACCGATCACAGTATCAGTAGAAAGAAAGAAAGTGTAGCAGTTCGGACACCACGATGTTCTTACGTTCTTACGTACAGCAGTCTCATTATCTGGATGAAGAAGAGAGCAGTTAGAGCCTGACTTGGGACCAACGGCGATAGATCAGGACACATCCATGAAAGACACTAGTCGCATGTCATTTGTAAACATTGTCAGTTAAAGAAGTGTTTCTTTGACATGCTTCTTGTGTACCCTTAAGGCAGCTAATTTGATTTGGATCTGTTCATGAACAACCAGATTGAGACGGATGTTCGTACGACCCTGCAGATCCCAGCACATGACTGGCAGATGTAGATGACTTGGTTAACACACAAATTTACTGACCATGGGATCTGAACTCGAATATTCATGATAACAGAAAGTAGAGCAGCACTTTGGTGCAGTGGTAGCGCATCGGATTTGTGATCAAGAGGTTGCGGGTTCAAGCCTTACGCTGACGAAAGTGTTGTGCCCTTCAGCAAGGCACTTCATCCACACTGTTAAAAAAAAATAAAAAATAAGTCCTGGTTACCACCCAGGAAATCCTGCTCGTAATGCTCAGATGTGAGCGAGTAGCAGTATAAATAGTAGAAAAGAAAGAAAAAAAAAGTATTTGCGATTCAGATAAAGAGAAAAGATGGGAAAATGGTGACACTATTTTTGACTATTTGAAAAAGATTTTATGGACAACCGTGAAATGCCATGTTGTGATAGTTCCAACAAGCACCCACAACTTTCCCTTTTTAGCTCTACTGTCAAATAGTGACAAAGTGAGCTTTTGTGATCACTATTCGTCTGTTGTCCATGTGTGCGACCATAAACAATTCTTCAAACGACATCTCCTAAACCACTGATCAGATTTTGACCAAACTTCACAGCAATGATTCTTATCTGGACCCCTTTCAAAGTTGTTCAAATGGTTCCGCTCTGTTGCACATCTAGGTTACAGCAGCCAAATATTGATTTTTTTTCACTGAAAACTTGAAAAATCTTCTCTGAAACCACAAGGCCCAGGCCTTCGATATTTGGTATGAAGCTTCTACCAAGATTGTTCAAATTATAGCCTCCGCCCCAGGGGCCTTTGGTTTTACATAGGCTTATATTGGGAAAATCTTTAAATATCTTCTTCTCTGAAAATGCAAGATATTTGGTGTGAAGCTTCAACTAGTGGACCTCTATCAAGATTGTTCAATTTATAGCACTAGGGCCAAAAATGCCCCCGCCCCGGGGCCCTTTGGTTTTTTCATACGCTTATATAGGGAAAATATTTATAAAATCTTCTTCTCTGAAACCACAAGGCCCCCGTCTTTGCTATTTGGTATGAAGCTTCATCTACTGCACCTCTACCAAGACTGTTCAAATTATATCCCCAGAGCCCTTTGGTTTTACATAGATTTATAGGGAAAATTTTTAAAAATCTTCTTCTCTGAAACCGCAAGGCCCAGTTCTTTGATATTTGGTGTGAAGCTTCATTTAGTGAACCTCTCAAGATTTTTCAAATTATAGGCCTAGTGTGATAAATGCCCCTGCCCTGGGGGCCTTTGGTTTTACAAAGGCTTATAATGGGAAAATCTTTTAAAATCTTCTCTGAAACTGCATGGCCCAGGTCTTTGATATTTGGTATGAAGCTTCATCTAATGGAGGGCTACCAAGATTGTTCAAATTATACCCCTGGGGCCAAAAATGCCACCGCCCCAGGGGCCTTTGGTTTTGCATAGGCTTATATAGGGAAAATCTTTAAAAAAATTTCTTCTCTGAAACCGCAAGACCCAGGTCTTTGGTATTTAGCGTGAAGCTTCAGCTAGTGAACCTCTATCAACAGTATTCAAATTATAGCCCTAGGGCCAAAAATGCCCCCACCCCGGGGCCCTTTGGTTTTATAGGCATATATAGAGAAAATATTTAAAAATCTACATCTCTGAAACCATAAGGCCCGGGTCTTTGATATTTGGTATGAAGCTACATCTACTGAACCCCTCCCAATATTGTTCTAATTATAGCCCTAGGGTCAAAAATGCCCCCGCCCTCGGGCCCTTTGGTTTTACATAGACTTCTATAGGGAAAATCTTTAAAAATCTTCTTCTCATTAACATTATAGGAAAAAAATTTCAGGGAATAGAAATTTTCCCTGTATAACAGGGAAAATGTTTAAAAATCTTCTTCTCCGAATCCGAGATTGTTAAAATCATAGCCCTTGGGCCAAAAATGCCTCCGCCCCGTGCCTTTCGGTTTTTACATTGACTTATATATAGGGAAATTTAAGAAAATCTTCCAATCTGAAACCGCAAGGCCCAGGTCTTTGATATTTGGTGGACCTCTATCAAAATCAAGTGGACCTCTATCAAAAGTGTTCAAATTATAGCCGTAGAGAAATAGAAGTCAAGGCAATGAAAACATTTGAAATCTTCTTGTCTGAAAGGAGAAGGCCAAGGTCTTTGATAATTGACATGAAGCTTCGTCTTGATGATTTCACCAAGATTGTTCACATTCTCAGTGGGAATTATTTCTCTGTGAGAAATATCGTTTTTCTTTTTCATAGAAAATCCTGTATTTACTTGGTAAAAATTTAATATACATATTTATTTCAAAATTTCTATGACAGGCAATACATATATACATACAATAATAAGTCATAGGAACGAAAGCTTAATACAGTGTTGATGGGGACATTAACACATTGTATGCTAGTAGACTTTTCCACTGCCATACGTTGGACAAGTCCATTTGTCATATAAGGGGGTCAGGCCTATTTTTTTTTCGGGAGCCAACAACAGATTTTTTTAAATAGAAACTTCAAAAATATTCACCTCTGAAACCAGGCCTTCAATATTTGGTGCGTAGCTTCATTTAGTGGACCTCTGCCAAGATTGTTCAAATTCTAGTCCTGGGACCAAAAATGCCCCCACCCCGGAGCCCTTTCGTTTTACATAGACTTACGTAGGGAAAAGCTTTAAATATCTTCTTGTCTGAAACCAGAAGGCTCAGGTGTTTGATATTTGGTATGAAGCTTCTTCTTGTAGACCACTGTCAAGATTGTTCAAATTATAGCTCTGGGGCCCCTGGGTTTTACATTATAGGAAAATTCTAAAAAAGAAAATCTTCTCCTCTGAAAGCGCAAGCAAGGCCCAGGTCTTTGAAATTTGGGGTTTAGCTTCATCTATTGGACCTCTACCAAGATTGTTCAAATTATGCCCCTGAGGCCAAAGATTCCCCCGCCACATTTAACTTCATCTGCTAATCGGCCTCCCACTGTGCAAGTTGATCCAGGTCATCTTGTAAAATAAGACATTCAGACGGAGAATATATACAGGACACATTATCAACAAACAAACTGACTGATGACCTGATATTATCAGTCAGATCATTGATGAAAACTAAGAAGACCGGTCCAAGAACTGAACCTTGGGGGGGGGGGGGGGCGGGGGGCTCCAGATAAAACAGGGACTTGATCAGATGCTTGGCCATCAAGTACAACTTCTTGTGAGCCCCAAGAGAGCCATGAGCTTATCCACCTATGTGTGGATCTGCTTATCTCATAGTAGTCAAGTTTATTTAATAGCCCTCTGTGAGGTACCTGGCACGTGGGCTAAAATTTACGGTTGCATTAAACTTCATTTAGAAAATTAACCTATTGTCATTAAATCGAGCTTTCGTTCTCATCCTATGAAGTATTATTGTATGTATATATGTATTGCATGTCACTGAAATTGTGAAATAAATATGTTTAAACGAAATCGACCTTTTCATAGTCTAAAAACCCACCAAACACGCATATTGACGGCCATTGGAACATATGTAGTCAGTGGTTTGTTTGTTTGATTTGAGGTTTAACGTCCCCGTCAACACAGTATAGGTCATTTTGGAGACGTTGCTTCCAATTTTGTGGGACTCTTACCCGACAATGAGATGAAATGACATCTCAAGCCCTGTCGCCCAATGAAACCAATAGGGTTTATAAGCATGGACGGTCAACGTCGCACCGCGGTTCCTGGACAGGCTTAGATCCTCTAAACGGTTTACCAGTACTACTGTGCGGACGGTTTCAGCTCTGCGTGGAAGCATCATGCAGCCCATCTATTTCTTAAGCCCCGATGGGCGGGGGCGGTTGTAGTCAGTGGGTGTAAATGTGTGAATTACCTGGTATTATGGTAATAAAAACAATTCATAATGAATGTATTCACACTAAACTCCTGATATTTCTTCGTTCTTTCGGACTGTTGGTAAGGCGTTGAATGCAAATCTGTAGCAGGGGCCACAATTGACACCATTCTGGATACAATAGAGATTTTTGACTTCAGCAAATTTGACAATATTGTAGTATAAGTTGGTGGGAACGATATGTCAGGCGAAACAGTGATTTCACATTTTGAACAACAGTTTGGAAAACTGATTTCACTTGCTCGAAACAAAAACCCAAATTGCAAAATTCTCCTCAGCAATATGTACCCAAGAGGGGGATGTTGATGTATGTCAAGCTCATAAAGTCACCATCATTAACTCAAATGCTGACTTCTATGATAAGAAAAAGAGACTAAAAAATCATTTCTACAAACCCTGGGACAATATACACCTCTCCAAATCAGGGACTAGGAGATTACTGGGATCGTTTGAGCGACACATTAACATCGTTGAGAGCTTTGCAAACTGTGTATATCTACCTAGAACACAGCTATACCAAGGAAAGCCCTTTGACAGGATACCATCAAACCATGCTAACTATTATGGGACCCGGAATAAACAACATCAAAATACTAACTTTCAATCTGCTGGAAGTGGTGCTTCTGATAGTGGTCCACAAACACATTGCTTAAAATGTGGCATGACTAATCATGAAACTTTTTATTGCAAACACAAGACTCAGGTACAGTGTCTCAAATGTAAATTGTATGGACATAAAGACTCGACTGGCTTGTGCTACAATATACACGTGTAGGACAATGGCAAATATGCAAATATGCCAATATCTACTTTTAATGCATTTGATCTGTAGCTTAATATATGTGTAGACTGTAGCCAAAATGCATGCATCTGCGAACCATCAGAGTCATTTCAAGTTGAAAACATGACAGGAATGGAACCTGTATCAAAGTAGAAGTAAAACAAAGATCAGGAATCGATACAATTAACTTACTCCACCCACCAAAGACACCAAAGGGAAAGAAATAAAAACATTAAGCGACCAGACCATAATGGAAACCTAAACAAAGGAAGGCCATAAGGACAGTTACTTTACCACAAAATGGCCATATGGCCATCCAAAATTAAAAGACCCAAGTGATACACACAGTAAGTAACAAACAACAACATAAATAAATCGCCACAGAAAAACCTGATTTAAATGCAGCTCAACCAGTGCCATTTGCTGTCAATATTATTTGTGACCACTCTAGACCAAACCAGTCTGTTAGAGTAATTAATTCCTTACAACCATCTTTTACAAATGCAGACAATAGCAACTCAGCAAGTCCCTCTCAAGTCCAACAACCAACCAATAATCAGTTGTCAAACAATAATGTTAGTGTCTCAGAACACAATAATGTTATTTCCACTGAGGACAATTTTGTTACGTATATTGATGACCCTCAAACTGAAGACAGCAGAACCAGTATAAAAGATAATTCTTCATATTTTAACCCTAGTACTGTTAATAAAACTTTTCATTTTGCATCGCTTAATGACTGTGGACTGAAACGCAAAGTACTGTTCCCAGAATTTTCGGATTTGTTTAATAAATACAATCTGTTCTGTGTTTGCGACACTAAGCTTGATAAGTATGATGTTATCAATTTAGCTGGATATGATTTCATTTCACAATGCAGAAAGCAAAAATATATCCGTAAAAGTGGAGGTATAGGTGTTTTTGTTTAGTAATCATTGTCATCATTTGTATCCTTTGTTGAGTCTGACTCTGACTATGTCTTATGGCTACGTATTAGCAAAAAGGCCTTTAACACTGATGAAGATATTTATGTAGGGGCTATTTATATCCCACCTTGTGACTCAAGATTTTACAACCCTGATGAAATTGAACAACTTTATGTTGAAATTACTAATATGTGTGTCTTAAACAATTTCCTTTTACTCATGGGTGACTTTAATGTCAGAACTCATAATAAACAAGATTTTCTTGATGAAGATGAATTTTTCCGGCACCAGTTTGATTTTGATGAAGATTTAATTGAACACTTCCAGAGCTCCATATTACTCGATCAGTGTAACTTACCAAAAAATCCCACATCCCAAGATAAAATTATTAATAACGAAGGGAACATGCTCATTGATCTATGCAGATCAAATAACTTATTTATACTTAATGGCAGATGTGGTTCTGACAAAAATATTGGTGGTATGACATTTCGCAATCAGTCTGTTATTGATTACTCAATAATTTCTCATCAAGCACTAAAACTTGTCAGTATGTTCAGTATAATAGAATTTGACTCTTTATTTTCGAATGGTCATTCCTTGATAAAAACTACACTTTCTTTCACAAAGAAAATAGCACAAACTGCAACTGTGAGAAACCAGATGCAGAAAACAAAACCTAAGCTTCCAGAAGATAAAGAGGTGCTATTTGTTCAAAATTTGGACCACTCAAAAATATATGAATTACATAATGCCATAATTGATGCAAAAAATAATTTAAACACAGTAAATTTAGACAAGATAAATAATATCTGTCATCACTTTTCAGAAATATTCAAAGAGTCAGCCCAGTTATGCATTAATAATAATTCAAGCCAGAAACATAAAAAGGGTAAAAAGGCCTGGTTTCGGGTACAGTGTGAAAAGGCCCGAAAACAGTATCATCTAGCAAAATCAAAACATTCTAAATACTCTTCAGCTTCAACGAAACTTAACCTAGAAAAGCAAGCAAAACATATAAGAAAAAGATGAATTATTTCATTAATAAACATATTAAAACAACACAAAATAAATTAAGGAGCCTGAAAAATAAAAGCCCCAAGGAATACTGAAAGGTAATAAATAGTAGTGATAATAAAAAACCTGACAGCAAGATTGAGCTCGATACTCTTTATACCTTTTCAAAGACCTTAACAAGCAGCCAGTTATTGATGATAATAACTGTGAAATTAATATAGATATTTCTATTGACGATGACAATGAGATTTTAAACTCACCAATAACTGACAGTGAAATTTTAAAATGTATTAAATCTCTAAAAAATAATAAAGCATGTGCAAATGATGAGATAATCAATGAATATATTAAGAGCACATCTCATATTATGCTTCCATTATACACCTCCTTCTTCAATTTGTTACTGGATACCGGCCATATACCTGAAGATTGGCTTGAAGGCATCATCATACCAATTTACAAAAAGAAAGGGGATCCTCTACATCCAGAAAATTACCGCCCTATAACAATCCTTAGTTGTTTTGGAAAGCTCTTCACTGCAGTATTAAATCTAAGATCAAATATTTTTTTAAATGCGTATCACATATTGGAAGAAAATCAGGCAGGCTTCAGGGCAGGATACTCAACTTATGACCACATATTCGCTCTTCATGCAATCATTGAAATTCTGAAAGCTAAAAAATTAAAACTGTTCTGTTCATTCGTAGACTTCAGTAAAGCATTTGACTCTGTCTGGAGAGTGGGGTTGTGGTCAAAACTGTTGAAGAATAATGTTAATGGCAAGTTTTTCCTCATTGTTTTTAATATGTATAAGGGAATTAAATCTTGTTTATATTTCAGTGGGAATCAGTCAAGTTTCTTCCCTTGTCTGCGTGGGGTGCGACAAGGGGAAAATTTGTCACCAGTCATATTTGCTTTATTTTTGAATGACTTAGAAACATTTATGCAGTCTAACAATTGCTCTGACGTTAACCTAAAATTTGACTCACATAATGTATATAATTATTTACCTTCGCCTTTTTGTACTGCTGTATGCCGATGACACTGTCATTTTTGGTGTAGATGAAACCAGTTTCCAGAAGAGTTTAGACATGTTTTATGAATATGCTAAAAGTCGGCAACTTGATATAAATTATGATAAGACTAAATTTTTTTTATATTTGGTACCCGTAATGATGACCGCTTTGATTTTAAAATGGGCACCAATAAAATATCAGTATGTAAAGAATTCAAATATTTGGGGGTATTTTTCACAAAGAGTAGAAGTTTTTGTAAAGCCAAAAAGCATAATTACGATCAAGCCAAAAAAGCCATGCATCTTTTATATAAAAGAAAACGAAACCTTAATCTTCCTATTGACTTACAACTACAGCTTTTCGAATACAATATTTTACCAATCGCTCTCTATGGATGTGAGATCTGGGCATATGAAAATACAGATATTATTGAAAAACTCCAAAATGAATTCCTCAGGTATATCACAAATACAAGAAAGTCCACCCCAGCTTATATGTTAAATGCAGAAGTTGGCTTCAAGGCTATTGATATTAAAATAAAAACCCGAATGATTGGCTTTTGGCTGAACATAGTAAATAGTAAGGAAACTAAACTATCAAAATTATTATACAAGTTTCTTCTTGGCGAATATAATGGTGGCATTAAATGGTTCCACTGTATAAAAGAAATCCTAATAAGTGTAGGGCATGCTGATCTTTTACATAAAGAAGTCACTGAAAACCCCAAATTGATCAAAATGCAAATTTCAAAAACTTTGTCTGACCTATACATTCAACAGCGGCATACAAAAGTATCGTCATCCTCCAAAGGGAAAACTTATAAACTTTTCAAACATGATGTTAATTTTGAAAATTATTTAACCACATTAACTAAAAACACTACTCTACATTACTTAAGTTCAGATTAAGTAACCATAGGCTCCCAGTTGAGACTGGTCACTGGGAAAACATTCCTTTGGAAGAAAGAAAGTGTACCCTTTGTGAGAAAAATGAGATTGGTGATGAATTTCCCTATCCTTTTGTATGCAATCATTTCAAATCAGAGCGGAAAAAGTTTTTACCCTCATATTTTAACAAACGCCCCAATATTATTTAATTCAAGGAGCTATTATCTACGGAAGATAAAAATCTTCTCATCAAATTATCTTGCTTCACAGAAATCATAATGAAGAAATTTTGAAATGCTAACTAAGTGTTCTGTAATTTATCACTACATGCCCCTGTTATTATTATATGTCTCTCTCAATTTCTTTGTTTTATTTTTAAGAACCACATTAACAGGTCTATGTGAACTGTGATCAAGACCCCAACAACCCCAACTTATGTAGGAGGGAGTGGCATTTTCAGGGGTATACATTATTTTTTCCTGTATCTGTTATGGGTGTGGAGTGTAGCTTGCTTGTAGAACTACCCAAAATGTGATAATTCTAGTGGGATCCACAGTTCCTTTTTACTTTTTTGCATAGGCCTGGTAATGTGATGTATTTGTTTCACTTTCGTTGTTGTATTTGCTTGTTTACATCACGTGTACATGCCTATTAAATTTTGAACCCCTTGAACCCCACTTTTATATTATATAGCAAATCTGGGTTTACAGGGGGTACACATTATTTTTCCTGTTTCTGCCCGAGGGCATGGGTTGTGGGTGCCTGTTTGGAACCGCCTCAATGAGGCGGGCCTAGCGGGTACCAGCGATTTGTGTTTTGGGCGGGATATGAGGAACATTAAAATTTCTATATGAAATTTTCTCCTTCTTTGGTGGTAAAATTCTCAATACATTTGTATAGGCATGTTTTAGTGGTGAAATATGTCTGTTTATCACATGTCACCTGTTTGTATATTATGCTCTTATGCCACCTGCGAGTGGCCTGAGTTAAAACTTCAATAAAGTTATGTTCTGTTCTGGTAAATATTATTATGCATGCAATAGATACATTTGAGAAAAAATTAAATAATTGGTTTTGTCAAAAAGACTGAATTGCGATTTGAGATAGTTATTTATATCGCTGCTCCTACTTACCCCCAGTGTTAAATCGTATTGTGGTTACATGGACGTCAATGTATTCACCATATTTGCATTATTTGCTGGCTCCCAGCTTACACATTGTCAATATCGGAAAAACAGGTAACCAGACCCCCAAGACCTTTCAAGGTAAGAGGGGTCTGGTTACCTGTTTTTCCAACACTTATAATCTTCAGACTAGGAACCAGCAGATAATGCAAATAAGGTGAATAATGCTCTGTGGTTAATTATTTTAATGACAATTTTTGGAAAACCTAATTCCCGGTGCACCTTACATGGACTAGACTATATTTTGGCGTAAGAATGTAATGCTTCAGAGAGGGAAAGCTGATCATATAAAATGGACCATTTTGAAAGATAATGTTCACTCCAATTGAATATCTATTTTTTCTTCCAACAACAGAATACATTTTTAAAATATATGCTCTATTAATACGGACATGAACATGTCCGTCTATAGACTAAGAGGTGCACGCGTTGTCATAACAACGTAATTCGCTTCCCTGATAAATATTTTTTGATGGTCAATTCACGTGAATTCTCGGTGAGACTATGCGAGACAACTTCCTGTGTATGGTTCACGCGTTCTTCCATCTAATAAAATGTCTGCCTTTCACACAGTCGGTCCCCAGTCTCGTACAACATTCATCTGTTACGATTCTTTTTTCTCCTTTTCGTATTTCAATCCGCTATATGTATTACTTTTTGACGTATCCGACCAAATAAAAATAAATAAAAACTGTAAATTCGGATTCTTCAAAAACGTCACGATGACTGCTTCTCTATTATTGATCCATGTTGCAGAGACGCTTATTGCATTTTCATAGACAAACTGTCTGACAGTTGGCGCAAAATAAAAACATCGAGTACCTATCTTCTGTTTACCTTCCGGCAGCGTTATTTGACAGAAACAGGTTAGTTTTCGTTTATTTCCAGTATTTCCATGGTAGTTCCGATTCGCAGTGTGTGATACAATCAAGCATGAATTAATGCCTGATGGGGGCATTGGAATTCCTTTTCTTCTTTTACTGCAACTCCCTCACACAAGGTTTATGTGCATGTGTACATTACACTCGAAGGAGGGGTTGGCAGTAAACAGAGATAGATAATTAAAAGGAGCACTAAAAGATTTTGAAGGGCATCGTATTAGGAGCATCATGTGTTTTTCTCATAGGGAAATGCACAAGTGACTTACTTAAGTACAAGGAGATTATAGGCAGCGATAAAATGCCTTATACATCAACAACAAGATAGATAATATTGGAAGGTATCTTTTATTTGTGCAGGGGGAATGTTCTTCCTGCACAAGGGGCCTCCAGTTGACGTCCCGATCAGAAGGACTGTGCACTTTGTGACATTCATCCCTGCAATTGATGCCAGAGGTCCCGGGTTCGATCCCCCGCAGCAGCGATCAAATTTCGGTGTCCGAACACGCTCCATTGGCATCATTTGCAGGGATGAATGTCACAAAGTGCAACATCCTTCGGATCGGGACTTTAACTGGAGGCCCCCTGTGCAGGGAGAACATTCCCTGTGCAGGTTAAAGAACCCTACCGTAATTACATGGTTACTGTGTAGGCTTTCATTCTGCAAAACCTTTAGTGTATGTAATGTACACCTGCAAGTAATGGCGAAATGTGACCGATCACAGTATCAGTAGAAAGAAAGAAAGTGTAGCAGTTCGGACACCACGATGTTCTTACGTTCTTACGTACAGCAGTCTCATTATCTGGATGAAGAAGAGAGCAGTTAGAGCCCGACTTGGGACCAACGGCAATAGATCAGGACACATCCATGAAAGACACTAGTCGCATGTCATTTGTAAACATTGTCAGTTAAAGAAGTGTTTCTTTGACATGCTTCTTGTGTACCCTTAAGGCAGCTAATTTGATTTGGATCTGTTCATGAACAACCAGATTGAGACGGATGTTCGTACGACTCTGCAGATCCCAGCACATGACTGGCAGATGTAGATGACTTGGTTAACAGACAAAGGACGGGTCTCCCTAAGGTTTTTTTTTGGCCTCCTAACGATTTTGTTTATTTCTGGCTTATTGTTAGCATACATATGCCTAATTATTTGGAACATATGTGGTTTTGGTATTTAAGCAGTTTTTTCTGAGTTACAGGCTCTTTAAAGTGGGTAGGGTAACTCCACACAGTTTTGACATGTATTTTGTGTCTCATTTAAAGGTAGAAAAATAGTACCATACATGACACGTTATTATATAAAATTACAGGGGAAGGTCTAACCCTATGTTTTGTCACAAGTTTATTCACCAAAATTCACTTTTTGGGGGGAAAAGATGGTTTAAGGAACCTTGGGTCATTTTTGAGATTTTTTAACAGTAAAGTTCTTTTTTTTTTTCTTATATCTTCGGTAAACATTAACCTATTGTGGTGAAACTCCTACCATGCAAGCATACTGATGAGACAATATAACTCAAATGATCATTTGAGATGTTGACCTATATTTCACGGTTGAATGAACATTCTTATTTCATGTTAATGGGTTAGATTTTTGTTTCCATCAGTTCAAGATTTTAGATAATTATGGCATTTGGATAAACAGGCGATGGGTTTAAACATATTTAAATAAAACAGAAAAAAACATAGAAATGTGTAAAGAGTACCCAGATGCCCCCGCCTTTTTGGCTTAGGTAATATGCCTGCATGACCCCTGGGGACACATTGTACATGTATGTGTCATTGTAATGTATTAGCATCATATATATATATATGTTCGTGGGTGGGTATCTCAATATTTTGGATGTTGATGATATGAACTTGGCAGAGCAGGGGGCTGGGGCATGATTGTATGGGTCTCAAGATATATGTCTTTGAATGTGTCTAACCATAAACAACAGCAAATAAAAAAGGTTGGAATCTAAAGAATCAACATATTTAATTATTGAATCAAGTTAATCTATTGAAGAATCGCTTTCATCATAACCTGAACTTGAGCTGTCCCAGTCTTTTTGTGCAGCATCTGTAAGACTGTTCATATACTGTGACTTGAATGACTGTTCTCGCTCTGACTTCGGCTGATGGCGGTAAAATCCTAGATACCACAACACGGAAGCGATATGGGCACAGCGGCCAACTACCCTGGCACCATTCTTGCACTTGCAGTACCATCCTTTTATGGGTTCGAGACCAGGACCATACTCAATCCATAGATAGTATGATACAGACGAAGTGTGCCTTGATTTTATTTGGGCTTTCAAAATTCCATCCTCCTCCTTGTGAATCATTATCTCATACTGACCGGCTTCAGTAGTGTGTTCGTCTGTATACGAATCGGCCTGTTTTAATTGGTATATGCCCATGGTCATGTCTCTCAGCTCTGCTTCCGTTAATTGTGGGAAGTCTTCGAGGTTGGCATCATCAATAGCTTTCCATGAAGCCTTTGCACGACTGTCCCAACCCTTTTTATCTACCTTGTCTTTAAGTTTGTTTGGTAACTTGGCAAGTTGTAGCATACGTTTTGCAAGAACCTCATCAGATTCAGAATTCTTAACAAGAACAGGCCTAAATGCATTTAACAAAGAACATACGATTCTGACGTAGTCACCAATGCAAGGTATGTGGGAGTTTGGCATTACATTTGAAAGTGCCTTCCATTTTTTAATTCGGCCATTGACAGACTCAACCACCCACCTTACCTTGGTGACTAATCGAGTTTCGTTTGCCTCCTGTGTAGATAATTGCATTATCATTAGATGTATCTTCAAAGTAAGGTAACATCTTCAATGAATAGTGGAAACATATAAGCAGATAAAGGGTCTCCTTTTCTAATACCTGAAATACAGAGATAGAGAGGGAGACAGGGAATGCAATCTAAGGATTAAGGAAGGCCCTGGACTAGAGTCCATAATAGGGTGGCAGTGCAAATGAAAAAAATGGTGACGAGGTATTTGATTGCTGTGCCCATATCGCTTCTGTGTTAAAGGTTTTAAGGCCATCAGCCAAAGTCAGTAAAAAAATCGTTGAAGTCACAGTATATGAACAGTGTAACAGATGCTGTTCAAAAAGAGGCAACAGCTCAAGTTCAGGTGACGATCAAAGCTATTCTTCTGTAGATTAATTTGATTCAATATGCGCAAAGCATGTCAGAATACAGTTGTGAACAACCATTTTCAAATGTATATGCCTGTGTCTTCACGAAGGTGTACCACATTCTTTTTAGATGTGCTCTTAAAGTGGGATTATTAAAGAAATTGAAGCAGACCTTTCTTATATCTCTGCATGCCAAAGGAAGGAGTGAGTGAGGCATATATATTTTTTCGATGTGATGTTATGTTCGTATGTGCGTACTATGTCACACGTTATTACGTTCATAACCAGGTTCACGTTTAGATGCACATTTATGTCTGCATTTCTCCTGCAGCTCATAACTGTTTAGCATGTTTATGGTCACTGATTCTGTCAGGGGTGGGGCTATTTGATTGGACCAAAGAAAATGTAAAAAAAAAAAAAATATGTATCTCAGAAACTGTTCAGATTCCAACCTTTTTTATTTGATGTTGTTTATGGTCAAATGCTTTCAATGACATACACAATAATGCCCCAGCCCCCTGCCCTGCCCATTTCAT
Source organism: Lucinisca nassula (assembly GCA_963580285.1). Lineage (NCBI taxonomy): Eukaryota > Metazoa > Mollusca > Bivalvia > Lucinida > Lucinidae > Lucinisca > Lucinisca nassula. The sequence continues at coordinate 72,166,261 of OY757011.1, read as the reverse complement.
ATCATCAAAATCCAAATATCTTAGAAAATATTGAGATATCCATCCTGAGCATATATATCTGATGCTAGTGTGTCTCCCAGGGGTCATGCAGCTATATTGGCAAAGTCAAACAGGCGGGGGCATCTGTGTACTTTGGAAACATTTCTATTGTCTTTTTCGTTTGATTGAAATATGTTTAAACTCATCGCCTGTTTATCTAAATGCCAGAAATATCTAAACTCTTGAACTGATGGAAACAAAAATATAACCTATAAACATGAAATAAGAATGTTCATTCAACCGTGAAATATAGGTCAACATCTCAAATGATCATTTGAGTTATCTTGTCTCATCAGTATGCTTGCATGGTAGGAGTTTCACCACAATCGGTTAATGTATACCGAAGATATAAGAAAAAAAAGAACTTTACTATTAAAAAATCTCAAAAATGACTCAAGGTTCCTTAAACCATATTTTTCCCCCATAAAGTGAATTTTGGTGAATAAACTTGTGACAAAACATAGAGTTAGACCTTCCCCTGTAATTTTATATAATAACGTGTCATGTATGATACTATTTTTCTACCTTTAAATGAGACACAAAATACATGTCAAAACTGTGTTGAGTTACCCCACCCACTTTAAAGAGCCTGTAACTCAGAAAAAACTGCTTAAATACCAAAACCACATATGTTCAAAATAATTAGGCATATGTATGCTAACAATAAGCCAGAAATAAACAAAATTGTTAGGAGGCCAAAAACCCCCCTTAGGGAGACCCGTCCTTTACTGTCCATGGGATCTGAACTCGAATATTCATGATAACAGAAAGTAGAGAAGCACTTTGGTGCAGTGGGAGCGCATCGGATTTGTGATCAAGAGGTTGCGGGTTCAAGCCTTACGCTGACAAAAGTGTTGTGCCCTTCAGCAAGGCTCTTCATCCACATTGCTAAAAAAAAAAAAAAATAAGTACTGGTTACCACCCAGGAAATCCTGCTCGTAATGCTCAGATGTGAGCGAGTAGCAGTATAAATAGTAGAAAAGAAAGAAAAAAAAGTATTTGCGATTCAGATAAAGAGAAAAGATGGGAAAATGGTGACAATATTTTTGACTATTTGAAAAAGATTTTATGGATAACCGTGAAATGCCATGTTGTGATTGTTCCAACAAGCACTCACAACTTTCCCTTTTTAGCTCTACTGTCAAATAGTGACAAGGTGAGCTTTTGTGATCACTATTCGTCTGTTGTCCATGTGTGCGACCGTAAACAATTCTTCAAACGACATCTCCTAAGCCACTGATCAGATTTTGACCAAACTTCACAGCAATGATTCTTATCTGGACCCCTTTCAAAGTTGTTCAAATGGTTCCGCTCTGTTGCACATCTAGGTTACAGCAGCCAAATATAGATTTTTTTCACTGAAAACTTGAAAAATCTTCTCTGAAACCACAAGGCCCAGGCCTTCGATATTTGGTATGAAGCTTCATCTAGTTGACCTCTACCAAGATTGATCAAATTATAGCCTCCGCCCCAGGGGCCTTTGGTTTTACATAGGCTTATATTGGGAAAATCTTTAAATATCTTCTTCTCTGAAAATGCAAGATATTTGGTGTGAAGCTTCAACTAGTGGACCTCTATCAAGATTGTTCAATTTATAGCACTAGGGCCAAAAATGCCCCCGCCCCGGGGCCCTTTGGTTTTTTCATACGCTTATATAGGGAAAATATTTATAAAATCTTCTTCTCTGAAACCACAAGGCCCCCGTCTTTGCTATTTGGTATGAAGCTTCATCTACTGCACCTCTACCAAGACTGTTCAAATTATATCCCCAGGGCCCTTTGGTTTTACATAGATTTATAGGGAAAATTTTTAAAAATCTTCTTCTCTGAAACCGCAAGGCCAAGTTCTTTGATATTTGGTGTGAAGCTTCATTTAGTGAACCTCTCAGAATTTTTCAAATTATAGGCCTAGTGCGATAAATGCCCCTGCCCTGGGGGCCTTTGGTTTTACAAAGGCTTATAATGGGAAAATCTTTAAAAATCTTCTCTGAAACCGCATGGCCCAGGTCTTTGATATTTGGTATGAAGCTTCATCTAATGGAGGGCTACCAAGATTGTTCAAATTATACCCCTGGGGCCAAAAATGCCACCGTCCCAGGGGCCTTTGGTTTTGCATAGGCTTATATAGGGAAAATCTTTAAAAAGTTTCTTCTCTGAAACCGCAAGTCCCAGGTCTTTGGTATTTAGCGTGAAGCTTCAGCTAGTGAACCTCTATCAACAGTATTCAAATTATAGCCCTAGGGCCAAAAATGCCCCCACCCCGGGGCCCTTTGGTTTTATAGGCATATATAGAGAAAATATTTAAAAAATTATATCTCTGAAACCATAAGGCCCGGGTCTTTGATATTTGGTATGAAGCTTCGTCTACTGAACCCCTCCCAATATTGTTCTAATTATAGCCCTAGGGCCAAAAATGCCCCCGCCCTCGGGCCCTTTGGTTTTACATAGACTTCTATAGGGAAAATCTTTAAAAATCTTCTTCTCATTAACATTATAGGGAAAATTTTTCAGGGAATAGAAATTTTCCCTGTATAACAGGGAAAATGTTTAAAAATCTTCTTCTCCGAATCCGAGATTGTTCAAATCATAGCCCTTGGGCCAAAAATGCCTCCGCCCCGTGCCTTTCGGTTTTTACATTGACTTATATATAGGGAACTTTAATGAAATCTTCCAATCTGAAACCGCAAGGCCCAGGTCTTTGATATTTGGTGGACCTCTATCAAAATCAAGTGGACCTCTATCAAAAGTGTTCAAATTATAGCCGTAGGAAATAGAAGTCAAGGCAATGAAAACATTTGAAATCTTCTTGTCTGAAAGGAGAAGGCCAAGGTCTTTGATAATTGACATGAAGCTTCGTCTTGATGATTTCACCAAGATTGTTCACATTCTCAGTGGGAATTATTTCTCTGTGAGAAATATCGTTTTTCTTTTTCATAGAAAATCCTGTATTTACTTGGTAAAAATTTAATATACATATTTATTTCAAAATTTCTATGACAGGCAATACATATATACATACAATAATAAGTCATAGGAACGAAAGCTTAATACAGTGTTGGTGGGGACATTAACACATTGTATGCTAGTAGACTTTTCCACTGCCATACGTTGGACAAGTCCATTTGTCATATAAGGGGGTCAGGCCTATTTTTTTTTCGGGAGCCAACAACAGATTTTTTTAAATAGAAACTTAAAAAATATTCACCTCTGAAACCAGGCCTTCAATATTTGGTTCGTAGCTTCATTTAGTGGACCTCTGCCAAGATTGTTCAAATTCTAGTCCTGGGACCAAAAATGCCCCCACCCCGGAGCCCTTTCGTTTTACATAGACTTACGTAGGGAAAAGCTTTAAATATCTTCTTGTCTGAAACCAGAAGGCTCAGGTGTTTGATATTTGGTATGAAGCTTCTTCTTGTAGACCACTATCAAGATTGTTCAAATTATAGCTCTGGGGCCCCTGGGTTTTACATTGACTTATATAGGAAAATTCTAAAAAAGAAAATCTTCTCCTCTGAAAGCGCAAGCAAGGCCCAGGTCTTTGAAATTTGGGGTTTAGCTTCATCTATTGGACCTCTACCAAGATTGTTCAAATTATGCCCCTGAGGCCAAAGATTCCCCCGCCACATTTAACTTCATCTGCTAATCGGCCTCCCACTGTGCAAGTTGATCCAGGTCATCTTGTAAAATAAGACATTCAGACGGAGAATATATACAGGACACATTATCAACAAACAAACTGACTGATGACCTGATATTATCAGTCATATCATTGATGAAAACTAAGAAGACCGGTCCAAGGACTGAACCATGGTGGGGGGCGGGGGGGCTCCAGATAAAACAGGGACTTGATCAGATGCTTGGCCATCAAGTACAACTTCTTGTGAGCCCCCAGAGAGCCATGAGCTTATCCACCTATGTGTGGATCTGCTTATCCCATAGTAGTCAAGTTTATTTAATAGCCCTCTGTGAGGTACCTTCAATTTTGTCAAAGGCCTTGGCGAAGTCTATGATGACGTGTCACCAGTAAACAATTCTGATTCTGACAGCAAGAATGCTCACAAAAGCTATACAGTCAGCAGTCAACAAGAATGCTCTCAAGTAAAGCTATACAGAACCAAAAATGTTGTCTGTTTCAACAAGGGACGTAAGTTAATCCTTATCTTGCTGAATATTCATTTAAGCCACACCCATTTCTGTCTATCAACCAATCAAATTACTTGATGTAATTTATTGCTACAAATTCATAAACTGAATGTCAAACAGTGTAGATCCTGATCAGGTCTGGATCTGTGCTGTTTGAAAATATAGGGGTTGTCGTGAACAGCAAGATAAGGGTTAAAGCATATTGGTAAAGTGGCTTGCAATTATTCACTCGGACTTCAAGTTCAGGTAGGTTAAAACACTATCATCTTTGCTTTTAAACATTAACTGACCGGTAATGTTCATGTCCGTATCTAGGCTGTGCCTAAGTTCATATTATTCCTAAAAACAGTGTAGGGTACTCCGGTTTTCGCCCACCTCTGATTAACAATCGGCTCTGTATGAGTGAAATAATCTTGAAAGGGCCGTAAAACCAAAGCCAAAAAAAACATTATAGGTTATTTTTCAAATCTAAGCAACCATAATATTTTGCCCACGTATCAGGTAAACATGTTAAATGTCCTTAACAACGCGCTCTAACAATCTATGCTTGGAACAGGAATGAGCAGCTATGCACGGCCCGCGAACAATCAAAAACAGGGCATAGACTTTACCAATAAATAGATGTTTCTTCAAAACCGATAAAAATAGTAGAGCACCAACCAAAATTGGCCTTTTTATTGCGCAACATTTACAATATGCAATATCGCTTATTATCATCTAAATTATACGAAAGCGCATTAGGGCCACTTTAACTTTTATTTTTAGATCGATTGTTATCGACAATCGATCTTAAGTTACATACCACACAATTTCCATTCCTGCAATTGTCCATGTGACCATCACTGATTTGGAAAACCCACTGTTATATTTATTAATAGAAAATAGCCATTCTATTTTTATCGAAGTGACAATTGTAGGTCAGAGTATTGCGCAAGATGACTATCTATAGAATCTGGACAGGTTTATCATACACTGAATACCCAGATCGGAAAGCGTTGTCTGCTCAGCTGTCATTGTTTGATTATGATAGTGCTGGTGTTTAAGTGAAGTACTGTCAATTTAACCAGACTGCTGTAGGACCTACGGCTAGAAAAAAAGAGAATGAAAGACTTTTTTTAACTTCAAGGTCATGTCTCGATCACACATCTTCTTGCGGAAAGGTCATCCCTTTCAACCCTGGTCAGTGGAGCCATGCAACCAGTGTTTTCTATATAAATCGCTTGCCATTTATCTAGACACCAGTTTAGCAGAATGAACGTGCCCGACTTGAGTTGGAAGAGTGCATTCCAGAAAATGTTTTGAGATTAAATAAATCAAAGCACTGACAGCACACATAGATATTAGGCTGTAAAAACGATCTGGTACTTAGACTGTTTCGTGTAACTGCAAACAGTAAGTATAGACCCTGATTGCGGCATCTGATCATGGTAAACATTGTCCGTGAATCGAAGACCACTCTAAACCCCACTTTATATAGAGCAAACTGGGGTTTAGTGGGTTTAACATTATCTGTCACATTTTTGTTCGAAAACATAGATTGCGAATATTCGCAGGAACCGCCTTACGAGCACCCACAATCTATGTTTTGAGCTGAAAAAAAAATCACAATTTTTCATTTAAAATGTTACTGTTTTCGTCTTTACAAATGTGCAATGTATTTGTATAGGTATGTTTTCGTAATGTGGCTTTATAGACGTACAAGTGACGCGGTTTAATAATTTTAAATCGATTATTTGTCAATCGACTTCAAAGTTACAAAGGATAAAAACCGTTCAGTGCTGAAGATCACGTGACTGTTACTGACTTGTCGGAATAACTTTTATATAGAAAATAGCCGCAGTATTGTCAGAGTGTTGTGTAAGCCTAAAGATGGTTATTATTGAATCATTGAGTGGACTTGGCAAACAGTGAAGACCTAGATCCCAAGCTGTTGAATGCAGCGTCTGATCAAGCTCTTCACTGTAAAATTTTGCTTCAAAACAAGAATAGAAGATTTTAATGACACAATTTAACCCTCAGTTCATGATTATTTGCCCTTTTTACGCTTGAAGACAATCGATCTACCAGTACTCTCAGTGCTTTGATTTTGACTCGTATCTCGAAATTTCGACTTAGTATCTCGAATTTTCGACTTATTATCTCGAAATTTCGACTTACTATCTCGAAATTTCGACTTACTATCTCGAAATTTCGACTTAGTTTCTCGAAATTTCGACTTAGTTTCTCGAAATTTCGACTTAGTATCTCGAAATTTCGACTTAATAACTCGACATTTCGACTTAATATCTCGAATTTTCGACTTATTATCTCGAAATTTCGACTTAATAACTCGAAATTTCGACTTAATATCTCGAAATTTCGACTTAGTATCTCGAAATTTCGACTTAATAACTCGAAATTTCGACTTAATATCTCGACATTTAGACTAAGTATCTCGAAATTTCGACTTATTATCTCGAAATTTCGACTTAATAACTCGAAATTTCGACTTAATATCTCGAAATTTCGACTTAGTAACTCGAAATTTCGACTTAATATCCCGAATTATCGACTTATTATCTCGAAATTTCGACTTAATAACTCGAAATTTCGACTTACTATCTCGAAATTTCGACATACTAACTCGAAATTTCGACTTACTAAAATGTCTACATACTAGCTCGAAAATGACTGTGATCTGCGCTGTGCATTCAACTCTGAATAGGGATTAGCCATAACAGGAATCTTGTTATGGTCAACTCAGAGTTGAACGTAGACCTCAGATGTCATAACCAACTTTCCACAACTTCATTATCACGGTTTAAATATGGAGTTTGGATATTTTTGCATGTTAAGAAGTCATGCCTCATTTTGAGAACGAATCATTTGCCACTGGACCTGTGTGCTAGACGCCGCCGTTATGGAATTGAGACATTGGCTTGGCTAGCTAGAAGCCCGAATTTGAATCCCCTGGAACATATTTGGGAGATTCTTGGGCGTCGAATACAGAGCATTGAACACACCCCATCCCCCCCCACACCCCCACCCCCACCCCCACACACACTCCCCCACCACACACACACGTGTGGCTAGAGCTGACCAGCCATCAATTTCGACGTCTGACCGATGGGATGAAACGAAGGGTCTAGGAATCTGCTGCTCTGTCAAAATGATACATCTTGAACACGCAGCGTATTCTGATACCACATTTTCTGTCCGGTTGTTGCTTTGTTAAGTTAGTCATGGTGTTTATGTTGCATAGTTTACCATCTTTTGGGTCGATTTTTTTTCATTCGACCCAAAGTAACAACCTACAGCTATTGTCCACGTGACTATCGCTGACCATCTACACCATGAACGTACCGGTTATTTAATGAAGCTCTCTTCTGCGGCGTCTGATCAGGGCCTACACTGTTTGCAATGTCCATGTTCCCCGGCCCAGTCTACATGGGGCACTGACGTCACAAGGAAAGACTATAGCGCTGCTATAAATAGCTCGACCTGGATTTTGAACATGGTCAGTGATAGCTACGAGGTCAATAGAAGGCGGGAAGCTTCTGTAGCTAGTAACTTTTAGTCAATTGATAATTAATCGACCCAAGTGCGGCGTCTGATCAGAATCTACACATTTTGCTTATAGTATAGGAATTTAAAGGATAAACGAAACATGTTCAAATCCACACTCGAAGACAATCGACCCAACAGTGCTGTCAGTGCTTTGATCTATACATGATTTTTACAGCACACGATGAGAAAGTTTGATACCGAAAAAAAAAGCTGTCAAATATGACTTTGAGCCCGCTTTTATTTTACTGAAACGGGGTTGAATTTGTTTGTTTGATTTGAGGTTTAACGTCCCCGTCAACACTGTGTAGGTCATTTTGAAGACGTTGCTTCCACTTTTGTGGGACTTTTACCCAACGTTGTGATGAAATGACTTCTCAAGCCCTGTCGCACTGTTTGTTTGATTTGAGGTTTAACGTCCCCGTCAACACTGTAAAGGTCATTTTGGAGACGTTGCTTCCAATTTTGTGGGACTTTTACCCGGCATTGAGATGAAATGACATCTCAAGCCCTGTTGCCCAATGAAACCAATAGGGTTTATAAGCATGGACGGTCCGACTCTTGCGCACTGCTTTGCCTGGGCAGGCTTAGATCCTCTAATCGGTTTACCAGTACTCGTGTGCGGGTCGGATTCAGCTCTATGCGTGGAAGCATCATGCAGCCCCTAAATTTCTTCAAGCCCCGATGGGCGGGGCCGCCCTGTCGCCTTATGAAACCAATATAAAACCAATAGGGTTTATAAGCATGGACGGTCCGACTCGCACCGCTTTACCTCCTCTAAGCGATTTACCAGTACTCGTGTGCGGACGGTATTTCAGCTCTGCGTTGAGGCACTATTCAGCCTATCCATTTATTCATGCCCCGATGGGCGGGGGCCGTGAAACGGGATTGAATGCGCGACGTCCTGATGAGACATAAAACCCTCTGACTCTTACATGATACATATGTTTTGGGCCTCTAGTTTTATGGTTCTTGAGAAATATTTGATAAAATTAACATTGGCCAATATAGAGAGAAAGAAGAATGAAAGAACATGTGACAAAATACACCGAGAAAGGTCATTGGCGTTTACACGATAGCCTACAAGTAAGCCGATAATGACCATGGTCTCACAATGTTATAACATAATTTGCATAATCTGCTTGATGTAAACTTGTTTTCAAAGCTGGGGTATAATGATACGGGGATGTTTATCATTAACTGTGTGTATAGGACTAAATATCTCGAAATTTCGACTTAGTAACTCGAAATTTCGAGTTAATAAGTCGAAATTTCGAGTTATTATGTCGAAATTTCGAGATACTAAGTCGAAATTTCGAGTTACTAAGTCGAAATTTCGAGATACTAAGTTGAAATTTCGAGTTACTAAGTCGAAATTTCGAGTTATTAAGTCGAAATTTCAAGATACTAAGTCGAAATTTCGAGATACTAAGTCGAAATTTCGAGTTACTAAGTCGAAATTTCGAGTTATTATGTCGAAATTTCGAGATACTAAGTCGAAATTTCGAGTTATTATGTCGAAATTTCGAGATACTAAGTCGAAATTTCGAGTTACTAAGTCGAAATTTCGAGATACTAAGTCGAAATTTCGAGATATCTATCAAAAGAAAAAAAGTATACCAAGCCCTAATGCTCTTTCGTAAAATTATGTTAACACATCCTAATTATGTAATGATGCATTTTAAATGAGTGCACTAGAGCTAACGATTTTTCAAACGAAACGTTGTAATATATATATATTATATTTTTTTTAGGTTTGTTCCAAATATAGATTGTACATGCTCGATAGAACCGCCTCAAGGAGCTCGTTAGAACCACACTATCGTTTAAGACCGAGAAGAAAAATGATGTTCACCCTTGAAAAGCTTATTTTTGTGACGCGAAATTTTGATTCACCTAACTATTTAAGGTCACTAATAGTATAGTTGAATACATTTAGACGGAACAATTCTTACATGATCGATTAATAGATCTGTATTTTTCGTGCAGCTCATTAACAATATGGTTTGCATGTCACATTTTTATTGACATTTAAAGTTTTTCCAAAGACACTTTGTGAAAAAAAAAAAATGTGTTCTTTATGGACGATCTTTTTTAGAACTGACAGTTCAATCAACAGCTTTTATTCGGTAATTATGTTTGAATAATAAGTTCTGTCTTTTCGTAGACAGGCATAAGAACAACCCGTCTCCAACTTTCACGGAAACAACATCAAGTTAAGAAGGCGAACAACCCTTGTAAACCCAATTTTGTATAGAGAAATCTGGGGTTCACATGGGTATACAATAAATTATATTATATGAGCAAGCGCATGACAAAACCTACAATAAGACATGTGCGCCCAACGAAGACCTAGATCAGACTGCGCATCCGCGCAGTCTGATCAGAGTCTTCGTTGTGCGCTCTAAGGATAGCTAAGGGCCCAATGCTCCTTCATGCAGCATGGGAAGTCTCTGGTTAGACTATATGGATGCGCAGGCTGATCTGAGTCTTCTATTGGCGCACATGTGTAATTGTAGGTTTTGTCGCGCGCTGGTTCATATGATATTAATTATATTAAAGGGTTTATAATTTAAACACCCCAAACTGCACTGGTGATGTATCTGCGAACGCAAACCATAACGAAAACACGCCTATACAAATACATTGTAAACTTTACCGCCGAAAAAATGGAAAAAAAATTAAGCTGAAAAATTGTGATATTTTTCTTATTTCTGCTCAAAATATAGAATGTAGGTACTCGTTAGAACCGCCTCATCGGGGCGGCTCTAACGAGTACCCACAATCTATATTTTAGAGCAGAAATAAGAAAAATAAGGTTTACCCTTGTAAACCCCAGTTTTACTATATAAAAGTAGGGTTCAAGGGGGTCAAAATTATATAGGCATGTTTTCGTGATGTATATAGTTACTTCTTTCATGTCATTGATATCTAAATTTTATTGGTCCTTTATAGCAAACTTGTAGCAAACTTCTTTCAGAAGTGACAATTTAATCAACCAGCTTTTATTTGCTAATTTGGTTTGAATAATAATAAGTGCTGTCTTTTCCTAGACAGGCAAAAGAATAATCAGTCTCCAATGCGTTGAGTCAAATTTTACTGAGACAGCATCACATTAACAAGGGGAACATCCCTTGCGAAATAGAAGTGGAGGCAATGCATTACGAATACATGCCTATACAAGTGCAGTGAAAGCTTTACCGCCAAAAAAAAAAAAAAAAGAAAATTTAACGGTGAAAAAAATTGATATTTTTCTTTATTCTGCTCAAAATATAGATTGTTGGTATTCGTTAGAACCGCCTCGAGGCGGTTCTAACGAGTACCCATAATCTACATTTTAGAGCAGAAATAAGAAAAATAAGTGTAACCCCTGTAAACCCCAGTTTTACTAGATAAAGGTAGGGTTCAAAGGGGTCAAACGTATATAGGTGTCTTTTCGTGATGATCAGGAATCGATAGAATTAACCCACAGCTCCCACCAGAGACACCAAAGGGAAAGAAGCACAAACATGAAACAACAAGACCCAAATGAAACATCAATAGCGGAAAGCCAAAAGGACAGTTACTTTCCCAAAAACGGCCAAAATGGCCAATTGGCTATCTAAAACAAAATAATATATGCGATATACACACTCAAAGGCAAACCATAACAAAAATAAACCGCGACAGAAGAGCCCGTTTTATAAGAGAAGTTTGGGGTTTACATGGGTATACAATATTTTTCTTTTATACATGTACCGCAATCAGCCATTCTAGTAACCTATTAAAGGGGGTCGAGTTACTGCATGCTATAGTCGGTAGTGCACTTTAATACATTCTACGGTCCTACAATACGTCTAGTGACCGTTTATGGGCCGGACCTACTTTTCTAGTACCTATTTTGCAAGTGTAAACAAAAACATGCAATCCTTTATACCCGGCAAAACAAACAAACTGCAAGCTATTATCTTTGCTACATTTGTTTAAATACTTTTTCAGAAATTACAGCTGGATTTCTTCTCGTCGGCCCCCGCCCATAGGGGCTTGAAGAAATATATGGGTCGCATGATGCTTCCATGCGGTGCTGAAGCCGACCCCCACACGAGTACTGGTAAACCACTTAGAGGATCTAAGTCTGCCCAGGCGGTGCGAGTCCGCCCGCCATTGCTTATAAACCCTACTGGTTTCATTAGGCGACAGGTCTTGAGATGTTATTTCATCTTACTGTCGGGCAAGAGTCCCACAAAATTGGAAGCAACGTCTCCAAAATGACCTTTACATTGTTGACGGGGACGTTATACCTAAAATCAAACAAAACAAATTATCTTCTCATGCTCTCCTTGTTAGAATAACTGTGCACTGCTATTGTGGTTGCGCCTAAGCCTCTAAAGCTAATACGAGATTTTCATACAGAATGTAACGTACGGAACCCGGGAAGGGACATGAATGTTTTTTTAATAGGTTGTGCGAACAAGATATTAAGTTGTGCGAACAAGATAATATTTTGTCCGCACATGATAATATGTTGTCCGCACAACAAATTATCTTGTGCGGACAACATAATTCATCTCGACCGCAAAACATATTATCTTGTTTGCACAGCATAGATCTTGGGAAGTTGGGCGAACAAGATATTATCTTGTGCGGACAAGATATTATCTTGTTTGCACAACATATTATCTTGTGCGCACAAGATAATATCTTGTTTGCACAAGATATTAAGTTGTGCGAACAAGATAATATCTTGTCCGCACAAGATCTATGTTGTGAAGACAAGATATTATCTTGTGCGGACAAGATATTATCTTGTCCGCAGATAATATCTTGTTCGCACAACTTAATATCTTGTGCGGACAAGATAATATCTTGTCCGCACAAGATAATATCTTGTCCGCACAAGACAGACAAGATAATATGTTGTCCGCACAAGATAATATCTTGTCCGAACAAGATAATAGGTTGTGTGCACAAGATATTACCTTGTGCGCACAACTTATAAAATAAAAAAAAAAATCATGTCCCTTCCCGTGTTCCGTAGAACGCGCCGAGAATTTTTTATTCGAGCGACCATGTTTTTGTTTTTTTTTCTTTTTTAAGTCTCTCTGGCATGGTGACGTCAGAAACATTGGACTCTTTGACGTCACGTTATGCTACGTGTGCGCGCCATAGCACTGAATGTCGTTTAAAATGTCACACTGTATGCGGTCTTTTCAGTGAATTTGCTAAATTTGCTAAAAAAAAATTGGATTACGGTATATTAATTTTTAATAATGAAGAAAAAAGATCAGCTGTAGCTATGATTTGTGGAGTAATAAACCACAGTTTGGAGGTCACTTGTAAAGTAGATCAAATCACGTATGTCCTTTTGTAACGTTTTCGCTGCGAGAAAGTGACCGTCTAAGGTAAAAGAATCTACGAGTGACGTCATAAATTGGCAGCTTGTGGCCGCGTAAATCGTTTCACTGACCGTTCCAAGGCGGTTCTTCTGTCGCGGTTGTTATGGTTTGCCTTTGAGTGTGTGCATCGCTTTTTTTTTGATAGCTAATTAGCCATTTTGTGGGAAAGTAATTGTCGTTTTGGCTTTCCGCTATTGATCTTTCCATTAGGATCTAGTTATTTTATGTTTGTGTTTCTTTCTCCCTGTGGTGCCTCTAATGGGAGCTATGGGTTAATTTTACCGATTCCTGATCATTGCCTTCACTTCATTTTTAATGACATCACTCGACACGCTTTCCGACCGCGATCTTTTTTTTTTTTTTTTTTTGTAGAATAAAACACAGTTCCTTTCCATTGCCTATATAGAGGCGCTGTGTTAGAATAAAATATACAGAGGATATTACATGAGCGTTCATGCATTATTGAATTTATTAAACGAGTTGAGGAAAAGGAATAAAATGCAAGGCTTTACCGAGCATTTTATCCACTTTCCTCAACGAGTGTAATAAATTCAATAATACATGAGCACGAATACAAGATTCTATTTATCATATGACATTTAAAACGCATTTTATTCACGATTGTTTACAAAAACGTCAATTATCCGCCGTTAGTAAACACCACGTCGTTAAGGACGTCGTACATGTAACGTTACGGGACGTATCTAGCTAATTTGCATATTTAATCCATTATAGGATTATCGAAAATATTACATGGCGTTATTACACTCTCAGACGCGACGTCATATGATAAAATCGGTTCCGCCGCAATTTTATACGGCTATGATATGAAAGAATACACTCATTGAAACTTGAATCACAACAAGAGAAAGTCAGTCACTAACGCATAGTTTTTTTTAAATTTATTTATTAGCTCACCTGAGCCGAAGGCTCACAACGTTAGCTTATAGTATAGGTAGGCATCCGGCGTCCATCCGTCGTCCTTCGTTCGTCCGTCGTCCACACCTTTGAACTTGAATATCTAAGTGACTTGTGGCCAATCCCATGCATTAGATTTTGAACCAGTTTTGATCAGAACTGTGATTGTCATGGAAACAAAAATGTTCCATAGACTCATAATGGGGAAAACGACGTCTCCACTTCTTCTCGACCATTTCTGATCCGATCATAAACGAGGACAAGCCTAAAATCTCAGACGAGTTCGAATTTGGTTTGAATCTGACTATCGGTGTCCCAGTTACATCCCCTTCAGCGTGACAAATTTTTCCATAGACTTATAATGGGGAAAACGACGTCTCCACTTTTTCTCAGCCATTTTCTGATCCGATCTTCATCAAACTTGCAGATAACCAGGAGGGGTTTACAGTCTACGTCGAGTTCATATTTGGGATGCATGGGACAAGCAGCGCCTGAGTTACCTGCCCTTGAGCATAAATGTAAGTGAAAAATGGTGTCTCCAGCTTTTCGCAGCCGTTTTTGATTGGATCATTTTGTAACTTTTGGTAAAAAGTGGACAAGCATAAAATCTCGAGCGAGTTCGAAGTTGACTTGAATCTGACCAGTGGTTTCCCAATTACATCTCCTTGAGTGTGAAAGATATTCCCATAGACTTACAATGGGAAAACGACGTATCCAGCTTTTCTCGGCCATTTCAAATCAGATCTTCATTAAACTTGCAGATAACCAGGAGGGGCATACAGTCTATGTTGAGTTTGAATATGGGCCACGCAGGTCAAATGACTTCTGAGTTACCTGCCCTAGAGCATATAAGCGAAAAATTGGTGTATCCAGCTTTCCGCTACCGTTTTTGATCTGATCTTTTTGTTACTTTTGGTACGCGGATAAGCATAAAATATCTAATGAGTTCGATTTTGGCTTGAATCTGACCACCGGATTTCCAGTTACATCCCCTTGAGGGTGAAAAATTTTCCCATAGACTTACAATGGGAAAACGATGTCTCTAACTTTGCTTGGCTATTTCTAACCTGACCTTCATCAAACTTCCAGATAACCATTAGGAGCTTACAGTCTATGTTTAGTTCGAATTTGGGCCGCATGAGACAAATGACTTTCGAATCACCTGCCCTTGAGCATAAGTATTAGTGAAAAATAGTGTCTCCATCTTTTCTCAGCCGTTTCTAATCTGATCTTTTCGAAACTTTCAATAAACGAGAACAAGCATAAAACCTCAGATGAGTGTGAATTTGGCTAGAATCTGACATTCGGTTTTGCAGTTACAGCCCTTTGAGCGCGAACAATTTTCCCATAGACTTACAATGGAAAAACGACGTTACCAACGACGTTTTTATAGGGATGAAAAATTCCAGCCGTTCTTTCGTCCATATGTCAGGCCATACACACATTAAACAAGCTTGATCCTTAAGTCTCTGGTCTAGTTCTCAGGTGAGCGATCGTTGCCCATCGGGCTACTTGTTTTGTTTTTGCGGCCCTTTCAAGATTATTTTGCTCATATCGAGCCGATCGTGCCAGAGTACTCGGAGAAAAACCACCTGACCTTCCGTTGCAGAACTTGGCGTCTCACATGTGACCAACACAGCAGTGAGAGACCTAATGATTAAGTAAATCAGCGCTCTTATCCACTAGGCCACGTCCTGATTAATACGTTAATCCCTTCACCGATGGGACAGACAAAAGATTAAATTTATATACGTCCAGTTTGGGTCGATTTTCATCGCCGCTCCTCATGTCCACGTAACTAGAAGCCCCTGTGGTGTAGTGGTTACGCTACTCTTTTTGTAAACCAGGGATCGCAAGATCGATGAGTGAGTGAGTGTTTGCGTTTTACGTCTCACCAACAGCTAAGGTCATACGGAGACGGGGCCTCGGTTTAAAGACTCATCCGAACGTCTGGAGAAGCCCGGGATCGATCCTGCGTCCCCTGGTTTACAAGGCGAGTAGCATAACCACTGCATCACGGAGGCTTCTCGCAAGATCGATCCCGGGTTTCTCCAGACTTTCGGATGAGTCTTTAAACCGAGGTTCCGTCTCCGTAAGACCTTAGCTGTTGGTGGGACGTAAAACTCAAAAAACGTAACTATCGCTGACCGGTACAGGTTACATGTATTTATAGCATCGCTAGTATTCTCCTTGTGACGTCAGAGCGCCGGGTAAAGAATAAAATCGGTACTGAGACCGTGTACTTGGACATTGACACAGTGTAGAGCAAGATCAGCCTCCACAGAATGCGGCGTCTAGTCAGGGTCTACATTATTTCCTTATAGTGCAGGAATGTAAACTTAAACACATTCTATACTAGTGGACTCATCCATTGCTATATGTTGGACAAGTCCATTTGTCATGTAAGGGGTGCCAGGCCTATTTTTTCGTTTTTATTCTGTTTTTCACGGAAAATTCTCTTAGCAAATAGTGCAGGCCCTGATCAGACTCTGCATTCTGCGGCGTCTGATCTGGTCCTGTACTGTTTGCCGAGGTACTCTTTTAGGGGTATCCAGCTTGCAATGGGTTATACGAAGCGGTCCAAGTCCCCCGTTAAACGGCCCAGACAACACTATGAAGTCGGCTAGTTTACCTATCCATACTTTTCCATGGCAGACTTATACGTAAAGCACATTCTTTCGTCAGAAACTGACAACTACATGTACCCTTCTTGAATGAGCGGAAGGGAGTCAAGGACCGTAAAATTTCATTATCAATCTCCACGAAAGACTGTTGCTGATCTCGGCAGGTAGCCAACCTCATCCGTCAGACGGGCCTCCGACTGTGCTTCAGAGGCATAAATACGATATTCCGACCATCACAAAAATCAACCCTTGTATCGCCCCCGCCCATCGGGGCTTGGAGAAATATATTGGGCTGCACACTGGTAAACCGCTTAGGAGAACTAAGCCTGCCCAGGCAAAGTGGTCTGAGCCACACCGTCCAATGAATATAAGCCTTTTGGCTTCATTGGCCAGCAGGGCTTAAGTTGTTATTTCATATCAATGTCTGGTAAAAGTCCCACAAAATTGGCAGCAGCGTCTCCAGAACGACCTAGATATTGTTAACGGGAACGTTAAACCCCAATGCAAACAAACAAAATCAATCTTTGTCTCACAGACACTAGGAAGACGGAAGATGAACATATAGACATTAATGATTCATCTAAAACATACTTCGGTTGTCATATTAGCCGTGCAAACATGTTCGATTTATTTTTTAACATATGATTATGGGTCATAAATTTTATTTTTCATTACTCTCTGACCACAAAATGACAATTAAGATATGAAACAAATCTATTTACAATAAAATAAATTGTTTTGTCGATCTAGCTATTATTATGCCATTTAATTTAGCCGTCTCAAGGAAAAAACAGGTCTAATTTCATGCACGCCGAGCGAAATTAAGCTTTATGAAACAGATCCGTGGAAATGACTACATTGCATGTATGTCCAGTGGTAATAGATAACAAAAAATACGCTTGCCCCATTACGATAAGATATCCGTGTGATATAGTGCATTTTTTCAAACCTCAAAAAAGGTAATTATTTTCTGATGAAAATCTGTGAAATTTTTCTTATTTATACTTCAAACATAGCTTTTGGGTGCTCGTTAGAACCGCCTCATTGAGGCGGTTCTAATGAGTACCCACAACCTATGTCTTTGAGCAGAAATAAGGAAAATAATGTTTACCCCCCCCCCCCCCCCCCTCTAAGCCCCAGATGAGGCGGTTCTAACGTGTACCCACAATCTATATTTTGAGTAGAAATAAGAAAATATCACAATTTTTTCATCTTAAATTTTTCATTTTTACGGCGGTAAAATACAGTGTATTTTATAGGCGTGTTTTCGTTATGTTTGCCCTTCATTACTCCAAGAAACATATGTTATAGACATTTGTTGGCGCTTCTAACACATATCTATAACAGTTGTTTCTTGGAGTATTAGATAACAAGAATCTTTAAATGAATATGGATTCGATATGGGCGATACCAGCCCGAGGGCAGCCCATGCTGATCGGAATCTACGATAAGCTTGAGGTTCAACGTCCCCGACAATACCAGTTAGGTTATTTTGGAGACGTTGCTTCCAGCTTTGTGTGATTTTACCTGGCACTGAGTTGAAATGATATCGCAAGCCCTGCTGCCCAAAGGAACCAAAAGGGCTTATATGCATTGGACGGTCTGAGTATCTTCTAAGCTGTTTACCAGTACTCATGTGGGGTCGGTTTCAGCTCTGCGTGGAAGCATTATTCAGCCCAACCTATTTCTCCAAGTCCCGATGGGAAGAATAAGCAATGAGCTAAGGATTATTCCCATGGAAATTGTCGTTATAACGAGTTTTGTGGTAATCACGAATGTCGGTACAAAGAGTGTCGACTGCAAATCTCTCAAAGGGCTTCTGTGGTATTGGTATCCGTCACAATTCAAATCCCTCTTAAAAATGGCCTTTCAGTTAAAGAAAAGCTTTTGCTAAATATGATTGAATACGGGGGTTAATGCTTTCCTTAGGAGTAGCCACCCTTGGAAAAGGGAAATAAGTAATGTTTTACAGTTGTAGCATTCCTTTTGCAAGTACATTTGTAGATGCGTCCATTCAACTTAAGGGGAATTGAAAGCCATGGCAGATTTTTCCGCCATTTTTCAAAGGGAGACAACTTTCGAGATTTCCGGTTCGCTTTTGCTTTTAGCCCTGTCCCACTGAAAAAGGGGTCAATTTGTTAAGGAAAGAATTTGCTCCTCGGGAGCAAATTCTTTCCTTTAAGAGTTGACCCCTATTGACATGGGAGAGAAAAATACTTTTGCAGGAGTTGCCTCCCCTGACGGTGTTCCCATTCCCCTTAAGAAGACAATTCCACCATATCTGGTCATAAGCATTCCTGTCCATAGAAATAAGAAGAATAAGTATGGACGTGCTTATGTCAGGACGTGCTTATGTCAGGAAATTCATAAAAGTAAATATTGTTTTCAAACAAAAAGTGTATTTTTCCATCAGCATAATGAATTATGAAGTTCTACTCGTTACCTCAGACCCAATATACACGGACTAGTAACTTATTGAGTTGCCAAAAAATGTTGTCTTGTCTTGATCGGATAACCATTTTGTTTGATTATAGTCAATGAAAATCAATTAGATCAGCAATTTAAGGTTAGTTATTTTAATAGTGTTTTGATTAAAAATGAATTGAAAGCAGCTTAAAGCCTCTAGATTTGACGAATTTATGTTAAATGTGCAGAAAATACCTATAAACGTTGCCTAGGTTTCTCGCTAAAGTTTACAAAAACTGTTAAAGTTTTTATTAAAATAATGTTTCATTTCCACAAGCAATATATTCAACCATTGCTTATTAAAGTAAAATAATGTAATTTTGTTGAAATAAAGAATATCTGTGCATTAGGAAAACATGTCCGTGCGAAAAAATGGCGGCCAACATGGTGGCAGAAAATACCCATTTTGGGTAAAAATGATAACATCTTTCTTATTGCTGCTTTCAACCGTAGATTGTGAGTGTTCGTTAGAACCGCCTCAGTGAAGCGGTTCTAACGAGTACACACAATGTATGTTTTTAGCAAAAATAAGGCAGATATTGTATACCCCCGTAAAACCCACTTTTTCTATATGAAATAGGGTTTAGAGGGGTCTTCGTTTCACGTGATGAGCATCTTGCAAAAATTTTACGATTCAGTCACGTCAGAATTTTCCGAAGCATCACCTACAGTGTAGTGACTAGTCCGCGTATATTGGGTCCGTGTCCTCACGCAAGTCAAAGACACTCCTCCCTAGCTTCCTTGAATAGAAATTAGTCGGGCGTCGCTTAGTTCCTTCTACCTCCGTGGAGAACGTCATTACGAAAATACGCCTATTCAAATACAGTAAAATTCCTATATTAAGACCACCTTTGGGACTGTACAAAAGTGGTCTTAAAGGCCACTTTTGAACCGTTCCAAAGGTGGTCTCTGTCCAGAGGACACTGTATGCAGAAAAAAAACAAAGAAAGAATAATTGAAACCTACTAAATAAGCTTTTTGGAGCAGAATAGTGGTCTTAATAGCGGAATTTCACTGTATATTGGAAAATTTTACCGCAAAAAATGAAAATTTTCGATAAAAATTCTGATATTTTTCAAATTTCTGCTCCAAACATAGATTGTGGAAACTCGGTAGAATCGCCTCTATGTTTTTGAGCAGAAATAAGAAAAAATAATGTTGACCCCTGTAAACTCAAGTTTTACTATATAAAAGTTGGGTTTAAGGCGGTCGAAATTATATAGGCTTCAGACGGGGTATCAACTGGCGAAATGGTGGCTAAGCGCTTTGATTTCTCGAAGAGCGTTGTCCCGGTACACTTCAGATAAGCTGCAATTTGATTTTATATTGCCAGTTAGTCCTAATTAATAAATAAATTAGATATTTCTGCATAAATACATCGCAGTGCATGCATAATTACTGTCCGTTGAGGAATAGTTGACAGTGACGTCACGACTTGTTTTTGTTCTGAACAATGCAAAGCTTATTGGGCTAACGGTAAAATAGCTCAAATAGTCAGCTGCCAGCGTCACTGTTGGCGAGCAAAACATTGCAGTACGTTTAGTATGTTTAATATTACTTTCGACTAGTACATGTATTTGTAATTATATGAAAGACACATTAAATACAAGTTTTAACACTTTATTCTCATGTGTCAATTGTCAATGTAAATAAAACATTACGAAAATATGCCTATTCAAATATATAGGTAATTTTACCACCAAAAAATCAGATAAAACATTGATATTTTTCATTTTTATGCTTAAAAATAGATTGTGGGAACTCGTTAGAACCCACTCAGCGAGGCGGTTCTAACGGAGACCCACAGTGTATGTTTTTGAGCAGAAATAAGAAAAAAAATTGTTTCCCCTGTAAACCCCAGTGTTACTATATAAAAGTGGGATTAAGGTAGTCAAAATAAGAGAGATTTGTTTTCGTGAAGTATACAACATGTACAATAAAGAGTTGCCAGCGTTCCCCCAGAAAAATTCCCATCTATGCTAGGGGCAGAAATAACATCACGAAAACACGCCTACATAATTTTGACCCCCTTGAACCCCACTTTTATATTGTAAAACTGGGGTTTCCGGGGGTATACTTTATTTTTCTTATTTCTGCTCTAAGATAGAGATTGTGGGTACTCGTCAGAACCGCCTGGATGAGACGGTTCTAACGAGTGCCCACATTCTATATTTTGAGCAGAAATCAGAAAAAATATCGCAATATTTCATCATAAAATTTTCATTTTTTCGGCGATAAAGGTGGCAATGTATTTGTATAGGTGTGTTTGCGTAATGAGAACAATATTAGAAATTTTCGCCAGAGATGCACACCCGTGCGCTAAAATGGTGTCTTTCTTATTTCAACAACTAGTATTTTTCGGATGAAAATGTTCGATATTTTTTTTATATTTCTAGTCCAAATATAGATTGTTGGTACTTGTTAGAACCGCCCTAAATCGTTAGGCGGTTCTAACGAGTACCAACAATCTATGTTTTTGAGCAAAAATAAGTAAAATAATGTATATCCCCTAAACCCCAGTTTTCTCTATATAAAGTGGGGTTCAGAGGGTTGTTCATTATAAAGACATGTTAACCTGGTGTGAAGTTTGAAACCACACCTATTTAATTAGTTTGTACAATACAACACGCCTATACAAACCGAAAAAAAACGATGATTTTAAGATGAACAAGAGCTGTCACTATAAGTGAGTAATGCCCCCGTAGGAGCCAATTTGAGGAAAAAAGTGCGGACTAACCCACAAACCCACAAACATACAGACAGTGCAAAAACTATATGCCCTCCTACGGGGGCATAAAAATCTAACAAAATTGTCGAGGAAATGTGGAAGTAGTTCGCGTCACAAGGTTTTCGAACGCGTTTTTCAGAACATCAAGGGCCCTAACTTCATCGCAGGGGATAGGATCAACTTGAAAATTGTGTTAGGCACCCCTTCACCTCACAAGTAATGCATCTGCAAAGTTTCAGCTCAGTCGGTGAAGAAATGTGGAGGTAGTTTGCGTCACAAGATTTTTAGCGCATTTTTGAGAAAATCAAGGGCCATCACTCCAAAACGCTTCACCCGAACAGAATGATTTTTGTGTTAGGCACATCTACATATCATTGCCAACGAATATGCAAAAAAAAATAACAAAATTGTCGAAGAAATGTGGAAGTAGTTCGCGTCACAAGCTTTAAGAAGCGTTTGTTTTTTTGTTTGTTTTTTTTGTTTTGTTTTTGTTTTTCTTCAGAAAATAAAGGGCCGTTACTCCTTCGCAGATGATAGGATCAACGTGAAAAATGTGTTAGGCACCCCTTTACCTCACAAAGAATGCATGTGCAAAGTTTCAGCTCAAACAGTGAAGAATTGTGGAAGTAGTTCTCGTCACAAGGTTTTCGAACGCGTTTTTAAGAAAATCAAGGGCCTTAACTCCGTCACAGAGGATAGGATCAACGTGAAAATTGTGTAAGGCACCTATTTACCCCTTAAAGAATGCATGTGCAAAGTTTCAGCTGAATCAGTGGAGAAATGTTGAAGTAGTTCGCATCACAAGGTTTTTAGCACATTTTAAAGAAAATCAAGGGCTTAACTCCGTCACAGATGATAGGATCAACGTGAAAATTGTATTAGGCACCCCTTCACCTCACAAGTATTGCATGTGCAAAGTTCCAGCTGAATCAGTGGAGAAATGTTGAAGTAGTTCGCATCACAAGGTTTTTAGCACATTTTCTAGAAAATGAAGGGCCGTAACTCCTTCGAAAATGATAGGACCAACGTGAAAATTGTGTTAGGCATCCCTTCACCCCACAAGGAATGCATGGGCAAAGTTTCAGCTCAATCGTTGAAGAAATATGGAAGAAGTTCGCATCACAAAAAAGTGCGGCTTACGCACAAACGCACAAACAAAGTGACGGACAGTGCAAAAACTATACGAAAACCTAAGGGGGCATAAAATTGTGATATTTTTCTTATTTCTGCTCAAAATATAGTTTGTGTGTACTCGTTAGAACCGCCTCATAAGATTTGACGCTGTAAAACCCAGTTTTACTATATAAAAGTGGGTTCAAGGGGGTCAAAACTATATAGGCGTGTTTCCGTGATGATAAAACAATACAAAACACCACATATAGCTGTGAAAAAAGAAACGAATTAAAACTAGGTGTATGTTAAAAATATTCAATATTCATCAAGAGGGCCAAGACGGACCTGCATCGCTCATCTGAATACAAGATGTCAGTCATGTGGATAACCCGCAGCCAACTTATTCCATGAAGCATTACCGTTGCACTTAGATAGATGGTCATATAGACATTTCAAAACATTGTGTTATTTCATGCTCCTCGGCGTCCGTGCATCCGTTCGTCTGTAAACTATTCATTGTCGGATAACTCTTACATTTTACATCCGACCAAGCTGAAACTTGATATATAAATAGACCATGATGTGTCGCCGCGCTTAATGTCGAGGTTATAGTCCGTCAGATATTAACGTGGTTATGCCCCTTTTGAAAGTTTCTGTAAACATTTCATTTCCGGCTAACTCCTCCTACAATTAACATTCAATCAAGCTAAGACTTGATATACGGTTGAACCATGATGTGGAAAAGCGCAAATTGTTTCGAGGTTACGGCCCATCAAATACTAATAAGGGTTATGCTCCTTTGAAAATGCCTTTAAACATTTCGTTTGCGGATAACTCCTACATTTTACATCTGATCAAGCTGAAACTTGACTAAGAGTTAGACCATGCTGTGGAGCAGCGCATATTATTTCAAGGTTACGGTCCGCCAAATAGAACAGCGCATATCGTTTCGAGGATAGGTTCCACCAAATACTTATAGAGTTGTGCCCCTTTGAAAATTTCTGTAGACATTTAATGGGAATGGGTACACCTTCAGGGGAGGCAACTCCTTCAAAAGTATGTTTGTCTACCATGGCAATAGGGGTCAACTCTTAAAGGAAAGAATTTGTTCCTGAGGAGCAAATTCTTTCCTTCCTGAGGAGCAAAATCTTTCTTTTAAGAGTAGACTCCTTTTTCTGTGGGCTAGGGCTTATAGAAACGTGAACAGGAAGTTTCGAAAGTTGTCTCCCTTAGAAAAATGGCGGACAAAGCTGCTAGATGTTCCCATTCCCCTTAACATTCGATCATATCTGACACTTCATATATAGTCAGATCATGATGATGAGAAGCGCGTATTGTCTCGAGATTAAGGCCCACTTCATATTTATACAGTTATGCCCATTTGAAAAAATTCTGTAAACATTTAGTTTTCGGCTAACTCCTCCTAAAGTTCAGATCCGATCAATCTTAAACTTCATGTATAGTCAGGCCATGATTTGGAGCAGTGCATATAGTTTCGAGGTTGCAGTTCAACTGAATATTAACGCAGTTATACTCCTTTAAAAAGTTCTGTAAATATTTGGTTTCCGGCTAACTCCTCCCACAGTTAACATCAATCAAGCTGAAACTTGAAATATAGTTAGAACATGATGTGGAGCAGCGCATATTGTTTCGAGGTTACGGTCTACCAAATATTAGCAGAATTATGTCCCTTTAAAAATTACTGTTTTTTTTGTTTCTGGCAAACTCTATAGTATACATAATACTAAGCTGAGACTGTGTAAATAATGTCACCATGGTGAAGAGCAGTGTATGTTATTTCTATGTTATAGTCCATCAAATATTAGCAGAGCAGATGTAAACTTTTCATTTCAGACTAATTCCTCCTACAGTTTACCTCCCGTCCAGCCAAAACTTAATTTAAAGACAGACCAGTGTAGTAAGCAGTCATATTGTTTCAAGAACGCAGTTCACCAAAGTTATGCTCCTTCGAAAACATCTGTAAACTTCGTTTCCAGCTTACAATTTACATCTGATAAAGCTGAAACTTCTTGTTTTCCAGTTACACATATTGTTTTGAAATTACAGTCTACCAAATATCAGCATTAATGGTCCTTTGAAAATTTCGTAAGCTAACACTTCCTATAATTTGCATTAGGTAAAGCTGAAAAATTGTAAAATGTTACACCATGGTGGAGAGCAGCACAAACCATTTTAGGTTACCATCCGCCAAATATTAGCAGATGTATTCCCCTATCACTTTTCATTTCCGGCTAACTCCTCATAGTTTACGTCCGATCAAGCTGAAAGGTGATTTACAGTTAGACCATGCTATAAAGTAGTTGTTTAGATGTTAACATAATTATGTCCATCTATCTGTCCTTGAACTTATCTTTTAGAGCTAATCCCTCCTTGCATCTATCAGTATATGTGCTACAGCCGATTACTTGCCAAGGGCGTGTAACGACCCCCTAGCGGAGCTCCTCTTTTCATTGGAGCAAATCCATTTCGGTAAAAGATGACCTATGCAACCTTTCTGTGATTCGCATTCAAGGAAAAGTATGGCTTGGTAAACTGGCCGGTTCGATATGACCTTGTGTTGACTGAGACATTAAAATCCAAACAAAACAAACAAACAAAATCTGATTAATACAATTCCAGGAAGCCAGAAAGACCACGGCACACTGAATTCATGTTTGAACTAACGTATTCAAAACATTGACATGATACACTGGGTGACATTGTTTGTATACATGAAAAGTACACCACTTTTTTCTCAATTGATTCCAACCGGATCTGTCTATATATGGCTTTGTCTACTTTGTATATGATTCTAATGCGTTTTGAAAGACTTACATGCCTGTTTCTTTCTGAAATGTATAGGACTGTAAGGAATAACGGGATAAGATTATCAGATATTGGACCGAACGCGTAAAACTGGCATTTTACACGCATGATAAAGTAGTAGCGAATGTGCCTTTAATTATATACCCGGTCCGATAAGGCAGAAAACAAGACAATAGGGTCTTGATCGCTCCTCTGATCCCTGAGTATTATTCGATCCCTGCTTTTCTCCTCTCAGTGACTACGCTCGTATGATCTTTGATACTGATAAATAGGTAGTCAACCTGTGGTCATTATATAGAGAATACCAGGTGAATGTCTTTTGATATCAAGTTTATCAGGCAAGGCTTCGAGAACGCTTGTAGAATCGCGAGGCTTGCTGAGCGATTCTACATGCGTCCTCGAAGCCGAGCCTGATAAACTTGACATCAAATGACAAGAATCTGGTATTCTGTTTATAAGTTCATCCAGTAGTGCACTGTTACATTAGCAATTTACAATTATTTATAGTTGGTCATCGGTGCATTGCAACATTCTGGCGGTCGATATATTATGTATCAGCTGACCATTTGCTTTCCTATTATGTTTTATTTTTTCAACTAATTTTCCGTTTTGTTCAGTAACAATACCATTTTTACCATTTTTTTCTAGTTGCCCGATTCATTCATAAAAGTGCAATGTCACGTTGACCTGATAAAGCTCACTTCATCAATTGAACAAGTCCATGAAATGAAGACCCCCCTAAACCCCGCTTTATATAGAGAAAACTGGGGTTTACGGGGGTATTCATTATTATTCTTATTTCTGCTCCAAGACATAGGTTGTGGGTACTCGTTAGAACCGCCTCAATGAGGTGGTTCTAACTAGCACACACAACCTATGTTATGAGCATTTATAAGAAAAATATCAAGGATTTTCATCAGAAAAGGAGTCATTTTGGAGATGTGAAAAATGCACTATGTCGCACGGGTGAGTTATCGTAATGTGTCCTGAGATAGCATATCTTTATCAGGTCAATGTGCTGCAATGCAATTGATATAGAGGGCAGCTAATAATTATAAAATATCATAGTACTCAGTCACCTGAAGCTGCATACGAAGTTTTAAGAAATCGGCCCAGCAGTTCTTGAGAGGATTGTCTTAAACTATTTTATTATATATGGCCATGTCAGTAATTTTGTTCATGTGTTATCATTTGAACGAACTTTTGTTCATCCATTGCCAAGGCACCTGTATATAAAATATAAGTTGAAAAGTTGCTGAACACATGGGGCCAAGGTCTCTGAATGACCTTGGCATTTAATGGCATTCATAGTGGCCCCCGCCCATCGGGGCTTGAAGAAATAGATTGGGCTGCATGGTGCTTCCACACACGAGTACTGGTAAACCGCTAAGAGGTCTAAGCCAGCCAAGGCCAAATGGTGCGAGATGGACCATCTATGCATATAAACTCTATTGGCGGCAGGGGTTTATAAGTCATTACATCTCAATGACGGGTGAAAGTCCAACAAAACTGGAAGCAACGTCTCCAAAATGACCTAAGTAATGTTGATGGAGACCTTAAACATCAGTTCAAACAAACAAACAGACATTCATAAAGTACCTACTCTCATTTCATAATAAGAAAAGTTTTCGAAAATATATTTTAACCTCTTTCCAATTCGGAAGCCTGAGGGACCAAATTTGACCTTTCTAAATGTAAACCAGGGTCAACCTAGGGCCATCAATGGAACAAATGTAGTTGTACTCAGTCACCTAAAGCTACATACTAAGAGTCAAGGCAATGTGCCAAGAGGCTCTAAAGAAGAAGGTTCAAAGGTTGTTACCATATTTTGGCATACCGGCCATCTTTGTTATGAGACCTGAACCATTCAAATAAACTTTCGTTCTGCCATTGTTAAGAAGCTGCATACAAAACTGCAACTGACTCTGCCGTTTTAGAGAAAATGTCATGCCAATGCACCTGCAATCGAAATTACATATGGCAAAGGCCATCGAATAACCTTGACCTTTGACATTCATAGACTTTATTGCACCTACTCTCAGATCATAAAGCACAATAGTTTTCGAAAAATGCATATAGTTTTACGACTTTCCCATTCAAAAACCTATGGCACCAAATTTGACCTAGCTGTAAAATTGTCAAGGTCAACTAGTGTCATTATTTCAACAAACCTGGTAGTGCTCAGTGACCTAATACCACATAAAAAGTTTCGAGAAAATGGGCCAGCACTTCCGGAGGTCTTATACAGGTTTTTACCATATTGAGGAATGAGGGCCTGCTTGGTCATAACCTTGACAATTCAACCAAGACTGCATTCCCTAATTGCCAGGAGGTTGAATATAAAATTACATTGAAATTGGCCCGGCTGTTGAAGAGAACAGTCCCTTTGAAATCTTGATAAACCTGCAATCCAAATGAACTAGGACCAAGGTCTTTGAATGACCTTAACCTTTAGAATTCTTTAACATTCATTTTGTACCCTCATGTCACAGACCAAAAAAGATTTCGAAAAATACATTTATCTTCGTTTTACCGACTGAAAATCCTATTGAACTACAATTGACCTTGCTTGAAATAAGTCACGGTCAGCCTAGGGTCTTCTTTTGAACAAACTTGTTTGTACTAAAGTCATCCCATCCTATGCTGCATGCCAAGTTTCAAGGCAATCAATCCAGTGATTCAAAATAATAATAAAAAAAGCTTTTTTTAAAGGTTTTTACCATATCTGGGTATGGCGGTCAACAAACTTTCGTTACCTCACTTTAAAATATAAAATTTAAATAAAATATATAAATTTTAAATGAAATAGTCCCAGTGGTTCAGAGAAAATGTATTTTGAAATGTCTATTCACCTTGACCTTTAGCATTTGTAGACATTCATTTTGTACCTATTCTCATGGTAATAGATTACAGAAGTTTTCGAAAAATGCATTGTTTTACCTTATATTGTAAAACTTAGGGAACCAAACAAGATCAAGGTCAACCTAGGGTCATCTTGTTTGCAAACTTGGAAGTACCCAGTTCACCAGTGCTACATACCAAGTTTCAAGGCCACAGGCTCAGTAGTTCTGGAGTAGGAAGATTTATAAGGTTTTTTTTTACAAATTTGGGCATGGCGGTCATCCTGATCATGTGGCCCAGCCCATACAAACCAATTTTTTTTCCTTACTGTCAGAAGGTGCATATAAAATTTAAATGCAATTGGTCCAGGTGTATGAATGTCATTTGATATGTCACCAGTAACAATTCTGATCCAGTGGTTTCAGAAAAAAGAGGTCAGTGGACCTGCAATCAAAACGACCTTAGGCCGAGGTCACCAAGTGACCCTGACCATTAGCATTCATAGACATTCATTTTGTAACTTTCTTATGTCACAGGTCACATATCTTTTTGTATTCAAAAATGCATGGTTTTACCCTTTCCCCATTGAAAAGCCTAAGGAACCAAATTTGACCTTTGAGAAAGTAGTTAGGTCAATGTCACCCTTGGGTGATCATTTTTGCAAACTTTGTATTACTCAGTCACCTGATGCTTCCAACTATGTTTCAAGATAATTGAATCAGTGGTTCTGAAAATAAAGATATTTTTTCAAACTTCTACCAAATATTGGCTGGTCATGTGACCTATACCATTCGAACAAACTTTTGTTCCCCCACAGTCAAAAGGCTGCATATAAAATGTAAATGAAATTGGCCCAGTGGTTTAAGAGAAAGTGAATTTTGAAATGCCAATGGACCTGCAATCCAGGTCGCAAATGACTGGCCTTTAGCATTCATAGACATTTATTTCGTATCTATTCTCATGTCACAGTTCACAATATTCTTTGAAAAATGTATTGTTTAAAAAACCCATTGAACCAAATTTGACTTTTGCATAGAGTAGGTCAAGGTCAACCTAGTGATATAATTTCTGCAAACTTTGTATTACTAAGTCACTTGATGCTACCTACAAACTTTCAAGACAGTCGACCCGTTGGTTCTGGAGAATATTTTTCATTGTTTTGGCCATATTTGAGCATGGCGGCCATCTTGGTAAAGGGACCTGGACCATTCGAAAGAAAATTTTCGTTCTCCTACTGTAAAATGGCTGCACAAAAATTTAATTGAAATTGGCCCAGTGGTTTCGGAGCAAATGTATTTTGAAATTTCAATGGACCTGCAGTCCAAGCGACCTTGAGACAAGATCACCAAATGACCTTGACTTTTATCATTCATTTTGTACCTTTTCTCAAGTCAAAGACGACAAAAGTTTTTAGAAAAAATTCATTGTTTTACCTTCTTCTATTGAAAAACCTTCGGAACCAAATTTGACCTTGGCGTAAGTAGTACACATATTCATGTAATAGAAGATCAAAGTGATATGACTCCTTGACAGTTTAGCGCTGTTGCTAGATCTAGCCTTGTCTACAACAAATTCCAAAAGTCCTAAATCAATTTAAACAGAAGCCCGAACAAAAAAAAAAGAAAAAAATGGCAAGCCAAGTGCGAACAGTGAAAGCTCAGACCATCCTGCGCATTTACCAAGTCTGATATGAGACCTCGCTGTTTGCATTACGATAACTAATCCCTGTTTCAGCGCATTCTTTAATACCTGCTTATTTCTGATGAAAATGTGTAATATTTTTCTTATTTATACTGTAATCATAGGTTGTGGGTGCTCGTTAGAACCGCCTCATTGAGGCGGTTCTAACGAATACCCACATCCTAGGTTGCGAAACAGAAACAAGAAAGATAATGAATATCCCTTAAACTCCAGTTTTCCCTATATAAAGCGGGGGTTAGAGGGGTATTCATATCACGGGCTTTTTCATGTGATGGCGCTGTTGCAAGATCTAACCTTGTCTATAACAAATTTCAATAGTTCTGAACCGAATAAAAAACGTACAAAACAAGTGCGACCAGTGAAAGCCCAGCTCATCCTGCACATTTACCAAAATAGAAGTAAAGGCAATGATTAGGAATCGATACAAGTCTGATCAGAGACCTCGCTGTGTGCATTACGATAACCCATCCGTGTATGACAGCGAATTCTTTCATACCTCCAATATAACCATATTTCTGATGAACATTTTTAATATTTTTCTTATTTTTGCTCTAAACATAGGCTGTGGGTGCTCGTTAGAATCGCCTCAACGAGGCGGTTCTAACGAGTACCCACAACCTATGTCTTGAGGCAGAAATAACGAAAATAAAATTTAACCCCCGTAAACCCCATTTTCTCTATATTAAGTGGGTTTTAGGAGGTGTTCATTTCATAGACTTGTCATAATGATGATATAGGTATTCTACAGATTGCTGTCCTTTCAAAGACCACAAGACTCTGGCCAGACTGGTCATCTGTGTTTTCACTGGTTGCACGTTTTCGTGTCATATTCTGGTTCCATTACGAAAACACGCCTATACAAATACATTGCCACCTTTATCGCCGAAAAAATGAAAATTTTATGATGAAAAATTGTGATATTTTTCTTATTTCTGCTCAAAATATAGATTGTGGGCACTCGTTAGAACCGTCTCATCGAGGCGGTTCTAACGAGTACCCACAATCTATAATTTAGAGCAGAAAAAAGAAAAATAAGGTATACCTCCGGAAACCCCCGTTTTTCTATATGAAAGTGGGGTTCAATGGGGTCAAAATTATATAGGCGTGTTTTCGTGATGATTTGAGTTCGAAGATGGTTTGAGCTTCTACCCTACTTCCACATTCAGGCAGCAGGACAGAGTTGTCGCAGAACACCTGGCTCTTCACCAATATAATTCTTGTTCCACCATGGGTATAGCGTAATTGGCTTTACCCGACGTTGAAGGTGATCTGTCTTGCAAATTAGTCTCTTGCTTTACTGTGTCGTTGTTTTGGACCTTATTTTTCTTTCGCCTGAAAATGAAAAATGAGATGTTGTCATTGCATACTTATTTTTACGTTGATTATTTGTCAACTGACCCGAAATTACTAAGTACAGAAATATTTGTTGTTGATGTCTATCAGAATAGAAGTGAAGGCAATGATCAGGAATCGATTCAATTAACCCACAGCTCCCATCAGACACCAAAGGGAAAGAAACATAAACAAGAAACAACAGACACTAATGGAAACATCAACAGCGGAAAGCCAAAAGGACAGTTACTTTCCCACAAAATGGCCAATAAGCTATCCAAAATAAAATAATATAAGCGACACAAACACCCAAAGACAAACCATAACAAAAATAAACCGCGACTGAAGAACCGCCTTGGCACGGTCAGGGGAAACGAAGCCTCCGTCGTGTAGTGGTTATGCTGCTCGCCTTGTAAACCAGGGGTCGCAGGATCGATCCCGGGCTTCTCCAGACCTTCGGATGAGTCTTTAGGGTCCCGTCTATGTATGCCTTAGCTGTTAGTGAGATGGTGAGAGTAAAACGCAAACACTCACTCACTCACTCTTGTCTATCACCGGTTTGGAGACATTCAAGGTAATGAATTTTTATATAAAATAGCCACCATAAGGTCATTGTTGCGTAAGAGGGTTGTCTAAAGACACGTGTTTGCTTTAACAAACAATGTAGACCTGAGATTGGTAACTCGGAGCTCTTTAAGGCTTACGACGACCTTAAGTATATCTTAATCACCTCGTAGCGATTAGTGTGAGTAACTCGAAAGTACCGTAATTTACGGAGACAACTTTGCCATATCGTAAAGTTACGGACAACTCAGGCATGCCGTAACCTCATCTTAACTATTCCGAAAGAAACAGACACAACATAGAAGCATAAAAAAAGGAGTTGGACATCTATCTACTTTTTTCTCGGCACACAGGGTTTCTTTTAAAGTCTTTCAAAACGCAGTGAGACGTGACTGCACTTTTAATTTTGGACTAGTCCGTGTTTTAGGTAAGTCGCCTTCAGTTGGGATTTTACAATGGGAGATATAGTTTTACTGAGATTCGTACTGCATCATACTAACCACTTGGCCATGCCTTCTACATAATGGCATTATCAAAAGCGTATTTATAATTTTAAAATCCTGTTAAAAAGAAATCCGAAACCTGCTTCCCCTACAACATGGAATAGTCTTGCCACGCTTGAACGTTGATCTCTCAAAGGTCGTTTATAAACTATAGTAATGATATGCGATACATGTATTGTATGGTATTGTATTAAGGCAGATATATGCTATATTTAGCAGAATTATCTGTATAAAAATACATGTAAACAAAGATGTATACATCTCCGATAAACATGTATATATGTAATACGTAATTATTATGTACAAGCTGTTTATTTGTGTGTGTAATAATCGTGTCAACAAAGGAAGAAAAGAAGAAGAAAAAAAGAAATAATGTAAAAGATAGTATAGCCTGTACAATAAGTGTACTACTGACCACAATCGTCTTGTTTTTGAGAAATAGCGGTCATGACAGCTCACTTCCTATTTCCTATTTCTGCTTCCTATTCCTCGCTTCCTACTTCACACCTTTTTCGTGCACAAGAAAGTTTTCATGTAATGATAGCGTTCAAAAAAGTTTCTCAAGGGACCATGGGATTCCTCGCGTGGGAATTCTATTATTCAAGACCTTCCTCGAGACACCATGTTTTAATCCCATATTGTGTCTCACACGTGGGGAAAGGGGGTGGGGGTTTTGTTTTTGTGAAATAGCGGTCATGACTGCTCACTTCATATTTCCTATTTCTACTTCCTATTTCTCGCTTCCTACTTCATACCTTTTTCGTGCACAAGTAAGTTTTCATCTAATTGATGCTAATATGAGCTCAGGCATGGCAAATCAGGAGGAAATGTAGAGAAGGGGTCGCCAGTTGTGTCATTGTTTGTCATCCCATAGTTTATTTAGAACCTTGCTATTATGATACCGCTACCCAAGCCTTTTTGGCAGAAAAGGCTCCAACATGGCTGCCTTGTTGTTAAACAAACCCCGGTATTATCATTTATAGTAAGATGTTAAGCGTTATTTTATTTTGCTATGCCCTGGCATACAAAACTTTCCGAAGCCCTTTGTACGAGATTAAAAATTACACAGGTAAATCGTAAGTGGTAAGATGGTCGTAACTTTATGGAAACGATACGACAGGTTTTCAGTTACCGGCATTACGAGACCATAAATTTTACGGTGGTCATCTTAAGTTTGTATTAAGAACATCTTAAGTTGATATATTTACGATGGCTTCGAGTTACCAACCCCTGGTGTTTGATCCTTTTATTGAACATATATCTTACGTTAATGAATAGACAACAACGATTATCAGCATCAGTGCACCGATGACTGGTAAAGCAATTATTCCAATCTTCCATGGCAAGCGCTCGGTATGCTGGGGCTCGTCATTTCTATTTTGTTTGGCAACTTTATTCTGAAATTAAAATAAAATTTATGATGAACGATATAACATTTTACCATCTAGTCAAACAAATAGATGGACTGCACGATGCTTCCACGCAGAGCTGAAACCGACCCGCACACGAGTACTGGTAAACCGCTTAGAGGATCTAAGCCTGACCAAGCAAAGCGGTGCGAGTGTCGGACCGTCCATGCTTATAAAACCTATTGGTTTCATTGGACGGCAGGGCTTGAGATGTCATTCCATCTCAATGTCGGGTAAAAGTCCCACGAAATTGGAAGCAACGTCTCCAATATGACATTTACAGTGTTGACGGGGACGTTAAACCTCAAATCAAACAAACAAAGAAAACCATCTAGTCAATATAGAACAAAAATCTTCTCTCCTTATATAGCACTTTTAAACAGCGCACGTTATTTTCAATTATCTTAATGTCATCATACAATGAATCTCCTCTTGATTGTAAAAGCAACCTTGATTTTTCGTTTTCTGAAATATTATGCTACGCTTACGCTGGGTGTATATTCATTCCATTCTTTGTTCTCACAGGTGAACCATTGCTGCCTTTCTTTGTCTTTAAAATTGAACCGGGGCACAGCATTTCCTACAACTTACATGTACGCTAAGCGAAGAATCAGATCAGCCTGCGCATCCATATAGTCTAACTAGAGACTTCTCTTGCATTGGGCCCTTAGCATTGGACCCTTAGCTAGCCTTGGAGCTCAAAACGAAGGCTCTGATTAGACTGCGCGGATGCGCAGGCTGATCTGAGTCTTCGTTGGGCGCACATATCTTATTGAAGGTTTTGTCATGCGCCGGCTCAATTCTGTTTATTTCCCACCTAGAAAATAAGAATCTTACATGGGTGTGACGGGTCGATGAAAACATCCGTCCCGAGGGTCACTGTCCGGCATCACGAGGCTTGCCGAGTGATGTTGGAAACCGATTCCTAGGGAGACTTTCTGTCCACACCTCGCACCATTTAAGATTCTTTTTCTTGCATTTCCGGATTTTTAATAATGCAGTCGCTTCAGTTGCCGCCACCCGCCATGTTGTGATGACAATGGTGTGTTGTTAAGTGACGTCACGTAATGTGGTGTGACGTCTACCTTAACGACGGTGCATATGAGGTCGTAATCAACCAGTGCATACCAAACTCGTAAGATACAGCCGTGGGTAAGAAGACTAGGGTAAGAACAGAATTTCTATCCCAGGCTAAAAACACGGATATCCTTGTCTGGTGTGCAAGAAAATACAAGTAAAGGCTATTGCCAGGAATTGATACAAAGACCCTTACCTCCAATCCAAGACACCAAAGGGAAAGAAACACCGACATAAAATAACTTCACCAAAATAAACTCATCACAAACAGCAAGCAAAAAGCGAACTTCAAGAAGAAAAAAAAGGTCAGTAAAATAACTGAACTTTGGGATGGGGGTGCATCAATCAATTTTACGTGGCCACGATGCTCGCCCGTGGCTTGTACAAATAATTTTTACCAGTCCGCATGAAGAGTGCCACATCTCTGAGAACATAAAACTTAAAAGACCACAGAGATAAGGACCCGACAGCATAAAATAACTGTAAACAATGTAGACTGAATGATTACACAGTAAGTGTTCATTTGATAGTTAGAACAATCTGTCTGTTTGCTAAAAGGGTTAATTCGGTGTTGTGGACGACCTGCATCACTAATGTCGTTGGTCTTGGGCATCAGTGCATAAAGTCGCCCTCGAAATGTTACATTTTTGCGGTTGGCACTAAGCAATAGTGCATTGGGTCGTCAAAGATATCTAGATTTAGCATGTGTTCTATGGAAACACAGCGTTGATTACTTACTGCAAATTTATATGATACCCGGGGTAATGCCACAAAGGCCACAAAACATACTTAAAATTTCCTTGTGTAACAATAAGATGCAAGGGCCTAGTAGTTCAATGCGTCGTCATTTTAACCAGCTCGTTAGTGGTCAAAATTAACTGTTCTAGCAAGTACAATATTCAAAACAATAGTATTTTGTTTGAAAAAAAAATGTCAGTTACTTTTGCATTTGCAAAAGCTGCTCAGAGTTTAGTAAAAAAAATGTTAGCATATTTGTCAAATAAAATGACGGTTGTTTTAACTGTATGCTAAATGCTAACTAACGATATAGTTAGTTTTGAACACTTGAGCCCGGATTTATAGTGTTATATTCTTGGTTTACGCAGTGGTCATTTTGGGTAACAGACTGCTTGCATGGTGGTTAACCCAATCACGGTTGGCAACTTTGCTTCCCCTTTGCTTCCCTCTTTGATTGCACACCGGTGGGTCGGGCTTAAGATTATATGATGGTTCCAGCGTAAAAACATAAATGGAATTTTTATTTTATTTTAGTATTCTTTATGTTGGTTGGCGCCTGATGCTCCGTCTTTGGTCGGGCCCCTCGGAGTCTAACTGTTGGTTTTCGTTTGCTCCAGCAATTCTGTTGTTGTATGCTGTCGAGTCCTTAACCTTGTTTCATCTCTGTAGTTTTTTTTATTTGTATGTTCTCGGAGATGTTACACTGATGAGCCTTCATGCGAATTAAACAAAATTAGTGTATACCGCGACAGAGGTAAGGGCGAGGATTATGGCCATGTAAAATCGATTTAAGCACCCCACCCCCAGTGGAATTCTTTCCACTGACCGTTACAAGGCGGTTCTTCTGTGGCGGTTTATTTATGTTGTTGTTTGTTACTACTTAATGTGTGCATCACTTGTGTCTTTTTATTTTGGATGGTCATTTGGCCATCTTCTGGTAAAGTAACTGTCCTTATGGCCATTCTTTGTTTGGGTTTCCATTTTGGTCTGGTCGCTTCATGTTTGTGTTTCTTTCCCTTTGGTGTCTTTGATGGTGGATGGAGTAAGTTAATTGTATCGATTCCTGATCTTGGTTTTACTTCTACTTTTTATACTGTTGACATATGTTAATGTTGCTGTTTTTTTTTTGTTTTTTTTTTTAGGGGGGTGAGGGGGTGGGGAGGGGTTGGAATTGTTCTGGTTGTTGTCTGTTGTAGCATACTCAGTACTCGTACACCGCGCGAGCGAATTCAGACTATTCTTGGCGGATTTAGCATGTAAAACTGTGGTTAAGAATAAAACTTTCAGATGCCGATACATGACAGAAAGGCACTTCGAGCCGATGCATGACAGAAAGGCACTTCGTATTATTACAAAAATATATACTTCAAATACGAGTGCTCTAGCAACTAATTGGGCTAGACTCATGGTTTCTTGTTCTTGGAAGAAAGTACCTCAGAGTCTTGGTCTATATGTTTGCGAACAGCAATGCTTTGGGGAGACTGCGCTTATGCACAGGCCCGCTTGAACATTGCCTTCACTTCTATTCTCATATGCTGGTACAAATATCTTAAAATGATTTCTTAAGCAATTCATTTAGATTGTACCTGTTTTATAGACGCAATACTTACCATGGCTTGCCTTCTTGTAGTTGCTTTGGTGTTGTTTGAAAACGGTCGAATATTCGATGTGGATCTCGAAAACTGATATGTACCAGTTATTCTGGATATATTTTGTCTTGTACTGGACGACTTAGACATCGTTGGCAAACTCGTCGGTGGATCAGAAACGCCACTGGTGCTCTGGTACACTAGAGATAACGTGCTAGTAGAGGACAAAGACGTTGAATGCGTTGTAGTTACAACAGCCTTGCTGTAAGTGTTGAATGTTCTAGTAGTTACAGTCCCTGTTTTGGGTGTAGCGTTCAAGCTAATGATTGCGTCACTCGATGAAGCCTTTGATGCTACTACTGAAGCTGTAGTTATCATAATCTCGCAAAATGAACCTGGCAAAGTATTTGAAGACCGGAGTTGAAATTTCGTAAAGTGCGGAGTTGACCGGACTTATTGATATGTGTTTAACGGTAAATCAGCACAAAGCAGGCCATGTCCCGCGCGCCCAAAAATAGACGGGGAAAGGTGCTGTTGGAGGCAAGTTGAGAGAATGATAAAAAATTCCCGATCAACAGGAAATTGTAAATGGTTAAAATCTGATGTTTTACTATTACTTCTGGATGAACGATCGTTGTACATATAAAGAAATAGTTAAAATATATTGTATTATGTGTAAAGGCCAACCGCTAGAAGGAAAAAGAATAGCTAAGAAGGTCGACACTTTGGAAAATGATATGAACTGTTGAAATCCACTACATTTGCTAGCGGCAGTCACACAACGGCCATGCAATACTCCTTATATAGAATATCAATTAAAGTGTGACTCTTATTCTCGGTCAGTAAGTAAACAGAGCTTATTACTCAGCCCGTTTTAAATATGAGATTTATAAACCGAGGGAGGTTGAATATCCGATAAACGAAGTTTATAAATGCGATATTTAAAATGGACTGAGTCAATAAAGTGTATATTACATGTATTTTGATAGAGCTGTTGGATCCTTTTCGTCCACTCTTAATAGCAGTCAATGCAAACGGTAGTGGGCGCAGTGACACATAAAGCTGACTGAAACAAAAACTGTATACACGCCATCTTGAAAGCGCTTTTTATTGAACTGAATGAAAATTAAAGAACTAAAATTGTTATGGGGATAAAACAATTAAAATGCGAGACGACAATAATCAAATTTTCGCCCTATCCAGTTATGTCCATGTAATCTTTATTTCAACGCTGCCTCCGAGTCTAAAGTCATACATGCTCAGCGTAGTTTACATCTTTGGAAGCGCCGTTGAAGTCACGTCGAGAACAGCGCGTCGACGTGAATTAAACTTCTACGTGACTAAATATGTCGATTGCATTAGAAAAGTAGGACCGGCTACAGAGAAATACTTCCTTAAATGAAATAAGTCTTCCTAGGCTAGAGGTAATTTTCTTTTTTAATTCATTTATAAATTGTGGTATTTTTTCGTTATGTATGTAATATTGTGTTCTTTATTTCCCATAGCAACTTGGTAGTTTTATTTCTGCTGTCGGTATACCCGCCAGAAATTCAGTTAAATAAAGCAAATTCTTCTGATAACGATGCCCCGTTTTTGGATTTACATCTATCTATTGTAGATGGGTTTGTTTCTTGCAAAAATTATGATAAACGCGATGATTTTGGATGGTGATGTTCCTCGTGCGGCATCCTATGGCGTTTATATTTCGCAATTAATTCGATCTGCAAGAATGTCTAGTCATGTAACTGACTTCAACACTCGTAATAAATTATTAACGGCTAAACTTCTTAATCAGGGTTATCGGTATCATAAACTTCGCAAAGCCTTTTCAAAATTTTATAGACGTCATTCCTTTCAAAATTCAATGTTGGACTTAAATCTCTTCTGCAACAAGATCTATCGGAACCCGAATTTATAGGAGACTTAGTATATAAACTCAGAAAAAATATATTAAAGCAATGACTTCAATACCCCAATTTCGTAAAATTATTCTCCGACATAAAAAGATAGGGTACAACATAAATGTTATAGGACAAATTGCATGCATGGTGGTTAACCCAATCACTGTTGACAACTTTGCTTCCCTCTTTAATTACACGCCGGTGGATCATGCCTCAGATTCTATGACGGTTCCAACGTAAAGGCTTACTAAGAATTAGAGAGTATCTATTTTGTGTAATGTTGGTTGGTGCTCTGTCTCTGGCCGGGCCCATCGGAGTTAACTGTTGGTTTTGTTTTGCTCCAGCATTTCAGTGGTTTCTTGCTGTCGAGTCCTCATCGTTGTTTCATCTCTGTAGTTGTTTGATTTTTGTGTTCACGGAGATGTTGGACTGATGAGTTAGGAGGCCTTCATGCGGACAGAACAAATTATTTGTCTAAATTGCGATGGAAATAAGGGCGAGGATTGTGGCCACGTGAAATCGATTTAAGCCCCAAGTGGAATTCGTTTCACTGACCGTTCCAATGCGGTTCTTCTGTCGCGGATTATTTTTGTTATGGTTTGTTTTTGAGTGTGTGTATCGCTTATATTATTTTGTTTTGGATAGCCAATTGGCCATTTTGTGGAAAAGTAACTGTCCTTCTGGCTTTCCGCTATTGGTGTTTCCATTAGGGTCTAGTTGTTTCATGTTTGTGCTTCTTTCCCTTTGGTGTCTCTGATGGGAGCTTTGGGTTAATTGTATCGATTCCTGATCATTGCCTTCACTTCCATTTTGTTCGGCTATGTTTGCACTTT
This sequence comes from Lucinisca nassula, assembly GCA_963580285.1. Taxonomy (NCBI): domain Eukaryota; kingdom Metazoa; phylum Mollusca; class Bivalvia; order Lucinida; family Lucinidae; genus Lucinisca; species Lucinisca nassula. The sequence continues at coordinate 72,125,999 of OY757011.1, read as the reverse complement.
TATGTTCTCTTGTTTAGATTTCTATGGCATTTTGACTATGACTTGCATACTATAGAATAGTGAATTTTTCCATAAGCTTGGCATAGCAATTACTTTTAAGGTTTGTGGATGCCAGAATGCAGGACCGGATCGACTACAAGAAAGAAACTTGTGATTGTTGCATTTATGTTTTGGGCAATGATAATGGCATATTTACTTGGCAAGAAAGTAGCAAACTTTTTCGAATTATTAGTTTTAATTCTGAAGCATGTAGACTCCTGGATCTTTTCAAACACAGTAAGCAGAGACGGTCTGCGTTCAAATTTATATGCTATACTTCCAAAGGTTATATTTCCGTTTCAAACTGTCAAGCGCAATGTCATCGACTATCCCCATTCTTCCGCAGATATGTCAGCGATGCTCTACAAACTAATAAAATCAAGCAAATTACAAAGCCAAGTATAGCTGTACCAATCGTTATCTATTACGAACCTCTGTTACACGTTATTGAACAAAAAGCTAGGTTTGGGGGCCCTGAGTGGGCTCCTTTCGCGCAAAGCTTAAACCGACCGAATATCTGAGTACTGGTAAACTGCTTAGATGATCTAAGCCAGGCAAAGTGATGCGTTTTGGACCGTTAATTAAACATTACTGTTTTATCTCACTTTTGGGTAAAATCTCCACAAAATCGGATGGACATTTAAAAACTGACCTAAATAGTGTAAGAGCACAGCCGTGGTGCTGATGATTATGGTGATGACTAAAGTAGCAGTAGCGGTTGTGATCATATTGATAAAAGTATAAAGGTCAAGTCGACAGCTCATGGATATTCATTCGCCAATGTCAAGACATGATAGTGGTGTGATCGTCGTATTGGTGGTGATTGTGAGTGATGGTGATTGTGGTCGCCGAGTAACGATGGTGATTACAATGTAACAAAAGGGTGAAAAGGACTGGGTGGGTAAATAATGATGGCCATGTATGCCTCTGTAATAGAGCTGAATAGACAGAGAGCGCGGCCTTGAACTCATGCCAGACTAGAAACCTTTTGTAAAAAACTATCCATTCCGAAAACCTATGACATTCATAATGTACGAGACCGTTGACTGACACTGTACTGCAGATTGGAGTAATTACCTACATGTACAGTACTCTAACAGATACTCCCGATGCCGATGGTAACAGCTGACATGGCTTTGGGATGATATAATCAACTTCAGACTGCTGAAATGCACTTCGAAAATGAAGTGTCAGCCATTATTGGTGTTTACTTGACGGACTTTACCGAAGTTCAACGGTTAGTTCCAATTGGAGCACACGCCAGAGGCTGTTCCCAAACGACGGCAAGATGGGTTTGAGTAGATTTTAATGACGGATTTTATGACCAGACAGCTAAATTAATAATTAGTTTGTTTCATTTACAGGTGATTGCAGGTGATTTTGATATTTAATTCTATAGCGGAAGTTAAAACTGTCCTGACTACCCTTTAATATGAAGTTCCCGTTTTGTGCGAAGCTATTGTGGGTGACTTTGACCCCAGTCACCCCACTAACAACTATATGATGTAAGAAAAGTCGGAGGCCTTCATGCGGACTGAACTTAAACGCGACGGAAGTAAGGGCGAGGATTGCATCCGTGTAAAATCGATTTAAGCCCCCCCCCCCCCCCACCCTCCTCCCGGTGGAATTCGTTTCACTGGCCGTTCCAAAACGGTTCTTTTGTCGTGGTTTTTGTTTGTTATGGTTTGTCTTTAAGTGCGTGCATCGCTTATATTTTTGTTTTGGATAGCCAATTGGCCATTTTGTGGGAAAGTAACTGTCCGTTTGGCTTTCCGCTGTTGATGTTTCTATTAGGGTCTAGTTATTTCATGTTTGTATTTCTTTCAATTTGGTGTCTCTGATCGGAGCTGTCGGTTACTTGTATCGATTCCTGATCATTGCCTCCCCTTCTATATTGCTAAACTTAACATGAAATAGCCGATAGATTACTTGCCCGTGAAACCAGATCGACAAGCACAGTTAATTCCAGATAGGCTGCTGGAACATGACCCACCATTCAAACATGACTGGTTTGTACAGAAATCAAAATTCTGGCAGTCCGGTCCCGACCAACCTAAAATTAGAAATAATAACCATTAATTAATCGTCTAAAGTTTGACGTATCAAAACACTTCATATATATTTTATTTCCAAATGTATAATCATTGAAGAATTGTCAGCATTGCATACATGTATGTGAAAAAGGGATACATAATAATTCTTTATTAGATTTCTCTAGAAAGACATACACACTATCTGACAGATATCTTTTAAATATATATTGTTATGCGGCAAGAAACCCTTGAAGCAAAAATGGCATTAAGCTCATATTTCACATTGCTGTTGTTAGTGCAACTATCCATATTGTTATTTCCTTATCTTTACCCATATCGCTTTAAATGAAACACAAAAATACTGAACACATGTTAAATATATAACAAGAAAAATATCCAAGGTAAACCAAATAACCAACCTAATTACTCAAGGTCCAGTGAGGGACTGTATACCTTATTTATAAGCAATTCGTCTGAACACCTATTTTCCATATTTGCATGATTTGCTGCCTACCAAATTGCACATTGTCAATATTGGAATAGCAGGTAACCAGACCCACCCCCAGACCTTTCAATGTCAGGGGGGCCTGGTTACCTGTTTTCCAACACTGATAATGTTCAGACTAGGAACCAGCAGATAATGCAGAAAAGGTGAATCTGTCTGTTGATTGAAACAAGAAGGCACCGCATTATACAAAATATCAAAATATGCCTCCGCCTATCGGAGCTATGAGAAATAAGTAGTGTTGCATGTTGCTTCCACGCGGAGCTGAAATCGAACTCACATGAGTACTGGTAAACCGCTAGAAGGTATAAGTCTGCCTAGGTAAATTGATGCGAGTCAGACCGTCCATGCATATAAAACCCTATGGTGTCTTTGGTGGCAGTGCTTGAGATGCCATTTCATCTCATTGTTGGGTAAAATTCCAACAAAAGTGAAAGCAACCTCTCAAAAATGACGTAAACAGTATTGAAAGGTACGTTTAACCTCAATTCAAATAAACAAATAAACAAACAGAATATCAATGGCCGTTTAATGTGTTTCATCTATAGGATACAAATCTTAACTAATAAGCCTCATAATCCAAACATTAGAAACAGAACCTACCGGAATTACAACTGCGTCTTCCATGACTGTCACATGTATATTTCACTGGATCAGAAGGACAATATCGGTCACATTTGGAATAAAAATCTTTATCACACTGAATATAGTATCCAAAGGTCAACCTGCAAAAAAAAAACAGCGTCAGGTAAGGGGAGAATATGAAGATAGTATCTTGCAAGTTTTGCTGCTTTTCCGTATTTCACTGTTAAATATTTGTAGCATCAAATGTTTGGTATAAACAGCTCTTTACTTGTACTTAGTAGGGTTTCCAGACTCACAAAAGCCATCAAAAAATCAATTTGGTCGGTCACCTTTTTACCACAAATTTACTTTGTACATTTGCTAGGTACAGTTTTTGGAAGTATGAAAATGAATGTTTGCAGTTTCTTCGGTCTTGCAAAAGTACTTTTATTTTGAATCTAAGAAATATACCCTTATTGTCAATTAAGAAATTTCTATTCTATTTAAGCCTTAAGAATCTGGTGTATTTCGTGCGATGTGTCTGTTTAGAACATCATGAGTATGGGGGAAGAATGAGCTTTAATGATGTGATAATAGTAGTGGTGGTGCTGGTAGTGATGATGATGTTGATTTTAATTATGGTGATGATGATAATGATGATGACGACGTTGATGATGAAGACTATCAAAGGATTTGACACTAAACCTGATACAACAGACTACAATACACATGTTTATCATTGTAACATACAATGTCATTAACCCGGTTCTGCTTGAAAATTCAGCAAAAAGACTTGAAAACTGTAGCTGCGCTGCTCCCTTACTATCACGGTAGCTCTATTTCCAGCATTGTAGTTCCCAAGAGTTTATTACGGCAAAACAATATGTGTGATGTGTGCATCTCTTTGCACCAGGGTACAATTAAGAGCGATTATATGAGTGATGATTGCGCTTTTTAATGTCGATGACAACCCCTTCTGTAATCTTACTATTAATGAAGTCGGTCATCTGGGTATTCTCGATAGTCACGTGACTTTCTGCATAGCAACCGAAACCGGAGGTGAAAAGCTACGCCATTTTGAGTTACCTTTTAATTGAATAGGAACAAGATTCAGACGTAAATTTCTGAGAGACTGAAAAGAAAATGCCTAAAATATGCAGTGCAGGTGGTTGTACAAATCACCACCTACAACAGGATAAACAGTTGTCCTCATACAATTTTCCGAATCGGGAAAAAATACCCTGGCAGTCGATCGAAGCGGATCAGGGCCTGCAATTCACTCCTTATATATAGCCGGAGTCCATTTCAAAATTTAAGGTGTCTGGCTGTGTTTTCTTCAAAATTTATTTGGAAAAAGGCTGAACTTTATGCAAACAGTGGAGGCCCTGATCAGACGCCGCATTCTGCGGCGTCTGATCTGGGTCTGCACTGTTTGCCAGGGTAATTGATTAAACACTTAAATTACATTGTTACCATCAAATTCGCCGAGTCAATCTATTTATTATTTTGATGTACCCAAAAGCCATTTTTATTAATTAATTTTGAATTTTCACATTCAACTATCAATCAGTATTAACGAAGAATAGATCTATAACCTTTATGAACATGGAAATATATTCCAAGCATTTGATTTACTTGTCAAGATCAATGTCAAGTTTCCTTGAAACTTGGGGTATTCTGTCTGATGACATGTCACTTCTGAATACACAAGATCTGACACTTTCACCTGTTCACTTTCGCCGCTAAAAGTTATCATTTTGTTTTTAATTACTTAAAACAGTTATAATTAGTATAACGGTAAATTTTACAAAAACAAACTTGAAAGTTACATTCAAGCTAAAACAACACCGATAGCGTACCTCGGGATGACGTTCACTATCGCCGCTGAAATTATTTTTTTTATCATTTATTTATTTATTTATTTAATTATTTTTTGTACAATTACTTACAACAGTTAAACTTATTTAATTAGTATAACGGTAATTTTTACAGTAACAAACTTGAAAGATACATTCAAGCTAAAAATACCGATAGCGTATCTCGGGATGACGTTCACTATCGCCGCTGAAATTATCATTATTATTATTTTTCATCATTTGTTTTATTTATTTTTTATAATTACTTACAACAGTTAAAATTATTTAATAAGTATAATGGTAAATTTTACAATAACAAACTTGAAAGATACATTCAAGCTAAAAAACCCGAAAGCATGTAATGGAATATTACCGGTTGTTAGGCAAGCAGTTTCACCTCGAAATATGGCGGCCGTTTGGTTGCTACGGGAAGTGACGTCATCTCGAGGTACTTAATACGCCAACCCACCTGAAAAGGTAAGGGTTTATATATGAGACTGCATCTCGACGAATTATTTTTTTACAACCCTTGTTGAATAAAGCTACAGGAACAGACACAACCTTATCCCCAACCATGCCCTTGACAACTAAATTAAAAGGAGCAACCGTAATCAATTACGTATGGTTCAATAAATGAAGAAAACTTACGTAAAGGTGAATCAGCAACCTGAGATTTTTTTTCAAAATAATTGGCGGCTCTGCTTTATGAACTTACATATTCCCATACATTTCAGCAAAAGAAAATATTTAAAACAACCGTGGAACTAACAAAGAACAAAAATAACGACTTGGACAGATCAGCCAATTTCAATTGCAACCTTAGAGCTTTTCCTTGTAACTTGTCAGTACAGTGTCTACAGAAAAGACGGTTACTCTCATTGGTTGTGGCGTAATGTTGCTCATCCCCAGAGGCATATCTCACATGTCAGTATGTCAGTCATGGAACTGGAAAACGAGTCTGAATATGTCTGGGTTAATTATTTTGGTGGGTATGTAAGGGGGGGGGGGGGTGCGGAATTTCACTTTCTACTAAGACTATTAAGTTGGTATCGACCACCAAATCAAATGGCACCGTAGAAAACTTCCAGATGTTTAAAGGTCAAATTGAGCGTATAAAGTCTTACCATAAAAGAAAGAAAAACTACCGTCAGTCCATGTTCGTGGCGACTTAAACTTCTGAGACATTGTTTGGCTTCATAGGCCCAGCAGACAAGACACAATGCTAAGCAAGTTCACAGAAGAAGTATTATTTGACATTGTGAATGGGCCAGGAGCCTTGTTCAAAACGAAATTATTAACTTCCTTACTCGTGATAAAAATAGTAACATCTTTACCAGGGCAATTTGAAGAAATTCAGTCTCCAGATGAACTTAGTGATAATGATGTTGTTTCTGGGCTAATAAAAATCTCCATTCCTGCTGTACAGAAACCTCAGAGGAACGTGTACTCACATCTATTCCAACAGTCTCTTGATACGGGTGAAATCCTCTAAGACTGTCCTCTAGTGAATCTTTGTCCACTCTTTTAAAACAGGAGATACGACTCTTGTTCGTTATTATCGCCCCGTGTCTCCTGCTTGTATTCCATGTAACGTGCTTGAACATATAGTCTGCTCAAACACCATGGCCTACTTGGACGAACATACACCACTGTCGGACAATGTGTAGTAAGAAAAAAGGCATGGTTGTGAAACTCAGTTGAGCACAGTTAATAAAGATTGGGTAAAAATCTTTGACAAAGTGGGGCATTTATTCTGGGTTTGAGAAGGCTTTGGACACCCACCCACTTATGAATTACTTAAATTTAAGTTTTTTTTGGATATGGCATTGGGGATGGGAGACCCTCAATTAGATACATGTCATTCTTTGCTAAAGACAACAGCGAGTTGTTGTTAATGGTGAAGCTGTGGAGTGGGTTCCAGTTTTGCCTCTGGTCCCAAAGGGACTATTCTCAGTCCATTGTTATTTTTCTGCACAGTAATCATATTTCCACTGATTTTGACTCAGAAATAAGACTGTTTGCAGACGACTGTGTTTGCTGCCGGCAAATTAGAGATATAGAGGACTAACTGGAATTTCATAATGCTATAGATAGACAAGGAAGTTGGACACGTAAATGGGGCATGACATTTCATCCATTAAATGCAATATTATGCAGATTACTAGGAAGAGAACCATTAAGATCGAAATTTCGGACACATTATAGGGAACTGTCCTCTAAAATGTGGTCCATTAACTGTCTTTGTGTGACAATCGCACACGATTTGAGATGGAATACACACTATAGCAACATGTGTACTATGGCAAATAGAGCGCTTGGTTTCCTGGGGTTGAAATCCTCACCAGTGTCTTCAGGATCTAAAAGCATATATAGGACTTGTTCGTTCTATCTTGGAATATGGTAGTTGTATCTGGGACCCCCAGAGAGAAGTCCTTAATGAAGAAATTCAAAACGTTCAGAATAGAGCTGCTGCTAGATTTGTAACATTAGCAATTACTACTAAAAGGCTTATTGAGCATTAGAGAGATCTAATTCAAGGTAATGTTGGTTGGTGCCTGATGCTCTGTCTCTGGTCGGGCCCATCGGAGTCTAACTGTTGGTTTTCTTTTGCTCCAGCATTTCAGTGGTTTCTTGCTGTCGAGTCCTCACCGTTGTCTCACCTCTCTGGTTCTTTGATTTTTTTGTGTTCACGGAAATTATTTGTCTAAATCGCGACGGAAGTAAGGGCGAGGATTGTGGCCATGTAAAATCGATTTAAGCCCCCCAGTGGAAATCTTCCACTGACCGTTCCAAGGCGGCTCTTCTGTGGCGATTTATTTATGTTGTTGTTTGTTACTTACTGTGTGTATCACTTATGTCTTTTTATTTTGGATGGCCATATGGCCATTTTGTGGGAAAGTAACTGTCCTTATGGCCTTCCTTTGTTTAGGTTTCCATTATGGTCTTGTCGCTTAATGTTTGTATTCCTTCCCTTTGGTGTCTTTTATGGGTGGAGTAAGTTAATTGTATCAATTCCTGATCTTTGTTTTACTTCTACTTTGAAACTTTGAGTAAAACTGGATTACTAGGAAAATTAAGATTGGCGTCTCTCAAGAAAAAGATAAGGGACAGTAGGCTCATACTATTCAGCATTTCGACAGATGACCTTGTTTCCCCAGCTAGGGGTTGTTGAAACCATCATTTGTTGGTGTGTGACACCCCTATGAATCTTCCATCCCTCTGACCTTTTGAGATTGCAATGTCATTCCAGATTCAATCTTTCCTAAGCTGAATGTGCAGAGGATAAGTTTACCTCGTTGGTGAGAGATTGGGATTAACTTCATATCACAGGGCATGGTGAATGAATGTAATTTTAAGTGTCACCAGTAACAATTTAGATTCTGCATCATCATCAGTTATTAATGGTGGGCTAATTTTCTGATAGTAACACTTTCTGTCGTTGTTTCTTTAAGCATGCTTTGCGATTTAAATATTTCACATGTTCTACCGGTTTTGCGGTCTTGTAACAGATCAATGAACTAACATTAGCAACAAATAAATCACAGATAAAGACTGGTATGCTGATTCAAGGATGAGGGCTCAAAAGAAAAAAAAAAGAACTTGTTGAAACACTTGAAGGTTATTCAATGCGACTGGAAAACCCTAAAAGCAAAATAAAACATTGAACCCCTGGAGGCCGAGCAGCAGGCATAAAAAGTCCGGTTACAACCAACTAAATTAATAGTTTAAGATACTATCAGAAAATCAAATTCCGAAAAAAAAAAACGGAGTATAAGGCTATTTATTAAAGATGAAATTCGCGCAAGGCAAACCTCGTTATCTTAGGGTAATTAAGGAAACATACTTATTTGGTTTTACAATTTAAAACTCGTAGGAACTACAACGCCAGTGTTACAAATAACTCGATAGTCTTGGATCAACGCGACCGATTTTTTTCAAAAATAATTGATTACAGAGAACAGAATAAATAATATTTTACGTCACAATATTGTAGCCAATTTTGTCAGGTTTAGCTTCAATTCATTTGATACTCATCAAAATCTGAAAATATACTACAAAATTCGCGCGTGCCTGTCAACAAACCGAGAAAATGCAGACCCATGGTCGACATTTTGCCAGTGACAATATCCATATTATACACTATTTAATGGTTTGTCTAATTTGATCATATTAACATGGAATAGCACTGCTGAAATAAACCTACTAAAAACAGAAGAGCACCTGCCTTTGTTTACTGAAAAAGGTGATGGTGTCGCTACCGCATAAGGACCCGGATGTGACGTGGGAACAAAGTCACGTTTACGCAGTTTAGAGGCAGTAACCTGATTACTATTTGCGGTTTAATTCGTTTCCGCTGACCATTCCAAGGCGGTTCTTCTGTCGCGGTTTATTTTTGTTATGGTTTGTCTTTGGGTGTTTGTGTCGCTTATCTTCTTTTATTTTGGATAGCCTATTGGCCATTTTGTGGTACAGTAGCTGTCCTTTTGTCTTTCCGCTATTGATGTTCCGTTAGGGTCTGTTGTTTCATATTTGTGTTTCTTTCCCTTTGATTTCTCTGATCGGAGCTGTAGGTTAATTGTATCGATTCCTGATCATGGAGGCAATTTTGTTCATTTTCATTTCGTTTTGATTGAGTTTTAAGTCCTCTTCAACAATGTTTACGTCATTATGGAGATGTTGCCTTCAGTTTTGTGGGACTTTTACCTGACATTTAGATGAAATGACATCTCAAGTCTCACCACCCAAACAGATCAACAGGGTCTATTTGCAGGGGTGGTCCTACTCGCACCACTTTGCTTGGGCGGGCTTAGACCCTCTTAGCCGTTTTCTAGTACTCATGTTCGGTCTGTTGCAGTTCTGTGTGGAAGCACGGTGCGGCTCAATCTATTTCTCCAAGCCACGATGGGCTGATGATATCTCATTTTGTAGAAACATGGACCAGTTTTGTTTGTCATTTGAATGCTTCAAGTATCAAGAAAAAATGGACCAAAAAGAAAAAGACCAGCATATTTTACAAACTGAACATGTAATCGTATTATGTGCATCCGGAAAGCCCAAATATGGACTGTTTTTATAGGCATGTACTTACAAAATACATGTCAAAGTATCCAATAAGGCACTTTTATATCCTTGTCCTATACTGTTAGGCCCCCGCCCATAAAAGCTTGAAGAAATATATGGGCTGCATGATGCTTCCACGCAGAGCTGAATCCAGCCCGCACACGAGTACTGCTAAACCGGTTAGAGGATCTAAGCCTGCCCAGGCAAAGCGGTACGAGGGACCGTCCATGCTAATAAACCCTATTGGTTTCACTGGGCGACAGGGCTTGAGATGTCATTTCATCTCAATGTCGGGTAAAAGTCCCACAAAATTGGAAACAGTCTCCAAAATGACCTTTACAATGTTGACGGGGACGTTAAACCTAATCAAACAAACAAAACAAACAAAAAAAGTCTTATACTGTTACGAGAGAAAATGCCAAAACATATTAAAGATATTAGATGATTTTCGGTTTTTCTTTTGCAGGGACAAAATTATAAAACAATAACTTTTGTTTCTTTTATAACCGTAGTTCCGATTCAACGCAAGTGACCAGCCCTCGCCCATCGTGGGGAGAAATGGATTGGGCTGCACGATGCTTCGACGCAGAGCTGATACCGACCGCACATGAGTATTGGTTATCCGCTTAGGAGGTCTAAGCCTGCCCAGGAAATTGCTGCGAGTCGGCCCGTCCATGCTTATAAACCCTATTGGTTTCATTGGGCGACTGGGATTGAGATGTCATTTTATCTGAATGTCGGGTAAAAGTCCAACAAAATTGGAAGCAACGTCTTCAAAATGACCTCAATTGTGTTGACGGGGACGTTAAACCTCAAATCAACCATCAGCGCAAGTGACACTGTACAAGTACAAAACACACTCTTCATCCTATGGGTTTACCACTTTTCAAGACTTAAAACTGAGCAAACATTGGTTTCCATACTTCCAAATTGTTCCTCTTGGAGGGGATATAACTGAAAATTGTGGTATTTTCCGACCACTTATAAGTGATTTTCAGATGGCTGGAGCCCTTACTAACTGTCCTGCCGTACAAGCGGGCTTTTATAGCGCCGTTTTGTCACCCTGTCTCCAAGTATGATTTTCGATCGGAAAAGAAGTCTATATTTGTTTATCTACGACGTCAAACTTGCTCGCATTCTTTCTTCGTTTTTCTGATGACAATTCGTTATATTTGTCTTATCTTTGCTCCAGACGACACAACAGGAATGATTAGTAACGTCGCGTAAAATGCTGTGATGTCAACCTTAACGACGGCGCTTATGAGGTCGTATTCAACCAGTGCGTTTATCAAACACGATAATATTCGATTTGGGGTAAGAACACCAGGGTTAGAACAGAATTCTATCCCAAGCTTAAACTATGGATTTTCTGGCGTGCAAGATTTTTTTATGTGCTCGTTAGAACCGCTTCATCAATGCGGTTCTTACAAGTACCCGCAACCTATGACTAAGAGCAGAAATAAGAAAAATAGCTTTTACACCTATAAACCAGAGTTTCTCTATATAAAAGGGGGTGGGGTTAGACTAGCTAGTCTGGCCCAGAAAACATATACACTCCATATTTTTCACTTCTGCAGTGTATTCCTTGCTTCCAAAGGATAACCCTTTTATAGAACATACTTAACTTCACTACAGCTGGTGTGTGGGAATGTGTGGCGGCGGTAAAACGTCTCCCTGCCCTACATCATAGTGTAGATTATATTTTCTTGTCCTTTGGGACCATTGATTCCATTGTGGAATTTCGAAAATATCTGAGGGTCACTGATGAGGCCTAATTGGCCGAAACTAGCTAGTCTGGTCCAGAAACATGTACACTCCATACTTTTCACTTCTGTGGTGTATTCCTTGCTTCCAAAGGATAACCCTTTTATAGAACATATTTAAGAGGGGTGTTCATTGCACGGACTTATTAACATGACGCTGTGCATTACGTTAGCATGTGAGTGCTTTTTTCTTTGATTTGAGGTGTAACGTCCCCGTCAACACTGTATAGGTCATTTTGGAGACGTTGCTTTCAATTTTGTAGGACTTTTACCCGACATTGAGATGAAATGGCATCTAAAGCCCTGTCGCCCAATGAAACCAATAAGGTTTATAAGCATGGACGGTCCGACTCGCACCGCTTTGCCTGGGCAGGCTTAGATCCTCTTTAATCCTCTAAGCGGTTTATCAGTACTCGTGTGCGGTCCCTTTCAGCTCTGCGTGGATGCATCATGCAGCCCATCTAATTCTTTAAGCTCCGATGGGCGGGGGCCGTAGCATGTGAGTGCAATGAAAACCTTGAAAGGGAGAAAGGAAGGGAATAACCAGGAATTGACACAATTATCTTGTACCTTCCGTCTAATATACCAAAGGGAACGGACGAACATAAAACCACGGCATTATAATTTTACATTTTCTTATTTCTTCTCTAAAATATAGATTGTGGTTCTAACATGCACCCCCAATCTATATTTTGAGCATAAATAAGAAAAAAGACCACGATTTTTCTCGGAAATTTTTCATTTTTCGGCGGTAAAATTTACAATGTATTTGAATAAGCGTGTTTTCGTAATGAAACTCATTGCCTGGGTATATTTTCCCAAATCTATACTTTTTCTGAATTACACACTACTTCACAAATAATTCGGGTTCAGATATGCCTTGTTGCAGAAAAGATAGAAGCCCAGCCCTGAATTCTGAAACTTTATCGAAATGACGTCTTTAAAATAGAAGTGAAAGCAATGATCAGGAATCGATACAATTAACCCACTCCTCCCATCAGAGACACCAAAGCGAAAGAAACACAATCATTAAGTAACTAGATCCTAATGGAAACATCAATAGCGGAAAGCCAAAAGGACAGTTACTTTTCCCACTCTCCCACTTTTTGGGATTGTATGCATGGACGGTCAGACTCGCAATACTTTGCTTTGGCAGGCTAAGATCTAAGTGGATTACCAGTATTCATGTGCTCAGTTTCAGCTTTGCTCGGAAGCACCATGCAATCCAATATATTTTTCCAAGACCCGATGGGCGGGGGCCCCCGGATTGTCATCAGAAAAATATCATTTGAAGATATGAAAGAATGTAACTCGGGTGTTTGAGACTGATGGACAAATCTTGAACCTTCATTATTATCATGTTGAGAAATGTCTGGCTTTCTGACCCGAGAGATGTATTTACCTGCTAGTGGCCATTGTTATAAGTCCCTCCGAAAATGAAGGAACCGTTGTGAAAGTTAGTGGAGACAATAAACCAACATTATACGTTTCACTGTCTATCAGTTGTGGCCGAGATGGTGGAAAATCGTATTTATCTTCATCGTAGATTTCAAATAATACGTCTAAAAATCTCTGTAAAATAAAGTATTTTTTCTCATGTTTTCATAAAAACACTCCATATAGTAAAATGCTCCGTAACTTCATGCCTCTGGTGGATTAAATATTCCATATACACTGGCCATTAAGATAGCACATATTACATACTATTATCTTTCAGGGATCTGATACAGGTATTTTCGAATAAAAAATAAATATTTTCTTTTACATCACTTATTTTATAGATATAAAATAATTGCTATTTATTACACAGACTGGTTAACATGATCGTACTTACCTGTTTAAATTTAACAGCCGCAATTATGCGCGTTAGCCACTGATTCTGAATAAGCATATGTCCTCTCTCAAAAAGAAAAAAAAAATGAATTAATACAGTATCTAATAAAACCTTATCTTTTCAAAAATAAAACATAATCAAACATAATTTTAATATCAATTTAGAAAGAAAACACAACGGAGTTTAAAACTGCCTATTAGTAAACAAGCAAGACCACAATTCGTACGCAATAATTTATTGTTGGCGCCCACACGTACATTGAGCTAAGCATGTGAAAGACTTGGTGTACTATCCTATTTTCGTGAATTAAGATATATTCAGGAGAATATAGTGTTGTTGCGTTATTTGTTTGAGCGAGGATCGATTGTCCTCTATCATGCCACCTGTCATAAACAGTAATCCATTGTTTTCATGAAGAAATCATATGTTAACACTGTTTTACTTATATTTTATATAACGTCTCAGTTTCTCTTTCCATTTTCAGCACGCCTATATAATATTTAGCCGCTTAAAACTGGGATTTACAGAGGTATACATTATTTTTCTTATTTCTGCTCCAAACCATAGATAGCGGGGGTTCGTTAGAACAGCATCGCCGAGGCGGTTCTATTCAGTACCCTAAATCTATATTTTGAGCATAAATATGAAAAATAACATGATTTATGTCTAAACATTGTCACGTTTTGGTGGAAAACATTTACCAGTTAAATGAATCGGCGTGTTTTCGTTATGGTTTACATCAAACGAGGTCTGGTCAGACGATACTTGAACAATGCCAACTGTCAGACTGGAAAAGTCGTCCTTTTTATCAAAATATTTAGTTCCCCAACATTAAATATTTTTCCAGTGTAAGGGCCATTTAGATAAATCAATGATCTTTCATTTCGCTTCGGTCTCATCGTCTTGTTCCCTCCTCTTTCATGTAAAATTTCAAGTTTTCCGCCAAGACCCTTCGATATTTCAAGTGTGTAATGGCGCCGTGTTGTGCTGTTTAGCCTACTACAACATATAGTACTTCGCACTGCATGGTAACGTGAGCCTGTGCTTCCTACAACGTTTATCGCTGTACGAAGCGTAGGTTAGCTTGAACGATCCTGTGGGTTTGTGAGATTGCATTGTATACGCTGAATATTATATAAGCACGACCCTAGGATTTCGGGTCTGTCTCAATTTTCTTTGATTTTCGACTTTAATTTGGCTTTTATGTATTTCTAAAACGTGAATCAAATGTAAAAGCAATACATTTAAAGAACAAAACATCACAATGTAGTTTATATTTTCTTGTCCCTTGGGATCATTGATTCCATTGTTGAAAATATTTGAGGGTCACTGATGAGGCCTAACTGGCCGAAACTAGCTAGTCTGGCCCAGAAAACATGTACACTCCATGTTTTCCAGATATGTGGTGTATTCCTTGCTTCTAAATTATAACCCTTTCTAGAACTTATTTAAAGTCACTATAGCTGGTGTATGGGAATGTGTGGCGGCCGTAAAAAGTCTCCCTGCCCTATATCATCGTGTATTTTATATTTTCTTGTCCTTTGGGATCATTGGTTCCATTGTTGAATTTTGAAAATATTTGAGGCTCACTGATGAGGCCTAATTTACCGAAACTAGCAAGTCTGGCCCAGAAAACATGTACACTCCATTTTTTCCATGGATTGCTTTCAAAGGATAACCCTTTCTAGAACACATTTAGTTAAACTCTTTATTGATTTTGTTGATCTTGTTCACACACACAAAAAGCAAGGTTCAAGATGTAACACTTTTATAAATGTTTGCATTACTTTTTACGTGTTCTTGCTAAAATAGAAGTGAATGCAATGATCAGAAATCGATACAATTAGTCACCACCTCCCATCAGAGACACAAAGGGGAAAGAAACACAAACATAAAATAACTAGACTCTAATGGAAACATCAACAACGGAATGCCAAAAGGACAGTAACTTTCCCACAAAATGGCCAATTTAGGCAGAAGTACAGCCTTTAAGTATTAATTGTATCGATTCCTGATCATTGCATTCACTTCTATTTTGGAACGGCCAGTGAAAAGTATTTAAAAGGGGAGTGGGGCTAATTCGTTTTACCTGGCCGCAAACCTCGATCTTACCTCCGTCGGAATTTAGATAAATGATAATTTGTTCAGTCCGCATGAAGACTTCCTTACTCATCAGTGCAACATCCCCGAGAACACAACCACAAAAAAAAACAATTACAGAGATGAAACAATGGTGAGCGCTCGACATCAAGAAATAACTGACATGCTGGAGCAAAATAATACATGTAATAGTAAAAAAAACAACAAAAATAGTCAGACTCCGTCTGACTCGGCTGGTATTTTACATTCTTATCAATCCATATGCATTGTGTTATTTACCATATTTCTCAGGTTTGTACGCCAATTGTTAGTATATTTATCACTGTTATTAATTTCAAAGAATGCTGATAGTACTGCTACACAATACTAGTCCCATTAAATATTGCAAACTTTCAACCATATTGTTTTAATTTACCCTCCATTAAGGTAACGCCGTGCACTAGCCATGTATCTATTTTAAAAGTCCCTTTTCGTTGGAGGCCGCTTTAGTTTACTCATTTTCATGGGCTGACAACAAAACAACCCCTTTTCGAAAAGTGCGGTCGACCCAACAGCGGTGTGCAGCTTCGTGTCCAGCACAAGGCCCAGCGATCGAACCCTAAAGATGGAAATGGGGATAGTTGGCGAAAACGGACACGGGTATTTTGAAACCAGTCATACCACTACAAACTCAGACGTAAAGTTTACACAGACTGATGTTACACAGCAAACCCCGAAAAGTCAACAGGCTACGGACGATAGACGACGATTTTCCCGGATACAAAACGGTCGAGTTGAGAACTTTGCGAAATAAGATTCAAAAGCAGCTTCCGCACTGGTTCAGCTGCATGATCAAAGTAGAAGTAAAACAAAGATCAGGAATCGATACAATTAACTTACTCCACCTATCAAAGACACCAAGGGGAAAGAAACACAAACATTAAGCGACCAAACCATCATGGAAACCTAAACAAAGGAAGGCCATAAGGACAGTTACTTTCCCACAAAATGGCCATATGGCCATCCAAAATTAAAAGACACAAGTGATACACACAGTAAGTAACAAACAACAACATAAATAAATCGCCACAGAAGAACCGCCTTGGAACGGTCAGTGGAAAGATTTCCACTGGGGGGGGGGGGTGCTTAAATCGATTTTACGTGGCCACAAACCTCGCCCTTACTTCCGTCGCGATTTAGACAAATAATTTGTTCAGTCCGCATGAAGGCCTCCTTCCTAACTCATCAGTGCAACATCTCTGTGAACACAAATAATCAAAGAACCACAGAGGTGAGACAACGGTGAGGACTCGGCAGCAAGAAACCACTGAAATGCAGGCGCAAAAGAAAACCAACAGTTAGACTCCGAAAGTCAGAATAACTATTTACTGTCATACTTATCTACAAATTCAAGTAGAAATGAAAGTGTCAGCCTGGTTAGAGGATTTGCAGCGAAACAGAAGTGAAGGCATTGATCAGGAACCGACACAACAAATAACCCACAGCTCCCCTCGGAGACACCAAAGGGAAAGAAACACAAATATTTAATCACTAGTCCCAAATGGAAACAGCAACAGCGGAAAGCCAAAAGGACAGTCACTTTCCCACAAAAAGAACAACTGGCTACCCAAAACAAAAAATAAAAGCGATACACACACTCAGACAAACCACGATAACAAAAATAAACCGCGACAGAAGAACCACACTGGAACGGTCAGTGAAACGAATTCCACTGGCTGGCTGAAATCGATTTTACGCGGCCGCAATCCTCGCCCTCACTTCCGTCGCGATTTAGACAAGCAATTTGTTCAGTCCGCATGAAGGCCTCCTAACTCATCAGTGCAACATCTCCGAGAACACAAAAATCAAACAACCACAAAGATAAAACAACGCTGAGGACTCGACAGCAAAGGGAAAGAAACACAAACATAAAATAACGAGACCCTAATGGAAGCATCACTAGCGGAAGGCCAAATAGACAGTAACTTTCCCAAAACATGGCCAATTGGCTAGCCTTAACAAAAAGATATAAGCGAGACACACACTAAAAGACAAACCATAACAAAAATAAACCGCGGCAGAAGAACCGCCTAGGAACGGTCAGTGAAAAGAATATCACTGGGGGAGGGGCTTAAATTGATTTTACGCGGCCGCAATCCTCACTCTTACTTCCGTCGCGATTAAGACAAACAATTTGTTCAGTCCACATGAAGGCATCTTAACTTAACAGCGCAACATCTCCGAGAACAGATAAAACCAAACAATCACAGAAATGAAACAACGGCGGGGACTCGACAGCAAGAAACCACTGAAATGCTGGAGCAAAAGACAACCAACGGTTAGACTCCGATGGGCCCGACCAGAGACAGATTATAAGGCACCAACCAACACTACATAAAAATAAATTCTCTCTAATTCTCAGCAAGCCTTTACACTGGAACCGTTATTGAATATGAGGCCTGACCCACCGGCGTGCAATCAATGAGGGAAGCAAAGTTGTCAACCTTTATTGTGTAAACTACACCTGTGGACACAAAAGCGTTCAAACTCCAGTGAAATAACTTTCAATGAATCTCTTTGCATCAAGTCAGTTTGACAAGCAAATGTCATTCATCAAATAATTCTAAAACTTAATCAAGCAATTGATTGGTCTCATTTTGGCAAACACTTTCTGATTGACATTTGAGATGTATTATGATTGGACAGTGCAGGAGTCAGCAATGAAATGTACACCACCTTGTGTTTTGAATTTATTTCTGTCGATAGGATGTTAGGATATATTGATTGATGTTTCAAGTCAAAATGAAATGTAGCTCATCAAAGTTTGAACGCTTTTGTGTCCACAGGTGTACCATGCATGCAGTCTGTCGTTAACTTTTATGTTGTACCCAATCTTTTTATATCGAAGAACGATTTTACGAAATTGTGTGCTGAAATCATTGCAATTATATATTTTTCTGACTTTACACACTAAGTCACACAAAAAATTCGGATTCCGATAGACCTTGTTGCAGACGAGATTTGTTTGTTTTATTTGATGTTTAACGTCCCCGTCAACGCTATAAAGGTAATTTTGTAGACGTTGCTTCAAATTTTGTTGGACTTTTACCCGACATTGAGATGAAATGACATCTCAAGCCATGTTGCCCAATGAAACTAAAATGGTTTTTAAGCATGGGCGGTCCGACTCGCACCGCTTTGCCTGGGCAGGCTTAGATCCTCTAAGCGGTTTACCAGTACTCGTGTGCGGTCGGATTCAGCTCTGCGTGGAAGCATCATGCAGCCCATTTATTTCTTCAAGCCCCATTTATTTCTTCAAGCCTGAGCAGACGAGATTTAAGTCCAACATTGAATTTTGAAATTAAATCGAAATGGCGTCTATAAAATTTTGAAAAGGCTTTGCTTTCTTTTTATTTGCAATATACGAACTTATTACCTCCAAAACCTAAAACGTCTTTACGTCACCTTAAACTAGGTTTTCAAGAATTTCATAGGAAGTTTGTTTTGGCTCCAGTTGATAAGGCCGCTAACAATGTGGTCGTTGTTTGACGACTTCACTATGTTAACACTCTTCAGTAAGAACTTGGTGGTACTAAGGCCTATGAACTTCAGCCTTTAGCTGTAGAGAGGGCTTTAGTTGATGACCACATTTGTCATTCAGCCACCAAGTTTGCTGTGTGTGTTACAGAAGGCCAAGACAAGCTGCCTACGTTATATTGGTTACCTAAACTTCATAAAAGACCATTCAAAGCACGGTTTATTGCAAGCAAATTCAAGCTCTTGTATCACCACTGAACTCTCCAAATTAAAGTCATGTTTTACTGCCATCAAAAAACATGTGATAAAATATTAGGACAAATATGTTCTATAAAAGGGTTATCTTTTGGAAGCAAGGAATACACCAGAGAACTGAAAAACATGAAGTGAACATGTCTTCTGGGCCAGACTAGCTAGCCTCGGCCAACCAGGCTCCACTAGTGACCCTCAAATATTTTCAAAATTCCACAATGGAATCAATGATCCCAAAGGACAAGAAAATATAAACTACACCATGATGTAGGGCAGGGAGACTTTTTACGGCCGCCACACAAAGTCTTCGAAATCTGTTATGGTCTACAACAAATTCAAATGAAGTTTTAAATAAATTGAAATCCAGGCGTTTGCGTGCTTCAAGTCTGTCTACTTATGATTTTTCCACTATTTACACAACACTTTCTCATAATCTTATAAAAGAAAAACTTAATGATTTAATTGAATGGACATTCTATAGAGAAGACTCCCTCTATCATGCATGTAATGTAAGAAATGTTTTTTTTTTCACTTCTGAAGAGCATAAAAATTATACTTTACGGTCATGTCAGAAATTTTGTGAAGCTCTCACCTTTCTACTTGACAATATTTACATAAGATTTGGTACTAAGTTATTTAGACAAGTTGTGGGTATTCCGATGGGTACTTGTGTCTGATCTGTTTTTGTTTTGTTATGAGGGAGACTTCATGATGTCCCTTTCTGCTGAAAACCAGTCTGAAATCATTGAAGCTTTTAGCTCCACTTCTAGATATTTTGATGATTTATCAAATATTGATAATACCTATTTCGATGGTTTGATCAGTCAAATTTACCCCCCAGAACTTATGTTAAATAAAACAAATTTTTCTGATACCGAGGTTTACATCTATCTATTGTAGATGGGTTTGTTTCTTGCAGAATTTATGATAAACGCGATGGTTTTAATTTTGAGATTGTAAATTTTCCTTTTTTGGATGGTGATGTTCTTCGTGCGCCATCCTATGGCGTTTATATTTTGCAATTTATTCGATTTGCCAGAGTGTGTAGTCATGTAACTGACTTCAACACTCATAATAAATTGTTAACGGCTAAACTTCTTAATCAGGGTTATCGGTACCATAAACTAAGCAAAGCCTTTTCAAAATTTTATAGACGTCATTCTGATTTAATTTCAAAATTCAATATTTGACTTAAATCTCTTCTGCAACAAGGTCTATCGGAACCCGAATTTTATGGTGATTTAGTATATTATGTTTGTTTGATTTGAGGTTTAACGTCCCCGTCAACACTGTAAAGGTCATTTTAGGACGTTGCTGCCAATTTTGTGGGACTTTTACCCGACATTGAGATGAAATGACATCTCAAGCCCTGTCGCCCAATGAAACCAATAGGGTTTATTAGCATGGACGGTCCGCCTCGCACCGCGGTTCCTGGACAGGCTTAGATTCTCTAAGCGGTTTACCAGTACTAGTGTGCGGGCCGGATTCAGCTCTGCGTGGAAGCATCATGCAGCCCATATATTTCTTCCAGCCCCTATGGGCAGGGGCCCGGAATTAGTATATAAATTCAGAAAAATATATAACCGCAATGACTTCAGCACCCAATTTCGTAAAATCATTCTTCGTTTATAAAGATTGGGTACAACTCAAATGTTATACGACAGACTGCATGCATGGTAGTTAACCCAATCACGGATGACAACTTAGCTTCCCTCTTTAATTGCACCCGATGGGTCAGGCCGCAGATTCTATGACGGTTCCAGCGTAAAGGCTTACTGAGAATTAGAGCGATCTAATTAAATGTAACGTTAGTTGGTTGGTGCCTAATACTCTGTCTCTGGTTGGGCCTATCGGAGTCTAACTGATGGTTTCCTTTCGCTCCGGCATTTCAGTGGTTTCTTTCTACGAGTCCTCACCGTTGTTTCATCTCTGTGATTGTTTGATTTTTAGTGTTCACGGAGATGTTGCACTGATGAGTTAGGAGGCCTTCATGCGGACTGAACAAATTATTTGTCTAAATCGCGACGGAAGTAAGGACGAGGATTTTGGCCACGTAAAATCGATTTAAGCCCCGCAATGGAATTCGTTTGCGCTGGCCGTTCCAAGGCGGTTCTTCTGTCGTGGTTTATTTTTGTTATTGTTTGTCTTTGGGTGTTTGTGTCGATTATATTATTTTATTTTGGATAGCCTAGGGCATTTTGTGGGAAAGTAACTGTCCTGTTGGCTTTCCGTTATTGATGTTTCCATTAGGGTCTCTTGGTTCGTGTTTGTGGTTCTTTTCCTTTAGTTTCTGTGATGGGAGCTGTGGGTTAATTGTATCGATTCCTGATCATTGCCTCCACCTCTATTTTGCGTATTTTATTATACCGATAACCCTGATTAAGAAGTTTAACAGTTAACAATTTATTACGAGTGTTAAAGTCAGTTACATGACTAGACACTCTGGCAAATCGAATTAATTGGGAAATATAAACGATATAGGATGCCCCACGAGGACGGCCCCCGCCCATAGGGGCTTGAAGAAATATATGGGCTGTATAATGCTTCCACGCAGAGCTGAATGTGGCCCGCACACTAGTACTGGTAAACAGCTTAGAGGATCTAAGCCTGTCCACGAACCGCGGTGCGAGGCGGACCGTCCATGCTAATAAACCCTATTGGTTTCATTGGGCGACAGGGCTTGAGATGTCATTTCATCTCAATGTCGGGTAAAAGTCCCACAAAATTGGAAGCAACGTCTCCAAAATGACCTTTACAGTGTTGACGGGGACGTTAAACCTCAAATCAAACAAACAAACAATACCCCACGAGGAACATCACCATCCAAGAAAGGAAAATTTACAATGTCAAAATCACAATCATCGCGTTTATCATAAATTATGCAGGAAACACTTATCTACAATGGACAGATGTAAAACCAAAAACGGGGATTCGGTATCATAATATTTTGCTATATTTTACTGAAGTTCTGGAGGATAAATCTGACTGATCAAATCATCGATATAGGTATTGTCAATAGTTAATAAATCACCCAATATCTGGAAGTCGAGATAGAGGCTTCAATGATTTCAGATGGGTATTTAGCGGAACGGGACATCATTAAGTCTCTTTCATAACAAAACAAGAACTGATCAGCCACAATGGGTGCGCAGTTCATACCCATCGGGATACCAACAACTTGTCTAAATCTAATGTAAATATTGTCAAGTAGAAAGGTGAGAGCGTCACACACTTTCTGACATGACCATTAAGTATATTTTTATGCTCTTCAGAAGTAAACAAGCATTACATGCAAGATAGAGAGAGAGTCTTCCGTATGAAATGTCCATTCAATTAAATCATTAAGTTTATCTTTTGTAAGATTATGATGAAGTGTAAAGGGTGGAAAAATCATCAGTAGACAGACTTCTGTTTGTTTGTTTGTTTGATTTGAGGTTTAACGTCCCCGTCAACACAGTATAGGTCATTTTGGAGACGTTGCTTCCAAGTTTGGGGACTTTTACCTGACATTGAGATGAAATGACATCTCAAGCCATGTCGCCCAATGAAACCAAAAGGGTTTATAAGCATGGACGCTCCAACTCACACTTTGCCTGGACATGCTTAGACCCTCTAAGCGGTTTACCAGTACTCGTGTGCGGTCGGTTTCAGCTCTGTTCGGAAGCATCATGCAGCCCATCTATTTCTTCAAGCCCCGATGGGCGGGGCCGTAGTAGACAGACTTGAAACACGAAATGTTTTTGCTGGCAGTAAAACATGACGTTAATAATTTGGAAAGTTCAGTGGGGTCACAAAAGCTTGAATAAACCGTGCTTTATATGTTCTTTGTTGAAGTTTAGGTAACCAATATATCATAGGAAGCTTGACTTGACTTTCTGTAACACATACAGCAAACTCGGTAGCTTAATGACAAATGTGGTCATCAATTACATACCTCTCTACAACCAAAGGCGGCAGGTTATTGCCCTTAATACCACCAAGTTCATGCTGAAAAGTGTTAACATAGTGGAGCCGTCAAACAAAGACCATATTGTTAGCGGCCTTGTCTGCTGGAGCCAAAACAAATTTCTTGTCAGATTCTTGAATTGTTATACCTAGTTTAAGGTGACGTAAAGACGTCTTAAATTTAGGAGGTTATAAGTTCGTATTTTGAGAGAAGAAAGAAAAGTTTGTTCACTAGTTTCAGAATGCTAAATTTCCATTCTTTGAGGGCTTTATTCTCAACATACTCTCGTTTACACAATCGATTAACAAATTCATTCAAGGCAGCAGCGATTTCATCTCTACACTTATTGAAATCAATTTTAGAAGGAAATCGATATTTCGGTCCTTAAGGGTTTCGTATCCTAGAATCAGGAATAGTTTTTAAATTGCCAGTAGTAATATGACCAGCAGCAGGATAACAATACACTGAATTTCTACAATCACATGTATCAAGAGTGTTAGTGTCAATAAAAAAATCAGAAACAAGTTTATTAAAATTTAAAATGATAGATCTAACAGGTTTGTTTTTGTTATTATAACAAATAATGGATGTTTCAGTATTTTTGTAAATAAGCAGGGATGGATTAAATCACCGAACTGTCCAGGAAGATACTAGGTAAATCTATAAAATCCAAAAAACCCTTATTAATGAAGGCTATTTTGATGTAATGACGTTTCTGATTAATTTCAGAATCGAAGGACGAAGGGCATGCTGAGTATAGCCTCTTGTTAAAAGAGTAGCATCGAATAACTGATTAGAACTATCGTAAAATATATTCGCCTCGGTATCCGGAATTCTTAACACAGAAATGGGTAATGGACTTAGAAATGCAAGCGTTGGCTGGCGTCCATGATTCAATAGTCACTTCAGCCTGGTATTGTTTCTTTTGAATGCAAGTAATTTACTTTTATAGTTGCCTGGTACCGTGCGATTTAGTTTTACGCTTACGACAGCCCAAAAGTGAGCAAATATCAAAATAAGGCATTTCAGAAATATCACCCTCAGGATAAATGCTGTCTTTAAAGCCCAATGGAAAAGTTGCCTATAATAATTTAATCCATTTAAATTCAGTTTCATGTCGTTTAATAATTTTAAACCTATCTGTAGAAATTACAGCATAGTATTTTTTCCACTGGCTGTATAGAAATTTCACTTACAGAATGACCTGTACGTTTAAAATGACTACACGAAAGTGCCAGTCTTTTAGGCTTACTCATTGCCTTCACTTCTATTTTACTCATTCATTCTACGTTCCTGTTTTAACAAGATAGCACACTGAAGAGAAAACTTTTCTCTGTGCGAAGTTAAAGATTGTTCACCTACTTTCTCATAAAGGCTAAGTACGGGATAAACGCGAAAGACACCCAAAGCAAGACGAAGTCCTTGGTGATGGATAGCATCCAAAGATTTTAAATAAGACTTTCTGGAAGAACCATAAACAATAAGCCCATAATCTTATAAAGACCTTATTAGAGACCGGTAAAGATGTAGTAAGGGATACCGAACTGCTCCCAAACTTGTATTAGATAATACCTTCAAAAGATTCAAAGCTTTTAGATTTATGACATTTAATATGGGGAATGATAGATAACTTAGGATCAAATATGACCACTAGAAATGGGGCTTCTTCACCAACAGGACTTTAGGATCCGTATAAATAAATTGAAATTAAAAAGAGAAACGATCAGGAACCGATACAATCAGATCCCCAATTCTTCTCCCAACATCACTAGGGAAAGAAGTCGAAATATGGAGCGACGACAGTAAACAAAAAGGACAACAGGTAAACCGAGTCAGCAGCTCTTTCCCAAACAGGTGGTGACTCAGAAAACCCAAACCTAACTAAGAAGGAGCAATATACATAATAGGGGAAATAATCAGAATCACCAACCTTATTTGGAAGGGCAAACGTAACTAAAATTGAACAACCAAAAGGGGGAAGAATCAGAATTATCAACGTAACAACATATGACATTAGTGATAGAATCAGAAACAGAACCACCAACACATACATGAAGGAACCACAGCAAAAGTACATCCCTCTTTAATTGCACGCTGGTGGGTCAGGCCTCAGATTCTATGACGGTTCCAGCGTAAAGGCTTAAACTCATTTTTGATTTTTATTTACTGGGAATTAGAGAGAATTTAATTTTATGTAATGTTTGTTGGTGCCTGGTGCTCTGTCTCTGGTTTGGGCCATCGGAGTGTAACTGTTGGTTTCATTTTGCTCCAGCATTTCAGTGGTTTCTTGCTGTTGAGTCCTCAACGTTGTTTCAGCTCTGTGGTTGATTGCTATTTGTGTTTACGGAGATGTTGCACTAATGAGTTAGGAGGCATTCATTCAGCATGAACAAATTAATTGTCTAAATCGCGGCGGAATTAAGGGCGAGGATTGTAGCCACGTAAAATCGATTTAAACCCCCAGTGGAATTAGTTTCGCTGACTGTTCCAAGGCGGTTCTTCTGTCGTGGTTTATTTTTGTTATGGCTTGTCTTTGAGTGTGTGTATCGCTTATATTATTTTGTTTTGGATAGCCAATTGGCCATTTTGTGGTAAAGTAACTGTCCTTTTGGCTTTCCGCTAGTGATGTTTCCATTAGGATCTAGTTGTTTCATGTTTGTGTTTCTTTCCCTTGGTGTCTCTGATGGGAACTGTGGGTGAATTGTATCGATCCCTGATCATTGTTTTCACTTCTATTTTGAACGGTCATTAAAATTACTGGTGGGTTTCAGTTAATTTTACGGAATCCCAACCTCACCCACACATTCTCTGTGGTTCAACCAAGTATTTGTTACGAAACTGTTTATGACCAGTATCGTACAAGATTTAAACCAGAGAATACAGGAGGAGAGAGGAGTACACAGATGTGCGAAGTTAAAATTAGGATAAAAGAGGCAGAGAGGAAAAGGAGAACAGCACGTGTCCCACATCGACACTCGGGAGTCTTTTCAAAGAACACAGATGTGGATCATGAGAGGAAGAGGAGAGAAACGAATTAGAAACAATTAAACGGGTAGCATGGGAAATTTACAGAAATAGAGGGGAATTGAGAGTTAGTGAGTGACAAAGTGAGTGAGATTTATAAGGGCTAATGTGAAATGAAGATTGATAGTGGTGTGGTGAGAAAGAGGGATCATGTGACTTTTCTTAAATGTTCAGTTTTTAGATGCTTCAGCCATAATTAAAGACATGAAATAATGGAACAGTTCATCTGAATTTACACGTATGAATAAGTCCGTGTCTACCAGCTATACGAGTCGTCACGTGTCAGCATGAGTTAAGTTTATGCATTAATCAAATGTATCATTTCGTAATCCTCCATGAATCAGTTCATGATGTTATCGTTCATAGATAACATATGCCAAGAGTCATCTATATCAGTATTTCATAAAGTTTGTTTTAGATATGGTACTTCAAATAAGGCTAAGTTAAAACGTAAATTATATTACAGTTCACTGAATGTAAGGTGTAATTTAGCATCATCATTGAATGTTAATGTCTATTGTATACACTGACAGAATTTTATCTTAATCAAACCGTTAATCATTAAGATATTTGTTTGTTTGAATTGATGCTAAACGTCTCCGTCAGCACTGTAAAGGTCATTTTGGAGACGTTGCTTCCAATTTGGTGGGACTTTTACCCGACATTGAGATGAAATGACATCTCAAGCTCTGTCGCCCAGTGAAACCAATATGTCTTATTTACCTTTTGATCTCTTTTTCAATTATTCAAGAACAAACGACCGGGGGTAAACCTACAGTCCCTCTGCTGGAAACTAGTAGAGGACTTCAATAACCAAAACACTTACCGAAGGAATCGTAAAGTCAAGGATAAATTCTGAATTGTAACCCGAAGGTGAAAAATCTATCTTGTAGGTGTCATTGAAAACATCGCTTGTGAAGTTGTTTGAAGCACACGGTCTGGAAAAAACAATGGGTGACATTAAAATAAATTAAAGAAATATAAGCATATTGGAATAAGGACAAAATAAAGTGTTTTAGTTTTACGTCACACAAACAGCCAAGGTCATACGGAGACGGGACCTCCGTTTCAAGGCTTATCTGAAAGTCTGGAGAAGCCCGGGATCGATCCTGCGACCCCTGGTTTACAAGGCAAGTAGCATAATCACTACACCACGGAGGCTTCTATAAAAGTAAAGTGACATACCATCTAAAATAGCAATACATTTTGGCATTTTGACTTCGCATTCATGATCATAACAAGGTGAAAAAAATGATATAAAATGGTGGCTGTCGATTAACATTTATCCAGACCCTTATCTTTATAGAATGCTAAACATATATATCAAAATAGAAGTGAAGGCGATGATCAGGATTGATACAATTAACCCACAGCTCCCATCACAGACACCAAAGGGAAAGAAACACAAACATGAAACAACAGACCCCAATGGAAACATTAATAGCGGAAAGCCAAAAGGACAGTTTCTTTCCCACAAAATGGCCAATTGGCTATCCAAACCAAAATAGTATAAGCGATACTTATACTCAAAGACAAACCATAACAAAAATAAACCGCGACAGAAGAACCGCCTTGGAACGGTGACAATATAAATAACAAGAAATGTAGCAAAATTGGCAAAGAAACGAAATGATAACTGAACGCAACTACATCATTGCCTTCTTTTCTATTTATTGTTTAAAGAAAATTGCATTTATGAAAAGCAGTGTTTTATTATTGGATTTCATTTTTATTTTGCATGAATGTTCCTTGGGTGGACCCCTTTCAGATTCCTTGAAGAAATTTTGATCCGACAAAAAACATGGCCGCCATGGGCGGGGCTTATTTTCCCTATTTAACATATAGTGTAATGCTAAAACATCTTCTCCTCCTAAACTACTGGGCCAATTGTAACCAAACTTCACAGGAATGTTCCTTACTCAGTCCTCTTCTAAATTCCTTCAAAGAATTTTGTTACACCCAGAACTCTGGTTGCCATGGCAACAAAACCACACAAAAAATTAAAAATCTTTAAACATCTTCTCCTCCAAACCCACCTGTTGGATTTCATTATCCCCTCGCACAACATAGTTGTGAGGGGGGATATAGCATTTGTCCCGTACGTACGTAAGTACGTACTTTTGTCATCGCTCTAGCGCCACTTACGTACGTACTTTTGTCATCGCTCTAGCGCCTACATTTCTTGACCGATTTTAATATAACTTCACAAAAACGTTCCTTACGACAATATCTGGAGCAAGATCGACTTTCAAGATCATGACCTCAAGGTCAAGGTCACTCTGGCTATTTTTTGAAAAACTTTGTCATGGCTCTAGCGCCTACATTTCTCCCCCAATTTCAATATAACTTCAAACAAATGATCCTTATAAAAATATCTCGAGCGAGTTGGACTTTCAAGGTCATGACCTCAAGGTCAAGGTCACTGTGGCTATTTTTAGAAAAACATTGTCATCGCTCTAGCGCTTACATTTCTTCACCAATTTCAATATAACTTCACACAAATGATCCTTATAAAAATATCTTGGGCGAGTTCCACTTTCAAGGTCATGGCTTCAAGGTAAAGGTCACAGTGGCTATTTTTAGAAAAACTTTGTCATCGCTCTAGCTCCTACATTTCTTCACTGATTTCAATATAACTTCACACGAATGTTCCTTATGACAATATCTTGAGCGAGTTGGACTTTCAAGGTCATGACCTCAAGGTCAAGATCACTGTGGCTATTTTTAGAAAAACATTTTCATCGCTCTAGCGCCTACATTTCTTCACCAATTTCAATATAACTTCACACAAATGTTCCTTATAAAAATATCTCCAGCGAGTTCGACTTTCCAACTCATGGCCTCAAGGTCAGGGTCACTGTGGCTATTTTTAGAAAAAACTTTGTCATCGCTCTATCGCCTATATTTCTTCACTGATTTCAATATGACTTCACACAAATGTTCCTTATGACAATATCTCAAGCGGGTTCGACTATCAATGTCAAGGCCTCAAGGTCAAAGTCAAGGTCACTGTGGCTATTTTTTAGAAAAACTTTGTCATCGCTCTAGCGTTTACATTTCTTCACCAATTTCAATATAACTTCATACAAATGTTCCTTATGACAATATCTCTAGCGAGTTCCACTTTCAAGGTCAAGGTCACTGTGTCTATTTTTAGAAAAACTTCGTCATCCCTCTAGCGCTTACATTTCTTCATCAATTTCAATATAACTTCACACAAATGTTCCTTATGACAATATCTCACCATTTCGACTTTCAAGGTCAAGGTCACTATGGCTATTTTTAGAAAACTTTGTTATCGCTCTAGCGCCTACATTTCTTCACTGATTTCAATATAACTTCACACAAATGTTGCTTATGACAATACCTCGAACGAGTTTGACTTTCAAGGTCAAGGTCACTGTGGCTATTTTTAGAAAAACTTTGTCATTGCTCTAGCGCTTACATTTTTTTCACCAATTTCAATATTACTTCACACAAATGTTCCTTATAACAATATCTCTAGTGAGTTCAAATTTCAAGGTCAAGGTCACTGTGGCTAGTTTTAGAAAAACTTTGTCATGGCTCTAGCGCGTGCATTTCTTCATCCATTTCAATATAACTTCACACAAATGTTCCTTATGACAATACCTCCAGCGAGTTTGACTTTCCAGGTCAAGGTCACTGTGGCTATTTTTAGAAAAACTTTGTCATTGCTCTAGTGACTACATTTTTTCACAAATTTCAATATAACTTCACACAAATGTTCCTTATGACAATATCTCGAGCTATTTAGACTTTCCAGGTCAAGGTCACTGTGGCTATTTTTAGAAAAACTTTGTCATCGCTCTAGCGCCTACATTTAATGATGGATTGTAATAGAACTTCACACAAATGTTTCTTATGATAATATCTCGACTTACTTCGACTTTCAAGGTCATGACCTCAAAGTCAAGGTCACTGTGGCTATCTTTAGAAAAACTTTGTCATCGCTCTACCGCCTACATTTATTAACATATTTTAATATAACTTCACACAAAAGATGCTTATGATAATATCTTGAGCAAGATCTACTTTCGTGGTCATGGCCTCAAGTCAAGGTCACTATGGCTATTTTTAGGGAAACGTCATCACTCTAGAATGTACATTTATTGGAGGATTTTTAAACAAACTTTACACAAATGTTGCATATGATAATATCTCAAGCAAGTTGGACTTTTGCCATTTCAGTGTTTTCCACACACGAAGTTGTCTAGTGCGAGGCGATTTGTATCGCATGCGATGCCTTGTTTTTATTTTGCATGAATGTTCCTTGGGTGGACCTCTTTTAGATTCCTTGAAGAAATTTTGATCCGACAAAAAACTTGGCCGCCATGGGCGGGGCTTATTTTCACTATTTAACATATAACGTAATGCTAAAAAATCATTTTCTGCAAAAGTACTTGTGGGATTTCATTGTAATTTGCATGAATTGTCCTTGGGTGGACTGTTGTCAGATTCCTTGAAAAAAAAATTGATCTTACAAAAAAACATGGCCGCCATGGGCGAGGCTTATTTTCACTATATAACATATAGTGTAATGCTGAAAATATTTTCTGCAAAAGTTCTTGTTTTATTTCATAGTTATTTGGCATGCATGTTCCTTGGGTGGACCTCTGTCAGATTCCTTGAAGAAATTTTGATCCGACATAAAACATGGCTGCAGTGGGCGGGGTTTATTTTCACTATATAACCTGTAGTGTAATGTTAAAAAAGTCTTCTCTTCTTCAAAAGTTCTTGTTTATTTATTTATTTAAAAGTACCTTCCTGTATCTGAATTAATCTCCTCCAATTTTGCTGACTATCACATATCTATAGAGGTCCACCTACAAATTGTCATTCTAAAATTCAAAACATAAGAAATTTCACATGCCCATCACACTGGTGATAGAACTGATGTTTTCAACACAAACTCTATTTATACGACTTGATGTTTCAAAATAAATTCAAAATACTGAGGGAGATTGATTTATTAGACCTAATTATACTACAGTGTCAACAGTTCTCCAGATCCCTGAGGGTTAAAATGGCTTAGTTGAAAAGGGAGGCATACCGAATCCGACGGAGGAAAGGAAAAAATAAATAAAGGAAGAAATAAAAACATAAATCTGTTCATTTTTAGCTCCACTGGCCAAAGACCGGCGGGTCTTATGTTATATGTTATGGCCCTGTGTCTGTTGTGCGTCTGTGCGGTTGTGCATCCGTGCGTTAACTTTTTTCTTTAAACATTTCCTCCTTAACTACTTGGTCGATTGTAACCAAACTTCACAGGAATGTTTCTCACATAGTCCTCTTCTGAATTCCCTCAAAGAATTTTGTTACATGCAGAACAAAATGGCATCGAAAGCAAAAAAAAAAAAAATATTTAAAAATCTTCTCCTCCAAAACCGCTCAATGGATTTTATTCTTATTTTGCATGAATGTTCCTTGAGTGGACCGCTGTCAGATTCCTTGAAGAAATTCGGATCAGGCAAAAAACATGGCCACCATGGCCATGCCCCACATGACTGCCATGGCCATGCCCCTTGGCTCATTAGCTTTCAAAGACTTATATGGGGAAAAGTTTTAAAAACCTTCTCCTCCAAAACCGCTCAACGTAATGGATTTCATTCTTACTTTGCATGAATGTTCCTTGGGTGGACCTCTGTCAGATTCCTTGAAGCAATTTTGATCAGACAAAAAACATGGCCGCCATGGACACGCCCATTGGCTAATTAGCTTCCATAGACTCATAAAGGGATCTTTTTTTTTCTTTTTTAATCTTCTCCTCCAAAACCGCTAAATGGATTTCGTTCTTAATTTTCATGAATGTTCCTTGTGTCTACCATTGTCAGATTCATTGAAGAAATTTTGATCAGACAAAAAACATGGCCGCCATGGCCACCACCTTTGGCTCATTAGCTTCCATAGACCAATAAACGGAAAAACTTCTTCTCTGAAACCATAAAGCCTAAAGCTAAGACATTTACAGTAAAACCTGTCTTAGTGGCCACCTCTATTAAGCAAGCAACCTGTCTTAAGCAAGCAGGCATTCAGTTCCCAAGGAAGGCAGATGTGTTAAATTTCACCTGTATTAAGCAAGAACCTGTCTTAAGCGAGCATATTTTGACTATCCCTTAGGCACTTGCTTAATACAGGTTGAACTGTAGTATGTAGCAAAGTTATGTGGTCACCTACTAAGTCCTGCGAACTATGACTCTTGAGTCCAAATTGGCAACGCCCCGGTGCTTAGTAGCTCCCATAGACTAATAATGACAAAAACTTGAAACTTTTCTCCTCTGAAACCATAAGGCCAAGAGCTTAGTATGTAGCAACTTGAAGTATTCATCTGCATAAATCCTGCCAACTATGCCCCTGGGGTCCAAATTGGCCACACCCTGAGGCCCATAAGGTCTCATAGACTTATACTGGGAAAAACTGACAAAAATCTTCTCTGAAACCATCAGTGCCCAGAGCTTAGATATTAAGTATGCAGCAACGTCAAGTGGTCACTCAAATAAATCCTGCCAACAATGCCCCTGGGGTAAAATATTGGTCACGCCCAGAGGCATATTAGTTCCCATAGACTTATAATAGGAAAAACTTAAAAAAAGTCTTCTTCTCTGAAACCATAAGGCCCAGAGCTTTAGATATTTAGAACAGAGCAATGCCAAATGGTCACTCACATAAATCCTGCCAACCATGGCTCTGGGGTCCAAAAAATATAAAATGGACATTCCTTGGGTGGATCACTTGTTTCTTTTTTACCCATTGCATGCGGGAAAACCCTAAATGGGTACCTTGGCAAACAGTGCTGGCCCAGATCAGACCCCACAGAACACCATGTCTGATCAGGGCCTGCACTATTTGCTAACAGAATTTTCCATCAAAAATAGAAATAAAAATAGGCCTGACACCCCTTATATGACAAATGGACTGGTCCAACATATAGCAATAGAAGAGTCCACTAGTATATCATTGGTTAATGTAATAAATATGACAATTGTCTGAAGTTAGCCGGTGGAGCGACAGGCCCTCTTGGGCCTCTTGTTTATGATTGTCTCAGCTTGAAGTTTTTACAAAGGGATTGACCTTCTGTTTAATGTCCAGAGTTCATACACCCTATTCTGCTTCGACGAAATATTTCTGCTGAGTCCACCACTCTGATTCATGAATTCTTTTCTTTTACTCTTGATTCATCGTTCAGTTAGGATTTATCTATCTATCTCGATCAACTTATTGTTCTTATTATACATGAATCTGACTTGGGTTTGAGGGCGAGGGTTGAATATTCAGAAACACCGGAGATTAGCCCCCAACCCCTACCCAATTATTTTCTTTCAGGTGATTGTCACAAGGCAGTCCTTCTTTTGTTCTTTTGTTTTTTATGTTCATTGGATTTACGTGTTGGTGTAGAACTAAGTTTATAAAACTTCGGAGTTGAAAAAAAATGTTATCAGCGCCCGGATAGCTCAGCCGGTAGAGCACTGTCCTAGTAAGCAAGTGGTCGCCGATTCCAGTCCGATTCTTGACGCATTTTTCAACTTCATTTCTTAACTTCATTTCTTAAAGATGTATGTATTGATGCGTGTGTGTGTGCCTTCGCGGCTAATAATTTCTCCTCATTCGATGGCTCCTGTTGGCCCTCTTGCTTTTCCTTAATATGTTTTTCGTTCTATTTTGATAAATACAGTGCTGCTTACTCACTATTCTACATGTACTTTCTATCTGCTGTTTGTACTTTGTTTCTACAGACAATTTATTTCGTTTCTCTACAGCTGATTTTAAGTTGCGAGTGGTCGCCGTGAATTCTTCCTTGTATCTCTCTAAATATATTGTTTTGGCTAGGATCATTGAGCCTTTTGTAGTATTTTAAAAATAGAGTACTGCTTATGTGCACACTGGAGACCGTAAACAATTTTGAAAACTACGTTTTTGTTATAAAGCCAAACAACACCGAGGTTCATATTTCTCTCTGTCATATGTTCTTTGTTTCTGAATGCAACCTTAATTATTCCATTTATGTAAAACGGCTAACTTGCTTTTACTGAAAAGAAAAAGCGGAAAAAAGTATGATTTTTTACAACCTGACATCTTCTTTAACATGCTTACCCTTTTCCATGATCTCGTTTATCTTTAACACAAGCGAAGATGAAAAAGTCGCATGCTTTACAAACCAAGCTGTTGCCGAGCATTCCATCGCAACATTTTCCATTGTAATCTGTACCATTTGCATTTTGATAAGACCGTAGCTGAATATGTATTCTTCCAGAACCATCCGTACCCTGAAGTGCATTCGATAAAATACAGTTTGATCTTTCTTTCTCTCCCTTTCTCTCTCTCTTACAAAAAGCCAATAGTACTGATGATTTAGGACCCTCTATTTGGCACATAACGATAAAAATAAAAAAAAAATCTAGTTACTAGCGCTTGTTATAATAAGCATCACGATGCAATATGAAAAGTGATTTATTTGCAAAATACACTAATTCTTTGGTGGCATATTCCCATGTAATAAAATTTCGAAAGCCTTCTTTATACAGTACAATTCCTGTATTAAGACCATCTTTGGAACTGTTCAAAAGTGGTCTTTAAGACCACTTTTGAACAGTCCGAAAGATGGTCTCCCATTAGAGCACACTGGATGTAGAAAACACAAAGAAAATGTACCTGAACCCTTCTAAATATGCTTTAAAAAACATGATTTGTTTGAATTTTAGGTGGTCTTAATAACAGAATTTCACTGTACTTTCAACACCTAGACCGAATTCATGATTGTGTTAGGCTCACTCATTTTCAGACAGGCTGTTCTTGGCTATTTAATTGTGATCATTTTATGTTCTTTTATAAATACTAGTGTAGATACGAAATATTAGACGTAGAATCAACATATTTAAAACGTTTCACACCCAGAGAAATTGGAATAAACGTTCAAAAAAGTTCTGGTCGAATAATGTCCCGGAAATATTAATCAATAGTATGTAGATTGTTGCACTTGTTTACAGTATACATAATTGAGAGAAGCTAACAAGGTTTGTATTTTCGTATGAAACGAACCTTCGCTGAGTTCATAAATTCCACTTGAAATGGTTACGAAATGGTTTTGAGGGAGATATAATGTCCATTATATTACTCGTATACCTTGTTGAAATGTATACAATTTAATATAAATTAACAAGAATAGCGTAAATTAAAGAACGTAGTCCGCCATAGTGTTTTGCACGAGTTCTACGTTATTTTAACGACTGGTCCAATGACACGATTTTAAGCCCTCTTGTGAGACTCATGACTTTATAACGTCGCCACTATTCAGTGGCGCAAATGAATGGTGTCAGAATCTCACACGAGTGGCTTCTGAGCATATGAAAAATATTAATTCAGCCTCCGGCTAGTTTCAACATTTTTTTATGAAATGAACATGAGATCGAAAAAAACATTCTAATATGACATTTTTTAGCTTATCCGTATAAAATTAGGCAGTAGCGTCGATAGGAAACTCTCTGTTGTCAAGTTATGGTATGTTGCTACGCCTGAAGTATTTTTCGTCAATAGGATGTGGTTAGACGTAGCGACATCCCGTAACGTGACATCAGAGTGTTTCCTATCGAAGTGTCACACTTAATAACAGAGGTGTCATGTTACAAATTTTATATATTTATGAAATAATTCATTTAGAAACTGAAATTGGTGAACTGCTCAACGAGAACAGATAATAGAAGTAGAGGTAATGATCATGAATCGATACAATTAACCCACAGCTCCCATCAGAGACACCAAAGAGAAAGAAATACAAACATGAAGCGACAGACCCCAGCGTAGACACCAACAACGGAAAGCCAAAAGGACAGTTACTTTCCCACAAAATGGCCAAAAGGCTATCCAAAATAAAATAATATAAGCGACACAAACACCCAAAGACAAACCATAACAAAAATAAACCGCTACAGAAGAACCGCCTTGGAACGTTCAGCGGAAACGAATTCCATTGGGGGGGGGGGGGGGCTTAAATCGATTTGACTCGCCCTTACTCCCGTCGCGATTAAGACAAATAATTAGTTCAGTCCGCATGCAGGCCTCCTAACTCATCAGTTCAACATCTCCGTGAACACAAAAATCAAACAACCGTATATCAAACACGAAAATCATTCAACAGAAAGTACCCCCTTTAATGCTGGTCCAAGAAGGCAATTATAAACAAGAGGCCCATGGGCCACTATGCTCACCAGAGCTCAGGTGGGCACTGCCCAATGGCAGCCATGTATTTTAACATGATATCATTTTAAACTACCAAATGAACCCCCATGTCCAAATGAGCACATATGTGGACTCAGTATCTGAAACATTAGGCCTTTTATGAAGTAGAGGGGTGGGGCATGGACCTAATGGAGCCCTGGTTGGTATCACTAGATGCGTCTTATCATATATGGAACAAGAATATATATGGTTTAGCAGTGGGGAGCTGTAAGGCCTCTTAAGTGGTGGAGGGGTTGGGGCATGCCCTGTTGATCCCAGGAAAGCCCAAGATTTGTGTCCCTAAATGTATCTTATCATATGGACCAAGTATATATATGGTTAAGGGGTGGGAATCTGAACGGTTTCTGAGATTTGAGGCCCTTTTATGAAGTGGAAAGGGTAGGAATGCGTAAACCCCCCCCCCCCCCCACTAAAGTAGGTGTGCTAATAATAAGGAACAAGATATATGATTATGGGGTGGGTATTTGAATGGTTTCTGAAATATAAAGCATTTTATGAAGTGGAAGGACGGGGCACATTGCCTCAGCACAAAGAGACCCTCAGGTCGGTGTGATTCAACGAGTCTTATCATAAGAAACTAGTATATGCTTTAGGGGTGAGGATCTGAACAATTTCTGAGATATATGGCTTTTAATGAAGTAAAGTAATGGGGCATGGCCTGTGCATGCCCCGGGAACTCCCAAGCTGGTGTCACTGAATTCGTCTTATCATAAGGAAGATGAATATATATGCTTTAGGGTGGGGCTAAGAACAGTTTCTGAGACATAAGGCCTTTTGTCAAGTGGAGGGGTGGGGCAAGGCCCCGAGAGACTCCCAGGTTGGTGTCAATGAATGTGTCTTATCATAAGGAAGAATAATATATATGGTTTAGGGGTAGCCATCTGTAGGGTTTCCGAGATATTGTGAGATTATGAAATGGAGGGGGTGGGGCATGGCCCCAGCACATCCCTGGGGACCCCCAGGTTGGTGTCACTGAATGCGTCTTATCATAATGAAATAGAATATATATGGTTTAGGGGTGAGGATCTGAACAGTTTCTGAGATATATGGCTTTTTGTGAAGTGAAGGGGTGGGTCAAGGCCCTGGCGCATCCCTGAGGACCCCCAGGTTGGTGTCAATGAATGTGTCTTATCATAAGGATCAAGAATATATATGGTTAAGGGGCGGGGATCTGTAAGGTTTCCGAGATATTGGACCTTTAATGAAATGGAGGGGGTGGGGGCATGGTCCGGGCGCATCCCGGGGACTCCCAGGTTGATGTCATTGAATGGGTCTTATCATGAGGAACAAGAATATATATGGATTAGGGGTGGGGATCTGAATGGTTTCCGAGATATTTGGCCTTTTATTAAGTGGAGGGGGTGGGGCATGGCCTCGGCGCATCCCTGAGGACCCCCAGGTTGGTGTCACTGAATGCGTCTAATCAATAGGAACAAGAATATATATGGTTTAAGGATCGTTATCTGAATGCTTTCTTTGATATATGGCCTTTTATGAAGTGGAGGGGGTGGGGCATGGCCCCGGCACAACCTGGGGGACCCTCAGGTTGGCATATGGCTGAGAGAAGTTTACTCAAGAAACATTTCTATAAAAGTTTTGTCAAAATATCTGCAATGACTTGGCAGTATATGCCATTTTTCAATTTTCTCCATTATAAGTCTATGGAAACTCTAAGTTGCCATAGCAATCAAACTAATGAGCCGATTTTCATAAAAAATACAAACTTTCAATCCTCCAACCCTAGGATGCTACAAATAAAATTTGGGCCCAATCGGCACAGTGGCTTCAGAGGAGAAAATGTTTAAAAGTGTTGACGTCACACGACGACGACGACGACGCAGATGCAGACGCAGACGACGACGGACAACTGCCTATCCTATAAGCTCCCCCTGAGCCTTCGGCTCTGGTGAGCTGAAAAAACGCTGAAGCAAGAATTGCACAAAGTGTCGGTTTATTTATAGAGCGTATAGTATAATAACAGTGACAATTAGTTAGTTCAAAATAAAACCAAAACAAATGGTATAGGATATATACTTTGTTTGTCGCAATAAAAGCTCTACAGAGCTTATGTTATTTGTTTCGAATATGCGACGTTAAATAAAGCTTCTTTATCTTTATCTTTATCTTTGGATAGTTAACAAAGCTTATTACCTGTAGTTTGTACACAAGTATCAGAAAAAGACACAAACAAGCTCCCTTTCCATCTGGGAACTGCATATCTCTGTTTTGCACTGCTTTAAGTAAAAGAAACACAGCCCATTATCATAAATTCTCGTATCTTTTATAACTTTGCCCTAATAATATGCTTGGCTTATAAATTTGTAGTTAAGTATGATGTCTACCGCGGAACAAGTTTTCTCGGAATGTTTGCACGCGGAGGTTATTCTATTAAGCCAATTTAAAAAATTTAGATATCACAGATTATTTATATCTATTCCACAATATACCCATTTCTTTTATTTTCTTTCTCCCAATACGTCAGATGAATATATGTGGGATATTCTTAAAGGGTTAGATTGTAAAAAAACCGACAGAAACAAACATTAAAACTAAGTTGTGTAGCTTATGGAAATTGGTTCAACCCCGTACTTGCTGGGCTACATTCTTTCCTATAAATTGAACACTGATCATTGCCTTCACTTCTTTTTTTAACAAGAAAAGTATACCCTGTTTTTTAACATGTTATAATTTGCGGTAGGATTTGATTGAAATACGAACACTGTTTATTTGTATTTATTGAAAGCATTGTTTGTAACACATGCAGTATGAAGTACATTCTGTACTTTTGTGATATCGGGGTCTGGGGTGGGTGGTTGGGTGAGGCAAAGGTGACGTGTATCTTGCGTTACTGGGGTGTCCATCTGGTGTTGGCTTTAAGTTTGGCAAGGCCTGCTGTCCTTGCGGCCGGTAAAGGTAAAGAGGGAATAATGTTTTTTTTTCTGTTTCTACTCTTCCATTCATTTCGCTCTTTCTCCTCTGTCCTTTACTTTCATCTCTTCTACTTTCTCGTTTTATCTCTTATCTCCCTTTTTCTGGGAGACGCTACAAAATGACCCAAAAGATACGAGGTGTCGTATAACCCTAAAAAATCAATCAATAGTATTTTTGGGTTGACAATCGACCTCAAATTATCGATAGACTAAGCTTTTTACTTTGTTATTATTGTCTAAGGGAAGACACTCATATTATAACCTAATTTTTAGGTACATAGCAAATTATCATAGCGCTGTTGAATAATTGTTATAATTAAGATTATTTAGTTAAAATGCATTCAAATTCAACTATTATTAATTTAGTTTAAATCCAACATAAACTTTCTCTGATTGGAGGTGGGGTTAATTGTATCGACTTCACTTCTATTATACCAACACTTTGGCAGAAAACCCCCGGGAAATATGCTAACCTACATTAACGCATTCTAAACCACACCCACTAAATGATCACCTTCAAATATGTATAGCTGATAACTATTTTACAAGACAATTACATAACAGTGATTGACAGATAACCAATTTTAAGTTGGGCACATAAACAGTCTATGTAAGAGATATATATTTCAAAGTAAACACTGCTAGTATAAATGCACTTGTATCAATCTTTGGAAAAAAAACCCACAGGAAATCCTATCTTTTAAGAGTGGATCGCTTTTTGATAGGCAGACGAAAACCTGTTTAAATTGGCCGCCACCACTAAAGGAGTATCAATTTATCTCAGCATGTTACATGTATATTACATGAATAGCATTTACGAGCCACCTTGTCAGTGTATTTACCAAAGCACTGACACTGGTGGGTCAATTGTCTCTGAGTGTGGGCTGGTAAAAATTGTCCTCTAAAGATTTTGTTGTAACCCTTAAATTCCTGTACTGTATGTAGTGTAGACCCTGATCAGACGCGTTTGCGGCGTCTGATCTGGGTAAACACCGTTTGCTTATGGCGCCGTATACGAGCCCAGTCCTAGCGCTCTGACGGCATAAGGGCTGATATAAATAATCAGCACTTGTACTTTGTAAATCATCAGCGATAGTCACGTAGAAATCTTCCGTGGTAACTTTGGATCGATTGATAAACAGAAGACCCAAAAAGTGTTGTTTTCTCCGTTACCTTGCATTTGGGTGGAATAGGTAAAGTCGGAGGCAACTCTTAAAGAAAACGCTTCCCAGTGGAGTCAGTTTATCAAAAGAACACAGGAATTAACAAGATATATGGCGCTTGCAAACTGGAGCAAATATGGCAAATGCATGCATTCCTCTTAACCCTTATCCACTCAGATACGTGTTTTTACGTGTCTGCACCCCTTCACCCTTGTTACGCCCAAGAGCCACCTACAATCTGCATTTCTCACCCCTGGATAGCTATGTTTGCATTAGAATAAGTTGCCCTAAAAAGTGGCCTGTTGTTTTTTTTTTCGCGCGGCTTCCCACTAAAAATATACCGTTAGGGAGTTTGAAGTGGGGCGCTAGCCCCCCTACCCTCCGAAAAAAATTTGAGGGATGTGACCCAACAGGCCGCTTAAAATAAACTGAGGGCGTCTGGGGTCAAAAATGTCTCAAAACTGATGCTGGCAAAACATGCTGGAAACAGTGAAAGTCGTCAGTGCGAAACCCCTTAATTGTTGCATTGACAGCCAGGTGAAAATTAAGATTTGGTCAAAAATACATGTGAAATCACACTTTTTGCCAACTTTGAGATTGAGATGCCCCCTTGTTTCTATGGCAACAATTATTTTTCTGAGAAAGGTTACATTTAAAAACCTACTCCCCAGTGAAGAATCATGCAGAGTTCGGTGTATAACAGAGTATCCATAATGAAAAAAGTGCTATTTGAAGTTGCTGTCAGTAGCCTTTTAAATGCAACCTTTCTCAGCTATTTCATTGTTGCCATGGAAACAAGGAGGCATCTCAAAACTGGCAACAATTAAGGGGTTTCGCACTGGCGACTTTCACTGTTTCCAGCATGTTTTGCCAGCGTCAGTTTTGCGACATTTTTTCAGCGGCCGGTTGAGCCATACTCCCATTTTTTCGGTGTGTGTGTGTGGGGGGGTGAGAAATGCAGATCTAAGGTGGTTCTGGAACTTGAAAAGGGGGTGGGGTGGGGTGGGGTGGGAATGCAGACATGTAAAAACACGTATCTGAGTAGGAAAGGGTTAACATGAATCTTGAACAACATTTAATTTAAGTCTAAAATGCATTACTAACATCTGATATATTAATTCTTACAATAAAATGATTAAAAAAAACAAAATCAATTCCATCCGTTTCGATCACCTTCATTAACCCATTCCCACATTGGGACTTCAACGCCGACAGACGCTGTGAGAATGAGCAAAATTCACATAGTCCCCATGTGGGAATGGATTAATGAAGATGATCGAAACTGATGAAATTGATGTGTTTTTTTTTTTAAATCATTTCATCGAAAGCAATAATATTTCAGATGTTATTAATGAGACTACAATTAAATGTTGTTCAAGATTTCTGTTAACCCTTTCCTACTCAGATACGTGTTTTTACATGTCTGCATCCCCACCCTACCCCTTTGTTAAGTAACAGAACCACCTAAAATCTGCATTTCTCACCTCTGGATAGCTATGTTTGCATTGGGATACGTTGTCCTAAAAACTAACCTGTTTGTTTGCGCGGCTCACCATTACAAATATACCTTTGGGGTTTTGAAGGGGGAGGGGGCGCTCACCTCCGAAAACATAATGGGGTATGGCCCAACCGGCGCTGAAAATAAACTTGAGGGTATCTGGGTTAAAAAAAGTCCCAAAACTGACACTGGCAAAACATGCTGGAAACAGTGATAGTCGCTAGTGCGAAACCCCTTAATTTTTGTCATGACAGCTGTGTGAAAATTATGATTTGGTCCAAAATACACGTGAAATCACTTTTTGCCAGCATTGAGATGCCTCCTTTTTTCCATGGCAACAATGATTTAGCTGAGAAAGGTTGCATTTCAAAGGCGACTGCCCAATCAT
Source organism: Lucinisca nassula (assembly GCA_963580285.1). NCBI lineage: Eukaryota > Metazoa > Mollusca > Bivalvia > Lucinida > Lucinidae > Lucinisca > Lucinisca nassula. Next base: position 72,083,276 of record OY757011.1, on the reverse strand, counting down.
GGCTATTTGAAGTTGCTGTCAGGCTCAAAACTGTGCGAAACAGCAAAATTCACAAAGTCCCCGTGTGGGAATGGGTTAATGAGGAAGATCGAAACTGATGAAAATGAAATATTTTTATAATTTTACTGTAAGAAATGATAGTTCAGATGGTATTAGTGCATTTAGACTAACATTAAGTGTTTTTCAGGATTCCAGTTAAACCTTTCCCACTCAGATACTTGTGTTTAAGTGTCTGCAGCCCACCCCTCTTGTTAAGCCACAGAACCACCTAAATCGGCATTTCTCACGTTTGCCTTAATAAGTGACCTTTTTTCGCGCGGCTCCCAACTAAACACACACACACACACACATACACACCGAAAAGAATTGGGGGTATGGCCCAACCGGCCGCTGAAAATAAATATTAGGTTATCTGGGTTCAAAAGTCTCGCAAAACTAACGCTGGCAAAACATGCTGGAAACAGTAAAAGTTGTCAGTAGCCTACGTTTGTTTGTTTGATTTGAGGTTTAACGTCCCCGTCAACACTGTAAAGGTCATTTTAGAGACGTTGCTTCCAATTTTGTGGGACTTTTACCCGACATTGAGATGAAATGACATCTCAAGCCCTGTCGCCCAATGAAACCAATAGGGTTTATTAGCACGGACGGCCCGCCTCGCACCGCGGTTACTGGATAGGCTTAGATGCTCTACGCGGTTTACCAGTACTAGTGTACGGGTCGGATTCAGCTCTGCGTGGAAGCATCATGTAGTCCATATATTTCTTCAGGCCCCTATGGGCGGGGGCGAACAGTAGCGTACGTAACCCCTTAATTGTTGCCTTGACATCTGTGTGAAAATTAAGATTTGGTCAAAAATACATGTGAAATCATACTTTTTGCCAACTTTGAGATGCCCCCTTGTTTCCATGGCAACAATGATTTAGCTGAGAAAGGTTGCATTTAAAACGTCAATTTAGGTAATTTTGGAGACGTTTTGGCTTCCTAACACATCAGTGCAACATCTCCGAGAACACAAAACTCAAACAACCATAGAGATGAAATTGCGGTGAGGACTCCACAGCAAGAAAACACTGAAACGCTTGAGCGAAAGAAAACCAACAGTAGGACTCCAATGGGCCCAACCAAAGACATGACATAATAATAATAATAAACATAAGTAAGCCTTTACGCTTGAACCGTCATAGAATCTGAGCCACTTCTTGTTTAATATGTTCTAGAAATGGGTTATCATTTGGAAGCAAGGAATACACCACAGAACTGGAAAATATGGAGTGTACATGTTTTCTGGGCTAAGTTTTTTTCGTCTCAGTGGCAGTTTCATATGTAATTTATGAAATTCGCCTAAGGCGCGTTTCATAAATTTCATATAAAATGAACACTCGTGTAAAATCCTCTATGCCTCTCCTAACAATAGGGATCGACTCCTAAAGCCTAAAGGATAGTGTTTACCCAGATTGTTTAAGTGGTAAAAGACCTAATGTTTAAAATTCCGCGCTCTAAACAGGCCAGCGCTGTTGGGTCTCTTAAATGAATAGGCCACTTTGGGCTTTTACTCTGGAGGATGCAGCACTCCAATATCTCATTTCGCTTATTTACGGACAGTTAAAGAGCCTAATTACCTTGATTTTATTTATTATGCTATTCCCTTGTCGAAGTATTCCAATACGTTCTTTTAGAAGATAAGAGATTAAGCCTTCTTTAAACAGCTAAATAAGGTGAGATGAAATGAAATTATTTCAATTTCTTTATCTTGCGATCTATGTGACTGACTTTTATCGTTTATTGTTCCAATAAACCAAACTTTGAGTCGCTAATTTAAACAAAAAATGCATTTGATGGTTTATTTGGGTTCGCTAGAATATATGTCAAAAAGGCTTTGGACGATATTCCTAGTCCGTTAAACGAACACATATTTGTATAATGAATAACATTTATTTGGGCCAAGTTATTCAAACTAACGATGTCGTTAGTCTGTAGTCGTCGTTAGTTAACCCCAAAGAATGCTGAGAAAAATTACATCTGAAAATGTCGTCTGCTTATGCCGTCTGGTAAATTTGTTTGCAAACTATTTAAAAATATTCTTGCGTACATGCAAACAGTGTGGACCCAAATCATACTGGAACAGTCTGATTTTGGGTCCACACTGTTTGCAAAAATGACTTTTAAAGTAACCAGCATACGTCAAAGCAGACGACAATTGTCGTGATTGCCTTTTTATGGGTTAACATAAAGTTAAAATTTGATTATAAAATATGGCAAATCTGCTAATATTTTTGCCCGAAAATGTAAAAGCTATCACATTTTTGCACCAGATCCTACAGCAGCTATCATTTCGACCATTAATGAGTTAATATGTAAGAACAAATGACTTCTGATCAAAACGCTCGTATTGGAATCACCGAATTACATAAGACCCTCATAATAACGACTGTATTTGTACACGTACATTGTGCTATTATAAAAAAAAATCGTCTCAATAAATCCCAATAAACAATAGCGTGATGGGTAATAAAGGGCCACTTTTCTCTTTCGTCTAGGGGGGCGATTCTATTAACATTTGTTTCAGCCAGGCGATTGGATACCTATGGGGTGACGGTTTACTATTTAATTCAAATCATAGATATCCATAAATCGAATTATGGATATAAATCAGGCTGATTTATAGATATCCGAATTTCGAATTATAGATATCCATAATTCACCGCAAAAGCCTTTGGTTTCAGTCATCATTTATTGTATTTATTTGCCAAAACGAATTATGGATATCCATAAATCGAATTATGGATATCCATAAATGGACCGAATTATGGGTATCCACAATTCGAATTAATGAAATCAAAAAGAATTATGGATATCCATAAATCGATATTCGATTTATAAATATCCATAATTCGAATTATGGATATCCATAATTCGACTGATTTATGGATATCCATAATTCGAATAATAGATATCCATAAATCGAAAACTGGATATCTATTATTCGATTTATGGATATCCATAATTCAGATCAATTTATGGATATCCATAATTTGAGTTATGGATATCATTAATTCGAATTATGGATATCCATAAATAATTATGGATATCTATAAATAGGGAATAAATAGTAAAATGGTGCCCAATAGATACCCGCTGGAGAATAAGAAGTTATATTCTTGAATATCTTTATTTAGGGGAATGGGAACATCTAGCAGATTTTTCCGCCATTTTTCAAAGGGAGACAACTTTCGGGACTTTCTGTTCACTTTTCTATAGGCTCAATCCCACTGAAAAGGGGTCTTCTCTTAAAGGAGCAAATTCGTTCCTTTAAGAGTTGACCCCTATTGACATGGGAGACAAAAATACTTTTGCAGGAGTTGCCTCCCCTGAAGGTATTCCCATTCCCCTTAAGCCGGCTTGTCTTGAGATAAGGGCTCGCTCAATTAAAAATGTTGTTACAATGAGTTTTCTCGTAATATTGAATGTCGGTGTAAAGAGTTTATAAAATATTGATGATCTTTCACGAGTGGGCAGCGCATATGAAATTTATCAAACGAACCATCGGCGAGTTTCATAAATGTCATATGAAATGACCATGAGTCATATGTGCCCCGTCAAGCGATATTGGTACTTATCGCCTATGCGAGCAGTGAATCAAGAGGAACCTTCAGACAGAAAGCCATATTCCTGGCCCCTCTGAATGGCTGGGCATGCGCAGTTAAAATTTGTCATGACGGAATGCTCGAAGACACAAATTCGCTTGGCGGGGCTCATATAATAAGTTTGAATAAAATTTTATTGCCGAAAAATAATTTCAATAGAGAACAAGGTTATCACAGACGGCGTCATGATCGTTCGCGTCAGTAAACATTTATTAAACGTGTTGTCATATAAAATTTTATATTCTAACACTAGTCGTCAATGGTTAAATCCAGTGATATACTGAGTGACAAATCACCAGGTGAAAAAGCGTGACGCGAAGAGCCGCCGTTTTATGACGTTTTGCGACGTCATCGATCGTTTTCTTGACGTTAGACGGAGTAACGTCTTTTTCACGCATCAATACGTCACAAAAATAGGTATCTGCAAAGTTACAGTCAAACATGTTGGCAATGGATCATATAGTCGCCTTTCAGTGTGTTAGAATCGAAATAGATCAGCTCTGTTGCGTGATTTGTTGAGTAATATATCACAGTTTGTCGGTCAGTTGTAAGTACATAAATCACGCGCTACGAGCTGATGATTTGATCTACCTTACAACTGACCTCCAAACAGTGATATATTACTCAACAAATCACTGCTAGAGCTGATCTATTTCTTAAACATGGCTTTATCCACTACATACAGCGACTTTATATGATAAACTAAGTTCGTAAGTTCCATATGAAGCTGTTTTCTTTTATGACTTTTTGCGCAATGTACTGTTATACCGCTGATTGATAAGCCTATCAGGAAAAAAAATGTGGTGAGGAATAGTACATTTTCTTTCATGACGTCAGGCGCACTGTGATTGATACGCCTGTAAGGAAAAAATGTGGTTAGGAATAGTATATTTTCTTTCATGACGTTATATAATGTTCTGTTTGACCGCTGATTGTTAAGCCTGTCCAGGAAAAATGTGGTTAGGATTTATGAAGTTAGGCGCAATGTACTGTATAACCGCTGATTGTTAAGCCTTCCCAAGAAAAATGTGGTTAGGAATACTACATTTTCTTTTATGACGTTTAGCGCAATGTACTGTTTAACCGCTGATTGATAATCCTGTCCAGGAAACAAGAGGGCCATGATGGCCCTGGATCGCTCACCTGATCAAGAATGTAGAATTGAAATGGTAGGTAATATAGTAAAAGCCTTGTCAGAAGGAACATACATGCCAGATATAGAGGCTCTATCTCAAATGGTTCAACAATTATGATAAAGTAGGTCAAAGGTCAAGGTCACAGGTCAAACTTTTTGTATGGATGTAAAGCCCTTGTCACAAGGAATATGCATACCAAACATGAAGGTTCTATCTCAAATGGTTCAAAAGTATACGATTAAGTAGGTCACAGATCAAGATCAAGGTCACAGGTCAATTTTTGCATGAGTGGGAAGGTCTTGTCATAAGAGTGAGTGAGTGGGTGTTTGAGTTTAACGTCCCAATAACAGCTAAGGTCATACGGAGACGAGACTCGGTTTAAGGACTCATCCGAAAGTCACAGGTCAAGGTATCGTTATTTTTTTTGTTTGAGTGGGAAACCCTTGTCACAAGGAACCAAATGTAATGGCTCTAGTTCAAAAGGTTCAAAAGTTATGACAAAGCAGGTCAAATGTCAAGGACACAGATCAAAATTTTTGTATGAGTGGGAAGCCCTTGTCACAAGGAACTTACATGCCACATATTAAGGCTTTATGTGAAATAGTTCAAAAGTTACGACCAAGTAGATCAAGGTCATATGCCAAATTTTTGTATGACCGGGAAGCCCTTGTCACAAGGAACCGACAGTTCAAATATAAAGACTCTATTTTAAATGGTTCAAAAGTTAGGAGAAAGTAGGTCAAGGTCACAAGTTAAAACTTTGGTATGGGTAGGAAGTCCTTGTCACAAGGAACATATATGCCAAATATGAAGGTTCTATCTCAATTGGTTCAAAGGTTATGATAAAGTAGGTCACATGTCAAGGTCAAGGTCACGGGTCATTTTTGAATGAATTGGAAGCCCTTGTCACAAGGAACCTACATGCCAAATATGAAGGCTCTATCTCAAATGCTTCAAAAGTTATGACAAAGTGGGTCAAAAGTCAAGGTCATTGGACAAACTTTTGTATGGGTGGGAAAACCTTGTCACAAGGAACGTACATGCCAAATATGAAGGCTCTATATGAGATGGTTCAAAAGTTATGGTAAAGTAGGTCACATGTCAAGGTCAAGGTCACAGATCGTTTTATGTATGAATAGGTAGCCTTTGTCGCATGGAACCTACATGCCAAATATGAAGGCTCTATCTCAAATGCTACAAAAGTTATGACAAAGTAGGTCAAAGGTCAAGGTCAAAGGTCAAAATATTTGTATGGTTGGGAAAACCGTGTCACAAGGAACATACATGCCAAACATGAAGGCTCTACCTGAAATTGTTCAAAATTTATGATAAAGTACGTCACAGGTCAAGGTCATAGATCAAATGTTTTTGTAAGAGCTTTGTCACAAGGAACCTACATGTCAAATACGAAGGCTCTATCTCAAACGGTTAAAAAACTATGACAAAATAACCTACTGTTCTCCTTTTTGATTTGACATCACCCATATTTCAACTTGACTGAGATATTGTCTAGATGATCATTCTGAGTAAGTTTTATGATGATTTGACCTAAAGTGCGGCCTCTAGAGTGTTCATAACATTTTTCTATAATTTGACATGCTGGCCTACTTTTACCCGACTCGACCTATATTCAAACTTGATATGATATAGTCAAGATGATCATTATGATCAAGTTTGATGATGATCGGACCGAAACTGTGGTCTCTAGTGTGTCCACAGGGTTTTTCTATGATTTGACCTACAGACCTACTTTTGGACCCGTCATGACTCGTATTCGAACTTGACTTAGATATTGTCAGGATGATCATTCTGAGCAGGTTTGATGATAATCAGACTAAAATTCTGGCCTCCAGTGTGTTCATAAGGTTTTTCTATGATTTTACCTACTGACCTACTTTTTGAGCCGACATGACCCATATTCGAATTTGACCGAGATATTGCCAAGATGATCATTCTGAGCAAGTTTGATGACAATAGGACCAAAAATATCGCCTCTCGGGTGTTCACAAGGTTGTTTCTATGATTTGACCTATTGGCTCACTTTTTACCCGACACGACCCATATTGGAACCTGACTGAGATTTTGTCAAGATGATGATTCTGAGCAAGTTTGGTGATGATAGGATAAAACCTATGGCCTCTAGTGTGTTCACAAGGTTTTTCTATTTGACCTACTGATCTACTTTTTGACCCGACATGACCCATATTCGAACTTGACCGAGATATTGTCAAGATGATCATTCTGAGCAAGTTTGATGATGATCGGACCAAAACTGTGGCCTCCAGTGCGTTCACAAGACTTTTTCTATGATTTGACCTACTGACCTACATTTTGAGCCGACATAATCCATATTCAAACTTGACCGAGATATTGTCAAGATGATCATTCTGAGCAAGTTTGATGATGGTCTGACCAAAAATGTGGCCTCTAGTGTGTTCACAAGGTTTTTCTATGATTTGACCTACTTACCTAATTTTTGATCCGACATGACCCATATTTGAACTTGACCGAGATATTGTCAAGATGATGACTAAGTTTGATGATGATTAGCCCCAAACTGTGACCTCTAGTTTGTTCACAAGAAAATATTACGCACGGACGACGCACGACGGACAACGCTGGACATCTCAGTCACACAAACTCACCATGACCTTTGGTCAGGTGAGCAAAAAATGTGGTTAGTACATTTTCTTTTATGATGATAGGCGCAATGTACTGTTTAACCGCTGATTTATAAGCCTGTCTAAAATGTGATTAGCAGTAGAACATTTTCTTTCATGCCGTTATGCGCAATGTACTGTTTAACCACTGATTGAAAAGCCTGTCCAGGAAAACAGTAGTTCTGAAAACTGACTGGCTTTATATGATGCAAATAGTGTTGACTGGACCGTTAAACTCAAACAATTAAATAATGATTCTCAATAATGGTTCTCAAATTAATTGTCTTTCGATAATACATGCTGCTTTTTCTTCCGATTGTTTCCGCTGTAAACGTCGACTACGGGGGCTCCTTTGAACAACCTCCTTTATTTCTGATGAAAGTTTTAATACACATGTATGCAAAACCGGTGGGCCCTGGCGCAGGGGCATTTTTTGGCCCCGGGGCTATAATTTGAACAGTCTTGGTGGAGGTCCACTAGATACAACTTCATACCAAATATCAAACTCCTGGGCCATATGGTTTTAGACAATACATTTTTAAATGTTTCCCAATGTAAGTCTATGTAAAACTGGCGAAGCAGCATTTTTGGCCCAGGGCTATAATTTGAACAATCTTGATAGAGGTCCACTAGATGAAGCTTCATACCAAATATCAATGGCCTGGGCCTTCTGGTTTCAGACGAAGATTTTTAAAGGTTTTCCCTATACAAGTCTATGTAAACCTAGGCCTTGTGGTTTTACAGAAGAAGAGTTTTAAAGATTTTCCCTATATAAGCCTATGTAAAACCAAAGGGTCCTGGTGCGGGGCCACTTTTGGCCCCAGGGCTATAATTTGAAAAATCTTGGTAGAGGTCTACTAGATGAAGCTTCATACCAAATATCAATGGCCTGGGCCTTCTGGTTTCAGACGAAGATTTTTAAAGGTTTTCCCTATACAAGTCTATGTAAAACCGGTGGGCCCTGGCGCAGGGGCATTTTTGGCCCCAGGGCTATAATTTGAACAACCTTGGTAGAGGTCCACTAGATACAATTTTTTAAGTTTTAAAAAAAAAACATTTTTGGCTCCTGTACCTGGATGTGCAATGGCCCTTAACCATTTGAACAATTTTGAAAGGGGTTCAGCTAAGGATCATTCCCAAGAAGTTTGGTCAAAATCCGATCAGTGGTTTAGGAGATGTCGTTAAAGAATTGTTTACAGAAGCACAGACGGACGCATAGACAGCGGACGAAAAGTGATCACAAACGCTCACCTTGTCACTATGTGAGGGGTGAGCAAACAAGAGCTCCGCAAGCGGGGCACTATACGCCCGTGGCAATTAGTAAGATGGAGCATATATATATATATATATATATATATATATATATATATATATATATATATATATATATATATATATATATATATATATATATATATATATATATATATATATATATATAGAAATTGGTCATGATATGGGGTGGTCGTGTCTAAACCGAGATAAGTGGCGCAAAATTTTAACCGACTTATGAGGCATATATACTATATATATATAAAGCCCCACATTGCCATTTATATATGTCGCCCCACAACCATAATGTTCACGAAAATGTAAATCCTTCGTTTTATGTGTTTTGTGTAGTTCCATTACCACACCGGTTACCGCAGTACAACGAACGCGACAGAGTACAACGAACGCTACAGAAATCATGACGTCACAGCAGTATTTTCGGTAAGAAAAAGGTTTATTTTAGCCCATATCCTAATCTTTTTGGGTGGTTATATTGCATAGCTGCAGAGTAATGGTATTACCATTTACTGATACAGTTGCAGCGAATTCTGTTGATTATAAACGAAAACACAAACAATTTTCTTTCGTCTAGTGTGTTTTCACCAACCCCAGCATACTTCGGTAAATGTTTTTTGACAGTAACACATCTTTTGTGCACATGATTTTGTGATTTATATGTTATTGCGATTTCAGAGCATCCATTTATGCATTTGCTTGAGCCCCAGTTCATGTCAATACCCACTGAAGCCGTGGATGGTTCAATGGTTGATTTTTTGTTTGGGTACACCTTACCACGGGTTATGATACACCATAACGCGGTTAGTCAGCACAATTTGGGTACAACAAACACGGACTATATTCTTCATAAATTGAAATATTTGTTTGAATTGGGATTTAACGTCCCCGTAAACACTATTTAGGTCATTTTGGAGACGTTGCTTACAATTCTGTGGGACTTTTAACCGGCATTGAGATGAAATGACATCTCAAGCCCTGCCGCGCAACGAAACCAGAAGGCTTATATGCAGTGGACGATCTGGCTCAGACCGCTTTGCCTGGGCAGGCTTAATCCTTCTAAGCGGTTTACAAGTACTCGTTTGTGGTCAGATTCAGCTCTGCGTGGAAGCATCATGCAGCCTAATTTATTTCTCAAGCCCCGATGGGCGGGGGCGAAATAAATTGAAATAAAATTCGTTAATCCGCCAGCGAAGGCATGATACATAATGCTGTTTTTAATTCAAAACGATCAATTTTACTGTTACACACTCTTTAATGCCTGTTTGATTCTCATTATGATCTCCGAACTTATACACGTGCGAATTCAAAGGGTTGGGTAAAAATCTTGGACAAAGGGGACGGGTGAACACATTTATTCTGGCTTTCCAGAACGTTTTTACCACATCCCCCACTTATGAACAACTGAAACTCAACTTATTTAGTTTCGACATTGTTGGGGAGGGGAGACTCTTGAATTTACAGATTCCTTTCTTTGCTACTGAAAATAGTAAGTTTTTATGCCATCCCCCACCCCCGAGAATCTTTGATTCGGGGGAGGGGGGGGCATATAGTATTTGCCCATTCTGACCAAGGGCCATAACTCTGTTAATCTTTGGCTGAATTATCTCCCCTTGAAATTTTGCAAAAACTCAGGAATTGGCTCCCGCGGGGTCATTGGTCACCTATAGTTTCAGCTCTTGTTGTAAATGATATGGACCCAATATTAGTTAATGGCGAGTATATGGAGTGTGTTCCAGTTTTGTCTGGGTCCCAAATGGGAATGTTCTTAGTCCTCTGTTATACTCCCTGTATATTAATTATATTTCCACCGACATTGACTCAGAAATAAGACTGTTCGCAGACGACTTGGTATACTGCCGGGAAATTAGAGTTACAGAGGACTAACGTAAACTTCGGAACCAAATGGATAGACTAGGATGTTGGGCATGAAAATGTGGCATGACATCATGCGAACAAGTCTGTGAAATGAACACCCCTTACTTTATATAGGGGAAACTGTGATTTAAGGGGATATACATACCTTTTTATTATATCTGCTATAAGACATAGGTTGTGGGTACACGTTAGAACCACCTCCTTGAGACGATTCTAACGAGCACCCACAACCTATGTTTGCAGTATAAATAAGAAACATATCACGGATTTTCATCAGAGAAGTAGCCATTTAGGAGATGTGATAAAATACACTATGTCGCACGGGTGTGTTACCGGAGTGAGTTTTCAGGCTGTTTAATGCAATACATTAAGCAGACAACTAGGCAGAGAACCAATGAAATTGAGGGTTCGAGCATTAGAACTCCTTGAGTATCATTTCACATGATTCTCGGACTCCCAGAAATTCGAGGGCGAATTTCAATGTGGAGGGGGAGAATGTCATAGCGTATAGGTATATAGCACACTTGTACTGCCTTTCGGTACAAGCCGGCTTTTACAGCAACGTTGTTGATTTGCTTATCAATCCGGCGGCCCGGGTTCGAAACCCGGCCGGGCCAAAGGTGTGTAGCATTTTTGTCACCTGTTACACAATGTCAGTAAAAATGTCATTAATGTCCACGAAGAACAAAACTGGACCGAAAACGGCACCTTGTGAGACACCAGACAAAACTTGAGCCCAATCCTAAGTTTCAATGTTAGGTTCGGCAATAGTATACCTGGTGTTGGGGTCATCTGGATGACCAGCATCGCTTAACTCAAACTCAGCCATAATGTATTTGTCTGAAATAAAGAATATAAGACTCTTACTTGGGTATTCTAACGACATGAATGTCGTAACAATGGAGAGAAGCATAGTTGTAAAAAAGGGGGAAAATCGCTTATGGTGAGATTTGAACCTGGGACAATCGGGTAAAATCAACTGCTCTAAGCACTAAGCCAAAGAGTCAACTGTCTTCCTCAGTTGTCTTGCACATAATCAACCAAGGCAGGTATAATGTAGGTTAGGTGCTGCGGGCCGTAACACCTCACCCCTTTTCTTCAAGTCCGTATGTTGACGCAAGGTCATTTTTGCGAAGAAAGTCAAATCCCGGGCGAGCCACCATCTTCCGACATGACAGCCATACTGAAGGAATGGAGCATAGCTGAAAAAAAAATCGACTCTGTGCGAAAGAGTCGTATCCATGGCACAGTTGTCATTGGTTATAAACCTGTAGGCCAAAGAAGATAATTCAGGATTAGAAGTTGTGGGTCGTAACAGTATCAGGGCGTAGCTGGAAGAAAATCATTTGTACGCAAACCAAAGAAAATACTAAAAATAATAACTCCGTTTACCAAATGGGGACCACTCTTACAGGAAAGAATTTGCTCCCATCAGGGAGCAAATTCTTTCCTGTGAGTGCGGTCCCCGTGGCAGAGTAGAAAACTATGCTAGCAAATAAATAGTGTTGCGTATATCCTAGACAAATACAGTTTTTCTTCTTCTTCTTCTTCTTCTTCTTCTTCTTCTTCTTCTTCTTCTTCTTCTTCTTCTTCTTTTCGTTCTTCTTTTTCTTCTTCTTCATCATCTTCTTCTTTTTCTTCTTACTTCTTCTCTCTGCTTCTTTTTTTTCTTCCTCTTCTACTTTTTTCTACTTTTTCTTCTTCTTTTTCATCTTCTTCTTCTCCTTTTTCTTCTTCTTTTTCTTCTTTTTTCTTTTTCTTCTTATTTTTCTTCTTCTTCTCTTCTTTTTCTTCTACTTTTTCTTCTACGTCTATTTTTTACGTTTGTAATGTGTACGCAAGTGCGTATCTGCGTACAGGTAGCTACGCCCCTGAGTATCATGGACAAACTTTCCTATCTATCCCTCACACTGATTTTTTTGGCTGGCTTGTTTCTTCGTTTGGTTGGGAGTTTAACAGCCCAGCAAGCACTATTTAGGTCACATCGAGCCAGTTAGTTTACCTTGAAGGCTTATAAAACCAGCACAGTGCATATTCTTACACCAGAATTTGACAACCACCCTTCTTGAGTCAGTGAAAGGGAGAGAATGACCGTGTGTGTATTTTGAGTCATACGGCTCAGCAACCCGCTGAGGTTATACAGAGAGGGGGCCTCATTTAACGATTCGTCAGAAAGTTTGGAGAAGCCAAAAATCGAACCCAGGACCCCTGGTTTATGAGGTGAGTAAAACAGAATGATTACCAAAGAGAACATTTCATGACAGACCCATTTCAGATTCTTTTTCTTGCATTACTTAAATCTTAAAACATAGATTTTGAATATGCGGTCACTTCGACTGCATGCTAACGGCCATTGTGACGTTTAGTGACGTCGCATTACGGGCAGCGTACACGACTTTCTATTCAAATAGCGCACATCAGACACCCTTTGAGTTAAACACCTCAGAATTCTCGACTTCAATGCCAGCCCTTCATAGAAAACCCGGGTAGGATAAAAGTTTCTATCCCAGGGTATAATCTAGGATTTCCTCGTTTGGTGTGCAAGAACTTGTAAAACGGAGCTAGTATTTCGTTGCTCACAGAATTTGATCGTTTTCAGCGATCAGACTATGTGCATGCGCAACTTCTGTTGCGCTGTAAGTGTTGTCTCATTGAAGTTGGTTTTGCTCAGTATAGCTCATTGTTGGCTATTTGAACGGTCCCTCTGTTGTTTTATATTGTTTACATGTTTATGTACAAGTTATTTTTGGGTCCCATCCACCGCTGCTTGTGGAAATAAATGGACTGCATGATACTCTAACGACATGAAAGCCGTAAAAATCCCCGCCTATGGTGGGATTTGAACCCGGGCCGCTCGGGTGATAGTCCAGTGCTCTAACCGTTGAGCCAAAGAGTCGACTCCCTGACGCAGTTGTCAGAGAGTGGTGCGAGTCCTAGAAGCTTTGCATATGATCTACCAAGGTAGAAAATGGAAGGGACGTAACACGTCCCCTCTTCAAGGAAGTCATCATTTACGGTGACGTGGAGCCAACTTCGGCACGAAGCCAATTCTGGCATGTAAAGTCCGATCCCGGACGAGCCCCCATCTTACGGCATGAAAGCCGTAACAGAGGAAAGAAGCATAGCCTGAAAAAATCCCCTCCTATGGTGGGATTCGAACCCGGGCCGCTCGAGTGGTAGTCCAGTGCTCTAACCGCTGAGCCAAAAATATTGTCAGAGAGTGGTTATAAACCTAGAAGCTATGGATATGAAGTAACAAGGTAGATAATGGAAGGGTGGTAACACACCCCCTCTTCAAGGAAGTCATCATTTATGATGACGTGGAGCCAACTTCGGCACGAAGCCAATTCTGACATGTAAAGTCCGATCCCGGACGAGCCCCCATCTTACGACATGAAAGCCGTAACAAAGGAAAGATGCCCCGCCTATGGTGGGATTCGAACCCGGGTCGCTCGGGTGATAGTCCAGTGCTCTAACCGCTGAGCCAAAGAGTCGACTCCCTGACGCAGTTGTCAGAGAGTGGTTATAAACCTAGAAGATATGCATATGATCTACCAAGGTAGATAATGGAAGGGACGTAACAATACTTCCACACAGAGCTGAATCCCGTCGCACAGGACTACTGGTTAACCACTTAGAAGGTCTTAGTCTTCCCAGGCAAAGTGGTGCGAGTCCGACCGTTCCTTCATATACATGTGAACCGTATTAGTCTCCATGGGCGGTAAATTTGAGATGTCGCTAAATCTCAATGACGGATAAAAAGACTTGCAAAATTGGAAACAGTTCCAAAATGACCTTAACAGTGTTGGCGGGGACGTTAAAGCTCAGTTCAAACAAACAACGGGTTATTTTGTGACGTTTTTTGATGGATTATAGCGAATGTTTATTGTGCATCTGTTGTAAAAAGTTGTCTCTATGTCATAAACACACGTTACAACCCAAAACACTTTTTTGTTTTGGGAATGGCCAAGCGCATACCGTACATATTGTAATTTTTCAACTAAAGGGCAAATATGTATCGTTCCTCTTGGCTGTTTCTTGAAAAAATGGCGCTTATAATGGGTAAAAACGTCCAGATTCGGTTTTTCATATCCGTGTTTGTTGTTCCATTTGTTCCGTGTTTAGTGTACTCAGACTCAACACATGATCCGTGGTAAGGTGTACCCGTGTTTCAAGGTAGTGAGACAAGAAAAATCGGTACGATTCTTATTCTAAATATTTTTATGAATTATTAAAAATAGTATACTTACTTCGATGCCTAGAGGCATGAAAAACCCAAGAATGCTCGTGTATATGTCATTTATTTCTGACTGACAGACCCTTAAAACTTGAAGTTTTGTTTTTCTACCTATTTTGGCCTAATTTATGGCTTTGATTTCCCTTCTCTGACCGGGTCATAACTTAAAATTTGGACAAAACAACAAAAACACAATCTGTTGTCATCGCAAAACCAACAGAAAAACGTAAATCGTGATTTGTTCGACAAAATAAAGGAAACATTGAACTCACACTTCTCCTGTCAGAAAAAAAGACGGTAGCGTTTGTTGTACTCAGTCGCGTCACGTTGTACCGCGGTAACCGGTGTGATTACGCAAGCCCGATATCGTTGATCTCTATATCTATACATTTTTTACCTAGTTAAGTGGTAGAAAATGTTAACCCAGATATGAGGCATATATATATTAAACATATATAGAGCCCCACAATACCAACCCAGATATGAGTCATGTATATATTATACATATATAAAGCCCCACAATACCCTTTATGTATGTCGCCCCACAAACATTACGTTCATGAAAAATACAAAAAATCCTTGTTTTTATTCGTCTTCTCTAGTGCCATACATCCGCGAATTTCGTAAACGTGTATGCCTCTACGTTACGTGGTTCGGAGTAAAGCCTCAGTTTCACCGCTACGTAGTGAGGGCTATGCTTTACTACATGTACATTAATTTTGCGCCGTTTTGAAGGGAAGCGATACCAAGCAATAACTACTAAAAAAAAAACCTGAAACGTAATAAAACGTAGAATAAAACGTAGCAAATATATTAAGGCGTAGGAAACCGATTGTTATGCGTATTATCGCGCTATACTGCTTTTTACGTTTTTATACGTATTGACGTTTTAGTGCGTTTCTTTTCGTACGGGTTTTTGCACGGCATACGCTACGCTAAGAATTTTAAAGCAAACGCAGTTGGGTCACATATTTAGCCATATACATGTATAACCGTGTGCACTACGCTCGAAATAGCAATTTTGTGGGAAAGTTACTGTCCTGTTGGCTATCCGCTAGATTTCATGATCAATCTTACCGAAAGAATATTGCCGACCCCAGCAGGTATCGAACCCGCGTCCTCCTGATCAGACGTGCGTACGACTGAGCTATAGAGGCCGGCGAATACTTTTGTATCACAAAAATTAATCCTGCCCGCGCCCATCAGGCCTGACGAAATAGATGGGCTGCATGATGCTTCAAAGCAGAGCTGAAACCGACCCGTAAACGAGTACTGGTAAGCGGCTTAGATAATCTAAGCCTGCCCAGGCAATGCGGTGCGAGTCGTACCGTCCATGCTTAGACACATTATGGGTTTCATTGGGTGGCACGGCTTGAGATGTCATTTCATCTCAATGTTGGGTAAAAGTCCCACAAAATTGGACGCAAGGTCTCCAAAATGACCTTTACAGTGTTGACGGGGACGTTAAACCTCAGATCAAACAAACAAAATCTCAACAATTAAATTCAATTTTTGGTCGATTGTTTGTCAAACGACCCGAGGTTATAATGGGTATTAGGTTTTCTTTGCTTAAGTCCACGTGGTTTTAACAAATTTATAGGAAAATAGCCGCGTTGAGGTCAGAGTATTGCGTCAGAGTGTTATCTATAGAATTTGGACTGGAATCAAGTGTTGTGTTTGAC
The DNA here is from genome assembly GCA_963580285.1 of Lucinisca nassula. Classification (NCBI taxonomy): domain Eukaryota; kingdom Metazoa; phylum Mollusca; class Bivalvia; order Lucinida; family Lucinidae; genus Lucinisca; species Lucinisca nassula. The sequence continues at coordinate 72,066,752 of OY757011.1, read as the reverse complement.
AAACAGTGTAGACACAGATCAGACGCCGTTGAACGCGATGTCTGATCATTGTCTACCGTGCCGTTCAGGATCATTTTCCAACCTAGACTCAGATACAAGTGCTTCAGTGCTTTGATTTATAAAAGCTTGATATTTTTCATTATTTCGGCTGCAGATGTAGATTGCGGGTGCTCGTTAGAATCATCCGCAATGGTTCAGTGGTAGTTTTTTACGAATGTAGGAAAAAAAAGTCACAGGGGGGAAAAGTTTGGGAAAAACAGTCACGGAAAAACAAGTCACAAAATTTGTTTGAATAATGTTTTCATTAGTGTTATGTGAGTAGCTTACTGAAAAGCATGATTCAAAATTTAAGTGTTGACAACGACGAACAACTACAGGCAACGGAGTATTCCATCCTTGTTGATCCCTTAGAGTCTTCACATTTCTGTATTACGCCCGTGCCACTGCTAAAATGTCATCTTTCATGTCAGATATAACATAAGTTAGATGGAAACTTTTGACAGTCTTTGTTATTTTAGCCTAAATATAGACTATGGGTCGTTGTTAGGACAGCCTCAATGGGGTGGTGTAATCTATGTTTTTGAACCGAAAATAAGGTATATAATGACTGTTATGTGTTATATGAGGTTCTTATGGATAAGTTCGAATCCAGAATATTGGCAATGACTAACGAGGACTGACCACGGAGTTTCCCATCTTTTAAGACACTTAAGAGTCTTTACATTACAATTACATAACGAAAACAGGCCTATATAATTTTGACCCCCCCTTGAACCCCACTTTTATATAGTAAAACTGGGGTTTACAGGGGTAAACCTTATTTTTCTTATTCCTGCTCTATAGATTGTGGGTACTCGTTAGAACCGCCTCGATGAGGCGGTGCTAACGAGTGCCCACAATCTATATTTTGAGCCAAAAATATCACAATTTTTCATCTTGAACTTTTTATTTTTTCGGCGATAAAGGTGGCAATGCATTTGTATAGGCGTGTTTGCGTAATGATACGCCCGTGAGATTAAACTTAGCTAGAAGTAGCATTTTTCGGATGAACGCATTTTTTTCTTATTTCTGTCACAAATATACATCGTGGGTGCTGAATCGAACCGGCTCAGTTAGATGCTTCTAACAGGTACCTACAATCTATATTTATAAGCAAAACTGAGGACTGTAATGGATAATCCGTAAACCCCATTTTTCTATATATAGGTTTGGGTTTACCGGGGTATACGCAACAAATTAGGTAGACAGGACCAATATTCACACCTTTGAGCAAGTTATATAAACACTGAACTAATTGACAATAACTTTAACTTTCCCATGGCCGGCGAAGGACATTCGAGCGGATTGACAGGACATTCGAGCGAAAATAAATGGACAATCGAGCGGCAAAAATGTGGACATTCGAGCGAAATGAAAAATAGGACATTCGAGCGGTTAACCTGTTTACCTGAGGTGGAAGTAGGACTTGAGCAGGATTTATTGTTTTAACTGTTCTCTTTCACAGAACATAGGCAGTCCAAATTTATGCATGTGGAAAAAATTATCATTCCTTCTTCTGAATTATTGACCAGAAGAAAGTTTTCTCCTTTGCTGGTCTTCACGTCCATGCTAGAAAGAGCCTCATGTACCTCCGCTTTTCTTTTAGGTAGTGGATGATACGTCTTCCGACGAACTCTGTACACTGATTTTGCAATGCTTTTCAAATCATTTGGTCGTAACGCTTCTTCACCAACAGTCTGAATTTCGCTCCGTATGATTTTTGATGAGTAGATATTATGATTGACAAATAAAAGGTTTTGTATAGGTTTTGTATAAGTGAACATTATTTACCTGTCCAATTTACCTGTAATCTGTTGAATTATTTTCCGCTCGTTTGTCTACTATGACCTATTGATTTTTTCGCCCGATTGTCCATCGCCCAACATGGCATCAGAAAAATTGATTAATGTCAATCTTTTATTAGTGGATTTTTTTTTCTATATTTTTTATTTGTGAATTTTTTTCCGTGATTTTTTTTCCTGTGACCAGTTTTTACTACCTCATATTAACTTGCCTGTGCATCGAATAACCTTGTAAAAATGATCTTATTTTAATCAAACATTATTTGCGAAATTAAATTTTCTTTTGTAGTTTTATATATTTATTATTTTCATTTTTTTTTTTTTTTTATTTATTATTATTTTTTTTGTATTTATTTTTATGTATTTGGAGACAGTATAAAAGAGTCCTGGCAATGCATTTTCTTCACTTATTACATCCAGCAAAGACACATATCAGCCTAAACATCCGGGTTGTCTGATCGGAGTCCTCACTATGTGCACGAAGAAATAATGGGTCCTACTAAGCATGCCCAAGGAAATTGGTGTGAGTCAGACCGTCCAGTGCATGTTAGCCTTTTGGTTTCATTTGGCGGCAGGGCTTGAGCTTTGTCGGGTAAAAGTCCTACAACATTGAAAGGAACGTCTCCAAAATGACCCTTTTAGAGTTTACGGGGACGTTCAATCTCAATTCAGTAAAAAAAAAAAAACTACCCATAAGGCGCATCGCGAATGTAGACCTTGCTGTGTTCAGGCTGATTAGTGATGATTATCGTCGATAAAGCAGGTGTCAGTTTCGTAATCGTGTGTATAACGAGCGTTGCTGAGGTTTTGACACTCTACCGCAAACGTGTCATGCTATAATTCTTTCCTATCAATCGACCTTTTGTGTATTTTGAGTTTTACGTCCCATCAACAGCTAAGGTCATACGGAGACAAGACTATTCCGAACGTCTCGAACACGCGACGCAGACAATGACCTTAGTACTATGGCATTAAACTGTATATTACAATGCAAAAGGCTTCTTGTTTTCTTTCTTTTTTTTTTTTTTTTTTCATAAACCTGATGCATTTGTTTTGGCTAAAGCATTTATCCAAAGCAAATACATGAGTGAGCACACACATTCAATGATGTTTTAACTTTCATTCTGTTCTTACTGATTTTGTTTTATTGTTTTAATTTTCTTGTCTTCTTTTCTGGTTTTAATCCTCGTAAATATCGGACAGGAAATGTCCCTTCTTGTGTCGGGGTTGGCGATGCTGTTCGGAAAGAAAGGCACTGGAAAAGGCTAATGGAAATAAAGTCACAGATAAAACTTAAAAAAGTCACAAATAGAAAAAAATAGAAATCATCCATTTTCAAAATATATAATGAGTAAATAAAAGTAACGTCAACACCTGCAAACCCGACATTTCCCGGTGTCAAACCCTTTGGCCTAAAGATACCAAGAAAGCCTGAATTGGAAATTGTTGCCTATTTATCACTGTTTATTCACTCTGCTGCACCTTCTTACAAACTTTTTTAAAAATACTTTTTTTTGGCAAACAGTAAACAGTGTAGACCCAGATCAGATTGCTTCACGAAGAGGAGCAAAAATATGAAAAAATACGAATACCCCCTGTAAGCCCTACTTTTTATGCCCCCGCCTTTCGAAAAATGGTGGAAGGGCATATAGCATTGCCACTGTCCGTCAGTCCGTTCGTCCGTCCGAAACTTAAAAAGACGAAGTTGGTTGGTTGATTTGTGGTTTAACGTCCCCGTCAACACTGTAAAGGTCATTTTGGAGACGTTGCTTCCGATTTTGTGGGACTTTTACCCGACATTGAGATGAAATGGCATCTCAAGACCTGTCGCCCAATGAAACGAATAGGGTTTATTAGCATGGACGGTCCGCATCGCACCGCGCTTCCTTGACAGGTTTAGATCCTCTAAGCGGTTAACCAGTAGTAGTGTGCGGGCCGAATTCAGCTCTGCGTGGAAGCATCATGCATCCAATAGATTTCTTCAAGCCCCCCATGGGCGGGGGCCGGCTTAAACGAAGTCAATAACTTATTTTTGGATGGATTTTGAAATTACTTTGTAGAATTGTTAATTATTATGAGACGATGTGTCACGCGCAAGACCCAGGTCAGTACCGCCAAGGTCAGGGACATACTTAGAGGTCAAAGTTCCAAAAAGGGTCCGAAACTTAAACGCAGTCAATAACTTTCTTATTCTGGATGGATTTTGAAATTACTTGGCAGAAAATGTTGGGCATCATGAGACAATCTGTCTGACACAAAACCAAGGTCCTTACCGCCAAGGTCAATGTCATACTTAGAGGTCAAATGTGGAAAAAAGGGTCCAAAACTTAAACACCGTCAATAACTTTCTATGGATTAATACGAACATAGGCATATTTTCACGCGGGGGCATCCGTGTCCTTTGGACGCATTTCTAGTCTCTTCATAAAATGGGGGTTAGAGGGGTGTTCATTGCTCGGACTTGTTGTCTACGCCCATGGGCGTAGACATTATAGAGATTGAGTTTAACACGGAAGTACAGCCATTAGTTACCCACAATGCAGGATGACCTTTCCATTCTTATGCAACACAACAAGTATAAGCTTTCACAAGAATAAAAGAGCAGCCTATAGCAAGTGTAAGCTTTCACACAAAAAGAGGCCGGCGCGCAGAGCTCTGGCACAGAATTGCTACATGTATTACATTTGTACAAGCCTATATCTGCTGTCATATTGTACAGGCTAATACAAAAAATATACATCTACAAACTCTCGACCACGACGGACCACTGCCAATCCTATAAGCTACTCAGCAGCCTTCGGCTCTGGTGAGCTAAAAAAACATACCTCGCCGTTAATAAACTGTTAGGTTTAATCTTCAATTAGTCTTCTATAAACATACCTCGCCGTTAATAAACTGTTAGGTTTAATCTTCAATTAGTCTTCTGTAAACCGGCCCCGAAAGCTCAGTTGGTAGAGTGTCCGCTCCGGGGAACGGGAGGTCTGGGGTTCGATCCCGGGCCGCGACATACCAAAGTCGTTAAAAATGGTACTAGCTGCTCCTCGCTTGGCACTCAGATTTATGGGGTAGAGCTAGGACTGGTCGATCCAGTGTCAGGATACTGTGACTGGGTGTGGTATCATGTAATGTGTCTGGGACATGATACTTCAGTGAGGCAGCACTATAAACGTGAGCATTGAGCTCCCTGTCGCAACCAGACACCGTCGTGATATGACTGAAAAATTGTTGAAAGCGACGTTAAACCCGAATTCACACTCACAGTCTCCTATAAAGTCCAACTTCTCCAACAGTTTTCAAGCATTTAATTTGAAAGATGTCACAAGCATACATGTGCCTTTTTTAAGATGAAAAAGTATTTCTTGACAATATTACAGCATTTTTAGACATTATACTTCAGTAGGCAGGATGGCAATTAGAATATTGCCAAAGACAGTTAATTTTATAAAACACGTTTATGGGATTCACATTTAATATGTGCTATGCGTAGACCTAGCTTTTTGTAAAAGCTATACTTGTTAACATTATGAATGGTTGTGATCATCACCAACAATTCTAAGAAAAACAAGATAAAAACAATTTCTGTGACTTTTCTTCCATTATTTATTTCCTACCCAAATGTGACTTTTTCCGTTACTTTTTTCTTGTGCCTTTCGCTCCTTTATTCCTTCCTGCTGCATAATAAACGTAGATTGTCGCTGCATATACATGAGCTGTGAAAAGCGGGATTTTCAAATTACAACATGACGGTTCATCATCATCGTCGTCCTCGTGGCCGTTATGGTCGTCGTCATCATCATAATGCTATATGACGACATTCCACAAAAAGCAGTCTCACTTAAATCCATGTTTCAGATATATCAGGAACAGATTACCTCAGAACTATAACGCAGCCAGAATTGTTGCTCTTGTTCACACTTGATTTGTAAACTTTATAACCCACTTTATGTTAAGTGAGTTTTGCAATGTTATATATTTTTATTCATGCTGCTGTCACACATACATCCGAGTCAACACTATTTAGGTCATTTTGGAGACGTTGTTTCCGATTATGTGGAAATTTTTAACATCCCAAAGAAACCGCAGGGGTTTAAGGCTCGGTCAGATTCGCACCAATATGTCTGGGCAGGCTTTGACCTTCTACGCGGTTTACGAAAACTCGAATGTTCAGTCGGTTTCAGCTCTGAGCAGTCCAGTCTTAATCTATTTCTTCCAGCTCCAATGGGTGGGGTGAGGACACATGAGATACTATGTTTTGGAGCAGAACTAAGAACGAAGTATGTTAACGTATTGCGAGTATCGCAGGCGACGATATTTTGACACAGTCGTTTAAACTACGAGGGTAGGCTGAAAAGTTCTGAGCCTGACCAAGAAGCAGGCGTCGAACCGCCATAAATTTTTGTATTCATTAAATCCAAACCTTTATTACTTGATTTGACTCAAATGAGTTCAAGTTTACCTGCAATAACGTAGAAATTCTAGACTTTGAAAATTGATACTAGTACGTTTTTGAGGAAATGGACAAAATCTGGCATCGTGGTGTCATCAAGTACCTCCATAAAAATGGGTTAGCTCCTAAGGGCATTCATGCCGATATGGTTGCTACATTAGGGGATGATGCTCCTTCGTATGCAACCGTGAAAAGGTGGGCAGCAAATTTTAAGATGGCAAGGACAGCCTTGAAGATGATGACTGGTGTGGACGACCCACAACGGCAACAACTGAGTAAATCATCAGCCAAGTGCACAGGGCCGTGATGGATGACAGGCGTTTAACTGTGAATCAGTTAGCTAACACTGTTGGCATCTCCCGTGAACGAGTAGAGAACATTCTACACAGTGAATTAGGAATGTCGAAGGTTTCCGCCAGATGAGTGCCACTGCTTTTGACGCCTGACAAAAAGTTGACCAGACTGAACGTGTCACAAGCCAACTTGGCTATTTTTTGAAGCAGACCAAGATGGTTTTCTTTACCGTTTTGTCACTCAGGATGAGTGTTGGGTTCATCACTTTGAGCCACAGACCAAAAGACAATCCATGCAATGGAAGCACCCTGGCTCACCCCCTCCAAGGAAGGCAAAGGTCGTCTCCTCTGCAGGGAAGGTGATGGCATCAGTGTTCTTGGATGCCAAGGGCATAATATTCATAGATTACTTTCAAAAGGGCAGAACAATTGATGGGGAGTATTATGCAGATCTGCTAAAACAATTGCGAAAAGCAATTAAGGCTAAGCGACCCGGAAAATTGACATAAGGGGTCTTGTTCCATCAGGACAATGCGCCTGCTCATAAATCGGTTGTCGCAATGGCTGCTGCGCATGACTGTGGCTTCACACTTGTCGATCACCCTCCGTATTCACCTGATCTAGCTCCATCAGATTATTTCCTGTTTCCAAACATGAAAAAGCACTTGGCTTGGCAGCATTATCGGTCAGACGAGGAGGTGATAGCTTCTGTGGAGGAGTTTTTCAGGGACCAAGATGAGACCTTCTATACCACTGGGATCCAAGGACTCCAGCATCGCTGGAGGAAGTGTGTGGACAGGAAGGGAGACTATGCTGAAAAATAAGGCACTTTCAGCATGGACAAACCATTGGATCTTGGTCAGGCTCAGAACGTTTCAGCCTACCCTCGTATCAAGTACCAAGTCCGTGTAATAACTTCTCACAGATGCATTTTTTCATTATTTAATTCGATAACACAAACGTATGTTAAAAAGAGGATATTACACGAGTGGTCATTTCATATGAAATTTATAAACGAGCCTTTGGCGAGTTTCATACATTTCATATGAAATGACCACTCATGTAAGGTTCTTTTTATCATATGGACACTTTAAATTGGATTTCATCTCCCTTAAATTTGCCCAAAAAATCCACATAAATGCATGGCTGACATGGACGTCGTCCTGGCGTTACCGCTAAAGCGTTACCGCTAATTATAAAGTGTTGTTTCACGTGTGGTCATACGATTTGTATTACACGACGTTATCCACTGCTTATCAACTTCGTCATAGGATAAAAAGAGGAACTTACATGAATGTTCATGTTTTATTGAATTTATTAAATGAATTGAGAAAAGGGATAAAATGCGAGGTTTGCCGAGCATTTATCCCTTTTCCTCAACGAGTTTAAAGAATTCAGTAATACATGAGCACGAATGCACGCTTCTATTTATCATATGCCATTTAAAACGCATTTTATTCACGATTGTTTTACCAAGATATGAATATTCCGCTATTAGTAAACGCGACGTCGTTAAGGACGTTGTACATGCAACGTTACGGGGCGCATCTTACTAATTTGCATATTTACTCGTAATCCACTAGTGGATTACGGAATTTATTACATGGCGTTATTACACTCTTAGACGCGACGTCATATGATAAATACAGATCATTCATTCTCCTATTCGAAATATAGAATTTATAAACCTCTGGGGGTAAACCAATCCGATAAAGAAACGAGTGCGAAGCACGAGTTTCTTTACCGGATTGTTTACCTCCAGAGGTTTAAACATCCCATATTTAAAACAGGAAAAATGAATAATATGTATTTTACATGCACTTCCATAGCTTTTTAGGACAGTTTGGATCTTGAATTTTGGATCTGAATTCCCGTTTAATTGACTGTTTACAGCTCAGGTTAACGGTTCAATCAGCATAGTGTTACAGAAGCTGGGAGGGAAAAAACTGGATGGGCGCCATTATGAAAGCGCTTTATACAGTTTTGAACCAAAAAAGAAGAAACAAAGCCCCCGCCCATCGGGATTTGAAGAAATAGATTGGCTGCATGATGCTTCCACGCAGAGCTAAAACCAATCCGCCGAGGAGTACTGGTAAGCCGCTTTGAGGATCTAAGCCTGCCCGGGCAAAGTGCTGCGAGTGTCGGACCGTCCATGCTTGTAAACCCTATTAGTTTCATAGGGCGGCAGGGCTTGAGATGTCATTTCATCTCAATGTCGGGAAAAAGTCCCACAAAATTTGAAGCAACGTCTCATAAATGACCTTTAAAGTGTTGACGGAGACGTCAAACCTCCAACCAAACAAATAAAAAAGGGGTTTAGTAATACAACAAATTAATTGTGAGATCAAACATCCTATTCAATGACCATATCCCTGTTTTCTTTTTTTCAGCGTTGCTTCCGACTCAAACGCCACGTATTATGAACGTATGTTGATATCGTTTCAGACGTCATTGCAATGAAGCAATGAATAACGTCGACGGGACTGAAACTTTCCCGCGTTTGTATATACCGATTTCACCGCAAAAGCGGTATCTTGTATCTTTCATATAAAGTAGTTCCAGCTAAAGGGCTCAGAGGAAATATTTCTTCTTAGCAAAGTTAAGTCATCATCATGGTAGAAATCATAGTATAGGGCCAATCTCTCTGTTATGCAAGTAATATACTGATTTATCATTTGACGTCGCGTTTAAGAATGTAAGGTACCTAAAAGTTTCCAAGATTCTTTCTAGACTGTCTGTGTCTTACCTAGTCGCAAACTGCAACAACAGGTTTTCACAAGGGTTTTCTTTATTAATTATGTTAACTAGTCCGTGAAATGAATACCCTCTAAACCCCACTTTATGTAGAGAAAACGGGGCTTTACAGGGTTATACACTATCTTACTTATTTCTGCTCCAAGACATAGGTTGTGGGTATTCGTTACAATCGCCTCAATGAGGCGGTTCTAACGAGCATCACAACCTGTGTTCTGAGTATAATTAAGGCGTAACTATACCACATGTAGTGACACAGAGGCCTTTCTGATATTTAATCTTCATCAGTTCATCAGTGTGTCTCAGCCCCAAAGTTCTGAAACCGAAACGGACGATAGACAAGACCCGGCAAACACAGCAAACCCCCCCCCCCCCACCCTTTGAGCACACACCGACCAACGTACCTCATGAGACAGGTCAACTGGAGGCATCATGCAAGAGACGCCTACCCTAGGACATATAGGCGTCCCCCACCGAGCCAACATCAGCAAACATGGCCCACACTCCACGAAGTCCGGGGCATCAGGAAGGAGATGTCCAAAGTAGCGAGACTTGCAAAAAAAAAAAAAGATATAACAAAAAGTGGCAACCAAATCCGTTAAGATACATGTCTCACCTGACAAGTCTTCGTTTTAGAAAAATTGCACGACCCGCAAAAAAGCGACCGACTGAAGTCGGTTGATTTCTAAGAGTGCCCTAAAATCACCGTGTCATTCTGTCGTTCGGTCAATCGGTCATTCTGTCATTCTGTCAGTCTGTCCGTAACCCGTTTGTGATAATTGGTGATTGTGACTTAACCGCTTGGAATATTTAAACAATTTTTGGCACACTGATAGATATCAATGAGATCTAACCAATGAACTTGCGAAATATTACATTCCATTTAGTATAGCCTCGCCGAGGCGAAAAATGTAAAAAATTTCGAACTGCTTCTCCTCGGAAACCGTTGGGCCGATTGAAGTCAAATTTCATATGTAGCCTCTATGGGATGGGGGAAACCAAAATTTGCTCATGGGGTCCAGGTCACATTACCAAAATGGCCGCCAAGCCATATATGGTCTGTCTGTCTGTCCGTCCGTAACCCGTTTGTGAAAATTGGTGATAGTGACTTAACCGCTTGGAATATTTAAACAATTTTTGGCATACTGATAGATATCAATGACATCTAACCAATGAACTTGCCAAATATTACTTTCCATTTAGTATAGCCTCGCCGAGGCGAAAAATGTGAAAATTTTCGAACTGCTTCTCCTCGGAAACCGTTGGGCCGATTGAAGTCAAATTTCATATGGAGCCTCTATGGGATGGGGGAAACCAAAATTTGCTAATGGGGTCCAGGTCACATATCCAAAATGGCCGCCAAGCCATATATGGTAAAAACCCTTCAAAAATAGTCTTCTTCAGAGCCACTGGGCAGATTTCCACGAAACTTGATAAATAGCATCTGGGACGTAGGCCCATCGTAAATTGCTAAAATGGTGACCCTGGGTTGACCTTGACCTTCTTTGTGCCTGGTCAAACTTTTACACACATGCTTTTGTTGGAATATTTAAACAATTTTTGGCATACTGATAGATATCAATGGGATCTAACCAATGAACTTGCGAAATATTACATTCCATTTAGTATAGCCTCGCCGAGGCGAAAAATGTGAAAATTTCGAACCGCTTCTCCTCGGAAACCGTTGGGCCGATTGAAGTCAAATTTTTATATGGGGCCTCTATGGGATGGGGGGAACCAAAATTTGCTCATGGGGTCCAGATCACATTACCAAAATGGCCGCCAAGCCATATATGGTAAAAACCCTTCAAATATAGTCTTCTCCAGAACCACTGGGCAGATTTCTACGAAAGTTGATAAATAGCATCTGGGACGTAGGCCCATCATAAATTGCTAAAATGGTGACCCTGGGTTGACCTTGACCTTCTTTGTGCCTAGGTCAAACTTTGATACATATGCTTTTGTATTGGAAAAGTGAGAATGCATTTTATCCTGCAAACGATTCAGAATACAGTACTAAAGTATAAGATATATTTTTGCTCCTTACGATAAGGCGCATTTATTGGGGGAACCGTTTTAGGTCCAGGTCACATGACCAAAAATGGCCGCCGTACCCATATATGGTAACACTCATAAAGCTAAAAGCATCCGGCGGGTCGTGCACTTCAGCTGAAGCACTGGTTAGAATTATATTCAGCAAAAAGAAATAAAAGTATAACAATAATATAGTTATTTAAATCAGTATTTGAGTTCTGCCGTCAGCACCCCATTCAATCTCAGCACTAAGGAACTGATACAGAGCTGATGATACCATCGGGGACGAACGAATCATCCACCAGCAGAGATACCGACCCGCTGGTTGCAATTAAGGCGTAATAAGAAACATATAACAAATAAAGTAGCCTTTGTAGAGGAATGAAATGCACTAGCTCACACGTGTACATTATCGTAATGGATTGACTGTGCTTTCTTGAAGTCTTCAACTTCTGCAAAAAGGTTTGATCACACGATAATGAATACCTTGTTTGGTTTGGTTTGGAATGCATTCGAGGCTGCCAGTTTATCCAATGTTGAAGTTTTAGTTTAGAAATAAAGGTAATGGTTGATTTGTAAACACTCGTACAGTAACACCAAACCAAATTGCACATGACTCTTTTTCTATAGTATGTGTTCAACAACCGATCAGTCTCATACGGAACCCTGGAAGGGACAAGCAATTTATTTAATATGTTGTGTGCACACGATATAATCTTGTTTGCACAACATAGATCTTGTGTGGACAACGAAAAAAAAATATTGTGCACACAACTTACTATCTTGTTCGCACAAGATATTATCTTGCAATCACACGTTATTATCTTGTTCGCCTATTATCTTGTTTTCACAACATAGATCTTGTGCAAAAAAACATAATATCTAGTGCGTTCAAGAAATTATCTTGTTCGCACAACTTAATATCTTGTGTGGACAACATACTATCGCACAAGATATTATCTTGTGCTCACAAGTTATTAAATTGTTCGCATATTATCTTGTTTGCACATTATAGATCTTGTGCAGACAACATAATATCTCGTGCGTACAAGATATTGTCTTGTTCGCACAACTTAGTTAGCAAACTTTAATCAGGCGCATAAGATACTATGTTGTCCGCACAAGATCTATGTTGTGTAAACAAGATAATATACTGTGCGAACAAGATAGTATATTGTGCGCACATGATATTTAGTTGTGCGAATAACATATTATCTTGTGGGCACAAGATAATATCTTGTTCGCACAACTTAATATCGTGTTCGCTAAACATAATAAAAGAAATACATGTCTCTTCCCAGGTTACGTAGTCTGAGGTACTAGTACATACATATAATTGGAAACTTAAATACAATAAAATTTGACAAAACAAAATTGAGGAAAATGAGCAATAAGTGTAAGACTTGAGTAGTTGCCCAATATTCGCATCAATATCTAGAAAAAAATTATATATATAGCTTGGATCACCTTGGCAAAATAGCCTCTAACCCTTATCCTGCGGAAAATGACAACCTCTATCTTGAAAACAGTGCATTATCCAGATCAGATGGCTTTCGAAGTTGCCATCTGATCAAGATCTCCGGGTACCCATACAACACATAGCAAAGCCTTTTCGGACTACATGAATGCACTGGCTGATCTGAGCTGCATACACTCAAAAACATTTTCACATAGCGCAGTCCGAAACGTTCCCGTCAACACTATTTAGGTTATTTTGGAGGGGCTGCTTCCTATTTTGGGGGTCTTTTACCAGACATTGTGATGGAATTACATCTCAAGCCCTGCCACCCAGTGAAACCTACATGGTTTTTATTGATGGAACAGTCCGACTCACACAACTTTGCCTTAGACCTTCTAAGAGGTTTACCAGTACTCATGTGCGGTCGGGTTCAGCTCTGCGTGGAAGCATCATGCAGCCCAATCTATTTCTCGAAGCCCCGATGTGCGGGGACCAAGTCCGAATACGTAAAAAAGTGCGGTTTTCGTTAACTAGTATAAATGGCACAAAATATGAAACCAGTGACCAAGCAGACTACCGTGTTCATTACTTGAAGATCCATGCAAGGCAAATCCTTGTTGATCCGATTTTGAAAAGAGCAAAGTTTGTTTGTGCTGAGATTTTACGTCCCCGTCAACACTATTTAGGTCATTTTGGAGACGTTGCTTCTGATTGTGAAGGACTTTTACCCGTCAATAGATAAAATGACATCTCAAGCCCTGCCACCAAATGCTACCAAAATGGTTTATATGTATAGACGGTCCGACTCCCACCACTTTGTGGTTTACCAGTACGGTCTGTTTAAGCTCGACGTGGAAGCACCGTGCAGCCCAATCTATTTCTCCAAGCCTCGATGGGCGGGGACGTAAATTAGAGTAGAAGTAGCAGTGGTAGTTGTAGGAGTAGCAGCAGCAGCAGCCCTACCACTCAAAGAAACCGCTGGGGTTTAAAGAGCGGTCTAACTCGCACCACTTTTTCTGGGCAGGCTTAGTCGTGAGCCGTTTCTCAGCAGTTTCAGCTCTGCGCGGAAGCAACAGCAGCCGAATCTAATAAAGAACATGGTGAACGATACATTGATTTTTTATTTTTATGAGTGCTGACGCAGATCAACATAGAAACCTCGCGTAAAAATACATAATAAACCTAACTTTGTTATAGAATAAAGTAGGTCTCTTGCCAAGAACTGTTTCCCCCCCCCCCCCCCCCCCCCCCCCAAAAAAAAAAAAACTGCACTTCGATATGATAACACCCTTATGAAACGTAAATCGGTGTTTACAAGTGTTAACTTGTCAAAACCTTTTCATAAGGAAGAGTTTGTGGTGTTTTTGCCTTCTTTAAAGGAGAAGTGACGCCTTAAAGTCCCCATCGAATGAGGGTGACGGTTTTTTAATGCTATTCGCACCATCCTTTAATACACTGAAAAAATGCCTTAATACTAAATTGAAGGTAAGGCTAATTTATTTTAATGATATCTTTGTCATATAATTTGGCCATTAAGTAAAGGAACTTAATTCCTTCCAAAATGTTTTGAATACCCAGGTGGGCTAAAATAGACGCTGTTTCATTCCTTCCTGGTATATCTGCTTCATCTCTCTAAACACCACATTACATAGAGCAAACTGGGATTTATAGGGGTATTCACTATTTTGCTTATTTCGGCTCCAGGATATAGGTTGTGGGTACTCGTTATAGCCGCCTCAATGAGGCGGTTCTAGCGAGCACGCACAACCCATGTTTTCGAGTTAAAATAAGAAAACAAGAGCTGTCACTGTAAGCGACCAATGCCCCCCGCGGGGACAATTTTTATGTCGGTTAAAGTTTTTGTGACGGACAGACAAACAGACAGACAGGGCAAAAACTATATGCCCCCGAGAATCTCAGTCGTGGGGGGGGTGCAAAAATATCACAAATTTCCCTCAGAAACATTAACATTTTAGAGAAATGAAAGAGAGCTCTTCTATTTCACACAGATGTGTTATCGTTATGTCTGAACAATTAGCAATGTGCATTCCTACAATAATTACACTTTGAGCGGATATGAGTAAAACTGAATATCGTTTGTTTGTTTGATTTGAGGTTTAACGTCCCCGTCAACACTGTATAGGTCATTTTAAAGACGTTACTTCCAATTGTGTGGGATTTCACCCGACCGTACGTTGAGATGAAAGACATCTCAAGCCCTGTCGCCCAATGAAGCCAATAGGGTTTATACGCGCTTTGCCTGGGCAGGCTTAGATCCTCTAAGCGGTTTTCCAGTATTAATGTGCAGTCAGTTAACGCTCTGTGTGGAAGCATCATGCAGTCCATCTATTTCTTCAAGTCCGGATGGGCGGGGGTCGAAATTGAATATCGTGAAAAATAACTAAATAATGCATTTCAACCAATGAAAGTCTTACAGACCCGGTACTCAATTATAAGCATGTTAGTTAAATGACCCTACTGTCCAGCGGAGGATCACTACTGGTGAGATTAGACCATAGATAATTTGACCAGCCAATGCTAGTGTTAGGAAAAGCAGCATTAACTCCTTAGGTTGGAGACGATTTATGATCGGAGAAAAGCAATCGTTAAAAGCCTTTATTGAGTGTGCAAATTGTATGGCCATTGAAATTGATAATGCTTAATTTTCATTGTAAACAAAATCTCAGCAGTTATTGTGTACGCATAAGTTTGGAGTGGTCCATTTCCAATTATAGGGGTGTCAGGGTTTTTTTGTGTGTAGAAAGTTTAACAAAAATGTAAGTACGTTAAGCAAAGAGTGAAGAATGAGATCAGACGCCGCGTTGTGCGGCATCTGATCTGGTTCCACACTGTTTGCAAATGACCCAAAAAGGACCGCTAGTCATACATGCGTTAAAGTTTTATATTTCTTCCAAATTTTCTAGTTTAAGGAGAGTAGTTAAATTGTTGCGGAAAGTGTTCATTTGCTTTCCGAAAAGTTCATAAAAACTGAACAGTCATAGAGTGGTCAAGAATATTCTTACCACTTTTATACCAAAAATGTATATACGGGGGTGTGCATGTCTTTCAGTTTGCAGAAACACAAGTAAGGCGATTCTGACAATATCCGAACAGTTCTGTAAAGGTGATCTTAATGATTAAATTTTGCTACAGAATAGAACAGAATATATTTTATTTGATACTGTAGGTCTCCGGACCATAATACAACATTTACACACAAACCGACCAAAGAGTTACTTTGTTTACGGAAAAGTGACCCAAAATGAGTTGAAAATGAGATTCGCCTTAGTTAATTAAGTTCTTTTTTGTGGGAGTAGGGGTGCGTTACAGCCCTTCAAGATTATTTTAAATAATAATAATAAAAAAAATAACAAGAATTTCACCACAGGCTATGTTCAGTCTGAGATAGTAGTTCTTGAGAAGTGGACTTGAACATTCGGGTTAGCGCAAATGTTGAGGGATTGTCCAACGGACGAACGAACGGACGGAAAACCGGTCTCCTTTGTCGCCCCCTGCCAATAGCAAGTGCTTGAGAAAAAAAAAACGAAAGAAAAGTTTAAGTTCAATTTCATAGATTTGCACTGCCATCACGAACATGCCTATATAATTTTGACCCCCTTTACCATTTTTTTTATATATTAAAACTGAGGTTTACAGGGGTAAATATTCTTTTTCTAATTTCTTAGATTGTGGATACTCCTTAGAACTGCCTCGTCGATGCGGTTCTAACGAGTACCCACAATCTATGTTTTGAGACGAAATATCGGATATTTTTTATCTGAAAATGTTCATGTTTGGTGGCTAAACTGTCAATATATTTGAATAGGCGCGTTTTCGTAATGCTAAAAAGCGTGACATAGTGCTCAGGCACATACAAAGTCTTACAGTCAGGAGAAGAAACTAAAAAATAAAGTCTTTTACACATGCAACCTTGTACAGTGAAGACTGTACCATTGATGAGTGACGAATTAAGGTTTTTTTTTTTTTTTTTTTGGTTTGTTTGTTTTTTTGTTCATAATAAGTGCAATGCAGTTTGCTTAAAATTGTACATCTTTAAAATATATTGAAAATAAGAATATTTTTATATAAAATATAACAAGATGTGGCATTCTTCCGAATGCACCCTATACGTTATAAGTCAAAATAATAAATAAATCCTTTTGCTTGCAGAACTGCGCGTACCCATATTACAATGCGTGTCTGTAATTAATCATTGGCGTAGTGTTTATGCATCACAGTTGATTTTATTGCACAGGTACTCAGAATTGACCTTTAGTTAATTTTATTGGTCAGCTAGTTCCGTGCCAAAGCCCCCCACCCAGTATTTTTTTTTTCTAACTGACAGTTCCAAGGCGGTTCTTCTGTTTTTGTTTTGTTATTATTATGATTATATTGTTATTATTATTGTCTGGAGACCCCACGACCCTTGGTTTGTGAGGCCACTACACCCTGGTGTCTTCTGAACACCCTAATCTGTAAACCCACAATTTATATGAAAAACGGGGTGTCCATATATCACCCCTTATTCTGTCTGATATTTAAGCTCCCGCCCATAGGGGCTTGAAGAAATATATGGGCTGCATGATGCTTCCACGCAGAGCTGAATCCGGCCCGCACACTAGTACTGATAAACCGCTTGGAGGATCTAAGCCTGTCCAGGAACCGCGGTGCGAGGCGGACCGTCCATGCTAATAAACCCTATTGGTTTCATTGGGCGACAGGGCTTGAGATGTCATTTCATCTCAATGTCGGGTAAAAGTCCCACAAAATTGGAAGCAACGTCTCCAAAATGACCTTTACAGTGTTGACGGGGACGTTAAACCTCAAATTAAACTGTCTGATATTTAATTGTAAGAATTTGAAGTTGCTATACAGACTTAGGTATACACCCCGTATTTTATATCCTTTGTAAATCCACGAGTTTTGAGAAATTAACGAGCAAAAGTTGTTGGACTGTTATCTAGTCCATCAACAACAACAACGACAATAAAATATGACAAGATCGTGAGTTTACAGTTATGATCTGAATAGACCTATACATTATTCTAACATTAAAAATATCCACGGAAAATATTAGGGACGATTGTTTTTTTGTTTTTTTTTTTGTTTTTTTTTTCATAATAAGTGGATTGCATTAAAGGTGAATGATAGCAAAATAGGAATAAAATTGGTCCTTCTATTATATTTAGCATCTGGTTCCATCAAACAGGTTGCAAGCTCAAAAATGTCAAAGTCAGAAATAAAACTCTTCCCATCAAATTAAAAAAAAAATGAGGAATGCGTCATCGAATATATACATGTATTTACAAGATATGAGGTGTCGATATATAACCTAGTTAAGTGGTATTTTAACCGAAATATCAGGCGCATATATTGCATATATAAAGCCCCGCAATGCCATTTGTATATGGATATGGCATCCACCGTTTGACACAGCGATTTCTTTGCTATCTCCAAAAATAGTTACATTTCTAACGAAAATGTGTGATATTCTTCTTCTTCTTATATTCCAAACATATGTTGTGGTTGCTCGTACGGCGATTATAACGAGTTTTTGTTTGTCTGATTTGAGGTTTAACGTCCCCGTCAACACTGTACACGTCATTTTTGAGACGTTCATCACTTGAACAAGTCCGTGATATAAAGACGCCCCCCCCCTCCCAACCCCACTTCATATAGAGAAAACGGGGGTTTACGGGGTTAAACATTATTTTCCTTATTTCTGCTCCAAGACAGGTTGTGGGTACTCGTTAGAACCGGCTCGATGGGGCGGTTCTAACAAGCACCCAAAACCTATGTTTGGAGTATAAATAAAAAAAAATGTCAAAAATTTTCATCAGAAAAAATTGCCTTTTCGAGATTTGAAAATGCAATCTAGCACACGGATGTGTTATCGTTTTGTGGGACTTTTACCCGACATTGAGATGAAATTACATCTCAAGCCCTTTCGCACAATGAAACCAATAGAGTTTAAAAACATGGACGGTTCGACTCGCACCGCTTTGCCTGGGCAGGCTTAGATCCTCTAGGCGGTTTACCAGTACTCATGTGCGGCCGGTTTCAGCTCTGCGTGGAAGCATCATGCAGCCCATCTATTTCTTCAAGCCCCGATGGGCGGGGGCAGGATTATAACGAGTATCCACAACTTATGATAAAGAAACATAATGTATATACCTATAAACCCCTTAATTTTCACTACAGAATGAGATATAAAGGGGTGTCCATTACACGGTCCTGTTATCATGCTGAGCTTTTGGTTCATAAAAACTACAATTTCTACGTTTTCTATGTATTTCCTTTAATTCTGTACACAAGACCTACGTCGGTGAACATACAGCTACTACAGACTGCTACAACTTACACACTTATACAAAATATATACTGATTCTTTTTTTTTTTTTTTTTTCATTATTATTATTGGTTCAAAATTTGCCAAAAAACAAAGCCATTTGGTCCCCCATTTATCACTTTATTAGTGGCGTTATTTTCTTTGTTTTTGTTTGTTTGTTTAATATTATTATTGTTTTTGTTTTACGGCCCTTTCAAGATAATTTAACTTACACCCGTGGACACAAAAGCGTTCAAACTCCTATGAAACAACTTTCAATGAATGTACTTGCATCAGGTTAGTTTGACAAGCAAATGTCATTCATCAAAGAATTCTAAAACTAGATCAAACAATTGATTGGTCTCATTTTGGAAAACACTTTCTGATTGACATTTGAGATGTATTTTGATTGGACAGTGCAGGAGACAGCAATGAAATGTACACCACCTTGTGTTTTGAATTTATTTCTGTCTGGCAGTTGACTGATATGATGTTAGGATATATTGAATGATGTTTCAAGTCAGAATGACATGAAGCTCATCAAAGTTTGAATGCTTTTGTGTCCACGGGTGTACATCGAGCCGATCGTTACTCAGAGGTGGGCGAAAAACCGAGTTCCAGGAGAAAAAAACTCCACATTACCTTCGGTTGCAGAACTTGGCGTCTAACATGTGATCCGAGCCAGGCTCGAACCACAGCGGTGAGAGTCCTAATGATTAAGAGTCATTATCCACTGTGACGTTATGACAGATGTCGGCCCCCGCCCATAGGGGCTTGAAGAAATATATGGGCTGCATGATGCTTCCACGCAGAGCTGAATCGATCCGGCCCGCACACTAGTACTGGTAAACCGCTTAGAGGATCTAAGCCTGCCAAGGAACCGCGGTGCGAGGCGGGACCGTCCATGCTAATAAACCCTATTGGTTTCATTGGGCGACAGGGCTTGAGGTGTCATTTCATCGCAATGTCAGGTAAAAGTCCCACACAACTGGAAGCAACTTTTCCAAAATGACCTTTACAGTGTTGACGGGAACGTTAAACCTCAAATCAAACAAACGTTATGACAGATGTGTGCCTTGCGTTGAGGTTTACATTGGGTAGTTTCATTATATTTTCGTAAGTATGTCATTTATGTAATAAATGACGCATACAAATTATTGTATGTAGAAAGTAAAATCGACATGACAATCTATATCCACCAAACTGATGGTGCAAAAGAACTTGCATTTACATCTTTGAATACGCCTTCGCCTTAAACCAGAAAGGTGGGGCGTACAAATCGCCACTAAAGATAAAAAAATTCGGTGGCTCTTACATGATGAAAAAATAAAAAAAAATAATACACGACAAACTCAGTGAGTAAAATGTAACAAGTATATGGGTGCTCGTTTGAAATATCCATATCCTAATCAGGAAAATAAGGTTTTCCTACGTAACCCTCTTTGTATTTAAAGTGGAGTTTACAACGGGCCTCCATGGCCTATTTGTTAAGAGCGCTGACTCTTAATCATTAAGTCTCTCACCGCTGTGGTTCGAGCCTACTCGGGTGGAAATGCGAAGTTCTGCAACGGAAGGTCAGGTGGTGTTTCTCCGGGTACTACCGTTTTCACCCACTTCTGATTAACAATCAGCTCGAAATAAGTGAAAATATCTTGAACGGGCCGTAAAACCAACGCAAAAAGTGGGGATTACAAGACCGTTCATAACAAGCGATTCTAACGAATAATAACCATTATACAGGGAATACCGTGGCTTACAAAGATCTAGTGTTGACTGTGCTTCTGCTCCGAGTCACAGACTGTGGGTAAACCAAGTAAACCTCACTTTCAACAGAAAAGATTGTGTTTACCAGGTATTTCCACATTTCTGCTCAAAATAGTAACTGTGGCTGTCAGTTAATTAAACTAAGACACTAATCACAATTTTTCGCTAGATCTGGGACCAAGTAAATGTAAATTAGGTCCGTGGCTAGATGTGTGTCTTTTTCAGAGCCTTAAAAGGGTAACAGTATCTGAAATTAATGATATGCTCGTAACCCTCAGAAACATTAAAACGTCACGACTTTTCGCCTGAAAAATGACATTCATCCCAAACAAGCCTATATAATGTTGGGCCCCTTAAAGTAGAAGTAAAACAAAGATCAGGAATTGATACAATTAACTTACTCCACCCATAAAAGACACCAAAGGGAAAGAAATACAAACATTAAGCGACCAGACCATAATGGAAACCTAAACAAAGGAAGGCCATAAGGACAGTTACTTTCCCACAAAATGGCCATATGGCCATCCAAAATTAAAAGACACAAGTGATACACACAGTAAGTAACAAACAACAACATAAATAAACCGCCACAGAAGAGCCGCCTTGGAACGGTCAATTGAAGACCACTTTTATGTAGTGTACATTATTTTTCTTATTTGCGCTCAAAACAAAGAATATTGGTACTCATTGGAACCGCCTTGGCACGACAGTTCTAAAGAGTACCCACAATGTCTGTTTTAGCACAAATGTGAAAAGTATCAGAATTTTGTATTTGGAAATTTTAAGATTTGGTATTAAAATCTCAATATAGTTGAAGGCCCCCGCCCATCGCGGCTTGGAGAAATAGAAAGGTGCCATGATGCTTCCACGCAGAGCTGAAACCGACCGCACACGAGTACTGGTAAACCGCTGTGACGATCTAAGCCTGCCCAGGCAAAGCGGTGTGAGTCGGTCTGTCCATGCTTATAAACCCTACTGGTTTCATTGGGCGACAGGACTTGAGATATCATTTCATCTCAATGTCGGATAAATGGCGCACAAAATTGGAAGCAACGTCTCCAAAATGACCTATACTGTGTTGACGGGGACGTTTAACCTCAAATCAAACAAACAACCAAACAATATATTTGAATAGGCGTGTTTTGAAGACAAAACTTTCATGTGTGTGTGTGTGAATTCGGGTTTAACGTCGCTTTCAACAATTTTTCAGTCATATCACGACGGTGTCTGGTTGCGACAGGGAGCTCAATGCTCACTTTTATAGTGCTGCCTCACTGAAGTATCATGTCCCAGACACATTACATGATACCACACCCAGTCACATTATCCTAACACTGGGTCGACCAGTCCTAGCTCTACCCCGTAAATCTAAGTGCCAAGCGAGGAGCAGCTAGTACCATTTTTAACGACTTTGGTATGTCGCGGCCCGGGATCGAACCCGACCAAAACTTTCATCATGTTTACAAGTCCATATAATGAGCATTCTTGTCTGTTTTAATGAGTACAATGGTTTCCGTCTTAATATTTAGTGCGTGGGTAGTCATTAGCACCGCCTCAACGAGGCGGTACATGTACATGAACAAAGGCACACCTAAAGTCTATATCTAGAAAAGAAAAAAAAAGAAAAAAAGAAAAAAAAAAAGAAAATGAAACAAATTATTTGAAGAGATATGAAATACAATATTACAGTAGTGGTTTGCATCTGTAAATTTGCTTCTATTCAGATTTTATTAGACATCTGATATTTGTCGGTTATGTAGTTTTCACGCAGCGATAACGTCTCCCAAATGGCAATTAAGCCACGTTTACCGTAATCTGACCCCCTTCCAACCTGCAAATATGTTACATGTATAAATAATAATGACCTGAGAGTAGCATTCCGAACTTTGTCCAAAATACCGCAAAATTCGAGAAGTACATGTATGTTTGTGAGACAACAAAATATATTTATGATAGAGTGCATCGTAATTCTACGGTTATTTTTCTTCAGTCTGTTTGATTTGTTTTGATTGATCAGAGGTTTAACGTCTCGGTCAACACTATAAAGGTCATTTTGGAGACGTAGCTCCCCATTTTGTGGGATTTTTACCTAACATTGAGATGAAATGACTTCTCAAGCCCTGCCGCCCAATGAAACCAATAGGGTTAATAAGCATTGACGGGCCGATTCGCACCGCTTTGCCTGGGTAGGCTTAGATCCTCTAAGCGGTTTACCACAACTCGTGTGCGGGTCGGTTTCAGCTCTAGGTTGAAGCATCATGCAGCCCATAAACTTGTTCGCGCCCCTATGGGCGGGGCCGATTCTTCAGTCCAGATTCTCGACGTTTATAAGCATTAGGCTTAAACATTGAGTGCACAACGTGCTTCTTCTTCTTCTTCTTCTTCTTCTTCTTCTTCTTCTTCTTCTTCTTCTTCTTCTTCTTCTTCTTCTTCACCCGCTTTTGAAGTCAAATTACTAAACGCACTGGATGGTCGATTGTCCCTGCGTTTAGGCTGGAAAAGGGATCCTAAGCTTGAACCCAATTCGCTGAACCCTTAATTAGATCAGAGGAGATTCTGATGAACCGCCGTATTCGATTGCGACTGATCCCAGCTTTTGTGAGAATAGTTCCCACCCTGGTCTTACAGTGTTTCTAGCTTAAGATTTTAGAGAATTTAATTTTATGTAATGCTTGTTGGTGCCTGATGCTCTGTCTCTGGTCGGGCCCATCGGAGTCTAAATGTGTTTTTTCTTTTGCTCCAGCATTTCAGTTTCTTCTTGCTGTTGAGTACTCAACGTTGTTTCATCTCTGTGGTTGTTCTCGGAGATGTTGCACTGATGCGTTAGGTGGCATTCATGCGGATTGTTAAATCGCATTGCGGGCGCATAAAATCGATTTAAGACCCCGCGGTGCGTCTGTTTTGTTCTTATACTTCATCGGCATGTGTATGTCGCTGGTGTCGTTTTGGTGTTGGATAGCTGATTGCCCTTGTTCACAGCCGGCCAACCGGAGTTCGTCCGTTGGTTAATATTTCAGTTGTTCTGTGCTGTATTTGACTAATGCGGTGGTCACAAAGATCGGCCGGTATCCGGGGATAGGGGGTAATCGTGAGTACACCGCTGGTTTTGGCATTTTTCCGACATCGGACAACCCCGGTCAAAAAATTTGTCACACATCATTTACATAAATGGCACCGTCCGGAGGCCGTGCGGAGGCCGTCCGAAAACCGCCTCGTAATCGTACGGCATCTGTTTCCAAATAGAAATCTTTTGGGGGCCGGCGAGGCAGTGAATACCGACCGAACATATAATACTAATCGGCAGATTATCCTATGATGTCCGAGTGATAACCGGCCTATTCACCGGACATCGTACGAATACCGCCCGAGTATCCTACGGACAACGAACGATGCTTGTACCAGGCCTGGCCGAATGTCGGGCGATTGCCGGGCGGTGTGATTGAAACGCGCTATAATGATGTACACGGCGACTGATGGGGGTTTATATATTCCGCCCGATGAGCGGTTCTAGCCGGCCGGTGACCGGACGATGTTTGTAACATATCTGGTCCACACCGGTTCAAGCCGATCGGACATCGATTGGTTACTTTCCAATGTGTAAACAGACATCGGCCGGATATCGGCCCATGTCCGGTCCAAAAAAATTCTCCTCTGAGGCTACATACACCGGCCGATTACCCCTCGATTCCCGACCGGATATCGGACGATACTTAAACGATGTGTGAAGGATTTATGAAAATGTACGGGACACCGGAGAAATTTTAACTTCGAGTTAAAACTCTTCGGGCACCTCTCCGATGCTGCCTGAGAGCCCCGCCACCGACCGGCCATGTCTGGAGTCCGGCCGGGGACCAGGCCAAAATGGCTAAAAATCATGCCGGGTGTACATCCTAAGCCTAATCGGAAGGGATTGTGACCAAAGCATAAACCATGACAGAAGTAAGGGCGAGGATTGCGGCATTTAAGCCCCGCAGTGGCATTCTGTTCACTGACCGTTCCCATGCGGTTCTTCTGTCGCGGTTTACTTTTTGTTATGGTTTGTCTTTGGCGGTATTCGACTGGTGATTTCGTGGTCCACGAACTGAAGCGTGGAGCACGTTTTGTGTTCGACTGGGAGATTCGTGAAATTTCGAACAATTTCGTGGAGCACAACGACCACGTTTGAAAGATAGCGTGAAATCAGTCACGTGACTCAATTAATAAGACTGAACATAGAAAAGTATATGGCGTGCCGTTTTACTATTTAATACAATTTCGAGATATCTATAATTTTACGGGATATCTATAATTTTATAATAGATATCTATAAATCAAATTATATATATCTATAATAAACATTGGAGGTCATAAAAATATAAGTAACTGGCTTATAATATAATGTCATTGATCAAGTAATTTCGCATTGACCTTCGGATCTGGACGTTAACTGGAGGCCCCCTGTGCAGGGAGAACCATCCCCTGTGCAGGTTAAAGAACCCTGCCGTAATTACATGATTACTGTGTAGGCTTTCATCCTGCAAAACTGGAGTGTATGCAATGTACACCGTCTGTGTCCCCTCCTGGGGTTAAGGTGAAACCGGAAGAAAGAAAGAAAGAATGGCTTACGAGAGCTTACTTGAATGACCCATGTCAATGGCTTACGAAAGCTTACTTACAAAATAGGTTTTACGTAACTTTTCGTTATTCGCTATCCAAGTATAGCTATCACATACGGACAGAACTTCTATCTATCTATCTATCTATCTATCTATCTATCTATCTATCTATCTATCTATCTATCTATCTATCTATCTATCTATCTATCTATCTATCTATCTATCTATCTATCTTATCTTATCTTATCTTATCTATTGAGAAAACTGTCCAAAGATCTGTCTACATGTGCAATTAAAAAAATGTCCAACGATCTGTCTAGAATTGCAGTTTTAATAAATTGAAGATTCCTATGGACAGACAACGTTTGTTTTGGTTTAAACAATATTTTATTTCGATAAAACATCATGTAGAGAGAGAGAGAGAGAGAGAGACAGACAGAGACAGAGAGAGAGAGAGGTTTGACTGAAAAACTGACAGTAGACAGACAGACGACAAACAGACCGACTGACTGATTAACAGATGAACGGACGGACAGTTAGACAGAAAAATAAACTGATACTGACAGTAGAAAACAACTAATGAGTGGACTGACAGACGGACGTCGAGTCAACGTTGGTTCGACGTCATGGCGTCGACACCAACTCCAACTCACTTCAACGTCACATGGCCGTTGAGAGAGAGAGAGAGAGAGAGAGAGAGAGAGAGAGGTTTGACTGACAAACTGACAGACGACAGACCGACCGACTGAATGAATGAATGACTAACTGACGTACGGACGAACAGACAGAAAAGTAAACATACTGACAGTCGATAAAAAAGCTAATGAGTGGACTGAAAAACGGTCGTCGAGTCAACATTGAATCAACGTCATGCCGTCGACAACCACTCCAACTCACGTCAATGTCACGTGACCGTTGAGATGAGAGAGGTTTGACTGATCCGTGTATCCAAGAAGTTATTGTGGTGCTAAGCTAATAAGCCATTAACCCTTTTTGTACCAAATAATGGAATCTTCCTCCTTATATATAGCAGGAGTCCATTTCAAAATTTAGGCGTGTCAGGTTGTGTTTTCTTCAAAATTTATTTGGAAATTGGCTTGACTTTTGCAAACAGTATAGGCCCTGACCAGACGCCGCGTTCTATGGCGTCTGATCTGGGCATGCACTGTTTGCCAGGGTACCCGTTTTGGGGTTCCTGGTAATGTAAGGGCTGGGCAGGTTGATCTACCTTATTTTACTGTAAAATCTTGCATTTGCGAAGGAGTGTTTCATTCTCATGCACTGAAAGGGAGTTCTACGTTTGTTTTGAATTTAATGTTCCAATCCCACTGAGTCTTGATGGGTCCGAGCACTGGGCAAATGACATCTTATTAAGCAACGCCGTATTATCGCTAACGCAACGTTCTGACGTTTCATCGACGTTGTAAAGTCAAATTCAGTGCATCGCGTTGGATGTTTGTTTGATGTAGACACGACGTTGTTGACACGTTACATGTCGGTTGACGTTGAAACTGTAATTTACCTACGCTCGCTAAGTGTTGGTACGCTAAGAGAGAGAGAGAGAGAGAGAGAGAGAGAGAGAGAGAGAGAGAGAGAGCAACATATAGGCCATGGCACACTCACACAGAGAGAGAGAGAGAGAGAGAGAGAGAGAGAGAGAGAGAGAGAGAGAGAGAGAGAGAGAGGACCCTGTTGGGTCGTTTGTACAATATATCTTGAAGAGCAGTTAATTAAAACATAAGATTAGGGATTTGTCATCATGAAAAACACGCCTATGCGATTTTTACCCCCTCAAACCCCACTTTTATAAAGTAAAACTGGTGTTTACAGGGTAAACATTAGTTTTCTTATTCCTGTTTGTGGGTACTCGATAGAACCGCCTCAAAACATAGATTGTGGGTACTCGATAGAACCGCCTGTACTTAATGCACAAAATGATAAATGATTAAATGTTAAAAAAAAAAAAACAAAATCGGGCAAATAAATAAAAATCTTTATCTCTTAGAGGCGGTTCTATCGAGTCCCCGCAATCTATGTTTCGAGCAGAATTAAAAAAATATCACATTTTTTCATCTTAAAATTTCCATTTTTTCTCCCGAAAAATTGATAATATAGTTGTATAGGCATGTTTTCGTAATGCGAAATTTCACACCTGGTAGCATATCGGTGTTTGTCCCATTATCTTACATTAGAATTCGTCAAAAGTTAAATTTACGCTGTAATTAACACTTTATCTGTCCCACTGCCTTGAAGCATATACGACGTTGACGGCCAGGGCTTTTCCCGTTCTGTTTGAGAAGCGGAAGTGCGTCACGAAAAAAGCTCCTATAGGGGTCGTCGTCTTTCCATGGGAAACATTTGTGGAAGGCTGGAAGCTTCTACGATGAAAACTGTGTCTGCTATCGTGTTCACAAGGTTCCGGACGGACATACACAAACACTAACACACACACACACAAACACACACATGGACGCAAGGTACCGATGCTATATCCCCGTCATAACGTTGTTGCGAGGGGATAAAATGGGGTTGTCAGAAGACAACATAGCTCGCCTATGGTGTCCTAAGTTGAATGAAGGCAAGTTATCAAAAATGAAATTTTAATAACACACTTTTGTTTGGTTTGAGGTTTAACGTCCCCGTCAACACTGTAAAGGTCATTTTGGAGAAGTTGCTTCCAATTTTGTGGGACTTTTACCCGACATTGAGTTGAAATGACATCTCAAGGCCTGTCGCCCAATTAAACCAATAGGGTTTAATAGCATGGACGGTCCGCCTCGCACCGCGGTTCCTGGACAGGCTTAGATCGTCTAAGCGGTTTACCAGTACTAGTGTGCGGGCCGGATTGAGCTCTGCGTGGAAGCATCAGGCAGCCCATATATTTCTTCAAGCCCCTATGGGCGGGGGCCGAAAACAATAACACTATTTGACCCAAAATGTCGATTTCTTTTCAAAAGCGCCGAACAGATTACAACAATTAAAAGACAACCAGAAAGTGTCCCTATGAACCACTAAACAAGAAATCTCATTTTAGTGCTTCTATTTCACAAAACAATACAATTTCAGTTTGCTGTTTTTGCCCCTAAAAAGAGCTAAAAAAACGGCGAACTAATCAGAATGAATTAAATATCATTTTAAAACACATTTGTATTTTTATTATTATTATTAGTTTTCAGTTTTTGACAAAAAATCTACAAACCAGCAAGTGATAATAGCAGTAAATATGTTTAAATACAAAAAAAATAGAAAGAAAGAAATAAACATCCACTGTGATTTGAACTCACGACCCCCTTGTGGTGCAAAATTGAACTTTTTAACCATAGTCCAGTAGTTTATCCACTGCGCCACGAGATTCGTCGATATGAGTCATTGAATTCAAGCAATATAGAGCATATATACGAATATATTTGATAATTTGTTTTCTGCTTGTTTGTCTGTTTGTTTGATTCCTGTGCAACCGAGGGACATTCAAGAATGCTAAAATATAAAACAGTCACATTAGTTTTTCATTTTCTTGCTTTAGGCATCAAACTGGAAGCACGGATCACATTTGACTGGTACAAAAACGTGGAGCACAATTTTCCACTGCGCATCATGGGCGGAGCTCAGTCGTGCTCCACGAAATGTCTCCAGTCGAATACCGTCTTTGAGTGGGTGTTTTGCATGTATCAAGTTTTTTTTTTTTTTTTTTTTTTTTTTTTTTTTGGTTAGACAATTGGCTATTTTGTGGGAAAGTGACTGTTCTTTTGGCTTTCCGCTATTGGTGTTTCCATTAGGGTCTAGTTATTTCATGTTTTTTTTTATTTTTCAAGGGATCTGTGGGTTAATTGCATCGATTCCTGATCACTGCCTTCACTTCTATTTAATAGAAGCCTCCGTGGTGGAGTGGTTGCGCTACTCGCCTTGTAAACCAGGGATCGCAGGATCCATCCCGGGCTTCTCCAGACTTTCGAATGAGTGTTTAAAACCGAGGTCCCGTCTCCGTATGACCTTAGCTGTTGGTGGGACGTAAAACTCAAACACTCACTCACTTCTATTTATAAATGATTGTTTTGATTGCAGTTAGTACAGTCCTGGTATTTCATTTTGGAATGGTCTAAAAATTAAAATTCAGTTTTTGAAATAGATGACGGTATGTCTATGGTTGTTTGAAATCGATGACAATATTCCTACACAGAATATACAATCTTCCGTTTTAAATTATCCGTTTTGATTCCAGTCCATGTTATATCTTGCCTCTCGGAACAGCAAGAAAGGTATTCCCTACGGGCCTCCGTGGCCTAGTGGATAAGAGCGCTGACTCTTAGTCATTAGGTCTCTCACCGCCGTAGGTTCGAGCCTCGCTCGGGCCACGTGTGAGACGCCAAGTTCTGCAACGGAAGGTCAGGTGGTTTTTCTCCGGGTACTACGGTTTTCGCCCACCTCTGATTAACGATCGGCTCGATATGAGTGAAATAATCTTGAAAGGGCCGTAAAACCCAAACCAAAAAAAAAAAAAAAAAAAAAAAAAAAAGTAATCCCTTACAACCCTGAAACCCAGTACAGATACTTATGCAAACAGTGTAAATCCTGACGTGATGGCTCTGAGCAATCTAATCGGGATATATATTGCGTACCATAAAATGGGCGTACCCATCCAACTTCATTGATGGAAGAGTGCACTCGTGAATCTCACGGGTGGGCGGATTTGAGGGAAAAGAAATCAAAGCATTGGCAGCACTGTTTGACCGATTGACTCAGAGCGCTGGTTGTGTAAAATAGCCGTAGACTTGGACTTTTTCGGTATACCCTTCGGTTCTTGTTCCTAATGCAGACAGTGTAGACCCTGATCAGACGCCACATTATGTGACGTCTGATCTGGTCTACACTGTTTGCCAAACCAAACACATGATTCCAGTCCAGATTTTACAGATAACTCTCTTACATGTACGCAGCAATCTGACGTCATAGTGGAACACATAACACGGCTTGTTTTAGGTCGATTGGATTGTCAATCGACCCTAAGTTGCTAAGCCGAAAAGCTTTTCCGTGCTAAAGTACACGTGGCTATCACAGTCTTGTCGGAATACCTATTGTATCGAAAATATTCGCAGTGAGATCAGAGTGTTGCGTAAGATAGTTATATTGGAATCAAAGGTTTGGCTTGGCAAAAAATGTAGACCAAGACCAGACGCCACAGAACGCGGCATTTGATCAAGATATACACTAATTGCTTAAAGCAACATATTTTTAAGGTTAAAATAAACATTGACCCAAAATTATTATAAGCATAGACCAAGTTACTATTACTGATTTGAAAGAAATCCAATTAACCTATTTATAGACTTAGGTATTACTGATTAAATGCATAAGAACACAGAACACATGTTGTTGTTTTTTTTTTCTTTTCATTGTTTAACTGCAGTTCTGTTCCGAAATTAGGAGACATATGTGCGAGCTTTTACGTCTCTTACCAGACTGAAATATCATGCGGGTAGAAGTTGTATGGATACTAATCTAGAAGGGACATGCGATGTGCGAACAAGATAATATCTTCTACGCACAACTTAATATCTCGAGCGCACAAGATCTTGTGCGGACAGTATTATATTTTGTGAACACAACTTATTAGCTTGTTTGTACAAGATAATATCTTTAATCATGGTCTTTGGCTCCTCGGGGCTTTTTAAACAATAAACATTGAAAATCGGTGTTTTCTCGGGGTTTAAGTATGGATTTCTTCGTTCATACGCATTATAGGGTTGAAATATCGCTTTATGGTCGAATATCAAAATTGCAATGTGTCCGAATCATTTTGTCCCCTAAAGGGTTTCCTGGGAGGTTCTTCTGTCGTGGTTTATTAAAGTCAGTATAGTTCGTGTTTGAATAAAACAAAATTTCCTGGTTGATAGTTATATCCCGATTGTGTGCCGCGGTTGATATTCGTGTGTGGTAACATTTTTCACCATCACCTTCTCATACGCGATCTTCGTAAAATATATTATAAAACAGATATTAATCTACGTATAAAAAGGGAGAAGGCAGTCAACTCTTATTTTTTCTTTTTACTAAAAATATGTGTTTTGAATTGATACGGGATGACTAAAATCAACCCTTACATAACGATGCATGTGAATATAAAATGTGAGGTGAGAAGAATTGGATATTTTAGTTAAAGTCTTAAAACAGTCAACTACTTTTGCTTTATATCATCCTGAAACGGTGGATCTACAATTTATATAAGATACGGGGTGTTTCAATTTCACCATTTTTATACCCCAATCACAAAGTGGGGAGGGGCATATAGGTTTGCCCTTGTCCGTATTATATACGTACGTACGTACGTCGGTATGTCACATTTTGTAGTAATATTCCTGCCTCCGCAACTCCTCCTACAGTATTTGATGCAGGGCATTGAAACTTGCAACACTTTTAAGACCCATTGGACATGTGCATAAAGGAAACAGGATCCCGATCCAGCCCCTTATTTTAGAATTATATTCCCTTGAAAAACTTAACCATTTTGTAGACTGGGAGGTTAAATAGTAAAGTTCGTGTCTCCGCAACTCCTCCTACAGTATTTGATGCAGGGCATTGGAACTTGCAACACAGTTCAGACATGCATTGAACATGTGCATAAAAGAAACAGGATTCTAATCCCCGCATAATTGCTGAATTATGTCCCCTAGAACGACAATTATTTTGGCCATATCAGGATGTTAAATATATTGTGCTGTTCGTGTCCCCACGACTCCACCTACAGTATTTGATGCAGGACACTGAAACTTGTAACACAGTTCAGACATGCAATGAACATGTGCATAAAGGAAAGCCTGGGAAGGCTTTGTTGTTCTAAGTCATGTGATGTGTGGGGTTTATGTTCAAAAACATCTAAGGTCCTACGGAGACTGGACCTCGGTTTAAAGTCTCGTAAAATGTTAATGCAAATTTAGATTGGACATGGCATGTTTGTTTCTTTTTGGATATCAATAGCCTAGACAACACTATCCAGGATCCGAGGTTATATTTTTTTTTTTCTCACCTGAGCATGAAATTGGTCCTGCTCACAAATTTTAAAATGCCAACAATGTTGGCATTTTAAACAAATTTTAAAATGCCAACAATGTTAGCATTTTAAAATTTGTGAGCAGGACACATGTCATTCTCTGCTATCTGAGAAAGGAAAATCGCTCAACTTCTTAGTATTTTAATTTTTATGAGCACCACAAGTTTCATGCTCAGCTGAGTTGAGCATAAAAAACTTTTATAACCTGGGGGCCAGGTCACCTTCTTCCTGAGCAGGCTTTATTACAGGGTCACTGATGAGGCTTTATTAGCCGAAACTACGTAGTATGACCCATCTTCTTTCTTATGAATGTTTTCATTGCTCTTAAAGGATATCATTTTAGATTTTTATTTGCCTTCACTGCAGCTGGTGTTGTGCCGTGTGGCGGCCGTAAAACGTCTCCCCGTACATTAACCATAGTGCAGTTTATATTTTACTTTTGGTCCTTTGAGATCAGCGTGAATATTCTGAGAAATCAGAAATAAACCATTGGTTTAGACTCATATTCTAGACAGGTTTTTAATTATTTGGACCCAATTTTGATTTACATCGGTCTTTGAATCGACTGCCTATTCGAAATTCGAAAAAATTGCAGTATGTTTCCTCTGGCTTTCTTTGCCGGATTATTACAGGGTCACTGATGAGGCTTTATTAGCCGAAACTACGTAGTATGACCCATCTTCTTTCTTATGAATGTTTTCATTGCTCTTAAAGGATATCATTTTAGATTTTTATTTATACATTATATATATTTCATAGTCGTTTAGGTGTGCTGATGAAGTGTAAAGTAGCTAGTCTACCCCTCCCCCGCCCTCTCACACACCAAAAAAAAAAAATAATAATAATCATAAAATAAAATGAAATAAAAATGAAAACTTCACATATTTCAGTTCTATGGTGTTTTGTTTGTTTCGGTTGAGCTTTAACCTCCCAACACTAGTTAGGTCTTTTTGAGACGCTCTTCCAATTTCGTAGGTCTCACCGGACATTGGGATGAAATGACTTCTCGAGCCCTGCTGTTCACATGCAACGTCAAAACTTATTTTCTCTGAGAAATAGTAATAAAAAGAAAGAAAATAAAATATATTTGAAACTGACGCCGGCAACCGTCCTGATTGGCAGTTAAAGGGGATAAACCAACATTTGAAACCTCATATTTCTTTCCCGTAAATTCGTACAGTAAAGGACAGATGAAATGGCATGCCATTTGAAATTATACCCTTTAATATTAGAGAGGGAGACAGCATTTGAAAAATCTTGCCCGCCCGCTAAGGTGTAGTCACCCACATCCTATGTTTGAGACCAAAAATAAGGAAAATAAGGTATTGGTATTCCCATGCAAACTCTCCTTGTACTTAAAGTGGGGTTAACAACGGGCCCCATAGTCTTTGGGGTAAAAGCGATAACTCCTAATGTCGGAGTCTCATAACTCTGCGGTTCGAGCCTAACTCGAGTCACGTGAAATGTCAACGGAAGGTCAGGTGGTGTTTCTACGGGTACTCCGGTTTTTGCCCACTTCTGATAAACGATGGCTTCGCAATAAATGGAATATATTGAAAGGGCCATAAAACCAAATCAAACACAAGTAGGATTTATAAGGTCGTTCCCAACTGAGGCGATTCTTACGCGTACCTACAACCATTATATAGGGAATATCGGGGTTTACGAAGATCTACAGTATTGCTCGTATTTCTGTCGATAAACCCCATCATGTAGATAAAGTTGGATTTACCAGGGCTTTATGAAGGCCTCAAAGGGCAGCAGCGTCTCAAATGGATGAATTATTCGTTACCCTAGACAAATGTGAAAAATATCAGAAAATTTGGATCTGAAAATTTTTATTTTGCGTGGAAAAATATTTGGACAAGCCTGCTTTCGTTATGGTAGAAAAAAATGAAGCTTTACATTCCTGAAGAAGCCCGAAGCTCTCATCGTCCTTACAAGCCCATACGAAGAACTATCTTATAAACACCACTTTATATAGGTAAATCTTTCGATAAAATGGGTATCAATAGAATCCGTTTCGTTCTAAAAATATTGAGCGTGGGTAGTTGTTAGAACCGCCTCATTGAGGCAAACGTCTATATCCAGAAAAGAAAAATAAAACTAAAGCGATTCGTTTGAAGAGATATGAAATGCAACATCATAGCTGCGAATGTCGTTATGGATTGCATTGGTATCCAGAACAGATTTCCTTTATACGGATGTGCGATAGAGATTAATGGATTAGTTGTCTTATACTTAGGTTCTTTTCTGATATCGGTCGGTAGTGCAGTTCTCAGCTACATGTAATGATCAGGTGCAGCGATAACGTCTCCCAAATGGCAATTATCCCATCAGTTACCTACAAATAAGTTACAATGACATGATCTGAGATTACCATGAAATCCGAGAAGTGCATATGTTTGCGATGCTACAAAAAATGCTGTGTTTTCTTCTTCTTTTTTTCTTCTTCTTCTTCTTCTTCTTCTTCTTCTTCTGCTTAGAAGCCTCCGTGGTGCAGTGGTTACGCTACTCGCCTTGTTAACCAGGGATCGCAGGATCGATCCCGGGCTTCTCCAGACTTTCGGATGAGTCTTTAAACCGAGGTCCCGTCTCCGTATGACCTTAGCTGTTGGTGGGACGTAAAACTAAAACTCACTCACACTCTTCTTCTTCTTCATTTGAAGTCAAATTACTTAACGCACTGGTTGGTCGATTGTCCCCGAGTTTAGCAAGAGCTTGAACCAATTTCGTTGAACCCTTCTAAAGCTTTACTTTATGCGAACATATTAGAAGCTGATCAGCCGCCGCATTCGACTGATCCCGAGCAATTATTCCCGGTCGTTCAGTGTTTCTAGCTTAGACATTCTCGCAGAGAGAGAGAGAGAGAGAGAGAGAGAGAGAGAGAGAGAGAGAGAGAGAGAGAGAGAGAGAGAGAGAGAGAGAGAGAGAGAGAACGTAAACTAGTGCATATAAATGGCCTTGTTTATCCCACTGTATACTGAGTATTGTGAGTACTCAATGAGATGGTTCCAACTTGGCGAGCACCCACAATATATGCTAGGAACATAAATAAGTATTATCCCACTGTATACTGAGTACAAGAGGATATATTTTCTATTTCTACCAATTGTTAATTGTGAGTACTCAGTAAGGCGGCTCAACCAAGCAGGTCCAGAACCTACAACTTTTGTTAGAGTAAAAGGAAAGTATCTCAATATTTCACCAGAAAAACGTTTTTGAACTATGCAGGATTTGTTATCGTTACAAGAGAGAGAGAGAGAGAGAGAGAGAGAGAGAGAGAGAGAGAAAGAGAGCATGAGAGAGAACATGTCCGTGTAGTAAGTACCTCTCTAAACACCCCTTCATATAGAGAAAACTGGGGTATACAAGGATTTGCATCATTATGACGCGATTATAACGAGCATATAATCTATGTTTGGAGAAAAAAAAGAGAAAAATATCACGCTTTTTTATCAGAAAAGTCACCATTTTCGAGTGATTTAAGAATGCACTACGTCGCACGGATGTATTATCGTAAGAGAGAGAGAGAGAGAGAGAGAGAGAGAGAGAGAGAGAGAGAGAGAGAGAGAGAGAGAGAGAGAGAGAGACAGTTTGCTTTATATCCCTTAGTTATGTGTTAGGAATGTCAATACTATAACTAGAAGCATCAGCTAAAATGAAAGATGGAATTTACAAGTGAAAATGTTATTTCCCTTCTTTGTTCCAAGCGATGATCTCAACCGTGAGGCGTCGCTTTTGCAGATACTAAGAGCAAAATTACAGAAATGTAACAATTATGTTCAAATTTTGACAAGTTTTAAATCCCCATCAGTGCACCCGACAGTTCTGCGAGTGCTTTGATTATGCGGGGAATGTGCACTCCCACCTAAGGTAGGTTGCATTACGCTAATAGTTCGGTCTTCGAGACCGCTTATAGATATATGGGTCTGATAAAAGTGTATATATGTGGGTCTGGTATAAGTGTTCATGTTTTGATTTGTTTGTTTGTAGATTTGAGGTTAAACGTCCCCGTCAACACCGTAAAGGTCATTTTGGAGACATTGCTTTTACCGACATTGAAATGAAATGACACTTCAAGCCCTGTCGCCCAATGAAACCAATAGGGTTTATAAGCATGGACGGTCCGACTCGTACGCAACGCTTTGCCCGGGCAGGCTTAGACCCCAAATCGGCGGTTCACCAGTACTCGTGCGCGGGTCGGAATCAGATCTGCGTGGAAGCATTGTTACAACGCATAATGTAGTAATGTAGTATTTTCTTCATTTTGAAATTTTTACTACATTATGCGTTGTCATAGTCGACGCGAAATGAAATAAAATGTCGTTTTTACTTCATTATGCGTCGATACTAAGAGGTTTGAGCAAAATGAAAGAATTATTTCATTTTGCGGCGATGGGTGGCATACTTAATTTTACTTCATTATGCGTCAACAGTTTGTTTGTTTGATTTGAGGTTTAACGTTCCCGTCAAGACTATTTAGGTCATTTTGGAGACATTGCTTCAAATTTTATGGGACTTTTACCCGATATTGAGATGAAATGACATCTCAATCGCTGCCGTCCAATTAAAAGCAATAGGGTTTATATGCATGGATGGGCCGACTCGCAGCAGTTTTCCTGGACAGGCTTAGACCTTCTAAGCAGATTACGAGGACTCATGTACGGGCGGTATCAGCTCTGCGTGGAAGCAGCGTGCAGCCCATCTATTTATACCCCCGGCATACGAAGTATGCAAGGGGGTATATAGTTTTTGTCCATTCTGTCTGTCTGTCTGTCTGTCTGTCTGTCTGTCTGCCTGTCTGTCTTTTGTTTGATTTGTTTGATTTGAGGTTTAACGTTCCCGTCAACACTATTTAGGTCATTTTGGAGACGTTGCTTCCAATTTCATGGGACTTTTACCCGACATTGAGATGCCGCCCAATAAAACCAATAGGGTTTATATACATGGACGGACCTTCAGTGTGCTTTTGTGGAAGACCGTCTTTTGGACTGTTCAACTGTGGTCTTAAAGACCACTTTTGAACCGTCTCAAATGTGGTCTAAATTGTAGGAATTTAACTGTATTGCTTCCTAAGTCTTTTCGAAGACAGCTATGTTCTACCATCATTACTTCATTATGCGTCGATATGGTGCATATCAACGCGAAATGAAATAATTTTTTTACTTCATTTCGCGTCGACTATGCCAACGCATAATGTAGTAAAAAAATCAAAATGAAGAAATTACTACATTACTACATTATGCGTTGTAACAAAGCATCATGCAGCCCATATATTTCTTCAAGCTCCGAGGGGCGCGAGGATGGGAGGGGGGGGGGGAGGGTGGCAAGTGTACATTTCAATTTACAATTTAAACTAAGTACAAAGCGAATGTGGATGACATGTCACGCCGACGGCCCATCATGCAGACACGCCTATAAAATTTTGATCCCCTTAAACCCCACTTTTATATACTCAAACTGAGTTTACAGTGGTATACATTATTTTACACGGCCCCGCCCATCGGGGCTTGAAGAAATAGATGGGCTGCACGATGCTTACACGCAGAGCTGAAACTGACCCGCACATGAGTACTGGCAAACCGCTAAGAGGATCTAAGCCTGCCCAGGTAAAGTGGTGTGAGTCGGACCGTCCATGCTTATAAACCCTATTGGTTTCATTGGGCGACAGGGCTTGAGACGTCATTTCATCTCAATGTCGGGTAAAAGTCCCACAGTATTGGAAGCAACGTCTCCAAAATGACCTATACAGTGTTGACGGGGACGTTAAACCACAAATCAAACAAAACAAACATTATTTTACACATTGTGAGGAATCGCAGGATTTTATCTGAAACAAAATGGTGGTTAAATTTTGCCAATGTATTTAAATATTAGGCGTGTGTTCGTTGTGTATATTTTTATAATTCCCCTAAATAGTTAGTAAAGTTCGAGGGAGCCTGCACATAAATTTATCATTTCGATTAAAAAAACAAAAAAAACGTTTACTTCGTTATTTTTATTTATAGCCTTGCTTTCACGGTCCTTTCAAGACTAGTACACTTTTTCTACCCGAATCTTCATCAAAGGTTGGCGAAAACCGGATGCCTGGAGAAAAACAACCTTAACTTGCGATACAGAACTTGCCCCCACCCCCCCCCCCCCCCTCAACTGCCCCTGTCATGGACTACAATGGTACCGTTCGTACCTGTACAACCACCATTGTTAGATCCCGAAGAAATATATGGGCTGCATGATGCTTCCACGCACAGCTGAATCCGGCCCGCACACTAGTGGATCTAAGCCTGTTCAGGAACCGCTGTGCGAGGCGGACCGTCCATGCCAATAAACCCTATTGGTTTCATTGGGCGACAGGGCTTGAGATGTCATTTCATCTCAATGTCAGGTAAAAGTCCCACAAAATTGGAAGCAACGTCTCCAAAATGACCTTTAAAGTGTTGACGGGGACGTTAAACCTCAAATCAAACAAACAAAACCATTGTTAGATTATTCAGACGATTCATTATGTATTTCCTTATTTCAAATGTGTATCCTCGTTAGAACCGCCTCAGTTAGTACCCACAACCTACGCTTCAGAGCACAAACAAGGAAACTCACAGGCCATATAAAGATTTGAGTGGTTTTAGAATTGAAGAAAGATAAACGCAGGGTACATGTAATTATTTTGAGTAAAATTTAATCCATTTGTACCAGAAACCCCAAAACGGTTATCCTGGCAAACAGTGCAGGCGCAGATCAGACATCACAGAACGCGACGTCTGATCAGGGCCTCCGCAGTTTGCTTAAAGTTCAGTCATTTTCAAAATATTTTTTGAAGAAAACACAACCTGTCACCCCTAAATTTTGAAATGGACTCCTGCTATATATAAGGAGGAAGATTCCATTGGGTACTAAAAGGGGCTAAAGCAAATAATAATTATGATCGATGTAACGGTTTATTTCCCTGTTCTTGTTTTCATTTTTCGGAGGCACTGTATTATTTTGAGGTAGGATGACAAGTTCTGCAACGGATTGGCAAGTATTTTTTTTTCTCCAAATACTCCGGTTTGCGGCCAACTCCAATTAATGATCAGCTCAAACAAGTCAAATAGTATAAAAATGCCGAAAATCCAAAACCACCACAAAAGTTGTAAACGCGCTGCATAATTACTTTTCGAAGGAGAACATTTTCCAAACTGTTATCTTTTGCTGCGCAATGTGGCCGTCAGAACAAGAAATAGATACCACCCACAGCTAAATGAGTTTTGTTGTCGGGTGTTATATATACTACAGGTACGTTTGCGAGGTGATATATATTCTTATCTTGAAGTTAAATACGCTCTTGTGCTAACCGACACAAGGGAGACTACCGTGAAACCCCATATATATATAATCGCTACAAAACCGTGTTGCTAGCCAACAAGCTAGGGAAAGTAAACTCGATGCCCTGAATCCACTGCAGGGCATGAGAAAATGCGGGGTGGTATGAACACCCCGCAATTTTTTCACACCCCACAAAAAAGGTTTTATATAGAAAAACACCCCGTATCTGGCAACTTTCTTAGTATATATATATATATACATACTGACTGTTGTACAAGTTTGGATTTGTGGAATGTAACCAAGGAACAATATGTGCTCCATATATTCTTACCTGGCACTATTAAAAACCCTCAATAGCTCAAACTACTGGTCTCCAACAAATTGTCATGGTCGGTAATATTTGGTGCACCATAACCTCAAAATAATATAGGCATAACCATGGCAATAGGTGTTGGACTGTATCCTTGAAATAATATGCGCTCCTCCGCATCATAATCTAACTACCGTATTCGCCCCAATTACCGCACATGCTCCTATAAGCACACACCAAAGCTATTTTTGAAAAGGAAATGCATAAGCGCACACTTTACAGTAATCTCCCCTTGAAGCTCTCATAGTAAATCTATAAAAACATACCATTATTTCTTCCAACAGTGAAGGCAATGCTTAAGTATTTTTTTCCGTCCCATTAAATATCAGTATGCACCATCTTGGAAGCTGTTGTTTTCGTATCAAGTGTGCGCTAATTAGGTAGATTTTTCACCATGATTTTATGACACCATTTTGAAAAAACTAAGCGCACGGTGCGGTAATTAGGGCGAATACGGTATACGTAAAGTTACAATTTCATCAGATGTAAAATGTGGGAGGCATTATCCTGAAACAAAATGTTTAGAAAAATATGTGAAAGCGGAATAACTCTTGTAATATTTGGCAGACTGTAACCTCAAAACAATATGCACTGTTCCACAGCATGGTCTTACTATATGTAAAGTTTCAGCTTCATCAGTTGTACAATGTAAAAGGAGTTATCCAGAAACGGAATGTTTAAAAAAATCTGTGAAAGGGGTATAACTCTGGTAATATTTGGCAGACCGTAACCTCAAAATAATATGCAGTTCCATATCCTGGTCTTACTGTATGTAAAGTTTCAACATCATCAGATCTAAAATGTAGGAGGAATTTACCAGAAACAAAATGTTTACAGAACTTTACAAAAGGGGCATAACTCTATTATTATTTGATGGAGCATAACCTCAAAACAATATGCGCTGCCAAACATCATGTTCTAATTATATATGAAGTTTCAGCTAAATTGGATGTAAAATGAAGGAGTCATCCGGAAATGAAAAGTTTACAAAAAATTTCAAAGGGGCATAACTCTATTATTATTTGGTGGACCATAACCTTGAAACAATATGCGCTGCCCCACATCATGGTCTAACTATGGATGAAGTTTCAGCTTGATCGGATGTAAACTGTAGGAGTTATCTGGAAACAAAAAGTTTACAAAACTTTCAAAGGGGCATAACTTTATTAATATTTGGTGGACTGTAACCGCGAAACAATATGGGCTGCCCCACATCATGGTCTATGTATGAAGTTTCAGCTAGATCGGATGTGAACTGTAGGAGTTATCCAGAAATGAAAAGTTTACAAAAAATTTCAAAGGGGCATAACTCTATTATTATTTGGTGGACCATAACCTCGAAACAATATGCGCTGCCCCACATCATGGTCTAACTATGGATGAAGTTTCAGCTTGATCGGATGTAAACTGTAGGAGGAGTTATCCGGAATCGAAAAGTTTACAAAAAATT
The DNA here is from genome assembly GCA_963580285.1 of Lucinisca nassula. Lineage (NCBI taxonomy): Eukaryota > Metazoa > Mollusca > Bivalvia > Lucinida > Lucinidae > Lucinisca > Lucinisca nassula. The sequence goes on along the minus strand of OY757011.1, from coordinate 72,025,067 downwards.
TCAAAGGGGCATAACTCTATTAATATTTGGTGGACTGTAACCTCGAAACAATATGCACTGCCTCACATCATAGTCTGACTTTGTATGAAGTTTCAGCTTGATCGGATGTAAACTGTAGGAGAAGTTATCCGGAAATGAAAAGTTTACAGACAGACGGCACCGAGGGGTATAACACACGGTAATACGACCGTTTTTCAAACGGGCGTATAAAAACTGGGATTTTCAAAGGTATACAGTGTTTTTCTTATTTTTGCTCCAAGACATAGGTTGTTGGTACTAACAAGCACCCACAACCTATATTTGCAGTATAAATATGAAAAATTATGCAGATTTTCATCAGAAATGTAGCCATTTTGGAGAATTGAAAAATTTTGTCGCACGGAGAGTGCTTATTTATGGAATACCCGTTATAAAAATGGCTATTGTAGCACATGGGTACGTTAGCATAATCTTGATGTCTTGGCATTAGAAAGAATAACAAAAACATGTTTAACAGGATAAAGGTTTTCTATTTGACGTTTGCAAAAATATCACAATGCCACAAATAGCAACAGCTATGAACTAGATTCCAAACCCATTTTTTCATCACTTAACAAGTCCGTGAAACAAACTACCCTCTAAACCCCACTTTATATAGGGAAAACTGGCATTTATGGGGGTCAACATCACTTTGCTTATTTCTGCTCCAAGGCATAGGTTGTGGATACTCGTTAGAACTGCCTCTTCGAGGCAGTTCTAACGAGCACCCAAAACCTATGTTTGGTATATAAATAAATAAAATATAACCAAATTTCATCAGAAAAATTACCATTTTTGAGATTTGAAAGAATGCACTATGTCACACAGATGTGTTATCCAAATGTTATTTCATATCTCAAGATAAAGGACAGTATGGAGGATAAAATAGGGATCATTAAGGCATAATTTTCTTTAATCCCCTTAAGAAACCTATCTCGTGGGTACTTGTCAGAATCATCTCATTAAGGTGATTCTAACAAGTACCAAAGTACCCACAACAAAGCTTTCTATGAATATGCTTTTTTTTTTAATTTCTTATACCGTATTCGCCCTAATTACCGCACCGTGCGCTTAGTTTTTTCAAAATCGTGTCATAGAATCATGCTGAAAAATCTACCTAATTAGCGCACACTTGATACGAAAACAACAGCTTCCAAGATGATGCATACTGATATTTAATGGGACGGAAAAAGATACTTAAGCATTGCCTTCACTGTTGGAAGAAATAATGGTAAGTTTTTATAGGTTTACTATGAAAGCTTCAAGGGGAGATTACTGTAAAGTGTGCGCTTATGCATTTCCTTTTCACAAATAGCTTTGGTGTGCGCTTATAGGAGCATGTGCGGTAATTAGGGCGAATACTTGATTGGTTGATCGACAGAAATGGGTGTGGCTTAAATGAATATTCAGCAAGATAAGTGTTCATTTTAATTATTTCAGATCTTTATCTCAGGGAAACTAATACATTTACTTAACAGTTTAACCTTTATCTTGCTGAATATTCATTTAAGCCACACCCGTTTCTGTCTGTCAACCAATCAAATTACTTGATGTAATTTATTGCTACAAATTCATAAACTGAATGCTAAACAGTGTAGATCCTGATCAGATGGCTTCTTCAGAAGCCATCTGATCTAGATCTACACTGTTTCCAAAAATAGGGGTTGTCGTGAACAGCAAGATAAGGGTTAATGATAATTTTATTACATGGACAAAGGTGGACAAAACTGGGGTACCTGGAGAAAAATCATTTGACCTTGCGTTGCAAATTCTTTGTTTGTTTGTATTGGAGTTTAATGACCCAGTCAACACTATTTAGGTCATTTTTGAGCCGGTCAGTTTACCCATACACACTTTTCCTGGGCAGGCTTATACGAAAGCGGTTAACCAGTACAGTGCACAATCTTTTACCCAGAAACTGACAACTGCCCTTCTTGAATCAGCTCAATCTCCACGAAAGAATGTTGCCGACCCCGGCAGGTATCAAACCTTTGCCCTCCTGATCACCACTCAGACGCACATCTGACTGAGCTACCGAGGCCGGCAAATTTGCAAAGTTTAAGTTGAGGTCTAAAAATGTGACACATGCAAGGCTCAAACTCACAGCTATAAGCAACGTGGTGTTTAAGAGCCAAATTGAATGCTCTAGCTCACTAGATCATTGAGGATCATATCAAAATTGGCTAGTTAGTTCTTGCCTTCAGGAATATCCCCTTTATGAAAACAAAATCTTAAACCAAGACAAGACTTTTTTCTGCAAATGGTTTCTCTTTGACAGACAAAATGCCTAGAGACCAGAGGCCAGTTGTTAAAATCATCGTTAGCTTAACGAGCTTTTTAGTGGTCATATTGTTAACCATTCTAGCAAGCTTAATATTGAAATTTTTGGTATTTTTGCTGAAAAAATGTGAGCAGCTTTTGCATCCGCAAAAGCTGTTCACATTTTTTCAGCAAAAATATTAGCATATTTGCCATATTTAATGATCAAAATTTTAACGATATGTTAACTAATGACGTCATTAGTTTTGAACAACTGGCCCCAGAGTGCTGATTCACTGAAGGTTTGAACAATAGCATTTACCCTGAACTGGCCTGAACCTGCTGGTTTTAATGTAGAGGACCTTAAATGTTATAAGGACAATTTTTATTCTCCAACATTTTGCTGTGATGATAATTTTGCTGCCATACAGATTCCCTGCAAAGACTATGATACATAATTAAGTGCATTTTCCCTAAGATATTCATTTTAGCCCAAAATATATGTTATGAACATTTGTTAGAATTGCCTCGTTGAGGCATTTCTAAAAAATATGCACAATATTTGTTTCTTTGGGTATTAAATACAATATTCTTGAATATCCATCACTGAGATAGCGAATCTTTATCAGGTCAACATGTTACAATACAATTAATATGAGGGGTAACTGATAATCTTTACTCCCCAATTAGTAAACACAAGGCAAAAAAACACTTACCGGGCTTTTCTGTATACAGTAAAATTCCTATATTATGACCACCTTTGGGACTGTTCAAAAGTGGTCTTTAAGACCACTTTTGAATACAAAAGTGGTCTTTAAGACCACTTTTGAATAGTCCAAAAGGTGGTATCTCACTTGAGGCCACCGATGTAGAACACACTTAGAAAATGTAACGAAACCTTCTAAATATACCTTTAAGAGAAAAATTAGTTGTACTTTTAGGTGGTCTTAATGGCAGAATTTGTGGTCTTAATGGCAGAATTTGTGGTCTTAATGGCAGAATTTCACTGTATTTTCAGTAAAAAATGTGTCCCTGTGAGTTTTCTTTTTTCTTTATCTTCATACCTATTCAGAAAAAGAAAATCTCAGGAAATAGTTTCCATAATTTTTCTTTATCTTCAAACCCTCTCAGACAAAAAAGCACATGTCCATATACTTTGTCAAACTTGTTTCAACTAAGCAGATATCTGCCTTTAATGTATGTGTACATATTAAATGATATTTTTGTACAACCGATTCTTTTCAGTATACTGATAAAAAGTGAAAAATGGTATAAAAAAATCACAGACTGAATGTTAGTTTTTTACGAATACCGTAGTATATATCCTTATCCAGCAGCAATAAAGTGAAACTTCAGTGACTCACCACGAAAACACGCATATATAATTTTGACCCCCGTTAACCCTACTTTAATATAGTAACTTGAAAACTGGGGTTTAATGGGGTATACATTAATGTTTCTTAATTCTACTCAAAAACATAGATAGTGGGCACTCGTTAGAACCACCTCTCTGAGGCCATTCTAACGAGTACCCACAATCTATATTATGTGTAGAAATATTAAAAATATCAGATTTTTTTATCGGAAAACTTTCATTTTTTGGTGGCAAAGTTTCCAATATATTTGTATATGCCTGTTTTTGTAATGTCATGCACCAGTGATTCAATTTTCATGGCTGATTAAAACTAATTCTCAAGTCCCTAAGGATGTCTTCCCGACGCTCTTGATAACCAATATTAAGGAGAAAGGGAACACCTGGCAAATCATCACGAAAACACGCCTATATAATTTTGACCCCCTATAACCCCACTTTTATATAGTAAAACTGGGGTTTGCAGGGGTATACATTATTTTCCTTATTCCTGCTCTAAGACATAGGTTGTGGGTACTCGTTAGAACCGCCTCAGCGAGGCGGTTCTCACAAGTACCCACAACCTATGTTTTGAGCAGAAATAAGCAAAATATCGCAATTTTTCATCTGAAAATTTTCATTTTTTGGAGGTAAAATTTTCAATATACATGTATTTAGATAGGCGGGTTTTCCTAATGTTTTCCACCATGTGTTTCGAAAAAATGTCAAAGGTGCCACAAAAGTTCGAGCCACTGAAGTTTGACTGTAATATTTTATCACATGTATATAAAAACTTGACAGCAGTATTTGAAGCAGTCTACTGCAAAATTAATATTTGCAAATATATACAAAAATGTTCAGAAAGCAATAAACTATCGAGACAATAACAGAGATATATATATATATATCTTCACACCAGCTGGTTATATTGGACAAATAGACAAAACAATATATATTCCTTCTTTATACGTCATTGGCCTCTTTAGGCCTGCTGCTAAATGGCTAAACTTTACACCATACTTAATACATCACACAAACATGCCTGTATAGTTTTGACCGCATTGAACCCCACTTTTATATAGTAAAACTGGATTTTACAGGAGTAAAACGAATAAGAAAAATATCACAATTTTTCATCTCAAATTTATCATTTTTATGGCAGTAAAATTTACAGTTGTTTGTATAGACGTATTTTCGTAATGACATGTAGTTTTTTATATTTTGGAGCATTTTCTTATTTCTGCTCAAAATATAGATTGAGGGCATATGTTAGAAATGCCTCGTGGAGGCCGTTCTAAAGAGTGCCCACAGTGTATATTTTATAGCACAAATAAGAAAAGTGATATTTACCCCTGTAAACCTCAGTTTCACTATATAAATGTGGGGTTCAATGGGGTCTGAATTGTATAGGCATGTGCTTGTGATGATACTATTTATTACTCTAGTACAAGTGAAAAAAACATTGCTTAACATTTTTTCAGCTTGTTTCAGTTTCTTTCTTCAATTTGATTATTCATTATTTTTACATAATTTAACATTGAATTTAATTGTTTGCTAATTTTTCAGTTTCTTTCTTCAATTTGATTATTCATTATTTTTACATAATTTAACATTGAATTTAATTGTTTGCTAATTTTTCAAAATTTAAACATTCACCTTAACAAACTGACCAATAAAATTTGAAATCACTGAAAGCTTTCTTCTTAATGAACAAATCAGATGAACTTCCTAGTAGACCAATGAAATTCCAGTTGGTTTGTGAGTGACATCTTATCAAACCAATGAAATTCCAGTTGTTTTGTGAGTGACATCCCAGTCTAGCAGTCTTGGATGTCACTCACAAAACAACTGGAATTTCATTGGTTTGCTAAGATGTAGGCTAGTAGACCAATGAAATTGCAGTTGGTTTGTGAGTGACATCCTAGCAGACCAATGAAATCCTAGTTGGTTTCTGAGTGACATCTTAGCAGACCAATGAAATTCCAGTATGGTGTATGGGTGACCAATGAGCAGCAAGTCCATCTTGACAGCCTGCCTGGATAGTTATCTGTACAAGCAGCAAATCTGTGTTGGCTGGTATAGTTCTGGCCTTGTGGAACTCCTGAATGCCTTGATTCAACAAACAAATCATGTCATGTAAAAACCTGTTTTTGTCATTTGCTAACAGCAAGGTGCATTTCAGCCATATCCATGCAGGCTGATCAGCCCCTTGGTGTCCCCTTCTTGAACAGGGGCCAGTTGTTCAAAACTAACAACCTGTCACTTTATTAAATAACAAAAATCTTGCTTTCAGATTAAAACACTAACCAAGGCATTGGGGTTCCAATTAAGCATACACTGGCAATTAAATGTGGACCTTATTTAGTAACAAAAAACACAATTAAACACACACAAAAGCACTATAATGTTTTAAAGAATGATGATGTATATACAAAACATGAATAAAATGACTTCTTTTATCGTTTGACAGCTTGCCAGTCAAAAGTGTCTATTTCAGAGCCTGGCATTGAAAAAACAAATCCATGTGAGACAGTGCATTTTTCATGTCTCTAAACATACCATTTTTCTGATGAAAGCCTGCAATATTTTTTTCTTATTTCAGATGCAAACATAGATTTGTGTACTCATTAGAACTGACATATTCTGGTGGTTCTAATTAGTATCCACAATCTTTGTCTTTGAACAAGCATAAAGACAATGTATGAAAGCCTCTTTTATTTTTTTACAACTGGGGTGTTCAGTACACAGACTTGTTACTGCGGTGCATGGATTGCCTAACAACCTGGTTGAACCGGCACATCTAAACAGTCTGATCAGAGCCTTACATTATGCAATGACAATTTACTCCTCAGCCAAGCTGTTCAAAGCAGTTAGCATAACAAAACCAATAGAGGGTGAATTTTTAACCCCTATCCTGCCGAACCAGGATAGCCCCTACCTTTGCCAAACAGTGTAGATCCAGATCACGTGGCTTCTAAAGACCATCTGAAGCTTCTAAAGAAGCCATCTGATCAGGACCTATACTGTCTGTGATTCAGTTTGCCAATATGAATGAATACATAATATCAATTGGTTAACAGTCAGAAATCGGTGAGATAAATTTAATATATTCAGCAGGACAAGAAGGGTGAACTGTTCTTAAAGGACAATATTGAATATAGTGGTATTTTTGCTAAAAAAATGTTATGCAAAAACTATTCACTTTTGATTCGAGGTTGGCTCCCACCAAACAAGACTTAGATGGGATGATGCTTCCACGCAGAACTGAAACCGACCACACACTAGTACTGGTAGACCCCTTAGAGGATCTAAGCCAGCCTAGGCAAAGCACTGCGAGTCGGACCATACATGCTTATAAACCCTATTGGTTTCATTGGGCCATAGGTCATGAGATGTCATTTAATCTCAATGTCGGATAAAAGTCCCACACAAATTAGAAGCAACGTCTTCGAAATGACAGTGCTGACGGGGAAGTTAAACTGTCAAATCAATTAAAAAAATCGATTTTTTTCCCAGGAAAAATAGTAGCATATTTGCCATAATTATTATAAAACAATTTAACGATTTGTTAAATCACAACTTTCTTGAGCTTTGAACAACTAAGTCCTGGCTCCAATTTGCATATCCAAAAAAAGCCTTACATTATGCTTTGAGCATACAGTTTGTTTGTTTGTTTGTTTTGGAGTTTAACGGCCCAGTCAACACTATTTTAGGTCATTTTTGAGCCAGTCAGTTTACCTATCCACACTTTTCCTGGGCAGGCTTATACGTAAGCGGTTGACCAGTACAGTGCACATTCTTTTGCGTGAAACTGACAACTGCCCTTCTTGAATCAGCGGAAGGGAGAGAATGACTGTAGAAAAGATTTCATGATCAATCTCCACGAAAGAATGTTGCCGACTCTGGCAGGAATCGAACCCGCGTCCTCCTGATCACCAGTCAGACGCGCATCCGACTGAGCCACTGAGGCCGGCTATTTTTTAGCATACAGATTCCTTGGCCTGGTTGTTTAAGCATTGTTAGAAATTCATAAAAGGCTTTCATTTTCAAACATTATTTATAACACAGAAACATTACCCATTTGTCAATAATTTTACTTAGCAAATTTACCCCAAGTATTAGGACACCTAAACTCCTTACCATACTTATTCTAAAATTTGAACCAGTACAATCTACTACAAGAGGTTGTGTCTAAAAATAGCTGGTGTGTGGAAACAATGTAGACCGAGATCATTAGATGCCGCAGAATGCAGCATCTAATCATGGTCTACACTGTTTGCTCAGGCCTGTCAGTCGGAAGATATACAGTAAACATCTGGGGCCAGTTGTTCAAAGTATTGTTAGCTTAACGAGCTCGTTAGTGGTCATATTGTTAACTGTTCTAGCAAGTACAATATGGAAAATTTTGGTATTTTTGCTGAAATAATGTGAGCAAATGCAAAAGCTGCTCACATTTTTTCAGCAAAAAATATTAGCATATTTGCCATAATAAATGATCAAAGTTTTAACGATATGTTAACTAACGATGTTAGTTAGTTTAATGACGTCGTTAGTTTTGAACAACTGGGCCCAGAAAAACATGCATATATAATTCTGACCCCCATGAACCCCACTTTTATATAGTAAAACTGGGGTTTATAGGGGTAACCATTATTTTTTCTATTTCTGCTCTAAAATATAGATTGTGGGTACTTGTTAGAGCCGCCTCGATGAGGCGGTTCTAATGAGTACCCACAATCTATATTTTGAGCAGAAATAAGAAAAATATCACAATTTTTCATCTCCAAATTTTCATTTTTTCGGGGATAAACTTTACAGTGTATTTGTATTGGAGTGTTTTCGTAATGATGCTTAAAAACGATGAGGAAGAAGTAGATCTATTAGGCAACAACTGAAAAAGTAATTTTCACTTGTCAATAACCTTGTATAAATAACGAGAAACAACATTTCATTATTAACACAGCACTTCCCTATCAGCTGTCATGGTCAATCATCTTGTCATGACAATACTAAGACAATTAAAAACAATAAATTAATCAATTAGGACTAATACAGGTCAAACCACAAAAAAAGGAACTGTAATATTGTATGATAAGTCATGGTTCTAACGTATATGAGCAATTTTTGTTTATTTGGCATTTAGTTTTGTGTCTAATGGCCCAGTCAACACTAAATAGGTCACATTGAGTAGGTCAATCTACTTAACCACACTTTTCCTGGGTAGGCTTATACCAGTGGTTAGCCATTACACTTCACATCTTTTGCCAGAAACTGACAAAAGCTCTTCTTGAATCAGCGAAAAGGACTGAATGACTGTAGAAAATATTTCAGGATCAGTCTGTGCCACAGAGGCCAGCTAATGTTCCTAATGTATTATAAGGGAAATTCGGTTTGGTTTGGAGTGTAACAGCCCAGTCAACACTATTTAGGTCATATCAAGCTAGTCAGTGTGTACCAAACTCATTACCATAACACACCCATGCGACATAATGCATTTTTTTGCATCTTAAAAATGGATACTTATCTAAAAATCTGTAATATTTTTCTTATTAGTACTACAAACATAGGTTGTGGCTACTCGTTAGAACCGCCTCAATGAGGCGGTTCTAACAAGTACCCACAACCTATGAACATGACCCCACCCCATAAACCCGAGTTTTCTCTATATAAAATGTGTTTTATGGGGTGTTGTTCATGCGATGTCTATTCCTGGGCAGGTTTATACCTCACTGGTTTACCAGTAGAGTTCAAATTCTTCTGCAAGAAACTGACAACTGCCCTTCGTGAATCAGTGAAAAAGGAGAGAATAACTGCAGAAAATATTTAACAATCAATCCAGCTTTTGCCAGAAACTGACAACTGCCCTTCTCGAATCAGCTTTAGGGATTTTAAAAATTAGGTTCCCTCAGAAATGTATATACATGTATTTCCTTTAACATGATCAGCCCTTGTCCTTTTTTCAGCAAAAATTACATGTAATCATGTAAAAACAGAGATTTTAGCAACACAGCTTTAAAGCATTCTTTTTTTATGATTTCCTTCTTTACTCTTTTAAACTGGTAGAGATACTTATGCAAACAGTGTAGTTCCTGATTAGACGACTCAAAAGAATGAGCAGTCTCGTCAGGATCTACACTGTTTGCAAGCTTGTTAATGAGTTTGAGCAAACTCCAAAATTAGAAGAAAGGATGTGCCTAATTTCAAAGATGGCAGAATCCTCTTCAAAAATCCATTGATGAATGAGATACAAACTATCTTCACACAAGCTGCCTCAGTTTATCAATTAACAATAATTAATTGTATGTAATATACACATATCTAAAAAAAAATTCTGTACTTCCTGGTAAAAAAAAACTGTTTTAAGTGTTGTAAACTCATTTTTATACCTGTCATAAACTGGTGTACTTATGTTGTTGTTCGTTGTTTTTGGAGTCTGACAGCCCAGACATCTCTATTAATGCAATGTCTAGTCGGTCAATTAACCTAACCATACCGTTCCTGGACAACTTTTGACCTTCTAAGTCAATAACCAGTACATTGCTTTATTTGTTTATTTGTTTTTATTTGAGTTTAATGGTCCAGTCAACACTATTTTAGGTAATTTTTGAGCCTGTCAGTTTATCTATTCACACTTCTTGCTGGGCAGGCTTATATGTAAGTGGTTAACCAGAACAATGCAGAGTCTTTCGCCAGAAACTGACAACTGCCCTTCTTGAATCAGCGGAAGGGAGAGAATGACCATAGAAAAGATTTCATGATCACAGTGCTTTAATTCACTAATAACAGAAAATAGTTTTTCTTGAATCTGCAGAAAGATGAGAACAACTACAGACAAGATTTCATTATCAATCTCCAGGAAAGAATATAGCTACACCTTGAGGGGATCAATCTTGCAACTACTTGGCAACAATTCAGATGTGCATCCAGTGCAATAATATACATCCTTTCATCCTGCAAATCTGAAGTGTATGTAATGTATACCTGCGAGTAATGGTCAAATGTGAAAGATTGCAGTAAAGAATGAATGAACAAATGTGAAAGATCGTAGATAGATAGATAGATAGATAGATAGATAGATAGATAGATAGATAGATAGATAGATAGATAGATAGATAGATAGATAGATAGATAGATAGATAGATAGATAGATAGATAGATAGATAGACAGATCCAGGGCCCAGCTATTCAAAGCATCATTAGCTTAATGAGCTTGTTAGTGGTCAAAATATTAACTGTTCTAGAAAGTACAGTATCTAATACAGTAGTATTTTTGCTGAAAGAATGTGAGTAGCTTTTGCAAAAGCAAAAGCTACTCACATTTTTTCAACAAAAATATTAGCATAATTGCCATATTAAATGATCAAAGTTTAACAATATGTTAACTAATGGCATCCTTAGCTTTGCACAACTGAACCAATACAATTTAAAGCTCTTGGGGATAGAAAGCAGTAGTAGTAGAGGGAGTGGAAATGTAAATCTTTTACCATGAATGTGCTACCTCAACAAAGCTTTCACTAACTGCACAGAGGATCCTCCTTATAACAATGGTTTTTGATCTCTGACATTTTGTGGCTCTGAAGCATTGGCCATTATAAACTCAATTAAGAGTTGTATAATCAGTAATAAAAGGACTTTTCTCTTGATTACTCCTTGAAACAAATGCTGTGGATATTTGTTAGAATAACACCGCGGTGAGGTGAATCTAACAAATACCCACAAAGTTTGTTTCTTAAATGTTGTGGACATTTGTTAGAATTGCCTCACTGAGGCAATTCAAACAAATATCCAAAACATTTGTTTCTTAACCCAGTTTGTACCCGAAACCCCTTAACAGGTAATTGGCAAACAGTGCAGGCCCAGATCAGATGCTGCGGAATGCGGCATCCGATCAGGGCCTACACCGTTTGCAAAAAGTTCAGCCAATTTCCAAATAAATTTTGATGAAAACACAAACTGACAACTCTAAATTTTTAAATGGACTTGTGCTATGTACAAGATGGAAGATTCCATTTGGTACAAAATGGGTAATGCATGAAATGATATTCTTGTATATTTCCACCAGTCTGTCGCATTATAAGCTAAGGATAGGTTTCACAGAAATTGCCCTTATAACAAGTTTTATTGTTATATCAAATGTTGGTGTAAAGAGGGTTGACTGTGTATGGACTGAGGATTTTTAAGCATCTCCTGATTATTTCCTATGATGAAGAACATAATTTGCATAGAGGCTATCTACAATTCATTATGAAAGACATTTAGTATAAGTGTTAGTGAAAAAAAAAGGAAAACTATAAATTATAGTCAAAGTTTCGACAATATGATGTAATTTACAAACTTGCAAAATAAATAGGTGTGATGGTATGAAAATGACCATAAATTAATGAAAAGATGTAGGTTTTCTGTTATCACATATATTTTAAGGTGGACGGATTCTAACTACAAACAAAAGGGTCTGTAGTCATTTGTGAAGAAATAAAAACTATTAATCATGCATAGCAACATATAAGGAAGGTATTTGGTGATAAATGAAAGGTAATTTTCCTTATTCTTCATATAAACCTATGTTGTGGGTATTCATTAGAACCACCTCTTTGAGGCGGTTCTAATGAATACCCACAACATAGGCTTTAATCGAGAACTTACAAACAAGAGGCCCATGGGCCACTATGCTCACCAGAGCTCAGGTGGGCACTGCCCATCCTGCCCAATGGCAGCCATGTATTTTAACATGATATCATTTTAATCCACCAAATGAACCCCCATGTCCAAATGAGCACCCATGTGGACTCAGCATCTGAAAAGTTAGGCCTTTTATGAAGTAGAGGGGGTGGGGCATGGACCCAATGGAGCCCTGGTTGGTATCACTAAATGCGTCTTATCATAAGAAACAAAAATATATATGGTTTAGCAGTGGGGATCTGTAAGGCCTCTTTAACAGTTGAGGGGTTGGGGCATGCCCTGTTGATCCCAGGAAAGCCCAAACTGTTGTCCCTAAATGTGTCTTATCATAAGGACCAAGTATATATATGGTTCAGTGCTGGGAATCTGACCGGTTTCAGAGATTTGAGGCCCTTTTATGAAATAGGAATGGCCCCTGCGGACCCCGCTACAGTAGGTGTGCTAATAATAAGGAACAAGAACATATATGATTATGGGGTGGGGATTTGAATGGTTTCTGAAATATAAAGCCTTTTATGAAATGGAAGGGCGGTGCACATTGCCTCAGCACAAAGAGACCTCCAGGTTGGTGTGATTGAACGAGTCTTATCATAAGGAACAAGTATATGGTTTAGGGGTGGGGATCTGAACTATTTCTGATATATATGGCTTTTAATGAAGTAAAGCGGTGTGGCATGGCCTGGGCGTGCCCCGGGGACTCCCAAGCTGGTGTCACTGAATGCGTCTTATCATAAGAAAGATGAATATATATGGTTTAGGGTGGGGCTAAGAACATTCTCTGAGATATAAGGCCTTATGTGAAGTGGAGGGGTGGGGCAAGGCCCAGGGAGACTCCCAGGTTGGTGTCAATGAATGTGTCTTATCATAAGGAACAAGACTATATATGGTTAAGGGGTGGCCATCTGTAGGGTTTCCGAGATATTGTGTTATTATGAAATGGAGGGGGTGGGGCATGGCCCCAGCATATCCCTAGGAACCCCCAGGTTGGTGTTACTGAATGCGTCTTATCATAATGAACAAGAATATATATGGTTTAGGGGTGGGGATCTGAACAGTTTCTGAAATATATGGCCTTTTTTGAAGTGGAGGGGTGGGGCAAGGCCCCAGCGCGTCTCTGAGGACCCCCAGGTTGGTGTCAATGAATGTGTCTTATCATAAGAAGCAAGCATATATATGGTTTATGGGCGGGGATCTGTAAGGTTTCCGAGATATTGGGCCTTTTATCAAATGGAGGGGGTGGGGCATGGCCCCGGTGCATCCAGGGGACTCCCAGGTTGATGTCACTGAATGGGTCTTATCAAAAGGAACAAGAATATATATGGTTTAGGGGTGGGAATCTGAATGGTTTCCGAGATATTGGGCCTTTTATAAAGTTGAGGGGGTGGGGCCTGACCTGTGCGCATCCCTGACGACCCCCAGGTTGGTGTTACTGAATGCGTCTTATCAATAGGAACAAGAATATATATGGTTTAGGGGTGGGGGTCTGAACAGTTTCTGAGATATATGGCCTTTTGTGAAGTAGAGGGGTGGGGCAAGGCCCCAGCGCATCTCTGAGGACCCCCAGGTTGGTGTCAATGAATGTGTCTTATCATAAGAAGCACTCATATATATGGTTTAGGGGCGGGGATCTGTAAGGTTTACAAGATATTGGGCCTTTTATGAAATGGAGGGGGTGGGGCATGGCCCCGGCGCCTCCAGGGGACTCCCAGGTTGATGTCACTGAATGGGTCTTATCATAAGGAACAAGAATATATATGGTTTAGGGGTGGGGATCTGAATGGTTTCCGAGATATTGGGCCTTTTATTAAGTGGAGGGGGTGGGGCATGACCTCGGCGCATCCCTGAGGACCCCAAGGTTGGTGTTACTAAATGCGTCTTATCAATAGGAACAAGAATATATATGGTTTAGGGGTCGGGATCTGAATGGTTTCTGAGATATATGGCCTTTTATGAAGTGGAGGGGGTGGGGCATGGCCCCGGCACAACCTGGGGGACCCTCAGGTTGGCATAAAAGCATATGGCTGAAAGAATTTTACTCAAGAAACATTTCTATAAAAGTTTTGTCCAAATATCTGCAATGACTTGGCAGTAAATGCCATTTTTCAATTTTCCCCATTATAAGTCTATGGAAACTCTAAGTTGCCATAGCAACCAAACTAATGGGCCGATTTTCACAAAAAACACAAACTTTCAATCCCCCAGCCCAAGGATGCTACAGATAAAATTTGGGCTGAATCGGTCCAGTGGCTTCAGAGAAGAAGATGTTTGAAAGTGTTGACGTCAGACGACGACGACGACAACGACGACGCCGGACAACTGCCTATCCTATAAGCTCCCCCGGAGCCTTCGGCTCTGGTGAGCTAAAAATTATCCATGGCTCCCACCCATCAGGGCTTGAAGAAAGAAATGGGCTGCATGATGCTTCCACGCAGAGCTGAAACCGGCCGCACACAAGTACTGGTAAACTGCTTAGAGGATCTAAGCCTGCCAAGGCAAAATGGTGCGAGTCGGACCGTCCATGCTTATAAAAACACTATTGGTTTCATTGGGCGACAAGGCTTAAGATGTCATTTCATCTCAATGTAGCGTAAAAGTCCCACTAAATTGGAAGCAAGGTCTCCAAAATGACCTATACAGTGTTGACCGTGACATTAAACCTCAAATCAAACAAACAAGCAAACAAAACAAAAATTATCCTTCTATTATCACAAACTAACCTTGTCTATTGCTATGACTAATGGTAACATTTTACCATGAAATGAAGACATGTACACACAAAAATATACTACTTCTGCATACCAGGAGCATATAATTCTCCAAGGGGGCTAGCGGATTCCTATTTAGCCTTGTATCAGCCTTAAGTGACGAAAAAGCCACTAAAGTCTGAGAAAAAATCCCAAGATCATCAGCATCCCTTCGATATTGTTTATTTTATGAGCTCCTATGAATAGTGTAAACCAATTTTTATAGATAATCAGTTGGCTCCAGAGAAATGGCTTGGTATTTATTTTCAAAGATTTCATAAAAAAATTTCGTTATTATAATATGGATAAGACCAAATTGAACCTCAAGTCAAGATAATAGTCTATTTGTTAGCATACAGTAAATTCCTATATTAAGACCACCTTTGGGACTGTTCAAAAGTGGTCTCCAAGACCACTTTTGAACAGTCCCAAAGGTGGTCTCAGGCCAGAGGACACTGTATACAGAAAAGTCTGGATAAGAATAACTTAAATCTACTTAATAAGACTTTCTAAGCAGAATTAGTCTTATTTTTAGGTGGTCTTAATAGCGGAATTTCACTGTATTTCTAATTACCAGTACAAATAACAAACACATCAATGTCAATCTTCCCGTGAAGTGGCTGCCAATGGACCAACACTTTCATAGGCTTAACCTGGACCCAAGGTAGTAGCCCAGTTGGAGAATCATATGACCCTGTGCATAATAAATGCCAATATAGGCTATTTCATAACTTATTTAGGGGAAATGGATACACCTTCATTGGAGGCAACTCTTTAAAATATCCTTGCTTCTTTTCAAATAATATTTTCTTTTTATTTTTATTTTGATGGCCCAGTCAACAACATTTAGGTCATATCAAGATGGTCTGTTTACCTAACCACACTTAGGCAGGCTTATAAATATGAAGCACTTTATAAGTACAGTCTTTCACCAGAAAGTGACAACTACCCTTCTTGAATCAAAAGAAGGGAGACCATGATCCTAGAAAAGATTTCTAAATCAATTTTCAAGAAAGTACATTGCGGACCTGGCAGATATCAAACCTCTGACCTCCAAATCACCAGTCAGACATGCATCAAACTGATATACCTCAAACTGATCTACTTAAGTTTAAAGTTCTAAAGGAAAAAATCTGTACCACCACATGAGAAAAAATGGGAATTTATGTTCTTCAAACGCGTGTGCCCAGCTACCTAATACAGCAAGATGCATGAATTCTAGCATGAAGCTTCCGCAAGTTCTATTCTGCATGTCTGTGAGCAGTAATGGCTATGGCGAGACTTTGCTTATGCAGTCTCGCCACAGCCATTGCTGGTCATCTATGGGATAAAATCTCTTTTCTCCTGTCTCATTTCCTCCTTCTTTCCTTTAAGAGTACCACATTAGATTAACTATTCGGACACATTAACTCCTAACCATAGTTGTTGAAAAATTTGAACAAATACAATCTTACTGCCCGTTGTTGTGACTTAAAAATAGCTGGGTGAATGGCGAACAGTGTAGGCCCTCATTCAAGTGGCATCTCATCTGGGTCTACACTGTTTAATCAGCCCTGTCTGTCCTATAACATATGGTAAATATGATGGATCCCAATTTTAAGAGGACATGGCGGAAAAGCAAATACGATGTCACAAAAAAATTTGTTTTCTATGCTGATTAAAGACAGGTGTACCCATTCCACTTAAAATAAGCTTATTTTTATGTAATGCAAACAAATACAGTAAAATTCCTATATTAAGACCACCTTTGGGACTGTTCAAAAGTGGTCTTTAAGACCACTTTTGAACAGTCCCAAATGTGGTCCCTTACCAGGGGACACTGTGTGCAGAAAACACAAAGAAAGAATAACTGCACCATTTTAAATAAGCTTTTTAAAGCAGAATTATTCTTAATTTTAGGTGGTCTTAATAGGGGAATTTTACTGTACACAAATTGCCTACTTAACAAAATTAAGCAACTAATAGACTACCTGCAGAAAAGGTCATGCCAAATGACAAACGCACATTCATCCTGTATATATACAAACATGAAAACAGACACAAAAAATATACAAATGAAACAAAGGACTAGATATCATAAGGCCCACTTTTCCAGTAGCTCCGCTCCAAGATTTTTGTCGAGGAATAACTGTCTATTTGTCCAAGTCAACAGATTTTGCTGACATCACAACACACTATTGATGACATCACACTACAGTCAGCAAAAACTGCTGACGTCATAACCAGCAAAAAAGATAAAGTCATGCTCATATAATTGCATCAACATGGAAAAAGAAAATAAACAACCGCTAAGCATGCAACATCACATTTTCGATTATATATGACTAAATATTATTAAACCTCGTAACAGGTTTTCATCATGTTGACAAGTCCATGTAACGCTCCAGTAAAAACTCCACTTTATTTAGAGAACAGGAGTGTTTGCAGGGGTACATTATCCCATAAGATGCCAATCACGACAACATTGTCTGCTTTGTCGTCTGCCAGTTACTTCAAAACTCATATTTTTTCAAATAGTGTGAACCCAGATCAGACTGCTCCTCTAGGAGCAGTCTGATCTGGGTCCACACTGTTTATCTGTATGCAAAAATATTTTTTAAAAATTTGCAAGAAGATTCAGCAGACAACAAAAGCAGTCCACAATTTCAGATGTTGTTTTTCTCGGCATTTTAAGGGTTATATATATATATATATATTTTTTTCTTATCAAAAACATAGATTGTGGGTACTTGTCAGTATCGACTCAGCCTTGCTGAGGTGGTTCTCACATGCACCCAAAATCTATTTTTGGAGCATAAGTACGGAGAATGTGATAAATTTGCAACTGATGAAATGCATTTCTATCACAAAAGACCACATCATATTGCATAAATGTAAATATGTCATTCTTAAGTTATGTCATGTTCGACACTGTCAGTTTTTCTTGAGCACTTAATTGCTTTTCACCACCGACCACTCATGCTTGCAATGTCAGATCTTGGCCCTCGTGCTGAACTGGTGTTCTCAAAAGGACTGCTAGGGTGGCTACTTCCATCAAGACCACAATTCACAGACTGTAATGTTCTTCGTTTATTCATGTCTGTAAAAGTAAATGCAATTGGAAGTTAATATATCTGACCTAATTAGACAATTTGGGGCTGTGCAAATAAGAATCTCTAAGCAGACATGCAAAAACTTGTAAAATTTTACCCAGTGTTTACGTTCCCAAAAACATACCTGTGATAATTTTGACTGTATGAGGGAGATTTGCCATTGAGATGCAGGAGATGTAAAGAATATACAGGGAAATTCTCAGTTCAAATGAGGGAGACTCCAAAATTTTTCCTAAAATTTAGCATAAATTGGGCAAAACTTAGCATCAAAATGAGGGAGTCTCCCTCTTAATGAGGAAGGTATCACGTGTATGCCAAGATAAAGTCTACACTATAACACTGATCATTTGACAGCAGTGTTCCATGGCTCCATTATACTGCTAAAGTGGTTGGCTGTCTTGGACCCAGTATCTGTGTTATAATGACAATGTAGTGTATATACTTTTGAGATCGACCATTTTACAATGTTAAGTCAAAAACTGCGTTATAAATAAAGGATCTTACACGAGTGGTCTTTTTATATGAAATTTATAAGACAAGCTTCTCATATAAGGATTTTAATGGAATTTTACTGCTGAAGAACAGAATAGGAATTGCAACAGAAAACAAAGGAAGGTCAAGAAAAGTGTCATGACATAATGTGCCCTTGACCCATTGTATGCAGGAAACCCCTAAAGGGGTACCTAGGCAAACAGTGCAGGCCCAGATCAGATGCCGCAGAATGCGGCATCTGATCAGGGCCTGCACTATTTGCTGACAGAATTTTCCTTGAAAAATAGAATAAAAACGAAAAAAATGGCCTGACACCCCTTATATGACTTATGGACTTGTCCATTATATAGCAATGGAAGAGTCTACCAGTATACAATGGGTTAACCATGTATTATTACAAGTGTGGTCATATCATTTCTACGACAGATTATCCACAAAATAACAATGGTGTTTAACCCATAAAATGCCAATCATAACAACTGTTGTCTACTTTGTCGTCTGCCGATTACTTTAAAAGCCATTTTTGCAAACAGTGTGGACCCAGATCAGACTGCTCCTCTAAGAGCTGTCTGATCAGGGTCCACACTGTTTGCCTGTATGCAAAAATAAAAGTTCGCAAAAAAGATTAAGCAGGCGACATAAGCAGACAACATTTTCAGATGTAGTTTTTCTCGGCATCTTAAGGGTTATGAAATAGATCAGCTCTAGCAGTGATTTATTGAGTGACAGATCACAGTTTGAAGGTCAGTTGTAAAGTAGATCAAATCACAAACGGTGATCTATCACTCAATAGATCACAGTACTAGAGCTGATCTATTTCGATTCTAACACACTAAAGGTCAACAAAAATGCTCTTGATTTCTTAAGATTCTCTCTAACTTCCACCATTGTTTTCAGGAATCCCGCCAACATTACTGACTGTATCACATGCATTTACCTGTTTTCAGAACATATATGATACAAGAAAATGATGTTACACCATTTAACATCAAGGTAACAATGAACAATGTCACGAAATGGGATAAAAAGGCAGCTCTTCACATTGCACTCTTTTGCCCAGTGATTTATCATTCAAAATATCACTAGATTTTACTATTGTCTTCTTTGGCGACGAGTGGTAGAATATAATTAAGAAGTTATATGGCCTGGTATGGTTTAGTTTGGAACTTAACCGCCCAGTCAACACTTCTCAGGTGACGTTAACATCAGGTTAACAAGTCCATGTAATGAACACCCCTCTAAACCCAATTTTATATGGGAGAAAACAGGGGTTTACAAGGGTATACATTATTTTCCTTATTTTTTTCTCAAAAACATAGATTTTGGTACTCGTTAGAACCACGGTACTAATGAGTAACACAATCTAAATTTGGACAAGAAATAAGTAAAATACTGAACATTTTTATCTAAAAAAAATCCTAGTTCTTGAGATGAGAAAGATACCATTTTAGGGCACGGGTATGTTATTGTAATGATCAGGAGCCAGTTGTTCAACACTTACGGTAAACGTATCACAAAAATTTTGATTATTTAATATGGCAAATAAACTGATATTTTTGCTGAAAAAAATGTGAGTTGCTTTTGCATATGCAAAAAGCTATTCACATTTTATAGCAAAAATAACAAAATTTTAGATATTGTACTCGCTAGAAAAGTTAACAATTTGACCATCTCATATTCTTTTGCCAAAAACTGACAACTGCCCATTCATAAATCAGCAGTTGAGAGAGAATGACCATAGAAGAGATTTCATTATCAATTTCCACAAAAGAAATTTGACAAACTGACAGGTACACCACAACCTCTTTATAACACTATTAATGGGGTCCAAAGCGGAAACCGTGTTAGTTAAACAACCTTGTTATATCCAAACAAAAATGTATAGATTATATAGAAAAATGACCAATTATGGTCATTTTTCTATATAATCTATACATTTTTGGGATCCATCTTGCAACTGTGTTATATCCAAACAAAAATGTATAGATTATATAGAAAAATGACCATTTATGGTCATTTTTCTATATAATCTATACATTTTTGGCATCCATCTTGAAACTGTGTTATATCCAAAACCATGTCATAACAAACCGTGTTGTAATGAGGTTGTGGTGTATCAAAACCACAATTTCCTGATCACCAGTCAGAAGTACATCAGACTGACCTTCATGTACCTAGTGTGGCAATGTGTAATTACCTGCTATGGCCAGCAGCATCTTTCTTCTTGCACCAAATGTTGAGATTCCAAGTTCTCGTAGGTCGTTGTCGGTCAGCGTCAGAAATGTTTGGAGGTCAATCTGTAACAGTCAATTGAAATTAATACAATAAAACATCCAGGACTCGAACATCAATGGCTTGTTATCCATGACTGAGTCAAACCTGTTCTAGAGTCCATATGGAATTCTTCTCAAAGTTTCATAAAAGGTACTTTAGTTTGTTTGAATTGAGATTTTACATGCCCGTCAACACTATTTAGGTCATTTTGGAGACGTTGGTTCCAATTTTGTGTGACTTTTACCCGACATTGAGATAAAATGACATCTCAAGCCCTGCCGTCCAATGAAACCAAAAGGCTTATATGCAATGGAGGGTCTGACTCACACTACTTCCTTTACTTTGCCTATACTGGAGTGCTGTGTTAGCATTTGAAAGCAATTTAACCCCTGGGCTGAAAAAAGGCAAATCCTTGCAGATAGGGCATAATGGAACTGGGGGATCTCAATATCAGCCCTTGTGCAATTCACATAATATCTAGAACAGTTTTAAGCTGTTAACCCTTATGCCGGCCTTGGTAGCTCAGTCGGATACTGGTGATCAGGACGACACAGGTTCGAAACCTGCCGGGGTTGGCAACATTCTTTCCTGGATATTGATCAGGAAATCTTTGGTACGGTCATTCTCTCCCGTCTGTTAATTCAAGAAGGGCAGTTGTCCGTTTCTGGTGAAAGAATGTGCACTGTACTGGTTAACCGCTTACGTATAAGGCTGCACAGGTAAAGTGTGGATAGGTAAACTGACCGGCTCCAAAATGACCTAAAATTGTGTTGACTGGGTCTTTAAACTCCAATACAAACAAACTGTTAACCCTTATTCTGCTGAATAATTAATTTTGCCACACCCATTTCTGACTATCAACCAATCAAATTACTTGATATATAATATTAACAGACTGAATGACAAACAGTGTAGATCCTGATCAGAAGCCATCTGATCTGGATCTACAGTGCTTGCAAAAGTATGGGTTGTTGTGTTCAGTGGGGTAAGGGTTAACCCTGACACCTGCACTTCTTGAATCAGTAGACGGGGGTAGAATTACCATGGAAAGGATTTCATGATCAATCTCCAAGAACCAACGTTTCCGACCCAGTAAATATCTCACCCGAGACCTTCTGATGACCAATAAGATGGCACCAGTAGGATGTGACTGAGCTTCCAAGGTCAGCACACTCTTATATTTAGCATAAGGAACAAACACAGACTACATCATAGTAACAGATAAGGTGCATATTTTGTGATAACTGAAGTATAGTTGTCCTTATTTCTCCATATAAACCTATGTTATAGGTATTCATTATAACCACCTCGTCGAGGCGGCTCTAATGAATACCCACAACATATGTTTTTATTGATAATTGACAAAAACTATCCTTCAATTATCACAAAATGTGCACCTTATCTGTTGCTATGCTACATTATATAATCAAGGTAATGTGTTTTCATGCTGGCTTTTCAGTATCAAACACATAATGTTTTTTATCATATAAGGTCCCGTCTGAGAATGTAACTAGAGCTGTCAGTGAAACTGACTAGGGCCCCGGCAGCGCTATCAGAGGAGTAATAAAAATTTGTGGACGGACAGACGGACAGACAGACGGATGGACAGAGTGATTACTATAGGGCACCCACACTTTCAGTGCAGGGCCCTAATAACATCATGTAATAAATTGGATAATCCACTAGTGGATTAAATATGCAAATTAAATAAATATGCCTGCTAACGTTACATTACAACGTCCTTGACAACGTCGTGTTTATTAATGGTGGAAAACTGACATTTTTGTAAAACAATTGTGAATAAAATGTGTTTTAAATGTCATATGATATATAAAATCTTGCATTTATTAAATGAGTTGAGGAAAAGGGATAAAATGCAAGGCAATGCCTCACATTTTATCCCTTTTCCTCAACTCGCTTAATAAATTCAATAATACATGAGCACTCATGTAAGATCCTCTATGTTCCATGTTTCTTACCTCCTGTTGCTGGAAGAGGTCGGTGTATTTTCCCAGACCAAGCTTACTGAAGAGCTCGGCCAAGTCTGTTTTAGGTGACCACAGAGATTTTGTCGGCACAAGGGCACCATCTATATGATTACTAGTACTCAAACCATACTCGTCTGGAAGGAAAAGGATGAAATCGTAACAAAAGATTATGTACACACTGGGAGATATTGTAAATGAACAGTCATCTTGCAAAAGGAATCTTAGCTCCGAATAAGATGTAATGAGGATAATTTTGGGATATATGTTATTTTGATTCTTGACGGGGAACATGGGATCATATTCCCCTGAGAGCGATATTTGCCCGAGCCGTTAGACGAGGGCAAATATCGCTTTCCGGCTGGGAATATGAGTCCACGTTCCCCGTCAAGAATCAAAGTAACAAATTTGTTATACTGCAAAACTATTTCATGACATTTTGTGCATCGTCCAAATGTTGTTTTTTTTTGCGGACGTCATGAGAAGTAGATGTATATATGTGACATCATCAAATGTGCCCTTCTGTGTGCACTATGTTGATCGCACCGCTCAGTTGGAAAATGTTTACATCATGTTAAAATGAGAGTTTTATAACAGAAAACAATGAAATAAAGTACCGAATGAGTGAAAAACAATACAAAATTTCTGTTTTATTGTGCTGTATAAAAATTATTTTGCCTATATTTTTTATCAACTGCAGAAAATCCAAGATGCTGGACCATCGCAAGTCAGTGAAGGCAATCGCAAGAGGGGTATATATTTTTGCTCACGGCGTATACGGAAAATAATTGCCCTTGCGCTGTCCAATCAAAAGTTTTGAAATTTCTTTGCAGTTTTACAATATTTCTTATTTCTTCATTAAATCATCATATGTTGAGGCAATTCTATCAAGTACCAACAACATATGTCTCATGAAATAAGGAAAAGTATCTATTAATCAGCCTCCTCATCCAATGTTATGCAGATTCAGAAAGAGGTATAAGTGAAGAAGTACAACCTCAATTTGGCCTCCGCCAATCAGGGCTTGCAGAAATAGATTGGGCTGCTCTATGCTTCCATGCAGAGCTGATTTTGTTTGTTAAATTTGTGGTTTAATGTCCCTTTCAACACTATTTAGGTCATTTTGGAGATGTTGCTTCCAATTTAGTGGGACTTTTACCTGACATTGAGATGAAATTATATCTCAATCCCTGCCACCCATTGAAACCAACAGGCTTTATATGCATGGACAGTCCGGCTCGAACCACTTTGCCTGTGCAGACGTAGACCTTCTAAGTGGTTTACCAGTACTCATGTGTGGCCGATTTCAGCTGTTGGTGCAAGCATCATGCAGCCTAATCTATTTTCCAAAGCCCTGGCTGAAACCGACTGAACTTCTTAGCACCAGGAAAAGTGGTGCAAGTCAGACTGCTCCTTAAACCCTTGCAGTTTCTTTGGGCGGTTGGGCCTGAGATGTGATTTCATCTCAGTGTTGGGTAAAAGTCAAGTATAATCTTAAGTAATGTCTCCAAAATGACCTAAACAGTGTTGATGGGGACATCCAACCGCAATTCAAACAAACAAAATTAATATTCTGTTTCAGCCACACCTGGATGAACAATTTGAGTCATGACAAGGGATCATGAGCGCTCTGCAAAGTTTCAAATCATCCTGTTCACAAACTTGGTCAGATTACAACCTTCCCTGATTTCCTGTAGAAGATTTGGGCCAATGGCCACCCAGATAGAGTACAGCAAAGACTCTAATGTGCATGCTGATCTGAGTATTGCTGGGCATACATGCTCGAACACTCCATTTTTGATTTGGCATTGCCTGATAAATGAAAGTGGATGTAAGTAAAATTTTCCTGGGAGGGTGCTAACACCTTCATTTTGGAGGTGGCTTCCAATTTCGTGAGACACCCTGACATCGAGATGAAATGACATCTCAAGACCTACCGCCCAAAGAAACCAATAGGGGTTATATGCAGGGATGGTCCCAAACCATACCACTTTGTCTTGGCAGACTTAGACCTTCTAAGCAGTTTACTAGTACTCATGTGCCGTCGGTTTCAGCTCTGCGTGGAAGCATCATGCAACCCAATCTATTTCTCCAGGTCAACAAACTAGAATCTGCACAACCTTTTGCAAACAGTGTAGATACAGATCAGATGGCTTCTCAAGAAGCCATCTGATCAGTATCCACATAAATTTACATTCATTTTGTTAATTTGTAGGAATAAATCACATAAAGTAATCTGATTTGTTTTAAGTCAGAAATGGGTGCGGCTAAATAAATTTATTCAGCAGGACAAGAGCATAACTTACATTTCTTTCTGGGACTAGGGTACTCCCCTGGGGCAGGGTTAATTGGACGGTTATAGGATTGGACGGAATCTCTCCAAGGATCTCTGTCTATCTCAGAAATCTCACCAGCAGTATTCTGAAATACAAAATAATGACATTTAGTTTTATAACATTTACAGAAAGCAGATTCCATGGGGAATATATGTCCACTGCCTTTTTAGACAAGTTGTTTATCGCCACCCTCCCCCCCTCACACTGCACACACCTATAAAGGTAAAAGATGCCCTTTTGCCTGTGATTTTTCCACTACTGTAAGAGGAGTTGAGCACACAATATATATACTATCATCTACACAAACATACAATTTGAGCTAAAAAAGTTAAAACTACAGAAAAAGTGATAGAAAATCATCTCATGAATATTCCAAAAGCATGTGCATAACTTCAGACCATGCTTGAAACTCCTGCAAAGTTTCAAAACAATTGGTCCAAAACTATATGAGGAGTTGCACACACAAGGTTTGTTTTGGAGTTTTACGGCCCAGTCAACACTATTTAGGTCATTTTTGAGCCGGTCAGTTTACCTATCAACACTTTCCTGGGCAGGCTTATATGTAAGCGGTTAACCAGTACAGTGCACATTCTTTCGCCAGAAACTGACAACTGCCCTTCTTGAATCAGCGGAAGGGAGAGAATGACCGTAAAAAGATTTCATGATCAATCTCCACGAAAGAATGTTGCCGACCCCGGCGGGAGTCGAACCCGCGTCCTCCTGATCACCAGTCAGACGCGCATCCGACTGAGCCACTGAGGCCAGCGCACACACAAGGTACCTACCATCTAAACAGAATACTTTTTTAGCTTGAAAGACTGATAAAGTTCAAAATGCAAAACAGTGACAAAAATAATATTTCATAAATTTACCAAACAGCATATGCTTTGTTTGTTTGATTTGAGGTTTAACGTCCCCGTCAACACTGTAAAGGTCATTTTGGAGACGTTGCTTCCAATTTTGTGGGACTTTTACCCAACATTGAGATGAAATGACATCTCAAGCCCTGTCGCCCAATGAAACCAATATGGTTTATTAGCATGGACGGTCCGCCTCGCACCGCAGTTCCTGGACAGGCTTAGATCCTCTAAGCAGTTTACCAGTATTAGTGTGCAGGCCAGATTCAGCTCTGTGCGGAAGCATCATGCAGCCCATATATTTCTTTAAGCCCCTATGGGCGGGGGCGGAAACAGCATATGCATATCTTCAGATCATGAGAAAAACATCTTCAAATCAACTGGCCCACTACTGTAAGAGGAGTTGTGCACACAATATACATACTATCAGATGAGGAATTAGGTAATTACAGAAATACATCATTATGGTATTGCCTAATGGCTCACTACCAATATTAAGAGTTACTTCCTGTAATTGCCTCTTTATTGCTAGGGGTGCCACGAATGAGTAGTTCCGGTTTTTAAGCATAACGCTGAAGCAATTGCTTTGGCTCCTCTTTCATAGTAGATGCACTCCTTTAAATCAACTTTAAATATCGACAGTGCACACTACTGTTCCTCATGCTAGAATTTACAGCCAATTCAGTCCCTCATTTATATTCAGCAAAGCATGCTTATTGCATAAAACAGATGCAGCAAACTGGTTCTCTGGTATTTTTTCTCTTTTTTTTTTTTTTTTTTTTTTTCATTATTTTGTATTTCAATGTCCCTACAAGCAACAATCACCATTCAGCACCAAAAAAAAACAACGCACTGGCAAACAATGCAGAAAAGCAAACAAAATACGGCGTCTGATCGTGTTCTACTTTTTCTAAAAGTTATATGGTGTTTTGAAAATGAACTAGAGTTGTCAGTGAAACTGACTAGGGCCCCGGCAGCGCTATCAGAAATTTGTGGACGGACAGACGGACGGACAGACAGACAGACAGAGTGATTACTATAGGGCACCCACACTTTCAGTGCGGGGCCCTAATAAGATAAATTGTATACCCTTTAAATTGAAAATGGATTGATGTATCACTGTTGTGCCATTAGCAGAACATCACTATCCTTAGTTGCAGGTAACAGAATAATTTCACAAAAGACAAATTAGCTGACTGGTTTTGGTCTATGTATGCTGCAAATCACCGGTGTCATGTTCACCATGGCATGTCTAAACCAAGTTTGTTCACTGATTGTATATGAGCTAGCACACATCAAAATATATCACAAAACCTGTGCAACAAAGACTCAGATCAAAATGTACTGCAAGGCATGTTTTTTCATTCTCACTTTACCGTGGCTACAGATGGGGCATATGATTGGCTATTACTGATCCAGCATGGATGATGGCCCCCACCCATCGGAGCTTGAAGAAATAGGTGGGCTGCATGATGCTTCCACACAGAGCTGAAACTGACCGCACACAAGTCCAGTACTGGTAAACTGCTTAGAGGATCTAAGCCTGCCAAGGTAAAGCGGTGCGAGTTGGACCATCCATGCTTATAAACCCTATTGGTTTCATTGGGCAACAGAGCTTGAGATGTCATTTCATCTCAATGTCGGGTAAAAGTCCCACAAAATTGGAAGCAACGTCTCCAAAATGACCTATACATGTTGACGGGGACGATAAACGTCAAATCAAGGGACAAGGGAAATAATCAAGTAGATAGATCCTTATTGCGGTAATCCCCCATTACACAACACTGAAGACTATGTTCCCTCTCCCCTCACTTTACTTTGGAAAGGTAGGAGACAATAAAAGAAAGTATGGCTCATACCTGTACAGTTTCAAACTGCAAGAAAACTTGAATATTTATTAAAATATTCATTAGAATATTTTATGAATCTGATCGGGATCAGTACTGTAATTAGCAGCAAAGCCATTTCAAACATATTAGATGGGAAAACTTCAATTTGTACAAATCAGATGAAGGCCATTACAGGATGAAACGTTGAGTAAATAAAACTATTTGGACATTTTGAAGTTATTGTCTGAATTTCTTTCATTACAAATTTTACGGACAATCATAGGAATCAGTTTAGTGTCCCAACATTAAGCCTAACAATGGTACCTCGTAAGTTGTAGCCATAGGTGGTTCATATCTCTGTTTCACTCCCTGCTGCGCCATTCTCTCTCTGATCACTGACTCAGGCATAGATTTTGAGAACCCCAGACCAGACCAGAAGTCTGTCGGGATGCGAGATTCACCTATCTGCTTCTGTTGCATAGCTGAAAAAAAGGCATTTATCATGAAGCCGTGACTTGCATTGCAAGACAATATGAAATGCATGAAAATAAATAATCAAGAAGTCAAAATTGTAAGCTTTAAGGAGAATGGGAACACCTGGCAGATTTTTCTGCCATTTTTCAAAGGGAGACAACTTTCAAAACTTCTTGTTCGCTTTTTTAAAAGCTCCATCCCACTGAAAAAGGGGTCTAGTCTTTAAGGAAAGAATTTGCTCCTCCTTGGCACTTAACCTTGTGTTTAATTTTAATATGCGCCATATTCTTGCCAATCAGTTGCCCTTCTTTGAATTTGTTGCAGGAAAAATCATTTATTGAATAACCTTTATTCGAAACACATGTTTAAAGGGAAGTTCCTCAAGACAAAATATTGGATCAGACCCCCTGTCCATTTCAAGTGACGCAATTTCATTATCCTTAAATCAATTCTAAAGAAAA
Organism: Lucinisca nassula; assembly: GCA_963580285.1. NCBI lineage: Eukaryota > Metazoa > Mollusca > Bivalvia > Lucinida > Lucinidae > Lucinisca > Lucinisca nassula. Next base: position 71,996,216 of record OY757011.1, on the reverse strand, counting down.
AAGCTGCAAATCATGCAGAAGGGGTTTTCTTATTTATGATGCCACATATGTATGTAGAGAGGGAGACATTGGGATGCAAATCGGCATTCAGTAACCTGTATACTTACTTTTGCCTCTAAGCATATTTTTAATGTTATGGACTGCAATTCCTCCCTTCAATTATCCATCTTATGCGTCAGGGAGTTGACTCTGAGTCAGTGGTTAGAGCATTGGACTTTCACCTTGAATTCCACCATAGGCGGGATTTTTCTTCAGCTATGCTTCTTTCCTTTGTTACGCTTTCAGGTTGTAAGAGTAATCTTAAATCTCTATACCATCACGAAAACACACTTATATAATTTCGACCCCCTTAAACCCCACTTTTATATAGTAAAACTGGGGTTTACAGGGGTTTATTTCTGCTCAAAAACATAGATTGTGGGTGCTCGATAGAACCGCCTCTCCGAGAGTTCTAACAATCGCCCACAATCTATGTTTTGTGCAGAAATAAGAAAAATATCACAATTTTTCATCTAAAGATAAAATTTACAATGTATTTGAAAAGGCCTATTTTCACAATGAGTGAAACTTCCATGGCACGAACATTGATGACTCCCTTACCACTGCTGTTTAGAACTCTTTCATTAGTCTCAGGAATTTTTTTCGATATGTGTAGATATTAATACTTATCCTGCTGTTCACGACAACCATTATCTTTGCAAACAAGTGTAGATCTAGATCAGATGGCAGGATCTATACTGTTTGTCATTCAGTTTGTAAATTAGAATGAAAACATTATATCATGTAATCTGATTGGCTGATAGTCAGATATGGGTGTGGCTAATTAAACTATTCAGCAGGATAATGGTTAATATATAGCACAACCTCTTTATAACACTGACCAATATAACATGGTATTGACTATAACACTGATCCTAACAATGTTAGGCAGATACCTCTGGACAGCAACTGGAGTTGTGAACAGCAGACAATCACAGAGCTGCCACAAGTTTTGTTTTTTTTTGGTTTCACAGCCCAGTCAACACCATTTAAGTCATAATGAGCTGGTCACTTTACCTAACATGACAGTCTCTGGTTAAGATTTACCTAAGCAGTTAACCAGTACAGTACAAATCTTTTGTCAGAAACAGACAACTGCCCTTCTCGAATCAGTGGGTGAGAATCACCATAGGGCCGCAAGGTAGAAGAGGGCCACAAGGTAGACTAGCTAAAGCAGCTAAATGCGTCACCCTCTTAAAATATAGTATAAATAAAATAAAAATAAATAGAAAAAATTCCATGTTCAATCTCCACAAAAGGATCTTTCGGTCTATCAACCCGCAACTTTCTGATCAACTGTCAGATGCACAGCTGACAAAGCTAACAGGTAAGCTAAGCTGCCATATATAGCTGGAGTTGCCTACACAATGCTGTAAGTCAGTCTACCCAACTACAACCAACCATCTGTATACCGACATTCGTTATAATGGAAAACTTGTTATAACGACAATTTCAACCAAACAAATTCTTAGCTCAAGGCTTAGCCTCGATTCCGAGCGATGTAGGCTTCCCTTAGGTTGGAAATGGCCTAAACAAATCCATAGTCATGAATGATTCTTGTAATTTAATTACCGTAATACTCCAAGAAACAAATTTTATAGATATTTGTTAGAATCGCCTCAGCAAATTTTGTGTCTATAACATTTGTTTATTTGTTTCTTGGAGTAATCATGTGGAAAAGACCTTTTATAATCTATCATACTCCTAACTTGGGTTGTTTATAATGGCAAATTCATTATAATGGCACAATAATAGGGAACAAATACTGTCGTTATAACGTTGGTCCTCTGTACCTTTGTTTGCTAGTAGTTTCTTCTGTTCATAGTCTACACTAAAGGATGGATAGTCGTCACTGAAGAGATTAGATGACGAGTTTTTTCTCTCTATACCAGGAGCTCTCATCTCTATACCAGGAGCTCTCAAGTCACCTAAATCTGTTGGACTAGCCTGATCTCCATTACTGAAAACAAAGAAACATAAAAACCTGAGTAGGCCATTCGCATGTTGTACAATTAGTTCTTCACTCTTAACTCAGCCAAAGTATGTTAACTCTTATCCTGCCAAATAAATAAGTTTAGCTACACCCGCTCCTCACTATCCACTAATCAAATTACTTATTGTAATGTTTTTGTTCATTTCACAAACTGCATGGCAAACAGTGTAGATCCTGATCAGATGGCTTCTGAAGAAGCAATCTGATCTGGAACAGTGTAGATCCCAATCAGATGGCTTCTAACGAAGCCATCTGATCTGGATCTACACTGTAAAGGAAGGAATTGTCATGATCAGCAGGAAGACACTCACCAAGGTTATAGAATTTTTTTTCATTCTCAACTCAATTAAGCATGAAATATGTAATGCTCATATGTAATAAAATACAGACAATATTCCTGCTCAGATCAGCAAAGAATGTTGTCTGTCCTGCCCATATATATACCGTAGGTCATTGTGGAGACTTTGCTTCCAATTCTGTGGGCTTTTACCCGGCAGTGAGACAAAATGACATCTCAAGTCCAGCCGCCAAATGGAACCAATAGGGTTTATATGCATGGATGGTCAGACTCGCACCACTTTGCCTGGGCAGGCTTAGATCCTCTAAATGGATGAACTTTTTCAGACACTGAAGGTCCTCATCTGGCCTGCATTGTATGCTAATAATCTGTTTTGGTTGCCCATCTAAAATGGCCATGGCAACTGTACATGTATATACAACCACGATTCCCAATTTTCTCCCTTCATCCTTACCCTGTTGAATAAATTAAATTAGCCATCTGACTTTCAAACAATCAAATTACTTGGTGAAACTTATTCATTCAAATTCCCAAACTGAATAACAGTGTAGATTCTGATCAGATGGCTTCTTCAGAAAGATAGAGGTTGTAGAGTTCAGTAGGATAAGGTTTAAAATGAGAGGCCAAAGATGGCGAAAAGTTTCAAACATGACCTGCATTAACTGCACCAAAATGGACACAGATACAAATGGTAACACAGGCCCCCATCCATCAGGGCTTGGAGAAAAACAGCCTGGGCTGCATAATGCTTCCATGCAGAGCTGAAACCGACCGCATGAGTATTGGTTAATCTGCTTAGAAGGTCTAGGTCTGCCCAGGCAAAGTGGTGTGAGCTGGACCATCCCTGCATTGGTTTGTTTGGGCGGTAGGGCTTGAAATGTCATTTCATCTACAAGTGAGGTAAAAGTCCCACAAAATTGGAAAACAGGTTTCAACAAGAGCTGTCACTATAAGTGAGCAATGACCCCAAAAAAGTGCGGACTTACAAACACACAAACCCAAAAACGGGCAGTGAAAAAACTATATGCCCTCCAACGGGGGCATAAAAATGACCAAAGTAGTGTTGACAGGGATGTAAAATCTCCACACAAAAAGATGAATGGTAACCTACTTACGGTAGAGAGCTCCTGTTAAGACTACTATGTAGGGAACCATTCAGACTACTGTGGAGAAATGCGACATTGCCCATGGGCGGGCTCGTTGTTTTGCTCAGACCAAGTAGGTCCATCGTGTGACCACTACTCGTTAATGATGGCTCATGGGTTACAATTTTACCAAAACTATTAGAAGTTGATAGACCAGCTAAATCAACTGAAAAATACAAACAAACAACTTTATAACATGGTTCATTATAACACAGAAATGGATATAACACTGTTTAAAGATAGGTCCCAATTGTATATCGATTACACCACAACCTCTTTATAACACTATTAATGGGGTCCAAAGCAGAAACCATGTTAGTTATACAACCGTGTTATATCCAGTCAAAAATGTATAGAGTATATAGAGAAGGACCATTTATTTCTATACATTTTTTGGGATCCATCTAGAAACCCAGTTATAGCCAAAACCATGTTATAATGAACCGTGTTATAAGGAAGTTGTGGTGAATAATATAGAAAAATTACCATAAATGGAGAAAAATTACCATAAATGGAGAAAAATTACCATTTGTGTTTGGATATTTGCTGGTTTGTTTGTTGGGGTTTACAAAAGCCCTGTAAACACTATTTAGGTCATGATGAGTGAGTCAATTTACCTAACTCCACTTTCCCTGGGCAGGCTGATATATAAGCTGTTAAGGGGAATGGCTACACCTTCAGGGGAGGCAACTCCTGCAAAAGTATTCTTGTCTCCCATGTCAATAGGGGTCAGCTCTTAAAGGAAAGAATTTGCTCCTAAGGAGCAAATTCTTTCCTTTAAGAGTAGACCCCTTTTTCTGTGGGACAGGGCTTATAGAAAAGCCAACAGGAAGTCCCAAAAGTTGTCTCTCTTTGAAAACTGGCAGAAAAATCTGCCAAGTGTTCCCACTCCTGTTAACTACGGTAATGCACATTCTTTCAGCAGAAAATGACAACTGCTCTTCTTGAATCAACAGAAAGAAGAGATTGACTGTAGAAAAGATTTCAATATCAATCTCCACTAAACAATGTTGCAGATCCAGCTGATCATCAGTTACATGTGCAACCGATTAAGGGGAATGGGAACACCTGGCAGATTTTTCCGCCATTTTTCAAAGGGAGACAACTTTCGGGACTTCCTGTTCACTTTTCTATAAGCCCTGTCCCAATGAAAAAAGGGGTCTACTCTTAAAGGAAAGAATTTGCTCCTCAGGAGCAAATTCTTTCCTTTAAGAGTTGACCCTACTGGCACAGGAGACAAAAACACTTTTGCAGGAGTTGCTTCCCCTGAAGGTGTACCCATTCCCTTTAAGCGACGGAGTACAAGTAATCTTGATCCAGCTATGATTTGTGTTGTTTGGGAATCTACAGGCCTAGGCATCACAATCTAGATAATGCTGAGTCAGTCAACTAACCTTAACCCATTTTGTACCGGAAACCCCAAAACAGGTACACTGGCAAACAGTGCCAGCCCAGATCAGATGCCACAGAATGCGGCATCTGATCAGGGCCTTCACTATTTGCAAAACGTTCAGCTATTTTCCAAATAAATTTTAAAGAAAACAATCTGACACCCCTAAATTTTGAAATGGACTCCTGTATATATAAGGAGAAATACTCCACTTGGTACAAAAAGGATTAAGTGACCAAGTACAAGTAATCTTGCAACAGCTATGAATGTATTGTTTAGGAATCTACAGTTTGTTTGTTTGAATTGGGTTTAACATCCTCGTCAACACTATTTAGGTCATTTTGGAGACGTTGCTTCCCATTTTGTGGGACTTTTACCCGACATTGAGGTGAAATGACACCTCAAGCCCTGCCACCCAATGAAACCAGAAGGCTTATATGCATTGGACGATCTGACACACACCGCTTTGCCTGGGCAGGCTTAGTCCTTCTAAGCTGTTTACTTGTGTGTGGTCCGTTTCAGCTCTGCGTGAAAGACCAAGGCCTAGGCATCACAATCTAGATAATGCTGAGTCCAGTCAATTAACCCTTTTTGTACCAAGTGGAATCTTCCTTCTTATATATAGCAGGAGTCCATTTCAAAATTTAGGGGTGTCAGGTTGTATTTTCTTCAAAATTAATTTGTGAAATGGCTGTACATTTTGCAAACAGTGTAGGCCCTGATCAGACGCAGCGTTCTGTGGCATCTGATCTGGGCCTGCACTGTTTGTCAATTACCCATTTCAGGGTTTCTGGTACAAAAAGGGTTAACCTTTTAACCTTAAGCAACTAACTTTTTCTAATGCCGTTTTCACACTTGCCTTATTCTTATACATAAACAGGTCAAAGGAGATTTCTGTATTTCATGAAAGGACAGTACAGTATTAACCCTTGTTCTGCTGTACCCGGATATGTCTTATCTTTCAAACAATGTAGATCCAGATCAGATTGCTTCTGAAGAAGCCATCTGATCAGGATCTTTATTGTTTGTCATTCAGTTTATGAATTTGTTGCAATGATCTGCATCAAGAAATCTGATTGATTGATAATCTGTGGTGGGTGTGGCATATTTAAATATTCAGCAGGTCAAAAGTTAAACAAAAGCTCCAACTTTTTACAGTCAACCCTCTTTATACCGACATTCAATATAATGATAAGCACATAAGCACATTTTCAATGGAACCGATCCGTAGCTTAAGCTGGAACACACTAATAGAGATATCCATTAATATAAGTATTCAATACTGAAAAACTAACAAACAAACAAATATTGTGGATATTTGTTAGAATCGCCTCTGTGAGGCGATTCTAACAAATGTCCGTAACATTTGTTTAATGGCGTAATTAAGGAACAACTTTTGTTTCTTGACATAATTAAGGGTAATAAATGCCCTTTGTTGCCTTTAAACAGGTTCTTTTTAACAGCAAATTCTTTAAAATAGCATGTTAAGGCATAAATACCCCTCCTATAACGAGGGTCCTATGTACAAGTATTCTGCCAAAGGCTATGTCATGCCTGTATGATCATTCAGTTGCAAGTTAGGATCAAAGCAAATACTGGTAGCCTGACAAACTGACAAATGGTCAGTTGTAAAGTAGATAAAATCACGAGTGCATAGCACGAGTGATTTATCTATTTACAACTGACCTCCAAACTTTGATTTACAACTAAACATTATACACAGATGGTATATTTCGATTCTAACACACTTATAATCCGTAAAAATGGTGCTAGTTCCTTCAAAAGCCAATGTTCACAAGAATCATCTGATTGAATAACAGTCAGAAACGGGTGTGGCTAAATTAATATGGTTTGTTTTTCCGCTTTGAGGTTTAAAGTCCCTGTCAACACTGTATAGATCATTTTAGACATTGCTTCCAATTTTGTGGGACTTTTACCCAATATTGAGATGAAATGACATCTCAAGCCCTGTCGCCCAATGAAACCAACAGGGTTTATAAGCATGGACAGACTGACTCGCAAGGCTCTGCCTGGGCAGGCTTAGATTTTCTAAGCGGTTTACCAGTGCTCGTGTGCGGTCGGTTGCAGGTCTGCATGGAAGCATCATGCAGCACATCTATTTCTTCAGGCCTCGATGGGCAGGGCGCCTAGAAATGGGTGTAGCTAAATTAATTTATTCAGAAGGACAAGGGTAAAGTACTAAAGTACCTGTATGTGAATTATCTCTAAAACTAAGTGGACTTGCACACGGACTTCTGGACGGACTGTTAGTTTCACTGCGACTTCTACCACTGCCTAAAGTAAAGACAAAACATGATTTACAGAAACGCATGTCAAAGTGAACACCTCTATCAAGCCAAATACCTGTTTTAGGCAAGCAAGCATTTGGTTCATTTAAAAAGCTGATGCATCTAACCCACCTATATTAAGCAAGCACCTATTGTAAGGCTATCCTTTAAGTTGCATGCATAATACCTTAATACAGCAAAACCTGTCACTGTGGTCACCTCTAGTCATGCCGGCCATGTTTTAAGCAAGCATGCAATCAGTACCTAAAAAGGCTAATGCAGTAAAACAAACCCACCTGTATTAAGCAAGCACCTGGCAACAGCCTTCTTAAAATTGTCCTAAAAGGTAGTTAAATCTCTTACTGTCGCCAGGTCTATTTAACCCATTCTGCAACGGAAACCCAAAAACGGGTAGTCTGGCAGACAGTGCAGGCCGAGATCAGACGCTGCAGAATAGGCGTCTGATCAGGGCCTACACTACTGGCAAAAAGTTCTGCCAGTTTCCAAATAAATTTTGAAGAAAACACAACCTGACACCCCTAAATTTTTAAATGGACTCCTGCTATATATAAGGAGGAAGATTCCATTTGGTACAAAAAGGGTTAAGCAAGCCACTTGTTTTCAACAAGCGGCTTCCAGTGCTGCCAATACAATGATAAAAGATCATTTCTTGAAATATTACAGCATCCAATATATTAAATACATGGTAAAGGCCTTTAACCCATTGTATACTAGTAGACTCTTCCATTGCTATATAAGTCCATTTGTCATATAAGGGGGGTAGGCCTATTTTTTTGTTTTTATTCCATTTTTGACGGAAAATTCTGTTAGTTATTCTGTAAAAGCCCGGAAAAACCCACTGCCCCTGGATTATGATGCAATTTAACCACTACAACACAGAAACTTCTTGAAATCTTCACTATCTGCCAAACATTTCAACAAATGCAAGCATATCTAATTCAGGCATGTCCTGAGAAACGGGTCATAATCGAAAAAAAGCAACCAACAAAGAGGCCCAGGCAAGCCTGGAGATAGGCACAGACTCTCATTTGCAGACTAGCTGTGGCGACTTTGAGGGAACTTCATGCAAGAGGTCCCACATTGGGCCCTGTTAGTTGCCTGTATTAGCTGGCCTTTACCTCTGGGGCCAGTTGTTCAAAACTAAGTCTTTAGTTAATGTATCGTTAAAACTTTCATTAAATATGACAAAAATACTAAATCTTTGTTGAAACAAGAGGGCCCAATGGCCCTATATCGCTCACCTGTGTACCAGAAAATCATTAGTGTAGGAGACCACTTGACATTGCTACATACTAAATATCTAAGCTCAGGCAAAGCCGTGTCCATGCGTATAAACCCTATTGGTTTCATTGGGCGACAGGGCTTGAGATGTAATTTCATCTCAATGTCGGGTAAAAAGTCCCACAAAATTGGAAGAGACATCTCCAAAATGACCTATACAGTGTTGACAGGGATGTAAAACCTCAAATCAAACAAAATCTGTGCCTTATGGTTTTGGAAAAGAAGATTTTTTTTAAGTTTTTTTTCCAGTATAAGTCTATAGAAGCTAATGAGCCCTGGGGCTTGGCCAATTTTGACCCAAAGGGCATGGTTGGCAGGATTTATGTAGGTGACCATTTTGTGTTGCTATATACTAAATATCTAAGGTCTGTATTTCATGGTTTCAAGGAAGATGTTTGAAGCTTTATTCCATTATAAGTTTGTTGGAGTTTAGGGGCCACAGGATTTGGCCAATTTGGACTAAATATCTAAGTTCTGTGCTTCACAGTTTCTGAGAAGAAGATTTTTTAAGCTTTCTTCCATTTAGAGTCTATGGGAGCTAAGGGGCACCGGGGCGTGGCCCATTTGGACCCCAGGGGCATGAATAGCAGCAAATATGTAGGTGATCACTTGCCGTTGCTACATGCTAAATATATAAGCTCTGGGCCCTGTGGTTTCAGAGAAGAAGATTTTTGAACTTTTCTCCATTTTGAGTCTATGGGAGCTAAGGGGGTCCCAGGGTGTGGCCCATTTGGACCAGAGGGGCATGATTGGCAGGATTTATGCAGGTGGCCTCTTGTCATTGCCACATGCTAAATATCTAAGCTCTGGGCCCTGTGGTTTCAGAGAAGAAGATTTTTGAAGCTTTTTTCCATTATGAGTCTAGGGGAGCTAAGGGGCCCCGGGGCGTGGCCCATTTGGACCCCAGGGGCATGATTGGCAGGATTTATGTAGGTGACCACTTGCCATTGCCACATGCTAATTATCTAAGCTCTGGGCCCTGTGGTTTCAGAGAAAAAGATTTTTGAAGCATTTTTTCCATTATGAGTCTATAGGAGTTAAGGGGCCCCGGTGCGTGGCTCGTTTTGACCACAGGGGCATGATTGGCAGGAATTATGTAGGTGACCACTTGCTGTTGCTACATGCTAAATATCTAAGCTCTGGGCCCTGTGGTTTCAGAGAAGAAGATTTTTGAAGCTTTTTTCTATTATGAGTCAATGGGAGCTAAGGGGCCCGCGGGCGTGGCCAATTTGGACCCCAGGAGCATGATTGGCAGGAATTATGTAGGTGACCACTTGCCGTTGCTACATGCTTATTACCTAAGCTCTGGGCCCTGCGGTTTCAGAGGAGAAGATTTTTTAAGCTTTTTTCCATTTTGAGTCTATGGGAGCGAAGGGGCCCGGGGGCGTGGCCCATTTGGAACCCAGGGGCATGATTGGCAGGAATTATGTAGGTGACCGCTTGCCGTTGCCACATGCTAATTATCTAAGCTCTGGGCCCTGTGATTTCAGAGAAGAAGATTTTTGAAGATTTTTTCCATTATGAGTCTATAGGAGCTAAGGGGCCCCAGGGCATGGCCTGTTTGGACCCCAGGAGCATGATTGGCAGGAATTATGTAGGTGACCACTTGCCGTTGCTACATGCTAAATTTCTAAGCTCTGGGCTCTGTGGTTTCAGAGAAGTAGATTTTTGAAGCTTTTTTTTCATTATGAGTCTATAGTAGCTAAGGGGCCCCGGGGCGTGGCCCATTTGGAACCCAGGGGCATGATTGGCAGATATTATGTTTGTGACCACTTGCCGTTGCTACATGCTAAATATCTAAGCTCTGGGCCATGTAGTTTCAGAGAAGAAGATTTTTGAACCTTTTTTTCCATTATGAGTATATAGGAGCTAAGGGGCCCGGGGGTTTGGCCAATTTCGACCCCAGGGGCATGATTGGCAGGAATTATATAGGTTACCACTTGCCATTGCTACATGCTAAACATCTAAGCTCTGGGCCCTGTGGTTTCAGAGAAGAAGATTTTTGAAGCTTTTTTCCATTATGAGTCTATGGGAGCGAAGGGGCCCCGGGGCGTGGACCATTTGGAACCCAGGGGCATGATTGGCAGGAATTATGTAGTTGACCACTTGCCGTTGCTACATGCTAAATTTCTAAGCTCTGGGCTCTGTGGTTTCAGAGAAGTAGATTTTTGAAGCTTTTTTTTCATTATGAGTCTATAGTAGCTAAGGGGCCCCGGGGCGTGGCCCATTTGGAACCCAGGGGCATGATTGGCAGATATTATGTTTGTGACCACTTGCCGTTGCTACATGCTAAATATCTAAGCTCTGGGCCATGTAGTTTCAGAGAAGAAGATTTTTGAACCTTTTTTTCCATTATGAGTATATAGGAGCTAAGGGGCCCAGGGGTTTGGCCAATTTCGACCCCAGGGGCATGATTGGCAGGAATTATATAGGTTACCACTTGCCATTGCTACATGCTAAACATCTAAGCTCTGGGCCCTGTGGTTTCAGAGAAGAAGATTTTTGAAGCTTTTTTCCATTATGAGTCTATGGGAGCGAAGGGGCCCCGGGGTGTGGACCATTTGGAACCCAGGGGCATGATTGGCAGGAATTATGTAGTTGACCACTTGCCCTTCCTACATGCTAAATATCTAAGCTCTGGGCCCTATGGTTTCAGAGAAGAAATTTTTGAAGCTTTTATCCATTATGAGTCTATAGGAGCTAATGGGCCCCGGGGCGTGGTCCGTTTGGACACCAGGGGCATGATTGGCAGGAATTATGTAGGTGACCACTTGCTGTTACTATATGCTAAATATATAAGCTCTGGGCCCTGTGGTTTCAGAGAAGAAGATTTTTGAAGCTTTTTTTCCATTATGAGTCTATGGGAGCGAAGGGGCCCTGGGGCGTGGCCCATTTGGAACCCAGGGGCATGATTGGAAGGAATTATGTAGGTGACCACCTGCCATTGCTACATGCTAAATATCTAAGCTCTGGGCCATGTGGTTTCAGAGAAGAAGATTTTTGAAGCTTTTTTTCCATTATGAGTCTATGGGAGCGAAGGGGCCCCGGGGCGTGGCCCATTTGGAACCCAGGGGCATGATTGGCAGGAATTATGTAGGTGACCACCTGCCATTGCTACATGCTAAATATATAAGCTCTGGGCCCTGTGGTTTCAGAGAAGAAGATTTTTGAAGCTTTTTTCCATTATGAGTCTATGGGAGCGAAGGGGCCCCGGGGCGTGGCCCTTTTTGAACCCAGGGGCATGATTGGCAGGAATTATGTAGGTGACCACTTGCCATTGCTACATGCTAAATATCTAAGCTCTGGGCCCTGTGGTTTCAGAGAAGAAGATTTTTGAAGCTTTTTTTCCATTATTAGTCTATGGGAGCGAAGGGGCCCTAGGGCGTGGCCCATTTGGCACCGAGGGGCATGATTGGCAGGAATTATGTAGTTGACCACTTGCCCTTGCTACATGCTTAATATCTAAGCTCTGGGCCCTGTGGTTTCAGAGAAGAAGATTTTAAAATGTTTTCCCATTATAAGTCTATGGGAGCTATATGTTGCCATGGCAACCAGAATTCCAATCTGATCAGCCCAAAAACCTTATGCAGCCTTTCCCCCTACCTGATGATGATTCACATGAAATTTGATCAAGATTGGCCATGGGGTATTGGAGATATACTTATTTGAAATTGTTTACAGATGCACGGACGCACGCACGCACGACGGACGACGGACAAAAAGTGATCCCAAAAGCTCACCTCGTCACTACGTGACAGGTGAGCTAAAAAAAGAGAGCAGCTTTTGCAAATGCAAAAGCTGCTCTCATTTTTTCAGCAAAAATAACACTATATTAGATATTTCACTTGCTAGAACAGTTAACAATTTGACCACTAATGAGCTAGTTAAGCTAACGATGCTTTGAACAACCAGGCCTTGGTTGCCAATGCAATAAATGCCCTTTCATCACTAAAATACGCCTATATATAATTCTGACCCCCTCAAACCCCACTTTTGTATTGTAAAACTGGGGTTTACAGGTGTAAACCTTATTTTTCTTATTTCTGCTTAAAATACAGATTGTGGGTACTCATTAGAACCGCCTCATCGAGATGGTTCTGACGGGTACCCACAATTCATATTTTGAGCAGATATAAGAAAATTATCATAATATTTCATCTTAAAATTTTCTTTTTTTCGGGGTTTTATTTTATTTTATTTTTTTGGGGGTGTTAAAATTTACAATGTATTTGAATAGGCATGTTTTCGTCATGTTCTCATGAGCTATGGCTCCGTTGTTCATTCATTCTTATTCAATGAGCTGGGATGATACATGAGAAGAAAAAAAAATAGCTTATGGTTGCATAATAGAACAGAAATAGCCCAGTAATATTAACCATCCGACTAGAGGAATGCCAAATCCATTCATCTCTCTCCTGCACATCTTATAAATGACAAACTATTGGATTCTTAGCAATTAGACACAATAATGAGCACAGCAAGAATCCATTACCTACTGCATGCTGTAATGATAAGTATTTGGGACACATTTCTTAACCCATAAGATGCCAATCATGACAATTGTCGTCTGCTTTGTCGTCTGCCGGTTACTTTATAAAAGTCATTTTGCAAACAGTGTGGACCCAGATCAGACTGCTCCTCTAGGAGCAGTCTGATCTGCATCCACGCTGTTTCTCTGTATGCAAAAATATTTCAAAAAAAGTTTCCTAGAAGCTTCAGCAGACGACATAAGAAAGCAACATTTTCAGATGTAGTCATTTTGCAAACAGTGTGGACCCAGATCAGACTGCTCCTGTAGGAGCAGTCTGATCTTGGTCCACACTGTTTGCCAGTATGCAAAAATATCTTAAAAAAGTTTTCAACAAGATTCAGCAGACGATGTAAGTAAACCATGTTTTCAGATGTAGTATTTTGTGGCATTTCAAGGGTTAACAACTTATTTTGTACTGAATGGAATCTTCTGCCTAACAAACAGCGAAAATCTGTTTCGAAATTTAGTGATGCCATTTTTTGTGTTTGTGTGGTTTTTGTGTGTGTGTTTTGTGGTTGGCGTGTGTGTCTGTTGGTGGGAGTGTGGGGGTTTGCCGTTAATAAATTTAATTAGAAATCGCTAAATTTGTTAAACCAATGATTGAAGACCTTAATCAGCATTATAGTACAAATAAGCAGGTATGCAAAAATGCCCTATCCTAGGGTTATCAGAACATTTTTCATGCTCAATTCAACAAAGCATGACCATTTACTTCTCACACCATAACTTCTTTATACATCTACTGTTGGGATCCAAAGCTAAAACTGTGCTTATCAACCTTGGTATATCCAATCAAAAATGTATATACTATGTGTATAATGGTAATTTTCTATATATTCTTTGTACTGATTGAATATGCGCCTCATATGCGCCGTGTCACACCACATTACCTGACGTCACCAAACATCCCGCCATTGTCATCACAATATGGCAGACGACGGCAACGGAAGTGACTGAATTAGTAAGAATTGTTTGTTTGTTTGATTTGAGGTTTAACGTCCCCGTCAACACTGTAAAGGTCATTTTGGAGACGTTGCTTCCAATTTTGTGGGACTTTTACCCGGCATTGAGATGAAATGACATCTCAAGCCCTGTCGCCCAATGAAACCAATAGGGTTTATTAGGATGGGCGGTCCGCCTCGCACCACGGTTCCTGGACAGGCTTAGATCCTCCAAGCGGTTTACCAGTACTAGTGTGCGGGACGGATTCAGCTCTGCGTGGAAGCATCATGCAGCCCATATATTTCTTCAAGCCCCTATGGGCGGGGGCGGTAGTAAGAATCCACGCTCATGGGTGTGAGGGGTCGATAGAAAATTTGTTCCTCGGGATCTCAGTCCGGCATCATGAGGCTTGCCGAGGCACGAATTTTCTATCCACCCCTCACACCCATGTAATATTCTTATAATATGCATCAGAATATGGATTATCTTTACAAATTTTGTATCAACTGAGGAAGGTAATTGTTCTGGTCATAGAAATTAACCCATTGTATACTAGTGGACTCTTCCATTGCTAAATGTTGGACAAGTCCATTTGTCATATAAGGGGTGTCAGACCTATTTTTTTTTCATTTTTATTCTATTTTTATAGGAAAATTCTGTTAGCAAACAATGCATCTGATGATCAGATGAGGCATTCTGCGGCGTCTGATCTGGGCCTGCACTGTTTGACAAGGTACCCCTTTAGGGGTTTCCCACATGCAATGGGTTAAAATGGCAGCAACAGTTGGCACAGTAGCCAGGCAAAATTTCATCTTTAACCTAATTGAGCATGAAAAAATGGTTCTACAAACTCAAACCCTTATCTTTTATTGTTCAGAAGGAACCATTTGTATGTTACTGTTCCAATAATATAAGGAATTATCAAAATACTTGTACTACTGACAGCCAATTTCTCTTGTCTTATGCTAAATTAATAGACACAACCTATCCCCAGTCTTAATGAATGATTCTTTCATCTTGAGTATAAGCCGATGCTGCTACTGATGATGATGATGATAATGCTGCTGCTGCTGTTGCTGCTGCTGCTGATGATGATTACGACTATAAGCCAGTGCTGCTGCTGTTGATGATGTTCATGATGATAATGTCAATGCTGCTGCTGATACAAATGGCATAAATTATGATGAAGATGATGATGCAAATAATGATGATGATTACGATTATAAGCCAGGGCTGCTGCTGCTGCTGATGATGATGATGTCAATGCTGCTGAAGATGAAAATGACAAATGATGAAGATGATGATGCAAATAATGATGATGGTGGTGGTGTTGATGATGATGATGATTATTATTACAATTATAAGACATTGCTGCCGCTGTTGATAATGATGTCAGTGCTGGCATTAATGATGAATATGATGATTTGAATAATGATGATGATGGCGATAATTATGATGATGGTGATGAAGCGTTGAGCCAAAGGGCAGCCAACTAATGCACAGCGAAGACTCTGATCAGCCTGCACGAATGTGCAGGCTGATCCGAGTCTTCATTGTGTGCACACATCATGACTCATTTTGATGTTGTGCCTACCTCTCTCTAAAGGAGCTGGCACACTCATAAAAGCACTATTTTGACTGAATTCTTTCTGGAGATCACTGATGGTACACTGGTTCAGCATCTCCATGGCAGCCAACTACAGTAGAACTTCGATGGCTCTAACACTGATGGCTCGTTTACCATGGATGTGTCGAACCCATTCTTGAGCCCCTAGCGAAATCCTCTACATAAGAAATAGTGGGGGGTAATTAAGGAGATTTTAGTCTTTTATCTTGCAAATGTATGTTGTGTGTACTCATTAGAATCGCCTCGATGAGGCGATTCTAATGAGAACACACAGCATACATTTTCATTATAGAACACCGAAAAGATGTCTAAAAGTATCTCCTTATGCCTCCTGACAGTAACCCTCAGTGGCTCCAACTACCCCTGTCTCGAACAGATTTTCGAGGTCCCAAAGGTGTTCGAGCCATTGAAGTTCGACTGTAATTCATAACGAAGACCAGAGTCTTCAATGCGTGCACACACCTCATGGCTTATTTTGTTGCTTTGCCTACCTCTCTCCATAGGAGCCGGCACTCTCATAAAAGCACTATTTTGATTGAATTCTTTCTGGAGATCACTGATGGTACACTGGTTCAGCATCTCCATAGTGTTCTGGACGGAACATCTTGTGCCCGGGGGTAACACCATCATAGGACCAAAAATTCCTGGAAAATATCAAAGACTGTTTGGCTTGTATCCTGATTAAGCATTTCCATGACACACTTGATGGAATATGTGCTCCGGCGAGGCCCATTAACATATGTTTTTGCAGAAATGAGAAAAATAATATTTGTATGCCCCCGCTCGATGGAATATGTGCTCTGTACCCATAACATTTTTTTTTTTTGGCAGAAATATGAAAAATAATATTCGGATATCCCCTCTTATCTCGGACTATTGATAAATGACAACTTTATATTAACTTTCATAGTTCTAATGAGCACCCAAAACCTATGTTTGCAGTGAAAATAAGAAAAATATCAGATTTTCATCGGAAAAGTAGCCAGTTTTTAGATGTGGAAAAATGTACTATGCCGCACGGGTATGTTACCTTAATGTTATCTGGGGCTATAGATAAATGACAACTTTATTAACTTTAAAAAAAAAAAAAAAGAAGAAGAAGACTTTTAAAGATTTTAATGATGGAAATTATCTGGGAACAACATCATTTATCTCAATAAAAGTTTAAACAACAACAAACCACTTGAAATTTGGAAGCTACTTCAAACAAATGAAGCAAAATTCTATTCCAGTAAGTAGAAGCCTCAGTGGTGTAGTGGTTATGCTACTGGCCTTGTAAACCAGGGGTCGCAGGATCGATCACGGGCTTCTCCAGACTTTCGGATGAGTCTTTAAACCGAGGGCCTGTCTCCGTATGACCTTGGCTGTTGGTGAGACGTAAAACACAAACACTCACTGGTTTACACACACCTTAGTATGGAGCATGCACATAACATCATGTGTATCAGCTGACTTGTTTTTTGTTTTGTATTGGGATTTAATGGCCCATTCAACACTAGGTCATTTTTGAGCCAATCAGTTTACTTATCCACACTTTTCCTGGGAAGGCTTATACATAAGCGGTTAACCAGTACAGTGCACATTCTTTCACCAGAAAATGACAACTGCCCTTTTTGAACCAGCGGAAGGGAGAGTATGACGGTAGAAAAGATTTCATGATCAATCTCAACAATAGAATGCTGACCCCAGGAGGTATCGAACCCACCTCCTCCTGCTCACCTGTCAGACGCACATCTGACTGAGCTACCAAGGCCGGCAATCAGCTGACTTGTATTGGCCCTGTTTCTCTATAATGGCCTAATTTTTTCCTATATTGGTGTTGTTGTTTTTGGGCTTTTTTTTTGTTTTTGTTTTTGGTACTGGCCCTGTTTGTCATCTTCATGATGCAGGCAGTCTTGGTTATAGAGGATCTTACAAGAGTGTTCATGTATTATTGAATTTATTAAACGAGTTGATGAACAAGAGCTGTCGCATGACAGCATAGCTCGCCTGTTTCGCGCCTTCAAGATATAAGGTAAAATTATTGAACCATGAAATATAGATCACACTCACCTACATATAGTTTAAGGTCAATCATCAGGTCAGATGTTACATTCCAGATATTCCAGATATTACATTTCAGAATCAAATTGTGTCTGAATTATAAGGTTAATCATTGAACCTTGAAAATAGGTCACACTGACCTAGATATATTTCTATGTCAATCATCTGGCCACATGGAATTGAATATTCAGATATGAAGTTTCTCCATCCAATAGTATTCAAGATATAAGTCGAAGTCATTGAACCATGTAATATAGGTCAAACTGACCTAGATATATTTTGTGGTCAATCATCTGGTTGCATTGAAGTAATATCCAAGGTATAACATTTTGTTATCAAAATATTATTCAAGATAATAGCCAAAATCACTGAGCCGTGAAATATAGGTCACAGTGAACTAGATATATTTTGAGAGCAATCAGCAGGTCACATGGAACTAATAATCATGGTATGACATTTCTTTATCAAATAGTATTCAAGATAATAGGCAAAATCAGTGAACCATGAAATATAGGTCACACTGACCTAGATATATTTTGAGGTTAATCATGGGGTCACATGGAACTAATACTCCAGGTATGACATTTTTCCATCAAATAGTATTCAAGATAATAGGCAAAATCAATGAACCATGAAATATAGGTCACAGTAACACAGATATATTTGGTGGTCAGTTATCGGGTCACATGGATGTAATAGTCCAGGTATCACATTTCTCCTTTGAATAGTAATAGGCAAAGTCACTGAACCATGAAATATAGGTCACAGTGACCTAAATATATTTTGGGGTCAATCATGGGGTCAAATGGCACTAATATCCAAGGTATGACATTTCTCCAACAAATAGTCTTCAAGATATAAGACAAAATTACTGGACCGTGAAATGTAGGTCACTATGACCTTCACCCTTTTACACTTGAACCAATGTCACATGGTTGGCTGATATATAACCAATTTTGTTTATAACTCGATAGCATATTGGAAACATATATAACAAATTACAAAGGTGTCCTAGATTTTGACCCCTAGCCCCACACCATCCGTCCTCCCAGGCATGAACCCAGGGGTGTGTTGTCTTGGAATCTCAGAAGACACGCCCGGGTATCCAACTTGTAAAATATGAATCCCTTGTGATGAGTGTCTGTTGAGATATAAGCAATTCAAAAACTTTAACACAGTTTTACAGAGGTGTTCTAGATTTTGACCCCTAGCCCCACCCCGGGCATGAACCCAGGGGTCTGTTGTCTTTGAACATCAGAAGACCCTCCCAGGTACTTAAGTTCCAAATATAAGTGCTATGTGATGAGTGACTGTTGAGATATAAGCATTTGAAAAACTTTAACGCAGTGTGACGGGAACGCACACGCACATGCACACGCAAACGCGCACAAATGAGGTGACAACAATAGCTCTCCTTGTATTTCGTACAGGCGAGCTAAAAAGGATAAAATGAGAGGCTTTGCCAAGCATTTTATGCCTTTTCATGTATTATTGAAATTATTAAAGGAGTTCAGGAAAATGGATAAAATGCGAGGCTGTGCCGAGCACTTTATGCATTTTCCTCAAGGAGTTTAATTAATTCAATAACACATGAGCATGAATGATAGATTCTATTTATCATATGACATTTAAAACGCATTTTATTCATGATGGTTCACCAAAATGTCAGTATTCCGCCATTAGTAAAGACGTCATTAGGGCGTCGTACATGTGACATTACTGAACATATCTAATTAATTTGCATATTTAATCCACTGGTGTATTATCGAATTTATTACATGGCATAATTACATTCTCAAATGCGATGTTATATGATAAATATAAATGCTATGCTACTGCAGTTAGTTACATAATACTACACCACTGCAATTAACCCTTATCTTGCTGTTCACGACAACCCCTATCTTTGCAAACAGTGTAGCTCCAGATCAGATGGCTTCTGAAGAAGCCATCTGATCAGGATCTACACTGTTTCACATTGAGTTTATGAATTTTTAGGAATAAATTACATCAAGTAATCTGATTGGTTCATAGTCAGAGATGGGTGTGGCTAAAATGAATATTCAGCAAGAGAAGGGTTAACTAGAGCTGTCAGTGAAATTGACTAGGGCCCCGGCAGCGCTATCAGAGGAGTAGGAAAATTTGTGGACGGACAGACGGACAGACAGACAGATGGACGGACAGAGTGATTACTATAGGGCACCCACACTTTCAGTGCGGGGCCCTAATAATAACAAAGTTATTAATTGGACACAGGAAAGACCCTTTTTTGACCTTTAACCTCTAAGTATGACCTTGACCTTTGAGGTACGGACCTGAGTCTTGCGCGCAACACTCCATCACATTATGGTTAACATTTCTGCCAAGTAATATTTAAATCCATCCAGGAATAAGAAAGTTATGGAGGATAAAAAAATTTGTGGACGGACAGACGGACAGACAGACAGACAGACGGACAGAGTGATTACTATAGGGCACCCACACTTTCAGTGCGGGGCCACATTATGGTTAACATTTCTGCCAAGTAATATTTAAATCCATCCAGGAATAATAACAAAGTTATTAATTGGACACAGGAAAGACCCTTTTTTGACCTTTAACCTCTAAGTATGACCTTGACCTTTGAGGTACGGACCTGAGTCTTGCGCGCAACACTCCATCACATTATGGTTAACACTTCTGCCATCCAGGAATAATAATAACAAAGTTATTAATTGGACACAGGAAAGACCCTTTTTTGACCTTTAACCTCTAAGTATGACCTTGACCTTTGAGGTACGGACCTGAGTCTTGCGCGCAACACTCCATCACATTATGGTTAACATTTCTGACAAGTAATATTTAAATCCATCCAGGAATAAGAAAAGTTATGGAGGATAAAAAAATTTGTGGACGGACAGACGGACAGACAGACCTTTAACCTCTAAGTATGACCTTGACCTTTGAAGTACGGACCTGAGTCTTGCGGGCAACACTCCATCACATTATGGTTAACATTTCTGACAAGTAATATTTAAATCCATCCAGGAATAAGAAAGTTATGGAGGATAAAAAAAATTGTGGACGGACAGACGGACGTTCTTACAGATGGACATTTGTTGGGTACTACAGTGTTAATTTTCCCATTCAAAAGTACCCAACAATCAGCTAAATACCCAACAGGCTACTGGCTACTTTTCTTGGACAACAACGGAATAAACGGCAAGTACCCAACTTGTGTCTACCCAACATGTGCCCACGGATGCGCTCGGACAGACAGACGGACGGACAGAGTGATTACTATAGGGCACCCACACTTTCAGTGCGGGGCCGGGCACCCACACTTTCAGTGCGGGGCCCTAATTAATAAACAGTCTTGTAAGAGAAACTTGTATGTACTTACCTGGTGGTGGTGGTACCCAATTACTTTGACTGGCACTGGTCAGGTTTGTACTGGGACTACTTTGGCTGCTAACACTGCTGCTCACCGGTTTTGGACTTGGTACACTGCTGTTAGCTTCGGGACTATTTACACTACTGCTGATTACTTTGGGACTGTGCACATTGCTGATTACTGTGGGACTGTGTAGATTACTGGTGATAACTGTGGGACTTTGAAGATTACTACTGATTACTGTGGGACTTTGAAGATTGCTATTGATCACTGTGGGACTTTGTACATTGTGTACCAAGGTGGGACTATGGATAACACTGTTCACCGGAGTTGGGCTGGAATGACCGTTCACCAGCAGTATTTGGTTGGCACCGGTTACTGTGGTGACAGCATTTACTGTGCTTACAGTAAGACTGCCTGGTATGGTCTGACCAAAATACCCTGAAAAATAAAGTTAAGAATTGTTGACTGACATTGGTAAATATTGTCCCAAGTTGGGATATATATTGAAGGACACAAGTTTGTGAGTGTCCTTCAATATCCCTGCGAAGGACAAAATTCACTATTACAAGCGCAGAAACTAGTTTATTATACAGCGAAATCCCGCCATTAAGACCACCTAAAATTAAGACGAATTCAGCTGTAAAAAACAATTTAGCAGGTTGTTGTTCTTCTTTCTTACTGTTTTCTGCACACAGTGTCCTCTGGTCAGAGACACCTTTGGGACTGTTCAAAAGTGGTCACATGACAATCGGCAATATTAATCACATGTTCATAAACTCTCCCCAATGGGGAGGGACACAGGGGGATATCTGCACACTTGCATTACATCAAATACTCTGGTATTTTTGCTGAAAAAAATGGGTAGCTTTTACAAATCACATTTTTTTCAGCAAAATATATTAGCATATTAAAAATATTAAACAGTCAAAGTTTAAGTAATTTGTTTGTTTGATTTGAGGTTTAATGTCCCCATCAACACTGTATAGGTCATTTTGGAGACGTTGCTTCCAATTTTGTGGGACTTTTACCCGACATTGAGATGAAATGACATCTCATGCCCTGTCGTCCAATGAAACCAATAGGGTTTATAAGCATGGACGGACTGGCACCGCTTTGCCTGGACAGACTTAGATCCTCTAAGCGGTTTACCAGTACTTGTATGCGGTTGGTTTCAGCTCTGCGTGGAAGCATCATGCAGCCCATCTATTTCTTCAAGCCCCGATGGGCGGGGGCCAATTTTTGCAATGTTGTCACATGACAATCGGCAATATTAATCACATGTTCATAAACTCTCCCCAATGGAGACAAAGGGGTAAATATGCACACTTGTATTATATCAAATACTTTGGTATTTCTGCTGAAAATGCAAAAACTACTCACATTTTTTCAGCAAAATGTATTAGCATATTAAAAATATTCAACAATCAAAGCTTAAATAATACGAGGACTGTTCAAATATGAATGCAAGTAGAACGTTTTCTCATGCACTAATGCGAAAATCACCTGGAAATAAATATCACAGCGTAGAAAAACATTTTACCTATACATTGATACCAAACCTGTTAAAAATCCATGCACTTTAGCCATGTATATCATTCGAGAAACACTGTCTACTCTTGTATACATGGTTGGAAGAAGGTCAGAGTACGCCGTTGAAATACGGTCCTATATTAAGAATCCCTGTAGTCTTGGTATACGGTGCAAAGACATTTTTGATGAAATATGTTCGGTTTATGGGCATAATGAAATGTCTTTTCCGATAGTTTTTGGTTGCTGTAAGAAATTCAGCTGTGGGCAAGGCTCAACAGAAGATGCACCACATGATCGTCGGCCGAAAAGAGCAACATCTGCCAAGATGGTTGCTAGAGTGAAATAAATAGATGCTACCGATGCACAATACACCACTAGGCAAATAGCTAGTATGGTTGGCATCTCATTAGGAGCAGCTCATACAATTCTGAAACGGCATTTGAAAATGAGAAAGATCTGTGCTAGATGGATTCCCCATCTGTTGACAGATGAGCAGAAAAAGACACGCATCCAGTGCGCCAAGAAGTTGCTTAAAAAGTTTCCAAATTACAATGCACGGTCTTTTGCTAATGTCGTCACAGGTGACGAGACATGGGTTCACTTTTTTGAGCCAAAACGAAAGATTCAGAACAAAATATGGGCAACAAAGTATTGCAAAAGACCATGCATTGCAAAGCGGACCATGAGCGTCAAGAAGGTAATGTATGCCATATTCTTTTTAAATCAGGGCCCTACTATTCAGGTTGCTGTGCCTAAAGGCAAATGCGAAGTTTTACAAGAATAAACTTCTTCGAAAATTGAAGAAATATTTCAAAGAACGAAGACCCTCAACTGATTTGGCCAATGTCAGATTGCTACATGACAATGCGTAATCGCACAAGGCGTTCATTGTGCAAGACTATCTGAAGCAGGAAAAGGTTGTTGAACTCCCTCACCCCCCGTATTCCCCTGACCTTGCCCAGTGTGATTTTTTTTGTTCCCGCGGCTGAAAAATACCTTTCTGGTCGAAAATTTGTACAGCGCAAACACCTCGGTTCTGCAATATTCCAGTGCCTTCATAGTATACCTCGAAAAGACTACTAAAATGCATTCAATGTTTGGATCAGAAGACTGAAAGTTTGTATATCTGTTAAAGGGGAATACTTTGAGGGGACAAAATAAATTTTTCATCGAAATCTATCACGGAATCATTTTTATGTGCTTAGTTGCATTCATATTTGAACAGTGCTTGTATGTTAACTACTGATATCATTAGTTTTGAACTGCTGTTCAAAAATTTTGCTTCCTTACCCAAAGCTGTGAGCCCAAGGGCGCTCGTGGTCATCCCGTTATTTGTTGGATTTACTGCCGGTCTTGGCAAGTCCTTTTGTAAACCCAGCAGAAAGAGACGTGCCAGGTACATGTTACTGGCATTCCTCTCTATACTCTTTACGATCACAGACTGAAATAAAAACAAAGAAAAACACCTTTAACCTTCAGTGTGCTGAAGGCGAATTTATTCGACCAAGGGGGTGGTCCAAATTGAGCAACTTATCACGCTCATAAGAAAGCAAGTACAGTCCAACCTGTATTAAATAAGCACCTGAGGAATAGCCAAAATGTGCTTGCTTAAGACAGGTGCTGGCTTAATACAGGTCAATTTAATGTATTTGCCTTTTTGGGGAACTTAAATCATGCTTGCTTTAGACAGGTTGCTTGCTTAATAGAGGTGGCCATTATCACAGTTTTACTGTACACTCCATCCGATAAGGTTCTCCGATGCAGGCGGGATCGTTCTTTCTTACAAGGGCACAGGTTTTACCAACATTACTGGCTATTGGATTCTACACCCTAAAATGACGTAAAAACTCGATGATTTCTCAAATACCAGTCTTCAACAGGCCCCCCTTGCCTGTTTCATCACAATTTTGTGCATACTAGACCCAATCAATCTAAACAACTACTGGTAATAAATATGTAGCCATAATATAGGTAGCTACACAAGCTATCAATTTTATCCTCCAAAGCACACACTGAGCACTATTGTCATGTAGTGTCTTAAACGGTTCCCGGTCAGATCACGTGACCACCATATTTGGTAGTCACGTGACCCATAATACTTCCAGTAGAAATGGTGCAAGATACCTTGACTACAATGTGTCAAAGTATGAGTAGATTCGGTTCAGGTTTAAAAGAAATTATGGCTGCCGAAATAAGGGTACTCCCTTCAAAGGGCAAGTATCTTCATGTCACCTCCTTATCCAGACGAATACTGTCCCCACCCATCGGGGCTTGAAGAAATAGATGGCCTGTTCAGCCAAAGCGGTGTTAACCTATTGGTTTAAAAAAAAACAAGTTTTTTCAACTTCAGTTCTTTTCCAGGTGCAAAATGTCAACTATGGCTCGTTTCCGGTTTTGTAAGTTCTGGCTCATTCTTGGTTTTGTAAGTTCTGGCTCATTCTTGGTTTTGTAAGTTCTGGCTCATTCTTGGTTTTGTTAGTTCTGGCTCATTCCTGGTTTTGTAAGTTCTGGCTCATTCTTGGTTTTGTAAGTTCTGGCTCATTCCTGGTTTTGTAAGTTCTGGCTCATTCTTGGTTTTGTAAGTTCTGGCTCATTCTTGGTTTTGTTAGTTCAGGCTCATTCCTGGTTTTGTAAGTTGTGGCTCATTCTTGGTTTTGTAAGTTGTGGCTCATTCTTGGTTTTGTAAGTTCTGGCTCATTCCTGGTTTTGTAAGTTCTGGCTCATTCTTGGTTTTGTAAGTTCTGGCTCATTCTTGGTTTTGTAAGTGCTGGCTCATTCTTGGTTTTGTAAGTTCTGGCTCATTCCTGGTTTTGTAAGTTCTGGCTCATTCTTGGTTTTGTAAGTTCTGGCTCATTCTTGGTTTTGTAAGTTCTGGCTCATTCTTGGTTTTGTAAGTTCTGGCTCATTCCTGGTTTTGTAAGTTCTGGCTCATTCCAGGTTTTGTAAGTTCTGGCTCATTCTTGGTTTTGTAAGTTCTGGCTCATTCCTGGTTTTGTAAGTTCTGGCTCATTCTTGGTTTTGTAAGTTCTGGCTCATTCTTGGTTTTGTAAGTTCTGGCTCATTCTTGGTTTTGTAAGTTCTGGCTCATTCCTGGTTTTGTAAGTTCTGGCTCATTCTTGGTTTTGTAAGTTCTGGCTCATTCTTGGTTTTGTTAGTTCAGGCTCATTCCTGGTTTTGTAAGTTCTGGCTCATTCCTGGTTTTGTAAGTTCTGGCTCATTCCTGGTTTTGTAAGTTCTGGGTCATTCCTGGTCTTGTAAGTTCTGGCTCATTCCTGGTTTTGTAAGTTCTGGCTCATTCCTGGTTTTGTAAGTTCTGGCTCATTCCTGGTTTTGTAAGTTCTGGCTCATTCCTGGTTTTGTAAGTTCTGGCTCATTCTTGGTTTTGTAAGTTCTGGCTCATTCCTGGTTTTGTAAGTTCTGGCTCATTCTTGGTTTTGTAAGTTCTGGGCCTAGCTGTTCAAACCATCTTCAGCTTAACAAGCTTGTAGGTGATCAAAATGTTAACGATTTCAGCGAGTATAAAATCTGATACTCAGGTGTTTCTACTACATAAATTTGAGTAGCTTTTGAAAATGCAGAAGCTACTCACATTTTTTTTTTTTTTAGCAAACAATATTTTATTTCTTTCAAAGTACTCCTGATATTGTGAGAGCATTTTTTAAAGTTATTACAGATTTTAGGTAGGTCATATTTGCTAGCATAAAAAGCGCTTCATGTTGTTTGTCACAGCCGATATTTGTTTTCCTTTATGTTCTGTCAATCGATTCGCTGCCGATTTTTAAGATTCAAAACTGAGAAATTTGAAAGTAGTCCTGATAAGCACGAGACTGCTTATCTCCGGGCAATATGAACTTGACTACGGGCAATATGGAAAAATATTGACCGGTAACTTCTGTACAAAGTAAACAGGACATTTTCTGGGTATATAATAAGTTTACTAACAACTTGGTTAGTTTTGAACAACTGGCCAGAGATCAATGTAGGAGCAGTCTGATCTGGGCCCACACTGCCTGTATGCAAAAATATTTTTAAAAAGTTTGCCAAAAATTTCAGCAGACAACATAAGCAGACAACATTTTAGGGTGTAGTTTTTCTTGGCGTCTCAAGGGTTAAAAACGAAATATTTGCACGTATCTGAAGTTTCGTTCCAGACTTTACTCACTTTGCTTGGTTGTTTGGGTTTCGGTTTAACACTGATAAAAACATCTAGCTGTTCCATCAACTGTGTCAGTCTTCCTGCAAAACGAAATGAAACACATATTAACCCATATACAGTGAAACTGTGGTGGCTCGAGCACCATTGGCTTGTTTACCATGGCTGATTTGAACTCATCATTGAGTCCCAAGGCAATTGTTTTCGTAGGTGCTGGTAAGCCATGGTTAGGTATGATTTAGGAAGTTATTTCTTTATGAAAAGGTATGTTGTGTGTACTCCTTAGAATCGCCTCGATGAGGCGATTCTAATGAGTACACATAACTTACCTTTATTTTACAAAAGCATTATGCCTCCTGACAGAACTGTATCAATAATCCTCAGTACCATTTAGGAAGATATTTTATTATAATGGCTGATTCAAACTCATCTTTGAGTCCCGAGGAAATTGTTTTTGTAGGTGCTTGACAAAAAATAGGTTTTTGTTTTGTTTGATTTGAGGTTTAAGGTCCCCATCAACACTGTAAAGATCATTTTGGAGACACTGCTTCCAATTTTGTGGGACTTTTACCCGACCTTCAGATGAAATGACATCTCAAGCCCTGCCACCCAATGAAACCAAAGGGTTTATTAGCATGGACGGACCGACTCGCACCGCTTTGCCTGGGCAGGCCTAGATCCTCTAAGCAGTTTACCAGTGCTTGTGTGTGGTCGGTTTCAGCTCTGCATGCATGCAGCCCATCTATTTCTTCAAGCCCCGATGGGCGAGGGCCAAAAATTGTTTTTGTAGGTGCTGGTCAAACATAGTTAGGTATGATTTAGGAAGATATTTCATTATGAAAAGATATGTTGTGTGTACTCATTAGAATCGTCTCAATGAGGTGATTCTATTGAGTACACACAGCATACCTGTATTTGCCTCCTGTAGAACTGTAGCAAAAACCCTCAGTATGATTTAGGAAGATATTTCATTATGGAAAGGTATGTTGTGTGTACTCATTTGAATCGGCTAGATGAGGCGATTCTAATGAGTACACACAGCATACCTTTATTTTACATAAGCATTATGCCTCCTGATAGAATTGTATCAGGAGGCATAATGCTTATGTCAATATTGGGTAAAACTACCACAAAATTTGAAGCAACATCTCCAAAATGACCTAAATAGTGTTGATGGAGATGTTAAACCTCAATTCAAACAAACAAACAGACAGACCACAAAACCCAATGAAACCCTAAGATGAACTTTTTTCTCAATATGTTCTATAAAAGGGTTATCCTTTGGAAGCAAGAAATACACCACAGAACTGGAAAATATGAAGTGTACATGTTTTCTGGGCCAGACTAGCTAGTTTCGGCCAATTAGAATTCATCAGTGACCCTCAAGTATTTTCAAAATTCCGCAATGGAATCAATGATCCCAAAGGACAAAATATAAACTACACTATGATGTAGGGCAGGGAGACTTTTTACGGCCGCCACACATTCCCAGACATCAAGTCTGATCACATGCCCCAAAGACTAAGAGTGGTCCTGATATTATGAGTCAGTGTTCTTAATATAAAGAAGAGCAAGTGTAATGAGTATAAACTAGGGATAATTCTCCTGATATCTTGTCAAAAACATATGTTGTGGGTACTTGTTAGAATCGCCTCATCTAGGCGATTCTAACAAGTACCAACAACATATATTTTTATGGGAAAATAAGAAAAATTATCCCTAAATAATTATCCTTTATACTTCTTCTTATCTGTAGCTATCACACCAGGCAACCGAGGTGGGAGGCCTATTTCATCACACTACGCTATCTACCTAATCTTTTAAAAGTATAAAATCAATTTTGATTTATAATGAAGTTTATTTCCTATACCAGACTCATCCAATTTCCGAAAAGATCATAAAATGAAAGGAAAGCTGGCATAATTAACAGAACCTATCTGTACTTACTCCATACTTATATAACAATATAAGTGGATCATATATGATTCAATTTATACCTGGCCCATAAATCTTAATCAACTTTATTCGCTCTTAAGGAAACCTCCTGTAAACTAATTAACGTTTATGATTTTTGCAAATCCACAGCTCCATTAAATACACAGGAAATGCATAGGAAAACGTATCTTTACCACATAAATTTCCATTCCTGTCAGAGGCTGGTTTGTTTGCTGGTGTTTTATGGCCCAGTCAAAAATATTTAAGTTATATCGAGCCAGACTGTTTATCATACTAGTATATTACACACACAAACCCGCCACCTCCCCACCACCACCCATAGATGAGGGGATAGAAGCAATGGTAGTTTGGGGGTGGGAGCTTGTTTATGGTGACGGAATGAGGTTAGGTTTGGAGCAGAAAGCAACCTTTTATGTTTTATTTAATTTTGCTTTATGGTCCTTTAACCCATTTTGTACCAGAAACCCCAAAACCGGTACCATGGCAAACAG
Organism: Lucinisca nassula; assembly: GCA_963580285.1. Classification (NCBI taxonomy): domain Eukaryota; kingdom Metazoa; phylum Mollusca; class Bivalvia; order Lucinida; family Lucinidae; genus Lucinisca; species Lucinisca nassula. The sequence goes on along the minus strand of OY757011.1, from coordinate 71,967,112 downwards.
TGTAGGCCCAGATCAGAAACATGTTGTGGGTACTCATTAGAAGTGCCTCTGCCTCAGTGAGGCGCTTCTAATGAATACCTACAATGTATGTTTTCATGCAGAAATAAGAAGAATAATATGTGAATACCTCTCTTATCTGGGGCTATGTAAATCAGACCAATAGGCATTAGAGTACCCCAATATCAAACATGTATTTGTATGATTTGAGGTTTAACGTCCCCGTCAACACTGTAAAGGTCATTTTGGAGACGTTGCTTCCAATTTTGTGGGACTTTTACCCAACATTGAGATGAAATGACATCTCAAGCCCTGTCGCCCAATGAAACCAAAAGGGTTTATAAGCTTTGCCTGGGCAGGCTTAGATCCTCTAAGCTGTTTACCAGTACACGTGTGCGGTCGGTTTCAGCTCTGCATGGAAGCATCATGCAACCCATATATTTCTTCAAGCCACGATGGGTGGGGGCCGATGTGCCAGTCTGTTAACCATACTAGCTTATAACACCACCCCCCCCTCCCCAACCTCGAGTAGATGAGTGGATGGAAGGAGCGGTAGATGTTTTGTTTGTTTGTTTGATTTGATGTTTAACGTCCCCGTCAACACTATATAGGTAATTTTGGAGACGTTGCTTCCAATTTTGTGGGACTTCTACCCGACATTGAGATGAAATGACATATCAAGCCCTGTCCCCCAATGAAACCAAAAGGGTTTATAAGCATGGATGGTCCGACTTGCACCACTTTGCCTGGGCAGGCTTAAATCCTCTAAGCAGTTTACCAGTACTCGTGTGCGGTCGGATTCAGCTCTGCGTTGAAGCATCATGCAGCCCATTTATTTCTTCAAGCCCCGATGGGTGGGGGCCGCAGCGGTAGTTGACGTGGGGAGCTTGTTTATGGTGACAGAATGAGGTTAGGTTTGGAGCAGAAAGCAACCTATTTATGTTTTATTTTATTTTGCTTTATGGTCCTTTAACCCTTTGCATGTGGGAAACTAAAAGGTACCTTGGCAAACAATGTAGGCCCAGATCAGAAACATGTTGTGGGTGCTCCTTAGAAGTGCCTCAGTGAGGCACTTCTAATGAGAACCCACAACGTATGTTTTCATGCAGAGATAAGAAAAATATGTGGGTATCCCCTCTTATCTGGGGAGATGTAAATCAGACCAATAGCTAAGCTCAAAAGGGGGTTAGAGTACCCTAATTTCAAACATCACCCAACATGCTGGAAGTCACATGGCACCCAACACAGCACATTTTCTCACAAGGTCAGGGGGGTCTGGTTTCCTGTTTTTCCAATATTGACAATGTGCAAGCTGGGAGCCAGCAAATAATGCAAATATGGTGAATACAACATGATGCAACATCACCCACATGCTGGAAGTCACATGGCACCCAACACAGCATATTTTCTCACATTACGGCTTAAATGACTTTCTGCAGTGCATGAAATAAACATTGATGCAAAGAGAAGAAGAAAAAAACATACAATACATAAAGACTGCTTACTGCCTTAACTGATATGAACTTGTGCCAAAAACTGTAGCAAGAGAGCAGAAAAACGGTTTCTTTTTTTCTAGACAGCCTTGCAGCAGTTTCAGTCAAAAGTAATTAACACAGCAACTGCAGTTAAAATAAATCTCTTAAATTATCTTCATCAAATTTTCTGGCTTTTAGAAAATCACAGTTCAGCAACCTAGGCAAAAATACAATATTTTTTTGTTCAAGTAACAGAACCTACCTGGGATCATTACGATAACATACCCGTGTTTTTCAAATTTCCAAATGGCTACTTTTCTGATGAAAATCCTTGATAAACTTGTTATTTATACTGCAAACATAGGTTGTGGGTGCTCGTTAGAACCGCGGTTCTAATGAGTACCCACAACCCATGTCTTGGAGTAGAAATAAGAACAAGAGCTGTTGCATGACAGTTTGCCTGTTTCTCGCCTTCAAGATATAAGTTAAAACTATTGAACAATGAAATATAGGTCACACTCACCTACATATATTTTGAGGTCAATCATCAGGTCACATGGAACATATATTCCAGATATTACATTTCAGAATCAAATTACGTCTGAATTACAAGGCAAAATCATCGAACCATGAAAATAGGTCACACTGACCTAGATATATTTCTATGTTTCTATGTCAATCATCTGGTCACATGGAATTGATTATTCAGATATGAAGTTTCTCCATCAAATAGTATTCAAGATATAAGGCAAAGTCACTGAACCATGAAATATAGGTCACACTGACCTAGATATACTTTGAGGTAAATCTTCCGGTCACATGGAACTAATAATCCAGGTATGACTTTTCTCCATTAAATAGTATTCAAGATAATAGGAGCTTTTTTCGTGACGTACTTCCGGTTCTAAAAATAGAACGGGAAAAGCCCTGGCCGTCAACTGTCGTATTGCTTCAAGGCAGTGGGACAGATAAAATGTTAATTACACCGTAAGACAGTGAAATTATTTCAAACTTTTTACGAATTCTAATGTAGGATAATGAGAGAAACACTGATATGCTGCCAGGTGTGAAATTTCGCAATCAAATACAAATCCATTATCAATACAAATACATTATCAATTTTTCGGACAAAAAAATGGAACTTTTAAGATGAAATATTGCGATAATTTTCTTATTTTTGCTCAAAACATAGATTACGGGGAGTCGATAGAACCGCCTCGATGAGGCGGTTCTATCGAGTACCCACAATCTACCTTTTTGAGCAGAAATAAAAAAATAATGTTTACCCCTGTAAACCCCAGTTTTACTATATAAAAGTGGGTTTGTAGGGGGTCAAATTCGCATAGGCGTGTTTTCATGATGGCAAATCCCTAGTGTTATTTTCTTAGTTAACTGCTCTTAAAGACATATTTATACTTCGCACGACCCAACAGGGTCCTCTCTCTCTCTCTCTCTCTCTCTCTCTCTCTCTCTCTCTCTCTCTCTCTCTCTCTCTCTCTCGTTAAATAACTCATGCCTGACATGTAACGTGTCAACAACGTCGTGTCTACAGCAAACCAACACCAAAGCGACGCATTGAATTTGACTTTGCAACGTCGATGAAACGTCAGAACGTTGCTTTAGCGATAATACGGCGCTTAAAATGTCATTTGCCCAGTGCTCGGACCCATTAAGACTCAGTGGGATTGGAACATTAAATTCAAAACAAACATAGAACACCCTTTCAGTGCATGAGAATGAAACACTCATTCGCAAGTGCCAGATTTTACAGTAAAATCTGGTAGATTTCTTCAACCTTCCCAGAAAGCTCCCGCCCATAGGGGCTTGAAGAAATATATGGGCTGCATGATGCTTCAACGCAGAGCTGAATCCGGCCCGCACACTAGTACTGGTAAACTGCTTAGAGGATCTAAGCCTGTCCAGGAACCGCGGTGCGAGGCGGACCGTCCATGCTAATAAACCCTATTGGTTTCATTGGGCGACAGGGCTTGAGATGTCATTTCATCTCAATGTCGGGTAAAAGTCCCACAAAAATGGAAGCACCTTTACTGTGTTGACGGGGACGTTAAACCTCAAATCAAACAAACAAATCAACCTTCCCAGCCCTTACAATAACCCATTTGGTACCGGAAACCCCAAAAGAGGTAAGTGACAAACAGTGCAGACCCAGATCAGATGCAGCAGGACGTGGCGTCTGATCAGGGCCTACACTATTTGCAAAATGTTTAGCCATTTTCGAAATAAATTTTGAAGATAAAAAAAACCTGGAATCTTCAATTTATCAAAATTGCACGTATATACATGTAGACAGATCGCTGGACATTTTTTACCTGCAGTTCTAGACAGATCGTTGAACTGTTTTCTCAATAGAGAGAGAGAGAGAGAGAGAGAGAGAGAGAGAGAAAGAGAGAGAGATCAAAGTTCTGTCCGTATGTGATAGCTATACTTGGATACATGTAGCGAATAAAACGAAAAGTTACGTAAAATCTTATTTTGTAAGTAAGCTTTCGTGAATAACGGCATCGCAAGCCATTGACATGGGTCATTCACGAAGAGATTTTCGACAATTAAAAACGACTCCAGGATAACAGATTTCAGTTATAAAAGCAAAATATCATTCTTTCCTTCTCGAGGAATTATTTCAATGAAAACAGGTATATTTCCTTTAAAAATATCTGAATATTGTTAGCATTTTAAGTTCCGCTAATACATTTGAATAGCGATGGCCGTTTCAATTGACGGCCAGTGTTTTGAGCGTGCACAAGAATGACGTCATAAACGGAATTCCTAAAACCTCCTATAGACAAAATCACTGACCCATGAAATATAGGTCACACTGACCTAAATATATTTTATGGTCAATCAGCAGGTTGCATGGAACTTACCATGCAGGTATGACGTTTCTTCATCAAATCGTATTCAACATAATAGGCAAAATCACTGAACCATGAAATATAGGTCACAGTGACCTAGATATATTTTGAGATCATTCACGGGGTCACATGGTACTAATAATCCAGGTTTGACATCTCTCAATCAAATAGTATTCAAGATGATAGGCAAAATCACTGAACCATGTAATATAGATCACAGTGACTAGATATATTTGGTGGTAAATTATCTGGTGACATGGAACTACGGTAATAATCCAGGTATGACATTTCTCCTTCAAATATGTATGAATGACATTTCTCCTTCAAACAGTATTCAAGATAATAGGCAAAATCACTGGACCATGAAATATAGGTCACAGTGACCTAGATATATTTTGAGGTCAATCATGGGGTCACATGGCATGAATATGATCCCAGGTATGACATTTCTCCAACAAAAAGTCTTCAAGATATAATGCAAAATCACTTGTCCGTGAAATGTAGGTCACCATGACCTTCATCCTTTTACACTTGAACCAATGATTTGGGTGAATTGTTTGTCAATGTCAAAAATAAAGCTGACTGTTTACTGCTACTGTCAATGTGATTATCACTGACCAATAAATTTAACCCATTGTATACTAGTGGACTCTTCCATTGCTATATGTTGGACAAGTCGATTTGTCATAGAACAGGGTGGGGAACCCACATGACCATTTGATATAGTAAACGGAATTTACAGGCGGAAACTTGCTCGCTTCAAGTACGTTTTTTCCCAGATATTTTGGTTATTACAGCAGTTATTACGAAAACCAGGCAGTTTCTGCCTTCGAAGCAAACGTCATCAAAAATCGGAAGTTGAGCGGAGAACTTTGGTATGTGACTCGTAGAAATGCGTGCTGTAATAACCAAAATATCTGAGAAAAACTGTACTGAAGCGAGCGAGTTTCCGTCTATAAATTCTGTTTACTATATCAAATGTTCAAGTGGGTTCCCCACCCTGTATAAGGGGTGTCAGGCCTATTGTTTCATTTTTTTTTTTTTTTTTTTTTTTTTTCTATTTCGACGGAAGATTCTGTTAGCAACTAGAATTTGTTTTTCTACAAAAACACAGATGTCTCCCCCGTTTTTGACCTCTAAGTATAACCTTGACATTGGAGGTATTAAGCTGGGTCTTGTATGCAACACATCATCTATTGAAGATGAACATTTCTGCAAAGTAACTTTAAAAATGTTCATAGAAAAATAAAAAAGTTATTGGCCGTACAAAAAAGCCCTTTTTTACCTTTGACCTCTAAGTATGCCCTTGACCTTTGAGGTACAACACATCGTCTCATGATGGTTAACATTTCTGCCAAGTAATTTCATAATCCATCAAAGAATAAGGAAGTAATTGACTGTCCCTTTTTTTACCTTTGACCTCTAGGTATGACCTTGACATTGGAGGTATGGACCTTGGTCTTGCACATGACTCATGTCTAATGACGGTGAACATTTCTGCATGGTTACTTTATATATAAAGTCCATCCAGAAATAAAAAAAGTTATTGACTGGACACAAAAAAAACAACACTTTTTTACCTCTGACCTCTTAGTATGACCTTGATCTTGGAGGTACCGACCTGGGTCTAGGGTGCACCACATCGTCTCATGATGGTTAACATTTCTGCCAAGTAATTTCACAATCTATCCAGGAATAAGGAAGTTATTGACTGAACACTAAACCAGAGGACCAGTGGTCCTGTAAACGCTCACCTGACACCTGGTCCTGGTGTACATTTTAATGTTTAAGTATTGTTCTGAAAGCACATGTCATTGTTTATGTATGTCACCATTTTGTCCTTATTTTGAAGTAACTAACAGCACAGAGCGCGGGTCATAGTAATAAAGTGCAAGACAAACATGGAACCGGTGAATCTTGTGATTGAAAAAAAATATTTAACAAATCATTTTTCTATTTATTTTTTTTTCTTTCTTGTTCCTATTAGCAAGAAACATTTCTTTCCATCGCAAGATCTTTGTTATTCCATCAAATAATTGCAAATTTTGATAAAGTCATTATTGATGATCGGCCAGGTAGAAAATACCGCTTAAGTCAATTATCAATTAATTTGACACTTGTGTAAACATCCTTTTTATTGTTGTCATGTGTAAAAAATAATTTACCAGTTGATTGACCATGGCTCAGGGCTCGGGAAAATCGATTTTTTTTTCGGTCCCAGACCGAAATTCAGAAATTGGGACCGATTGGAAATGGCCCAAAGCCCCAAAAAATCAGTACGATACTGGTCCAACATTTAGGAAATTTTCGCTGATTCAGTCAAATATTTAGGATATTATCAAATTCTGTAAACTTAAAACTAATACTTAGTTCAGATGTCAATCCGTTAATTATACATGATTAATCCAATAATCGCCTCGTCAATTTGTGTTTCTAGGTCAATGGCTTCATGGGTCTGGAGAAGAAGATTTTGGAAGGCTTTTTACCATATATGGGTGTGGCAGCCATCTTGGTCATGTGACCCAGACCCCGCAAACAAACTTTCGTTCCCCCATCCTACTGAAGCTCCACATGAAATAGGTAAAGGTCAACCCAGGGTCACCATTTGAACAAATTATGATAGGCCCGTGTACCAGATGCTTCCTGCCAAGTTTCAAGGTCATTTGCCTTACGGTTCTGGAGAAGAAGAATTTCGAAGTGTTTTTACCATATATGGGCATGGCCACCATCTTGGTCATGTGACCTGGACCATATGTGCAAATTTTCATTTGTTCATCATATAAAGGATCCATATCAAATTTCACTTGAATTGGGCCAGCGGTTTCTGAGAAAAAACTGTTTGAAATATGGAACCTGGTTAATCTTGGTCCCAGGTCACTGAATGATGACTTTTCTTACCCATAAATCTTCATGTATTCATTTACTTTACCTGATCTACCAATTTGGTGACATTGTCTTCAATGGTTTCCTAAAAATCCATTATTTTCACTTTTTCCCATGCAAAAGCCTAAGTTGACAAATTTTTAGGAAATCATTGAAGACAGTATCACCACAACAACCCCCATTTTTGCAAACACTGTAGGTCCTGATCAGGCCATCTGATCAGGATCTACTCTTTTTGTATGCGGTTTGTGGACTGGATGAATACATTGTATCAAGTCATTTGATTGGTTGATAATCAGCAATGGGTAAGACTAAATTAAATATTCAGCAGGATAAGACCCTTTTCAGGATATGGCAAGAGTTTGCTCCCTTGTAAAAAATGTGCATCCATTGTCCTAGACTGGTGGTGGTGGTGGTGGTGGGGTGGGGGGAGGGGTTCAGACTTGTCATCAGAAGCTAGACTTATGAGTCAGTAGTTCCTTTTGACAATAAAGAGCTGACTGGTGTCAATAATTGGTGTAGACCCCGATGAGATGCAACAGAATGTGTTGTCTTATCCAGTCTACACTATTCCCAATAATCTAGCTTTTTTAACACTACATTGATAGTAAATTGTACTTGTTGAAAATATAGAATGAGTATTATAAGGAGCTGAGGTGTACGGGTACTTATTTTTTAAATAGGTGTACTGGTACCTACAATATATACAGCAATGGCATATTTTGATAGCTGAATGGCTGAATGAATGGGCCAATATATCGAACGATGTAAAAATCGACAGAATAGCCAACTCCTGTTACAGTAAAGATCCTAAGTTTTGGGACAGACAGGTCTCAAACAGTGCAGACCCAGATCAGACTGCACCTGAAGGTTGCAGTGTCTGCCATTCTGTCTGCACTTTCTACACTCCTTAAGGCATCATGAAACAAATCTGTTAAAATTTTAGGAGAATTACAACAAGTCCTCATGAAGTCCCAATTTTTAGGATTTTTATGGTAAGTCATTCCAACTTAATCAAACAGGAACTGAGACAATGATACTCACCTTGGTCCATGTCTATCTCTTCTTTAACATCAAACATCAATACCAGTGGGAGACAACCCTGCAAAATTACAACAAAATATAGTAAAATTAGTAAAATTCCTGTTTTAAGACCATCTTTGGGACTGTTCAAAAGTGGTCTTAAAGACCACCTTTGAACAGTCCCAAAGATGGTCTCTAATTAAAGGACAATGGGTGTAGAAAACACAAAGAAACAGTAACTGAAACCTTAATATATGCTTTTAAAAGCAGAATTAGTCCTAATTTTAGCTGGTGGTCTTAATGCAGTATTTCATGGTATACATGTGTAACCATTTTCATTTTAACTCAATTTACAGTCAGATCCAAGATCGACAATTACAGAATAAGAGACAAGAGGATTCACTCACCTGAGTATCACTGTCTCTAGTACATACTATTTTTAGCTCTGACGGCCATCTTGTTCATCAGAGTGGAATGATTTTAGCTATTTTGGTACAGAGTCACCAAGGCAAAATTCATGTGAAGTTTGAATCAAATTGACCCAATTCACTTATGAAGCAAATTTACGTTTTTCTATTTTGTAGCTCTGGCAGCCAACATGTTCATCAGAGCAGAATAATTTTAGCTATATTGGTAGGGAGCCACCAAGGTAACATTCCTGTGAAGTTTGGATCAAATTAGCCCAAGGGTTTAGGAGGAGTTCGCATTTGAAGCAAATTTGTCATGTTTTTCTATTTTTAGCTCTGGCGGCCATTTTGCTCATTGGAGCAGAACCATTTTAGCTATTTTGATAGAGGGTCACCTAGGCAACTTACCTATTAAATTTGAATGATACTGGCCCAAGGGATACCCCCGCCCATTTGGGCTTGAAGAAATATATGGGCTGCATGATGCTTCTACGCAGAGCTGAAACTGACCTGCACATGAGTACTGGTAAACTGCTTAGAGGATCTAAGCCTGCCAACGCAAAGCGGTGCAAGAAGGTCCGTCCATGCTTATAAACCCTATTGGTTTCATTGAGCGACAGGGCTTGAGATGTCATTTCATCTCAATATCGGGTAAAAATCCCACAAAATTGGAAGCAACTTCTCCAAAATGACCTTTACAGTGTTGACGAGGACTTTAAACCTCAAATCAAACAAACAAAACTGGCCCAAAGGTACAGGAGGAGTTTTCGTTTAAAGATTTTTTCTATTTTTAGCTCTGGCAGCCATCTTGTTCCTCAAAGTGGAACGATTTAGCTATTTTGGTAGTGAGACACCTAGGCAACATTCCTGTGAAGTTTGAATCAACTTGGCCCAAGGGTTTAGAAGGAGTTCGCATTTGTAGCAAATTGACAGTGTTTTTTCCTATCTTTAGCTCTGGTGGCCATTTTGCCCATTGAAGCAAAACAATTTTAGCTATTTTGATAGAGGGTCACCTAAGCAACATTCCTATTAAGTTTGAATGAAATTGGCCCAAGGGTACATGAGGAGTTGTCGTAAGATTTTTCTATTTTTAGCTCTGGTGGCCATCTATTTCATCGGAGTGGAACAATTTTAGAGATTTTGGTAGAAAGGCACCCAGGCAACATTCATGCGAAGTTTGAATCAAATTGGCCAAAGCATTTAGGAGGAGGTCACATTTGAAGCAAAGTTACAATGTTTTACTATTTTTAGCTCTGGCGGCCATTTCGCTCATCTGAGCAGAACCATCTTAGCTAATTTGGTAGACATGTAACAATGTTACGACACTTACTCTGTTTCTGTCAGATGATTAAAGTATCTCTGTTTGAAAAAAATAAACATTTCTAACACGGCAACGGACAGGAACTGTGATTTATACTTCAATAGAAACCTGGTTAGAAGAGAGTGACATAAAAAAGCTGCTATTTTGTGACCTGACTTGTAGATTCTTTGACATAAAATGGGGTAATTTCATTTTCTCTCATCAAAAATGTCACAAAAGTACTTAAATGTAATGACTACAATGGCAAAACTTAGGAAGTATTTGAATAAAGACATCATAACTGAGTGATTAAAAACTGGAAGTGGACACCTCTAAGATAAGACCCACTTTGACAGGGTCCTCATTAACTGCAAAACAAGTTGCCTCTCTTCCAAAAAATGCAGAAAATATTTCAGGTATCATCATTTCTCTTAGCCCTTAAGCTGCCGAGAAAAAATGCATTTTAAAATGATGTCTGTTTATGCTGCCTGTTGAAACTTCTTGCAAACTTTTCAAACAAATTTTTGCACACAGGCAAACAATGATCAGACTGCTCCTCTGATCTGGGTCCAGATTGTTTGCAATAGGGTAAAAACATTGAACTTCGGACGCTTTTTTGCACCTTCGTAATACAAAGATCCGAGTCTCACCAACTACTAGTTTTATGCAGACATCATGAGGTACGAAGAAATCAGAAGCCCTCCATATAATGAAAATAAACATTGAATTTGATTGGATAGCATGTAAAATGTGTTCGATTAGACAACAAAGTGATATAGGGTGGAACATGAAAATACGGACAGCAGTTGGGAAATACGGACACTTGTGAAGGGAAAAACGGACAGTTGTAGCTTTTTAAAAAAGATCGTAACTCTGTAACAGTTTATTGTTTTGAACCTGTTTTACACGTTTATTATGTCAACTATACAACAGAAAAGTGAAATTTATATTCAGTACTTATTTGATTGGTTAAAATTGTACTAAGTCTTCTGATAACAAAATAATAAATTCAGTCAAACATCATTCTCATATTCTACCTAAACGTCGAAACATGAACGAATTCTGCCTAAGTAATGACTTCATCTCCTCAATATCACCATCTTTAACTCTGAAACCAACATCGCAGAATTGCTGTGGACCTATACGTCTTGACCACACTTCAGCAGGAAATTTTGGTTTCAAATACACAGAATCAGAATTGTAAGCGGGAAGGGCATTCCAATCTCTAATGATTCTTTATAAATGTCAATTCTTGCAGCAAGGGTCTGAAACGCCAATGAATGATGATTTCTACAATGCCTAACTGGGGAAACAAGGTCATCTGTTGCCAGTTGGGATGCTGGCAGCGCCCTTTAGACCTTCGTATAAAAGTATGACCCTACTGTCTTTTCTCCTTTACTTGAGAGACTCCTATCTTAAGTTTCCTAGTATACCAGTAATGCGCCATGTTTCAAAGCAGTAATTGCCTATTACAAATCTAGCAGCTATATTCTGAACTTTTTTCAATTTCTTCATTAAGGAACACTCCGCTGGGGTCCCAGATACAACTACCATATTCCAAGATTGGGCGAACAAGTCCTTAATATGCTGCCTCTTTTATATCCTGAGGACACTATCAATGAAGATTTCGCCTCAGGAAACCACGCGTTCTATTTGCCTTTGTACACATGTTGCTTATATGTGTATTCAACCTCAAATCGCGTGTATATGTCACTCCAAGGTATTTAATGGAATCCACGTTCTCGAGGACAGTTCCCTCTAAGGCGTAAGAGGCCTCAATTTTATTTGTTCTCTTCCTAGTTCTCTGCATAATATTGCATTTAACGGGCTGAAATCGCATGCCCCATTGTCGTGCCCAACATCCTAATCTATCTACATGTATATCATTCTGAAGTTTCAGCGAGTCCTCTGTATCTCTAATTTCCCGGTAGCAGACACAGTCGTCTACGAACAGTCATATTTCTGAGTCAATGTCAGTGGAAATTAAATCACTGAGGTTAGGGAAAATAACAGTGGACCACGAAAGTCCCTTGTGGGACTCCAGACAAAACTGGTGCCCACTCTGAAGATTCACCATTAACAACAACACGCTGTTTTCTGTAGCAAAGAAAAGAATCTATCCATTTGAGAGTATTTCCCCCAATTTCATAACCAAATAACTTAGATTTAAATAGTTCATGTGGTGGGGTGTCAAAAGCTTTCTCGAAGTCCAGAATAAATGTGTCTACCTGTCCCCCTTTGTCCAAGAATTTTGCCCAGTCATTAATAAGTATGCTCAACTGAGTTTCACAACTATGCCTTTTCCTAAATGTTGTCTGTCTGACAGAAGTTTATGTTTATCCAGTTGTGATATGATGTTTAAGCAATTTACACAGAACACAAGTCAGAGACACAGGGCGATAATTTCCGACAAGAGCCCTATCTCCTTTTTTGAAGAGTGGGCAAATGTTCGCTAGGAGCCATTCTTTGGGGATTTCACCTATATCAAGAGACTGTTGAAACAGGTGAACAAAACCTGGACCTAACTCTGTTGCTAGTTCCTTCAGGACTCTAGGATGTAGCTCATCAGTTCCTAAAGCTTTAGTGGGGTTTAAGACTTTTAGATCAGTCTTTAAAGTTTAAACCGAGGCTTATTCTCCGCATGACCTTAGCTGTTGGTTGGACGTAAAACACACACAAATGAGCTCTAGTATTTGAATTTTTAAGCATTAAACCACAGTTTGGTGAGTCGTATGTGATTTGGTTTACTTTACAACAGACCTCCAAACTGTGATTTATTACTAAACAATTCACTGCTAGAGTTTATCTATCTCCGAGGCCTACTGATCACTGATGGTATCTTATTGGCTTCGTTCCAACAAATACGCCCAGCAAAGATTCATGTAAGCCTACGCTTCTGTGCTATGGGATCTTTGCAGAATGTTATATGCTACAGGCTCTTGAAATTGGACGAACAGCATAAACTTGGGTTATACTAGACAGAGTCTGACAGACGTTCTGAAGGGTTTTTTTTTTTTTTTTTGGCCCACAGGTCTGAAGAGACGTTTTCCTTTTTAAACGGCTCAGTTATACAGTGGTTTGTTGCAGACTCAGCAGATCCCATCCTCTAAGTCTCGGTGACCCTAACCTCAGCAAATATAGATGAGGTCACTTTTCTAAAATTCAAATTAAGATGTCCGTATTTAAATTCATAGAAGGGAAATACGGACACCCAATATTTTTGTCTTTATTTTTTTAAAATCCATGTTCAACACAAAAACAATTCATTTATTTTCAAAAAATAATTGTTTAACAGCTAAGGGAAGGTAATTTTTCAGCATAGACGAAAGATTATAAGCTACCTTCGACAAGTATTTCAATAGCTGTCACGGTTTAAAAACACGCGCTTCAGAAACGTCTCTGCCTCGAAAAAAAAGAAGTATCGATACACAAATCTGATTGGCTTATTATCTTGTGACGTTTTAGTTTTATATATTGGATGGATGGATTTTCCAAGATTCTAATTATGGAAACAACCTAAATTTAGACAACTTCTCCTTAGCGTGTTTTCTAAATAAACCGTTTTATTATGGAGGTCGAACTGTTGTCCGTATTTACATGTTCGTCCGAAATTCGATGATTTTACCCTAATGACTTTTAAAGTAACCAGTAGACAAAGCAGATGATATTGGCCTCAGTGACCTAATGGGTAAGAGGACTGACTCTTACTCATTAGGTCTCTCACCGCTGTGGTTCACACCTGGCTCAGGCCAAATGTGAGATGCCAAGTTCTGCAATTAAAAGCAAGGTGGTTTTTCTCTGGGTTCTGCAGTTTTTGAAACACTGAAGGTTTTACATAGCATTGTGTCAGGGGGGTATAAAGCATGAGGATGGACTCGAAATAAATGAAATAATCTTGAATGGGCCATAAAACCAAAACAAAAACAAAGCAGATGACAATTGTTGTGATTGACATTTAAGGGTTAACCCACTTGGTACAGATGGGAATCTTTCTTCTTATATATGGAAGGAGCCCATTTTGAAATTTAGGGGTACAAGGCTGAGCCATTCAAAAATGGCTGAGCCTTTTGCAGCCTAGCCCTGATCATCCAGTGGCATCTGATCTGGGTCTGCACTGTTTGTGAGCAGCCCCTTTTGCCATTTCCTTTATAAAATGGGGTGATACATTATACTCACAATAAGATGCTGTCTCGCCAGAAACACGCTGTCTATAGTCCCCTGTATGAAGACTGTCCCTTTCCTCTGTGGGTTCACAGTGTTGGGATCGGGGAAGTGTATCACTGCCCCCGTGGCCTGCATGATCTGTTTGATGTTCATACCGCCCCGCCCAATGATGAAAAGATGATGCTGTGGGGCTATCTCTAACTGCATGCTGACAGGGACAGGGGTCTGCAAAAAAAGAAAACAGATAAACACAACATCACGAAAACACATCTATATAATTTTGACCCCCTTGAACCCCACTTTTATATAGTAAAACTGGGGTTTATGGGGGTAAACCTTATTTTTCTTGAGATCAAATCAAAACTACCATGGAAAAAACACCAAAAAAAAACTTCAGACATTTAAATCTATGTTTAATTTTTTTTTTTCTTGTCAGCTGCAATTAGGTATGGTAAACTTCCCTGATAAACTCAACCATGTCTGATAATCTTCGGGATAAACTCAACCATGTCTGATAAACTCAAACATGGCCATATCAGTGAAATTCTAACCAAATTTCTAAAACTAAGTAGCTGTGAGAAAAACACCTGCCTATCACACGGTAATATCAGCAGCCATCTCCCTCCAGACAGATAAGTTTGATAAAATGGTATTTTTTTTTACAAAAGGTTGGCTATTGGGGCCTAGTTGCTGAAAACTTGTTATTTGTTTCTGTTGAGGTTTTACATCCATGTCAACACTACTGAGGTCATTTTGGAGATGTTGCTTTCGATTTTGTGGGATTTTTATCTAACTTAAAGATGAAATGATATCTCAAGCCCTTCCAACCAGAGAAATCACTAGTACAGTGACCACTTTGCTTCTAAGCAATTTACCCGTACTCAAAGGTTCAGTCGTTTCAGATCTGCTTTGAAGCACCATGCAGCTCAATCTATTTCTCAAATTCCCGATGGGTGGGGCCGCTCAAACTTGTTAACATTTCAACTTACATAAATTCCTGGAACAGATGACAATCTGAATTTTACAAATATTTTTCTGTGAAAAATATAAATAATGCTTGACATTTGATTTGAATCGTCTGCTTGGCAAATGATTCACACTAAAATGTCAGGCCTTATTTTTCACCGAAAAATGCACTTTGAAAATGCCGTCTACTAGGCGTAATTAGCAGTTGAAGGGTTAAGATTAAGTTATGTTAACCAATAAAATACCAATCACGACAATTTTCGTCTGCTTTGTCGTCTGCTTTGTCGTCTGCTGATTACTTTAAAACTCATTTTTGCAAACAGTGTGGACCCAGATCAGACTGCTCCTCTAGGAGCAGTCTGATCTGGGCCCACACTGTTTACCCTTATGCAAAAATATTTTTAAAAAGTTTGCAAGAAGATTCAGCAGACGACATTTTCAGATGTAGTTTTTCTCAGCATTTGAAGAGTTAAAATGCAATTTCATAGTAAAGGCAAAAGGTCATATTTTTGCTGAAAATTTTGTGAAGAGCTTTTTTTCTTTTGGTTTCCATAAAATACATCCTACATTCACTTCTTCAAAATCGTATTTCTGTGTACCCACAACATGCTGTCAGAGATAATGTTTTTCTAATGAGCATCTTATAACTTGCATTTTGACTATTTAAAGTATTTTATAATAAATTCTTACTCTATGGAGGTCCTTAACCCTTAAGACGACGAGAAAAACTACATCTGAAAATGTTGTCTACTTACGTCATCTGCTGAATATTTTTGCAAACTTTTTTTGTTGCATACAGGCAAACAGAGTGGGCCCAGATCAGACTGCTCCTCCTGGAGCAGTCTGATCTGGGCTGACACTGTTTGCAAAAATGACTTTTAAGGTAACCGGCAGATGACAATGGTGGTGATTGGCATTTATTGGGTTAATGTAATTTTATAATGGAAAAATTTCAGCCATAGTTTAACAAGCACAGATGCACATAATGACACAATATGCACATCCTAGATATTCAAAATATCAATTGTTTACATGTTTATTGCATAGAAAAATGCTTTTGTGCAGTTCACTAAAAAGGCATTACCATACATTTATGACAAACATAATCATTTTTGTGCTTAAATGTGTTTTCCTATACTGGTGTAGGCCATTAACCCATTGCAGGCGGAGAACTCCTGAAGGCGTACCTTGGCAAACAGTGCTGACCCAGATCAGGGCCTGCACTATTTGCTAGCAGAATTTTCCGTCAAAAATAGAATAAAAACGAAACAAGAGGACCATGATGGTCCTATATCGCTCACCTGAGCTAAGAGATTTACATGTGGGTCCCAGGGCAGGACCATTGTTGGCTCCACGTCCATAATTTGAACAATTTTGGTAGAGGTCCACTAAAGGAAGCTTAATATCAAATATCAAAGTCCTGGGCCTTCTGGTTTCAGACAAAAAGATTTCTAAAAGTTTTCTGAATATAAGTCTCATGTAAGACCAGTGGGCCCCATGGTGGGATGAATTTTGGCCCCCATGCTATGATTTGAACAATCGTGGTAGAGTTCCACTAGACGCAGCTTCATACCAAATATTTAAGAGTCTATGAAAAACCAGTGGGTCCCGGGTCGTTTTTGGCCCCAGGCCTATAATTTGAACAATCTTGGTAGAGGTTCACTAGATGAAGCTTCATCCCAAATATCAAAGACCTGGGCTTTCTGGTTTCAGACAAGAAGATTTTTATATCCTTTCCCTATATTAGCCTATATAAAACCAGTGGGCCCCGGGGCGGGGTTGTTTTTGGTCCCAGGGCTATAATTTGAACAATCTTGGTAGACGTCTACTAGATGAAGCTTCATACCAAATATCAAAGACCTGGGCCTTCTGGTTTCAGACAAGAAGATTTTTAAAGGTTTTCCCTATATAAGCCTATGTAAAACCAGTGGGCCCTGGTGCTGGGGCGTTTTTGGCCCCAGGGCTTTAATTAGAACAATCTTGGTAGAAGTTCACTAGATGAAGCTTCATACCAAATATCAAAGACCTGGGCTTTCTTTCCCTATATAAGCCTATATAAAACCAGTGGGTCCTGGGGCGGGGCCATTTTTGGCCCCAGGGCTATAATTTGAACAATCTTGGTAGAGGTCCACTAGATGAAGCTTCATACCAAATATCAAAGACGTGGGCCTTCTTGTTTCAGAAAAGAAGATTTTTAAAGGTTTTCCCTATATAAGCCTAAGTAAAAGCAGTGGGCCCCGGGTGGAGTCTTTTTTGGCCCCAGGGCTATAATTTGAACAATCTTGGTAGGGGTCCACTAGGTGAAGCTTAATACCAAATATCAAAGACCTAGGCCTTCTGGTTAGAGAAGAAGATTTTTATATGTTTTCCCTATATAAGCCTATATAAAACCAGTGGGCCCCGGTGCGGGGCCGTTTTTGGCCCCGAGCTATAATTTGAACAATCTTGGTAGAGGTCCACTAGATGAAGCTTCATACCAAATATCAAAGACCTGGGCCTTCTGGTTTCAGACAAGAAGATTTTTAAAGGTTTTCCCTATATAAGCCTATGTAAAACCAGTGGGCCCCGGTTGGCCCCAGGGCTAGAATTTGAACAATCTTGGTATAGGTTCACTAGATGAAGCTTCATACCAAATATCAAGGACCTGGGCCTTCTGGTTTTAAGACAAGAAGATTTTTAAAGGTTTCCCTATATAAGCCTATGTAAAACCAGTGGGCCCTGGCGCGGGGGCGTTTTTGGGCCCAGGGCTTTAATTTGAACAATCTTGGTAGAGGTCCACTAGATGTAGCTTCATACCAAATATCAAAGACTTAGGCCTTCTGGTTTCAGAGAAGAAGATTTTTAATGTTTTTTTTTTCTTATTTTCCCCTTTTTGTTGCCATGGCAACCAGCGTTCTGGAATGGAATTCTTTGGACAACTTTGCGAGAGGACCATCTAAGGATCATTTCTGCCAAGTTTGGTTAGAATCTGTTCAGTGGTTTAGGAGGAGATGTTATTTAAAGAAATTGTGAACGGACAGACATACGGACAGACGATGACGACGACGCCGCGGATTGACGGTGACTGATCACAATAGCTCCCCTAGAGCCTTCGGCTCAGGTGAGCTAAAAATAGGCCTACTACCCCTTATATGACAAATGGTCTTGTCCAAAATATAGCAATGGAAGAGTCTACTAGTATACAATGTGTTGAAGAGAATGATTATTTTCTTTGTCTCCCTTAAAGGAAGACAACTTTCATGATTTCTGTTTGCTTTTCTGTCACCTCACCTCCTCTGAAAAAGGTCCTTTAGTAGCAGATCCCATAGAAGTGAATTCCTGACTTTAAGAGTAAACACTCTTATGAATAGACTCCTTAAGAGCAAATTCTTTGTTTTAAGAGTAGACCTCTTTTTCATTGGGACAGGGCTTATAGAAAAGCAAACTGGAAGTCCCAAAAGTTGTCTCCCTTTGAAAAGTGGTGGAAAAATCTGCAAACCCCTTAAGAGCCTACTTCTTATGAGTAAATTCTTTCCTTTAAAATTAAAATCACACGGAAGCAAATTCTTTCCTTTAAGAATAGACCCCGTATGAGCAAATTCTTTCCTTTAAAAGTACATCCCTTTGAAGCAAATTCTTTCCTTTAAGAGTTGACCCCTTTGGAACAAACTCTTTCCTTTGAGTAGATGCCTTAGGAGCGAATACTTTCCTTCAGGAGTAGACCCATTAGTAGCAAATTCTTTCTTTTAAGAATAGACCCATTAATAGCAAATTCTTTCTTTTAAGAATAGACCCATTAGTAGCAAATTCTTTCTTTTAAAATTAGACCCATTAGTAGCAAATTCTTTCTTTTAAGAATAGACCCATTAGTAGCAAATTCTTTCTTTTAAGAGTAGACCCCTTAGTTGCAAATTCTTTCTTTTAAGAGTAGACCCCCTAAGGAGCAAATACTTTTCTTTAAAAGTAGACCCCCTTAGGAGCAAATACTTTTCTTTAAGAGCAGACCCCTCAGGAGCAAATATTTTCCGTTAAGAGTAGACCCCTTAGCAGCAAATAATTTTCTTTAAGCGTAGACCCCTTAGCAGCAAATAATTTTCTTTAAGCGTAGACCCCTTAGCAGCAAATACTTTTCCGTTAAGAGTAGACCCCTTAGCAGCAAATACTTTTCTTTAAGCGTAGACCCCTTAGCAGCAAATACTTTTCTTTAAGCGTAGACCCCTTAGCAGCAAATACTTTTCTTTAAGCGTAGACCCCTTAGCAGCAAATACTTTTCTTTAAGCGTAGACCCCTTAGCAGCAAATAATTTTCTTTAAGCGTAGACCCCTTAGCAGCAAATACTTTTCTTTAAGCGTAGACCCTTTAGCAGCAAATACTTTTCTTTAAGCGTAGACCCCTTAGCAGCAAATACTTTTCTTTAAGCGTAGACCCCTTAGCAGCAAATACTTTTCTTTAAGCGTAGACCCCTTAGCAGCAAATACTTTTCTTTAAGCGTAGACCCCTTAGCAGCAAATACTTTTCTTTAAGCGTAGACCCCTTAGCAGCAAATACTTTTCTTTAAGCGTAGACCCCTTAGCAGCAAATACTTTTCTTTAAGCGTAGACCCCTTAGCAGCAAATAATTTTCTTTAAGCGTAGACCCCTTAGCAGCAAATACTTTTCCGTTAAGAGTAGACCCCTTAGCAGCAAATACTTTTCTTTAAGCGTAGACCCCTTAGCAGCAAATACTTTTCTTTAAGCGTAGACCCCTTAGCAGCAAATAATTTTCGGTTAAGAGTAGACCCCTTAGCAGCAAATAATTTTCTTAAAGCGTAGACCCCTTAGCAGCAAATAATTTTCTTTAAGCGTAGACCCCTTAGCAGCAAATACTTTTATTTAAGAGTAGACCCCTTAGGAGCAAATACTTTTCTTTAAGAGTATACCTCTCAGCAGCAAATATTTTCCTTTAAGTGTGTGTGTGTGTGTGTGTGTGCGTGTGTGCATGCGTGCGTGTGTGTGTGTGTGAATTCGGGTTTAACGTCGCTTTCAACAATTTTTCAGTCATATCAAGACGGTGTCTGGTTGCGACAGGGAGCTCAATGCTCACTTTTATAGTGCTGCCTCACTGAAGTATCATGTCCCAGACACATTACATCATACCACACCCAGTCACATTATCCTGACACTGGGTTGACCAGTCCTAGCTCTACCCCGTATATCTGAGGGCCAAGCGAGGAGCAGCTAGTACCATTTTTAACGGCTTTGGTATGTCGCGGCCCCGTGATCGAACCCGTGACCTCCCGTTCCTGGGAGCCGACACTCTACCAACTGAGCTATCGGGGCCGGTATTTTCCTTTAAGAGTAGACCCCTTAGCAGCAAATATTTTCCTTTAAGAGTAGACCCCTTAGGAGCAAATTCTTTCCTTTTAAAGCAGAACCCTTAGGAGCAAATTCTTTCCTTTAAGAGTAGACCCCTACTGATAAGGGAGACAAGAGTTTGCCTCCTCTGAAGTTCACAGCTGGCATAAGTTTTTCAAGGTGTCCACAAGCAATAAGAAACATTTTAAATTCAAATCAGCTGGAATATTGGAGCAAAGATAAAGTCAGTGCAAAATGATAAGTCACAGCTTATCTTAAATTTTTTAGCGTTTCTGCACATGGCAGCTATTTCAGTTGCACTTTTAACCCATTTAGTACCGGAAACCCCAAAACGGGTACCCTGGCAAACAGTGCAGGCCCAGATCAGATGCCGCAGAACGCAGGGTCTGATCAGGGCCAACACTGTTTGCAAAAAGTTCAGCCATTTTCCTAATCAATTTTGAAGAAAACACAACCTGACACCCCTAAATTTTGAAATGAACTCCTGCTATATATAAGGAGGAAGATTCCATTTGGTACAAAAAGGGTTAACTGATATTTATCAGCTGAAGAAAAAAAGGTGGAATATCGCAAGTTTTGCAAAATATCACTTAAGTTAAACTGAGGGTATCATGGGATGTGCATGAAAGCAACCAAACCGTTACACCCAAACATGTTCGAAGGGGGATAACTTTTCCAGCATATCTGGGCCCCGCCCATAGGGGCTTGAAGAAATATATGGGCTGCATGATGCTTCCACGCAGAGCTGAATCCGGCCCGCACACTAATACTGGTAAACCGCTTAGAGGATCTAAGCCTGTCCAGGAACCGCTGTGCGAGGCGGACCGTCCATGCTTATAAACCCTATTGATTTCATTGGGCGACAGGGCTTGAGATGTCATTTCATCTCAATGTTCGGTAAAAGTCCCACAAAATTGGAAGCAACATCTCCAAAATGACCTTTACAGTGTTGACGGGGACGTTAAACCTCAAATCAAGCAAACAAATTTTCCAGCATATCAGTTATTTTCAATTGGTTGATGTAGATGGTGGTGGTGTTGTATTTGGGTTTAACGGAATATCAACCCTTGTTGGTCATTAATACCTGATGTTGAGCTTAAAAATAGCTTGATGAGTGGCAAACTGTGTAGACCCTGATGAGACGCGGCTTTCTGCGGCATCTCAGCTGGGTCTACACTGTTTGCTCAGCCCTGTCTGTCTGAATACATAAGGTAAATACCATCACGTGAACAAGTCCGTGAAATGAAGACCCCCCTTTACCCCACTTTATATATGGAGAAAACTGGGGTTTACGGGGGTATTCATAATTTTCCTTATTTCTGCTCCAAGATATAGGTTGTGGGTACTCGTTAGAACCGCCTCACTGAGGCAGTTCTAACGAGCACACACAACCTTTGTTTTGAGCATTTATAGAAAAAATATCAAGGATTTTCATCAGAAAAGTAGCCATTTAGGAGAATGTGAAAAATGCACTATGTTGTACGGGTTGTGTTATCGTAATGGGTACTTATATGAATCACCTCATCGAGGCAATTCTAATACGTACACACAGCTTAAGTTTGCAATATTAAAAAGAAAATCTTCCTAAATTTTCTAATCCTGAGGAATCCCCTACTGACTCAACGATTTGACACAGCCATGGAAACGGCCCCCGCCCATGAGGGCTGGAAGAAACAGATGAGCTGAATGATGCTTCCACGCAGAGCTGAATCCAACTGCACACGAGTACTGGTAAACTGTTCAGAGGAACTAAGCCTGCCCAGGCAAAGAGGTGTGAATCGAACCGTCCATGCTTATAAACCCTATTAGTTTCATTGGGTGACAGGGCTTGAGATGTCATACCATCTCACTGTCGGGTAAAAGTCCCACAAAATTGGAAGCAACATCTCCAAAATGAGTTAATGACCTACACAGTGTTGACGGGGACAGTCATGGAAAATGAGCCATCATTGTTTGATCCATTGAAGTTACATTGCAATCTACCTTATTTTATCTTAAGTATTTGGACACCTAAACTCCTTACCGCACTAAGTCTTGTTCTAAAATTTGAAAAAAATACAAACTGCTATCCAATGTTATGTCTTAACCCTTGTCTTGCTGCATATTTAAATATGTCACACCCACTACCCATTATCAACCAATCAGATTACTTGATGCAAATTATTGCAACAAATTAATAAACAGAATGGCAAACAATGTAGATCCTGATCAGATGGCTTCTTCAGAAGCCATCTGATCATGATCTACATTGTTGGAAAGATAAGAGGTATCCGGGCTCAGCAGGACAAGGGTTAAATAGCTGGATGGGGACACAGTGGAGCGCTGTGGTGCAGTGGTAAAGCATCGGATTTGAGATCAAGAGGTAGCCGGTTCAATCCTCGCAAGCACCAAGTGTGGTTTCCTTGAGCAAGAGACTTTATCCACATTGCTTAATACTGGTTCCCACCCAGGAAAAGAGGGCCATATGGAAGATTAGTACTAGTACTAACTTAGTTACCCTCTATAAATAAGGTCGATTATTATTATTTATTTTATTATTTTAAACAGTGTAGGTCCTGATGAGACACCACATTCTGTGGTGTCTCATCTGGGTCTACACTGTTTGCTTAAGAATGTCTGTCCAAATACATGTATATACCGTAAACATGGCGTATATTTTTTTCTATGCTTAACTTACAGCCACAGTTCCTATCAATGTTTCTATCAATTTCCTGGTCGCCTCTTTCACTAACTTCTCGTTGCATACCGACCCGCGGACTATCACAGATGTGCCGTAACCTCTCGGTCGCTGTCGGAAACTGACTGTAACATGATACTGTTGCTGAAACTGCTGCATTGCTGGAGATGAGACATCGGGTATGGGTTGTGGCACTGCGGTTGCTGCCAGCTCAAACATGAAAACAAGGGGCAGTAACTCCTGAAAGAAATAATGACCATCACGATAGCTCAATCTAAAGAAGTGTCAGAATATCTTTTTATTTTTTCTCCATAAATATGTATGTGGTTGGTACTGTTAGAATATGTTTGTAAAAAGAAATAAAGAAAATTATGGCTTACTTTTCCTGGTTTTGCCTCATTATCTGGAACTATACAGCACATAACTCGCCATGAACACAAAAGGCTCAGATGACTGAGGAGCTTAATGAACTTTTAAGTGGCTTTTAGCAAGTACAATATCTAATTCAAAGATATTTTTGCTGAAAAAAATTGTGTCACATTTTTTTTCTCAGTAATATATTAACACAACTGCCATGTAAAATGAATAAAAGTTCACTGATATGTTAACTTATGACATTTTTAGTGTTGAACAACTGGGCTCACAGTATTTACATTTTTTTTCAAACAACATGAACACATGAGCCTAAATACAGGTTCATATACAGCAAAGATTGACATGTCAGAAGAATTCTTTTACACTGGCACCTTCCCACCCAAACTCCCACACCTGTTAACCCATTTCAGACTGGAAACCCCTAAATGGGTACCGTGGCAAACAGTGCAGGCTCAGATCAGACGTCGCAGAATGCGGCATCTGATCAGGGCCTCCACTGTTTGCTAAAAGTTCAGTCATTTTCCAAATTAATTTTGATGAAAACACAACCTGACACCCCTAAATTTTGAAATGATTACCTGCTATATGTTTGTTTGTTTGATTTGAGGTTTAACGTCCCCGTCAACACTGTAAAGGTCATTTTGGAGACGTTGCTTTCCAATTTTGTGGGACTTTTACCCGACATTGAGATGAAATGACATCTCAAGCCCTGTCGCCCAATGAGACCAATAGGGTTTATTAGCATGGACGGTCCGCCTCGCACCGCGGTTCCTGGACTGGCTTAGATCCTCTAAGCGGTTTACCAGTACTAGTGTGCGAGCCGGATTCAGCTCTGCGTGGAAGTATCATGCAGCCCATATAGTTCTTCAAGCCCCTATGGTTGGCGACCTGCTATATGTAAGGAGGAAGATTCCATTTGGTACAAAAAGGGTTAAGAAGGCACACACATGGGTCTGACTGAACAGTGTTCTGAAAAGATGATCCTGACAGGAGTCAATTAAATAAGATAATAAATCATAATAAATAATTAATTTTTCTGCATTTTCATAGCTAATTTTATCCCCACCCCCTAAATCAACATGCCCATCCTCCTTACATAAATCAGCATGCCCCACCTCACCCACCCCCACAACCCCCAACATCCCATGTCAGCATGCCCATCCTCCCACCCCTCAGATCAGCATGCCCCTACTATGTCTTCTCTCATTGCATGCATAAGTGTTGAGCCAAAAGGCACCCATATGTCACACAGTAAAAATTCTGATCATGCTGCATATATGTGTGCAACCTGATCAGAGTCCTAGCTGGGCTCATGCCAGAAGATATTTTTTAACTCCCATGTTTTTCTGTATTTACTTTTTTTTTACTCTTTTTATTCATCTCAGGAAAAAAATATACTATATCAAAGGAAATCCCAAATGAGTCATTGAGTGATATATCATATAAACCACAATGCCCCAGCAGGCCTTCTACATTTCTGGACTTTCCATATGATACAATATACAATATCAATCCAAAAAACTTGATCTAAATTTCATATCTCAGCCTCTGATCAACATTTGGTAACACCATCAGAAATAATACTTAAGTTTCACACCACCAACTGATCTGACAGTTAATTCTTTGAAAATCAATTGGTTTTCATTATTTGCTGGCTGCCAGCTTGCACATTGTCAATATTGGAAAAACAGGTAACCAGATCCCCATTCCCTTTCAAGGTCAGGGGGGTCTGGTTACCTGTTTTTCCAACACTTATAATCTTCAAACAAGGAACCAGCAGTTATGCAAAAAGGTGAATACTACCTAAGTACCTTTTCAAGATTATCTGGCTCTTTTCCAGCTGATCATTAATCAGACGTGGGCTAAAACTGGAGTACCCGGAGAACCACCACCTGACCTTCAGTTGCAGAGATTATTGGCTTCTCATAATTATGTGTCAAATGTGAGGCGTGAACCCACAGCAGTGGAAGACCTAAGGACTAAGAGACAGCACTCTAATACACTAGGCCACATTCTTGCTCAGCTAAGCATGTCCTGCTCATAAATATTTAAATGCCAACAATAGTAGTGGTTAAACATCCCCATGAACACTGTATAGGTCATTTTAGAGACATTGCTTCCAATTTTTTGGGACTTTTACCTGACACTGAGATGAAATGACATCTCAAGCCAATAGGGTTTATAAGCATGGACGGTCCGATACACACTGCTTTGCCTGGGCAGGCTTAGATCCTCTAAACTCTGTTCAGAAAATCTGAATCATCTATTTTTTCGTTTCTTCCTTTTAATACTCATTTTAGCCCATACATCACTATAGGAAAGTTGTAGACCTCACCCTCCGCCGATTTCTCCAACAAGTCGTATGCTTCTGCGACAGCCAGGAAAGGCTGTGATTATTTGGAGAAAATTGCAAAATCTAAATTTTCGTTCACAGACTAAGACATTCTGACAGGTTCGACACACTCTTTTAAACCATAAATAGAAGTGGTTACTGATCTTGTAAATTACAAGGGCGTCTATATTTTATTTGCACGATCACTTCATGAAAAATTATTAACTGTGACACCACATCTGATATCGGTATAATTCATTTTGACCACTGTTGACAGCACATCACGCTAGTGGTTCCCGTTCCTAGTGAGCTTCTATCTAGCCATTTGAATGTAAGGTGTGTCGTAATTGCATATCTATTTATAAAGTGCATCACATGGATTTGAATATGTATTGTTTTACCTGACAATCATCATCAAATGGACTTAGTCTGTGGTCTCATTTCTTTGTTTTGCAATTTTCTCCAAATAATCACAGTCTTTCCTGACTGTCGCAGAGGCATACGACTTGCTGGAGAAGTCGGCGGAGAGTCAGGTCTAAAACTTTCCCATAATGATATCTGGGCTATAATGAGTATTAAAAGGAAGAAACGAAAAAATCGATGATTCAGATTTTCTGAACGGAGTTTAAGTGGTTAACCGGTACTTGTATGAGTCAATTTCAGTTCTGTGCAGAAGCATCATGCAGCCCATCTATTTCTTCAAGCCCCAATGGGCAGGGGCATAGTGACGCACCATGTTGTTAAGTTTTGAACAACTGCCACTAGATTATAAAGCATTTTCAGACACCCATGAAGTCCCCTTTTCCCCCCGACATGGTCATATATATGAGATAGAGAAATGAATTGAGCATGAAAAAAAAATTTGACATTCTCATGCCTTGGCCATGATTTGGATTTATAATAAAGTGGTTACCCTGATCTGTACCCTAGCTGTTTCTACTCCCTCAGGCTGGCCCGCTATTGATACCTGCAATAAAATAAACAGAAAATGCAGATTTCATATTATGACATATTTATTTGCATAATTATCTTTTTGCATATTATTCTCCCACCAAAAGCTTCCAAAATGGGAACTATCATCAAAGAAAAGAATCTGCATCCAGAAGGAGATAATTCTTTTAGCCCTTAACTCTTAAAGCGACATAGATAATTTTAGAGCCGATGACAAATTTTATTTTTTGTAATTTATTTTTCAGAGCAAGTAAGGCCTTACAATACCTGTGAATTGACTACCCCACAGACAATTAACATGAAATGTCAAGCCTTATTTTATCTGAAAATTCAAATATCTGAAATTGACATCTAGAAATGTCGTGACTGGCAGTTTACGGGATACGACAGGAAAAATATGTTCATTGGCCCATTTAACCCATAAAGTGCCAATCACGACAATTGTCATCTGCCAAGTACTTCAAAATTAGTTTTTGCAAACAGTGTGGACCCAGATCAGACTTCTCCTCTAGAAGCAGTCTGATCTGGGTCCACCCTGTTTGCCTGTATGCAAAAATATTTTTGAAAAGTTTGCAAAAAGATTCAGCAGACGGCATAAGCAGACGACATTTTCAAATCTAGTTTTTCTCGGCGTCTAAAGGGTTAACACTATTATGGTCAAATTGACCCAGTCAGTTAATTCTCGGCAAGTAATGTCCTCCTAGCATAGGTGCAGATTAGTCTGTGCATCTGCAAAGTATGAAAAGTACCTTGGTGTTCCCTGCTTAAAACTATGATGATGATGATAATGATGATGATGATGATAACTGTGATAACAAGCCCAAAGACAAGTTTTCACACGATTAGTCTCATACACACATGGTTGAACAACTTAACACTTTAGCTGCCGAGAAAAACAAGATCTAAAGATGTCATCTGCTTATGTTGTCTGCTGAATCTTCTCACAAACTTACTATATGGGCTGCATGATGCTTCCACACAGAGCTGAATCCGGCTCGCACACTAGTACTGGTAAGCCGCTTAGAGGATCTAAGCCTGTCCAGGAACCGCGGTGTGAGGCGGACCGTCCATGCTTATAAACCCTATTGGTTTCATTTGGGGACTGGGCTTGAGATGTCATTTCATCTCAATGTCGGGTAAAAGTCCCATAAAAATGGAAGCAATGTCTCCAAAATGACCTTTACAGTGTTGACGGGGACGTTAAACCTCAAATCAAACAAACAAAATCAAATACTAAAACTAGTTTTGCCCAAAGGCAAACAGTGTGGGCCAATATCAGACTGCTCCCACAGGGCCAGTCTAATCTGGGTCCACACTGTTTCAAAAAATTACTTTTAAGGTAACTGGCAGATGGCAAACCAGACGACAAGACGGGTCAAATTTTTGCCATATCTGGTGGGGCCTATCTGCTACCTCCAGATGCAGTTTAGATGTGAGAAATCGACCTTTTTTAATCAGAAAACCCCTCTACTTACCCCTCACATGCACAGGAGCTTGATGTAATAAATTTTAAAGGGCTTGTCCCTACGTTTCTATATAATACATCTTTTCTGTAAGTAACTGAACTTTTTTTTATCGGGGAACACAACACCCAGCTATTCAGATTCAGAACCAACGCCCCAGCTAGCACAAAATAGTGGGCAAATGTTGGGCCGAAAGCAAAATAGTGTTGATACGTCATATCGCTGTCAGATAATATATTTTTAATATTTTTATTTCAATTTATAACACTCAAGTCTTATTGTACTTCAGTCTGGTCTGAATCTAATTTTCAATTCCCAAAACTTTCAATCAAGATTTCCTTTTCCTTTACCTGATTACTTTTTTCTTGGACATTACTGCCCCTGTTGGAGTCTGGGAAATGTATATGGCAGCCCGTCTCTTGCATGACTCGTTTAATGTTGTTACCTCCCTTGCCAATGACGTGAGAGTGGTCTGTGTGGGAAACATCCATCTTCAATGTGGCCCTGTTACTCTGTGGAAAAACAAAATTGCTGTAAATTGTGACTATCATGTTTGATGCTGATACAGCCCAACCTCTTTGTAACACTAATGACTATTGTTTGCCCAAGAAAATAGGGGTTTCCACAGATTATTTTTCTTATTTCTGCAAGAAAACATACGTTGTAGGTACTCATTAGAAGCGCCTCTGCAAGGCGCTTCTAATGAATACCCACAACGTATGTTTTCGTGCAGAATTAAGAAAACTATGAGTATTTTTTGGATGATTTGTTTTTTTTTGTTTGATTTGGGGTTTAACGTCCCTGTAAACACTATTAAGGTCATTTTGGAGATGTAACTTTCAATTTTGTGAGACATTTACCAGACACCGAGATTAAATGACATCTAAAGCCCTGCCGCCCAATGATCTAAAAGGGTTTGTATACATGGATGGTCCCACTCGCACCACTTTGCCTGGGCAGGCATAGACCTTCCAAGCGGTTCACCAGTACCCATGTGCGCCGTCAGTTTCAGCTCTGCTTGGAAGCACCGTGCAGCCCAATCTATTTCTCCAAGCCCCGTTGGGTGGGGGCATATTTTTTCGTGTGAAAAATGTGACTTATCTGGAGCTGTGTGTTCAGGTGAAAAGTAGTTACAAGCTGATCCTTAATCAGAGGCAGGTGAAAACTGGATTAGCCAGGCCGGGCTCTGCTACTCTGTGAATAGGCAAAAAAAGTTTGTGAATAGACCCTGATCAGATGCCATATTCTGCGGTGTCTGAGGTGGGTCTTCATTGTTTGCCAGAGTCCAAGTTTCAGGAAGCAGGCAATATAATTATGTTGAATGCAAGTGCACAAAGTGCATTAAGCCATAAAATGCCAATCTCAACAATAATTGTCGTCTGCTAGTAACTTTACGTCATTTTTACAAAAAGTGATGACCCAGATCAGACTGCTCCTCTAGGAGCAGTCTGATCAGGGTCAACACTGTTTGCCTTTGGACCCTGATCAGTCTGATCAGGGTCCACATTGTTTGCCTGTATGCAAAATTATGTTTGCAAGAATATGCCGCAGACGACATAAACAGACAACATTTTCAGATGCAGTTTCTCATGGCATCCTAAGAGTTCAATACAATTCTACTTGTATGCTGCTCTAAATGTCAAAGGGAGTGGTCTTTTCATTACCTGACTCAAAGAAAATAAAACCAAAATAAATGCTTTCTCTATTGTTCCTGTTAATCTCTCTTTTGATCTTACCAAAAAACAGAAACCACGAAAAAATTTATTTTGCAGAAAAACTTCTTGGAACAATACCTGCAGGAAATAATGATATATCATCTACCGAGAGAAATAAACATGGTTTCAAGCTGCAGATTACGAAAACAATCAGAATCATTCTCTTTGGATAAATCTTCCAGTTCAATCACAACAAATGTCGTCTGCTTTGCCGTGTGTTGGTTACCTTAAAAGTAATTTTTGGCAAATGTGAGTACCCAGATCAGACTGCTCCTGTAGGAGCAGTCTGACCAGGGCCCACACTGTTTGCTGTATGCAAAAATATTTTGAAAAAGTTTGCAAAAAAAAAAATCAGCAGATGACATTTTCAGATGCAGTTTTTCTCAGTGTCTTAAGGGCTAAATCTGAAAAATCTCTAACAGGGCTGGAAGAATTCCTGGCTAATTTAAATCTGATAGGAAATAAACAAAACAGAAGCTTTATCTGTCAAAATAAGCAAAAATCAGCATAAATTTTTACTCTTTTTCAAACTCTGCAGGTTGTCTGTCTGTCATTTCACCGGGTGTCAGTGGCAGTAATCTTAGAACTTATCAGACTACCATAAAATCGGAATTGTATAATAAACAGATTGTGCAATAAATTTTACCACCCTACAGCTCTAGTGTGCACTAAGA
This sequence comes from Lucinisca nassula, assembly GCA_963580285.1. Lineage (NCBI taxonomy): Eukaryota > Metazoa > Mollusca > Bivalvia > Lucinida > Lucinidae > Lucinisca > Lucinisca nassula. The sequence goes on along the minus strand of OY757011.1, from coordinate 71,936,504 downwards.
TATTGCACTTTTATCAAATTTCTGATTTTCTTCTTTTTGTTGTTTATTGTTTAGCAAGTGTACACACACTTTTAACCCACTGTATACTAGTGGACTCTTGTTCTGCTGAACCAGGATTCTACTTTATCTTGCAAACAGTGAATATCCAGATCAGATGGCTTCTCCGGATCTTCAGTTGGTGACTTTCTAAAGTTTACATTACATCAAGCAATTTGACAGGTTGATTGTCCAAAACTGTTGTTGCAAAAGCGTGGTACCACTTCAGGGAGGTACAACTTTAGCCCATTGCATGCGGGAAACCCCTAAAGGGGTACCTTGGCAAACAGTGCAGGCCCAGATCAGACACCACAGAATGTGGCGTATGATCAGGGCTTGCACTTATTAACTGAATGAATGATAATTTAGTCAGTTGTCCACAAAAACCTATGTTGAGGGTATTCATTAGAACTGTTCTAAACAAGAGGACCAAGCTAGCTTGGTCCTGTATCGCTCACCTGAGCTAACAGATTCAAAGTTTAAGGAAGTGCCAACCTTTACTGAAGGCTTTATGGGAGGACATGGTGATGACAGGGTAAGCATTTTCTGAAAATAAGTAGAATGTAACTCTATGATAAACAGGCTGACCTCACCGGTTTTCAAACTCATTCAAGCTTTTATTCCTGACTTGCTAAGAAGATCCTATCTAAACTAAAATGGCTATGGTGATGACAAGTTCAAAAACAAGAGTTTTCAAACTCCTCCAAGCTTTCTGCCTGACTTCCTTGTTTGTAATTTTCACGAAGATCCGTTCAAAACTAAAGGGGCAGCAGTGATGACAATGTCGAAAATAGGCATTTTCAGCAATCAAACCCAGGTCACTCTATGATAAATGTGCCGACTTGGCCGGTATTCGAACTCACCTGAGGTTTTATTCCCAGCCACCTTACATGTAAGTTTCAGAAAGATCCGATCAGACTTGGCCAGTATTCAAACTCATCCAAGATTTTATTCCCAGCCACCTCACATATAAGTTTAAGAAAGATCCGATCAAAACTGAAGGCGCTACGGTGATGACAAGGTCAAAATTGGCATTTTTAGCAATCAAAGGGATGTTACTCTATAATAAATGAGCCGACTTGGCCAGTTTTCGAACTCATCCGAGGTTTCATCCCCAGCCACCTTGCATATAAGTTTCAGAAAAATCCGATCAAAACTTTAGGGCCTACGGTGAGTGTTTCAGTTTTTACATCCCACCAACAGCTAAGGTCATACGGAGACGGGACCTCGGTTTAAAGACTCATCCGAAAGTCTGGAGAAGCCCGGGATCGAACCTGCGACCCCTGGTTTACAAGGCGAGTAGCGTAACCACTCGACCACGGAGGCTTCTTTAGGGTCTACGGTAATGACAGGGTCAAAAATCAACATTTTCAGCCATCAAAGGGACATAACACTACGATAAATGGGCTTACTTGGCCTGTTTTCGAACTCATCCAAGATTTTATCCCCAGCCACCTTACATATAAGTTTCAGAAAGATCCGATCAAAACTGAAGGGGCTATGGTGATGACAAGGTCAAAAATTGGCATTTTCAGCAATCAAAGGGACGTAAATCAATGATAAATGGGCCAACTTGGCCTGTATTCAAACTCATCCTAGGTTTTATCTCCAGTCACCTTACATATAGGTTTCAGAAAAATTTGATCAAAACTGAAGGGGCTACGGTGATGACAAGGTAAAAAATTGACATTTTCAGCCATCAAAGGGACATAACTATATAGTATATAGTTAATGGGGCAACTTGGCCGGTTTTCGAACTCATCCAAGGTTTTATCCCCAGCCACTTTACATATAAGTTTCAGAAAGATTCGATCAAAACTGTAAGGGCTACAGTGATGACAAGGTCAAAAATCAGCAATTTAAGCAATCAAAGGGACGTTATTCTGTGATAAATGGACCAACTTGGCTGGTTTTCGAACTCATCCGAGATTTTATCCCCAGCCACTTTACATATAAGTTTCAGAAAGATTCGATCAAAACTGAAAGGGCTACAGTGATGACAAGGTAAAAAAATCAGCAATTTCAGCAATCAAAGGGACGATACTCTACGATAAAAGGGCCGACTTGGTCGGTTTTCGAACTCATCCGAGATTTTATCCACAGCCACCTTACATATAAGTTTCAGAAAGATCCAATCAAAACTGAAGGGGCTACGGTGATGACAAGGTCGAAAATGGGCATTTTCAGCAATCAAAGGGACGTAACTCTATGATAAATTGGCGGACTTGGCCGGTTTTCGAACTCATCCGAGGTTTTATCCCCAGCCACATTACATATAAGTTTTAGAAAGATCCTATCAAAACTGAAGGGGCTACGGTGATGACAAGGTCAAAAATGGGCATTTTCAGCAATCAAAGGGACGTAACTCTATGATAAATGGGCCTACTTGGCCGGTTTTCGAACTCATCCGAGTTTTTATCCCCAGTCACCTTACATATAAGTTTCAGAAAGATCCGATCAAAACTGAAGGCGCTACGGTGATGACAAGTATTTTCCCATAGTAAGTCTATGGGACCTTGTGGTTGCCATAGGAACAAAAGTTTTAGAGCGATTTCAAAAAAAAGTTTATGTCATCAATGCCCCACCAGAGGCATGCTACAGATGAGAAATGATTGAGATCAGCCTGCAGGATACAGAGATATAGCTGCTCAAAAGTGTGGACGGACGGACGGACGGACGAGGGAGGACCCACTATACTATAAGCTCCCCTGGAGCCTTCGGCCCAGGTGAGCTAAAAATACCCACAACATAGGTTTATATGGAGAAATAAAGAAAATTACCCTTTACCCATTTTATGCGGAAAGACTTGGCAACTTGGCAAACAGTGCAAGCCCAGATCAGACGCCGCAGAACGTTAATTATCAACAAATACCCACCTTAGCTGTTGCTGGGGTGGCCACCCTAGGATTCTCACTTGCAAGTTTTGATTTTTTGGCATAAAGAATCATACTTATCACAAGGAATAAACAAAATAACTTTCTCTTAAAGTCATTTTCAATTATGCATGGATATGATATAGACAATAAAATGTGTATTTCTAGGTTTTTTATGGCACCTCCTTCCTTTTCAAAACTGTTGGATGTGAAGGATGTTACAACAGATCTAGACCAAGTTGTTTAACCCATTATATGCTAGTGGACTCTTCCATTGCTAGATATTGGGCAAGTCCATTTGTCATATAAGGGTTGTCAGGCCTATTTTTTCCTTTATATTCTATTTTTGACAGGAAATTATGTTAGCAAATCGGGCAGGCCTTGATCAGATGCCACGTTTTGTGGGCCTGTACTGTTTGCCAAGTACCCCTTAAGGGGTTTCCAACATGCAATGGGTTATAAAGCCTCATTAGCTTAGTAAAGATGTCAGTGGCCAGACTGTAAACTGTCCTAAAGGTCATTCCTTTAAAATTGTTCATGTTGAAGTTTTATGCCCACGTCAATACTATCTGGGTCATTTTAGAGACATTGCTTCCAATTTTGTGGGACTTTTACCTGACATTGAGATAAAATGACATCTCAAGCCCTGCCGCCAAAAGAAACCTCCAGGGTTTATGGAATGTTCCAACTCATACCCCTTTTCCTGGGCAGACTTAGGCAATTTACCAGCCCAAATTCAGTCAGTTTCAGCTCTGTGCAGAGGTACCATGCAGCCCAATCTATTTTTCCAAGCCCCAATGGACATTAAATCTTGTCACTACGATAACACACCCTGCATCACATCACAAAATCGTCAGTTTTACGATGAAAATTTGTGATATTATCTTTATTTATACTCAAAACATAGGTTGTGGGTCTCATTGAGGCCGTTCTAACGAGTACCCACAACCTATGTCTAGGAGCAGAAATAAAGAAAATAATGTATACCCCAGTAAACCCCTGTTTCCTTTATATAAAGTGGAGTGTAAGGGGGTGTTCATTTCACCGACTTGTTAGCGTGCTGTATTTTTGCTGAAAAAATATATGTACTTTTGCAATACACACTTTTCTTTTCAAGAAAAAAAAATGTGTTATTTGCCTAACTGTGACTGAATTTCTAATAAAATGCTAATGTCTTCTGAGGAAAAGAGGGGGTATCCACATATTCTTGCACACCAGATAAGGAAATCCGTGATTTTACCCTGGGATAGAAATTTATGTTCTGACCCTGGTGTTTCGACCCAATATAGAATATTCCCGCGTGATGCCGAACAGTGACCCTTGAAACGGATTTTCCAATCCACCCCTCACACCCATATAAGATTCTTATATTCTCATTCTTATTTCTGCTCGAAAAAATATGTTGTGGGTACTCTTTAGAAGTGCCTCACAGAGGTGCTTCTAATGGGTACCCACATGTTTTCATGCAGAAATAAGTAATTATTTCTGCACAAAAACATGTTGAAGAGACTAATTAGAAGTGCCTCACCGAGGCAAGGTGCTTCTAATGAGAACCCACAACATTTGTTGTTTTCTTGCAGAAGTAGGAAACAGATCAGAATTTTTCAGTGAAAAAAGTGCCTTATCTTGGGCCATGAAAAAATCTCATGATAAGGTGGAGTTTAACCATTGCAGGCAGGAAACCCCTTTAAGGGCATCTTAGCAAACAGTGCAGGCCCAGATCAGACGCCGCAGCGTCTGATCAGGGCCTGCACTATTTGCTCACAGAATTTTCTGTCAAAAAATGAATAAAAATAAAAAAAATAGGCCTATCACCCCTTATATGTCAAATGGACTTGTCCAACATATGGCAATGGAAGAGTCCACTAGTAGACAATGGGATAAGAGCATAGTTTTGGGATATTTTTGGGTTGACTGTTTATCAATCGAAGGGGAGAGTATGACCGTAGAAAAAACTCAAGATCACTAAAAAATAGGGAAAAATGTTGTCTGCAATGGTTATGATTTGCAGTTCAATGGGTTAAATTGCTTGCTTATTTGATTTGTATATTATTCAAATAATATTGATCATAATGCATCTTCATTTTTGAAATGATCTAAACAGCATAATGTTATGTACTTTTGAAGACATTTCCCTAAATCACTATTTCTGTGTGAAAGATTCATCATTTTGTGTTAAAATTGAAGTTAATATTGAATTTTCACAACAGAAGGGAAAATTACCAAATAAATCAAAATATTATATGACACTGAAAACATTAACCCTTAAGACACCGAGAAAAAACTACATCTGAAAATGTCGTCTGCTTATGTCGTCTGCTAAATTTTTTTTGCTAACTTTTTAAAATATTTTTGCGTACAGGCAAACTGTGTCCACACTGTTTGCAAAAATGACTTTTGAAGTAACCAGCAGACGTCAAAGTAGACGACAATTGTCGTGATTGGCATTTTATAGGTTAAAAGCCTATCTCAATTGTTTGCATCTTGTACAGTGTTATTTTGTCTCAGTCTATGAGCTTGACCTCAGTCTGAATCTAAGACCGTAGTAATAATAATAATCAACCTTATTTATAGAGGGTAACACATTTAGTATTAATCTTCCATGTGGCCCTCTTTTCCTGGGTTGGAACCAGTACTAAGCAATGTGGATAAAGTCTCTTGCTCAAAGAAACAACACTTGGCGCTTGTGGGGATCAACCAGCTACCTCTCGATCTCAAATCCGATGCTTTACCACTGCACCACAGCGCTCCACCTTGATCTTAGTAATTTAGAGGTGAGTAACGTTGTCATTGTTTCAAACACTGAGGAATTAGAAAGTTTTAAAAACTGTGTGTCTAATTTCATAATCATGGGTACCCAATATTAGAAGGGCATTATAATTGGATTTTGTCAAAGAAACATGTTTCTTCCAGGTAAGGTATCTTAGACCTCCCCTCTGTTTCAAAGTATTCTTCTGACCTCCCCACTGTCTCAAATTGTTCTGCCTAATTTCCACCAGTGTCTCCACTCCAACCCCCCCCCCCCCCCCCCACCTACCCCTCCCATACCAGGGTTCGACATTAACCCAAGACCAATGGACATGGTCTAGTGAAAAGCTGGACAGGTTTAGTAAGGTCAGTGGCTGGCTGGTCCGAATGGTCCAGCTGCAAATCTCCCACCATAGTTATTAAACTCCATGTTTTAACTTGGTTACCATAAAATGTTTCTCATTTCAGTTTGTTGCTGTTGATTATCTATGTAAATAAATAAAAATAGAAATAATCTGATGACTGTAGAACCTATGCAGCACTTTATCATTTCTTCGGTACAGTTGAACTTAGATCAGGTCCGAGTTACAAGACCACCTTGTCAAGTTATTTAAAAAGTTAATGTTCAACCCTGCATACATACAAACACCTCCATCTCTTTCTCACTCTGAGGAAAACGGAAAACATAGATTCATAAGGAACAAAAGAGCCCAAGAGTTGCTGTTTTTCTTAGACACAAGATTAGATGTTGCTAACATTATGCAGACAAGACTTCATGTTCTGAAGAAAAACTTCTATCTCAATAAATAGGTAATTATTTCATAATATAGCTCTTGCTGTTTCAATAATGCCTAATGCCAGGAAAAAAATTGGGTCAAATCCAAAGAAAAAAGAAAATCTGCATTCTAGTGAAGACTCAGTAGATCTGTTAAATCTGATTGGTCAATGTCTTCATCCTAAGGAATCAACCAATCAAATGGCATGGTTTCTGCTGAGGTTAGGCTGGTCTGTACTTCATGAGAAGGAGCTGACCAATGCAGGTACTCTTAGATGACGGTCTATCTTGTTTTTTGAGGGCAAGCATAGATACCTGTGAGTTTCTGTTCCATTTTAAGGAGGATGGATGAATCTTCACAGGAGGTAACTCTCCAAAAACATTTTTATCTCCCTTATCAAGTAAGGTCTTCTCATTATATAAGCAAGTTCTTCCCTTAAGGTAATCAGTTTATATGTTAAGCAAAAACACAGCCCAGGAAGTAGTCTCCCATATAGAATTGGCAGAAAATAAGCCCAGCTGTACCCAGGGCCCTTTAAGCTCTGTATGCTGGTTATTTTTTTTTCACCAGACAGAATTTTGGAATGTTTTTCTGATTTTTCTTTGGAGATAACTTGCATGAGATGTCAAATCCTGTTTTCTGGAAAGCACAGGATATGTTTGTGAAACACACATGTCCCCAGGCCGAGGTCAATTGTTTCCTTTAAAGTTGGTCAAGGTTAAGGACACAGGTCAATTTTTTTGTATAATGAGAAGCCCTTGTCACAAAGAACCTACATGCCAAATATGAAGTCTCTATCTGTAATGGTTCAAAAGTTATAACCAATGTTAATTTTTTCTTTAAAGTCGGTCACAGATCAAGGTCAAGGTCATAATCAGAGTTTTAATAAAGTATGTCACAGGTCAAGGTCAAAGGTCAAAATTTTTGTATGAGTGGAAAGCCTTTGTCATAAGGAACCTACAGGCCAATTATGAAGGCTCTATCAGAAACTGTTCAAAAGTTACGATAAAGAAGGTCACAGGTCAAGGTCACAGGTCAATTTTTTATGGGTGGGTGGGAAGGCCTTGTCACAAGGAACACACATGCCAAATATGAAGGCCCTATCTCACACAGTTCAAAAGTTATGACCAATATTGTTTTTTTTTTTCTTTTAGAGAAAGTCATAGGTCAAGGTCAAAGGTCAATTTTTTTGGATGAGTGGGAAGCCCTTGTAACAAGGAAGCTATATTCCCAATATGAAAGCTTTATCTCAATCATTTCAAAAGTTATGACCAATGTTATTTATTTCTTTAAAGTAGGTCACAGTTCAAGGTCAAAGTCACAGGTCAAAATTTTTTGTATGGGTGGGAAGGCCTTGTCACAGGGGACCCACAAGCCAAATATGAAGGCTCTATCTTACACTGTTCAAAAGTTATTACCAATGTTATTTTTTCTTTAGAGTAGTTCATAGGTCAAGGTCCAGGTCAAAGGTCAAATTTTTTGTATGAGTGGGAAGCCCTTGTCACAAGGAACCTACATTCCAAATATAAAGGCTCTATATCGCAATCGGTTCAAAAGTGATGACCAATGTTATTTTTTTTTCTTTAAAGTAGATCTCAGGTCAAAAGTTTTTGCATGGGTGGGAAGGCCTTGTCATAAGGAACCCACACACCAAATACAAATGCTCTATCTCAAATGGTTCAAAAGTTATGACCAATTTTAAAGTTGTCCACGTACAAACACAAACAGTCAGGGCACCCCCTATTGCTACCGGGGGACATAAAATTGTTAACAGTTTGTCGTCTGTTGAATTAGTGCAAAGAGTTGAAAAGGTTAAAAGAAGCCTACTAATAAACAAGAGAAACTTCCCCTTAAATTGTAACTTATCAGCTTCAGAAACACAGGAGCTACAATTAAAGATGATTAATACTCAAGCTACCAGTGATGATCCAAACTTCTCCACAATAAATCATCTTTTAAAGAATATAGGTCAGTCTGTTTTTTGGTTCTTGCTGGGTCATGCTGATTTCAGTAAGCTTAATTGTACTTACATTGGTAATCCTATAGTCAGAAAAATTCAAGCAATTGTTTTTTGTACATTTATGAGTTTTACAGCCCAGTCAACACTTAAGGCCATGATAAGTCAACCAGTTAACCTAACCACAAGGCCAGTTAACCTAACCACCACTGCTAACCACAAGGCCAGTTAACCTAACCACAAGGCCAGTTAACCTAACCACAAGGCCAGTTAACCTAACCATCACTGGGAACCACAAGGCCAGTTAACCTAACCATAAGGCCAGTTAACCTAACCGCAAGACCAGTTAATAACCTAACCACAAGGCCAGTTAACCTAACCACACATCTTCTTGTGAAGGCTTAGTCCTTCTAAGCAGTTACCTTTACCTTTAGTTAACTGTTGACTGCTCGTCATGAATCTAAGAAGAGTTAAAATGATCACAGAAATTACATACAAAACACACACATGCATGAAGTAGTGTACCTTTGTGTCCAGCACAGCCAAGAGTAACTCTTTAGCCTCTCTCACGTCATCTGGAAGACCTGTCACTTTGATATGTGGATCTGAAACACAAAAGGATATTTATTTAACCCTTATCCCACTGCATAAATTCATTTAGCCACACCCTTTACATCTCAACCAATCAAATTATTTGATGTAATTTATTCATTCAATTTTGCAAATTTAATGACAAACAGTGTAGATCCTGAACAGATGGCTTTTGCCATCTGATCAGGATCTACACTGTTTGCAAAGGTAGGGGTTGTCGTGACCAGCAGTTTCCTCAACTTCCAAGGTTGATCCCTTGTGTTGGTGGGTGATGCATCCAAGCAGCTATGTTTCGCCCCCGCCCATAGGGGCTTGAAGAAATATATGGGCTGCATGATGCTTCCACGCAGAGCTGAATCCGGCCTGCACACTAGTACTGGTAAACCACTTAGAGGATCTAAGCCGGTCCAGGAACCCCGGTGCGAGGCGGACCGTCCATGCTAATAAACCCTATTGGTTTCATTTTGGGCGACAGGGCTTGAGATGTCATTTCATCTCAATGTCGGGTAAAAGTCCCTCAAAATTGGAAGCAACGTCCCCAAAATTACCTTTACAGTGTTGACGGGGACGTTAAACCTCAATTCAAACAAACAAACCAAGCAGCTATGTTTTTGTGCCACTGTGGTCTGTGGCCAGTGTCAGCTTTGGGGCAGATTGTGGCATCTGGCATCTTAAAAGCTAAGTAAAGTTTATATGGAGATGAGACTGGTTTAAAGACTCATCCATAAGTCTGGAGATGCCCAAAATCAACCAAGGACCCCAGGTCTGTAAGGCAAGTAGCAGTAAGGCTTCTAAACATTAACTCTTATTCTGCTGTTCACGACAACCCCTATCTTTGGAAACAGTGTAGATCCAGATCAGATGGCTTCTGAAGAAGCCATCTGATCAGGATCTGCACTGTTTGACATTCAATATATGAATTTGTAGGAATAAATTACATCAAGTAATCTGATTGGTTCAAAATCAGAAATGGCTGTGGCTAAACTCAATATTCAGCAAGACAAGGGTTAAATCAAATATATATCAATTATGGCAGCTGTCTGCAGGTTTCAGAAGAACAATTAGCTCCAAGAATCAGAGATTTACTGGAAGTAAACAGCCAATTAAACCAGCCTCATAAACCTTTCTACCCTGAAGCCAGATACAGATACTAAAGCAAACAGTGTAGATCCAGATGAGATGGCTCAGTATCTGGATCTACAATGTTTGCCATTCTGTCAAATACAGTGAATCCACTATTAACCCTTATCTTGCTTAATATTCAGTTAAGCCACACCCATTTCTGCCTATCAACCAATCAAATTACACGATGTAATTTATTGCTACAAATTCATAAACTGAATGCCAAACAGTGTAGATCCTGATCAGAGGCTTCTTCTTCAACCAATCAAATTACTTGATGTAATTTATTGCTACAAATTCATAAACTGAATGCCAAACAGTGAAGATCCTGATCAGAGGCTTCTTCTTCAACCAATCAAATTACTTGATGTAATTTATTGCTACAAATTCATAAACTGAATGCCAAACAGTGTAGATCCTGATCAGATGGCTTCTTCAGAAACCATCTGATCTGGATCTATACTGTTTGCAAAGATAGGGGTTGTCGTGAACAGCAAGATAAGGGGTTAAGACCACTTAAAACAAGCAAATTCGTTGAATTGATATCCCCCGCCGAATGGGTTTTTCGTGTAGAATGGCAAGAAAATATATCTGGCCAAAATTGAGAAAAAAAAATTGTGCGTGCATCACGGCAGCATAATAATACATATTTATTTCAAGTTTCATTTTATTCCATGCAATAGTTGCTGAGAAGCGGTTCCAGACAAAGTGAGACGACGAAAAATCCAGAATTTTAATCATTTAAGGGGCCATAACTCTGGGTGTAAAAAGTCAATCCGAAAAAAATTTGTGCGTGCATCACCACAGCATAATAATACATATTTATTTCAAGTTTCATTTAATTCCATGCAATAGTTGCTGAGAAACAGTTCCCAACAAAAAAGTGAGACGACGAAAAATCCAGAATTTCAATTGTTTAAGGGGCCATAACTCTGGATGTAAAAAGTAAATCCGGAAAAAAAATGCGCATGCATCACCACAGCATAATAATACATATTTACTTCAAGTTTCATTTAATTCCATGCAATAGTTGCTGAGAAACGGTTCCGGACAAAGTGAGACGACGAAAAATCCAGAATTTCGATCATTTAAGGGGCCATAACTCTGGATGTAAAAAGTCAATCCAGAAAAAAATTGCGCGTGCATCACCGCAGCATAATAATACATATTTATTTCACGTTTCATTTAATTCCATGCAATAGTTGCTGAGAAACAGTTCCGGACAAAGTGAGATGACGAAAAAATCCAGAATTTCAATCATTTAAGGGGCCATAACTCTGGATGTAAAAAGTCAATCCGAAAAAAAATTGCGCGTGCATCACTGCAGCATAATAATACATATTTATTTAAATTTTCATTTAATTCCATGCAATAGTTGCTGAGAAACGGTTCCGGACAAAGTGAGACGACGAAAAATCCAGAATTTCAATCATTCAAGGGGCCATAACTCTGGATGTAAAAAGTCAATCCGAAAAAAAATTGCGCGTGCATCACCACAGCATAATAATACATATTTATTTCAAGTTTCATTTAATTCCATGCAATAGTTGCTGAGAAACGGTTCCGGACAAAGTGTGATGGACGGACGGAAGGACGGACGGAAGGATGGACGGACGGACGGACAACGCCAAAACTATATCCCTCCGCCTTCGGCGGGGGATAATTAAGACTAATAAATGCTTAGTGAGAAAGTTTCAGTTTTTGCCACACCTTGTGTCTTCCAATAAGAGACCACCTTTGGGACCGTTCAAAATTGGTCTTAAAGAGGTACTGTTCAAAAGTGGTGTTAAAGACCACTAAGGGTGGTCTTAATCTAGGAATTTTACTGAATTTTTAGAAAAACTCCTACAGGCATCAGTGGATGTGCCTAATTTCAAAGATGGAAGGGTCTATTTAAAAAATGAAGGGGTGCAAGGGTTTATTATGTTTATGATTGAACTGCTACTTCACATCTTTCTATAAAAAAACTTTCAACTGCAGGTAAAACCTGAAGCACTAATAAAATTCAACTGATATCTGATCTCCATCTTGGGAGGTAAGTTAAAACCCTCATCATGCTGAATATTTCAATAAGCCACACTCCTCCCCCAACATTTTCAGCCATTTGTGTTGCATGATTTCAATTTCTTGCACACCAGATAAGGAAATCCGTGATTTTACCCTGGGATAGAAATTTATGTTCTGACCCTGGTGTTCCGACCCCAAATCGAATATAATCGCGTGTTTGATAAATGCACTGGTTGATTACAACCTCATGCGCGGTGTCGTCATGCATGATGTCACTCAACATTCCTGTTGTGTCATCACAAAATGGCGGACGTCGGTAACCGAAGTGACAGCAACATTAAAAATTCGCAATAGAAATGGAAAGAATCCTATATGCGTGTGAGGGGTGGATAGAAAAATCTGTCCCACGGGATCACTGTCGGTCATCACTCGGCAAGCCTTGTGATGCCAGACAGTGACCCCCGGGACAGATTTTTCCATCCACCCCTCACACCCATATAAGATTCTTATAGTATACCATGGATTAAGAAGCAAAATGGCAAACAGTATAGATCCTGAATCAGCTCTTATAGTTCTTGAGAAATTAAGTCAACCATACGGGTGAATGCTAGGGTGGTCGCAATATTTTACAAAGTCAGTGAACCATGAAATGTAGGTCAAGGTCAAATATGAATGCTTGCATTTAAGTTGTCATCCCCAGATACAAGTTTGTACCAAGTATCATTCATGATCGAAGATCTTTTAGTTCTTGAGAAATTAACTTGACCATTAGGGTGAACGCTAGGGTGGTCGCAAAAGTTGACGACTTGACAAACAGACGGATGGACAGATGAGCGGATGGAAAACGGATGCCAATATCGTGCCATGCTAGGCACGAGAATAAAGGGCCTGAAAAGTTTGTTTGTTTCTTGGAGTTTACCATCAGAGTCATCACAGTTTATGTCATACTTAGCTGGCCAATTTATCTAACCACACTTTCCTAGGCAGGCTTATACGTTAGCTGTACAGTGCATATTCTTTTACCAGAAACTTAAAACTGCCCTTCTTGATCAGAAGGGAGAGAAGAACCGTAGAAAAGACTTCATGATCAATCGCCATGAAAGATGTTGCTGCCCCGGCAGGTACTGATCCCTAAACCTCCTGATTATCAGTCAGACTTGCATCCCACTGAGCTACCCAGATCTGCCTGTTTTGATGAAACTGTTGAAATCCAAGTTCCAGACCATTTTTCCAGCCTACACTCAGAGACAAATGACCCACCAGTGCTGCCAGGGCTTTGATTTCATGCAGTGTGTTGTGGGTTTCATCAAACTATTACTGCTGTAAAATTATCTGGGCCCAGTTGTTCATCATTAGCTTAGCTAACTTGTTAACCCTTATCTTGCTGAATATTCATTTAAGCCACTCCCATTTCTGTCTATCAACCAATCAAATTACTTGATGTAATTTATTGCCACAAATTCATAAACTGAATGCCAAACAGTGTAGATCCTGATCAGATGGCTTCTTCAGAAGCCATCTGATCTGGATCTACACTGTTTGCAAAGATAGGGGTTGTCGTGAACAGTAAGATACGGGTTAATGATGGAAACTTTAAAATGCCTTAGCAAGTCCAGTATCTAGGAAAAGACATATTTTTGCTGAAAAAAAAAAAACAACTGTGGGTAGAATTTCTATCAGTGCATAATTTGAATCATAAAAGTTTTAATGTTTCTGTAAAAATCCTAACAATTCGTACACCTTGAGACCTTGCTGTAATGCTCGTAAAATATTAACAAAATAGTTTCACGATCCAGCAAGGAGTCCAAAAGGTGCAGCCCCAGATCAGACTGCTCCTTCATTCAGGAGCAGTCAGATCTGGTCATTGCACTGTTTGCTTAGGCCTATCTGTCCCAGTGCATAGGATCATTATGGTATTCGTGTTTGATTTCACTTTTATGGAGCATGCAGAGTGGGGTGAAAACCAGAGTGCCTGAAGAAAAAGCACCTGACCTTCTATTGCAGAATCTGTTACCCACAGGATTTGTGAGCTACCCGAACCCACAGGAGTGAGACACCTAATCCACCAGGGCTTAAAGGCCTGTCACTGAAGAATCTAAACTGGTTGAACTCAAAGACCTGCTTTCTTGATTTGCACTTCACACCAATTGTTCGCACACAAAAATGAAATAGGTTTTTATCTTTCATGTAAATACTAGTGTAAGTGGTATATCAGAGTTGAACAGAAGCTTGAAGGAAATCAAGTATTAGAAGGTTATCTGAAGGCAGCATGTTTCTGATAAGTTCCCTTTGCCCTGATAGGGTAACCATGCTGTTTTGTTGCTGAATTGTCTGCTACTGCAGTGATGGGGGATAGGGAGGGGATGGCACAGGAGCAGAGTGAAGATGGTTGGATGGGATACAACTGAAGCTGAGTGGAGCGTAATACAATACTCTCCTTTTCCTTATTCAGTTGCTTTGAAAGGAACTACTGTGAAATGAAATTCATTGACTTCATTTTGTTTATCTGATTCAAGGTTTAACCCTTGTACTGCTGAATATTTTAATCTGCCACACCCACTACCGATTATCAACCAATCAGATTACTTGATGCAAATTATTACAACAAATTCACAATCTGAATGACGAACAATGTAGATCCTGATCAGATGGCTTCTTTAGAAGCCATCTGATCTGGATCTACATTGTTTCAAAGAAAAGGCATATCCGGGCTCAGCAGAACAAGGATTAACGTTCCCCGTCACCACTGTATAGATCATTTTTGAGACGTTGCTTCCAATTTTTTGTGAAACTTTTACCCGACATTGAGACGAAAGGACATCTCAAGCCCTGTCACACAATGAAACAAATAGGGTTTTTTATAAGCATGGATGGTCAGACTGGCACCGCTTTGCCTGGGCAGACTTAGATGCTCTAAGCGGTTTACCAGTACCCATGTGCAGTCAGATTCAGCTCTGCGTGGAAGCATCATGCTTCCACGCAGAGCTGAATCTGTGTGGAAGCATCATGCAGCCCATCACCCCGATGGGCAGGGGCCATTCATTGACTTGAACACTGATGATCAGATTGTTTACCACAACCATTTTTAACTCATCATTTTTTACTCCCTCAGCAAACTTCCCTTTAATATAGTTTGGATAATTTTTTTTATTTTTAACAATTGTGGTTTTATCTTTCAAGATTATTACACTTATTTTGAGCTGATTGTTAATCAGAGGTGAGTGAAAACCGGAATAGCCAGAAAAAAACAACAACAACAGATCTTCTGTTACAGAACTTGGCATCTCACATGTGACCTGGGCCAGGCTTGAACCCATTGGGTTAAGAGATTTTTCTTATTT
This sequence comes from Lucinisca nassula, assembly GCA_963580285.1. Classification (NCBI taxonomy): domain Eukaryota; kingdom Metazoa; phylum Mollusca; class Bivalvia; order Lucinida; family Lucinidae; genus Lucinisca; species Lucinisca nassula. Next base: position 71,921,053 of record OY757011.1, on the reverse strand, counting down.
TATCTTATGTTTGTTGTGTAGGCGTTTATACTGAGTACACACAACATACCATTTATTGATACCACTTAGTAGTCACTATTACAACTCTTAACCTGACACTATGGCTAACTCTCGGAGGCTCAAACTTTCCCTATCTCAAACAAAATTTCACGGTCCCAAAGGTGTTTGAACCACTGAAGCTAGACTACACAGAAAAATTCCTATATTAAGACCACCTTTGGGACTGTTCAAAAGTGGTCATTAAGACAACTTTTTAACAGTCCAAAGGTTGTCTTAATAGGAGAAACTGGGTGTGGAAAGCACAAAGAAAGAATAACTCAAGCTCTCTCAAGATTTAACCCTTGTCCTGCTGAGCCCGGACATGTCTTATCTTTGAAACAATGTAGATCCAGATCAGATGGAGAAGCCATCTGATCAGGATCTTCATTGTTTGTCATTCAGTTTATGAATTTGTTGCAATAATTTGCATCAAGTAATCTGATTGGCTGATAATCAGTAGTGGGTGTGGCATATTTAAATTTTCAGCAGGTTAAGGGTTAAAAGCAGATTAAGTCTTAAATTTAGGTGGTCTTAATAGCAGAATTTTAGTGTAGTTTGCTTCCTGTGAAAGCGAATTATTTCCTTTAAAATCCAGAAGACACTCCATTCTACCCTGCTCCATTCCAGTATCCCAGAGAAAAAATAAAGGAATCAGATGCTCTGATAGATTTGCTTGCATTTGCTGAGAATCCCTCTTGCACTGAACATGCAGTGCTAAAACTGCACAAGACAGAATTGCAATTTTATTCGCAATCCTACTGTAGATTTTTGTTTTGTTGCTTTGTTTAACTGGATTTAGTCAGATTACTTTTTATGTATTTTTGTATCATAAGTTATAGTTCTTCCCACATTCTAGTAGAACAGAGTTCTTGCATCATAAGCATTCAGGGGATTTGGGCTGAGTAATGCGGGTTAGTTAAATGAGGCAAAAGGGGCATGTATCTTGCATCACAGGGGCATCCAACATATTGACATTGGCTCAGAGTTGGACAAGGCCTGCTGTCTTTGCAGCATTATTGTTAAGGGTAGAGGGGGGAATGTTGTTATTTCTCTGTTTCTATACTTCCACTCATTTTCCTCTTTCTCCTCTGCCCATCACTTTCATCTCCTCTACTATCTCTTCTATCTCTTTTCTCACTTTCTCTGGGCGACTACACAAAATGACCCACAAGGGCCGGCGTGCCCTTAAACCCGTAACAATCAATCAATGGACTGAGGTTGAAAGACAATCCTGTTAGTCCTGTCTGGGAGGGGGTTGATCAAACTACAAACAGATTGGTCAGTTTGCACAAGTACTTCAAATTGTTGCTCGACTGCCCCACATTGCTTAACTTCCCTAATATTCAAAACGGTGTACCCAGAGAAAAAGCACCTGTCCTTCCATCACAGAACTTGGCATCTCACACGTGACCAGAGTAAGGCTTAAACCCACAGCAGTAAGAGACTTAAAGTGATTAAGAGACAGTGCTCTTACCCACTCGGCCTGGTAAAGCAAAACTACCATAAAAATTCTGAAAATTAGGACACCTTGAGCACTTGTCTAGTAATCCTGAATTTTTTAAAAATTTGTTTCACAATCCAGCAACGAGTCCAAAAGGTGCACACAGAATAGCAAACAGTGTAGACCCTGATCAGACTGCTCCTTCGGGAGCTCTCTGATCTGGCTCTGCACTGTTTGCTTAAGCCTGTCTGTACCAATACTTAGGATCAATATGGTAGCCTCCCTAAACAAGAGGGCAATGATGGCCCTGGATCGCTCACCTGATCCACACTGTAGAAATGAAATGGTAGGTAATATAGTAAGGGCCTTGTCAGAAGGAACATACATGCCAGATATGAAGGCTCTATCTCAAATGGTCCAAAAGTTATGATAAAGTAGGTCAAAGGTCAAGGTCACAGGTCAAACTTTTTGTATCGATGTGAAGCCCTCATCACAAGGAATATACATGCCAAATATGAAGGATCTTTCTCAAATGGTTCAAAAATTATGATTGAGTATGTTACAGATCAAGGTCAAGGCAACAGGTCAAAATTGTTTGCAAGAGTGGGAAGACCTTGTCACAAGGAACCTACATGTACATGCCATATATGAAGGCTCTAACTTAAACGGTTAAAAAGTTATGACAAAAATGGTCAAGGTCAAGGTCACAGGTCAAAAGTTTTGTATGGGTGGGAAGCCCTTGTCACAAGGAACCTACATGCCAAATATGAAGGCTCTATCTCAAATGGTTCAAAAATTTTGTCAAAGTAGGTCACAGGTCAAAATTTTTGTATGGGTGGGGGCCCTTGCCAGAAGGAACATATATGCCAAATATGAAGGCTCTATCTCAAATGGTTCAAAGTTATGATAAAGCAGGTCAAAGATCGATGTCACAGGTCAAAATGTTTGTATGGGTGGGAAGCCCTCGTCACAAGGAACATACGTGCGAAATATGAAGGCTCTATCTGAAATGGTTAAAAAGTTATGATAAAGAAGGTCACAGGTCAAGGTCACAGGTTGTTGTTTTTTGTGTGAGTGGGAAGCCCTTGTTACAAGGAACCTACATCCTAAATATGAAGGCTCTAGTTCAAACGGTTCGAAAGATATGACAGAGCAGGTCAAAGGTCAAGGACAAACATTTTTGTATGAGTGTGAAAGCCCTTGTCACAAGGAACTTAGATGCCAAATATGAAAGCTTTATGTAAAATGGTTCAAAAGTTATGACCAAGTAGGTCAAACATAAAGGTCATAGGTCAAATTTTTATATGGGTGGGAAGCCAGGCCAAATTTGTATGGGTCGGAAGCCCTTGTCACAAGGAGTGAGTGAGTGTTTGAGTTTAACGTCCCACCAACAGCTAAGGTCATACGGAGATAGGATCTCGGTTTAAAGACTCATCCGAAAGTCTGGAGAATTGTCACAAGGAACCTACATGCCTCAAAAGTTATGAGAAAGTAGGTCAATGGCCAAGGTCACAGCACTCGTAGGTCCAAAGTTTTGTATGGGTTAGAAGTCCTTGTCACAAGGAACACATATGCCAAATATAAATAGTTATGATAAAGTAGGTCACATGTCAATGTCATGGTCACAGGTCATTTTTTGTATGAATTGGAAGTCAATGTCACAAGGAACCTACATGCCAAATATGAAGGCTCTATCTCAAATGCTTCAAAAGTTATGACAACGTAGGTCAAAGGTCAAGGTCAAAGGACAATATTTTTGTATGGGTGGGAAGACCTTGTCACAAGGAATATACATACCAAATATGAAGGCTCTATCTGAAATGGTTCAAAAGTTATGATAAAGTAGGTCACATGTCAAGGTCACAGATCACTTTATGTATGAATAGGAAGCCCTTGTTGCAAGGAACCTACATGCCAAATATGAAGGTTCTATCTCAAATGCTTCAAAAGATATGACAAAGTAGGTCAAAGGTAAGATCATATATCAAACGTTTTGTATGGTTGGAAAAACCTTGTCACAAGGAACATACATGCCAAATATGAAGGCTCTATCTCAAATGGTTCAAAAGTTATGATAAAGTAGGTCAAAGGTCAAGGTCACATGTCAGATTTTTTGGAAGAGTGGGAAGCTTTGTCACAAGGAACCTACATGTCAAATATGAAGGCTCTATCTCAAATGGTTCAAAAGTAAAATAACCTACTGATCTACTTCTTGATTTGACATGACCCATATTTGAACTTGACTGAGATATTGTCCAGGCGATCGTTCTGAGCAAGTTTTATGATGACTGGACCTGTGGCAACACAACATTTTTCTATTATTTGACCTGCTGACCTACTGTTTACCCGACATGACCTATATTCAAACTTGACCCAGATATTGTCAAGATGATTATTATGAGCAAGTTTGATGATGATCAGACCGAAACTGTGGTCTCTAGTGTGTTCAGATTGTTTTCCTATGATTTGTCCTACCGACCTACTTTTGACCAGACATGACCCATATTGGAACTTGACAGACATATTGTCAAGAAGATAATTCTAAGCAAGTTTGACGCTGATCTGACCAAAACTGTGGCCTCTAGTGTGTTCAGAAGGTTTATCTATGATTTGACCTACCGACCTACATTTTCACCCAACATGATTCATATTCAAATTTGACCAAGATATTGTCAAGATGATCATTCTGAGCAAGTTTGATGATGATAGGACCCAACCTGTCGCCTCTAGTGTGTTCACAAGGTTTTTCTATGATTTGACCTACTGACCTACTTTTTAACCCGTCATGACCCATATTCTAACTTGACCAAGATATTATCAAGATGACCATTCTCTACAAAGGATTATCCTTTGGAAGCAAGGAATACACCACAGAACTGGAAAATATGGAGTGTACATGTTTTCTGGGCCAGACTAGCTAGTTTTGGCCAATAAGGCCACATCAGTGACCCTCCAATTCAACAATGGAATCAATGATCCCAAAGGACAAGAAAATATCAACTACACTATGATGTAGGGCAGGGAGACTTTTTACAGCCGCCACACATTCCCAGACACCAGCTGTAGTGACGTTAAATATGTTCTAGAAAGGGTTATCCTTTGGATATATCCAAGTTTGATGATGATCGGACTCAAACTTATAATGGCCTCTAGTGCGTTCACAAGGTTTTTCTATGATTTGACCTAGTGACCTACTTTTTGACCCGACATGACCCATATTAGAACTTGACCGAGATATTGTCAAGATGATCATTCTGACCAAGTCTGATGATGATCGGCCCAAAACTGTGACCTATGTTCACAAGAAAAGTTTACGCATGGACGACGCACAAGGCATGACGGACGACGCACAACACCGCCGGACAGTTCACAGTCACAAAAGCTCACCATGACCTTTAGTCAGGTGAGCTAAAAGCATATCAGAATCGGTTTGTCTTACCTTTCTTCGATTTGGCACCTATTTTCAACTTTGATGGCCAGGAAATTTGTGTGTTGGTTTCATCCATTATCTGAAATCAGGCAGATAACAGTTTTAAGTTATCAGGAATTTCAAGAATATAAAATAAACATTCCAAAAACATAAATCAATGGCATTTTGAACTCATTTAACCAGTAGCACACATATTCTGCAACATCATCCATATTTAAGGCAGCACAAGAAGGTCAATACTGCTATACATGTACTTAGTTGAGTGCAAGATTTTGCAGTCTGCAGTGCTTAAAGATCACTCAGTTTTAGTTTTATGTCCTGCCAACAGCTAAGGTCTTATGACGGGACCTCGGTTTAAAGACTCAGACAGCCAGGATCGACCCCACGACATCTGGTTTATGAGGTGAATAGCTTATCCACTACACCACGGAGGCTTCTGACACTCAAACATAATATCAATTAATTATCTATTTTTGTGATAGAGGAACACATTGCTGACTTCTGTTTATAAAAGGAACTTAATATACTCCTTATGCTTCAAAGTCGACATATTGTCACAAGGAGTATACATTTGCCCCTGATGGTGGATTTAAATAGAATGACCATCTTTTTATGATTACATGTCAACCTCTTTATGACACTATTGATGGGGTCCAAAGCAGAAACCGCGTTAGTTAAACAACCGTGTTATATCCAAACAAAAATGTATATATTATATAGAAAAATGACCATTAATGGTCATTTTTCTATATAATCTATACTTTTCTGGGATCCATCTAGAAACCATGTTATATCCAAAACAATGTTATAACAAGGCAACGCAAGCGTAGCATCCCCTCGCAACTGCATACCATTCATTAACATGAAAATCCAATCTGAATATGTTAGACCATTGTGACCTTGACCTTTGACCCCTGACCTTGAAATTCAATAGGGTTCATCCTCTGTACATGGTGAACATTTGTGGAAGGTTTGATGCTTCTACGATGAATACTGTGTCTTCTATCCTGCTCACAAGGTTTTCAAGGTCAAGTCCATTGTGACCTTGACCTTTGACCCCTGACCTTGAAATTCAATAGGGTTCATCCTCTGTACATGGTGAACATTTGTGGAAGGTTTGATGCTTCTACGATGAATACTGTGTCTTCTATCCTGCTCACAAGGTTTTCAAGGTCAAGTCCATTGTGACCTTGACCCCTGACCTTGAAATTCAATAGGGTTCATCCTCTGTACATGGTGAACATTTGTGGAAGGTTTGATGCTTCTACGATGAATACTGTGTCTTCTATCCTGCTCACAAGGTTTTCAAGGTCAAGTCCATTGTGACCTTGACCTTTGACTCCTGACCTTGAAATTCAATAGGATTCATCCTCTGTACATGGTGAACATTTGTGGAAGGTTTGATGCTTCTACGATGAATACTGTGTCTTCTATCCTGCTCACAAGGTTTTCAAGGTCAAGTCCATTGTGACCTTGACTTTTGACCCCTGACCTTGAAATTCAATAGGGTTCATCCTCTGTACATGGTGAACATTTGTGGAAGGTTTGATGCTTCTACGATGAATACTGTGTCTTCTATCCTGCTCACAAGGTTTTCAAGGTCAAGTCCATTGTGACCTTGACCTTTGACCCCTGACCTTGAAATTCAATAGGGTTCATCCTCTGTACATGGTGAACATTTGTGGAAGGTTTGATGCTTCTACGATGAATACTGTGTCTTCTATCCTGCTCACAAGGTTTTCAAGGTCAAGTCCATTGTGACCTTGACCTTTGACCCCTGACCTTGAAATTCAATAGGGTTCATCCTCTGTACATGGTGAACATTTGTGGAAGGTTTGATGCTTCTACGATGAATACTGTGTCTTCTATCCTGCTCACAAGGTTTTCAAGGTCAAGTCTATTGTGACCTTGACCTTTGACCCCTGACCTTGAAATTCAATAGGGTTCATCCTCTGTACATGGTGAACATTTGTGGAAGGTTTGATGCTTCTACGATGAATACTGTGTCTTCTATCCTGCTCACAAGGTTCCGGACAGACACACACACAGAAACACAGACACACAGACACACGGACACACAGACACACAGACACACGGACACACGGACGCACGGCACCGATGCTATATCCCCATTCGCAACGTTGTTGCGAGGGGATAATGAACAGTGTTAAAATGAAGTTGTGGTGTAGAATGAAATGTCTGGGTACACTTTTCCTTATTATACGGCGAATCTGCTGACACGAAAGCCTCTCTACTTGGACAATATTATTGTGTGTCACTTCAATTTCTCATGTTCTTTTATCATACATTTTTTGTTTCGATATAACACAGTTGTTTAACTACTAAGGACCCTTGTTTGTTCCCTAGTATTTTACCTTTATTAAGAAATCAACACTACATCATGTGAACAAGTCCGTGAAATTAACAACCAACTAAACCCCAATTTACATAGAGAAAACTGGGGTTTACGGGGGTAAACTTAATTTTCTTATTTCTGCTCCAAGACATAGGTTGTGGGTACTTGTTAGAACCGCCTCAATGAGGCGGTTCTAACGAGCACACACAACCTATGTTTGCGGTAGAAATAAGAAAATTATCATGGCTATTCATCAGAAAAGTACCGGTAGCCATTTCGGAGATGTGAAAACATGAATTATGTCACAAGAGCGTGTTACCGTAATGATACGGAAACACACTAATGTAAAAAAATTTTGTTTCTTGGAGTATGATATTCTTCAATATCTTTATTAACCCTTACCCTGCTGTTCATGACAACCCTTTTCTTTGCAAACAGTGTAGATCCAGATCAGATGGCTTCTGAAGAAGCCATCTGATCAGGATCTACACTGTTTGACATTCAGTTTATGAATTTGTAGTAAATAAATTACATCAAGTAATCTGATTGGTTCAAAGTCAGAAATGGGTGTGGCTAAACTGAATATTCAGCAAGAGAAGGGATAAGAAATCAGCGCTATACAGAAACTCACTAATGTTTCTTGGAGTACGCATATTAAATATGATATTCTTCAATATCTCCTCCATTAACCCTTTTTGTACCAAATAGAATCGCCGGCCTCAGTGGCTCAGTCGGATGCCCGTGTGACTGGTGATCAGGCGGATGCGGGTTCGACTCCAGCTGGGGTCTCAGAGTTCTCACTAGGATTTTGAAAACAGGAGTTTAAGAATCCATCTATGGAAAAAGTTGGATTCAAATCTGAAAAGTTGGAGTCAAATTTTGAAAAGTTGGAGTTTGACCCTAAAAACGTGTGTCGATTATGGCTAAATGCGTACGGCTCTAGAGTGTGACTCCAAAAGACTTTGGGGCTTGAACCCTTATTCTGCTTAACATGACAAACCCTTTTCTTGCAGTGGAGATCCAGATCAGATGGCTTCCATCTAATCTGGATTTACACTGTCACTCAGATTGTGAATTTGAATGGATAAATTACATTAGGCTTTGAACATCAGGAGTGGACTGGGTAAATTAATTTATTCATCAGGATATTGGTTTAAATTGAGTGTTAGCAGTTAACAGTAATACAGGCTCTGATCAGTCTGCACCAACAGGACAAGTCTGTTCAGGCAATAGGGCTTGAGATGTCATTTCATCTCAATGTCGGGTAAAAGTCCCACAAAATTGGAAGCAACGTCTCCAAAATGACCTTTACAGTGTTGACGGGGACGTTAAACCTCAAATCAAACAAACAAACAAAACTGTTCAGGCCATGCACTATATCCTAGTACATAAAATGGCATATGAAACTTTTGGATTCTTTGATATGTTAGACGACCATGTCCTGGAATTTTTTTTTTTGACCACCCCCCTGGGCCCACCCCCCCCCCCCCTGGGCCCACCCCTAGGGGCGTGATCAAAATTCCGAAAGTGTCATGCACTCCCCAGACCAAAGATCTGTCAGTTCCCAAAGTTTCAAGTTTCTATCTATCACCGTCTAGGAGTTATCCGGTTAGACGGGCGGACGTACGACGAAGACCATTACAATAGCCCCACGTGGGGACAAAAAAAAAAACACCAACAGTGCAGGCCCAGATCAGATGCCACAGGTGTCTGTTCCGGACCTCCAGTATTAGCAGGCAGTTCAACACTTAATTAATTTCTTTCATTCAAATAGGCCTAATCAAGGTAACTTGATAATGCGACAAACTCGAGTCATAATTTTCTTTAATCGTAATAAAGACGATTTATACACTAGATTATCGCATCCTTTAATTATGCCTCCGACATTTTTTCAACAATCAAATTACCGATAATCCAACTGTGTAAACAAGTATCCGGAAACATGTTAATCAGCCACGAGATTGCTGCATCTCGCAAACCGCAAGACTGACCTGCCAATCTTCAAGCCGTGACGCTCTGATTGGCCGAGAGCGTAATACAGACGACTGTCCTCGCCAGGTAATGCTTGAACAAGCCTGGCGGCGACGATTAACAGTAACCTTTTGATCCGAAAGCGGTAGATAAATTTGGAAATCAATTGGACACCCGCTGCCATCTTTTGATGTGATTGGGGTCATTATTTTTTTTTTACACTGGATTACTGATGCGTCAGGCGAAAAAAAAATTGGCGTAATTAAGAATCCACGACAGGAAATTTTACGCGTACAAAAAGAAAATCATGCGTAAAAATACGCCGGATTCGGCGTTTCCGAGAACTCTGGGTCTGCAACATTCTTTCGTAGAGATTGATCATGAAATCTTTTCTACGGTCATTCTCTCCCTTCCGCTGATTCAAGAAGGGCAGTTTTCAGTTTCTGGCGAAAGAATGTGCACTGTACTGGTTAACTGCTTACGTATAAGCCTGCCCAGGAAAGTGTTGATAGGTAAACTGACTGGCTCAAAAATGACCTAAATAGTGTTGACTGGGCCTCAAAACTCCAATACAAACAAACAAAACCAAATATAATCTTTCTCCATAAATATAGCAGGAGTCCATTTCAAAATTTAGGGTTGTCAGGGGGGGGTTTCTTCAAAATTGATTTGGAAAATGGCTGAACTTGCAGCAAATAGTGTAGGTCCTGATCAGACGCCACGTTCCGCGGTGTCTGATCTGGGCCTGCACTGTTCCCCAAGGTACCCGTTTTGGGGTTTCCGGTACTAATTGGGTCAACAACCCACCAAACATCAATTTATATATATACACAGAAAACTGGGGTTTACCGGGATAAACTTAATTTTCTTATTTCTGCTCCAAGACATAGGTTGTGGGTACTTGTTAGAACCGCCTCAATACGGTATAAATAAGAAAAATATCATTGATATTCATCAGAAAAGTACGTAGGTAGCCATTTTGGAGATATAAAAACATGAACTATGTCACAAGGGTGTGTTAACATTATGATACGGAAACCCATTAATGTAAAAAAAAATGTTTCTTGAAGTATTCAATTTGATATTCTTCAATATCTCCATTAATGTGTCTCATCTTGAGCAAAGGATTGGTTTCACTGAATCTTGAGCAAAGGATTGGTTTCATCGAATCTTGAGCAAAGGATTGGTTTCACTGAATCTTGAGCAAAGGATTGGTTTCACTGAATCTTGAGCAAAGGATTGGTTTCATCGAATCTTGAGCAAAGGCTTGGTTTCATCAAATCTTGAGCAAAGGATTGGTTTCACTGAATCTTGAGCAAAGGATTGGTTTCACTGAATCTTGAGCAAAGGATTGGTTTCATCAAATCTTGAGCAAAGGAACTGGTTACATCGAATCTTCAGCAAAGGATTGGTTTCATCGAATCTTGAGCAAAGGATTGGTTTCATCGAATCTTGAGCAAAGGATTGGTTTCATCAAAATTTTCGGTATAACAAGTTATGGCATTATATCGAACGTCAGATTGGCCCCCGCTCATCGGGGCTTGGAGAAATGGATTGGGCTGCATGCTGCTTCTACCCAGAGCGGAAACCAGTCGCACACTGAGTACTCGTAAACAGCTTAGAAGGTTCTAAGCCTGCCCAGGCAAAGTGGTGTGAGTCGGACCATCCATGCATATAAACCATATTCATTTCATTGGGCGTCAGGGATTGAGATGTCATCTCATCAAAATATCGGGTAAAAGTCTGACAAAATTGGAAGCAGCGTCCCCAAAATGACCTAAAGTGTTGATGGGGATGTTAAACCTCAAATCAAACAAACAAACAAATCAAGCACTGTTTCAAGATGGACGACTGTAACACGGATTCTGTTTTTAACCACCAACAAAAGCATTATACAGATGTGTCGTATAGTAACTATAACTTTTCTTGCACTGATGGGAACAAACTTATTACCTAGTTTTGCAATTTTAAATTAGATGAACTGCAACACTTTTTCTGTTCATCTGTGTGTTCCACCAAGTGTTGTTTAATTCTGTGTTGTGTAACAAGTGGCATATTTAAATTACCCTGTGTTAGTCTGTTTACATTAAAGAAGCAGTATCAGGCCACCAACATGTTGCAAACCCTGGATTCTGTCCTGAATGGAATCTTTTACCAGCTCCACCCCACCCCTCCCTTCTATACATGTAGCTGGAGTGCCTTTTGAAATTTAGGAATATCAGACTGAATTTGTTTTTTGTTGTTGATTTTTTTCTTTAGAAATTAATTAAGAAAATGGCTGTAATTTTTGCAAACAGTAAAGGTCCTGATCAGACCCCCGCCGAATGCAACATCTGATCAGGACCTACACGGTTTGGCAGTTCCAATTTACCGTTTCCAAGAGCACATTTTAAGGATAAGCAAAGTGACCTCGACTAATAAGTTGTAACTCAATTTTGCATACTCTTCAAGAAGACGAACAAGTTGAAGAATAAAATTCCAAAGCACTACAGAAGTACAGGATTCAGGAATTTTATCACTGGTACTAAAGGACAGTATGCAGCTGCCAAAATAATTATCTCATCATTAATAGCAACATCTTTTATTACCACTGTTGTCTAACTGATTACAAGTTTTTTCATGCTACTTAAAACTATTCACCCCCCCCACCCTTCTTGTAAATATGGAATTCAATCAAAACCATTAACCCTTGACCTGCGGAATATTTATATATGCCACACCTACTACTGATTATCAACCAATCAGATAACTTGATGCAAATTATTGCACCAAATTCATGAGCTGAATGACAAAACAATGAAGATCCTGATCAGATGGCTTATTCAGAAGCCATCTGATCTGGATCTTCATTGTTTGTAATGCTAGGTTCCCACTGTCGTGCAATCCGTTACGAATGCCACGATTGGCCATTCGCAGCTGGTCGTGGAATATTCTCTGAAAGTTCAGGTTTGGATACGAGGTGATGAGAGTCGATACGTTCTGGTACGATACGTTGCGCTCGGATGCAATCCAATCACGATTTGTCAATTTCAGGTATCACGATCAGCCACGGTCTGCTCTCACGTTCAGATACGACCAAATGCGTTCCAATAGGATTGTTGCGATTGAGTCTACAACTTGGTCTCGATCTGGAATGATCATAACGATCGAATACCCCGAACCGGGACGATCTGATACATGCAGATACGTTCTTATACGCTCATCACGAGCCGATGCGCTCCATTTTGATAGCATACGACCGTCGTCTTGATGTTTTTCACGACCTTGATCGATGGCGATCACGTTTTGAGCTACGACTTGACCCAGACTGGTATATATACAGTTTACAGCATAAAAACTTAACCCCAACCATTGATGATGGTAGGAGTTGCGGATGATGACAATGTGGCAATTTCTCTGGCTGGAATGGTTCAGGCTTGCCTTTTCCTTTCTTAGCTTCCATTTAAAACCCTTGGGAGGCATCTTTCAAAGGCTTTAAAAAAACTAGCAAAGGCCTGTATAAACCAGGGATTGCAGGATCTATCCCGGGCTTCTCCAGACTTTCGGATGAGTCTAGAAACCGAGGTTCCGTCTCCGTATGACCTTCGTTTTTGGTGGGACGTGAAACTGAAATACACTCACTCATGAGCAGATCGCTGGATGAGTCACATTAAATCTTGAGAACTCCTAATAGATCGTGAACGTTCGTATGAAAATGTAGCCTACTCGTATCTAATCGCATTTACTCGTATCATCTCGTATCTGATCACGAGTCATTCGTGACAGGTCTTGAGCAATGGGACCCGACAGAGCGTAACAAATCCTGACAGATCTTGTGAGATCGCAACACATTTTAACAGAACGCGGTGCTTGTTTTGTCCAAGATTGGCCCCGATCACCGCGATTTGGAAGCACGATTAGATGCGATCCGTCGCGCTTTGTTACGATGCAACACGATGTGATACGATGATCCCGATTTGAAATCGATCGTGTTGATCGTGGAAAAATTTTGAACCGTTCAAAAATTTTCTACGATTAACACGATTGCCACGACTGACTTCAAGATCTGATAAGATCTGATAGCATCACCACAATTAACCCACGATTAAGAACACGATTGCAATCGTGGCGCGAATCGTGATAGTGGGAACATAGAATAAGATAAGACGTTACATATCGACAAGGATCAACAAAATGACAAACAGTGTTGATCCAGATGAGACGAATCATTCTGAGTCGTCTCATCTGGATCTACATTGTTTGCGTTGGCATCTATATGTATATCTCTTTGCATAAGTCCCACAGTCTCAAAAATGACGTAAATAGCGTTGACAGGGACGTTAAACCTCAAATCAAACAATCTTTGCATAGGTATCTGTTATGAGCCATCTCATCTGGATCTACACTGTTTTCACCATCTACATGTAAGATATCTGTATCTGTGTGGATACCGTAGTTATCTGTTTTAAGCCGTTTCATTTGGATCTACACCTTTAACACAGGTATCTTTTGTTCTATTTTGAGTTTTACGTCACACCAACAACTGTCATATAGAGACGGGTAGCCCTCGCCCATCGGGGGTTGAAGAAATAGGTGGGCTGCATGATGTTTCCACACAGAGCTGAAACCAACCCGCACACGAGTACAGGTAAACCACTTAGAGGATCTAAGCCTGCCCTGGCAAAGAGGTACGAGTCGGCCCGTCCATGCTAATAAACCCTATTGGTTTCATTGGGTGACAGGGCTTGAGATGTCATTTCATCTCAATGTCGGGTAAAAGTCCGGAAAAATTGGAAGCAAAGTCTTCAAAATGACCTATACAGTGTTGACGGGGATGTTAAACCTCAAATCAAACAAACAAACAGAGACGGGACGGGACCTTGGTTTAAAGATTCATCCGAAAATCTTGAGAAGCCCAGAATCAAACCCACAACACTTGATTTATGAGGCCATGGCGCTTAACCACTACACCAAGGAGGCTTCTTACATAGGTATCTGTACCAGACTTCAGGATTGGAAGGGTTTTGGTAAGCCAGCAGCTGCAGAAATGATAATTATGTGCAACAAGTTAATTAATTTGCAAAAGCCAACATTATATCAAGTGCAATTTGGTAGAAGAATTCTCCATCATGAGAAGATAAAATCCACAACATATCCATGCTTTGTTTTGTACCTTAGTTTAACCTTTGGCATGCTGAGCAATATTCTATACTCGGTCTTCGGAGGGGGTACCCTTATTTTGGCAGCCACAATTTCCTTAAACCTGAACTGATTCTGCTCATACTTTAACATATTGTTGGTAAGACATCTTCCACCATTTCTACCAGTAGTATTAGGGGTCATGTGACTTCCAAATATGGCGGTCACGTGATCTGACTATTAACCGCTCAAGACACTTTTCTGGGTGTAAAATCAAACAGCCGGTATATGTGGGTAAAACCTGTGCCCTTGTAAGAAAGAACAACTGTTTTGTTTGTTTGATTTCATGTACGTCTCTGTCAACACTATATAGGTCATTTTGAAGACTTTGCTTCCAATTTTGTGGGACTTTTACCCGACACTGAGATGAAATGACATCTCAAGCCCTGTCACCCAATGAAACCAATAGGGTTTATAAGTATGGACGGTCCGGTCGGACTCACACCGCTTTGCCTGGGCAGGCTTAGAACCTCTAAAAGTTTACCAGTACTTGCGTGGGGTTGGATTCAGCTCTGCGTGGAAGCATCATGCAGCCCATTCATTTCTTCAAGCCCCGATGGGCGGAGGCCAGTAAGAAAGAACAATCCCTCCCGCATCGGAGAACATCATCCGATGGAGTGTACTTGCTTTCTTATGAGCGTGATAGTTGCTTGATTTGGACCACCCCCTTGGGCAACTAAAGTTGCCTGCAGTACGCTGAAGGTTAACAGTCTAGCACACACCATTAACCCTTTTGCTGTTCAAGACAAACTGTGTAGATCCAGATCAGATGGCTTGGCTTCTTCAAAAGGAAGAAGCCATCTGATCATGATCTACACTGATTGTTCGGTTTGTGAATTTGAAGGAAAACATTATATCATGTAATTTGATTGGCTGATGGTCAGAAATGGGTGTGGCCAATTAAATTATTCATCAGGATAAGGGTTAAGGTCATGCTGAGCTGGTCTGTAAACCTATCCACACTCTACATGGACTGTGGGGTTTTGACTTTTGAAGCAGTTAACCATTTTGTACCAAAAACCCCAAAACGGGCAATTGGCAAATAGAGCAGGCCCAGATCAGATGCCGCAGAATGCGGCATCTGATCAGGCCCTACACTGTTTGCGAAAAGTTACACCATTTTCCAAATAAATTTTGAAGAAAACACAACCTGATACCCCTTACTTCTGAAATGGATTCCAGGGGCCAGTTGTTCAAAGCATCGTTAGCTTAATGAGCTCGTTAGGGGTCATATTGTTAACTGTTCTAGCAAGTGTAATATTTAAAATTTTGGTATTTTTGCTGAAAAAATGTGAGCAGCTTTTGCATTTGCAAAAGCTGCTCACATTTTTTCAGCAAAAATATCAGCATATTTGCCATAATAAATGATCAAAGTTTTAACGATACGTTACTTAACGACGTCGTTAGTTTTGAACAACTGGACCCTGGTGTATATATAAGAAGGAAAATTCCATTTGGTTTTGATTTTGGTTTGATTTGAGGTTTAATGTCCCTGCCAACACTGTATAGGTCATTTTGGAGACGTTGCTTCCAATTTTGTGGGACTTTTACCTGAAATGACAGCTCAAGCCCTGTCGCCAAATTAAACTAATAGGGTTTATATGCATGGACGGTCCAACTCGCAACACTCTTCCTGGGCATGCTCTAACCAGTTTACATGTACCAGTACTCATGTGCAGTTGGTTTCAGCTCTGCGTGGAAACATCATGCAGCTTCCCCCCCCCCCCCCCCCCCCCCTTATTTCTTCAAGCTCCGATGGGCGGGGGCGGCAAATTCCATTTGGTACAAAATGGGTTAAGCAGTTGAGTGCACTTGTTTTGTTTGATTGGATTTTAATGGCCCAGTGAAAACTAGAGCTGTCAGAGGATCTGACTATAGCCCCGCTTCAGCGCTGTCAGAGAAGAAAGTTATTTAAGCTGCAGAGAAAACAGTTATGAACAAGAAATAACTGTTGAAAATTTTACATTATCTGGAAAAACTCTAAGAGTTGTGAGCCCTTGTCCCTCATTTCAATGAGCATGATACATTACCAGAATGTCCATGTTTATACTAAATTTCATCTTCCATTTTTCAATGTTCAAAGGGTAATAACTCCTAAAGTAGGCAAATCAGAGTCAGGGTTCCTGCGCTCTGCACATTGTCTCATGGTGCTTTACACTTGTGTGAAGTGTCATGAAAATATCTCAAATGGTTTGTGAGTTATGGAGCCGACACAGTCAAAATTGCCTTTTTAAATGTTCAAAGGGCAATAACTCCTAAAGTAGGCAAACCAGAGTTATGGTTCCTGCACTCTGCACATCATCTCAAGGTGCTTTTCATTTATTTGAAGTTTCATGAAAATATCAGAAACGGTTATGGAGCGGACATAGTTAAAATTGCCATTTTTTAATATTCAAAAGCCTATAACTGAAAAAGTAGACAATCCAGAGTTTGGGTTCCTGCGCTCTGCACACGTAATATGGTGCTTTACATTTGTGTGAAGTTTCATAAAATTATCTCAAACTGTTTTTGAGTTATCGAGCAAAGACGGCTAAAATTGATATTTTTCAATATTCAAAGGGAAATAACTAAAAAATTAGGCAATCCAGAGTTATGGTTCCTGCACTCTGCACACCATCTCATGGTGTTTAATGTTTGTGTGAAGTTTCATGAAAATATGTGAATGGGTTTTAAAGTTATGGAGCGGACACGAAAATTGTTAACAGACACAGACAGACACACAGACAGACACACAGAAAATACGAAAACCAGAGTTATGGTTCTTGCGCTCTGCACATCGTCTCATAGTGCTTAACATTTGTGTGAAGTTTCATGAAATTATCTCAAACGGTTTTCGAGTTATGAAGCGGACACTGTTAAAATTGCCATTTTTCAATGTTCAAAGGGCAATAACTCCAAAAATAAGCAATGCAGAGTTATGGTTCCTGCGCTCTGCACATCGTCTCATAGTGCTTAACATTTGTGTGAAGTTTCCTAAAAATATATCAAACGGTTTTCGAGTTATGAAGCGGACACAATTAAAATTGCCATTTTTCAATGTTCAAAGGGCAATAACTCCAAAAGTAGGCAATCCACAGTTATAATTCCTTCGCTCTGCACATTGTCTTATGGTGTTTAACATTTGTGTGAAGTTTCATGAAAATATGTTAAGCAGATACAAAGTTATGGAGCCAACACAAATTAACGGAATTACGGAATTACGGAAAATGTTCAAAGGGCAATAACTCCAAAAGTAGGCAATCCACAGTTATAATTCCTTCGCTCTGCACATTGTCTTATGGTGTTTAACATTTGTGTGAAGTTTCATGAAAATATGTTAAGCAGATACAAAGTTATGGAGCCAACACAAATTAACAGAATCACGGAATTACGGAATGACAGAAGGACATGGCAAATCCAATATAGCCCCACTTTTTCAAAGCGGGGCTATAACTACTACGGTCATGCCAAGCTTAACCCAACCAAACTTTTTTGGGACAGGCTTTCAATTTGACTTTCTAGAGTTATCCTTGTCAAAACAGGTGCATTGCCTTTATGCATCAATATTACTTTGCCATTGCTTTAATTAAACATTTTACTACGAGGCTGAGAAAAAAAAATGAAGGAGTTGGAACAAACTGTTCTAAAAAAAAATGGGGCGAAGTCAACTTCTCTTTTCTAGCCTGCATGGTAAGGCCAAGTTTTCCATACTAATAAACCCTACTGGTTTCATTGGGCGGCAAGGTTTGAGATGTCATTTCATCTCAATGTCAGATTAAAGTCCCACCAAATTGGAAGCAATGTCTCCAAAATGACCTATGTAATGTTGACAGGGATGTGAGACCGCCAATCAAACAAACTAAAATCCTCTAACTTTATTTTACTTTCTCTTTTTTTTTTTTTGTGCCACAATTGGGTAGGATATCTCACTGGAAACTGGAAAGAATGCAAAACTGATAAATTATGCATCTACTACAACCACCAATATGAGTAATTTTGTTTTTCATTCTTGGGAACAAAAAACTCTTAGACTCAAAGGAAAGGATATGTACAGGGCAAGACAGATCTTTTTTGCCCGTCAAAACAAAGCCTAACTAGAGCTGTCAGTGAAACTGACTAGGGCCCCGGCAGCGCTATCAGAGGAGTAGGAAAATGTTGATGTTAAAAAAGACGTTTTTTTTTTTCCTTTCACCTCTAAGTATTACCTTGACCTTTGAGGTACGGACCTGGGTCTTGCGCGTGACACACTGTCACATTATGGTTAATATTTCTGCTAAGTAATATTTAAATCCATCCAGGTATAAGAAAGTTATAGATTGGACACAATGAAAAAGACGCTTTTTTGACCTTTTATCTCTAAGTATGACCTTGACCTTTGAGGTACGGCTGTGGGTCTTGCGTGTGACACTTCGTCACATTATGGTTAACATTTCTGCCAAAGAGGAGTAGGAAAATGTTGATGTTAAAAAAGACGTTTTTTTTTTCCTTTCACCTCTAAGTATGACCTTGACCTTTGAGGTACGGACCTGGGTCTTGCGCGTGACACACTGTCACATTATGGTTAATATTTCTGCTAAGTAATATTTAAATCCATCCAGGTATAAGAAAGTTATAGATTGGACACAATGAAAAAGACGCTTTTTTGACCTTTTATCTCTAAGTATGACCTTGACCTTTGAGGTACGGCTGTGGGTCTTGCGTGTGACACTTCGTCACATTATGGTTAACATTTCTGCCAAGTAATATTTAAATCCATCCAGGAATAATAACAAAGTTATTAATTGGACACAGGAAAGACCCTTTTTTGACCTTTAACCTCTAAGTATGACCTTGACCTTTGAGGTACGGACCTGAGTCTTGCGCGCAACACTCCATCACATTATGGTTAACATTTCTGCCAAGTAATATTTAAATCCATCCAGGAATAAGAAAGTTATGGAGGATAAAAAAATTTGTGGACGGACAGACAGACAGACAGACAGACAGACAGACGGACGGACAGAATGATGCCAAGTAATATTTAAATCCATCCAGGAATAATAAAAAGTTATGGAGGATAAAAAAATTTGTGGATGGACAGACGGACGGACAGACAGACGGACGGACAGAGTGATTACTATAGGGCACCCACACTTTCAGTGCGGGGCCCTAAAAATAGCAACAGTAAACAAACGATTAAGTTCGTGACTGACAACTCTTACTGTAGCTCAAGAATCAAACCCATCAAAAAAAGATAGCTAATGATTCTTGCAGATCTTGGAAGACAAGATACAGTTTAGATGAGTGCTTTTCCTATAGACTACTGTTAAGATCCAGTGCTTTTCCTATAGACTACTGTTAAGATCCAAAGTATGGGGACAGATTAGCCTAAGCAAACAGTGCAGATCCAGATGGAGCAGTCTGATCAGGGTCTACACTGTTAGCCAGTCTGTCTACACCTTTTTTGACTCTTTGCTGAATCATCAGGGCTTTATCCAGGTATTTTGGGAAAGGCCCCTGACTTAAATTGGGGAAAAATAGCAAGAAAATTACTAAATTTGGGAAATTAAAGACAAAAGTAGTGAACTTGGGAACAAGAATTACTGCTTCATTCAACATGTTCAAGCAACCATATCTTTCTTCTGTGACTGTTTACTGGTCTGATGTTTCCGAAATGACTGTTTGAAGTTTCAGTTGGCAATGCAGTGTCTCAGAAGATGTTTCTTTGTTCGTTTGTCCGTTCGTTTGTTAAGGTTAAGGCTTTTTATGTCTGCCATGGTCAAGCGGACAGAACTCCATAGCTCCACAACAAGACATAGGTTAAGTGCTTCTGGGCTGCAAATCGTGGCAGTCTGTCCAACAAAAGCAAATGGGGTTGGACTGCCGGTGCCCATGTTTCTTTGTGTTGATTTTTTTCTCTCATCAATTTGGGAATTTTTTAATTAAATTGGGAAAAAATAAAGGCTATTTTCAGTTGGGAATGGGGCCCTTTTTCGGCCCCTGAGGAATAGTAGAAAATCGCCTGATCATGAAACAAATTTGTTAAAGTTTCTGGAGAATCTGTGACAGCAAGTCGTCAAGGTGTCCCAATTTTTAGGATTTTTATGGTAACTCATACCGTAAAATTCCTAAAAATTCAGACACCTTGAAGACTAACTGTAATTCTCCTAAAAGTTTCACAAATTTGTTTCATGATCCAGCAAGGAGTACAAAAGGTGCATAAGGAATGGCAAACAGTGAAGACCCTGATCAGACTGCTCCTTCAGGAGCAGTCTGATCTGGGTCTGCACTGTTTGCTTAGGCCTGCCTGTCCCAATACTTAGAATTATTATAATACTTCCCTGTACATTAAGCAAACAGTGTAGAGAGCTTGACATCTCAGCATAGCTCTCAAACCCAGAGGTGGCCCCTGCTCATCAGGTCTTGAAGAAATAGACGGGTTGCATGATGCTTCCACACAAAGCTGAAAGTGACTGCATGAGTGCATGTGAGTACTGATAAACAGCTTAGAGGATCTAAGCCTGCCGAGGCAAAGCGATGCAAGACCATCTATGCTTATAAACACTTGGGTTTCATTGAGTGACAGGGCTTGAGATGTCATTTCATCTCAATGTTGGGTAAAAGTCCCACAAAATTGGAAGCAATGTCTCCAAAATGACCTATACAGTGTTGATGGGGACGATAAACCTCAAATCAAACCCAGAGTGGTGAGGGAGACACCAGCTCATGGAGGCCTGCAGTCCTATAGCCCCAGGGGTAATCCATACGGGATGGGTGGGGGATAGCGGGGCTAATGTGCAGGGTAGGACCCTATTTACCAAGCGATTCAGAAACCAAGAAAACCACTTCTGGGTCCTTAGCAAATTGACAGCAATAAGAATACACTTGCTGACCATTTGCAATGTTCAAACAGCTTAACCCTTTAAACCTTTGTATACTAGTGGACTCTTCCATTGCTATATGCTGGACTTGTCTATTTGTCATATAAGGGGTCTCAGGCCTATTTTTTCGTTTTTGTTCTTTTTTAGAATGGAAAATTCTGTCAGCAAATGGTTTTAATTCTATTTTTGATAGAAAATTTGGTTAGCAAATTGTGCAGGCTTTGATCAGACGCCGCTTTCTGCGGCATCTGATCTGGGCCTGCACTGTTTGACAAGGTACCCCTATTGGGTTAAAGGGTCTCTGTTTCATACCAATTTTTGGGGGGGTGGGGGGGATTGGAGGGGATGTGGGCTGGGGCTGGTACCTCATTTGTCATCACTAACACTAAATATGAAATCATGTGCAAACCACCACCAGAATGACTCAAGGTATTGTGGTTGGTAGATAATGGGTTTCCAATATGGTAAAAAGCTAAAAAGTATGTTTCTTTCTATGAGTAAGTAATCTCAAAGCCACATGAAAGCTTTCAATAGATTTTGATGCGCAGGAACTATGCATGTACTGTACCAGGAAAATTACATTACCGTAGGTCACAACCTATATTAATTCAACTGGACAAAAGTCCAATTGTTAACCATTTTCCTGCTGTTCACTTTGCAAACAGTGTAGATCATGATCAGATGGCTTCTGAAGAAGCCATCTGATCAGGATCTACACTGTTTGTCATCCAGTTTGTGAAATGAACAAATATATTTTATCAAGTAATTTGATTTGTTGATAATCAGCAGTGGCTTAATTAACTAGAGAAAGCGACCAGTGGGTCATGTATACCCCCGGCCAGCGCCATACTCTGATATATCTTTCGAGTTTGTATGTAATATGAATAAAGATGTCAAGAAGCTATAAGAATCTATAAATGTGCTTGTAAAAGCTAAATCAAACATAAAATTTCTAAATGGACCAAGGGAGTGAGGGCATCAAAGTTACTGAAGGGGTGGGGGGTATCAATGATACTGAAGCAGCAGGGTGGGGTATGCATCAATGAAATCTTTGGACTGGTATGCAGCATCAATGCAAGCATCAATTGAATTTGTCTTAGAGTTTAGAACATAGAGGCATCTATAAGCTTTGTCATAAAACTTGAACCAAATGTAAAATTTCTAAGTCCGTGACCTTGAGGTAAAGGTCACCGTGGGTGGGGGAAGGGACATACATCACGAAATGATTGGACTGGTACATTGATGCAAGTATCAACTGATTTTGTCTTAGAGTTAAGAACATACAGGCATCTATAAACTTTGTCATAAAACTTCAATCAAATGTAAAATTTCTCTGTCTGTGACCTTGACCTCAAGGTCACTGCGGGGGGTGGGACATGCATCATTAGACCAGTATGAAACTTCAGTGTAAGTATCAACTAAATCTATCAAAGGGTTCAGAAGATACAATCTCTTAGAAACTTTGACGCAAAACTTTAACCAAATGTAAAATTTCTAAGTCTGTGATCTTGACCTCAAGGCCACTGTGGGGGTGGGACATGCATCAATGAAATTTTTAGACCAGTATGTAACTTCAGTGTAATTATCAACTAAATCTATCAAAGGGCTCGGAAGATACAATCTCTAAGGAACTTTGACGCAAAACTTTAACCAAAATGGTTAACGGATGGACAGACGGAAAGACGGACACACGGGTGGAGGGACAGACAGACAGACGAATGGACGAACTGCAGGAAGAAAACATTATACCCCCATAGCATACTTTGTATGCCGGGGGTATAACCATAGCATACTTCTTATGCCGGGGGTATAATTAATACAAGGAAATGCCTAAGAATGACTGCTTTCTTTGGCATGGTCTAAGAATGATGTTGTGGGAGTAGTTGTGCATTTATAAAACTTGACTCACCCGTTGGAAAAAATCTTCGGCTGCCTCGTCCCCTTGTTCCCATGTTCCTGAAACAAACAAGAAAATTTCCATAATTACCATATGTACCTTAACCCAAATGGAATCTTCCTTTTATATATAGGAGTTCATTTCAAAATTTAGGTATGTCAGGTTGTGTTTTCTTCAAAATTTATTTGGAAAATGCCTAAACTTTTTGCGAACAGTGGAGGCCCTGACCAGACGCCGCGTTCTGCGGTGTCTGATCTGGGCCTGCACTGTTTGCCAGGGTACCTGTTTTGGGGGTTCTGGTACAAAATGGGTTAAATATTCCGACACCTCAACAACTTACCATAATGTTCTAAAATTTAAACAAGTATGATTTACTACCCAATGTTTTATTTGTTTTGTTTTTTTGTTGTTTTCTTGCCAGGAATAGCTGGGTGTGTGACAAAAAGTGTAGACCCTGATGAGATGCCACATTCTGCGGCATCTCACCTGGGTTTACACTGTTTGCTCAGACCTACATGTATCTGTCCAAATACATCATCATAATATGGTACCATAAATACAGGACACCTTGCTCCCGTTATAATACCAACAAAATACTATTTGTTTGTTTGTTTGATTTTAGGTTTAACATCCCCGTCAACACTGTATAGGTCATTTTGGAGACGTTGCTTCCAATTTTGTGTCACTTAGAAATGACATCTCAAACCCTGTGGCCCAATGAAACCAAAAGGGTTTATAAGCATGGACTGGTACCGCTTTGCCTGGGCAGGCTTAGATCCTCTAAGTGGTTTACCAGTACTGGTGTGGTTGGTATCAGCTCTGCGTCTAAGCATCATGCGGCCCATCTATTTCTTCAAGCCCCGATGGGTGGGGGCGAGATTTTCAGTTACAGTCGAACTTCGATGGCTCGAACCCCCTTGGAACCATGAAAATTTGTTCGAGACAGGGGTAGTTCGAGCCACTGAGGGCTAATACCAGGGGGCATAACGACATACCTTAGGACATCTTTTTCTGGGTTCTATAATGAAAAATGTATGCTGTGTGTACTCATTAGAATCGCCTCATTGAGGCGATTCTAATGAGTACACACAGCATACATTTGCAAGATAAAAGACGAAAATATCCTAATTTTTACCCTCCCTATTTCTTATGGTACAGAAATTCCCTAGGGACTCAAAAACGGGTTCGACTCAGCCATGGTAAACGAGCCATTGGTGTCCGAGCCGTCGAAGTTATACTGTATTTGTGCTGCATGACTTCAATTTTTCCCATTTTTCCAGAAGTAAAATGGAAAACAGTATTGAAACCTGATCAGCTAATCTGGATCTGTACTGTTTTGTTTTGTTTTGTTTTTTTCAAACAAGAATTCTGTAAAAGGCTATGTCGGGCCAAACCACAAAGTGTAGGTCAAGGTCAAACATGGATGCTTGCATAGAAGTTGCCATTCCTAGATCATTAATGAATTTAGCTCTTACAGTTCTTGAGAAATGAACTTAAACAATAGCTTGAATGCTAGGGTTGATGTAATAGTTCAGAAAGTCAATGAACAATAAAATGTAGGTAAAGGTAAAATATGGAGCTGTCTGATCTGGGTCAAAACTGTTTGCCTGTATGATCTGGGTCCACAATGTTTGCCTGCATGAAAAATATTTCTAAAAAATTTGCAAGAAGATTGAGCAGACAACATAAGCAGACGACATTTTCAGATGTAGTTTTTTCTCGGCACCTTAAGGGTTACGTAAGATATAGCGCTCTTCTAGGCAAATGAGCTGAAAAATGCACTAAAAAGATATATTAAAGGATCCAGAAAGATGGTAAGAAAAAACTATCTTCAAAGAAAGTTAATGCAGACCAGATTCACAGCCACTGGCAAGGTCAGGATACCCTCAGGTCAGGATACTCTCATCTGATCAATTCACCATTATATCACCTGTATAAAAAATTTGTTAACTTTTTAGGTCCACTGTCAATCGACCATACTGCATCATCTGCACTGCTTTTGTCTGTGTCATCATTACCGACCAATCAAGTTAAACCGCTCACAAATTAAACATTTTGTGAGCTCTTTACCAGAAACACAGCTCCAGAAAAGACGCTTTTTTCATCTGGAATGTACTGATATTTTTCTTATTTCTGCACGAAAACATATGTTGTGGGTACTCATTAGAAGCGCCTCAGCTGGCGCCTCAGCTGAGGCGCTTCTAACGAGTACCCACAACATATGATTTTGTGCAGATATAAGAAAACAAAATGTGGATATCCCCTCAATGCCTAGGGTTCCAAAAATGAGACATCATTGAACAGTGTAAACCCAGATCAGAAGCCGCAGAATACCACATCTGATCTGGATATATACCCTGTTTCTTTAAAATACAGGAATTTTAAGGGGAAAACAGTCCAGTACTTTTTCTTGTCCTGTTAATTCCTATTTCTCCAATTAACCCATAAAATGCCAATCATGACAATTGTCGCCTGCTTTGTCGTCTGCCAGTTACTTAAAAAGTCATTTTTGCAAACACTGTGGGCCAAGTCTGATCAGGGTTCACACAGTTTGCCTTTATGCAAAAATATTTTTAAAAGGTTCGCAAAAAAGATTCAGCAGACGACAAAAGCAGACAACATTTTCAGATGTAGTTTTTCTAGGCGTCTTAAGAGTTAACCATATTTATATGTTATGGTTTATTTGTTTGATTTGAGGTTTAACATCCCTGTCAACAGTGTGTAGGTCATTCTGGAGACACTGCTTCCTATTTTGTGGGACTTTTACCCAACATTTGAGATAAAATGACACCTCAAGTCCTGTCGCCCAATGAAACACCATATCTACCAAATGTAGTCCAACAGATGGGCCTGAGTAAACAGTGTGTAAACATAGGTGAGACGCTTACATTCTAATGTAGCATCTCATCGAAGTCTACACTATTTGCCACTCATCCAGCTAGTTTTGGACACAGAATCAGGTCTTTTTCAGAACAAGTATGGTCAAGGGTTACTTCGGTGACTGAATATTTGATAAATACAGTACTTGTTTGAACCCACCTCAGCGAGGTGACCACAACGTAATTTAACCCTTATCTTGCTGTTCACGACAACCCCTAGCTTTGCAAACAGTGTAGATCCAGATCAGATGGCTTCTGAAGAAGCCATCTGATCAGGACCTACACTTTTGCATTCTGTCTATGAATTTGTAGCCATGAATTACATCAAGTAATTTGATTGGTTGATAGACAGAAATGGGCATGGCTCAGATGAATATTCAGCAAGATAGAGGTTAATTATGTTTGAATAAGAGATAAAGAAAAATATCCCTTACAGAATTCCTCCCATTTAGCGCCCTGGGCGCTTAAAAAATTGGAAAAAGAGGGGGCACTTATTAGAGACAAAACAATTACCAGAATGGAGGGTTTAAAACCCATTACACATGGTAGTTTTCCATTAGAATATGCTGGAACCACGATATGTAAAGTATATGTACCAAGTGGTCAACACAGACAATCTGTGATAGCAGGGGGGTGGGGGGTAGAAATACCTTGCATGATATGATTTACAGCAGATACGGCAATGACTGAAAGGCTAATCTTTACTTTAGGTAAGCCAAAATTTTTTCCTCTGACACCATAAGGGGTGCTTATTAATTGGTTCTTGAAAAAAACAGTGAGGGGACAGTTATAGGAGCAAGGGAGCTAAATGGGAAGAATACGGTATTATCTTTACTCCCTATGATTGGAGCTATAACTTTGAAACAAGAAATTTTGCATAATGCTCAACAGTCACTTCAAGACAAACTTTGATCAAAATGTTTTCAAAAGAAATAAAATTTCACGTCTTTGAATAGCTTCAATATGATTCATGATTTTTAAGATATTTATCTACTTTTCAATACTTATACAATCTGTTATCATAATAGTATAATGTCAATAAAAATCAAGGTTTAACCCTAAAGGTGCCAATCATGACACTTGTCATCTGCTTTAAAAAATCATTGTTGGAAAGCGTGTGGATCAAGATCAGACTGGCTGCTCCTCTGAATCAGGGCCCACAATATTTGCCTGTATGCAAAAATAGTTTTAAAAAGTTTGCAAGAAGATGCAGCAGACGACATAAACAAAGACATTTTCAGTCACAGTTTTTGGGTTGATTATTTATCAATCTACCCAAAGTTATAAAGAATAGAAATTCTTCAGTGTTAAAGTCTACATGACTAATCCACTGATTTGTAGGAAATCCAGGTAACTTATTTATAGGAATTAGCAGCGTTAATTTTATAGCAGTGAGGTCAGTGGTCTATATGCAAGATAAATGTCTATCGCATGTCAGTCATAAGGTAGTCTACATCACAAATTAATTGGAGAAAATTTTAAATATCTTCCAGATTTTTTCAGTGCATTCATCAATTACACCTAACCCGCCAAAGAAGCATCTGTGGCGTTTTGTTTGTTTTTGTTTGAGGTTTAACGTCCCCGTCAACACTGTAAAGGTCATTTTGGAGACGTTGCTTCCAATTTTGTGGGACTTTTACCCGACACTGAGATGAAATGACATCTCAAGCCCTGTCACCCAATGAAACCAATAGGGTTTATTAGCATGGGCGGTCCGCCTCGCACCGCGGTTCCTGGACAGGCTTTGATCCTCTAAGCAGTTTACCAGTACTAGTGTGCAGGCCGGATTCAGCTCTGCGTGGAAGCATCATGCAGCCCATATATTTCTTCAAGCCCCTATGGGCGGGGGCCGTCACTAGCCACATAAAACCAAGGGTTTTAGGTTCAATGAAGAAGCCATCTGATCAGGATCTACACTGTTTGACATTCATTTTATGAATTTGTAGCAATAAATTACATCAAGTAATTTGATTGGTTCAAAGTCAGAAATGGGTGTGGCTAAATTGAATATTCAGCAAGAGAAGGGTTAAACCGAGGTCTCGTCTCTGTACGACCTTAGTTGTTGGTGGGATGTAAACCTATGATCTGCAAAAGTCCAATGATACCGAATGTAGCAATAAAATATATACATGTAATTCTGCCCCCGCCCATAGGGGCTTGAAGAAATATATGGGCTGCACGATGCTTCCACGCAGAGCTGAATCCGGCCCGCACACTAGTACTGGTAAACAGCTTAGAGGATCTAAGCCTGTCCAGGAACCGCAGTGCGAGGCGGACCGTCCATGCTAATAAACCCTATTGGTTTCATTGGGCGACAGGGCTTGAGATGTCATTCCATCTCAATGTCGGGTAAAAGTCCCACAAAATTGGAAGCAACGTCTCCAAAATGACCTTTACAGTGTTGACGGGGACGTTAAACCTCAAATCAAACAAAACAAATATACATGTAATTGTATGGGCTGAATATTTTATTTGGGCTGAGGTTTTACGTCCCTGTCAACACTATTCAGTTCATTTTGGATACGTGCTTCCGATTTTGTGTGCCAAAAGCAACTGCTACGTTTTAAGGAACGGTCCGACTTGCACCACTTTGTCAGGAAGGATGGCTTTCATATAAGCTAAAATGTTTTTTAACCCTTGTCCTGCTGAACCCGGATATGCCTTTTCTTTGAAACAATGTAGATCCAGATCAGATGGCTTCTGAAGAAGCCATCTGATCAGGATCTACATTGTTTGTCATTCAGATTGTGAATTTGTTGTAATAATTTGCTACAGGTAATCTGATTGGTTGATAATCGGTAGTGGGTGTGGCATATATGAATATTCAGCAGGACAAGGGTTAATGTGTTTCAAAGCCATTAAATTCCCAATCCAGCCAGTTGTCCAGAGACCCACTGGCTGGGGAGATTTTGGATTCAAGCCTATGGTTCAAGTATAATACAGAAGTCAGAATAAGAGTGAAAGACGGGTTTGCAACCTTTTATGAACTGACATTTCCCAGTGATAAATTTTACAAGTATTACTTCTAAAATGATATAAATATTGTCACTATACATCTGAATTCTCTTGAAGTTAATCCTGCAATTTAGATAATTTTAGAATTTAGCATGTAAGACACAATTCAGTCTTTGTAAACTGGTGGACTATTCCATTGATTACTGTATGTTAATTGGACAAGTCCATTTGTCATTTAAGGGGTGTCCGGTCTATTTTTTTCGTTTTTATTCCATTTTTGACAGAAAATCCATTTAGCAAACAGTGCAACAATGACTTTTGACAACAAAGCAGACAACAATTGTTGTGACTGGCATCTTAAGAGTTAAACTACATGTATGCTGCTATTGGAACTGTGAGACCTGGCAGAGTTTACCAGGTGCTTCCATAGTATTACCTGCTCCTAGGTAATCTGCCTCTTTGAGAACTGGCACAAATCATTTATCACCAACCAGATGTAATTGTTTTGACACAACTACTTGTTACATACAACTATGCAAAAATGCCTCCAAATGTAGGTAGCAATCCTTTAAGCACTACTAAAAATATGATCTAAAGCAGACGACAAACACAGCAGACGACAAACAAAAGTCTTTCTTATTTTTCACTATCAAGCCTAATTTTCTCTAAAAAATAAAACAACAAAAAAATGCTGAAAAGCCATCTGCTGGTGATGTTTAGCGCCACTGTCAAAACAGACATTTCTAAATATGATGTAATTTTTAGCATCTCAAGAGCTAATCAGACAAACCCGAGTAACATTAAATGTTAATTGTCTCAAGGCAGACATTTCACATGAAATTCCAAGTCTGATTTTTTTTTAAAAATGGAGAAAAAAATAGAATGTTGTCTCCCGCAACAATGCTTTATGGTTTAAAACACTACCTTAGCAAGGTTGCCCTATTTCAGTACAACACTGACAGGTCACAAGTTCACAACAGACCTACACACATAACTGCACATAATACATGTACATGAACATTGAAAAGTATACAAAACCAAAGCTCCCTGTAGTTAAAAATTAAGAGAACAACAGTGTTCATTTTCTCCTAACACTCCACATCTGTCTTCACATACAACAATTGGGAAAATATTGTGCTCTCTGGTTTACTAACAAATTGTTTCCATGATCACAACAAATTCACCTGCTACTGTGACTACAACCACCCAAGTGAAAATCAAGCTGGATCTCAGCAGGATCCCAGCAGATCCTGGTAAAAAGTGGGATCCCAACTGGGATCATCACGTCGAAATCCCACTAATTTCAAATCCCAACTGGGATTTCTGTTCAGACAAGGATTCTATTTTCAACCAGGATTCTCACATCATCATCATCATGTTTATAATAATTGTTTTAAGCCTTTGCAATAATGTAAGAACCTCACTGCTACCCATTTCCAATTAAGCTAGTTCTGTTCTGATTAGGGTCTAACTGGATACAAAACAACATGGTTAGGATACTAAGTTGGCGACCATTTTGTTTAGGCACCAAAAATTGCTGGTAGGAAAATAAATTATTTATTGGTGTCTACTGGATTTACTGTATATGAAGAGTTTGCTAGTTTTCATTCAGTAATTCTGCAGCATCACACAAAGAATAAAACAGATTTAACAACATCAGGTAGAGACAATAAATATTGAGTTCTAATTTAAAACAAGAGGACCAAGATAGTCCTACATTGCTCACCTGAGCAGTTTCAGGAAGTCCCAATCTTTCTTGGAGGATTAATGTGAGGATAAAGTCAAAAACAGGCATTTTTAGCATTCAAGGGGACTTAACTCTATGAGAGATAGGCAGACATAGGCAGAATTTTTTTTCAAGACTTTACTTAAGCCACAAAAATTTTTAAATGTTTTAAGAATGCATGCATGATTCAGTATCCATTTAAATTTGTTTATCAATATGCAAGCTGGCTATATTCCCCATCAGAAAATCTAAGGTTGCAACCGAGAATGCCTGGGATCCCAGTTTCTGGGGTCCTGATAAGATTACTGACAGGGATCCCATCAGGATAAAAATGTGGGATTCCCAGTTGGGATCCCAGCAAATTCTGCCCCTTGATCCCAGACGGAATTTGCCAGGATCCTGTGGTATCCCACTATGATCCCAGTGGGATCCCAACTGGGAATCCTGTGTTTTTATCCCAATGGGATCCCAGTAGGATCCAAAAGGGATCATGTGAGATCCCATCAGGATTACCACACATATTTTTACCTGGGCTAATACATCTGAAAATGTTCACTGCTTATGCCGTCTGCTGAATATTTTTGCAAACTTTTAAAAAATATTTTTGCTTGCAGGCAAACAGTGAGGGCCCAGATTAGACTGCAGTAAGGTAACCTGCAGATGGCAAAGCAGACGTACAACAATTGTCGTGACTGGCATTTTATGGGTTAACCTTACCAATCTCTGGGCTAATTGAGCAGATGACGAACTGCTGATATTTTTCTTACTTTTCCAAGAAAACAGGACTTGACGTCTCCAATTTGCATGAAATGTCAAATCCCATATTCTGGAAAAAGTAGACGAATTTCAAAATGTCTGCAGAAAAAATACCCTGCATGCAGATGTGTTGAATATAATGGAACTTCAGACTGGCTCTAACACCTTTGTGGCCATGGAAATTTGTAAGAGATGGGGGTAGTTCAAACCACTGGCACTATGGCACCAGTTAAAGCGACACCATGGCACCATGTAACCCATTGTATGCTAGTGGACTCTTCTATTGCTATATGTTTGACAAGTCCATTTGTCATATAAGGGGTTGCGGGCCAATTTTTTTTTTTTCGCTTTTTATTCTATTTTTGACGGAAAATCCTGTAAGCAAACAGTGCAGGCCCTGATCAGACGCCGCATTCTGCGGCATCTGATCTGGGCCTGCACTGTTTGCCAAGATACCCCTTTAGGGGTTTCCCCGCATGCAATGGATTAAAGCAACAGAAAGGGGTTATCTACCCATTGTTACCTGCACTGTTTACCCCAAGGTACCCCTTTAGGGGTTTGCCACCTGCAATGGGTTATTCTGTCAAGATTTCCTAGGGATTCCTAATGATCAAACAAGTGGCATCCATGCTGTCTGGTGTGTGTGTGTTTGAGTTTTACATCCCACCAAAGCTAAGGTCATATGGAGACGGGACCTCAGTTTAAAGATTCATCCAAAAGTCTGCCATGCTGTCTGGTACCTTGTGTGAATGCAGTTTAATCTACACCAGACTAATCTGAACCAGTCTGGTGCAGCCCGGTCACATACTAATCAACATTATAAACAAATGAAATGTTTTTGAGTATGACAATACTGAAATGTTATTTGAACTCAAAACAAACTGTGACAGTATAGGTAAAATCCTATCTTTATGAATAATAACAATTTAATATTTGTCGACTTTAAAACCTTTCTTCAAATGAATACAATTTTAACAATTTTGGCAGACACAAAATAGATTGCCAATTTAAGGTACTTTTAAAAGCCGTGAGGTCGCTGAAAACTATGAGGTCATATCGGTAGTAGACAAAGTGACAAAGAAATCGCTATCAATTTAATCTATAAATATTCAATGCAATAAAGATTACTCAAGCTGTGATTATTTGATCATCATGTCAAAAATTTTAACGTCTTCGTTGATAAAAACTGAACTGATAACCTCCCCTGAATGTACAGCAGACAAACTGGCATCATTTATACATTTTCTGAGGTAGACAGAATCACTCATTTGGCCTATGTACTAGTACCCTTTACCTGTTAAGGGCAAGACAAAATCAAAGCACTGCAGCCGTCACAAAAACATGCCTATATAATTCTAACCCTGTTAAGCCCCACTTTTATGAAGTAAAACTGTGGGTTACAGGAGTACAGACACTTTTTTACTTATTTCTGCTCAAAAACATAGATTGTGGGTTCTTGTTCAAACCACCTCACAGAGGCAGTTCTTACGAGTACTAACAATCTATATTTTGAGCAAAAATATGAAAAATATCAGAATCTTTTAACTGAAAATTTTCATTTCTTGGTGGTAAAATTTTCGATACATTATATTTGAATAGGCTTATTTTTGTTATGGTTTGTCTTTGGGTGTTTGTGTTGCTAATATTATTTTATTTTGGATAGCCTTTTGGCCATTTTGTGGGAAAGTAACTGTCCTTTTGGCTTTCCTCTGTTGGTGTTTCCGTTGGGGTCTGTTGCTTCATATTTGTGTTTCTTTCCCTTTGGTGTCTCTGATGGGAGCTGTGGGTTAATTGAATCGATTCTTGATCATTGCCTCTACTTCTATTTTGTTGTCTTAATGATTGGTGGGTCTATTGTCTTTGGGTGTGTATTGTGAAAATGGGCCTGAACAAGGGACTTAAGGGGAATGGGAACACCTGGCTGATTTTTCCTCCATTCTTCAAAGGAAGACAACTTTCTGGACTTCCTGCTCGCTTTTCTAGAAGCCATGTCCCGCTGAAAAAGGGGTCTACTCTTAAAAGAAAGAATTTGCTCCTCAGGAGCAAATTCTTTCCTTTAAGAGTTGACCCCTATTGTCATGGGAGACAAAAATACTTTTTGAGGAGTTGCCTCCCCTGAAGGTGTTCCCATTCCCCTGAAACAGTTTTTTTTTCCCTAATCCTTGAAGCACCACAGGATTTTAGAACAGATTGCAATTTTACTGTTTTAACCCTTAAGATGCCAACCACAACAATTGGCGTCTGCTTTGTTGTCTGCTGGTTACTTCAAAATTCACTGCTCCTTTAGGGTCCACATTGTTTCCCAGTTTGAAAAAAAAAATGTTTGAAATGTGTGCATGAAGATGCAGCATAAGTCATTAACAGATGCAATTACTTGGCATCTTAAAATTTAATTATTTACAGCAAAAATAAGCCTCAATAATTCATGAAACTGGAAATGGACCGGACAATAGCAAATAAGTGGAAGATTCTATCTATCTTCAGTGATTCTTACAAATATAAAACCATTTATTTAGCATGGAATCCTAACCCTTATATACAGCTAGGAGTCCATTTTAAAATTTAAAATTATTGTTTGAAGTTTATTTAGAAACTGAACGAAGTGGTTGAACTTTAAGACCTTGATTAGATTCCACAGAATGTTTGAGTTTAACGGCCCGGTCAACACTATTTTTAGGTCATTTTTGAGCCGATCAGTTTACCTATCCACACTTTTCCTGGGCATGCTTATATGTAAACGGGTAACCAGTACAGTGCACATTCTTCCGCCAGAAACTGACAACTGCCCTTCTTGATTCAGTGGAAAGGAGAGAATGACCGTAGAAAAGATTTCATGATCAATCTCCACAAAAGAATGTTGCCGACCCCACATCCTTCTGAGTGAGTGAGGTTTGAGTTTTACGTCTCACCAACAGCTAAGGTCATACGCAGACGGGACCTCGGTTTCTCATCCGAAAGAATGGAGAAGCCCGGGATAGATCCTGCGACCCCTTGTTTACATGGCGAGTAGCATAACCACTACACCACAGAGGCTTCTACGTGTCCTTCTGATCACCAGTCAGACGCGCATCCGAATGAGCTACCGAGGCCGGCTCTATAGAATGTAGTACATGTATATGGCATTCTACGTTCTGTGGAATCTGATCTGAACCTGCACTGTTTGTCAATGACCTGTTTTCGGGTTTACCGTATAAAATGGGGGATAGACACAAGATCAAGTAGGTAATATGAGTTTTGTTAAAAGTCCTGGGTTTAGTTGTTCAAAACCTCATTAGCTTAACGAGCTCATCAGCGGTCAAATTGTTAACTGTTCGAAGTAAGACAATATCTAAAATTTTGTTATTTTTGCTGAAAAAATGTTAGTAGCTTTTTGCATATGCAAAAGCTACTCACATTTTTTTCAGCAAAAATATTAGTATATTTGTCATATTACATTGTAAATGATCAAAGTTTTAAAGATTCGTTACCTAAAATGTCGTAAGTTTAGAACAACTTGCCCCAGGGAAAATTGGAATATCCTTATAAGTTAAACTTGAGGTGTTTCTGTTTTCAAAATTCTATCAGCTATAGTGTACTATAATATTGATACACCCTTTCAACCCTGTAGACCAAAAATGGAAACCCTGTGCAAACAGTTTAACTCAAGATGAGCATATAATGTGATTTCTCAACTGGAACTACAGTAAAACTTGTCATAGCTGCCACCTCTATTAAGCAAGCAACCTGTCTTAAGCAAGCAGGTATTTGGTTCCCAAAGAAAGAAAATGCATTAAAATTCACCTGTATTAAGCAAGCACCTGTCTTAAGCAAGCACATTTTGATTATCCCTTAGGTGCTTGCTTAATACAGGTTGGACTGTACACTGTATACTGTCTGCCATTCTGATTGACTTTCTTCTTTTTTTTTGGTTTTTGGTTTTACGACCCTTTCAAGATTATTTCACTCATTTCGAGCTGATCGTTAATCAGGTGGGCGAAAACCAGAGCACCCGGAGAAAAACCACCTGGCCTTCCGTTGCAGAACTTGGCGTCTCACATGGGACCCAAGAGAGGCTCGAACCACAGCGGTGAGAGACCTAATGATTAAGAGTCAGCGCTCTTAAATACTAGGCCATGGAGGCCCGTCTGATCAGGGCCTCCACTATTTGCTAAAAGTTCAGACATTTTCCAAATAAATTTTGATGAAAACACAACCTGACACCCCTAAATTTTGAAATGAACTCCTGCTCTATATAAGGTGGAAGATTCTATTTGGTACAAAAAGGGTTAAAGATAGGGAAGCCCATTTCAAAAACTTGGGTGGGGGTGTGAAAGGGTAAACTTTACAGTCATGTTTTCAAGTATCTTGAAGTTAATACTGAGAAGGTCACTCTATTATTTCCCTTTCTGTGGGGTGATTTATAAAGTGATTCAACAGAGTGTCTGCCAACCTGAAGAATTTTACAATAAATCATGTGTCAATTTACACTGTCAATGATTATAAAAGGTTCAGATATATCAGAAAGATAAGTAAGATATTTGTCATCAACCTTGATACAAAGGCATTGAATGAACTGAACACCCTGGGTTGTCTTGTGATATATAATATTTTCTTGTATTATATTGTATGCAGGTGCAAATGGTACTGCCAAGCACCCCTGCTTTCCAATCAGGGTCCCATTGGTTCAAAGCATTGTTAGTTTAAAGCTTTTTGTACTAAATGGAATCTTTCTCCTTATATATAGCACAATTCCATTTCAAAATTTAGGGGTGTCAGGTTTTGTTTTCTTAAAAATTTGTTTGGAAAATGGCTGAACTTTTTTTTGCAAACAGTGTAGCCCCTGATCAGATGTCGCTTTCTGTGGCGTCTGATCTGGGCCTGCACTGTTTGCCAACTATCGCTTTTGGGGTTTCCGGTACACAGTGGGTCAATCATTATCCTGCTGAACACCACAACCCCTATCTTTACAAACAGTGTAGATCCAGATCAGATGGCTTCTGAAGAAGCCATCTGATCAGGATCTACACTGTCATGCAGTTTGTGAAGTGAACAAATATAATATCAAGAAATTTGATTGGTTGATAGTCAGTTATGGGTGTGGCTAAATTAATTTATTTATAGCTCAAGATAAGAATCATAGTACTGACAGCCCTGATTGGTTGTCTCTGACAGTAGTAGTGTTTCCCCCAGCCCATTTTAGCATGGCGCAGCGCCATGCCCCTTTTTCATAGCGCCATGCCCTTTTCCCATGGCGCCATGCCCTTTTTTAAACAGTACATTAAAAGCCCTTTATTTTGGTGAAAATTTCATGAAAATTGGACCAGAAATAACAAAGTTACACAATTTTATTTCCATGCCTAGAGTTTATAAAATGTACACTGTCTAATCCTTTTGTTTATTGACACTTACTGCTTAATCTTGACAATAACCACATATAAATAATGATTCATGGAGGTGTGAAAAATACTTGCTGTGTGTCCAGGTAGGTGAAAAACAATGGATGCAAAAACAATCGTAGAGGAAAAAATACTTTCTGTGTGTCAAGAAAGGTGAAAAAAATGTCTCCAACTGATCATGCACCAACTACATGTAGGCTGAACTTGATTGTGAATAGGGCATCATTGTATCAGTCTAGTTTGTCCCTGTTCTAATTAGCATTTCAAAAGGTCTCGGGTCGTTTCGCCCGTGAGTCGTTTCGCCCGTGGGTCGTTTCGCCCTGAGTCGTTTCGCCCTGGGTCGTTTCGCCCGTGGGTCGTCTCGCCCTGATTAGGTGGGTCGTTTCGCCCTTATTTTTTTCAAGCCCTATTGATTGAGGTTACGTTTGTTTTTGGTATGTAAAGGGATTAATGGGGGTATTGGGAGTTCCGGAAAACATGGTTTTGCCCTCGTTTGGTGCAGCTGGACGACCTACTGACGGCTACTACTTCAGGTTTGAGCAACTGCGCTACCACCTTTTTGAGCAAGATATTCGAGCTCACATAAGGTTAACAAGTCTTTGCAATAAAATGGGATTAATGGTTGTGAAAATGACTGTTTATATTTCAAAAATGTGACTGGTTTTTCTTTCTGCTCAAAACATAGATTTTGGATTAGAACCGTCTAATTGTCTATGTTCTAGAATCAGAAATAAGAGAAATAAAGTACATGTATATGCGAAAACCCATTTTTCACTGTATAAAGTTGGGTCTAGGGGGACGTTATTGCATAGACTTGCTAATATGATATTTTATTTACTTATCAGTTGTTTTTTTTCTCCACAAATAATGACGTTATATAACTGGTTACATTATTACGTTAATTGTGTTGACAGGGACGTTAAACCTCAATTTCAACAAACAAAATATTTTTAAACAGTGGTGTCTGAATAAAAGTTTACAAAAGAGTAATAATTTACACATTAAGTGTCATGTGTAAAAAGTTGGTTTAATTTTTATACAGACTCTACTGTAGCTCAACCTTGGTAGGAATAGAAACATAACGTTTTATACTTTCTTATCATTTTTCCCCATAATTTTATGCGTAACAAAACACATATTTTACATTATAAGTATATAGCAAAGCATAACATGAAACTATAGCAACACATTAACAAGTCCGTGGAATGAACACCCCCTAAACCCCACCTTATATAGCGAAAACTGGGGTTTATTGGGGTATACATTATTTTTGTTATTTCTGCTACAAGACAAAGGTTGTTGGCACTCGTTAGAACCGCCTCAACATATGTTCGCAGCATAGATAAGAAAAAATACCACAGCTTTTCATAAAAAAAAGTAAAAATAAAAGGAGTCATTTTAGAGATGTGAAAACCTGCACTATGTCGCTCGGCTGTGTTATCGTACTGGTCTGTTTAATAGTTTGCATTACGAAAACATGCTTATTCAAATACTGGGAAATTCTACCACCAAATAAAAAAAATAAATCAAAAATGTTCTAATCAAAGAGTCTTATATTTTTCATACTTCTGCTCAGGTGCTCGTTAGAAACGGTCCATCCATCTACACAAGCATCACTTCATTCATTCATTCATTCATTCATTCATTCATTCATTTCCGTTTGTCTAGCTACCAATACTCTCCATTCATTCATTCATTCATTCATTCATTCATTCATTCATTCATTAACTTATCTATCTCCGTATATTAAAAATGCCGTCCGTTCATCCCTACGTCCGTCCATCTACCAACGCACAACTCCAAACACCCATTTATTTATTCATCCATCTGTCCATTTACTCATCTATTCCGTTTGTCACTCCCTTAAAATATAATTGCGGCGAAACGACCCACGGGCGAAACGACTCACCAGGTAAGGGCGAAACGACCCACCCAAAAAATCAGGGCGAAACAACTCAGGGCGAAACGACCCACAGGCGAAACGACCCGGAACCTTTCAAAAGACTACGGCTTTATACCAATAACTATCTAATCCAAACAAAGGATAATATTTTACTGGTTTAAAAAGGCCTTTTTCAAAACCATTTAAGCATTTATTGGAGTGCATCTTAAAAAGTGCCCATTTGTTATTGGAGTTTGCACATAAAAGTGCCCTTTTTATTGGTATACACACGTTAAAAGTGCCCTTTTTCAGAATCTTTACCATGCCCTTTTTGAATCCTGGGGGAAACGCTAAGTAGGCAGGGAAAAATTGTCCTGAACTGTGATTTACACTGTTTTCCTTAAATGCCAGTATTTTAAGCAAACAGTGTAGATCCTGATCAGATACAGTCTTCTGTGGCATGTGATCACAGTCTAAAATGCATGCCAAGGTTCCAGTAAAGAGTACAAGTCCAGATTTAACGTTTGACACAATGGGAAAAGACTAGCGCTGCTTTAAACAACAGGTACCAGGATTCTGTACATGGACAGCAATAGTCACATGGTCAAAAGCAGGTGTGAAGCTGTCGTAGTTAGTAAATTTGGGTAAATTGATAAACAATCAACCCAAAATTTAACTCTTATACTGCTGTTCACGACAACCCTTTTCTTTCCAAACAGTGTAGATCCAGATCAGATGGCTTCTGAAGAAGCCATCTGATCAGGATCTACACTGTTCAACATTCAGTTTGTGAATTTGCAGCAATAAATTACATCAAGTAATCTGATTGGTTCAAAGTCAGAAAATGGGGGGGTGGGTGGGTTTTACGACCCTTTCAAGATTATTTCACTCATATTGAGCCGATCGTTAATCATAGGTGGGCGAAAACCGGAGTACCCGGAGAAAAACCACCTGACCTTCCGTTGCAGAACTTGGTGTCTCACACGTAACCCGAGCGAGGCTCGAACCCACGGCGGTGAGAGACCTAATGACTAAGAGTCAGCGCTCTTATCCATTAGGCCACGGAGGCCCGTTGTCAGAAAATGGGTGTGGCTAGCTTAATTATACAGCGAGATAAGGGTTAACTCTTATCATGCTGTTCATGACAATCCCTACCTTTGAAAACAGTGTAGATCCAGATCAGATGGCTTCTGAAGAAGCCATTTGATCAGGATCTACACTGTTCCACATTCAGTTTGTGAATTTGCAGCAATAAATTACATCAAGTAATCTGATTGGTTCAAAGTCAGAAAATGGGTGTGGCTAACTTAATTATACAGCAGGATAAGGGTTAATCTAAAAAGTACCCTCAACATAATATTTCCTTTCCCTGATTTACCCTCGTTACTCTTCCTTTCCTTTTTACGGTTTGTTTGGGGTTTCATGGCACAGTCAACACTATTTAGGTCATATTGAGCCAGTCAGTTTACCGAGCCACACTTTTCACAGCAATTGCCCATCTTAACCCTATTTGTACCAAATGGAATCCAGCCCCCGCCCATAGGGGCTTGAAGAAATATATGGGCTGCATGATGCTTCCACGCAGAGCTGAATCCGGCCCGCACACTAGTACTGGTAAACCGCTTAGAGGATCTAAGCCCAGAGTTCTCGGAAACGCCGAATCCAGCGTATTTTTACGCCTGTTTTTGCTTTTGTACGCGTAAAATATCCTGTCGTGGATTCTTAGTTACACCAATTTTTTTCGCCAGACGCGTCCGTAATCCCGTGTAAAAGTGACCTCGCTCACATCAAAAGATGACAGTGGGTGTCCAATTGATCTCCAAATTTAGCTACCGCTTTCGGATCAAAAGTTTACCGTTAATCGTCGTCGCCGCCGACTGAACAAATTATTTGTCAAAATCGCGGCGGAAGTAAGGGCGAGGATTGTGGCCACGTAAAATCGATTTAAGCCCCCCAGTGGAAATCTTTCCACTGACCTTCCAAGGCGGTTCTTCTGTGGTGATTTATTTATGTTGTTGTTTGTTACTTACTGTGTGTATCACTTGTGTCTTTTAATTTTGGATGGCCATATGGCCATTTTGTGGGAAAGTAACTGTTCTTATGGCCTTCCTATGTTTAGGTTTCCATTATGGTCTGGTCGCTTAATGTTTGTATTTCTTTCCCTTTGGTGTCTTTGATGGGTGGAGTAAGTTAATTGTATCGATTCCTGATCTTTGTTTTACTTCTACTTTGTTCGAGCATTACCTGGCGAGGACAGTCGTCTGTATTACTCTCTCGGTCAATCAGAGCGTCGCGGCTAGAAGACTGGCAGGCCAGTCTTGCGGTTTGCGAGATGCATCAATCTCGTGGCTGATTAACATTAATTGACTGTTTTGTTTCCGGATACTTGTATACACAGTTGGATTATCGGTAATTTGATTGTTGAAAAAAATGTCGGAGGCATAATTAAAGGATGTGATATTCTAGTGTAAAAATCCTCTTTATTACGATTAAAGAAAATTATGACTCGAGTTTGTCGCATTATCAAGTTACCTTGATTAGGCATATTTGAATGAAAGAAATTAATTATCAAGTGTTGAACTGCCTGCTAATAGTGGAGGTCCGGAACAGACACCTATGGCATCTGATCTTGGCCTGCACTGTTGTTGTTGTTTTTTTTGTCCCTTCGTGGGGCTATTGTAATTGTCTTCTTCGTACGTCAGTCCGTCTTAACAGACAACTCCTAGACGGTGATAGATAGAAACTTGAAACTTTGGGAACTGACAGATCTTTGGTCTGGGATGGGGAATGACACTTTCGGAATTTTGATCACGCCCTAGGGGTGGGCCCAGGGGGGTAGGGCCCGCGGGGGTCAAAAATCAAAATTTCCAGGACATGGTCGTGTAACATATCAAAGAATCAAAAAGTTTCATATGCCATTTTATGTACTAGGATGTGGTGCATGTTCTGAACAGACTTGTCCTGTTGGTGCAGCCTGATCAGAGCCTGTACGACTGTTAACTGCTCACACTCAATTTAAACCCATATCCTGATGAATAAATTAATTTACCCAGCCCACTCATGACTTAATAAGCCTAATGTAATTTATCCATTCAAATTCACAATCTGAGTGACAGTGTAAATCCTGATTAGATGGAAGCCATCTGATCTGGATCTCCACTGCAAGAAAAGGGTTTGTCATGTTCAGCAGAATAAGGGTTCAAGCCCCAAAGTCTTTTCGAGTCACACTCTACAGCCGTACGCATTTAGCCATAATAACTTTTCAAAATTTGACTCCAACTTTTCAGATTTGAATCCAACTTTTTCCACGGATGGATTCTTAAACTCCTGTTTTCAAAATCCTAGTGAGAACTCTGAAGCCTCTCCAGGAACCGCTGTGCCAGGTGGACCGTCCATGCTAATAAACCCTATTGGTTTCATTGGGCAACAGGGCTTGAGATGCCATTTCATCTCAATGTCAGGTAAAAGTCCCACAAAAATGGAAGCAACATCTCCAAAATGACCTTTACAGTGTTGACGGGGACATTAAACCTCAAATCAAACAAAAAAACAAAAACAAATGGAATCATCCTCCTTATATATAGCCAGAGTCCATTTCAAAATTTAGGGGTGTCTGGTTTTGTTTTCTTCAAAATCTATTTGGAAAATAGCTGAACTGTTTACAAACAGTGTAGGCCCTGATCAGACATCGCATTCTGCAGCCTCTGATCTTGGCCTGCACTGTTTGCCAGGGTACCTATTTTGGGGTTTCAGGTACAAAATGGGTTAAATCAGTGGGAGGGAGAGAAAAGCCATAGAAAAGATTTCATTATCAATCCGCAAAATAAGATTGTTGCCAACCCTGCAAC
Organism: Lucinisca nassula; assembly: GCA_963580285.1. NCBI lineage: Eukaryota > Metazoa > Mollusca > Bivalvia > Lucinida > Lucinidae > Lucinisca > Lucinisca nassula. Next base: position 71,878,481 of record OY757011.1, on the reverse strand, counting down.
GTCCTGATCAAGAATATTTTCTATAAATAACCATTAGCCAGATTTCCTACAAAACAGTGATTTTCAGATGGACATCAACAAAGAAAAGCTCTGCCCCTGTCCATCGGGGCTAAGAGAAAAAATAGATTAGGTTGCATGTTGCTTCCATGCAGAGCTGAAACTGGCCACATTAAACCACTTAGAAGGACTACCGGTAAGCCTGTCCAGTGCATATAAGCCTTTTGGTTTCATTGGGTGGCAGGGCTTGAGATGCCATTTCATCTCAATGTTTGGTAAAAGTCCAACAAAATTGGAAGCAATGTCTCCAAAATGACCTTAATAGTGTTGACGGGGACATTAAACCTCAATTCAAACAAACAACGAAAAGCTACCGTGTTTGGTAACTGGGTCGAAAAAGACGTCAATTCCTGTTAGTACCTGTATGTGTATCTGACTGTGTCTACATTTATATAATGCAATATTACCTTGTCTACCTATTCTTTTTTATCTGTGGAAAATCTATGTAAATTAAATTGAATTTTATTCAACTCTTATTTCTTAACTTATATCTAAGAGTGACTCTGTAGAGCTATTATCTTGTTTAAACAGCACTTTAATCTTATTATCAAAAAGATTTTTTTCTGAAAAGTCAGACCAATAAAACTTTTTTTATCTTTTTTGAATTCTAACTGTGAGTACAATCGAAGAACGTGAAATGCTGTAATTTTTTCTAAAAACATGAATATATATATTTCAACAGTCAAATATCTTAATTCGAAAATTTTTACAATTCCTTTAATGCACCACTGCAAGCCCTTAGCAAACTGTCCATTTAGGTCTAAGGTGCAGTCCTTTCTGGATCTATACAGATTTCCCATACAAATTTCTGTCCCAATACATCACGTGAACAAGTCCGTGAAATGAATACCCCCTAAACCCCACTTTATATAGAGAAAACTGGGGTTTATGGGGGTATACATGGGTTTCCTTATTTCTGTTCAAAGACATGTGTTGCGGGTACTCACAGAAGCCTCTGTGGTGTAGTGGATATGCTACTCGCCTTGTAAACCAGGGATCGCAGGATCGATCCCGGGCTTGATCCTGGGCTTCTCCAGACTTTCGGATGAGTCTTTAAACCGAGGTCCCGTCTCTGTATGACCTTAGCTGTTCGAAGGATGTAAACTCAAACACTCACTCACTGTGGGTACTCATTAGAACTGCCTCATTGAGGCGGTTCTAACAAGCACCCACAACCTAAGTAAGTAGTATAAATAAGAAAAATATCATAAATTTTCATCAGAAAAGTAGCCATTTTGGAGATGTGAAAAAATGCACTATGTTTCATGGCTGTGTTATCGTAATGCACTGGTACAAACTGAGCCATATTAAAGTCATATATTATACATAAAAGCGTTAGTTAACCCTTACCTTGCTGTTCACGACAACCCCTATCTTTGCAAACAGTGTAGATCCAGATCAGATGGCTTCTGAAGAAGCCATCTGATCAGGATCTACACTGTTTGGCATTCAGTTTATGAATTTGTAGCAATAAATTACATAAAAAAATTTGATTGGTTGATAGACAGAAATGGGTGTGGCTTAAATGAATATTCAGCAAGACAAGGGTTAATGCTTGTGTACTAATATTTTGAAAAATTGGGGTAAGAATACCATCTAAATTTGCCGGTGGGTTGGAGTGAGAAATACCAGTTTATTGTGTTCTTCTGTCATTTTTAAGAGAGTACTGGTGGGTCAATTGTCTCTGAGTGTAGTCTTAACAGGGACTTAGCATTACGAAAACATGCCTATTCAAATACAATGGAGATTTTACTGCCAAAAACGGAAAATTTTCAGATAAAAAATTCTAATATTAAAGTACCCACAACATACATGTATGTTTTCGTGCATAAATAAGAAAAATAGCCTGTGGATAACCCCCTCTTACCTGGGGCAAATTAATTAAAGACTGACAGAAAGCAATGAATGGCCCCTGCCAATTGGGGATTGAAGAAATAGATGGGCTGCAGGATGCTTCCACAAATGAATGAATAAATGAATCATAAAAGTTAAAGTTCAACGTGGTACAAATACCTTAACCTGAGTGTTAAACATTAAAACACTGACCGCACACAAGTACTGGTAAACCTCTTGGAGGATCTTAACCTGTCCAGGCAAATCGTTGCGAGTCGGACCGTCCATGCTTATAAACCCTATTGGTTTCATTGGGCAACAGGGCTTGAGATGTCATTTCATCTCAATGTTGGGTAAAAGTCTCACAAAATTGGAAGCAACGTCTCTGAAATGACCTGTACAGTGTTGAAGGACGTTAAACCTCAAATCAAACAAAACAAACAAACCAAGAGTACCTGACAGTGTTGTTTTTTTTAATATTAAATTATTTAGCCCATATACATGTATGCCTAAAGTGCCAAAAATGTTACCTTGGCAATGTAAACCCAGATCAGACACCCATCTGATCGACACCCATCTGATCAGGTTCTACACTGTTTGTAGGGTTAAAACAAAATGGTTCAAGTTCAGGACCATCTCCCCACACCTACATGAACACTGAAGAGACAATCAACCCCACAGTGCTGTCAGGATGGTGATTCAAATAACTGTTGAATTTGGCTAAAGTTGGAAGAAAATTTATTGTCTATTAACCCATTTTTTACCGGAAACCCTAAAACGGGTAGTCGGCAAACAGTGCAGGCCCAGATCAGACGCCACAGAATGCGGTGTCTGATCAGGGCCTACACTGTTTGCAAAAAGTTCAGCCATTTTCCACACAAATTTTGAACAAAAACAACTAGAGCTGTCAGAGGATCTGACTATAGCCCCGCTTCAGCGCTGTCAGAGAAGAAAGTTATTTAAGCTGCAGAGAAAACAGTTATGAACAAGAAATAACTGTTGAAAATTTTACATTATCTGGAAAAACTCTAAGAGTTGTGAGCCCTTGTCCCTCATTTCAATGAGCATGATACATTACCAGAATGTCCATGTTTATACTAAATTTCATCTTCCATTTTTCAATGTTCAAAGGGTAATAACTCCTAAAGTAGGCAAATCAGAGTCAGGGTTCCTGCGCTCTGCACATTGTCTCATGGTGCTTTACACTTGTGTGAAGTGTCATGAAAATATCTCGAATGGTTTGTGAGTTATGGAGCCGACACAATCAAAATTGCCTTTTTAAATGTTCAAAGGGCAATAACTCCTAAAGTAGGCAAACCAGAGTTATGGTTCCTGCACTCTGCACATCATCTCAAGGTGCTTTTCATTTATTTGAAGTTTCATGAAAATATCAGAAACGGTTATGGAGCGGACATAGTTAAAATTGCCATTTTTTAATATTCAAAAGCCTATAACTGAAAAAGTAGACAATCCAGAGTTTGGGTTCCTGCGCTCTGCACACGTAATATGGTGCTTTACATTTGTGTGAAGTTTCATAAAATTATCTCAAACGGTTTTTGAGTTATCGAGCAAAGACGGCTAAAATTGATATTTTTCAATATTCAAAGGGAAATAACTCAAAAATTAGGCAATCCAGAGTTATGGTTCCTGCACTCTGCACACCATCTCATGGTGTTTAATGTTTGTGTGAAGTTTCATGAAAATATGTGAATGGGTTTTAAAGATATGGAGCGGACACGAAAATTGTTAACAGACACAGACAGACACACAGACAGACACACAGAAAATACGAAAACCAGAGTTATGGTTCTTGCGCTCTGCACATTGTCTCATAGTGCTTAACATTTGTGTGAAGTTTCATGAAATTATCTCAAACGGTTTTCGAGTTATGAAGCGGACACTGTTAAAATTGCCATTTTTCAATGTTCAAAGGGCAATAACTCCAAAAATAAGCAATGCAGAGTTATGGTTCCTGCGCTCTGCACATCGTCTCATAGTGCTTAACATTTGTGTGAAGTTTCCTAAAAATATCTCAAACGGTTTTCGAGTTATGAAGCGGACACAATTAAAATTGCCATTTTTCAATGTTCAAAGGGCAATAACTCCAAAAGTAGGCAATCCACAGTTATAATTCCTTCGCTCTGCACATTGTCTTATGGTGTTTAACATTTGTGTGAAGTTTCATGAAAATATGTTAAGCAGATACAAAGTTATGGAGCCAACACAAATTAACGGAATCACGGAATTACGGAATTACGGAAAATGTTCAAAGGGCAATAACTCCAAAAATAAGCAATGCAGAGTTATGGTTCCTGCGCTCTGCACATCGTCTCATAGTGCTTAACATTTGTGTGAAGTTTCCTAAAAATATCTCAAACGGTTTTCGAGTTATGAAGCGGACACAATTAAAATTGCCATTTTTCAATGTTCAAAGGGCAATAACTCCAAAAGTAGGCAATCCACAGTTATAATTCCTTCGCTCTGCACATTGTCTTATGGTGTTTAACATTTGTGTGAAGTTTCATGAAAATATGTTAAGCAGATACAAAGTTATGGAGCCAACACAAATTAACGGAATCACGGAATTACGGAATTACGGAAAATGTTCAAAGGGCAATAACTCCAAAAGTAGGCAATCCACAGTTATAATTCCTTCGCTCTGCACATTGTCTTATGGTGTTTAACATTTGTGTGAAGTTTCATGAAAATATGTTAAGCAGATACAAAGTTATGGAGCCAACACAAATTAACGGAATCACGGAATTACGGAATGACAGAAGGACATGGCAAATCCAATATAGCCCCACTTTTTCAAAGCGGGGCTATAAAAACTGACACACCTAAATTTCGAAATGGACTCCTGCTATATGTGAGGTTTGGTACAAAAAGGGTTAATGCTGGTCCAAGACTTCGACAGAAACTGAAAAAAGTTACTTAAATGACAAATCCAATATCAACCTTTGTCGGGCATTTTGTGTTGTCCCTTAGGACAGAAGAGATATATGTATTGTAGTAGGAGATAGTTAAACGAGCCGCAGAGATAATGCAGAATGAGGAACAAGAATGAAAATATAGAAACAGAAAAGTACAGGGATTTTCCTACCCTTCAGAATCAGGGTCCAGGGAGAGCTGGGTTTGGGAAAAACAGCTCGCTAATATTTATAGTTGGGAATTTAAATCAGCAGTAACTTTGTCAATTTTTGTTCAATTTTCATGAATTTTTTATCAAAATGTAGCACAACATCAGAAATTGGGAAATATGTTATAAAATTTGGGAATATCTGTCTCTAAATTGGGAAAAATAGGGGCTGATTACTGGCCCCAAAATTGCACTAGGAAAATCCCTGAAGTAAAAATACCCCCCTCCATCCCTACCTGCTGCAGAAGCAGTGCTGACACATTATCATGCTGTCTCTTAACCCTTCTCTTGCTGAATATTCAGTTTAGCCACATCCATTTCTGACTTTGAACCAATCAGATTACTTCATGTAATTTATTGTTACAAATTCGTAAATTGAATGCCAAACAGTGTAGATCCTGATCAGATGGCTTCTTCAGAAGCCATCTGATCTGGATCTACAGTGTTTGCAAAGATAGGGGTTGTCGTGAACAGCAGGATAAGGGTTAATCTTTAGTTCTCTCAACGCAATGGGTCAAGCCTAACTTGGGGCACATGTGAGATGCTCAGTTCTGCAAAGGAAGATCAGGTCACTCAGGTTTTTTTCTCTGTGTACTCCAGTTTTCGCCCACCTCTAAGATCAGCTCAAAATCAGTGATATTAATCTTGAAAGGGCCATCAAAACAACACAAAAAAGGCCTGACAAATCTTTTCCCTAGTTTTCACTTGTCCTAAAAACTGTCTAGAATATTTATGCACTACTGTATTTGAAGCGGACTCCTGGACAAGTGGTTGAAATTTTGATTTGCCAGTGCCTGCCAATGACACCTTTACCTGACCCTATCAAATCTAAAAGAGGGACTGAGCCAGCAACATTATAAAAACACATGGTTTAGAATTTTATGGCCTAGTCAAAACTATTTTGGTCATCTGAGGGAAGTGAATACACACATACTTTCTGTTATTTTTACAAGCGAGGCTACTTAAGTTGCTTTCTGTCATTACGAAAACACACCTATATAAATACATTGTAAATTTATCCGTCAAAAACAAAGAAAATTTTAGGAGGAAAATTGTGATATTTTTCATATTTCTGCTCAAAATATAGATTGTGGGTACACGTTAGAACCGCCTCATCAAGGCGGTTCTAACGAGTACCCACAACCTGTATTTTGGAGCCGATGAGGCAGTTGTAGCGAGTACCCACAACCTATATTCTGGAGCAGAAATAAGAAAAATAAGGTTTACCCCTGTAAACCCCAGTTTTACTATATATAGGGTTCGCCGGTCATCCGGGTACTTTCGTTTGTCACGTGATAGCAACGAGCACGCGGGTGAATACAAACGCCATTTTGAATAAGCAAATAGTGTAAATAAAACCCAAGTCACTAGCATATTTCTTACAATTTTGATTAAACATGCCAAAAATCTGTAGTGCAGGTGGTTGTACAAATCATCATTTACAACTGGATAAAAAGCTATCGTTCTATCAGTTCCCAAATGGAGAAAAACATCCAGAGAGACGGTCTCGGTGGATAAGGGCCTGCAGTCGCCTGAACGCTGATGGTTCAGACTGGATTCCTACATCAAAATATGTTTACATGTGCAGTGAACATTTTATAACAGGTAATTGATTCACAATACGTTATTCTTTGGGCCATGCTTTGTTGATAATGAACTGAAATTGTCCTTTCTATTGGTAAAATTGTCTGTTCATTTCTCTCTAGCAACACGAATTCGGCACGAACTAGTGCTCGTATTTCTCCCTTTCAACAACATTTCTGCACTTACCGAGGCGATCCCTTGGAACATCACCACAGGTGTTGGATGGGTGACTTAATTTAGAAATTGATTGTAATTAACTTTAAAGTGTAGAAAAAAAAACCCTCCTTACTGGGTGTGCTAAAGAAGATGAACAGGGGTCCTAAAATGAATGCCTCTGATCTAAAGGTCAAAACAACAACAAGGTCTTTAGAATGTGTGCCTTGTAAATGAACTAACAAACTAGCCTGTCCCCCTAGCCTTGGCATAACCTCGGATCTGGGTTCACACTATTTGCAGAAATGACATATGACATGCAAACAGTATGGACCCAGATCAGATGAGCAGTCTGATCTGGGTCCACACTGTTTGCAGAAATGACTTAACGCTACCGGCAGTCAACGATTTTTTACAGACAAACAGTGTGGACTCAGATCAGACAGCTCCTCTTAGCAATCTGATCTGTGTTATTTTGACAATAAGCAGACTGTGTTTGTTACCGGCAAATTAGAGATACAGATGACTCACTGAAACTTCAGGCTGACATAGATAGATTAGGATGTTGGGCCAGAAAATGGGGCATGAGATTTCAACCAGTTAAATGCAATATTATGCAGATAACAAGGAAGAGATCTAATAAAGTTGAGGCTTCTTACACCTTAGAGGGAACGGTCCTCGAAAATGTGAATTCCATTAAATACCTTGGTGTGACAATCACTCACGATTTGAGATGGAATACACACATTAGCAATATGTGTACAAAGGCGAATAGAACACTTGGTTTCCTGAGGCGAAATCTTCATCAGTGTCCTCAGGATGTGAAAGAAACAGCATACAGGGGACTTGTTCGCCCAATCTTGGAATATGGTAGTTGCATCTGGGACCCAAGCGGAGTGGTCCTAAATGAAGAAATTGAAAAAGTTCAGAATAGAGCTGCTAGATTTGTAACTGGAAATTATTGCTTTGAAACTGGGAGCATGACTGGAATTCTAGGAAAATTAAGATGGGAGTCTCTAAAGAAAAGGAGAAGAGACAGTAGGCTCATACTCTTATACAAAGGTCTAAAGGGTGCTGCCAGCATTCCAACAGATGACCTTGTTCCCCCAGCTAGGCATTGTAGAAAACACCATTTAATGACGTTTCAGACCCTTACTGCAAGAACGGATATTTATAAAGAATCGTTTTTCCCCCGAACCATTAGAGATTGGAATGCCCTTCCCGATTCTATTATTTTGACGGCTGAAGGTGCTGAGGATTGTGTAGCTAAGTTTACATCTTTGGTTAGAGCTAGGGACTAACTTCCCATATCACAGGTCCTGGTGTATGAATGTCATTTGACGTGTCACCAGTAACAATTCTGATTCTGAATGTCAAACCTACCTTGACACTTGGATAGAGTATATTTCCCGAGTCCATGACACCTCCGAATACACAACACTTGACACTAGTCCGTAGACATCGGTTATCAGGCAGCTGTTATTTCACTAAATGGAAATTTCCCGCCTCGTTATTCTTTACTTTTAATCATTTTTACTTACAGTAACATGCATTTTCAGGTTAAAAAAAACGATTTTATTCAGTGTAATTGATAGCGATCTAAAGGGTAATTGCCAGTCGCTCTGTTATTGTTTTCACCTCAAAAAATGACGGCCTATCGGTTGCTACGGGCAGTGACGTCACGCTGGCGAACCCTATAAGTGGGGTTCAAGGGGTCAAAAATTATATAGACATGTTTTCGTGATGAAGAATGTGTAATTATCCCCACGTTTTTAAAAAAAAGTGGGGATATTGTTATCGCCTCCGTCCGTCTCTCCGTCTGTCTGTCCGGCTATCTCCTCCTAAACCGTTAGCCGGAATCCAACCAAATTTGGTATGCGAGTTGCTTACATGAATGGCTTGTGCAAGAGCACATTTTTTTGTCCCCGCCCCCAGGGGCCCTGGGGAGGGGTCAAAAGGTCAAATTTTGACCCAATTTCTTCAAAATGCAATAACAGTGGAGAAAACGTGGGGATTTGCGATGGCTTGCCATCGACTGCGCGCTCTAGTCTACATATTTGCTGGCTCCCAGCTTGCACATTGTCAATATTGGAAAAACAGGTAACCAGATCCCCCTGACCTTTTAAGGTCAGGGGGGTCTGGTTACCTGATCCCCCTGACCTTTTAAGGTCAGGGGGGTCTGGTTACCTGTTTTTCCAACGCTGATAACCATCAGACTAGGAGCCAGCAGATAATGCAAATAAGGCGAATGATCACATGATATATCTGGCGCCATATATCTCATGATCATTCAGTAGTAAGACTGCTGCAAGACCTAGTAACCAAATCTGCAACTTTCTGATCACCATGCATGCACACTTGTAGCTCACCAATTAAAATGTTCTAATTGGCCCACCTGTAACTAATTGGTCAATTATCTGATCATCAGAAATATACCAAAGGTCCTATTTTTCAAGTTTGGCAACTTTTTATGCAGAACAAGTCATTATGTTCAAATAAAGCCACACGGAAAAAAAAAAAAAGATAAATATAAATAAATAAAAAAAAGTTGGAAGACTAACCTTGCAGCATTTGCTCCAGCTTCTTGCGGTCAACGCGAAATCTGTCTTCCACAAATCCCGAATCATTGTCAAAAACATCATCTCTTTTACCCTGAGGAATATTATCTCCAAAATCAGAACCTGTTTCACTAAAACTGGCCGAGTCTTTCATCTCTGCTCGGCGAGTTGATGGGCCATCCGCCATCGCATTTCTGTTGTCAAATCAAAATGAGGCTACCTGTACCTGAATGACTTCTACTCAGGGGTTGTCTCAAGCTAATGTGTATCGCAAACGCCTGAATAAGCCGATTGCAGAGAAAATATGCCAAGTACGGTCAAAATGGCTCTAGAGATTTTGAAGTGTATAAGCTACTCGACTCACAAACCAGTGATCGTGAGATTGATTCCGGGCTTCTCCAGACTTTGGATGAGTCTTTATACCGGGGTCTCGCCTCAATATGACCTCAGCTGTTGGTGGGGCGTAAAACTCAAATACGCGCGCTAACATACACACACACACACACACACCTCTTACTTCATGATTTGGTGCGACCTGTCTGTCTGTGATCGGTCACATTTGACCATTACTCGCAGGTGTCAAGACTTGGCATGGTGAAAGCCTACACAGTAATTATGCAATTAAACCTGCACAGGGGATGATGGACGGCGTACTTTGTGCCGTTCATCCAATGGAGCATGTTCGGACACCGAAATTTTAGCACACTAACCACTGATCTACCACGCCCCACTGCATCTATTTAACTCCAGGAGGGGACAAAGACGGTGTATGATATACACACTCCAGATTCTCCCTGATATGGGAGTGAACAAGTCCATGAAATGAACACCCCCGTTAACCCCACTTTATATTAGAAAACTGAGGTTTACGGGGGTATGTTTTTTCTTATTTCTGCTCCAAGACATAAGGTGTATCAAATCGTATATTGAAAATTTTACCACCAAAAACTGAAAATTTTCAGATAAAAAACTCTGACATTTTTCCTATTTCTGCTCAAAACATAGAGTGTGGGTACTCGTTAGACCGCCTCAGACGCGCATCCAACTGAACTACCGACCACAACTCTGGGTATCAAAGTGACAAAAATATGCATTTCTCGTCGGTTCAGCTTGATTTCAAGAAAATTCGATCTGCTCAAAACATAGATTGTGGGTACTCGTTAGAACCGCCTCGGACGCGCATCCGACTGAGCTACCCACCATAACTCTGGGTATCAAAGTGATCAAAATATGCATTTCTCGTCGGTTCAGCTTGATTTCAAGAAAATTCGAACGGCGGGAAAAAGTGTGACCGTGGTAGGCAACAGGTGACACATCTGAACGATAATCCGATAATTCAGGTGATGAGTCCTGGAACATATAGCCTGGTTCGGGTCACATGTGAAACGCCAAGTTCTGCAAGTTGTGGGTACTCATTAGAACCATCTCGAAAAGACGTTTAGCATGTGCTTGAGAGCCCATCTGCTAAAAACCCAAATGTGGTCGAGGTCCCAGGACTGAACCCCAGAGACTAAATCAGTGCAGTTCTGTAACTGTGAAAGTTTATTTAAACAGCTTTAAGGGAGCTAAAACCTATTTCCCCTTTTCTGCCACACGACGGAACTTTTTATATAGATGGCCGAGATAAAGCATACATATGGCGGTAAATGGTAAAGTTAACATAGAGTGTGGGTACTACATATGGCGGTAAATGGTAAAGTTAAAAAGTTTTGGTCATTCGTAAAGTCCCTGAAAAAGGATGCGTTTGGGATCACTTCGCTAAGGGAAAATGGAATTCTAAAAACAGATGCGCGCGATAAGGCTAATATTTGCAATAAACAGTTTCAATCAGCATTTACGCGTGAAACTGATGGTGAGCTACCATCTAAAGGTGCAAGTCCGTTCCCCTCTATGGGGGACATAACAGTTGACCCCAATGGGGTCGCTAAACTGTTAGGTAAGCTCAAGATACATAAGGCATCTGGGCCCGATGACCTGAATGCCAGGGTACTTAAGGAATGTAGTGCTGAAATATCTCCTGTGTTGGCCTTTATCTTCAATCAATCACTTGCCCAGGGCACTGTACCAGATGACTGGCGACAAGCAAATGTAACCCCGGTCTATAAAAAAGGGGAAAAATATGATGCAGCAAATTATAGACCAGTGTCGCTAACATGCATCTGTTGCAAAACCCTGGAGCATATATTAGTAAGCAACATCAACAAGCACTTAGCCTTTGAGAGCATTCTTGCTGACTGTCAACATGGTTTCCGGAGTCAAAGGTCTTGCGAAACGCAGCTTGTTCAATTTTACCATGACATTGTGAGCAATCTGGCTGGGGCCATAAACCGTGGCCACAAACAGACTGACTTGATCATCATGGACTTTGCTAAGGCCTTTGACAAGGTACCTCACAGAAGGCTATTACATAAACTGGAGTACTATGGGATAAGAGGATCCACGCATAGGTGGATTAGCTCATGGCTCTCTGGGCGCTCACAACAAGTTGTACTTGATGGCCAAGCGTCTGATCCAGTCCCTGTTTTATCTGGAGTCCCCCAAGGTTCGGTCCTTGGACCGGTCCTTTTCTTGGTTTTCATTAATGATCTCCCCGATAATATCAGGTCATCGGTCCGTTTGTTTGCTGATGATTGTGTCCTGTATAGGAACATATATTCTCCTTCTGACTGTCTTATTTTACAAGATGACCTGGATCAACTTGCACAGTGGGAGGCCGATTGGCAAATGAAGTTCAATGTGGCCAAATGTCACTCAATGAGAGTGTCACGACACCCTCCGGACAAGCAAATTAAGTTTGACTATACTCTTCACCAGCAAGTTTTGGAGCATGTTCAATCCGCCAAATATCTTGGTATCACCATCACTGACGATCTTGATTGGGGTCAACATATCTCAGAGATTACATCTAAAGCAACTAGGACTTTGGGATTCCTTAGACGGAACTTGGCTTTTGCACCTAGGCAGACAAAGGATGTTGCATATAAAACATTGGTTCGCCTTCAACTCGAATATGCATCACCCATTTGGCACCCCTATGTTAAAACTCAGACTCAGCAGGTGGAGAAGGTGCAGAGGACAGCTGCTCGGTGGACCTGTAGACGATGGCGAAATAGAAGTAGCGTCGGTGACATGCTTAATGAGCTAGAGTGGCCGTCCCTGGAGGCCCGTCGTGAGCAGTCCTCTTTAACCTTCTTCTACAAGATACACTCTGATTCAGTGTCTATTGATAAAGATAGGTACTTGACCCCTGTAACACTGTCGACCCAAACAAGGGCATCAAAAGTAAACGACTCACAATATCGTAGATACCAGTCCTATAGCGATGCCCTACAGAACTCGTTCTTTCCTAGAACTATTCCCCAATGGAATAGTCTTCCCTCCTCTGCGGTGAATGCCAAGTCCGCAGAAGAGTTCAAAGCCCGCACAGTGTAAGATTGGGACTCAGAGGTATGCGTTTTAGGATACCTCTGTTATGCAGATTGTAAATAGTTTTAAGGACGCATCCAGTGCCTCTCTTTTTTTTTTTTTCAGCTAAATTCTAAATTTAGCCACCCAATCAACTGAGGTAATGGCCAGATATGACCGACTCAGTATAAGAAGATAGATAGATAGATATGTAGCTCGCTGAACCCCGAGTTAGGCACCTAACGTTACGTGAGCGATTTGTGTCAGTACATGTGTTTCTGCCATAACGATTGTTGTCAAGAAGACCACAAGAACCCAGAGAGCCTATGGGCTAAGAGCTGAAATGTGACCGAGGTCCAAAGCCGTATGTAGATGCGGACCCAACTAGAGCGATAAGTCGCAGTGTTAGTCAGCCTTGATAGCACCGAAACGTGGCCGCAGAAAACCCTAGCTCGCTTTTATATCATATAATGCGCACCTGTGATAGTTAAACAAAAGAACGGTGCATACGAGAGCTAGAAATCGATGTCACTTTTCTGCCACACGGCTGTTTTTTTATACTCATGAGAGCCCGTGGACACAGAACCCTAAAGTTGACCGAGGTCCAAAGGTTAGGACTGAAATCCCAGAACTTACGGACAAACCTGGTATAGCTGTGCGTACCCGTGTAACGAGGTTACAAAAGCCCATATCACTTGTTTTATCACACACGAGGACAGCGATCCCAAAATAATGCTACGAGTGTCACTTGTGTTGGAGTCAAGCAACGTTGAGAGCCCATAGACCCAAATTACAAACGTGGCTTATATCTAAAGGAACTCACTGAAGTCTAACCCTATGCGAGATGAAACAATGCAATAATTATGCGAGAACCAAAAGTCTAGGATCCGGTTGCTATAAAACTTTTTTTCATGCCCAAGACGTAGGTTGTGGGTACTCGTTAGAGCGCCCCAATAAGACGGTTCTAACGAGCAAAAACGTTTTGAGTATAAATTGGATAATACCGCAAACTTTCATCCACGCCGACATGAAAGAATGCACTGTGATTTCCTTGTTTGGAAGAAAAATCAAGTCTAGCTTTTAAACAGCTAAGAGCACTATCTTTGGGAAACGTTTACTCATCACGTAAACATGTCCGTGAAATGAAGACCTCCTAAACCCCACTTTATATAGAGAAAACTGTGGTTTACGGGGGTATTCATTATTTTTCTTATTTCTGCTCAAAGCCATAGGTTGTGGGTACTCGTTAGAACCGCCTCGCTGAGGCGGTTCTAACGAGCACCCTCAATCTATGGTTTGAGCATTTATAAGAAAAATATCAAGGATTTTCATCAGAAAAGCAGCCATTTTGGAGATGTGAAAAATGCACTATGTCGCACGGGTGAGTTATCGTAATGCAACTGATCGTCTACTTAATAAGTTAAACGAGGAATGAACGAAATCGATAACGAACTGTAATTGAAAACTTCGTCCTCATCACGAAAACACGCTCATATAATTTTGACCCCCTTAAACCCCACTTTTATACAGTAAAACTCGGCTTTAGAGGGGTATACATTATTTTTCTTATTTCTGCTCAAAAACATAGATTGTGGGTACTCGTTAGAACCGCCTCGTCGAGGCGGTTCTAACGAGTTCCCACAATCTATATTTAGAGCAGAAATATAAAAAAAAATATCAGAATTTTTAGAGAAAATTTTAATTTTTCACGGTAAAATTTTCAAATATGTTTGAAATAGTCGTGTTTTCGTAATATGTCCTTCGATGGCGAGAATTGTTTGTTTGATTTGGGGTTTAACGTCCCCGTCAACACTGTATAGGTCATTTTGGTGACGTTGCTTCCAATTTTGTGGGATTTTAACCCGACATTGAGATGAAATGACATCTCAAGCCCTGTCGCCCAATGAAACCGTAAGGGTTTATCAGCATGGACGGTCCAACTCGCACCGCTTTGCCTGGGTAGGCTCAAGTCCTCTATGCGGTTTACCAGTACTCGTGTGCGGTCGGTTTCAGCTCTGCGTGGAAGCATCATGCAGCCCATCTATTTCTTCAAGCCCCGATGGGCGGGGGCATTCTTCGATGGCGAGAAGACCTTTGGAATCATGAAAGTATAGTTCGAGAAAGAGGCTCTGAGGAACAATCATGGCACCAGGTCATGTTTATCGAGTACCCACGCAGTTACTAGCAATATGTAATGTAAGTATTTTATGATACTGAACTGAAGGATAGTTTTTGTCAATTCTCCATAGAAACCTATGTTGTGGGTACTCATTGGAACCGCCTCGCCGATGCGGTTCTAATGAGTACCCACAACATAGGTTTATACGGTGAAATAAGGAAAACTATCCTTCAAGTATCACATCTATGGTTTCAAGCCTTAATAAAGAAAAAATGTAAACCACACTGCTCCCTTTATCAAGTTGGATTGTTTATTTGTTTGATTTGAGGTTTAACTTCCCCGTCAACACTATTCAGGTCATTTTTGAGACGTTGCTTCCAATTTTGCGGCACTTTTACCCGACGTTGAGATTAAACGCCACCCCAAAGCCCTGTCGCCCAATGAAACCAATAGGATGCGACTCGCTCCACTTTGCCTGGGCAGGCTTAGATACTAGTAATCCGTATGAGGCCGATTTCAGCTCTGCGTGGAAGCACCGTGTCTCCAAGCCCGGATGGGGTAACTGCAATGGTGCTTATTACACGGACTTGTTAAAGTAATGGTGTAAAATGATAGTATATAAATTCAGAAAAATATATAACCGCAATGACTTCAGCACCCAATTTCGTAAAATCATTCTTCGATATAAAAATACTGGGTAGAACATAACTGTTATACGACAGACTGCATGCATGGTAGTTAACCCAATCACGGTTGACAACTTTGCTTCCCTCTTTAATTGCACGCCGGTGGGTCAGGCCTCAGATTCTATGACGGTTCCAACGTAAAGGCTTATTGAAAATAGAGAGATCTAATTCAAGTTAATGTTGCCCTGTCTCTGGTCGGGCCCATCGGAGTTTAACTGTTGGTTTTCTTTTGCTCCAGCATTTCAGTGGTTTCTTGGCCCATGGGAGGCATCACCGTTGTTTCATCTCTGTGGTTGTTTGATTATTTGTGTTCACGGAGATGTTGCACTGATGAGTTAGGAGGCCTTCATGCGGACTGAACAAATTATTTGTCTAAATCGCGACGGAAGTAAGGGCGAGGATTGTGGCCACGTAAAATCGATTTAAGCCCCCCCAGTGGAATTCGTTTCCGCTGACCGTTCCAAGGCGGTTCTTCTGTCGCGGTTTGTTATGGTTTGTCTTTGGGTGTTTGTGTCGCTTATATTATTTTATTTTGGATAGCCTATTGGCCATTTTGTGGGAAAGTAACTGTCCTTTTGGCTTTCTGCTATTGATGTTTCCATTAGTATGTTGTTTCATGTTTGTGTTTCTTTCCCTTTGGTGTCTCTGATGGGAGCTGTGGGTTGATTGTATCGATTCCTGATCATTGCCTCCACTTCTGCTATACATATTCCAAGGCAAGAAACATATTGCTTCTCTCGATTTTTAAGTTGAGTGGATAAGGCTGAAATATACAAGGGAGACAATGTTTGGGATTTCATGTCCGTGTTTCTATGAATTTAGTCCCTCTAAAAATGGGATCTTCTAAAAAAAAATAAATAAATAAACACGCACACAAAAAAAACAAAAAAACAAACAATACTGTGGAGCATATTTTTACGGAACCCGGGATAGGGACATGATTTTGTATTTGTATTATGTTGAGCGGACAAGACATTATCTTGTTCGGACAACATATTATCTTATTCGCACAACTTATTATCTTGTCCGCACAAGATATTATCTTGTTCGCACAACTTAATATATTGGCCGCACAACATATTATCTTGTCTGCACAAGATAATATCTTGTGCGCACAAGATAATATCTTGTTCGCACAACCTTCCGAGATCTATGTTGTGCAAACAAGATAATATGTTGTGCGAACAAGATTATATCTTGTGCGCACAAGATATTAAGTTGTACAAACAAGATATTATCTTGTGCGCACAAGATAATATGGTGTACGCACAACATAAATTATGTTGTCCGCACAAGATATTAGGTTGTGCGAACAAGATATTATCTTGTGCGCACAATATAATATCTTGTTCGCACAACCTAATATTTTGTTCGCACAACCCAATATCTTGTTCGCACAACATATCAAAAAAAATTATGTCCCTCACCGGGTTCCGTATATTCTTTCCTTTAAGAGAAATTCCTTATTGATACGAGAGACAGGAGTTGCCTACCCTGAGTGTGTACGGATCATTACGATAGCACATCCGTGTGACAGAGAGCAATGGTAATGTTTTTTTGTGAAAATATGTGGTATTTTTCTTGTTGTTGTTGTTTCCAGTTTCCCCGGGTCGCGGGTCGTCAGCTGGTGGGGTCCCAGGGAACGAATCCATTCTGGCACTACACCGTAGCCGTTCGGTGGTATCCCCATTCCACGTTGCAGGTGAATGGGGAGACCATCGCTCGGCTCAAGCCCGGTATTTTTCTTATTTTGACACAGAGCATATATAGGTTGTGGGTGCTCGTTTTAACCACCTCGTTTAAGCGGTTCTAACAAGTACCCACAATCTATGTCTATGTCCGTGAAGTTGGCTGCCAGTTGCCATTTGCCTATTCAATCGCTAACGGCACATTCTGGATGCCAATTCGCAAATTTTAGTGAATTGGTAACTGGCAACTGGCAACCAGATGCCGATTCGATTTGAGAGGGTTTTAGAGCTTAACAACTGAACAGGGAAGGTTTAGAGCATAACAATTGAATAGGCAACTGGCAAACGGCAGTCAGATGCCGATTCGAAAATTCTAGTGAATATTGGCAACTGGGAACTGGCAGCCAGCTGCTAATTCGATTTGAGAGGGTTTTATGGCTTAACAACTGAATAGGCAACTGGCAAACGGCAGCCAGATGCCGATTCGAAAATTCTGGCGAATTGGCAACTTGCAACTTGCAGCCAGCTGCCAATTCGATTTGAGAGGGTTTAGAGCTTAACAACTGAATAGGAAACTGGCAAACGGCAGCCAGATGTCGATCCGCAAATTCTCGCGAATTGGCAACTGGCAGCTAGTTGCCAATTCGATTAGAGAATGTTTAGAACATAACCACTGAAAAAGGCAACTGACAAATGCCAGTCAGATGCCGATTCGAAAGTTCTAGCGAATTGGCAACTGGCAACTCGCAGCCAGCTGCTGACTCGATTTGAGAGGGTTTTGGAGCTATACGAATGAACAGGCAACTGGCAGCCAGATGTCGATCCGCAAAATCTAGCGAATTGGTGACTGGCAACTGGCATCAGCTGCCAATTCGATATGAGAGGGGTATAGAGCATCACAGCTGAATAGGCAACTGGAAAGAAAGGCAGGCAGATGCCGATTCACAAATTCTAGTGAATTGGCAACTTCAACTGGGAGCCAGCTGCCAATTAGATTTTAGAGGGCTTCAGAGCATAAAAAAAAACTGAATAGGCAACTGGCAAACGGCAGCCAGATGCCGATTCTCAAATTCTAGTGAATTGGCAATTGGCAACTGGCAGCCAAATGCCAACTCGATTTGAGAGAGTTTTAGAACATAACAACTGAATAGGCAACTGGCAAACGGCAGCCGGATGCCGATTTGCAAATTCTAGTGAATTGACAACTGGCAACTGGCAGCTAGCTGCCAATTCGATTTGAGAGAGTTTTAGAGCATATATAAAACTGAATATGCAACTGGCAAACGGCAGCCAGATGCCGATTCGCAAAGTCTAGTTAATTGGCAACTGGCAATTTGCAGCCAGCGCAATGACGCGGATGCCGATTCGCAAATTCTATTGAATTGGCAACTGCATGGCAACTGGCAGTTAGCAGCAAATACGATTTGAGAGAGTTTTAGAGCATTTATAACCATTGAATAGGCAACTGGCAAACGGCAGCCAGATGCCGATTCGCAAAGTCTAGTGAATTGGCAATTGGTAATTGGCAGCCAGCGCAATGACTTGGCGTACACACCGCGGATCATCCGCGTTTTACTTAGGCCTATATACTTATGAGAAACTATAAGACAGGTATCACGGACAATCAGTTTTATAACTATAACGCTGCGGAACCACCGGCGCATATCCGCGGTGGTCATCACAATTTCATTTTTTTTTTCATGGCCCGTTTAACGCGGGGTTGCGCGGGTATAAAAGGATTTGCGGCAGGAAACGGCAGCCAGCTGCCGATTAGCAAATTCTACTGAAATGGAGCGCTGTGGTGCAGTGGTAAAGTATCAGCCTCGGGATCGAGAGGTACCGGGTTCGAACCCCACGAGCGGCAAGTGTTGCTTCCTTGAGCAAGAGACTTTATCCACATTGCTTAGTACTGGTTTCTACCCAGGAAAAGAGGGCCACATGGAAGATTAGTACTAGTTTACTCAATGTGTTACCCTCTATAAATAAGGTCGATTATTATTATTATTATTATTGTTATTATTATTATTATTATTAATTCCATTTGAGAGGGTTTTAGATCATAACAACTGAAAAGAACAACTGGCAAACGGTAGGCAGGTGCCGATTCGCATATTCTAGGCAATTGGCAACTGGCAGCCAGCTGCCAATTCGTTTTGAGGGGGTTTAAGAGCGTAATAACTGAATAGGCAACTGTCAAACGGCAGCCAGATGCCGATTCGAAATTCCAGCGAATTGGCAACTGGCAGCCAGCTGCCAATTCATTTTGAGAATGTTTTAGAGCATAACAACTGAATATTCAACTGGCAAGCTGCAGACAGATGTCGATTCGAAAATCCATAGTGGTGAAAGAAATCAAGAGGTTCCGAAAATATACCGACCATTGAGGCTGCATCGCTACAGTGACATATATATTTAAAAAGTGCTTTTATTTGGGAATATTTACATTTCCAGTGATAAGTCTAATGTAAACCTATAGAAAACAATTGCGTTCATACTTCCATGAATGATTTTCAGGGACGTTAAGTGACGTCATTCTAAACCATTGTACTCTACGGGTGTTGATGACGTCAACGCTGCTCCGCTCTTTGTAGAAAAACAGCGTGTAAATGTTTTTCAGCTTTAAAAGTTTGCCCTACAAGCATTTTTTTCTCTCGGTGATGAGGGGCAAATAATGTAAATATAAAAAATAAACTTAATTTTTCTGCTTTTTATGAAAGTATGAACGACAGTGGATCGCTAGCAAATTTTACATGAACCCGAAGGGGTTCATTTACTTTGCAAGCGACCCACTGCGTTCATACTTCCATGAACTGTAGACAAATAAATTTCATTTCTTAACACATCCCATCACGAAACCACGCCTGTATAATTTTGACCCCCTTGAACCTCACTTTAAAATAGTAAAACTGAGGTTTACAGGGGTAAATCTTATTTTTCTTATTTCTGTTCTAAAATATAGACTGTGGTACTCATTAGAACCGCCTCGATGAGGCGGTTCTAATGAGTACCCACAATCTATTTTTTGAGCAGAAATAAGACAATATCACTTTTTTTTTTCATCTTAACAGTAGTCTTGTTTCATGTGTTCGGCGATAAAGGTTACAATGTATTTGTTTTGGCGTGTTATCGTAATGAATGACATTCCATGTGGAAGTCCTAAAAAAGACGATGTTATTAAACAGACTGCGTCAGTGTTGGTAATGAATAGGCGATTTTTACTATTTGCTGATATTGGGCGGTTTGTCCGCCCGTCTAGAGAAACTTGAAAGAATAACCTTTTATAATGTACGGCGTATGTAGTGTCTCAAAGTAGGGTTGTATAAATATGGTTTTCAAATAAGATGGGTTTATGTTAATGCAAGAATTATTAATAATTTTATCATTATTTGTTGCTATATTTCAGGTAACGTACAGAAAATAGTATTTATATTATTATTATTATCAGTGTCAAAGTTATCTTAAGTTATTCCGGTCTGTTTTCCTTAGATATCGGGAAATTTCAGATTAACACAAGTGAAAAATATTACAAGGGAAACAATCCTTTAGAATATGATCAAAGTACTAAAAGATTCGATTTCACGACTGCTTGTTTGATTTGCGGGAACACTGTACAGGTCAGTTTGGAGACGTTGCTTCCAATTTTGCGGGACTTTTACCCGACACTGAGATGAAATGACATCTCAAGCCCTGTCACCCAATGAAACCAATAGGGTTTATAAGCATGGACGGACGCACCGCTTTACCTCCTCTGAGCGGTTTAATTACCAGTACTCGTGTGCGGTCGGTTTCAGCTCTGCGTGGAAGCATAGCGCAGCACATTTATTTCTTAAACCCCAACCCAGCCAGCAAAGAATTTCGGGCCAACGTTGGGCCGACAGAGATACAACGTGGCAACATCGTTTCGCTGTCGGCCCGATATGAAATATTTTCAAGTTGGCTTGGAGTTTGTAGTATGGAGTTTGGAATTCGATTTATTCCGTAGTAGTAAAGTATAGTAAAATATTAATGAACGTTAGGCAAAATCGATATTCCAAGCTGCGAATCGCAAGCCAAGTTCACACACTCAATATTTTCGGTATTTATCGAAAAAGGTAAAACGTGACTCGTAAAATGCTGCACTCTCGTGAATATTTCACACTCGATGAAATGTGTTTTTTTTTTCAACACATTCGATGAAGTATTGGTATTTTTTAACACATTCGATGAAATATTGGTGAATTAAAGTAATATCCAGGGGGGGAACAACCTACGTCAGAGCAGTGACGTCATAACCATTCGTAGGTTTGCCGGCGTTTACTACACAAAAGCCATTTGTCACAACAAGTAAGCGCAGTCGGTGCATTAGGTCATAACAGAATCAAACATACTGAAATCTGTCTCAGAAATGTGGCCTTTTCTTTGACTAATTCGACACAAGCTGATTTGGCAATGATGTCGGAACTAAATGATCATTGTTTATAGCGCCAATTCAAATCTTGTGTCGAAGCTATCGAAGCCTTTTCAATGTTTCTATGTGGAATTAGCTCACTGATGGGATGCAAATATTGTTCGTTACCAGCTGAAGTATGTTTTCTGAAGTCTCGTAATGTACATATCTAGTTTGAAGCATTTTATTTACCCTATTTACACCAATATGGCCGCTTCTGAAATGGGTACGACATCTCTGCTATGACGTAGGTTGTCACCCCTGAATATCGTAAGGTCTCCTTAATCGATTCAGTTTTTACATAGTCTATATGACTGACTGTGTTTGCGACAGGAATCTAATAAAACCATTCTCGTGTTTATTCTCCTTTCCACCCAGCAGGCACATGCCGTAATTCTGACGTCACATCAACGTCGCTTAAGCGTAATGACATTTATGCAACGTCACATCAACGTCGGTTGTTTTCTTCACAAAACATAGATTGTAGGTACTCGTTAGAACCGCCTCGGCCGTGCTAAAAAGTATCCAAAATCTGTGTTTGAGAGTAGAAATAAGAAAGATATAGGCCTAACATCGCGAAACCACCCCTATATAATTTTGAACCTCCTTGAACCTCCTTGAACCTCACTTTCATATAGTAACATTATTTTTACTATTTCTGCTCTAAAATATAGATTGTGGGTACTCGTCTAAACCGCCTCGATGAGGCGGTTCTAACGTGTACCCACAATCTATATTTTGAGCAAAATTAAGAAAAATATCACAGTTTTTCATCTTAAAATTTTCGTTTTTCGGCAGTAAAGTTTACAATGTATTTGTATAGGCGTATTTTCCTAATGTGTATACCCTGATAAACCCCAGTTTTACTATATACGAGGGCTGATTGATATGTTGTAAGGCTCGTATTGAAGGAGGTACGCATGGATGTTCTTTTTAAGTTCTACTATTCTCTGACTATATCGGGCCACGTCTCATTTGGTCAGTTTATACTCTAAGCAGCTTTTGCAAAATGGATAAAATCGGTGAAAAAGCAGTGATTCAATATTTCCATAAAAATTTTAACACCTAAGGATATCCATAATGATATGGTAACAACACTGGGAAAGATGGCCCTCCATATACTACAGTGAATTAAAAGGTGGGTGGCGGAAATTAAACGCAGCAGACAGAGCCTGGAAGATGACCCCCCCCCCCCCCCCCCTCCCGTCCTGGAAGGCCTGTAAATGTTGCCACCCCAGAAATAGTCAATAAAGTCCATGATATTGTTATGACTGACATGACTGACAGACGAGTAACAGAAAGATATAAAGACAGTAGAGTTGGCATTTCACAGGAAAGAGTATATTCCATTCTGACAGAGGATCTTGCAATCGGAAAGCTTTCGGCTCGATAGGTGCCAAGACAGCTGATTAGAAGCACACCATCTTCGCCAACACTTTCAAACAAAGCGGTTAACCAGTACAGTCTACATTCTTTCGCCAGAAACTGACAACTGCGAAGGGAGAGAATGACCGTAGAAAAGATTTCATGATCAATCTCCACGAAAGAACGTTGCCGACCCCGGCAGGTATTGAACCCGCGTCCTCCTGATCACCAGTCAGACGCTTTTGTTTGTTTGTTTATTTGTTTGAGGTTTAAAGTCCCCGTCAACACTGTAAAGGTCATTTTGGAGACGTTGCTTCCGATTTTGTGGGACTTTTACCCGACATTGAGATGAAATGACATCTCCAGCCCTGTCGCCCAATGAAACCAATAGGGTTAATTAGCATGGACGGTCCGCCTCGCACCGCGGTTCCTGGACAGGCTTAGATCCTCTAAGCGGTTTACCAGTACTAGTGTGCGGGCCGGATTCAGCTCTGCGTGGAAGCATCATGCAGCCCATAAATTTCTTCAAGCCCCTATGGGCGTGGGCCGCCAGTCAGACGCGCATCCGACTGAGCTACAGAGGCCGACTGATTGCGCAAATCCGCACGTTGATCTGATCTGCACCACTCTTACGCGCAAATGACAAAAGCAGATTTTCACATGACACAGCTCATGTGATCGCGCGATGCCTAGGAGAAGAAAAAACAGGGGAAAACCCTATCAGGCTCAGTGAATGGGCATATAAAGAAATCACTCAAACGTGAAACTAACCGATTTTTTTTTTGTCAAGGCCATAAAAGCACGGGGGTAATACCATTTTCTATACTGTGTTGTCGACCGAGCCGGTACTGTGTAAAGCTGCTGTCGACCGAGAAATACGGCTTTCGACCGAGCAGTACGGATGTCGACAGAGGGGGGTCTTCGATTTTGATGCACTTGGAGAGGCGAAAACGTTAGTTTAAACATTTACAAACGATGTCGGTGTTTTAAAGAGACAAGCTGTTAATTGTCTGTTCACTTATAGAGAGTCGTGAGTCTGAAAAACACTATAAAATACCGGTTCTTTCGAAAAAAAATCAGTTTTCACAGAATTTCATTAATCTAATGCTTTATGAAAAGTAGGAATGCAATAAAACACCATATATATTTTATCTACCATTTACGCTTCGACAACAACGTGGGTTTGACAAAATTCATGCACTCTGGGAGTTTTTATAGACCTTTGAAAAATGTCGGGATACGGATGTCGATAATTAGAAATACGACCGTCGATGGTATCCTAGTCTGATTGATACGACTGTCGACGAAATATACAAACTACATTTCATGTACTGCTGTTAAAATACTTGATTTATTCTATGATTAATAGTAAAATTTGCACTATAAGGCAGATTTCACTGGGAGCCATGAAGAAAAATGTATGTTTTGTGCGAACTGGTGTCTTAAAGTCGCAACAATCACCAAGAATAACTCCATCCTTAACTCTCCCATATTTAGTTTACACAACAGGCTACAAGGCTGGTCACTGATGTAAACACTTGAACATGTAAATGCCAAATCAGATTGAAATTAAACTGCAAAAAAATGTTGTAAACCTGTTCAGATGCTCTTGAAGAATAATGTCGGAAAGATCTTAGGCGCTTGAAGTTTAAATGCTTAAACATTTCAAATTTGTTTGAAAGGCCATAACGAAATTGAATTAACATTTTTTTTTTTTTTTTTTTTTTTTGGGGGGGGGGGGGCGGGGCGGGGGGGGGGGGGGGTTACGGCCCTTTCAAGATTATTTCATTCATTATTTCAGCCGATCGTTAATCAGAGGTGGGCGAAAACCGGAGTACCCGGAGAAAAACCACCTGACCTTCCGTTGCAGAACTTGGCATCTCACATGTGACCCGAGCGAGGCTCGAACCACAGCGGTGAGAGACCTAATGATCAAGAGTCAGCGCTCTTAACCACTAGGCCACGAAGGCCCGTTGTTTAGGTTTTGAGCTCAGAACTTCAAGCGCATGTGCAGAGACGAATGTTTCTCAACAAATGCCATGACAAACAGTAGGGTTGATCAGCAGACTTTACGAAAACGTGCCTATTAAAATAAATTGAAAATTTTACCCTAAAAACAATCAAAGCACTGAGAGTACTGGTGGGTCGATTGTCTCTGGTTGTAGTTAGGAAAAATGGGCCTGAGCGTGGACTGTTTCGTTTAACCCTTAAACTCCTTTACTGAAAGCAAACCGTTTAGACCATGATCAGACGCTGCGTTTTTCTGCGCCTGACCCTTAAATTCCTATACTCTAAGCAAACAGCGAAGACCCTGATCAGACGCCGCGTTCTGTGGCGTCTGATCTGGATCTACACTGTTTGCATAGCCCAACCCATGATTCCAGCCCAGATTTTACAGTTAACCTTTTCACGTAAACACGCTGACCTCACTGCGATAAAATTCTATAAATAATCTGCGTGGATTCCTACAAATCAGTGATAGTCACGTGGACTCCAGCACTAATAGAGGTTTTGTCCTTTATATCTTTAGGTCGATTGATAAACAATCGACCAAAAAATGAAAAATTTCAGAAAAAAAAAATATCTGATACTTTTTATATTTCTGCTCAAAAATAGATTGTGTGAACGCGCGGTTCTAACAAGTATACCCAGAATCAGTGTATATGGGCAGAAATATGAACAAAAATAAGGTTTACCCCTGTAAACCCCGGTTTCACTATATAAAAGTGGGGTTCAAGGGGGTCAAAATTATATAGGCGTGAAGAGCTCCTTTTCCGACTACCCAAATTCCTAAGCAGAAAAGCTCTTCAGTCCACGTGACTATCACAGTCTTGTCCGAATTACTTTTTTTATAGAAAACAGCCGCAGTGACTGAGGTCAGAGTGTTGTGTAAGAGTGTTATCTTGGAATCATAGGTTGGGCTTGGCAAACAGTGAAGACCCAGACCAGACGCCACAGAATGCGGCGTCTGATCAAGATTTGCACTATATACTTAAAAATCGGATTTCAAGGGTAAATTAAGCAGTTTAAATCACAGTCCAGGACTTTTTCCGACCTATAGTCAGCGACAATAGACCCACCAGTACTCTTAGTGCTTTGATTTTGCGTTTGTTATGTGTGCGCAAGTGCATATTTAAGTAAAGGAGGTATAGTTCGCCAACAAATAGATGGCAGTGACGTAGCTGACTATTTGAGCTATTTTACCGTTAGCCCCATAAGCTTTGCATTGTTCAGAACAAAAACAAGTCGTGACGTCACTGTCAACTATTCCTTGTCGTACAGTATAAATGGTTAACGCTGAGCAGAAATCGACCGTACATGAGTAGTGGTAAACCGCTTAGTGGGTCTTAGCCTGCCCAGGCAAAGTGGTGCGAGTTGGACCGTCCGTGCATATAATGACATTTTATCTCAATGTCGGGTAAAAAACCCACAATATTGAAAGCAGCGTCTCCAAAATGACCCAAATAGTGTTGACGGGAACGTTAAACCTCCCTCAAACAAACAAACATAACCACATAACTGTACCGACATGTTAAGATAGTTTATCAGTTGTCTATGTTGATATTAGAACAGACTTTTTGTCATTCCTAACGGGGATTCACTGGGCAGTGTCTTGACATGTCCCGTGCTTAGCTGTATTTGAAACAAAAGTCACCTATCAGCGGTAATATGGTTTCTAATAAGTTGTTTGGAATTGTGGGTATACAAATGCTCACGGTTGGTCAATGTCAGTATGGTCGTCGTGATTTCCTCACCAGATGCAGTTTTGCAGCCAGTGTCGGGCCCTGGATAACACAACGCAGAACTGTTCAAGACCGCTGTATCCTATAACTTGTCTACGGAAGGCTTTCTAAGATTTTTTAAAAAGCTACACGTGTATATTTAAACGAAATTTAGTAATCGGCATAATATGATTTAATAGAGAAGAAGAAGAAGAAGAAGAAGAAGACAGTATAGATGAGTTTAGGCTGATTAACTTCCTTGGTAACGCTGCGCATGCGCAGTCTTGTGTGGTAAAAAGTAATCAGTCAAGCGTGCGTGTGTACAGTAAACTAAGGAAAAATAAGATTTTTTAAGCATAGTGTTTGTCATTTCATCCACAACATTCATAGACTTTTATACTGCAGTTCAGTGCCCCCCCCCCCCGCCCATCAGGGCTTAAGAAATACATGGGCTGCATGATGCTTCCGCGCAGAGCTGAAACCGACCCGCACACGACTGCTGGTAAACCGCTTAGAGGATCTAAGCCTGCCCAGGTAACGCGGTGCGAGTCGGCCCGTCCATGCTTATAAACCATATTGGTTTCATTGGGCGGCAGGGCTTGAGATGTCATTTAATCTCATTGTCGGTTAAAAGTCCCACGAAATTGGAAGCAACGTCTCCAAAATGACCTTTACAGTGTTGACGGGGTCGTTAAACCTAAAATCAAACTTCACAATCTTTTGAATCACAACAGTACTTGGCAGATATATCCGAATTTCCGAATTCTCTTTTTACTATTCCATTATACATGTACATGCTATTTGTTGTTCACCGCCGCTGCCTTTTGCTGTATGTTTTAAATGGATGCTTGTTTAATGCTCATACTCTGAGTAACGGGGCCCTGAATAAATCTTTGACCTGATTTGCCAGAAAAAAAAATGAGCAGTTAAGGCAGAGTTTTCGAAGCGATACTTTGAAAAATCTGAACATGAAAGTCCCATAGCCAGACTGGATAGAACTTAGATTTTCGGGACGAATCTCATTAGGCAGGGGGTGGGGGGTGTAAAAGGTCGAAGATGTGGCCCGGTATCTCAGTCGGTAGAGTGTTTCTACTGTATACGAGAGCTCCTGGGTTCGCAGAGCTAAAACTGACCGCACATGAGTACTGGTAAAACCGCTATAAATTCTCGCCCCCGCCGATAGGGACTTGAAAAAATAGATTGGGCTGCATGGTGCGTCCACGCAGAGCTGAAACTGACCACACATGAGTACTGGTAAACCGCTTGGAAGGACTAAGCCTGCCCAGGTAAAGCGGTGTGAGTCAGACCGCCTACTGCATATAAGACTTTTGGTTTCATTGGGGGCAGGGCTTGAGATGTCATTTCATCTCAATGTCGGGTAAAAGTCCAACAAAATTGGAAGCAGCGTCTCCAAAATGACCTAAATAGTGTTGACGGGGACGTTAAACCTCAGTTCAAACAAAACCGCTATAAACATGATAAACTACATTTTTTTTATTTGGTGGCAGGGCTTGAGATGTTATTTAATCTCAATGTGGATATAGGAAGCAACTACTAAAAATGTCGCAAATGGTGTTGGCGGGGACGGTAATTCGTTTGTTGTTTCTTTGTTTTAGTTGAGATTTAAAGTCCCCGTCACTATAAAGGTCATTTTTTCGAGACGTTTCTGGCTTAGATCCTCTAACTGGTTTACCAGTAGTCGTGTGCGTTGGTTTCAGTTATGCGTGGAAGCATCATGTAGCCCATCTATTTCTTCAAGCCTCGATGGGCGGGGGTCGCGGGGCCGGTGAATTTCCATATTCAAACAACCCGGTTACTGGTCGTAAACGATTGATCTTTTTCATCCACATGTTGAACCCGTCTGGGGTTGGTAACTCGAAGCCATCGTAAATATAGCATCTTAAGATGAACTTAAGACATAATTAAGGTGACCACCGTAAAATTTATGGTCTCGTAATGCCGGTAACTGAAAACCTGTCGTATTGTTTCCATAAAGTTACGACCATCTTACCACTTACGATTTACCTGTGTAATTTTTAATCTCGTGCAAAGCACTTCGGAAACTTTTGTAAGCTAGGGCATAGCAAAATAAAATAACGCTTAACATCTTACTATAAATGATAATACCGGGATTTGGCAGCCTTGTTGGAGCCTTTTCTGCCAAAAAAGGCTGGGGTAGCGGTATCATAATTTGTTTGTTTGTTTTGGAGTTTAACGGCCCAGTCAACACTATTTAGGTCATTTTTGAGCCGGTCAGTTTTCCTATCCACACTTTTCCTGGGCAGGCTTATACGTAAGCGGTATTACCAGTACAGTGTGCATTCTTTCGCCAGAAACTGACAACTGCCCTTCTTGAATAAGCGGAAGGGAGAGAATGACCGTAGAAAAGATTTCATGATCAGTCTCCACGAAAGACTGTTGCCGACCCCGGCAGGTCTCGAACCCGCGTCCTCCTGATCACCAGTCAGACGCGCATCCGACTGAGCTACCAAGGCCGGCAGCGGTATCACAATAGGCACGGTTCTAAATAAACTATGGGATGAGAAACAATGACACAACTGGCGACCCCTTCTCTACATTTCCTCCTGATTTGCCATGCCTGAGCAAGTTGATGGGGCATATTGGTTCAGTCTTGTCCGTCTGTCTGTCTGTCTGTCCGTCTGTCCGTTACGCTTTCACCCTGTAGGAAACTCAAGAATGGTTTGAGCTAGGATCTCGAAATTTCATATATGGAATGTGCATGAAAAATAAGCGGACACGTATTTTATTTATTTTTTTTTTTATTTTTATCGTCGGACTTGTCTTTGCAGAGTTACGCCCCTTTTCGAACTTATGCATTGCGGCTATGGGGAAACCTTGTGAACAAAATATCTGAAGAACCGCTTGAGCTAGGCTCATGATATTTAGTAGAGAGTTTGGGTCTAATGTGTAGATGGGCTGATTAACTTTTGATGAAAATCCGAAAATATTTAATGGAGTAACGCCCCTTTTCGGACTTGTGCATTGTGACAATGGGAAAACCTTGTGAGCAAAATATCTGGAGAACTGCTCCAGCTAGGCTCATGATATTTAGTGGACAGTTTGGGTCTAAGGTATAGATGACCTGATTAACTCTTGATGAAATTCCGAAAATATTTAATGGAGTTACGCTCTTTTTCCGACCTACGCATCGTGGCTATGGGGAAACCTTGTGAGCAAAATATCTGGAGAACCGCTTAAACTAGGCTCATGATATTTAGTAGACTATTTGGGTCTAAGGTGTAGATGACCTGATTAACTTTTGACGAAATTCCGAAAACATTTAACGGAGTTATGCCCCTTTTCGGACTTATGCATTGTGGCTATGGGGAAACCTTGATTTTTAATTATGTTTTTTTTTTAATTATGTGTCTATTGGTGGCAAGCATATGGTTGGGGGCATAGTGTTTCACAAACACATTTTCTATATCATTACTAAAAGAAACCCTGTGTGCCGAGAAAAAAAGTAGATTGATGTACAACTTCTTTTCTTATGCTTCTATGTAGTGTCTGTTTCTTTCGCGATAGTTAAGATGAGGTTACGGCATGCCTGAGTTGTCCTTAACTTTACGATATGGTTAAGTTGTCTCCATAGATTACGGTACTTTCGAGTTACTCACACTAATCGCTACGATGTGACTAAGATATACTTAAGGTCGTCGTAAGCCTTAAGAGAGCTTCGAGTTACCAACCCCTGGTTGGTAATCCTTCCTTGCGATTAGCGCAATATGACGCGACCATTGTCAGTCAATTATTCGATTATTAATTGTTTTGGGTTTAACGACACGTCAACCCCTGTGGGTAATTTTGTCTCATCTCCCAGAGAAAGGAAGAAAAAATTTAGAAGAGATCGTAGTTTAAAGTAATAACAGAGGATAAAGAGGAAAATGAATGGAGTGTACAAACAGAAGGAATTCTACTCTTACCTGCTGCAAGGATAGCAGGTCTTACCCAACTGTCAGCCAATATCAGGTGGACGCCCCAGTGACGCAAGACATACGTCACCTTTACCTTACGCTATATTTAAAATTGTCATATTCAAAGAAATTAATGACTGCTATCGGAGCAGTCTGAACAATGGTTATATTTTTTTGCCACACAAAACTGCGCATGCGCAAAAATACGGAACCGTGGGATAGTATTTCCTTAGCGACCGGTGGCGTCCTAAACTCATCTATACCTTGCCACACACCTGCGTCACTGTCACCACCAACACTTCCAATATGTCTAGGAATGGCTTTGTTGAACCGTAAATTTCTCATTTCCTAAATTTCCACCCAAATTTACATATGGTCAATTTCGAAAAATTTTGATGTCTGAATTTTCTGACTTATAAAGAATTGGTAAGTATTCGTCACACCCTGTGAAAAACTAGTGCGACTTTTTATAGGGTGTGAAGAATTGGTATCAATTCCTCACACGTGAAGATTTCGTTGACAATGTCTGACGTGTAAAGAAATGGTAAGTAATCGTCACACCTGTGACCTGTGTTTATGGGGTGTGGAGAATTTGTACCAATTACTATTACACCTGTCTTACATGTATCGAACTGGTACCGATTCCTCACACATGAGAAGAATTGGTACCAATTTCCCACACAAGAGTGTATTTGATACCAATACTTCACACATGTGAGGAATCGGAACCAAATCCACACAGACGCCTCCGTGGTGTAGTGGTTACGCTACTCGCCTTGTAAACTAAGGGTCGCAGGATCGATCCCTGGCTTCTCCGGACATTCGGATGAGTCTTTAAACCGAGGTGCCGTCTCCATTATGACCTTAGTTGTTGGTGGGACGAAAAACTCAAACACTCACTCACCAAATCCACACACATGTGAAGAATCTCAATTAGTTGCCTACCAACTTTCACTGGCTGTAACAGTTTCTGAAAAATTAATTATTTTAATTTTTCCTATAGAAAAGGACAGGTTGTAAAATTTGACCGTGTCTGGAGATAAGTTCGGGGTAATCCTAAGATCATCATTTTAACAAATTATGATGTGCTGGAGTCCTATCTGTTACATACAAAGTTTCTTGACTGGTCCTAGAGAAGCGTTTCAATGGTTTAACCATATATGGGTGTGATAGCCATCTTGGTCATGTGACCCAGATGTCGCGAACAAACTAGCGTTCTCCCTACCCAAAGAGGTTCAAAACATGTTGGCTTTGATTGGCCAATCGGTTTTCAGACATTACGAAAACACGTATGGGGCACCGTTTTACTATTTAATCCGTATTTATAGATATCCATAAATCGAATTATGGATATCCATAATTCGATTTATGGATATCCATAAATCAGCGGAATAATGGATATCCATAATTCGATTTATGGATATCCATAATTCAGATCGATTTATGGGTATCCATAATTCGAATTAAGGATATCCACAAATCACCGCCAAAGCTTTTGGTGTAAGGATTTCTCCCTAAAACACGTGATTGTTTATTGTAAAACTCTTCAAAATCTTCAAGGCCTTCATCATCGCTGGAAGATGATGGCCGGTCAAAGGGACCTATCTGCCGTGCAGCCTTTTCAGCCCGTAAGGCTTCCAAAGCAACGGACGGCATACGCTGAACGCCCGCCATGTGTGCAGTTAAATGTCGGAACCAGGCGTAAGATCTGGAAATTCCGGTCAACGCATCCGGTCCCTCTGGAATCACCTCTTTGAGGACTGCGCACCTAATCGGACGAAAGATTATAATGATCCAAACAGGCAATCCGCGCATGCTTTCTGGAGAAAAATGCACACGGTCGTTATATATAGTATTAACATATATCCATATAACTCTCTTTTTGACGGCCCCTGCCCATCGGGGCTTGAAGAAATAGATGGGCTGCATGATGCTTCCACGCAGAGCTGAAACCGACCCGCACACGAGTACTGGTAAACCGCTTAGAGGATCTAAGCCTGCCCAGGCAAAGCGGTACGAGTCGGTCCGTCCATGTTAATAAACCCTATTGGTTCATTTGGGCGACAGGGCTTGAGATGTCATTTCATCTCAAGGTCGGGTAAAAGTCCCACAAAATTGGAAGCAACGTCTCCAAAATGACATTTACAGAGTTTACGGGGACGTTAAACCTCAAATCAAACAAACAAATTCTCTTCTTGAGATGTATGGAGTACCAAGCAGATTCAGATTATATCTCCTGGCCACCGCCCATTGGGGCTTGGAGAAATAGATTTGGCTGCATGAGCTGAGAGTACTGGTAAATCGTTTAGAAGGTCTAAGTATGTCCAATGGGCGACAGGGATTGAGATGTTTGTTTGTTTGTTTGTATTTGAATTTAACAGCATAGTCAACACTAACTTAGGTCATTTTTGAGCCGGTCAGTTTACCTAACTACACTTTTCCTGGGCAGGCTTATACTTAAGCAGTTAAGCGGTACAGTGCACATCCTTTCGCCAGAAACTGACAACTGCCCTGCTTGAATCAGCGGAAGGGAGAGAATGACTATAGAAAATATTTCATGATCAATCTCCACGAAAGAATGTTGCCGACCCCGGCAGGTATCGAACCCGCTTCCTCCTGATCACCAGTCAGACGCGCATCCGACTGAGCTACCGAAGCCGGCGGGATGGAGATGTCATTTAATCTCAATGAAGGCTTAATGACCAACATAACTTGAAGCAACGTCTCCAAAATGCCCTAAATAACATTGAAGGGGACGTTAAACCTCAAATCAAACAAAACATATCTCTCCCACACCATAGGCCACCACTAAGCCTACCCGACATTTCCTCCCCCTCCATCCCGGCTTTTATTACACACCTAAATCGGAAATCTGACGCGAATAGTCGAGTTTTTTTTTTTTTTTTTTTTTCGCAAAGGGAGCAGTCATTATTCATTAGGTTTATATGCTGAGGAGAATTATGGATATCCATAATTCGATTTATGGATATCCATAAATCAGCCGAATAATGGATATCCATAATTCGAATTAAGGATATCCATAATTCGATTAATGGATATCCATATTTCGATCTAAATTAATGATATCCATAAAACGATTTATGGATATCCATAATTCGATTTATGGATATCCATAATTTGATTTATGGATATCTATAAATCAGCCGAATAATGGATATCCATAATTCGATTTATGGATATAAATAAATCGAATAATGGATATCCATTATTTGATTTATGTATATCATTAATTCACATCGATTTATGGATATCCATAAATAATTATGGATATCCATAAATACGGAATAAATAGTAAAACGGCGCCCCATAAACACGCCTCTCAATATGAAACTTTTCGCACTGAATTTTGCTTATTTCTGTTCTAAACATAGATTGAGGCCACTCGTTAGAATAGCCTCGACGAGGCGGTTCTAACGAATACCAACAATCTGTTTTTGCTGAAATTAGAAAAATAATATATACGCCTGTAAACCCCAGTGTAACTATATAAAAGTGGGGTTTACGGGGGTCAATATTACATAGGCGTGTTTTCGTGATGGATGAGATGTTTGCAGAATGTGAACGGACGCCGACGGATGCCGGGGCATGAGTATTATCACTTGCTGAGCTTGCGGCTAGGTGAGCTAAAAACCTAATGACCAATCTCATTGTTGACGGGCCTCCGTGGCCTAGTGGTTAAGAGCGTTGACTCGTTAAGAGCGTTGACTCTTGATCATTAGGTCTCTCACCGGCTGTGGTTCGAACCTCGCTCGGGTCACAAGTGAGATGCCAAATTCTGCAACGGAAGGTCAGGTGGTTTTTCTCCGGGTACTCAGGTTTTCGTCCACAAAGTTGGAAGAAACGTCTCCAAAATGACCTTTACAGTCTTGACGGGGACGTTAAACCTCAAATCAAACAAACAAAACAAAGCAACGATAGTTCATTATCAATCAGCCATTTCAAACAAACAAACAAAGCCTGACGAAGAATGCAAAAGTATTTCATTGTTTAACTGGGGTTAATTTCCAGTAAATCTGTCCCTTACACTCTCGTTGAATCATCGACATCCGTACCCAGTAACGTCGACAACTGTACCCCGCAAACTTTCACTTCATCGACAGCCGTATCGATGAAACTATAAACAGTTCCACAGATGCATATAAAGACATGTTGACACACAAATAAAAGGTAATCGCGTATGTTAATGATGTATCTGCATCATTTCGTCCTCGATATTCCATGACACTGAATAAGAGCCACGCATTTCCCC
This sequence comes from Lucinisca nassula, assembly GCA_963580285.1. Classification (NCBI taxonomy): domain Eukaryota; kingdom Metazoa; phylum Mollusca; class Bivalvia; order Lucinida; family Lucinidae; genus Lucinisca; species Lucinisca nassula. The sequence continues at coordinate 71,843,541 of OY757011.1, read as the reverse complement.
GGAAGTACTTATTTTATATATTTTCCCGTTTAATTCCGCTAAGCGTCAAAACAGGCTATCAGTCAGACTTCCAAAACACTTGAAACAACAGCAAACTATTTCACAAACGATTTGACACCACAAAAATGGACAGACATACACAAAAATAACACATTTACAGCGAATTTATCGACTACCCTCCTCTGTCGACATCCGTACTGCTCGGTCGACAACCGTATTTCTCGGTCGACAGCAGCTTTACACAGTACCGGCTCGGTCGACAACACAGTATAGAAAATGGTATTACCCCCGTGAAAAGAGCCCTACTGTGACAAAAGGCGATTGTTACATGATTATGCACGCAGTTATCAATCAACCGCACATGCGCAGCTACTGCTTACTTCTGCTGTGTGCGACCAGTGTTGGTTCACACCAGTCCGACTCTACTGCTGTGTGGCTTTCTGCTCACATGGGCGTTTATGCGAAATGGCGCATTGTTACAAGGTAGTTAACTGACAGTTTTACCCAATGATGCCCAGCGCCGACCCCAGTTAGAGACACTTGCAAATAGTGAAGACCCAGATCAGACGCCGCCGAACGCGGCGTCTGATCTGTGTCTTCACTGTTTGCTTACAATACAGGGACCATTTTTTCTTTCGAAAAATAAATAAATAAATCAAACACCCGTTAATCCGTAATCTATTAGGCGTCAAACAAGGGATAAAAATGAATATATATAAAAAATAACGTCGGATATGCTAATGAACATAATGACTCACTGTAAGGTCACTGTGATCATACAAGTATATTTAGAAACAGGATATATGTTGCTAAACTGGAATCAGACTGTAATCATGCCGAGAAGCTGAAGAGAAGTGAGTTCTTAATGATGACTAACAGTCTTGTTTAATAAATAAATGAATAAATTAATTGATTGCAAAGAACTAGTAATAATAAAGCAGTTTAAATAAATATTTTTTGTTTGTTTTGGTTTTACGGCCGTTTCAAGACTATTTCACTTATTTTGAGATGGCCAGAGCGAAGCGCTAAGTACAGCGGTAAGAGAGTCACGACTTTGCCACGGAGGACCTTTGAAATAAATAAAATAAATAAATAAATAAATAAATTAGTTGTTACGCAGAATCCGGTTTAGTTACAAGCTTAAACCAACTGCACATTCGCATAGTCTGATAGTCTGATGTAAACCATATAATCAGCACATACAGAGGGATCTGTTAGTTGTTTGTGTTTTGATCACAGCAGTATCCTTCTCCATTTTTACAAACAGTGTAGATTCTGATCAGGATTTACGCTGTTTGTCATGCAGTTTGTGAATTAACGAATATACATGTATAATATTAAGTAATTGGAATGGTTGATAGTCAGCAATGCCTTATGGATGTGACTAATTTTATTTATTCTGCACGATAGGGTTCAGGCGCAAATTGAATGTGCTGAAAAATATAGATCTTTGAGGCGGATATTGATCTAAATGGGCCTACATTCTTTTTAGGTCGATTAACTGGAAGCTGGTCAGATGGAAGGGAATGGGAATAAGACGTTTTCCTGCGAAGTATCCATGGCTTTAGATCTTCTGGGGGTATAGTTCACCCATGATAAAGTGGCGACGTCATTGTTACAGGGGCTACTCAGAGATGATATGTGGAGCTGTGTCCATTGCTCCTACAGATTTGAGAAGTATTGCTTTTCAACCGACCATGATTGGCAGTAAGGTAGAGGGTACGACTGTGTTGTATGAAAGTGATGAGGATTTCATGCTGGTCTTCGATAGTTTTGTATGTGCTAAGTCGCCTTTGGAAGATGAACCAACTAGTTCGTGGCTAGGACTGGAAACAAATGATGTTAATCCTGGATATGCTCTTGTTCGAAAGCCATGGGCTGTACCTGCAACCCCAACGCAGGCTTTCTTGGAAAGATTCATGTCTGAAAATGACAACTCTGAGTACATTTCCATGGCTAAGATGAACAAAATCTTTTATGATGAGTATACGCAGTGTCTTGAAACTATGAAGAAATCTAAATTTGTACCAAAGTCAATCAGGGAGTACATTACAAACAAAACTATAGAAACAGTACAGCAGTGTCAGAACTATAAGATTGTGTTGAAAGATCCAAATTTTACAGTGGATGTAGTCTTAGCTTGTATTTGTTACGTTCCGGAAATATTAGATGACTGGTTTAATCGCAAACGTAAGTTTGGCTGGCCACCTCACGATCTTTTGCAAAAAATCCGTAGAATGTCAGGTAATGTCACAGGAATCCGAGGATCAAAGACAAGTCTGAGACAACATCTAGAATTCAGGATTTGCTTCACGTTAGGAGAGCTGGAATTGATGAAATCTCTCGATGAAACACAAATAAAACTGTATGTTTTACTAAAGAAACTTTTTAAGACGGTAGTCGAGCCGGTTGTACCAAATTGTATTACATCATACATACTGAAAAACGTATTTTGGCTTTGCGAGAATACCCCTCAGGAGCTTTTTCAACCAGAATTGCTGATAGACCGTTTCATGCAATCACTAGAGAAAATATGCCAAGGCGAGTGAGTGAGTGAGTTTTAGTTTTACGTCCCACCAACAGCTAAGGTCATACGGAGACGGGACCTCGATTTAAAGACTCATCCGAAAGTCTGGAGAAGCCCGGAATCGATCCTGCGATCCTGGTTTACAAGGCGAGTAGCGTAACCACTGCACCACGGAGGCTTCTAAATATGCCAAGGCGTAAAAGGCTCTGACATACCCAGTTACTTTATCCCAGACAGAAACCTACTGAATGAAAAATTAACGCCTGATAAAAGGCAGAACCTCCTTGAAGTTCTGTCTCAGTTGATTGCCGAGGGTGCCAGTGTTGTACTTAAAATACAGACAGTCCGGGAGGCGATTGCGTTCATGCAACAGGATCTTACAGTCGCCTTACTTAGCAACAATTTCAGGAACAGAGCTGAAATATTCTTTCTGAGATTCCGTGGACTGTTTTTGAGATTTGTCTTGGTGAATATTCTCAGATTTATGGCTTACGCTGTTTATAAGCGCTTTGAAAGAACTTACTTCGCTGCAGCCCAAGGGCATGGCCAGAACAAAAACAATGTGGTAGTATGGGCCATCTTGAGTGCAGTTGCTTTTATGTATATGTGGTCAATCTATTTCCGGGTCTAAAACATTTAATTAAGAGGAATAGATACTCCTTCAGGCGAGGCAACCCCTTTAAAAGTAGTTTAGTCGATAGCGGTCAACTCTTAACTCCCGAGGAGCAAATTCTTTCCTTTAAGAGTAGACTTCTTTTTCCTTTGGACTGAGTTTATAGAAAATTCTAATACACTTGTGTATGTAACGCGACATCTGATTGGATAACGTCAAACATTTGCAACATTCTGTGATAAACCATCGGAAACCCGACGTCATGGCGTTACGTCGCTTTTCATTGGCTGGCATTTTGTTTTACGCAGCTGGCCGATAAAAAGTACAGTTTTTAACAAAACAACCGTATAAGTGCATTAGAATGGGGATAACTGTATAGCACAATTGTGATATGGGAGGTAAATCATCGGTTTTACGGTCGCAAATTACGTTTTACGGCTCCGCTAACGCGTCGCCGTAAAACGACATTTCCGACCGTAAAACCTCCGATTTACCTGCCCAAATCACAATTTTGAATACAGTTATCCCCCTTAGTGAACAGAAAGTCCCGAAAGGTGTCTCCCGTTGATAAATGGCGGAAAAATCAGCCTGGGGCACTCATTCCCCTTAATCATTCCAATATTCGGTCTAATCATTGCGAAAACACGCCTATATAATTTTGACCTCCTTGAACCCCACTTTTGTATAGTATAACTGGGGTTTGCAGGGGGTAAACCTTATTCTTCGTATTTCTGCCTTAAAATATAGATCGTTGGTACTCGTTGAGGCGGTTCCAACGTGTACCCACAATCTATATTTTTAGCAGAAATAAGAAAAATATCAACATTTTTCTTCATAAATTCCACATTTTTACGGTGGTATAAATTTACAATGTATTTGTATAGGCGTGTTTTTGTGATGTTAAATCAAAGCACCGACAATATTTGTGTGTGGGGGATGGAGGCGGAAGGGGGATGGGGGTGCGATTGTGTCTGAGTGTGAGCTGGAAAAATGATCCAACATTTCGTCTGCTGGTTGGGAATAAGACTTGCGACCAGTCTTCTTCCTGGACCGTTAGCCGTGCGTTTTCCTGAATGGAAATCTGCATAGGCATGCCTCATTGGCAGCCTAAGTCCGATGGCCAAAATCGCGCGGCCCCAAGAGAGAGCACCGTTGACCAACTTTCCGCTCTCGAGCACATTAGAGAAATCGCGTTTTGCAGCCGAATTGGCACTGATTACTCTACATTTTTGGCTCATTTTAGACCGGCCTTCTAAAACTGGCAGTGCTTCATTTTCCTTGGTAGGGCACAGGCAGTCCAACGCGATTGACTCTTGTTGGACAAACTGCCGCGATTCGCAGCCCAGAAGCACAAAACTTACGTCTCGCTGTGGGGCTATATGGAGTTCAGTCCGCTCCACCTTGGCAGACGTAAAATGCCTTAACTTGAACGAACGAACGATAAAGTGGTTGTCATTTAATTTCGTTTCCTATCCCCACTTAGATGGGATCAATTGCGCCCAGGTCGAATAACTTGACGCCATAACCGGTGGTGACCAATAATACCTTTTACTGACCTAGAATACTTCTAGTGACTTTGCTATATAGACCGGATCTACTTTTTCAGATACCTAATTTGCAAATGTAAACAATAGCATGCAACCCATTATTTCTAGGAAAACTTATTATCTTTGCTTTATTTATGTAAATAAATTTTCAAAAATTTCAGCTAGATTCTTACATTCTCAGGGTTTCCTTGTTTGAATGTGTGTGTGTGTGTGTGTGTGTGTGTGAATTCGGGTTTAACGTCGCTTTCAACAATTTTTCAGTCATATCACGACGGTGTCTGGTTGCGACAGGGAGCTCAATGCTCACGTTTATAGTGCTGCCTCACTGAAGTATCATGTCCCAGACACATTACATGATACCACACCCAGTCACATTATCCTGACACTGGATCGACCAGTCCTAGCTCGACCCCGTAAATCTGAGTGCCAAGCGAGGGGCAGCTAGTACCATTTTTAACGACTTTGGTATGTCGCGGCCCGGGATCGAATCCGAGACCTCCCGTTCCCCGGAGCGGACATTCTACCAACTGAGCTATCGGGGCCGGTCCCTTGTTTGAATGGTCCGTTGGGATAATCGCGCACTGATACTGCTGTTGCGTCTAAGTCTCGAAAATAATTTCCAATGCTAAAATAAACAATTTATTTGCAGATTTTCGTACAGAATGTATGTGTTGGTTTAAATTAAAAAGAATCATAAATGATCAGGCGACACATACGTTTTGTTAAAAAAAAAAATAAATAAAAAAAATATACCTACGAAAATCGAATTTTCCTTTTATTTTCAGAGAAGATCAGATTCAGCATTTCATATGAATCAGCTTCCAGCAGATAAGTGGTATGGAATATGAAGTCACATTTTCTGTTCTGGCACTGAGGGATTAAACCCCGTGTCCCATCTGGATCTCACACAAACAAATTGTTGAGGTCGTTTAATATCCATCCCTTCTATAATAAGATAAACAACCGTGTCGTAAGCAAATAATCGGAACTGGGTTACCAATTGTTAATAAGCGGGAAGGCCAGTCAGGCCCTTGTTTTTTCCTCCGGGTACTCCGTCCACCTCTGATTAACGATCGGCTTGATATGAGTGAAATAATCTTGAAAGGGCCGTGAAAAAAATAAAAAAAATAATTAAAACAAAATAAGGCGGTTAGGATATGGATGTCGGAGTCTAATTGTTGGTATTCTTCAGTTATTTCTTGCTGTCGAGTCCTCACCCTTGTTCATCTCTGTGGTTGTTTGCTTTTTGTGTTATCGGAGATGTTGCACTGATGATTTAGGATTTGTCTAAATCGCGAGGGAAATACATGTAAGGGCGAGGATTGCGGCCGCATACTTTTCACTGGCCGTTTCAAGGCGGTTCTTCTGTCGCGGTTTATTTTTGTTATAGTGTGTATCGCTTATACCGCTCCTATATCCTTTTGTTTTGGATAGCCAATTGGCCATTTTGTGGGAAAGTAACTCCCGCTATTGGTGTTTCAATTAGGGTCTAGTCATTTCATGTTTGTGTTTCTTTCCCTTTGGTGTCTCTAATGGGAGGTGTGGATTAATTGTATCGATTCCTGATCTTCTATTGCCTTATACCAACGAGACGGGGTTTGTTCCATCTTTAGCAGTTCAATGAAATTCTGTCTTGCCCATGGGCTGAGACAACTTAACACCAGGGGCCAGTTGTTTAAAACTAACGATGTCCGGTTAGTTAACGAATCGTTAAAACTTTGAACCATTTAAAATATGGCAAATACAGTAAAATTCCTCTATTAAGACCACCAAAAAATGAGACTAATTCTGCTTCAGAAAGCTTATTTAGAAAGTTTCAGTTATTCTTTTGTTGTGTTTTCTGCCCACAGTGTCCTTTGGTCAAAGACCACCTTTGGGACTGTTCAAAAGTGGTCTTCTAAGACCACTTTTGAACATTTCCAAAGGTGGTCTTTACAGAGGAATTTTACTGTACACTAATGCTTTTGCTGAAAAATGTGAGTAGCTTATGCAAAAGCTACTCACATTTGTTTTCAGCAAAATACCAGAATCATATATCTTGTACCTGCTAGAACAGTTACCAATTTGACCCTTAACAAGCTCGTTAATCTAACGATGATTTGAACAACTGGGCCCTGAGATTGAGAATGACGTAAGAAATCTAACTACTGTCATTATACTGTAACTTACGATCCTCCAGGCGGCCCCCGCCCATCGGGGCTTGAAGAAATAGATGGGCTGCATGATGCTTCCAGACGGAGCTGAAACCGACTGCACAAGAGTACTGGTAAACCGCTTAGAGGATCTAAGCCTGCCCAGGCAAGTCGGTGCGCGTCGGACCGTCCATGCTTATAAACCCTATTAGTTTCATTGGGCGGCAGGGCTTGAGGTGTCATTTCATCTCAATGTCGGGTAAGCTGTGGTGCAGTGGTAAAGTATCGGCCTCGGGATCGAGAGGTACCGGGTTCGAATCCCACGAGCGGCAAGTGTTGTTTCCTTGAGCAAGAGACTTTATCCACATTGCTTAGTACTGGTTCTACCCAGGAAAAGAGGGCCACATGGAAGATTAGTACTAGTTTACTAAATGTGTTACCCTCTATAAATAAGGTCGATTATTATTATTATTATTATTATTATTATTATTATTATTAAAAGTCACACAAAATTGGAAGAAACGTCTCCAAAATGACCTTTACAGTGCTGACGGGGACGTTAAACTTCAAATCAAACAAACAAAACCCTCCTCCGGTAGGGATACAAGTAATCTGTCTTAGATCAATTAAAGCACTGACAGCACTGGCGGGTCGATTGCGTCTATGGGTATACTTAAAAATGCCCTGAACCTAAACTTATACCCTTACTTAAATTTCCTGTACTTTACTTTAGGCAAACAGTGTAGAGTCTGATCAGGCGTCTGATCTGGGTCTACACTGTTTACCAGTATCCCAGTTTGGGACCATATGCATATATTGGTTAACCAATGCAAAAATGAAAACATTCCGGTACATTCTGGCCCTTTATATGCATTGCGCTCTATTAAATTGCAACTTGTGCGCGTATTTAACTTTAACAGTCAGGGGTAGTCACGTGGACATCGGCAGTATAAACGCTATTGTATGTATAACCTTGGAACGACTGATAAACAATCAACCCAAAATAATGAAAAATATTCATCTATAGCTGGTGCAATTTGACATGAGACTCACGTTCAGGCAAAGAATAAATTAGTCAATGTAATCGCCCAGTAGGTCGGTTTTCGTAAGCTTCTCGTGCTTTTTCGACATCTCGTGAATTGCGACCCATTAACCCATTTAGTACCAGAAACCCTAAAACGGGTACCCTGGCAAACAGTGCAGGCCCAGATCAGACGCCGCAGAATGCGGCGTCTAATCAGGGCCTCCATTGTTTGCTAAAAGTTCAGTCATTTTAACAAATAAATTTTGATGAAATCACAACCTGACAACCCTAAATTTTGAAATGAACTCCTGCTATATATAAAGTGGAAGATTCCATTTGGTACAAACAGGGTTAACCGGCCTCTGTGTATTGAATAACAATATCGACCTCTCCGGAAAACGGCGAAGATAAATATATGCATTCATTATGGTAACAGAGGCGGTCAGTCTCATGTCAAATTGCACTAGCTATACCGATGAAAACCGGCTACCTGTAAAACCTGGGCTGGGCTCTATTTCCCGATCTGAACGTGTCAACGTGATGTGCTGATTGTTGAATTGAGGTTTAACGTCCCCGTGAACACTATTTAGGTCATTTTGGAGTCGTTGCTTCCAACTATGTGGGACTTTTACCCGACTTTGAGATGAAATGACATCACAAGTACTACCGCCCAATGAAACCAAAATGCTTATATGCTGTGGACGGTCTGACTGATACCGCTTTGCCTGGGCAGGCTTATGTGGTGGACTGAAGAGGACACATTGCTCTACGCAGATTTTTACACTTGGATAATAAATAAAGTCACCAAAAGTTTTCAACAAAATAATCTTAAGATAAGTATTGACAAATTTTATTTCTGTTTAAATACTGCTTGGTACTTCCGGTTAAACAATAATAGTAATAATAATAAAAACATTAACAACAACAAACATTTTATCCTTGCTGCGAGAAAATGTACATTATGTCATCTGCAGTTTCAGTGGAGCTGCCGGCGTGCTGGCCGATGCGATAGCTTGTTGAGACGTTTTTGCTGACCACGGAAGTTATAATTAACATTTTCTGGCTGATTCAATACTGGGTAGTGTTTGTTCAACTGTTGTTTGGATAACATTTATTATTATTATTATTATTATAAATAATAAATTTACCACAGTTGTATACCGCCCCCGCCCACCGGGGCTTGAAGAAATAGATGGGCTGCATGATGCTTCAACCAACCGCACATGGAGTACTGGTAAACTTTTGAGAGGTTCTAAGCATGCCCCGGAAAAGTGATGCAAGTTTGGACCATCTATGCATATAAACCCTATTAGTTTAAATGGACGGCAGGGCTTGAGATGTCATTTCATCTAAATGTCTGGTAAAAGTCCCACAAAATTGGAAGCAACGTCTCCAAAATGACCTATACAGTGTTGACGGGGACGTTAAACCTTTAATCAAACAAACCGAAGTTGTATAAGTATAATCGTACTACTGACATTTGACGACCATGCGTCGTAATCGCTCTACCGAACCCTTTCCTTCATCGGTTCCGAACGTTTTCGAAAAAAAAAAAAATAAATAAAAAATAAAATTATTACGGGGCATAAAATGCCAATGGAAGCAATAAGATCTATTCGCATTCTTACTAAATTCAGCGAAAGAAAGCTGAATATTTTTCGTACATGAATCAGCAAAAAACTGGGACTTAAAGATGGAGTCATAATTTTAATCCATATAGGCCTATGCCTAGCGGCCCTTTTCTGGGACATTGGCAAACAGTGTAGACCCATATCAGACGCCACAGAACGCGGCGTCTGATCTTGATCTACACTATTTGCTTACAGAACATTCATTTTTTTTGTAACATTTGCCACAAACAAAAACAAACCTAAAACCCCTATAATTTGAAATGGACCACTCCAAACTTACTAGGTTTGAAGATTCCTTTGTCATATATGGGTTAATATGAAAACGTGTATTATATAGAGGATCTTACATGAGTGTTCATGTATTATTGAATTTATTAAACGAGTTGAGGAAAAGGGATAAAATGCGAGGCTTTGCCGAGCATTTTATCCCTTTTGCTCAACGAGTTTAATAAATTCAATAATATATGGGCACGAATGCAAGATTCTATTTATCATATGACATTTAGAGCGCATTTTATTCACGTTTGTTTACAAAAATGTCAATATTCCACCATTAGTAAACACGGCGTCGTTAAGGACGTCGTACATGTAACGTTACGGGACGTATCTAGCTAATTTGCATATTTAATCCACAAGTGGTTTATCGAAAATATTACATGGCGTTATTACACTCTCAGACGCGACGTCATATGATAAAGAATACTAAGATAGCTGATATGATTCTAGTTTTTATTTCCATACTTGTAAATTGACGTCAGACTTCGTGACTCACTATAACTTTTATTTTTGGATGCTCAGTTCAACCGAACACGAATTTTGTCAGTTACAGAGCGCCGGCATCTTTTGTTAGCGTTTCAATATGCACATTTGAGCCAGACCCGGAGGTTATAAAACAGTTTTCAGGCATTTAAATATTTATGAACAGGACAAATAGCATTCTCTGCTGAATTGAGCAGGACAATTGCCTGATTTACCTGTATCTAAGTATCTACAAATCGAACAGTAGAAGGCAGCAGCAGCAGTAATTTTATCCTATTGTAAAATATCATTATTTTTAAACGATTTTCTAGACGTGACACAACCATTTGTATGGATTAAAGTGTTGTTCAAGTATGATAAAATGCAAAATAAGGGGTGTCAGGCCTATTTTTTCTATTTTTGATGGAAAATTCTGTTAGCAAATAGTGCAGGCCCTAATCAGACACGGTGTTCTGTGGGGTCTGATCTGGGCCAGTACTGTTTGCCAAGGTACCCATTTAGGGTTTTCCCGCATGCAATGGGTAAAAAAACAAGAGGGCCATGATGGCCCTGGATCGCCAACCTGATCCATAGTGTAACAAGTGGGCCCCAGAGAGGGCCATTATTGGCCCCAGGGCTTTAATGTGCGTAATGTTGAGGGAGGTCTTAAAGGTGAAGCTTCATACCAAACATCAACAAAGGCTATAATTTGAACAATCTTGGCAAAGGTCCACTAGATGAAGCTACACATCAAATATCAAAGACCTGGGCCTTGCGGTTTCAGAGAAGAAGATTTTTTTAAAGATATTCCCTACATAAGCCTATGCAAAACCAAATGGCCCCGGGGCTATATAAATCTATGTAAAACCAAAGGGCTCCGGGGTGGGGGCATTTGTGGCCCCAGGGCTATACCTTGAACAATCTTGGTAGAGGTCCACTAGATGAAGCTCCATACCAAATATTAAAGGCCTGGGCCTTGCAGTTTCAGAGAAGAAGATTTTTAAAGATTTCCCTATATAAGTCTATGTAAAACCAAAGAGCCCCAGAGCGGGGACATTTTTGGTCCCAGTGCTATAATTTGAATAATATTGATAGAGGTCCACTAGATGCAGCTTCATACCAACTATCAAAGACCCAGGCCTTGTGGTTTCAGAGAAGAAGACTTTTAAAGATTTTCCCTATATTAGTCTATGTAAAACCATAGGGCCCCGGAGCGGGGGCATTTTTGGCCCCAGGGCTATAATTTGAACAATCTTGGTAGAGGTCCATTAGATGAAGCTTCATACCAAATATCAAAGTCCTGGGCCTTGCGGTTTCAGAAAAGAAGATTTTTAAAGATTATCCCTATATAAGCCTATGTAAAACCAAAGGGCCCCGGGGCGGGGGCATTTTTGGCTCCAGCACTATAATTTGAATAATCTTGGTAGGGGTCCTTTAGAAGAAGCTTCATACCAAATATAAAACACCTAGGCCTTGTGGTTTCAGAGAAGAAGAATTTTAAAGATTTTCCCTATATAAGTCTATGTAAAACCAAAGGGCCCCAGAGCGGGGACATTTTTGACCCAAGGGCTTTAATTTGAACAATCTTAGTAGAGGTCTATTAGATGAAGCTTCATACCAAATATCAAAGTCCTGGGCCTTGTGTTTCAGAAAAGAAGATTTTTAAAGATTTTCCCTATATAAGCCTATGTAAAACCAAAGGGCCCCGGGGCAGTCGCATTTTTTGCCCCAGCACTATAATTTGAACAATCTTGGTAGGGATCCACTTGATGAAGCTTCGTACCAAATACCGGTATCAAAGTCCTGGGCCTAGGGGTTTCAGAGAAGATGATTTTTTAAAGATATTCCCTCTATAAGCCTATGTAAAACCAAATGTCCCCGGGGCGGGGGCATTTTTGGCCTCAGGGCCATAATTTAAACAATCTTGATAGAGGTGCACTAGATGAAGCTTCACACCAAATATCAAAGACCTGGGCCTTGCTGTTTCAGAGAAGAAGATTTTCAAAGATTATATCTATATATAGGCCTAAGTCTTTGTAAAACCAAAAGGCCCCGGGGCGGGGGCTATAATTTGAACAACTTGGTAGAGGTCAAAATATCAAAGACATGGGCCTTACGGTTTCAGAGAAGAAAATTTTTAAAGATTTTCCCTATATAAGCCCATGTAAAACCAAAGGGCCCGGGGGCGGGGGCATTTTTGGCCCCAGCACTATAATTTGAACAATCTTGATAGGGGTCCACTAGATGAAGCTTCATACCAAATATCAAAGACCTGGGCCTTACGGTTTCAGAGAAGAAGTTTTTGGTGAAAAAAAATCTATTTTTGGCTCCTGTGACCTAGATGTGCAACGGACCGGGGGGGGGGGGGGGGGGGGGACCTGGGCCTTGTGGGGTGAAGCGTCATACCAAATATCAAAGACATGGGCCTTACGGATTCAGAGAAGAAAATTTTTAAAGATTTTCCCTATATAAGCCCTTGTAAAACCAAAGGGCCCCGGGGCGGAAGCATCTTTGGCCCCAGCACTATAATTTGAACAATCTTGGTAGGTGTCCACTAGATGAAGCTTCATACCAAATATCAAAGACCTGGGCCTTACGGTTTCAGAGAAGAAGATTTATAAAGATTTTCACTATATAAGCCCATGTAAAACCAAAGGGCCCCGGAGCAGGGGCATTTTTGGCCCCAGCACTAAAATTTGAACAATCTTGGTCGGGGTCCACTAGATGAAGCTTCATACCAAATATCAAAGACCTGGGCCTTGCGGTTTTAGAGAAGAAGATTTTAAAGATTTTCCCTATATAAGCCCATGTAAAACCAAAAGGCCCCGGGCGGGGGGAGGGGGGGGGCCTGGGCCTTGTGGGGTGAAGCTTCATACCAAATATCAAAGACCTGGGCCTTACGGTTTCAGAGAAGAAATTTTTTAAAGATTTTCCCTATATAAGCCCATGTAAAACCAAAGGGCCCCGTGGCAAGGGCATTTTTGGCCCCAGCACTATAATTTGAACAATCTTGGTAGGGGTCCACTAGATGAAGCTGCATACCAAATATCAAAGACCTGGGCCTTACGGTTTCAGAGAAGAAGATTTTTAAAGATTTTCCCTATATAAGCCCATGTAAAACCAAAGGGCCCCAGAGCGGGCACATTTTTGGCCCCAGCACTATAATTTGAACAATCTTGGTAGGGGTCCACTAGATGAAGCTTCATACCAAATATCAAAACCTGGGCCTTGCAGTTTTAGAGAAGATTTTTAAAGATTTTCCCTATATAAGCCCATGTAAAACCATGGGGCCCCGGAGCGGGGGCATTTTTGGCCCCAGCACTATAATTTGAACAATCTTGGTAGGGGTCCACTAGATGAAGCTTCATACCAAATACCAAAGACCTGGGCCTTAAGGTTTCAGAGAAGAAGATTTTTAAAGATTTTCCCTATATAAGCCCATGTAAAACCAAAGGGCCCTAGAGCGGGGGCATTTTTGGCCCCAGCACTATAATTTGAACAATCTTGGTAGGGGTCCACTAGTTGAAGCTGCATACCAAATATCAAAGACCTGGGCCTTACGGTTTCAGAGAAGAAGATTTTTAAAGATTTTCCCTATATAAGCCCATGTAAAACCAAAGGGCCCCAGAGCGGGCACATTTTTGGCCCCAGCACTATAATTTGAACAATCTTGGTAGGGGTCCACTAGATGAAGCTTCATACCAAATATCAAAGACCTGGGCCTTGCAGTTTCAGAGAAGAAGATTTTTAAAGATTTTCCCTATATAAGCCCATGTAAAACCATGGGGCCCCGGAGCGGGGGCATTTTTGGCCCCAGCACTATAATTTGAACAATCTTGGTAGGGGTCCACTAGATGAAGCTGCATACCAAATATCAAAGACCTGGGCCTTACGGTTTCAGAGAAGAAGATTTTTTTAAAGATTTTCCCTATATAAACCCATGTAAAACCAAAGGGCCCCAGAGCGGGGGGATTTTTGGCACCAGCACTATAATTTGAACAATCTTGGTAGGGGTCCACTAGATGAAGCTTCATACCAAATATCAAAGACCTGGGCCTTACGGTTTCAGAGAAGAAGATTTTTAAAGATTTTCCCTATATAAGCCCATGTAAAACCATGGGTCCTGGAGCGGGGGTATTTTTGGCCCCAGCACTATAATTTGAACAATCTTGGTAGGGGTCCACTAGATGAAGCTTCATACCAAATATCAAAGACCTGGACCTTGTGGTTTCAGAGAAAAAGATTTTTTAAGTTTTTGGTGAAAAAAATCTATTTTGGCTCCTGTGACCTAGATGTGCAACGGACCGGAACCATTTGAACATCTCTGAAAGGGGACCACCTAAGGATCATTCCTGTGAAGTTTGGTCAAAATCCGATCAGTGGTTCAGGAGGAGATGTCGTTTAAAGAAATTGTTTACGGACGCACGGACGCACAGACGCACGGACGCAAGACGGACGACGGACGAAAAGTGATCCCATAAACTCACCTCGTCACTACGAAGGAATTTAGAAGAGGACTAAGTAAGGAACATTCCTGTGAAGTTTGGTTACAATTGGCCCAGTAGTTTAGGAGGAGAAGATGTTTTAGCATTACACTATATGTTAAATAGGGAAAATAAGCCCCGCCCATGGCGGCCATGTTTTTTGTCGGATCAAAATTTCTTCAAGTAATCTGAAAGAGGTCCGCCCAAGGAACATTCATGCAAAATAAAAATGAAATCCAACAGGTGGTTTTGGAGCAGAAGATTTTTAAAGATTTTTAATTTTTTGTGTGGTTTTGTTGCCATGGCAACCAGAGTTCTGGGTATAACAAAATTCTTTGAAGGAATTTGGAAGAGGACTAAGTAAGGAACATTCCTGTGAAGTTTGGTTACAATTGGCCCAGTAGTTTAGGAGGAGAAGATGTTTTAGCATTACACTATATGTTAAATAGGGAAAATAAGCCCCGCCCATGGCGGCCATGTTTTTTGTCGGATCAAAATTTCTTCAAGGAATCTGAAAGAGGTCCACCCAAGGAACATTCATGCAAAATAAAAATGAAATCCAACGGGTGGTTTTGGAGGAGAAGATTTTTAAAGATTTTTATTTTTTTTGTGGTTTTGTTGCCATGGTAACCAGAGTTCTGGGTGTAACAAAATTCTTTGAAGGAATTTAGAAGAGGACTATGTAAGGAACATTCCTGTGAAGTTTGGTTACAATTAGCCCAGTAGTTTAGGAGGAGAAGATGTTTAAAGAAAAAAGTTAACGCACGGACGCACGACGGACACAGGGCCATGACAATAGCCCCGCTGGCCTTCGGCCTGTGGAGCTAAAAATCCAAGAGATCAGTTTTGGACCATCCGCTCTACTAACCGCAAGAAAGCTCTACAGACCCAAAGAATCTGCGGCTTCCGTGGCCTAATGGGTAAGGTCGCTGACTCTTAATATACTGAACCGAAAAAGAAACGCAACTTTTTAACCCAAAAGATTACCATGCAACCATCAGGTTGACTGAAAAATCATTTTGCGATTTACTTTTATACTTTTTAAACTTTCTTATGCAGGAAACATTTGGGCGTTATCTGTACAATTTAACGTTCCACTTGGCAATTCGTTGTTTTCAACATTCCCTCGCGCAGTACATTAAATGTATACAGTAACCTCATCATATTGGCATGTTGTGTTTCCTGGAGTTTAGGTTTCAAAAGTCCGGTAAAATTTCTCTACGGAATATGGTACGTTTGACGCAAGATCAACGTAACGTAGCGGTCCAAATGCTTCTACGTGGGACGTCTCAGGCTTTCATCGCCAGGAACTTCCAAGTGAGTTAATCGACGATAACTCGCTTGTACCAGCGTCTACGTCAAACGGGAATGACAAATGACAGGCCCAGAAGTGGACGTCCACGCGTCACGACACGTCGACAGGATCGATACAGCCGTCTAACCCGCCTTCGTAATCGGTTCCGTACAGCCGTCGAGACGTCTCAGGTGACACCAGGAACGCACAGCAATCGAATAAGTACATATAGTGTCAGGAATCGCCTTCGAGAGTTTGGCGTACGTCCTCATCGTCCGTGCGTTGGTATGCCATTAACACCACGACGACGTCAGGTTAGAATGGCGTGACAGGAACGCACAGCAATCGAATAAGTACATATAGTGTCAGGAATCGCCTTCGAGAGTTTGGCGTACGTCCTCATCGTCCGTGCTTTGGTATGCCATTAACACCACGACGACGTCAGGTTAGAATGGCGTTGCTCACATAACATAGGCCAAACCTGTTTCCCCTTCGTTAGTGGCGTAACGTAATGTTTTCTGACGAGTCCAGGTACTTGTTGTACAGAGCTGACGGCCGTCAACGTGTGTATAGGCGTGACGGAGAGCGTTATCGTGACAATTGTTTGGTTGAACGTGATCGATTTGGAGGCGGTGGGTTGATGGTGTTGGCTGGCATATCTTATGGTCATAGAACGCCCCTGGTATTCATTGATGGATCTTTGGCGGCTCAGCGTTACGTTGACGTCGTTTTACGACCGGTAGTTGTTCCATATGTACGACAGCACAACGTTACGTTTCAAACGGGATAACGCTCGGGCGCATGTAGCGAGGCTCAGCATGGCGTTTCTTTAGCAAAACAACATTGACGTGATGCACTGGCCTCCGTATAGTCCAGATCTCTCTCCTATAGAACACTTGTGGAACGCCTTGGATTGGCGCGTAAGTAACCGCCCCCAGCCGCCAACATTGCGTCTCGCGCTCATACAGGAGTGGAATGCTTTTCCCCAGGCAGAGATCAATCGTTTAATCCTGGCCATCACCAGGGGTGTTCGTGCAGGACTGAATGCAAACGGAGGACATACTCGCTATTAACTGCTTATGTTTTGAACTTGTGAAATGACTACCTCTATGACAAAACGGATTTGTGTTCCAAACATTCTCACTGGAAATTGAACTCTCTATGGTAGTTACATTCAGGAATGATTATATTATTGCGTCAGTGAATCGATTTTCTGCAAACATGATTATTTTTGCAAATACTCGCATTTCTATTTGGAGTTGCGTTTCTTTTTCAGTATATCATTAGGTCTCTCCCCGCTCAGGTCACATGTGAGACGCCAAGTTCTGCAACGGCAGGTCAGGCGGTTTTCCCCGGGTACTCTGATAAACGACCGGCTCGAAATAAGTGAAATATTGTTGAAAGGGCCATAAAATAATAAAAAAAAAGTTTTGTACTTAAATAAGGGTAGCTGTTTGGTGTGTGTGACCGCAACATTGACTTTAGGATTTTCTTAAGGATCAGCTATTTTTCATTTTATAATATGACCGATCTAATATTGACATAATATCATTCAATAATAATAATACACAAAGCCTGTGTTTTCAAATCTCAAAGAATTGTTTTACCTACTTGAGCCTGATCCAACTCATTTCAATGGAACCCAAAGAGCGGTACAAAACAAACAGATTAGCTAAACTATCAGATATTTTTGCACCTAGACAGGAAAAGAATGACTGTTGTGACGTCAGTGGAGATTATTATATTTTTTCTTGTATTACGGGATATGAATAAATAGAAACTACTTTCTATTTTAGAAAAAGAATGTTTAATTTTTTTTTAACACTCCATTAAAAAAGAAGTCACGGCAATGATCAGGAATGAATAGATAGAATTAACTTACTCTTAAAAGGATAACATAAGACAACTTCACGATAAGCGAAAAGGCAAAACCTACAGTTTCTTTCCCCGGCCATCCAAAACAGATAAGAAGAAAGTGACGTCCACCACGAAAACACGCCTGGATAATTTTAACCCCTTTGAACCCCACTTTTATATAGTAAAACTGGTGTTTACTGGGCTAAAACCTATTTTCCTTATTTCTGCTCAAAAATAAAGATTGTAGGTACTCATCAGAACCTGAGGCGGTTCTAATGAGTACCTACAATCTTTATTTTTGGGCAGAAATAAGAAAAATATCTCAATTTTTCATCTTGAAATTTTCGTGATTTTTTTCCGCGATAAAATTTACAATGTATTTGTATAGGCCGGGCCTGTTTTCGTAATGTCAGCCAGATCAAACGGTAATGATAAGTCTAACGGTATAACCTGTCTCGCCCACATATGATGGTTATAATAATAACGGTATAATCTGATGGTAGTATACTCTGTGACATCACTTTCTACTTATCCTATGCAAAAACAGCTTTTACTGGGGGCTTAAACCGGCCCCGATAGCTCAATTGGTAGAGTGTCCGCTCCGGGGAACGGGAGGTCACGGGTTCGATCCCGGGCCGCGACATACCAAAGTCGTTAAAAATGGTACTAGCTGCTCCTCGCTTGGCACTCAGATTTACGGGGTAGAGCTAGGACTGGTCGATCCAGTGTCAGGATAATGTGACTGGGTGTGGTATCATGTAATGTGTCTGGGACATGATACTTCAGTGAGGCAGCACTATAAACGTGAGCATTGAGCTCCCTGTCGCAACCAGACACCGTCGTGATATGACTGAAAAATTGCTGAAAGCGACGTTAAACCCGAACTCACACACACACACATACACACACACACACACACACACACACACACACACACACACACACACACACACACACATACTGGGGGCTTAAATCGATTTTACGGTGGCCACCATCTTTGGCATTGGTTCTTTCGTGGATTATACAAATAATCTGTTCATTTAGCATGAAGGGACTCATCAGTGCAACATCTCCGAGAACATAAAAATTAAACGAATACAGAGATAAAACAACGATGTGGACTCGCCAGCATGAAATAACTGACATTTTGGAAACCGACTCCGTTGAGGTCGACCAGACACAGCGCAACAGGCACCAACTGTAATGTTGAGGTTTTACGACCCCGTCAACATTATTAAGGTCATCTGGAGATCTAGACGTAGCTTCCGATTCCGTTTTTTTACCCGACATTGAGATGAAATGACAGCCAAAGCCATACCGCAAAAAAGCGAAGGTTTAATAAGCGGGCTGACTCGCACCACATTTCTTGGGCAGGCTTAATTAGATCTAAACGGTTTACCAGTACCAAAGTTGACGGGCCTCCGTGGCCTAGTGGATAAGAGCGCTGACTCTTAGTCATTAGGTCTCTCATCGCCGTAGGTACGAGCCTCGCTCGGGCCACGTGTGAGACGCCAAGTTCTGCAACGGAAGGTCAGGTGGTTTTTCTCCGGGTACTCCGGTTTTCGCCCACCTCTGATTAACGATCGGTCCGATATGAGTGAAATAATCTTGAAAGGGCCGTAAAACCAAAACCAAAAAAAAAAGTACCAAAGTTCGGTCGGTTTCAGCTCAGCGTGGAAGCTCCATGCAGCCTAATCCATTTCTCCAAGCCCCGGTGTGCGGGGGCGCCAGGATACCCAGAGCGGATTGCTTTGTTTGTATGCTTGATTTAAGGTTTAACGTCCCCGTCAACACTGTATACTTCATTTTGGATACGTTGCTTCCAATTTTGTGGGACTTTTACCCTACATTGAGATGAAATGATACCTCAAGCCCTGTCGCCCAAAGAAACCAATAGGGTTTATAAGCATGGACGGTCCGACTCGCACCGCTTTGCCTTGGCAGGCTTAGTTCCTCTAAGCGGTTTACCAGTACACGTATGCAGTCGGTTCAGCTCTGCGTGGAAGCATCGTGCAGCACTTCTATTTCTTAAAGTCCTGATGGGCGGGGGCCGAAGGTGCCCTGTACATGTATCTGACGTCACCAGGGCGTCCAACTGATATTGGCTTGCTGGTAGGGCTGGCTAATCGGAGCTGAAAGATAATCGATTATCAGTCCTGTCATTGCGATCAATAATCGAATAGTAATCGCTAAGGTTTTGTCATTATTTTACCTGTCTGGCTTTCTCCTAGCATGACTCTTAACATATGTTGTACTTTATCATATGTATATTTGAACAGACAGGCCTGGGCAAACAGTGTAGACCCAGATGAGACGCCGCAGAATGCGGCGTCTCATCAGGGTCTGCACTGTTTGCCACTCATCCAGCTATTTTAGGCATAACTTTGGGTAGTAAATCGTACCTATCAAGTAATCGATTAAAGCAAATAAGAAATGATAATCATTTTTGTGGAATTTATCGATCGATTAACCGATTATACGATTAATCGTGTCAGCTTTACTTGCAGGTAAGGGTAGAGGGGAAAGGCCGTTATTTCTTCTGTTTCTTCACTTCCATTCATTTTCCTCTTTCAACCCGGCCCCATCTCTTTCATCTCCTCTACTATCTATTCAGTCTCTTTTCTCCTTTTTTTCTGGGAGATGGCACAAGTGACTTACAATGGTTGACATGTCGCTAACCCCGACCAGACACGAGTACTCGTAAACCGCTAAGAAGGTCTGATCCTGCCCAGGCAAAGGGGTGCGAGTCGGTCCTTCCTATTGGTTTCATTGGGTGGCAGGGATTGAGATGTCATTTGTCAAGTCAAGTTTATTTAAAGTTGGTTTGGTTTTTACAACATGTAAACACAAGCTTTTTCTGTTGACAATATACCATTTTAGATATCACAGCATGAATATAATTTACAACAACAAAAAAAAGAGGAATACTAAGGGTAAACACAAAGTAAGAGCATGCAGAAAAGAGTAAAAATATTTTAGAAGAATATTTTAAGACTTCTGGTTAAAAAAATATATATATATAATCAAAATAATAATAATAACAATAATAATAATAATAACTACCTGCGGAAATTTGATAGGGCAACTGATTAACAAAGCAAATAAATAAATAAATACAGGCAAGCGGGCATAGGGAAACACAGGAATCAGCCAGATGGCCTGAAACCTTACCGGTAAAGGGCACATCTACGCTGTGCACCACTCTAACCCTTAATAAAGGACTTGAAGATGCTGAAATCTGCTATCCTTCTGTTCTTCCGGGAGTGATTCCAATGCCTGGCTGCCTGTACATGGAAACTGTTTAGTCCAAACCTGACTGTGTTTGACCTTGTGACTTCTAATAAATTTGTGCACCTGAAATTGTATGGATACAAAATTACATAAATAAGACGGAGACATACCATATACGGTTATGATAATTTCTATAGCTAGGCTTCTTTGCCTCGATAGATGTAGTGTGGGTACAAAATCACTTTAATAAGACGGATTCATACCATTCACGGTTTTGATAGTTTCTATAGCTAGGCTTCTTAGCATAGATAGATGTAGTTTGGTAGGGTGAAAGTCCCATAAAAAATGGGAAACAACGTCTCCAAAATGACCTAAATAGTGTTGACGTTAAAAACCTCGAATCATGTCCGTGGAAATGTACATATTTGAGATGCCCCCTCCTTTCTCTCCCCTTGAAATCATGGTTGAATGAATGCTTGCAATATAAATGAACCGAAATCGATAAAATGAACACAAAAGCAGTGCAGGTATAGTAGGTATAGTAGGCGTTCGACGTGGTCGATCAGTGAGTGAGTGAGTTTTAGTTTTACGTCCCACCAACAGCTAAGGTCATACGGAGACGGGACCTCGGTTTAAAGACTCATCCGAAAGTCTGACGTGGTCGATCAGAATTCCTTTCTGCGCATATTAAACCTGAATGGGATGCATGGAACTGAAAGACCTGTACTTAGACTGCTCATCTTGAATTAAATTTACAGGGGGAACTGTCACGACCAAATAATATTAGACGGTGTAAGGCAGGGTGGGGTTCTGTCTAAACAGAAGTGAAGGCAGGGAATTGATACAATTAACCCACACATCCCATCAGATACACCAAAGGTGTTTCTTTCTCTTCGGTGTCACTAATGGGAGGTGTGTGGTAATTGTATCGATTCTTGAGCATTGCCTTCACTTCTGTTTAGGTGTCAAAATAAGGACATGATGGTCACTGTCAAGGTCGCATTATCAAAAAATTGGTATATAACAGAAAGGTCTTGTCACAAGCGAGTACATGTACAGGTTTAAGTATGAAAGCTGATGAGATGTGGTTCAAAAGTTATGGTCATTCTTAAGGTTTGTTTTACTCAGGTGTTTAAAAAATAGGTCATGAAAGGTCACAATCAAAGCCACATTTTCCAAAACACTTGGGACAACAGAAAGATCTTGACAAAACTAATACACATACTAAATATGAAAACTGCATGGTAACTGGTTCAAAAGCTATGATCAATGTTAAATTAAAAAAAGTAGGTGTTAAAAAGGAGTAATGAGATTACAGGGTCAAAAACAATCACAATCAAAGCCATATTTTCCAAAACACTTGGGACAACAGAAAGATCTTGACACAACTAATACACATACTAAAAATGGAATCTGCATGGTAACTGGTTCAAAAGCTATGATCAATGTTAAATTAAAAAAGGTAGGTGTTAAAAAGGAATAATGAGATTACAGGGTCAAAAACATTGGCATTAACAGTAAATATGTTCTATAAAAGGGTTATCCTTTGGAAGCAAGGAATACACCACAGAACTGAAAAAATATGGAGTGTACATGTTTTCTGGGCCAGACTAGCTAGTTTCGGCCAATTAGACCTCATCAGTGACCCTCAGATATTTTCCAAATTCCACAATGGAATCAAAGTCTTGTTACAAACAGAAACGCGTGTTATAGATATTGCAACTGATTCAAAAGCTATGGTTTATATTATATTTTCAAAAGTAGATATAGGGTCAATGTCATAGGGTCAAAAATGGTGGTGCCAACTGACAGGTCTTGTCACACACAATACACATACCAAATATGAAACGGGTTAAAAATTATGGTCAATATTTACGTTTTAAAACTACATATTTAAACCTCACAGCCAAGATAAGAGGGTCAAAACCATTGGTATCAACAATGAACGTGCCAAACATAAAAGCTCTATAGCATCTGGTTTAAAAGTTATCTGTTATCAAAAATAATCCAAGTCAACCAATCATGTGAATACAACTGTAACACAAACAAAGCTATGGTGTATATGGCCTCTTGCAAAAAAGCCAAAATTCTGAATCTTCTTGTGGGCTCAGCGAGTTTGACATATCCTGACAACCCCTGAGATGCCCCTCCCTGTAAATCTTATATGCAATTATTATACAGGTGCTTTGAAGAGTTTCAAGATGGCTGCCATCTGAGATATCATAATGCAACAATTTTAGCAATTCTATATCTCCATGTCACCCAAATGCCTCCCACCAGTTTCAACTCAAGGCAACAGATCATTCGGTAGCAGATATGGTTTGAAGATTTTCAAGATGGCAAACATGGCAGCGAACAGAATGGTACTAATAAGTCTGAATATCCATGTCACTCCAATGCCTTCCATCAAGTTTCGGCTCAATTCAACTTGATGTGCTTTGAATATTTTCAAGCTGGCCAACACGGAAGCAATATTAGATAGCAGGACAGAATAATTTCTCCATGTTGCCTTAATGCCTCCAATCAAGTTTCAGCTCCATCCGACCTTTGGTTCGGGAGATGTAGTTTGAAGAATTTCAAGATGATCGCCATGGTGGCCATCTGATATGCTCTAGAAAGGGTTATCCTTTGGAAGCAAGGAATACACCACAGAACTGGAAAATACGGAGTGTATATGTTTTCTGGGCCAGACTAGCTAGTTTCGGCCATTTAGGCCTCATCAGTGACCCTCAAATATTTTCAAAATTCCGCAATGGAATCAATGATCCCAAAGGACAAGAAAATATAAACTACACTATGATGTAGGGCAGGGAGACATTTTACGGCCGCCACACATTCCCAGACAACAGCTGTAGTGACGTTAAATATGTTTTAGAAAGGGTTATCCTTTGGAAGCAAGGAATACACCACAGAACTGGTTAATACGGAGTGTATATGTTTTCTGGGCCAGACTAGCTAGTTTCGGTTATTTAGGCCTCATCAGGTACCCTCAAATATTTTCAAAATTCTGCATATGTTTTCTGGATATATCTGAATGAAACAATTTCTGTAAAGCCGAATTCCCATGTCGCCCTAATGTCTCCCATCAAGTTTCAGCTTGATCTGACCTCTGTTTTGGGAGGAGATGTCTTTTGAAGTATTTCAAATGGCGTCCATGCGCAGCCCTCTTGGATATCAGAACAGAACATTTTTAGCAAATCGGAATCTCCATGTTGCACAAATGTCTACCATCAAGTTTCAGATCAGTCCAATCCTTGGTTTGGTAAGAGATGTCATTTGAAGAATTTCAGAGATAAAACTGGGGCCCATACTGAAGATTCACTGTTTTCTGTAGCAAAGGAAGTAATCTTTCCATTTGATAGTCTTCTCCCCAATTCCATAACTGATTATCTATATTTAAGAAGTTCATGAAGTGGGGTGTCAAAAGCCTTCTCGAAGTCCAGAATAAATCTGTCCGCCTGCCCCCTTTGTTCAAGACTTTTACCCATTAACCACAAGACAGCTCTGTTGGTGATGCCTTAGCTCTGGCTTTGCGATGTGCGCGTTTCTGCTCAGCTTCACTGATTCTTTTTGACTCATATTCATTGGTACCCCTTCTGATGGCACCTCTCCACTTTGTTCTGTCCTGTGCAATTTTTTCCCACGACTCTGTTGGAATGTTGAGGTCCCTGAGAGAGGCTTTGAGGGTGTCCTTGTAGCGCTTCTTCTGACCGCCTTGGGAGCGTTTGCCCATTTCTAGTTTTCCATAGTGTTTTCTTTGGTAAACGTTCCTTAGGCAGTCTGGTAACATGGCCTGTCCATCTTAACTGTGCTAATTTCAGAAGAGTATGTACACTTTGCATCCCTGCCCTGTTCAGGACTTCCTTGTCTGGAATCCTGTCTTGCCACTTAATCTTTAAGTGTTTTCTAAGACAGCTTGTATGGAAGTGATTCAGTCTTTTGGCGTTTCGTTGGTAAACTGTCCATGTTTCACATGCATACAATAGTGTAGGCAGCACCAAAGCTCCGTAGACTTACAGTTTTGTGTCAAGTCTGATTCCACTTTGAACCCAGACACTACCACGTAGTCGGCCAAATGCTGCATTAGCTTTGGCAATCCTGGCACTGACTTCATCAACAATGTGCACGGCTTTTGACTGTGTGCTCCCAAGGTAGGTGAACTTGTCTACCACTTGCAATCTTTGACCTTTCACCGTGATGGTGGCTCTTTGTAGGGCTTGCCAGGTGCTGGCTGATAGACTACTTCAGTATTTTTGATGCTGATTGTGAGATCATAGCTATCACAGTAGTCAGATACTTGATCTATACCTTTTTGCATCTTCTCTTCTGTTGGAGCAACTTTGTCATGTCATCAGCAAAGAAGAACTCAAATAACACCCCTGTCTGCACCTTGGATTTGGCTTGCAACCTTCTGAGATTGAAGAGCTTCTCCTCAATGCGATACCCATTACGCAAACCCGCCTATACAAATACATTGCCACCGTTATCGCCGAAAAAATGAAAAAAATTTGATGAAAAATTGTGATATTTTTCTTATTTCTGCTCCAAATATAGATTGTGGGCACTCGTTAGAATCGCCTACGAGGCGGTTCTAACGAGTACCCACAATCTATATTTTAGAGCAGTAATAAGAAAAATAAGGTATACCCCCGGAAACCCCAGTTTTACTATATAAAAGTGGGGTTCAAGGGGGTCAAAATTATATAGGCGTGGTTTTGTGATGTAATAGGTATGCCATTGTCACCGTCCTGTAACAGAAAACATCGAGGTGAACAGTGTTGGGGCTAACACACAGCCTTGCTTGACTCCGTTTGTCACAGGGAATGGATCTGAAAACTCACCATTATTTTGGACCCGTACAAGCATACCATCGTGGAACTGTCTCACCATTGCTATGAACTTGGTTGGACATCCAAACTTCACCTTGATCTTCCAAAGGCCCTCACGACTGACTGTGCTAAATGCTTTGGTGAGGTCATGTCAATTGTTCCTCTGTCCTTCCTAAACCAGACTGGCTTTCTGGTAGAAGCCCGGACTGTTCAAGATGTTCTTTCAGTCGGTTAAGCAGGGCTTTTGCAAGGACTTTCCCAGCAATCGTCAATAAATAGATGCCACGGTGATTGTCACATATCTGAGGGTTCCCTTTCCGTTTGAATTTTTTCTCCACATAATGTGAAATAACTCTGTCAACTTCTTTGCAACAAGAGTACGTCCTGCTTTGTAAATCTCAGCAGGTATTGCATCTGGTCCCGGGGCTTTGCCAGATGCCAGAAGTTTTAGTGCTTTCACTGATTCAGTAACGGTTGGGAACTTGACAAGCAGCAGATTGCATTCAGCCTGTGGTAGTCTGTTGGTAGCATCATCATTGATAGAGGATGTTCGATTAAGATAATAAGAACACTATCAAAATGCTCAGCCCATCTGTCCAGCTGCAGTATATATATAGAAAGAAAAATTATGGTGAATCAATGACTGACGTGTCACCATTTGCGTGGTTGATGTGGCTAATATTATACCGATGAGGTTAATAATTTTGCAAGCATCTTCACGATTCAGATTTTGCAACATGGCGGGAAATAGCTGAAAAAGAGTCATTTATTTTGATTTTCTAATATACAGTGCCAAGTTTCGCTTGTCAAGCGTCCTGTTTGTAATAAACTTGTACAAAATGCAATTCTGCAAAGAACCAGACTGCGTTGGCGTTGAAGGTTTTCTTTCGGAATCCTCAGACAATCCTGAAACTGTGTCCAGGAAATCTTGCAAGTTTACAGACAAATCTGGTCGATTTAGGCTGAAAGATCGAAACTTCTTGAGACAGTATGCCCATCTGTATTCAGAAAGACTGATGACTATGAGGCCGAAGCTAACTGAAGCTGCTAAAAATAAATGGGGTATGTCAGTATAGACACGTACAAGCACTACGTCCGGCCCCCTCCCAATGGTTTGTTTGTTTGTTTGATTTGAGGTTTAACGTCCCTGTCAACGCTGTAAAGGTCATTTTGGAGACGTAGCTTCCAATTTTGTGGGACTTTTACCCGACATTGAGGTGAAATGACATCTCAAGCCCTATCACCCAATGACCGCCCCGCCCATTGGGGCTTGAAGAAATAGATGGGCTGCATGATGCTTCCACGCAGAGCTGAAACCGTCCACACTAGAACTGGTAAACAGCTTAGAGGATCTAAGCCTGTCCAGGAACTGTGGTACGAGGCGGACCGTCCATGCTTATAAACCCTATTGGTTTCATTGGGCGACAGGGCTTGAGATGTCATTTTATCTCAATGTCGGGTAAAAGTCCCACAAAATTGGAAGCAACGTCTCCAACATGACTTATACTGTGTTGACGGGGATGTTAAACCTCAAATCAAACAAACAAACTGTCGCCCAATGAAACCAATAGGGTTTATTAGCATGGACGGTCTGCCTTGCACCGCGGTTCCTGGACAGGCTTAGATCCTCTGAGCGGTTTACCAGTGCTAGTGTGCGGGCCGGATTCAGCTCTGCGTGGAAGCATCTTGGAGCCCATATATTTCTTCAAGCCCCTATGGGCGAGGGCGGCCCCTCCCAATGGGGGCTTGAAGAAATATATGGGCTGTATGATGCTTCCACGCAGTGCTGAATCCGGCCTGCACACGAGAAATGGTAAAAAGCTTAGAGGATCTAAGCTGACCCAGGCAAAGGGGCGTGAGAAGGTCTGTCCATGCTTACAAACCACGCAGAGCTGAAACCGTCCACACTAGTACTGGTAAACCGCTTAGAGGATCTAAGCCTGTCCAGCAGTGTTCAATCTAGGCTGCGCCATTGCGTCCTGGGCCCGCTTTTCACATGAGGGGCGCACTAGAGATCATTCAATGGGCCCGTCGGGCGCAACTGTAGAATTAAGAGACTGTTTCTTCGGGAGTTCATTTTTGCGATTTTCTCGCGGTTTTTCGGCTGCCTGTTACGTATTGTTGAGTTGATCAAAACCCGCATGTTGCCTGAACAAAATAACTTAGAAAAACATTTTGTTTCATATGTTTAACTAGTAAAAATTCTTATTTTTATAAACCCAAATCGACGTTTTGTTTACCGCGGATGCGGCCATGTTCGGTACACTTGTGTGCGCCGGGCGGCTTACTCCAAATTCGTGTCCGCCGTGCGGCTTACGCTAAATACCGGACCGAAATACCGCAATATACCGAGGCGGGCGCTATTTATTAAAGAGTTCTTCTCTTCCAGAATTATTTTTAATGGCATTCATTTTAGATAAAACATGCATTTAGCACTTGAGCAAGACACTTTATCCTAATTGTTTTGTACTGGTTAAATGAGGTAATGAGCAAATGTGACCAACTCAGTATTAGAAGATGGGTAGATAAATTAAATAGATTTTGTCTGTGCTGTTAAACTAGGTTTGTGTCCATTTTTATCATGCAGCTAAAACCTTAAGATAAATGTGGTAACTTTATATAGTATAATTTAAGGGCCCCCTAAATTTCCGAATGGCCCCCTTTTCCAAGGCCTGTGGGCCCAGAGGGCCCCCAAACCCCAAATCCTGGATTGAACACTGGTCCAGGAACCGCGGTGCGAGGCGGACCGTCCATGCTTATAAACCCTATTGGTTTCATTGGGCGACAGGGCATGAGATGTTATTTCATCTCAATGTCGGGTAAAAGTCCCACAAAATTGGAAGATATGTCTCCAAAATGACGTTACGGTGTTGACAGGGACGTTAAACCTCAAATCAAACAAACAAGCACTATGTCATCACTCATACTATGCTGCCCCTCCCGGTTTTCCGCTATTAAGTATTTACAGCTTACGTAGCAGATTTTCAAAACGAACTTGCTTTACCTGTGATGGTTAAGATATGCAGACACACTCCTTGTACCAGTCACAACCAGTCGTTGTTTTGTAATGTGAAAGGGTACTTACCACCTTTTGAGTCCGAGGCACCGTAAAGGCTGAATTCTTGTTGGGTATCATTGGGTAATATGCATCTGTACTAATTATTTAAGATGCATCTTCACAATATTTTGTGCTTGAACAGTTCTGTACATCCCTTGTGCATTTGTAAAAAGCAAGCCCCTCAAAGGTGAGAATAATGAATGACAAGCCTGCTTGTTTGTTTGTATAGGAGTTTAATGGCCGAGTCAACACTATTTTAGGTCATTATTTTCGCCGGTCAGTTTACCTATCCACACTTTTCTGGGTATACTTATACGTAAGCATTCTTTCGCCAGAAACCCACAACTGCCCTTCTTGAATCAGCGGAAGGGAGAGAATCACTGTAGAAAAGATTTCATGATCAATCTCCATGAAAGAATGTTGCCGATCCCAGCAGGTATCGAACCTGCATCCAGAGCTCTGGATAAGAGGGAGTAAAGGGTATTTCAGCATTGAAATAAAATTTAGGGGGTAAAAAATGTCACACAACTTTACATTTTTTAACAGAAAGCAATTTCTTTTGTAAGCAGTAGTAGTATACTAGATCAGAATGGGTGTAACCCTGCACATAAAGAGAAAATAAATAGAGGATCTTACATGAGTGATCATGTATTATTGAATTTATCAAACGAGTTGAGGAAAAGGGATAAAATGCGAGGCTGTGCCAAGCATTTTATCCCTTTTCTTCAACGAGTTTAATTAATTCAATAATACATGAGCAGGAATGCAAGATTCTATTTATCATATGACATTTAAAACGCATTTTATTCACGATTGTTTACAAACGTCAATATTCTGCCGTTAGTAAATGCGACGTTGTTAAGTACGTCATACATGTAACATTAAGGGACGTACATAGCTAATTTGCATATTTAATCAACTAGTGGATTATCGAAAATATTACATGGCGTTATTTTTCTCTCAGACGCGACGTAATATGATAAAGCTTGATATTTCAAGTGAATTGTCTGCTAAGCAGACAATTCACTTGAAATGTCTACCTTTATTGCACGACCCGCAGAAAAAGTGACCGACTGAAGTCGGTTGATTTCTAAGAGTGCCCTCAAATCACCGTGTCATTCTGTCAGTCTGTCATTCTGTCAGTCTGTCCGTCCGTCCGTAACCCGTTTGTGAAAATTGGTGATACTGACTTAACCGCTTGGAATATTTTAACAATTTTTGGCATACTGATAGATATCAATGAGATTTAACCAATGAACTTGCGAAATATTACATATTCCATTTAGTATAGCCTCGCCGAGGCGAAAAATGTGAAAATTTTTGAACTGCTTCTCCTCAGAAACCGTTGGGCCGATTGAAGTCAGATTTCATATGGAGCCTCTATGGGATGGGGGGAAACCAAAATTTGCTCATGGGGTCCAGGTCACATGACCAAAATGGCCGCCAAGCCATAAATGGTCCGTCTGTCTGTCCGTAACCCGTTTGTGAAAATTGGTGATAGTGACTTAACCGCTTGGAATATTTAAACAATTTTTGGCATACTGATAGATATCAATGAGATCTAACCAATGAACTTGCGAAATATTACATTCCATTTAGTACAGCCTCCAGTGTTGTGCCTAGGCCGCGCCATTGCGCCATTCCCGCGATTTCTGCAGCAATGGCCCTCTAAAAATAAACCAGTGCGGGCCGATGGGCGCGCCCGAAAAAAATCGGCAGTTTTTAAATTCGATCCATTTCAGTCCATTAGTCACTTCTCCGTCCATTCGGAACGTATAGGGGAGATAACTGAAACGAGCCAGGTTTACCGCAGAATTCTATTTTTTCCGATAAATAAGCGTATCGCTGATTATTTAAAGCAGTCTAAAGCGTCAAGTAGCGAAGAGGCAGCTGCAGAGCTGCGAATAACTCAATTTGTGGCTGTAGCCGCTAAGATTTCGAATCCCGAGACTGCCGTGAGTATTTCCGCGTTTCAATGACAGAACAGTTATATGTCCCTTTTCAGCCGTCGTCTGTCAGTGTCCCTTAAAATTTCTAAATGACCCCCTGAAAAGAAGGCTGGGGGCCACAGGTGTCCCTTGCAATTTCAGGCCTAGGCACAACACTGAGCCTCGCCGAGGCGAAAAATGTGAAAATTTTCGAACTGCTTCTCCTCGGAAACCGTTGGGCCGATTGAAGTCAAATTTCATATGGAGCCTCTATGGGATGGGGTAAACCACAATTTGCTTATGGGGTCCAGGTCACATGACCAAAATGGCCGCCAAGCCATATATGGTCTGTCTGTCTGTCTGTCTGTAACCTGTTTGTGAAAATTGGTGATAGTGACTTAACCGCTTGGAATATTTAAACAATTTTTGACATACTGATAGATATCAATGAGATCTAACCAATGAACTTGCGAAATATTACATTCCATTTAGTATAGCCTCGCCGAGGCGAAAAATGTGAAATTTTTCAAACTGCTTCTCCTCGGAAACCGTTTGGCCGATTGAAGTCAAATTTCATATGGAGCCACTATGGGATGGGGGGAAACCAAAATTTGCTCATGGGGTCCAGGTCATATGACCAAAATGGCCGCCAAGCCATATATGGTCTTTCTGTCTGTCTGTCCGTAACCCGTTTGTGAAAATTGGTGGTAGTGACATAACCGCTTGGAATATTTAAACAATTTTTGGCATACTGATAGATATCAATGAGATCTAAACAATGAACTTGCGAAATATTACATTCCATTTAGTACAGCCTCGCCGAGGCGAAAAATGTGAAAATTTTCGAACTGCTTCTCCTCGGACACCGTTGAGCCGATTGAAGTCAAATTTCATATGGAGACTCTATGGGATGGGGTAAACCAAAATTTGCTCATGGGGTCCAGGTCACATGACCAAATTGACCGCCAAGCCATAAATGGTCTGTCTGTCTGTCTGTCCGTAACCTGTTTGTGAAAATTGGTGATAGTGACTTAACCGCTTGGAATATTTAAACAATTTTTGGCATACTGATAGATATCAATGAGATCTAACCAATGAACTTGCGAAATATTACATTCCATTTAGTATAGCCTCGCCGAGGCGAAAAATGTGAAAATTTTCGAACTGCTTCTCCTCGGAAACCGTTGGGCCGATTGAAGTCAAATTTCATATGGAGCCTCTATGGGATGGGGGGGAAACCAAAATTTGCTCATGGGGTCCTGGTCACATGACCAAAATGGCCGCCAAGCCATATTTGGTAAAAACCCTTCAAAAAAGTCTTCTCCAGAACCACTGAGCAGATTTCCACGAAACTTGATAAATAGCATCTGGGACGTAGGCCCATCATAAATTGCTAAAATGGTGACCCTGGGTTGACCTTGACCATCTTTGTGCCTAGGTCAAACTTTGACACATATGCTTTTGTATTGGAAAAGTGAGAATGCATTTTATCCTGCAAACGATTCAGAATACAGTACTAAAGTAGAAGATATATTTTTGCTCCTTACGATAAGGCGCATTTATTGGGGGAACCGTTTTAGGTCCAGGTCACATGACCAAAAGGGCTGCCATACCCATATATGGTATTACTCATAAAGCTAAAAGCATCCGGCGGGTCGTGCACTTCAGCTGAAGCACTGGTTTTCTCTAAAAACCAAATTTACCAAAAATAGAATTTTGTATGCTACTCTTTTGTTTGGTTCTTTGTAAGTTAAGCATTGCAAGTGGGCATTTTAGTATTAAGCTTTAAAGCAGGGGGACGCATCAGACTGAGCTACTGAGGCTGGCGGCAAGCCTGTGTGTTATTATACAGAATGGAATGTTTCATATATATACTGGTATAAGAAATGTACGGAAGTACATGTATGTCTGAATGACAGTATAATGTTGGTATCTTTGATTTTCATTTGGGTTTTGTTGCTAGAGACTTTATAATCTACAAATTAAAACCATGGCCGCCAGTGGGCAGTGCCCGCCTGAGCTCACACAGTGGCCCATGGGCCTCATGTTCTTATTTCTGGTCCAAGACAGAGGTTGTGGGTACTCCTTAGGGTAATCATTAGAACTGCCTCATAATGAGGCAGTTCTAATGAGTATCTACAACCTTGTGTTTTGAGTATTTTTAAGAATGATATCACAAATGTTCATCAGAAAATTAACCATTTTTGGAGATATGAAAGAATGGATGTGTTATCGTAATGCATGTTTTTTTTTGTTTTTTTTTGTTTTTTTTTTAAGGCACAAAGATTCCAGTGAGAAAGTTACATGAGTTGGAAAGTGAGAAGAAGTGCATTGTGATAGGAACTTTGTTTAAACAGATGGAGCTTCAGCCAAGTGTACTGAAGGAAATTAGTGATGAGGTAGGTTGAAACTTACATATGCACACAATCTTAACCCTCACAATGTTGAACCTAGATACGTTCTTTTTGGGTAAATTGTTTGTCAGTTGACCCAAAGTTATAAAGCGTAGTAGCCTCTCAGTGCTGAAGTCCACGTGACTACACTAACTTTTAGGAAATCCAGGTAACTTAAAGAAAATAGCAGTGTTAATCCTTGTCCTCTGAGGCTGTATATGCCTTATCTTTCAAACAATGTAGATCCAGATCAGATGGCTTCTGAGAAGCCATCTGATCAGCATCTACATTGTTGGTCATTCAGATTGTGAATTTTTATGCGAGTTTTATTAGAGTACGTGAGTCCATGGGTACGTGCATACGGTTTCCGAATGTACGAAAGTGTGTACGTACGTACATACATAGGTACGTAATCCTGTTAGACTCAGGTTATGGTTTTTGTACAAGGTAGAACTTGAGCTCATATTTTCCAAACCATACAATAGATTTGGTTTATATTTAGTATGATGATAGATATAGGTCCAAAGTTTTATTCAGCAATACCCCCACCCATGCCCATGACCTCAAGGTCAAGGTCACGAACTTTGAAATTTCTAACGTTTAGGACACAGGTTAAGGTATTTGTACCACGTAGAACTCGAGATCATATTTTCAAAACCATACAATGGATTTGGTTTATATTTAGTATGATGATAGATATAGGTCCAAAGTTTTATTCAGCAATACCCCCACCCATACCCTTGACCTCAAGTTCAAGGTTGTGGACTTTGAAATTTTTAATGTTTAAGACCCAGGTTAAGGTATTTGTACCAGGTAGAACTTGAGCTCATATTTTCCAAACCATGTAATGAATTTGGTTCATATTCGGTATGATGATACATATAGGTCCACTGGTTTATTCAGCAATACCCCCACCCATACCCATGACCTCAAGGTCAAGGTCACAGACTTAGAAAAATTTTTATCTTTAAGACTTTGGTTAAGGTATTTGTACCACGTTGAACTTGAACTTTTATGATTTATTTGGTTCATATTTGGTTTGATGATAGATGCAGGTCCAAAGTTTTATTCAGTAATACCCCCACCCATGCCTATGACTTCAAGGTCAAGGTCGCAGACATAGAAATTTTCAAATTTAAGTATGTTAATAGCTTATATTTTCCAAAGTTTATAATGGATTTGCTTCATATTTGGTATGACAATAGTTGCAGGTCCAAAGTTTCATTGAGCCATAACCCCCATCCCTTACCTAAAGGTCAAGGTCACAGACATAGAAATTTTTTTATATTATATTTTTTGAGAGTCCATATTTCCTGAACCATATGATGGATTTGCTACATGTTTGGAATGATGATTGATGCAGGTCAAAAGTTTCATTCAGCCATAACCCCGCCCCTGCCCATGACCTTAAGGTCAAGGTTGCAGACTTAGAAATGTTTAATGTTAATGTTTGTAAAGGCCTATATTTTCCAAACCATTTGATGGATTGAGTTCCTATTTGGTATGTTGATAGTTATTTTTTCAAGGTTTAATCAGCCATACACCAATCTATGCCAATGACCTAAGGACGGGTATTATTATGCCCCCGCATCATATGATGCCGGGGGCATATAGTTTTTCGGTTTTCCGTACGTGCGTACGTGTGTACGTCCGTCTGTATGTGTGTGTGTACGTACGTACTTACGTACGTACGTGATCCTGTAACCTCAGGTTAAAGTTTTTGTAACAGGTAGAGCCTGAACTTTTAGAACTCATATTTTCCTAACCATTTGATGGAACTGGTTCATCTTTGGTATGATGATAGATATAGGTCCAAAGTTTTATTAAGCAATACCCCTACCCATGCCTGTGACCTCAAGGTCAAGGTCACAGACTTAGAAATTTTCAGTGTTAAAGACTCAGGTTAAGGTTTTTGTAACAGGTAGACTTGAACATTTTAGAACTCATATTTTCCAAAACCATTTGATGGAATTGGTTCATATTCGGTATGATTATAGATATAGGTCCAAAGTTTTATTCAGCGATACCCCCACCCATGCCCATGGCCTCAAGGTCAAGGTCATGGACTTGAAAATTTTCCATGATAAAGACTCCAGTTAAGGTATTTGTACCTGGTAGAACCTGAACTTTTATGATGGCTTTGGTTCATATGATGATAGATATATAGGTACAATGTTTTATTCAGCAATACCCCCACCCATGCCTATGACCTCAAGGTCAAGGTCACAGACTTAGACAATTTTAATGTGAAAGATTTTAAAGAGCTCAAATTTTCCAAACTATATTATGGATTTGGCTTATGTATGCTATGATGATAGATACAGGTCCAAATGTTTATTTGGCAATACCCCCACTCATGCCTATGGCTTCAATGTCAAGGTCACAGACTTAGAAATTTTTAATTAGATATATTAAGAGTTGATATATCGTGCGATGGATTGAGTTGATATTTGGTATGATGTTAGATACCTGTCCATTTTATTCAGCAATACTCCCACCCATGCCCATGAGCTCAAGGTCAAGGTCACAGACTTAAAAATTTTTAATTATCCCCTCGCACAACATAGCTCTAGTGTCTATATTTCTTCACTGATTTCAATATAACTTTACACAAATGTTCCTTATGACAATATCTCAAGTGAGTTCGTCTTTCAAGGTCATGACCTCAAGGTCAAGGTCACTGTGGCTATTTTTAGAAAAACTTTGTTATCGCTCTAGCGCTTACATTTCTTCACCGATTTCAATATAACTTTACACAAATGTTCCTTATGACAATATCTCGAGCCATTTCGACTTTCAAGGTCAAGGTCACTGTGGCTCTTTTTAGAAAAACTTTGTCATCGCTCTAGCGCCTGCATTTCTTCACTGGTTTCAAAATAACTTCACACAAATGTTCCTTATGACAATACCTCTAACGAGTTTGACTTTCAAGGTCAAGGTCACAGTGGCTATTTTTAGAAAAACTTTGTCATTGCTCTAGCGCTTTCATTTTTTCACCAATTTCAATATTACTTCACACAAATGTTCCTTATGACAATATCTCTAGCAAGTTCCACTTTCAAGGTCAAGGTCACTGTGGCTATTTTTAGAAAAACTTTGTCATCACTCCAGCACTTACATTTCTTCACCGATTTCAATATAACTTCACACAAGTGTTCCTTATGACAATATCTGGAGCGATGTCGACTTTCAAGGTCAAGGTCACTGTGGCTATTTTTAGAAAAACGTCATCACTCTAGTGACTACATTTCTTCACTGATTTCAATATAACTTCACACAAATGTTCCTTATGACAATACCTCGAGCGAGTTCGACTTTCAAGGTCAAGGTCACTGTGGCTGTTTTTAGAAAAACTTTGTCATTGCTCTAGCGCTTACATTTTTTCACCAATTTCAATATAACTTCTCACAAATGTTCCTGATGACAAATTTTGTTGCAACATGGATTTTCGGGATGAGGCGGGGCCCTTGGCGGGGGCATCTGTGTCGTCTGGACACATTTCTAGTTGTAATATGTCATATTTTTTTTTTTTTGCGGGGGAGGGGTAGGTAGGCCCCTGGGTGGGGGCATTTGTGTTGTATTGACACATTTCTAGTTTGCAATAATTTGCATCAAGTAATCTGATTGGCTGATAATCGGTTGTGGGTGTGGCAGATTAAAATATTCAGCAGGACAAGAGTTAAGATGAGGTCAGCGTGTTGCATAATATGGTTGTCTAGAATCTTAGCAGGAGTCATGGGTTGGGCTTGGCAAACAGTGTAGACCCAGATCAGATGCCGTGTAAGCTCTTCACTGCTGAAGTCCACATGGCTATCACTAACTTCTCTGGAAAACCAGGTAATGGTTATTTATAGAAAATAGCTGTGCTCTAAGGTCAGAGTATTGCGTAAGAGAGACTGGTCCTGTGTTGGGTTTGGCAAACATTGTTGACCCAGATCAGATGCAGCAGAATGCAGGTTTAAGAAAACTCGAATTAAAGGATTAAACAAAACAGTTTCATTCTCAGTCCAGGACTGTATATAAGGGTTAAACGAAACAGCTCAATTCTCAGTCCAGGACTATTTTCCCAGCCAACACTCTCGGACTTGGGAGACAATTGATCTACCAGTGCTCTCAGTCTCAGTGCTTTGATTTGAAAACGGTATAGATCCGAATCAGTTGGTTTCTGCTGATCAGGATCTATACTGTTTTCTGTTGTGGTTCTGAATCCATGGACAAAAATGTAATCATGAAACACAAAAGGCTGAAAATTGGGGAGGAGTGTAGCAGTTTGAAAAACTCAGCATGATATGCATTTATATTTGTAATTATTAGTATTTTCATTTTATTTACTTCAACTTGATGATGCCGGCCTCTGTAGCTCAGTCGGATGTACGTCTTACTGGTGATCAGGAGGACGCGGGTTCGATATCTGCCAGGGTCGGCAACATTCTTTCGTGGAGATTGACCATGAAATCTTTTCTACGGTCATTCTGTCCCTTCCGCTGATTCAAGAAGGGCAGTTGTGAGTTTCTGGCGAAAGAATGTGCACTGTACTGCTTAACCGCTTACGTATAAGCCTGCCCAGGAAAAGTATGGATAGGTAAACTGACCGGCTCAAAAATGACCTAAAATAGTGTTGACTGGGCCATTAAACTCCAATACAAAAAAAAAAAAAATTACTAGATGATAACTTGTTTTTGAAGGCAGCTGACTGAGATGAGTACATAAATGATTTTTTCAAGGATCAATAAAACATTTGTATGTCTTTGCATAATAAGTTCTTCGAAATACTATAAATTGGATCCAGAGACATTATGGGATTATGCCTTTCACTACAGAACTGTAATAGCTAATTTAAGGTGCATAGATTACATAGAAAAATGACCACAGGTATAATGACAACTACCCATAGCATGTTTTGATGGAGAAATAGGAAAAAAATGGTCCCCATATTATCCTAAACACCACTTATCTCTAGTGATGTAGAAATATTCAAATGTAAAACAGCCCGAATTCCACAAAAAAAAAGCATAATGCAAACCTATATTTTTAGCTCACCTGTCACGTAGTGACAAGGTGAGCTTTTGGGATCACTTTTTGTCCGTCGTGCGTGCGTCCGTGCGTGTGTCCGTGCGTGCGTGCGTGCGTGCGTCCGTAAACTTTTACTTCAAACAACATCTCCTCCTAAACCACTGATCGGATTTTGACCAAACTTCACAGGAATGATCCTTAGGTGGTACCCTTTCAAAGTTGTTCAAATGGTTCCGGTCTGTTGCACATCTAGGTCACAGGAGCTAAAAATAGATTTTTTTTACTGAAAACTTAAAAAATCTTCTTCTCTGAAACCGCAAGGCCCAGGTCTTTGATATTTGGTATGAAGCTTCATCTAGTGGACCTCTACCAAGATTGTTCAAATTATAGCCCTGGGGCCAAAATGCCCCCGCCCCGGGGGGCCTTTGGTTTTACATAGGCTTCTACAGGGAAAATCTTTAAAAATCTTCTTCTCTGAAACCGCAAGGCCCAAGTCTTTGATATTTGGTGTGAAGCTTCATCTAGTGGACCTCTATCAAGATTGTTCAAATTATCGCCCAGGGGCCAAAAATGCCCCTGCCCCGAGGGCCTTTGGTTTTACATAGGCGCAGGGACTGACAAATCCATTGCCCGGCCGCCCGGGACAAGTCTGAAATCGCGCCGGGCAGGTGCACTTTGACCTTTCGATGCCCGGTCGGACAAGTGCAAAAAAGCCGTCTACAACTGTCAGTCGTTCGAGTCCTTAAATACGGTAAAACTAGACCAGTAAGCAAATCACAATAATTCCCGCTTTGTCGGCAATTCAGAGACAAAACCATCTATGTTTTTATAGCGGTTCAATTATGACACTGTTGTTAATCCCTGTCAAATAATTACCAATTAAACAAGATTGCCCGGCGGTGTGTATCTTTCATTTCTGGTGTAGTGTGTACCACCAGCTTGACAAGGTGTGAAAATAAGATTAAGTTATGTCTCTAATTTGCGTTTGTCCCTGCCATAAAATTTAATCCACAATCAATGTGAAAATGATTTAATAGCTCCTAAGACGATTTGCTACATCTTACGGCAGTAAAAACGGACTATTCTACTATCTCGTGAATGGTTATGTTTTGGCGCCAAATAGCAGACGCTGGCGGGAAAAGTGGAATGTTTTAATGTTGGTAACCGCGGATTAGCCTCTATCCACAACCGTTTAGCTATCGAGAAAATATTTTTACCGGTTCCAGACATTTTTTTTTATGAAAGAGATACGCCCCATTAAAATAAAACAATGACATTAAACATGTGCCTGATGACGTCAGTTACCAATAACATGCAGAAATATGGGAGTGGTGGTTTGGATGGCGGAAATGATGATCACATTGAACGTGCTAGTTGGGCGGGTGTGGAAGTTTAGGTTCGTTTCGGATGGAGGGGGTACTCGTCTTGTGGTTGGATCATTAAATTGTAACCTATTAAAATAAACTGCATTTTTTTTATTTTTTAGCTCGCCGCCCTGACACTTCTGATCTTTTGAGTAGATCTATATCGGCTGCAGCTCGTGTTTATCATGCGTGTCAAGCTAAATGAGATTATATATAACTATCTAAATTGCTAATCGGTTAAGGTATTAGGTCAGCAATTAACTTGAGTGAGTGAGTGTTTCAGTTTTAAGTCCCACCAACAGCTAAGGTCATACGGTGACGGGACCTCGGTTTAAAGACTCATCCGAAAGTCTGGAGAAGCCCGGGATCGATCCTGCGATCCCAATCCTGCGATCCCTGGTTTACAAGGCGAGTAGCATAACCACTACACCACGGAGGCTTCTGCAATTAACTTGAAAAAGTACAGTTACTGACTGTGCCAACAACGTTATTTTCTACCGTATTACCGCACAGAGGGAAATAAATAGAAGTGAATGCAATGATCAGGAATCGATACAATTAACCCTGAGCTCCCATCAGAGACACCAAAGGTAAAGAAACACAAACATGAAATAACTAGATCCTAATGGAAAGTGATTGTGCTTGAAACTTGACAGAAACCTTGGAATTAAATTTATAAATGTTGGTCGTCATCATCATCACCATTATCCCCCCCCCCCCCCCCCCCAGATACAACCCCACTTTGAGTTCCAAAATCCTGGGCAAGTAGGATTTTGCACTGGGCAAGTGCAAAAATATTTCACATGCCCGGTGGGCAAGTGAAATTTTTTTGGATTTGTCAGACCCTGTAGGCGTATATAGGGAAAATCTTTAAAAATCTTCTTGTCTGAAACCACAAGGCCCATGTCTTTGATATTTGGTTTGAAGCTTCATTTAGTGGACCTCTACCAAGATTGTTCAAATTATAGCCCTGGGGCCAAAAATGCCCCCGCCCCGAGGGCCTTTGGTTTTACATAGGCTTATATGGGGAAAAATCTTTAAAAATCTTCTTCTCTGAAACCGCAAGTCCCAAGTCTTTGATATTTGGTGTGAAGCTTCATCTAGTGGACCTCTATCAAGATTGTTCAAATTATAGCCATACTGCCAAAAATGCCCCCGCCCCGAGGGCCTTTGGTTTTACATAGGCTTATATAGGGAAAAATCTTTAAAAATCTTCTTCTCTGAAACCGCAAGGCCCAAGTCTTTGATATTTG
This sequence comes from Lucinisca nassula, assembly GCA_963580285.1. NCBI lineage: Eukaryota > Metazoa > Mollusca > Bivalvia > Lucinida > Lucinidae > Lucinisca > Lucinisca nassula. The sequence goes on along the minus strand of OY757011.1, from coordinate 71,802,625 downwards.
GTGTGAAGCTTCATCTAGTGAACCTCTATCAAGATTGTTCAAATTATAGCCCTACGGCCAAAAATGCCCTCGCCCCAGGGCCCTTTGGTTTTACATAGGCTTATATAGGGAAAAATCTTTAAAAATCTTCTTCTCTGAAACCGCAAGGCCCAAGTCTTTGATATTTGGTGTGAAGCTTCATCTAGTGGACCTCTACCAAGATTGTTCAAATTATAGCCCTGGGGCCAAAGATGCCCCCCCGGGGGCCTTTGGTTTTACAAAGACTTATACAGGGATAATTTTTAAAAATCTTCTTCTCTGAAACCGCAAGGCCCAGTTCTTTGATATTTGGTTTGAAGCTTCATCTGGTGGACCTCTACCAAGATTGTTCAAATTATAGCCCTGGTGCCAAAAATGCCCCCGCCCCGAGGGCCTTTGGTTTTACATAGGCTTATATAGGGAAAATCTTTAAAAATCTTCTTCTCTGAAACCGCAAGGCCCAAGTCTTTGATATTTGGTGTGAAGCTTCATCTAGTGAACCTCTATCAAGATTGTTCAAATTATAGTCCTAGGGCCAAAAATGCCCTCGCGCCAGGGCCCTTTGGTTTTACATAGGCTTATATAGGGAAAATATTTAAAAATCTTCTACTGTGAAACCACAAGGCCCAGGTCTTTAATATTTGGTATGAAGCTTCATCTAGTGGACCTCTACCAAGATTGTTCAAATTATAGCCCTGGGGCCAAAAATGCCTCCGCCCCGGGGCCTTTGGTTTTACATAGACTTATACAGGGATAATTTTTAAAAATCTTCTTCTCTGAAACCGCAAGGCCCAGTCCTTTTATATTTGTTGTGAAGCTTCATCTGGTGGACCTCTATCAAGATTGTTCAAATTATAGGCCTAGGGCAAAAAATGCCCCCACCTGCAGGCCCTTTGGTTTTACATTGGCTTATACAGGGAAAGTCTTTAAAAAGCTTCTTCTCCAAAACTGGATGGCCCAGTTCTTTGAAATTTGGTGTGTAGCTTCATCTAGTGGGCTTCCACCAACATTGTTCAAATCATAGCCCTTGGGTCAAAAATGCCCCCACCCCGGGGCCCTTCGTTTTTAGATTGACTTATATACCGAAATTAAAAAAAAAATCTTCTACTCTGAAACGGCAAGGCCCAGGTCTTTGATATTTGGTGTGAAGCTTCATATAAATTGTTCTAATTATAGCCCTAGGAAATAGAAGTCAAGGCAATGAAAACCTTTGAAAATCTTCTCGACTGAAAGCAGACGGCCAAGGTCTTTGATATTTGGTATGAAGCTACCAAGATGGTTCAAATTATAGCCCTGGTGGCAAAAATGGCCCGCCCCGTGGACCCCAAGTTTTATGTAGACTTATATAAGGAAAACCTTTAAAAATCTTGTCTGAAACCAGAATTCTCCATTCTTTGATATTTGGTATGAAGCTTCACCTTTTAGACCACTACCAAGATTAATCATATTATAGCCCGGGGCCAATAATGGCTCTCCCAGGGGCCCACTTGATACCCTATGGATCAGGTGAGCGATCCAGGGCCATTATGGCCCTCTTGTTTTATTCTTAGAAAACAAGAAGAAAAGATAATTTTCTTTAGTACAATGAAAAATAAATTATTACCGTAATGATCCCAAGTATTGGATCAGACAGGCCAAAGCAAACAGTGCAGACCCAGATCAGACTGCTTCTTCAAGCAGTCTGATCAGGATCTACACCATTTGCCATTCCATCTGTACTTTTTGGACTTCTTGCTGGATCTGTAAAAATTTTAGGAGAATTACTGGCAGTTCTCAAGGTGTCCGAAGTTTAAGGATTTTTACGGTATTAAAAGTAGGGTCAGGAAATCCTGAAAGTTCACACATCATATAAAATGACAACTAATGTAAGAGCCTCTGTGTTTGTTTCAGCATAACCTTCCACCACAGCCGATAGGCTCAAAGTATACAAGTGAGAATGACAAGCTTATCTTGGAAGATGAGTTACAGAGAATCACTTTAGTTGGAGAACTCAAGGTTCAGTCCAGTGTCACAGGTAATTGTTCATCACTCTTGACATGGTACTGACATAGGGATGGACTTCAACTTTTTTTTTGTGTGTTGAGGTTTTATATCCCCATCTACACTTGAGGTCATTTTCGAGACACTGCTTACAACTTTTTAGGACTTTTACCCCAACACTGAGATAAATTGACATTTCACTGAAGCCTGACCTCCCAAAGAAACGGCAAGGGTTTATATGCAGGGGCGGTCAGACTTGCACCATTTTGCCTGGGCATGCCAAGACCTTCTAAAAGGTTTGCCAGTTCTCATGTTCAGTCAGTTTCAGCTCTGTGCGGAAGCACCTTGCAGCCCAGTCTGTTTCTCCAAGCCCTGATGGGCGTTGTGGGGGAGGGGCTTAACTTCAGGGTTCAGTGGAACTTTGATGGCTTTGATGGTTGTTTTGAACTTGTTCTTGAGTATGAGTTAGAGAGAATTGTCTTATTTGTCTTGAAAATGTATGTTGTGTGTACTCACTAGAATCGCCTCGTTGAGGCGATTCTAATGAGTGCACACAACATACCTTTATTTCAAAGAAAATGGAAAAGATATCCCTATAATGCCTCCTGGCCTAGGTATATGTTTAACTCTCAGTGGCTCAAATTTCCTGGTCCAAAAGGTGTTTGAGCCATTGAAGTTTGACTGTGACAGGCGCCCTGATACCCTGAAGCCCTTAGATTGTGGACCAGGCATGTAGTTTTTAGCTCACCTGAGTCAAAGACTCATAGGTGGTATTATAGAATGGTAATGCACCCTTTGTCTGTTTGTTGTCTGTTAACATTTTCAAGTATCTTCTCTGAAACTAGTCAAATTTCATGTGAAACATCCATGGGATGGGGGAAGGAAAGTTTGTTTGTGGGTTCCAGTTCACATGAACAAGATGGCCACCATGCCCATGTAAGATAATAAAAACCCTATAAAAATCTTCCTCTCCGGATTGTCATGAAACTTGGTATGTAGCATTGGGGACTGGAGCCAGTCATTGTTTGTTCAAATGATGACCCTGGATGACCTTGACCTATCCCTAAATGGGATGGAAGAGGGAATGTTTGCTGAAATGGTTTAGGTCACATGGCAAAGATGGCTGCTATGGTAAAAAAACCTTCAAAAATCTCAGACACAAATGGCTCCTTATACAACAAGCACTCAGGTAAGCAGTTCAGGATCATTGTTCCTCTGGTTTCTTATTCTGTTAATGTTAACCCATAAGATGACAATTGTCATCTGCTTTGCCGTCTGATCTGGGTCTACACTGTTTGCCTGTATACAAAAATATTTTTAAGAAGTTTACAAGAAGATTCAGCAGACGACACAAGCCGATGACATTTTCAGATGTAGTTTCTCTCGGTGTCATAAGGGTTAAAATTTGTTGAATGGCAGCCTGATGCCAGGGCAGATAAGTTCAGGTTTATCCTTGTGGCCAGGTATTGTGTTGGAAAGTGACCAGTCAAATTAGATTGACAGGTATTTAGCCATTAACTGTTAATCATGACTAGCAGACAGCCTTTCAAAGTGTATTTTTCTTCCTTTGTAGTGAAAATAAGGCTTGACATTACATGTGAATTCACATGTAATGTCAAACCTTATTTACATAGAATAATAATAATGAAAATCTGATTGTCTTCTGCTCCAGGAATTTATGTTGCAGTTGAAGGGATGAAGAACGTTTTTTTTTTCTGTATAAAAAATTTCTGTGATAATCTTTTTCGTGCATATCCACATCTGGCATTATTAAATTTTGTATATTCAAGAAAGGTTTTGTTTTTAGTCTTATTGCTTTGTCATTGTTGGTTTTCAGGCACCATAGTTGCCGTATGTGGGCGGGAACCAGAGGATGACAAAGGAAAATTTCACGTTGAAGAGTTCTGTTTCCAAGAGTTACCTGCTCAGGAAAAATTACCAGAAATGACTGAAGATAGGTAATAAATTATATGGTATTCACACAATTAAATTAAACAAGACTTCCCATCTTTGAATTTGAAGGGGGTGTTCGAGAAATATTTCCAGAGTGGCAAATGGTGTTAAAGGCCAGGAGCCAAGTATAAAAACCAAGGTCTGAAAAATGGCTAGTGTTTGTTTTTGTTTGTTTGATTTGAGGTTTAACATCCCTGTCAACACCATGTAGGTCATTTTGGAGACATTGCTTCCAATTTTGTGGGACTTTTACCCGACACTGAGATGAATTGACATCTCAAGCCCTGCCGGCAAATGAAACCAATAGGCCATTTTTCCTGGGCAGGCTTAGAACCTCTAAGCGGGTTACCAGTACCAATGTGCAATCGCTTTAGGCTCTGCATGGAAGCATCATGCAGCCCAATCTAATTCTTCAAGCCCCAATAGCGGCCCCCACTCATCGGGGTTTGAAGAAATAGATGGGATGCATGATGCTTCCACCTAGTGCTGAAACCGACTGCACACGAGTACTGGTAAACTGTTATAGGATCTAAGTCTGCCCAGACAAAGCGGTACAAGTCCGTCCGTCCATATTAATAAACCCTATTGGTTTCATTGGCTGACAGGGCTTGAGATGTCATTTCAGTCCCACAAAATTGGAAGCAACGTCTCCAAAATGACCTATACAGTGTTGATGGGGACGTTAAACCTCAAATCAAACAAACAAACAAATCAAGACCTAATGGGGGGGGGGGGGGGGGGAGGGGTGTGGAAATGGCTAGTGTGTTGCCTAGTTCACATAGTCTAACAACATGAAAAATAACGTAACTTGGCACACTTCTTTTTAAAGACATAGACATTTATTCAATATGAGAATTGAAATGAAATTCCATTCCATACCATAGTTTGCTTTTCAGAAAAATCTTTTTTGCTGTCTGCTACAAAATTCAAATTTATCACCAGGTATAACTGACAGCAGGTGGGAGGTCACATGATCCCTACCTGGTTGACAACATTCGTTCATGGAGATTTATCATGAATTCTTTTCTTTTTAGTCATTCATTAAAGAAGGAAAGTTTTCAGCTTCAGACAAAACTAGAGAAAGGGACCAGTGGGTCACATATAGCCCCGGCCAGTGTCACCCTCTGATATATCTTTCGAGCTTGTATGTAATATGAATGAAGTCAAGAAGCTATAAGAATCTATAAATGTGCATGTGAAAGCTAAACCAAACATAAAATTTCTAAATGGACCAAGGAGTGAGGGCATAAAATAGAACATACATGCATCTATAAACTTTGACATAAAACTTTAACCAAATGTCAAGGTCACCCCAGGTGGGGGAAGGGACATGCATCATGAAATCATTTGTCAAACATGAAGAGAATCTAACATGTGGTTACAGAGATAGCAGCCATGAAAAAGGTTTAACACAAAACTTTGGCATAAAAGTAGATGAACAGACAGACAGACAGCCCACCCATGGGCTTGACCCAGAGGCTTAGATATTCCATATGAAAGGTAATGCTATAGAGATATCCTTTACCAAACATGAAGAGAATCAAACATGTGGTTACAGAGATATCAGCAATGAAAAAGGTTTAACACAAAACTTTGACGTAAAATTAGATGAACAGACAGACAGACAGCCCACCCAGGGGCTTAGATATTCCATATGAAAGGTAATGCTATAGAGATATGCTTTACCAAACATGAAGAGAATCTAACATGTGGTTACAGAGATATCAGCAATGAAAAAGGTTTAACACAAAACTTTGACGTAAAAGTAGATGAACAGACAGACAGACACACAGACAACCCACCCAGGGGCTTGACCCAGGGGCTTAGATATTCCATATAAAAGGTAATGCTATAGAGATATCCTGTACCAAATATGAAGAGAATCCAACCTATGGTTACAGAGATATGAGCAATCAAAAAGGTTTAACGCAAAACTTTGACGTAAACGTTGACGAACGTAAGAACGAACATACGAACGAACCAACGAACGGACGGAAAGATGAAAACTATATACCCCCTGACATACTTGGTATGCCGGAGGTATAATGATTTGTACTGTTCTGATTAACCAGTTAAGCCTGTCCATTAAAAGTGTGATAAGGTAAACTCACCAGCTTGGCATGACCTAAATAGTGTTGACTGGGCTATTAAACTCCAAACCAAGGAAAAAGAATTGCTAAACTTCCTTTAGTGATAGGGGTCTCCTCTTTTTTTTAGAGATGACCCATTATTGTGGCCACGTAAAATTGATTTAAGCCCCCCCCCCCAGTGGAATTCGTTACATTGACCATTCCAAGGCGGTTCTGTTGTGGTTTGTCTTTGAGTGTGTGTATGGCTTATATATTATTTTGTTTTGGCCATTTTGTGAGAAAGTAACTGTCCTTTTTGGCTTTCCTCTATTGATGTTTCCATTAGCGTCTAGTTGTTTCATCTTTTTGCTTCTTTCCCTTTGGTGTCTCTGATGTGTGGTTATTGTATCGATTCCTGATCATTGCCTTCACTACTATTTTGGAAGTCAAAAATTTGCTTCCCTTGCAAAACTGACAGAAAAATTATATCCATAGGATGTGTTCCAGTCATGTACAGTATAAGCATTGCATTGTACATGTGTGCATCATTTGTCTTCCAATCTCATAACCCATTAAAGGTTATACACTTTCTTAGACATAGAAATGTCAGTTACCATAATTATCTCATGTTTTCGCACAGACAGGGCTGAGAAAAGAGTGTAGACCCCGATGAGATGCCGCATCTTAACAGGGTCTACACTCTTTGCTACAAGTCATTAGGGTCTACACTCTTTGCTACAAATCCAGCTATTTTTAGCTCACCGTCACGTAGTGACAAGGTGAGCTTTTGGGATCACTTTTTGTCCGTCGTCCGCCGTGTGTGCGTCCGTCCGTCCGTCCGTCCATGTGTCCGTGCGTAAACAATTTCTTCAAACGACATCTCCTCCTAAACCACTCATCGGATTTTGACCAAACTTCACAGGAATGGTCTTTAGGTAGTCCTCTTTCAAAGTTGTTCAAATGGCTCCCGACCGTTGCACATCTAGGTCACAGGAGCCAAAAATAGATTTTTTTTCACCAAAAACTTAAAAAATCTTCTTCTCTGAAACCACAAGGCCCAGGTCTTTGATATTTGGTATGAAGCTACATGTAGAGGACCCCTACCAAGATTGTTCAAATTATAGTGCTGGGCCCAAAAATGCCCCCACTCTGGGGCCCTTTGGTTTTACATAGGCTTATATAGGGAAAATCTTTAAAAATCATCTTCTCTGAAACCACAAGGCCCAGGTCTTTGATATTTGGTATGAAGTTTCATCTTGTGGACCTCTACCAAGATTGTTCAAATTATAGCCCTGGTGCCAAAAATGCCCCCACTCCAGGGCCCTTTGGTTTTACAAAGCCTTATATAGGGAAAATCTTGAAAAATCTTCTTCTCTAAAACAACAAGGCCTAGGTCTTTGATATTTGGTATGAAGCTTCATCTAGTGGACCTCTACCAAGATTTTTTTCAAATTATAGCCCTGAGACCAAAAAATGCCCCTGTCTGGGGTGGGGGGGGGAGTCTATAAAAATCTTCTTCTGTGAAACCATAAGGCCTACCAGTAGGTCTTTGATATTTGTTGTGAAATTTCATCTAGTGGACCTCTATCAAGATTGTTCAAATTATAGCCCTGGAGCCAAAAATGCCCCCGCCCTGAGACCCTTTGGTTTTACATGGACTTATGTAGGGAAATCTTTAAAAATCTTCTTCTCTGAAACTGCAAGGCCCAGGTCTTTGATATTTGGTGTGAAGCTTCATCTAGTTCACCTCTATCAAGATTGTTTAAATTATAGCCCTGAGGCCAAAAATGCCCCCACCATGGGGCCATTTGGTTTTACATAGGCTTATGTAGGGAATATCTTTAAAAAAATCTTCTTCTCTGAAACTGCAAGGCCCAGGTCTTTGATATTTGTTGTGTAGCTTCATCTAGTGGACCTTCGCCTAGATTGTTTAAATTATAGCCTTTGTAATGAAGCTTCACCTATTTAGACCTCCCTCAACATTATGCACATTATAGCCCTGGGGTCAATAATGGCTCTCCCCGGAGCCCACTTGTTACTCTATGGATCAGGTGAGCGATCCAGGGCCATCATGGCCCTCTTGTTGAACATGACATCACATAGTAAATTGATTTTAGAACAGGTATGGTAAGGAATTGCGGCGTCCGATTACAAAGGGTAAATGTGGTACACTTACACTTATTGCTGCCTCTATTACAGGTATATAGCAATAGTCTCTGGACTAGAAATAGGGTCCAAGGAAGAACAGATGTTTCCTCTACAGCTGTTTATCGATACGGTTACGGGTGAACTTGGTGATGTGGGGCAACAACAAGGGACGGCTAATATTGTTGCTGTAGTTGTAGCCGGAAATTCTCTTAGCAAAGATACTCAGGATAAAGATAGCTTAAATAAGGTAGTTTAAGAAAACGTCTATTTTTCTGAGGTCTTGACTTGTATAAGGATTTCCAGGAACAATATTCTTTTTATAATAGAAGTCTTATTTAGTCTTTTGTCCTATGAACTGATGTTCACGACAACCGCTACCATTGCAAACAGGGTAGATCCAGATCAGATGGCTTCTGAAGAAGCCATCTGATCAGGATCTACACTTTGTCTTTCAGTTTGTGAATTTGAACAAAAATATTATATCATGTAATCTGATTGGTTGATAGTCAGAAATGGGTGTGGCAAATTTAAATATTCAGCAGATTAAGGTTAAGCCAGTTCTATTGTATGATATGTAACATTTTTAGGGCAGTGGAAACACTATGCTCTCCTTTTCTGGCGTGTCCCAAATCACTCAGGACAAATTGAAATTTTTAGTTCACTTCTCCTGAAAACTGGTCGCTGGCAAGCAGTGCAGGCCCAGATCATGTTTGCAGAAAATTCAGGCTATTATGCAACCACACAACTAGCTGTTAAGCAATACGACAGATGTCATGGGTTCATTAAAGTGTAAATTTGTCAAATCCCAACAACATACAGGGAGGTGGAAAGCGGGGGCCTGGAAGGCCTAAGATGACCTGGAAGCAGCTGACAGAAAGAGATTGCAGAAAATGGAAGCTCTCTGCTAGCGATCCTCATGATAGACAAGCCTGGAGAGCTGGTGTAAGATCTGCCATGCGTGCAGAAAGCCAGCTACCTGGAAGGGGGCCCACTTATGTTGCCCCTGTACCTGCACGTTAATCGAAAATTCATTGATGATGATGAAACTGAACAAGAATTTTCTGTCACAAGTGACATGTTTGTCAAAGTACAAAGAAGCCATAATCCATATTTAGCATATTGAATACAGGTTAATTCATACCTTACACAGAAATTGGGGGCGGAGCTTAGCGATTACAAAACTATGCCACTGCAATCCAGCCTTCAGATTTGCACTGCATATTAAAAAATGTTTAAAACCAACATTACGTCAGTTTCTTAAAGTTCTTGCCAATCAACTAAGAAGGACTAGCTTCGCAATCGTTTGGCCCACGTCAGTCATCTCTCAAACATGTCCAGAACTTAAGCACATGATAGAAAGCTCAGTACACTGCAAAGATTAGGCCTTTGATGTTTGTTACAAACAGCATCAAATGTGGGAGAAGTCGTATTGCTAAACTCCTGCTTACGTGGTTGTAAATCTGTTATTAAAATTAACCCAACTTGGTAGCCCTGAATTTTGGACTCCTGCTATATATAAGGTGGAAGATTCCATTCAGTACAAAAAAGGATTAACTGTTCTGCATTATATGGCCTTTAAAGTGTTAGCCAGGTCACAGCACTAACAACAGACTTTTGTATTTCTGAAATTAATCACATTTTAGAAAAAAAAAAAATGTTTATTCGGATATCTCTTAATTTCTTTAACCCTTAAAATGTCTTCTGCTGAATCTTCTAGCAAACTTTTTAAAAATATTTTTTGCATACAGGCGAACAGTGTGGACCCAGATCAGACTGCTAGAGGAGCAGTCTGATCTGGGTCCAAACTGTTTGCAGAAATGATTTTTTTAAGTAACAGGCAGACGACGGCCCCCGCCGATGGGGGCTTGAAGAAATATAATGGCTGCATGATGCTTCCATGCAGAGCTGAATCCGACCCACACACGAGTACTGGTAAACCGCTTAGAGGATCTAAGCCTGCCCAGGCAAAGCAGTGTGAGTGTCGGACCGTCCATGCTTATAAACCCTATTGGTTTCATTGGGCGACAGGGCTTGAAATGTCATTTCATATCAATGTCGGGTAAAAGTCCCACAAAATTGGAAGCAACGTCTCCGAAATGACCTTTACAGTGTTGACGGGGACGTTAAACCTCAAATCAAACAAAAACCGGCAAACGATAGAGCAGACGACAATTGTTGTGATTAGCATTTTATGGGTTTAGGGCCAGATGAGGCTCTGAATATGTATGAAAACATGTTGCATTGAACCCTCTAAACGCCAAGAAAAACTACATTTGAAAATGTCGTCTGCTTATGTCATCTGCTGATTTTTTTGCAAACTTTTTATACAGGAAAACTGTGTGGATCCAGATCAGACTGACAATTGTTGTGATTGGCATTGTATGGGTTAAGGGCCAGATTAGGCTCTGAATTATATGTATGGAAACATGTTGCATTGAAGCTGTGTGTGTATTAACCCTTAAGAGGCCAAGAAAACTACATCTAAAAATGTCGTCTGCTTATGTCGTCTGCTGAATTTTTTTGCAAACTTTTTAAAAATATTTTTGCATACAGGCAAACAGTGTTTGCAAAAAATTACTCTTAAGGTAACCGGCAGACGGCAAGGCAAAGCAGATGACAATAGTCGTGATTGACATTATATGGGTTAAGGGCCGGATGAGGCTCTGAATATGTATGAAATATGCTTCATTAAAGCTGTATGTGTATTAATTAATTCACAACATATGTGTTCCTTTATTTGTCAGGCCAAATATTTAACCAAGAAGACAGTAGCAGGCAGTGTTGATGCCATCAAATCTCTGGACCACTCCTTGGTACAACTAGCAGTAAGTTCTTGGCCTTTTTAGCTACCCTATCTAACTATAACTACTACTTGCCTCCGTGGCCCGGTGGATAAGAGTGCTGACTCTTAATCATTAGGTCTCTCACTGCTGTGGTTTCGAGCCTGGCTTGGGGTCACTCACATGTGAGCTGCCAAGTTCTGCAACGGAAGGTCAGGTGGTTTTCTTCTGAGCACTCCGTTTTTGCCCACCTCTGATTAACGATCAGCTCGATATGAGTGAAATAATCTTGAAAGGGCCGTAAAACAAAAAATAAAAAGTAAAAAAATATACACCTCAACCTCATTATAACAGAACTTCGGGTCCAACCCATACCTGCCAACTTTTCAAATTTTTCATGGGAGAGATTCTGCGTGTCACGGCTTTTTTCGATGGACTAAAGTGCGGTGAATATTTTCCCCAAAATTTCCATGGGGGAGATTTTTCAAACTAGTAGACACACTCCAGTCCACTAGTACAATCAGAAAAATTGCATGTTTACATTTTATGTATTATCCAATAAATCACTGGTAAAACACTTAAGCTTCAATAATTAACAGTATTTGCAATAACTAAAGATTGGCTGAATATATGATCTGTCTATAATTAGGTTCTTTTACTCATTAACAGTTTTCAAGCAATTGCAAGGAGTGCTTAATGTCTGACTATAACAGCCTTTATGTTTCTGAAGTGTAGGAAACTCATTACCAAATAACAATACAATTCTTAGTTTGAGAGATGAAAACTACGATTTTCATAGTCACGAAAATATGTGACATTGCTCATTCATAGGTAAATATTTACTTTCATTACATCTGGGAGAGATTAAATAATTGTTCAAACATACTTACATGAAAAGATCAGCAAAGGGCATCCCTGGTCATGCTCATACAGATAGAAAACTGTTGGCAACTTGCATTTGTTTGTGGGTACTGGGTAATCTATCATTGGGTTAAAAATAGTCAATACAGCTAAAAATATGCTCAGGGTTTTTCCATCTCCAAAATAGATAGTGAAGAAATGCAAGATATTCCAAATGACTATCCACAAACAATATGGCTGATAAAAGTACCAAGCGTGAGGAGGTGGAAAAAACGTGATTTTTGCCTTATTTTGGCAACACGATCGTGGGGTCAAAATGCATGGAAAAATCGTGAAACTCACTCCTAATGGGTGAAAGTTGGCAGGTATGGTCAATCCAACGGCCCGTGTTAGTTAACTGAATCGTGTTATAAACATCGACAGTATTTGTCATGGAACAGTCTATTCTTCTATTACACTGTAAACACAAGCCTCCAGCGCTATCGATAAGATCGCCATTGTTCGGCGTGACAAGGTGTGGAAAATAAGATTAAGTTATGTCTGTAATTTGCATTTATTCCTCAATCATAAGATTTAATCCACAATCAATGTGAAAATGATTTAATCGCTCCTAAGACCATTAGCTACATGTAAAAACGGACTATTCTGCTGTCTCGTGCATGGTTATGTTTTGGCGCCAGAATAGCAGACACTTGGCGGGAAAAGTTGAACGCTTTAATTAAATCTTTAAATAAAAGAGATCAATCTTCAAGTTCTTGATTTAAATTTTATAACATCTGTATGGTGTTGTTGGTGATTGACATGGAGCTTCCGGGGATAAGTCAGAAATAGTGCAGTGCGCCGTACTCTATCCACCTCTATCCACTGGGAGGTCGCGGGTTCGATTCTCGGCAGCGCCATACCAAAGGCCTGAAAAATGGTACTAGGCGCTCCCTTGGCTGACACTCGCATTATCAGGGGTAGTGCTAGGAAGATAAATGAAGGCAGATAAGTATTTGTTACAGGATACTTTGTCGCAATAAAAGCTCTACAGAGCTTATGTTATTTGTTCCTGATATGCAATGTTACTTTATCTTATCTTTATTCTTGTCTTCTGAAAATCTCCTAGTTGATAAATAGAGATTATCATATGGCACTGTTCATATCATACCCCATATCAGTCCGAGACTCCCATATCAGCGGCCCGAGGGCTGATATGGGTCGAGGGCTGATATGGGGTATGATATGAAAAATGCCATATCATAATCTATTTATCACACATTTCACTTAAAAAAAAAATGTTCAAAATAAATTGTATTAATTGCATCTGCCTAATACCAAAGTTACAATGAGAATCTCATTATCTTCTGTCTAGCTATGTAATTTAAGAGATCCTTGAGATTTGACAGATGAAAAAGTCTGTCAGCAATCCCCTGCATCATTCTTTCGCCCATTTTCCTCTCGTATTCGCTGCGCAGTGCCATGTTTTTAGCTCACCGTCAAGTAGTGACGAGGTGAGCTTTTGGGATCACTTTTTGTCCGTCATGCGTCCGTGCGTCCGTCCGTGCGTAAACAATTTCTTCAAACGACATCTCCTAAACCACTGATCGGATTTTGACCAAACTTCACAGGAATGATCCTTAGGTGGTCCCCTTTCAAAGTTGTTCAAATGGTTCCGGTCTGTTGCACATCTATGTCACAGGAGTCAAAAATAGATTTTTTCACCGAAAACTTAAAAAATCTTCTTCTCTGAAACCGCTAGGCCCAGGTCTTCGATATTTGGTATGAAGCTTCATCTAGTGGACCCTTACCAAGATTGTTCGAATTATAGTGCTGGGGCCAAATATGCCCCCACCCCAGGGCCCTTTGGTTTTACATGGGCTTATATAGGGAAAATCTTTAAAAATCTTCTTCTCTGAAACTGCAAGGCCCAGGTCTTTGCTATTTGGAATGAAGCTTCATCTAGTGGACCCCTACCAAGACTGTTCAAATTATAGTGCTGGGGCCAAAAATGCCCCCGCCCCGGGACCCTTTGATTTTACATGGGCTTATATAGGGAAAATCTTTAAAAATCTTCTTCTCTGAAACTGCAAGGCCCAGGTCTTTGATATTTGGTATGAAGCTTCATCTAGTGGACCTCTACAAAGATTGTTCAAATTGTAGCCCTGAGACCAAAAATGCCCCCGCCTCGGGGCCCTTTGGTTTTACATAGACTTATATAGGGAAAGTCTTTAAAAATTTTCTTCTGTGAAACCACAAAGCCTAGGTCTTTGATATTTGGTGTGAAATTTCATCTAGTGGACCTCTATCTAGATTGTTCAAATTATAGCCCTGGGGCCAAAAATGCCCCCACCCCGAGACCCTTTGGTTTTACATAGACTTATATAGGGAAATATTTAAAAATCTTCTTCTCTGAAACCGCAAGGCCCAGGACTTTGATATTTGGTATGGAGCTTCATCTAATCTACCTCTACCAAGATTGTTCAAATTATAGCCCTTGGGCCAAAAATGCCCCCGCTCCGGGTCCCTTTGGTTTTACATAGACTTATATAGGGAAAATCTTTAAAAATCTTCTTCTCTGAAACAGCAATGCCAAGGTTTTGGTTATTTGGTGTGAAGCTTCATCTAGTGGACCTCTATCAAGATTGTTTAAATTATAGCCCTGAGGCCAAAAATGCCCCGCCCCGGCGCCCTTTGGTTTTACATAGACTTATATAGAGATAATCTTTGAAAAATCTTCTTCTCTGAAACCGCAAGGCCCAGGTCTTTGATATTTGGTGTGTAGCTTCATCTAGTGGACCTTTGCCAAGATGGTTCAATTTATAGCCTTTGTTGATATTTGGTATGAACCTTCACCTTTTTAGACCTCCCTCAACATTATACACATTATAGCCCTGGTGTCAATAATGGCCCTCCCCGGGGCCCACTTATTACTCTATGGATCAGGTGAGCGATCCAGGGCCATCATGGCCCTCTTGTTTTTTTAGCTCACCTGTCACGTAGTGACAAGGTGAGCTTTTGGGATCACTTTTTGTCCGTCGTCCGTCGTGCGTCCGTGCGTGCGTCCGTGCGTCCGTAAACTTTTCTTCAAACGACATCTTCTCCTAAACCACTGATCGTATTTTGATCAAACTTCACAGGAATGATCCTTAGGTGGTCCCCTTTCAAAGTTGTTCAAATGGTTCCGGTCCGTTTGCACATATAGGTCACAGTAGCCAAAAATAGATTTTTTTCACCGCAAACTTAAAAAATCTTCTTCTCTGAAACCGCAAGGCCCAGGTCTTTGATATTTGGTATGAAGCTTCATCTAGTGGACCCCTACCAAGATTGTTCAAATTATAGTGCTGGGCCAAAAATGCCCCCGCACGGGGGCCCTTTGGTTTTACATGGGCTTATATAGGGAAAATCTTGAAAAATCTTCTTCTCTGAAACCGCAAGGCCCAGGTCTTTGATATTTGGTATGAAGCTTCATCTAGTGGACCCCTACCAAGATTGTTCAAATTATAGTGCCGGGGCCAAAAATGCCCCCGCACGGGGGCCCTTTGGTTTTACATGGGCTTATATAGGGAAAATCTTTAAAAATCTTCTTCTCTGAAACCGCAAGGCCCAGGTCTTTGATATTTGGTATGAAGCTTTATCTAGTGGACCCCTACCAAGATTGTTCAAATTATAGTGCTGGGTCTAAAAATGCCCCCGCACGGGGGCCCTTTGGTTTTACATGGGCTTCTATAGGGTAAATCTTGAAAAATCTTCTTCTCTGAAACCGCAAGGCCCAGGTCTTTGATATTTGGTATGAAGCTTCATCTAGTGGACCCCTACCAAGATTGTTCAAATTATAGTGCTGGGGCCAAAAATGCCTCCGCACCAGGGCCCTTTTCTTTTACATAGGCTTATATAGGGAAAATCTTCTTCTCTGAAACCGCAAGGCCCAGGTCTTTGATATTTGGTATGAAGCTTCATCTAGTGGACCCCTACCAAGATTATTCAAATTATAGTGCTAGGGCCAAAAATGCCCCCGCACCAGGGCCCTTTTGTTTTACATAGGCTTATATAGGGAAAATCTTGAAAAATCTTCTTCTCTGAAACTGCAAGGCCCAGGTCTTTGATATTTGGTATGAAGCTTCATCTTGTGGACATCTACCAAGATTGTTCAGATTATAGCCCTGGGGCCAAAAATGCCCCCGCTCCGGGGCCCTTTGGTTTTACATAGACGTATATAGGGAAAATCTTGAAAAATCTTCTTTGAAACCACAAGGCTTAGGTCTTTGATATTTGTTATGAAGCTTCAGCTAGTGGACCTCTATAAAGATTGTTCAAATTATAGCCCTGAGACCAAAAATGCCTCCGCCATGTGGCCCTTTGGTTTTACATAGACTTATATAGGGAAAATCTTTAAAAATCATCTTCTCTGAAACACAAGGCTTAGGTCTTTGATATTTGTTATGAAGCTTCATCTAGTGGACCTCTACCAAGATTGTTCAAATTATAGCCCTGGGGCCAAAAATGCCCCTGCTCCGGGGCCCTTTGGTTTAACATAGACTTATTTAGGGAAAATCTTGTTTTACATAGACTTCTATATGCAGGGTAAACCTTTAAAATCTTCTTCTCTGAAACCAGAAAGCCCAGGTCTTTCATATTCGATATGAAGCTTCATCTTGTGGACCTCTACCAAGATTGTTCAAATTATAGCCCTGGGGCCAAAATTGACCCTGCCCGGGGCCCACTTGTTATACATTGGATCAGGTGAGCGAACCAGGGCCCTCTGGGCCCTCTTGTTTTTTGTTTTTTTGCCAAACAGTTCGAACAGACGAAAATATTGCAAATTGCAAATGGTGTCCTGTACAACAAATGCGAAATGCCGCAAAAGGAAGAACGCCCCGTGTTCCGAATAGGGTGACGTCAGAAGTATGATAAAGGCTTAGGGGTGCGGTAAAGGGTTGTGATATGGATTTTTGGGGTATGATAAAGCCCATGTGATATGGCAGCACGTGCAAGCGTGATACGTGCATTGGTGTCACGTTCGTATCACATATTCAAAAACTAAGTATTTTATACTAAATGTATGATTAAAGATCATATTGCGCACAACTCTGAGTGAGGGCTGAAAAAAAATCCTCTTAGAATATACTTGCCATGACAAATGCCTTGTGCTGAAGGACAAGTGAAATGTTTAGCTGTTAGCTGTTACCAATTCTTTCCCAGTAATAGATGTTGGACAAGTGAAATTTTAAAGATTTTTTAAGTGCTTGAATTTCAGGGGAATGGATACATCTTTAAAGGAGACCATTCTTTCAAAATTGTTTTTGTCTCCCTTGTCAATAGGGCTCTTGGCCCCATTGGGACTTGGAGAAATAGATAGGGCTGCATATTGCTTCCTGTCAAGTTCCACACAGGGCTGAAACTGACCACTTACCATCTGACCTGAGTATTGGTAAACCACTTGGAGGGTCAAAGCCTGCACAGGCAACCAATCCTACCCATCTCATTGGGTGGCAGCGCTGGAGGAGTCATTTCATCTGATTGTAGGGTAAAAGTCCCAAAAATGTCTCCAAAATGACCTATATAGTGTTGAGGGAGATTTTAAACCTCAGTCAAACAAACAAACAATAGGGGTCAACTCTTAAAGAATAGAATTTGCTTCAGAGAAGCAAATTCTTTCCTTTCTTTCTTTTTCTTTCTTTCTAATGATACTGCAATCGGTCCCATTTGACCATTACTCCCAGGTGTACATTATATACACTTCAGGTTTTGCAGGATGAAAGCCTACACAGTAATCATGTAATTACCGTAGGGTCATTTAATCTGCACAGGGGATGGTTCTCCCTGCACAGGGGGCCTCCAGTTAACGTCCCAATCCAAAGGACGGTGCACTTTATGACATTCATCCCTGTAAATGATGCCAATGGAGCGTGTTCGGACACCGAAATTTTATTGCCACTGCCGGGGATCGAACCCGGGACCTCTAGCATCAGAAGCAAGTGCACTAACCACTGAGCTATCATGCTCCTTTAAGAGTAGACCCCTTTTCCAGAGAGTTCAGTTTCTAGGAAAGCAAACAGGAAGTCACGAAAGTATTAATGGTGAAGAAATATGCCTGGTGCATCCAGTCCCTTTAAAATTTAACAAATGTAATTACAGTTGTACTGCCATGACTCAAACACCTTTGGGGACCATGAAAGTTTGTTTTGAGATGGGGGTAAATCAAGCCACTGAAGGTAAAACATAGTGCCAGGTCAGGAAACAAAATAGCTTTTCTTTAACAAAAAGGTAGGTTTGTGTACTCATTAGAATCGCCTCATGGAGGTGATTCTAGAGGATATATGTAACTTACATTTTCAAGATAAAATTAGAAATTCTCAGGAAATTTTTAGAAATACATCTGCAGTTACTGGAGGTTTTTTCCAGGGAATCAAGAAGAAAAATCACACATGGACTGATAATGGTAAACAAGTCAGCAGTGATTGAGCGATCAAACTTTCCCTGTAGACACATACACGCACTAGGTCAGCACAGTCATGCTATTTGCCAGGACTTACTACTACTACTTCTACTACTAATAATCGACCTTATTTATAGAGGGTAACATTTAATACTTGTACTAATCTTCCATGTGGCCCTCTTTGCCTGGGTAGGAACCAGTACTAAGTAATGTGGATAAAGTCTCTTGCTAAAGGAAACAACACTTGGCGCTTGGGGGGATCAAACTGGCTACCTCTCAATCTCAAATCTGATGCTTTACCACAGCACCACAGCGCTCCATGTTTACTGGTGGTTGGCAAAAAAGGTCTTTCGCCATTTATCGCCATTGTAAACAAAATGCTATTTTCTGTGAACAAGTCTTTCATTGGATTTGAAATGACAAAATTGACCTTCAAACTATTATAACAGACATGTCTAAGAATAAAATTAATGAATTTTAGAAGTGATGATATTTACCTGCCAGGTTTCAAAGAGGAAACAAGTCGGGACAGTTTTAGTTAATTATACTCCCGGCATACGCAGTATGCCATGGGGGTATATAGTTTTCGTATTTTCTGTGTGTGTGTTTGTGTGTCTGCTCCCTAACTTTTAAACCGCTTAACATATTTTCATGAAACTTCACATAAATGTTAAACACCATGAGATGACGTCCAGAACACATGAACCGTAACTCTTGCTTTTCTACTTTCAGAGTTATTGCCCTTTGTATGTTTTAACTTGAATTTTCATGTCCGCTCCATAACTTTTTAACCGCTTGATATATTTTCATGAAACTTCACATAAATGTTAAACACCATAAGACGATGTGGAGAACACATGAACTGTAACTTTTGCTTTTCTACTTTCAGAGTTATTGCCCTTTATATGTTTTAACTTGCAATTTTTACCATACACTTGTGTCTGCTCTGAGATAATTTCGTGAACTTTCAAACAAATGCAAAGCACAATAATAGGATGGGCGAGTTCGACTTTCAAGGTCATGACCTCAAGGTCAAGGTCACTGTGGCTATTTTTAGAAAAACTTTGTCATCGCTTCAGCGCCTACATTTCTTCACCAATTTCAATTTTACCTCACACAAATGTTCCTTATGACAATATTTCGAGCGAGTTCCACTTTCAAGGTATGACCTCAAGGTCAAGGTCACTGGCTATTTTTAGAAAAAATTTGTCATCGCTCTAGCGCCCACATTTCTTCACCAATTTCAATATAACTTCACACAAATGTTCCTTATGACAATATTTCGAGTGAGTTCCACTTTCAAGGTCATGACCTCAAGGTCAAGGTCACTGTGGCTGTTTTTAGAAAAAAATTGTCAACGCTCTAGCGCCCACATTTCTTCACCAATTTCAACACCCTTTCAAATACATTATAATTATTTTTCTTTGAAAAAAAAAAAAAAGACAATTCTGAGATGAACAATTTTCACAGTTTTCTTCATTTCTGCCCAAAAGACGGTTGTATGAACTTGACTGTATGTTTCTTTGGCTCATGTTTTACTGATGGCTGTAGACAGGGGTATTAGTGAGCATATGCTCACTTGATTGTCTAGTTCTTTAATAAAATGTATACAACTAATGATCCAAAGCAGAAAATGCATGAATATACTAGAATATATTTAACCCATTGCATGTGGAAAACCCCTCAAGGAGTACCTTGGCAAACAGTGCAGTCCCAGATCAGAGGCCGCAGAGTGCAGCATCTGATCAGCCCCTGCACTATTTGCTAACAAATTTTTTCGTAAAACAATAAAAATGAAAAAATAAGCCTGGAACCCCTTAAGTGATAAGCAAACTTGTCCATCATTTAGCAGTGGAAGAGTCCACTAGTATACAATGGGTCAACTACCCATTTAAAGTGTATTTCGATAGACTTTCTGCGATAGTCTACTGTAATGTGCTCATAGCAGAACCCCTGTTTGCAGTGTGTTTATATGGAGCCAGTCGCTTTTCGCCAACCACAAAGAAAGATTTTCCAGGGGGAGTAATTTGCACATACACAATGAAATGTAAACTAAAATCATGTGTCAAAACAATGGATCCATTTATATTTTACAGGCAAATGTAGATGTTATACTGATGCCAGGAGAGTTTGATCCATCTAACTTCACCCTACCACAACAGGCCCTTCATAAATGTATGTTCCCTCTGGCAGCCAGATATTCCACCTTAAGATGTGCTAGTAACCCGTATGATTTCACATTAGATGGAGTCAGGTAAGACAAAATTGGCCATAAGTCCACAAACTTCATAGGGTGATGGGGTGGGAGGGTTAGATTTTTGTTGCATCTGTATAACTCTTATCCTGCTGTTCACAAGAACCTGTACATTTGCAAACAGTGTAGATCCTGATCAGATGGCTTCTGAAGAAGCCATCTGATCAGGATCTGCAGTCTTTGATATTCAGTTTGCGAATTTGAATGAATACAATAAATTAAGTAATTTGATTATTTGATAGTGGGAAATGGGTGTGGCAAAATTAATTATTCGGCTGGATAATGGTTAAGCATTGTGTGATCTGTCAACTTGTGTGTCGGATCAACCAAAATTTTAACCCTTAAGATGCCGAGAAAAACGTCTAAAAAAGTCGTCTGCTTATGTCATCTGCTGAATCTTCTTTTTATAGCCCCGCTTTGAAAAAGTGGGGCTATATTGGATTTGCCATGTCCTTCTGTCATTCCGTGATTCCGTTAATTTGTGTTGGCTCCATAACTTTGTATCTGCTTAACATATTTTCATGAAACTTCACACAAATGTTAAACACCATAAGACAATGTGCAGAGCGAAGGAATTATAACTGTGGATTGCCTACTTTTGGAGTTATTGCCCTTTGAACATTTTCCGTAATTCCGTAATTCCGTGATTCCGTTAATTTGTGTTGGCTCCATAACTTTGTATCTGCTTAACATATTTCCATGAAACTTCACACAAATGTTAAACACCATAAGACAATGTGCAGAGCGAAGGAATTATAACTGTGGATTGCCTACTTTTGGAGTTATTGCCCTTTGAACATTGAAAAATGGCAATTTTAATTGTGTCCGCTTCATAACTCGAAAACCGTTTGAGATATTTTTAGGAAACTTCACACAAATGTTAAGCACTATGAGACAATGTGCAGAGTGCAGGAACCATAACTCTGCATTGCTTATTTTTGGAGTTATTGCCCTTTGAACATTGAAAAATGGCAATTTTAACAGTGTCCGCTTCATAACTCGAAAACCGTTTGAGATAATTTCATGAAACTTCACACAAATGTTAAGCACTATGAGACAATGTGCAGAGCGCAAGAACCATAACTCTGGTTTTCGTATTTTCTGTGTGTCTGTCTGTGTGTCTGTCTGTGTCTGTTAACAATTTTCGTGTCCGCTCCATAACTTTAAAACCCATTCACATATTTTCATGAAACTTCACACAAACATTAAACACCATGAGATGGTGTGCAGAGTGCAGGAACCATAACTCTGGATTGCCTAATTTTTGAGTTATTTCCCTTTGAATATTGAAAAATATCAATTTTAGCCGTCTTTGCTCGATAACTCAAAAACCGTTTGAGATAATTTTATGAAACTTCACACAAATGTAAAGCACCATATTACGTGTGCAGAGCGCAGGAACCCAAATTCTGGATTGTCTACTTTTTCAGTTATAGGCTTTTGAATATTAAAAAATGGCAATTTTAACTATGTCCGCTCCATAACCGTTTCTGATATTTTCATGAAACTTCAAATAAATGAAAAGCACCTTGAGATGATGTGCAGAGTGCAGGAACCATAACTCTGGTTTGCCTACTTTAGGAGTTATTGCCCTTTGAACATTTAAAAAGGCAATTTTGACTGTGTCGGCTCCGCTTTGAAAAAGTGGGGCTATATTGGATTTGCCATGTCCTTCTGTCATTCCGTAATTCCGTGATTCCGTTAATTTGTGTTGGCTCCATAACTTTGTATCTGCTTAACATATTTTCATGAAACTTCACACAAATGTTAAACACCATAAGACAATGTGCAGAGCGAAGGAATTATAACTGTGGATTGCCTACTTTTGGAGTTATTGCCCTTTGAACATTTTCCGTAATTCCGTAATTCCGTGATTCTGTTAATTTGTGTTGGCTCCATAACTTTGTATCTGCTTAACATATTTTCATGAAACTTCACACAAATGTTAAACACCATAAGACAATGTGCAGAGCGAAGGAATTATAACTGTGGATTGCCTACTTTTGGAGTTATTGCCCTTTGAACATTGAAAAATGGCAATTTTAATTGTGTCCGCTTCATAACTCGAAAACCGTTTGAGATATTTTTAGGAAACTTCACACAAATGTTAAGCACTATGAGACGATGTGCAGAGCACAGGAACCATAACTCTGCATTGCTTATTTTTGGAGTTATTGCCCTTTGAACATTGAAAAATGGCAATTTTAACAGTGTCCGCTTCATAACTCGAAAACCGTTTGAGATAATTTCATGAAACTTCACACAAATGTTAAGCACTATGAGACAATGTGCAGAGCGCAAGAACCATAACTCTGGTTTTCGTATTTTCTGTGTGTCTGTCTGTGTGTCTGTCTGTGTCTGTTAACAATTTTCGTGTCCGCTCCATAACTTTAAAACCCATTCACATATTTTCATGAAACTTCACACAAACATTAAACACCATGAGATGGTGTGCAGAGTGCAGGAACCATAACTCTGGATTGCCTAATTTTTGAGTTATTTCCCTTTGAATATTGAAAAATATCAATTTTAGCCGTCTTTGCTCGATAACTCAAAAAACGTTTGAGATAATTTTATGAAACTTCACACAAATGTAAAGCACCATATTACGTGTGCAGAGCGCAGGAACCCAAACTCTGGATTGTCTACTTTTTCAGTTATAGGCTTTTGAATATTAAAAAATGGCAATTTTAACTATGTCCGCTCCATAACCGTTTCTGATATTTTCATGAAACTTTAAATAAATGAAAAGCACCTTGAGATGATGTGCAGAGTGCAGGAACCATAACTCTGGTTTGCCTACTTTAGGAGTTATTGCCCTTTGAACATTTAAAAAGGCAATTTTGACTGTGTCGGCTCCATAACTCACAAACCATTTGAGATATTTTCATGACACTTCACACAAGTGTAAAGCACCATGAGACAATGTGCAGAGCGCAGGAACCCTGACTCTGATTTGCCTACTTTAGGAGTTATTACCCTTTGAACATTGAAAAATGGAAGATGAAATTTAGTATAAACATTGACATTCTGGTAATGTATCATGCTCATTGAAATGATTGACAAGGGCTCACAACTCTTAGAGTTTTTCCAGATAATGTAAAATTTTCAACAGTTATTTCTTGTTCATAACTGTTTTCTCTGCAGCTTAAATAACTTTCTTCTCTGACAGCGCTGAAGCGGGGCTATAGTCAGATCCTCTGACAGCTCTAGTTTCATACAGGCAAAGTGTGGACCCAGATCAGCCTGCCTTGAGGAACAATCTGATCTGGTTCCTCACTGTTTGCAAAAAAAAAAGACTTAAAGTAACCGGCAGAGAATAAAGCAGACGACAGTTGTCGTGATTGACATTTTCATTTATTATGTCAAATACATTTCTCAAGAACTAAAATCACTGATGCGACATAGCCTTTGGCAGAGTTCTTGTTTGGGAAGCAACACTTTCATTCATATGCTTGTCACTCTTAACCCATTGTATACTAGTGGACTCTTCCATTGCTATATGTTGGACAAGTCCACTTGTCATGTAAGGGGTGTCAGGCCTATTTTTTCATTTTTATTCTATTTTTGATGAAAAATTCTGTTTAATAGCAAATAGTGCAGGTCCTGATCAGACGCCACAATCTGGGCCAGCACTGTTTGCCAGGGTACCCCTTTAGGGGTTTCCCCGCATGCATTGGGTTAAAGTATCATTTGGGATGTACCTGTGAAAAAGAATATGAATTATGATCCTTAAGTGCAAATTTTTATGCCCCAGCCATTCGAAGAATGTTGGAAAGGTCATATAGTATTACTCCTGTCCATCCGCATCTGGGATGGGTGTTAGCAATTTGCGTTTAAGTTTTTGATGGCAATAGCAGTTTTCATTGAAGTTTTTCGCTAATCACAACTACCAGGCAGGGGATCCGTGTCCATTTGACACATTTCTGTTTTCTGTCAATAGTATACCTCATTTAGACAGGCGTTGTCAAAGGCTGAGTTTATTAATATTCCTTGGATGCCTATATTGATTTGAATGTTAATTTTTTACATTTTAGAGTTCCTTCACCATTGAATACATTTTACTTCATTGCATCAACTTCCTAATTACATGAAAAAGATATTTTCATGCACTTAATTTATATGAACTTTTCCAAAATGTTGACCCTTTAAAAATATTCTCTTTCCTGGAAGCGGTTGGTCTTGAAATAAAAATATAATCTTTTTAACTTGATATTTTAACTATTTCTGTATATGTTCAATAAGAGTTAATTCAGAATTTAACCTTTTGCAATTTTCAACACCCCAATCAATCATTTTACAGTCATGAATCCACCAACCATTGCACCACATTTACCTCTGTTAGTCTTCACCTGCCAGATTCGGTGACATGCGACTGGTAATGGGGCCCAGGGGGCGGGGGATGTTGGATTTGATAAGAAGGGCAGTTACCAGAATTTACTGTACTGCTTTAATATATATAAAAGCTAGCCAGTAAACAGACCAGCTCAAAATGACCTAAATAATGTTGACTAGGCCAAATTTTGAGTGGGCAGTTTGATACTAGTCTCATGGCTGAACACATGGCTCATCTTGTAGGATTTGAGATGTGGCGGCTCTAATAATAAGAGCCTTGTAAAAAGATTTTCTGTCGGTTCGTCAAGCTGACAAGCTGACGAACCAACGAAAACCTGAACACAAGGCCAACCCAAATGTTAAGTTCCATATCTAAAAACCCCAATGTTCAATTCCATTACGGAAGTAGTACAATCACAGGCTTCACCTAGCCTTTGGCAGAATTCTT
Organism: Lucinisca nassula; assembly: GCA_963580285.1. Lineage (NCBI taxonomy): Eukaryota > Metazoa > Mollusca > Bivalvia > Lucinida > Lucinidae > Lucinisca > Lucinisca nassula. The sequence goes on along the minus strand of OY757011.1, from coordinate 71,777,361 downwards.
GTGTTACGAAAAATCTACATGGCTACTAAAGAGAGGTGGCTGCTTAGTAGAAGTCACCATTAGTGGAGATTTATCATATACAGTTGACTTTCGTTATCTCGACCTCGCCTATCTCGATCCTATCACTTACGTCGAACCGATTTCCAAGTCCCGTACATTTCCCCTATATAGTTATTGTATTTCAACTTCGCATGTGTCGAAGTACTTTTAAGTCGACACTTAGGCTATCTCGCCCATCATTCCTTCCCTGAATATAGTTTTGACTGTTTTTACTACTGCGTATCTCGAACCGGGATTCATGACGTAAAGAAGGCAGGAAAAAACAACAACAAATAAATGATGCCGCCAGTCTTTCATTTAAAGAAAATAATAATAGACCTTTAGAAAACAGTTCATCAATACTGACAATGTTTTTAATTTGGTGCGTCCGCAGTTAAAATTAGCGCAAACAATAACTTTACCGCTATTACGAAAATCACGAGCATGTTATTAAGATTTCCTTGATTAATGTATGATTAATTATGACTAGGCTGTTTAATTGACACATCTAGTGTCAAAATTGAGTACTGTCCCTTGTCCCAATGCACATACGAACAGTGTAGATCCTAAAAAGATGGCTCATGACCAGCTTTCTCGGCAGGGCCTGAAACGAGGGACTACGTATGACGTATAGCATGTACTGCTCACCGAAGTGATATAAGCATTGCATTCACAAGCGGGGAACGAGTCCATTTAAGTACATATCTATTCTTAGCTTATTTCGATACCCGAATTTGCAGGAATTTTAAAGCCAACAAAGCACTTAAGAAATCTTTTATAATCGCTATACTTCGACAAGCTCCATTATTTTCACAAACAAATTTTAAAAACTCAATAAACTGCGCATGTAAGTTCTATTACTCTAGAATAACCAAGAATATCAAGCATATCAAGGCAAATAATGGGCGCCGACATGCATGTGACGTCACACTTTGGTTATCTTGTACTATGGATAACTCGAACTTTTTTATCCGGTCCCGTGAGGTTCGCGATGACGAGCGTCGACTGTATATCAATTACATTTTATCTTTATAGAATTTTAGGTACTTCTGGCCAGCCAGTAGAAGATATCTTCAAGTACAGTTCTCTCGATGATCGTCTAGATATTTTGGCTAAGTCATTGACATGGGGACATATAGCCCCTACAGCTCCCGATACTTTAGGTAAGAACGTCAAACTCCTGTTTTTAGCTCACCTGACCGAAGGTCATGGTGAGCTTTTGTGACCGTAAGATGTCCGGCGTCGTCGTGCGTCGTCCGTCGTCCGTCGTGCGTAAACTTTTTCTTGTGAACAAACTAGAGGCCACAGTTTTGGTCCAATCATCATCAAACTTGCTCAGAATGATCATCATGACAATATCTCGGTCAAGTTCGAATATGGGTCATGTCGGGTGAAAAAGTAGGTCAGTAGGTCAAATCATAGAAAAACCTTGTGAACACTCTAGAGGGCACAGTTTTGGTCCAATCATCATCAAACTTGCTCAGAATGATCATTGTGACAATATTTTAGTGAAGTTTGAATATGGATCATGTCGGCTTAAAAAGTAGGTCAGCGGGTCAAATCATAGAAAAACCTTGTGAACACCCTAGAGGCCACAATTTTGGTCCAATCATAATCAAACTTGCTCAGAATGATCATCATGACAATATCTTGGTCAAGTTCGAATATGGGTCATGTCCGGTCAAAAAGTAGGTCAGTAGGTCAAATCATAGAAAAACCTTGTGAACACTCTGAAGGCCACTGTTTTGGTCCAATTATCATGAAACTTGCTCAGAATGACCATTGTGACAATATTTCAGTCCAGTTCGAATATGGGTCATATCGGGTTAAAAAGTAGGTCAGCGGGTCAAATCATATAAAAACCTTGTGAACACCCTAGGGGCCACAATTTTGGTCCAATCATAATCAAACTTGCTCAGAATGATCATCATGACAATATCTCGGTCAAGTTTGAATATGGGTCATGTCCGGTTGAAAAGTAGGTCAGTAGGTCAAATCATAGAAAAACCTTGTGAATACTCAGGAGGCCACAAGTTTGGTTAAATCATTAATCTTGCTCAGAATGGTCATTGTGACAATATCTTGGCTAAGTTTGAATAAAGGTCTTTTCGGGTCAAAAAGTAGGTCAGTAGGTCAAATTAAAGAAAAAACTTGTGAACACTCTAGTTTTACATAGACTTATATAGGGAAAATCTTTAAAAATCCTTTTCTCTGAAACCACAAGGCCTAGGTCTTTTATATTTGGTATGAAGCTTCATCTAAAAGACCCCTAACAAGATTATTCAAATGATAGTGCTGAGGCCAAAAATGTCCCCGCCCCCGGGCCCTTTGGTTTTACATAGGCTTATATAGGGAAAATCTTTAAAAATCTTCTGCTCTGAAGCTGCAAGGCCCAGGACTTTGATATTTGGTATTAAGCTTTATCTAGTGGACCCCTACCAAGATTGTTCAAATTATAGTGCTGGGGCAAAAAATGCCCCCGTTCCGGGGCCCTTTGGTTTTACATGGCCTTATATAGGGAAAATCTTTAAAAATCTTCTTCTCTGAAACCGCAAGGTCCAGGACTTTGATATTTAGAATGAAGCTTCATCCATTGGACCTCTACCAAGATTGTTCAAATTATCGCCCTTGGGCCAAAAATGCCCCCGCTCAGGGGCCCTTTGTTTTTACATAGACTTATATAGGGAAAATCTTTAAAAATCCTTTTCTCTGAAACCACAAGGCCTAGGTCTTTTATATTTGGTATGAAGCTTCATCTAAAAGACCCCTAACAAGATTATTCAAATGATAGTGCTGAGGCCAAAAATGTCCCCACCCCCGGGCCCTTTGGTTTTACATAGGCTTATATAGGGAAAATCTTTAAAAATCTTCTGCTCTGAAACTGCAAGGCCCAGGACTTTGATATTTGGTATTAAGCTTTATCTAGTGGACCCCTACCAAGATTGTTCAAATTATAGTGCTGGGGCAAAAAAAGCCTCCACCTGGGGCCCTTTGGTTTTACATAGGCTTATATAGGGAAAATCTTTAAAAATCTTCTTCTCTGAAACCGCAAGGCCCAGGACTTTGATATTTTGTATGAAGCTTCATCTAGTGGACCCCTACCAAGATTGTTCAAATTATAGCCCTTGGGCCAAAAATCCCCCTGCTCAGGGGCCCTTTGGTTTTACATAGACTTATATAGGGAAAATCTTTAAAAATCTTCTTCTCTGAAACCGCAAGGTCCAGGACTTTGATATTTAGAATGAAGCTTCATCCAATGGACCTCTACCAAGATTGTTCAAACTATCGCCCTTGGGCCAAAAATGCCCCCGCTCAGGGGCCCTTTGTTTTTACATAGACTTATATAGGGAAAATCTTTAAAAATCCTTTTCTCTGAAACCACAAGGCCTAGGTCTTTTATATTTGGTATGAAGCTTCATCTAAAAGACCCCTAACAAGATTATTCAAATGATAGTGCTGAGGCCAAAAATGTCCCCGCCGCCAGGCCCTTTGGTTTTACATAGGCTTATATAGGGAAAATCTTTAAAAATCTTCTGCTCTGAAACTGCAAGGCCCAGGACTTTGATATTTGGAATTAAGCTTTATCTAGTGGACCCCTACCAAGATTGTTCAAATTATAGTGCTGGGGCAAAAAAAGCCTCCGACTGGGACCCTTTGGTTTTACATGGCCTTATATAGGGAAAATCTTTAAAAATCTTCTTCTCTGAAACCGCAAGGCCCAGGACTTTGATATTTTGTATGAAGCTTCATCTAGTGGACCCCTACCAAGATTGTTCAAATTATAGCCCTTGGGCCAAAAATGCCCCCGCTCAGGGGCCCTTTGGTTTTACATAGACTTATATAGGGAAAATCTTTAAAAATCTTCTTCTCTGAAACCACAAGGCCTAGGTCTTTTATATTTGGTATGAAGCTTCTTCTAAAGGACCCCTACCAAGATGATTCAAATTATAGTGCTGGGGCCAAAAGTGGCCCCGTCCCGGGGCCCTTTGGTTTTACATAGACTTATATAGGGATAATCTTTAAAAATCTTCTCTGAAACCACAAGGCCCAGGACTTTGAAATTTGGTATGAAGTTGCATCTAATGGACCTCTACCAAGATTGTTAAAATTATAGCCCTGGGGCCAAAAATGCCCCCACTCTGGGGCCCTATGGTTTTACATAGACTTACATGGGGAAAATCTTCAAAAATCTTCTTCTCTGAAACCACAAGGCCTGGGTCTTTGATATTTGGTATGAAGCTGCATCTAGTGGACCTCTATCAAAATTATTCAAATTATAGCCCTGGTACCAAAAATGTCCCCGCTCCGGGGCCCTTTGGTTTTGCATAGACTTATATAGGGAAATCTTTAAAAATCTTCTCTGAAACTGCAAGGCCAAGGCCTTTGATATTTAGTATGGAGCTTTATCTAGTGGACCTCTACCAAGATTGTTCAAATTATAGCCCTGGGGCCACAAATGCCCCCACCCCGGGCCGGGGCCCTTTGTTTTTACATAGATTTATATAGCCCTGGGGCCATTTGGTTTTGCATAGGCTTATGTAGGGAATATCTTTAAAAAAAATCTTCTTCTCTGAAACTGCAAGGCCCAGGTCTTTGAAATTTGATGTGTAGCTTTATCTAGTGGACCTTTGCCAAGATTGTTCTAATTATAGCCTTTGTTGATGTTTGGTATGAAGCTTCACCTTTAAGACCTCCCTCAACATTATGCACATTAAAACCCTGGGGCCAATAATGGCCCTCTCTGGGGCCCACTTGTTACACTATGGATCAGGTGAGCGATCCAGGGCCATCATGGCCCTCTTGTTTATCTTCCTTGTGTTTCTCTTCCATCTTTGAATTTGAATATATCCATTCATTAAAATTTTGTGGTTTAGTCAAAACCAATGCAAACAGGTTGGCCTCGGTAGCTCAGTCGGATGCGTGTCTGACTGGTGATCAGGAGGATGTGGGTTCGATACCTGCCGGGGTGGGCAACATTCTTTCGTGGAGATTGATCATGAAATCTTTTCTATGGTATTCTCTCCCTTCTGCTGATTCAAGAAGGGCAGTTGTATGTTTCTGACAAAAAAATGTGCACTGCTCTGGTTAACCGCTTACGTATAAGCCTGCCCAGGAAAAATGGGGATAGGTAAACTGACTGGCTCAAAAATTACCTAAAGTCTGTTAAACTCCAATACAAACAAACAACAATAAAAAAACAAACAAAAAAAAACAATGCAAACAGTATAGGTCCAGTTGAGATGGCTCATAATCTGGACCTACAGTGTTTGCTTTGACTTCTGTACCAGTCTATAGATTTGAAATGGTTAAACCTCAGCTTGTATGCTTAAACATTCAGGCTGCATGACATTAGCAACTTCTCTTTTTCAGTAACACAAGCTGGAAAAATGGGGTTATAATTCATATATGAAAATCAGAAATTGACACTTCACATTAACCTTTTGTTTCTTGTACTGCTTTGTTATCTGACTTTGCAAGTGCATTAACGTTTTCGCTTTATGAATTTAACCTCCTTTCCTTTAAGAGTAGACCCCTTTTTCGATGGGACTGAGCCTATAGAAAAAGTGAACAGAAAGTCCCAAAAGTTGTCTCCCTTTGAAAATGGCGGAAAAATGTGCTAGATGTTCCCATTCCCCTTCAGATGTCACTTATAGATTCTTTGACGTTAGACGATGTTGTCTTGATCTAAATGTTACCGAAGGACTTAAATGCTTGTGTTATTGTCAGCAGTGTTTGAGGTATTTCTTCTAATATTTGGGAAAGATTGAGATAATGTGAAGAAAACAATAAAAATATTGTTGATTTATGGTGTGTTAGAATTGAAATATATCAGCTTTAGTGTGTGAATTGTTGTGTGATATTACATTATTGATTGAGTATCAAATTCAGTATCAAGACTGTAAATTCAAAAACTTCTATTATTTTTTTCCAGCCTGTTATCCATTTTATGAGGAAGATCCATACATATTGAAAGAGTGTCCACATATATTATTTGCTGGAAACCAGCCACATTTTAAACATAAAGTACATAAAGGTGGGTAAAAATTTCTTATTTGTTTGTTTGATCTGAGGTTTAACATCCCTGTCAACACTGAATAGGTCATTTTGGAGACGTTGCTTCAAATTTTGTGGGACTTTTAGCTGACATTGAGATGAAATGACATCTCAGTCCCTCTCACCCAATGAAACCAATAGGGTTTATCAGCATGAAAGGTCCGACTCGCACCGCTTTACCTGGGCAGGCTTGTAAGGGATGACTGCACTGAGCTGAACCGAGGCTATGCCAAGGTTCCGCTCAGCACGGTCATCCCGAGGGTTGGAAACGTCCATCTACAACAGAACCCCATATTGGATTCTTTTTCTTGCACAACACCTCCCAAACCTTTATATTTTGTAGCAAATAGCAGAACTACCGACAGTAGAACTGCAGCCAGTATTTCTTTTCTTCTTTTTAAGATTTCATACAAAAGTCCTGTATTCAGTGTCCTTTAACAATAAATCAGTCAAATAATTATCATTCTTATTTATTTATCTATTTATTTTTTTACCGGTTAGTTTTGACAGCTCGCACATGTATATTGTTTACAAAATAAAAGTAGTGAGGAAGTAGTTCCAGCAGTTGAATAGAATTGAAGCGCACTTATGTTAGTTGCCTGGGTCAGAACACCAGGGTCAGAACATAAATTTCTATCCCCGGGTAAAATCACGGATTTCCTTGTCTGGTGTGCAAGAATAGATCCTCTAAGCGGTTTACCTCGTGTGTGGTTGGATTTCAGCTCTGAGTGGAAGCATCATGCAGCCCATCTATTTCTTCAAGCCCAGATGGGCGGGGGCCGCTACTACATAAGAAGTAGTTTGGGATAATACAGGTGATTTTCAAATTTTTACTCGCAAATGTTGTGTGTGCCTCGATGAGGTGATTCTAATGAGTACACACAGCATATATTTTAATCAAAGAACACCAAAAAGATATCCCAAAATTAACCTTGTTATTCTTTGTGGCAGTAACCCTCAGTGGCTCAAACTACCCCTGTCTCGAACAGATTTTCATTGTCCCAAAGGTGTTCGAGCCATTAAAGTTTGACTGTAGTTGATGACAATGTGAAATAATCTAGCGAATTGAATATACTGGTATTTTTGCTGAAAAATGTGAGTAGCAAAACTTACATTTGTTTCAGAAAAAAAAATTGGTGTCTTTGCCGTATTGCGCGACTTTAACCCATAATATGCCAATCACAACAATTGTCGTCTGTTTTGACGTCTGCTGCTATTACTTTAAAAGTGATTTGTGCAAACAGTGTGGACCCAGATCAAACGTGATTTGATCTGGTCCACACTTTTCCTGTATGCAAAAAAAATGTTTGAAAAGTTAAAAAAAATAATCAGCAGATGACATAAACAGACAACATTTTCAGGTGCAGTTTTTTCGTGACATCTTAAGGGTTAATATAATGTTAATCTAATGCTTCCATTTGTAGTTTTGAACGACTCAGAAATAATGTTTTCATTTAGAATACATGTATAATCTGGATAATTCAAATTAATGTGTTCATTAGATTTGAACAAGACTGGACTGAGAAATAGTTTTCACTAACAGTACAGTCTGGTTATTTCAAACTTATATTTTCAATCTAGGTAGTTTAAATTAATGTGTTCATTAAATTTGAACAACTGGACTCAGAAATAGGTTTCACTAACAGTACAGTCTGTATATTTCAAACTCATGTGTTCATTAGATTTTAACATTTGGGCCCATGAAATCAGTTTTTCCTGGCAGAACAGTCTGGGTAATTCAAACTATTATGTTCATTCGACTTGAAAAACTGGGCCTAGGAAATCAGTTTTTCCTAACAGAACAGTCTGGGTAATTCAAACTATTATGTTCATTCGACTTGAAAAACTGGGCCTAGGAAATCAGTTTTTCCTAACAGAACAGTCTGGATTGTTCTGAGTAACGTGTTCATTGGATTTGAACAACTGGGTGCATGAAATCAGTTTTTCCTAACGGAACAGTCTGGATACTTCTAACTAACTTGTTCATTGGATTTGAACAACTGGGTGCAGAAAATCAGTTTTTCCCAACAGAATAATCTGGATACTTCTTACTAATGTGTTTATTGGATTTAAACAACTGGGCACAGGAAATCAGGTTTTCCTAACAGAACCGTCTGGATAATTTGAACAAATATGTTCATTTGATTTGAACAACTGGGCCCAGAAATACAGTTTAAACCGTACAGCCTGGATAATTCAAAGTAATGTGTTGAACAACTGGGCCCAGGAATTCAGTTTTCTGTAACAATAACATCTTGATAATTCAAACAATAGTGCCATTAAAGCTGAACAACTGGGGCCAGGAATACAGTTTTCACTAACAATACGGTCTGGATAATGCAAACTAATGTGTTCATTAGATTTGAACAACTAGGCAAGTCTTAATATAATGTTAATTCTAAAGAACTTTGTCAGCTTAGAATTACTGGGGCAATGTTGTATGACTGAAATCATCTTGAAAGGGCTTTAAAATTCTTATTAACCCGTAATATATGCAAAGAAAAACTGCATCTGGAAATGTTGTCTGTTTATGCCGTCTGCTACTTTTCAAACCTATGTTTTTTTTTGCAAACAGGCAAACAGTGTGGACCCTGATCAGACTGCTCCTAGAGGAGCAGTCTGATCTGGGTCCACTCTGTTTGCAACAGTGACATTTAAAGTATCCAGCAGACAACAAAGCAGATGACATTTGTTGTAATTGGCCCGTTTTGATTAATAAAATTTACTTCATCACATAAAAAAATGTTTTTGGTGTTTGAGACCAGATAAAACACAAAAGAGAAGGTAAAATACAAACGCCTGTTTGGCTACTCAGACAAGCTAGAATCTTGAAAATTCAGATATAGAAACTGGAGGTATAGAGAATACCAGGTTCATTACTTTTGATATCAAGTTTATCAACCAAGGCTTCAAGAATGCTTGTAGAATCTCAAGGTTTGCTGCGCTATTCTACACACGAACTCGAAGCCGAGCCTGATAAACTTAATATCAAATAGGACTAATCAGGTATTCTATTTATCAGTGTATCCCCTTGTACAATCTTTAAATATGCAATTTACGATCATTTACCGGGTGTCCTCAGTACGTCACAACGTTTCTGGCGGGCAGTAATCGGTGCTTATATTTAGTATCTTCTGTCCATAATTTTTCCATTATTTATTTTTTAGCTCACCGTCACGTAGTGACGAGGTGAGCTTTTGGGATCACTTTTTGTCCGTCGTCCGTCGTGCGTGCGTCCGTCCGTGCGTCCGTGCATCCGTGCATAAACAATTTCTTTAAACGACATCTCCTCCTAAACCACTGATCGGATTTTGCCCAAACTTCACAGGAATGATCCTTAGGTGGTCCCCTTTCAAAGTTGTTCAAATGGTTCCGGTCTGTTGCACATCTAGGTCACAGGAGCCAAAAATAGATTTTTTTCACCAAAAACTTAAAAAAATCTTCTTCTCTGAAACCACAAGGCCCAGGTCTTTGATATTTGGTATGAAGCTTCATCTAGTGGACCCCTACCTAGATTGTTCAAATTATAGTGCTGGGGCCAAAAATGCCCCCGCCCTGGGGCCCTTTGGTTTTACATAGGCTTATATAGGGAAAATCTTTGAAAATCTTCTTCTCTGAAACCACAAGGCCCAGGTCTTTGATATTTGGTATGAAGCTTCATCTAGTGGACCCCTACCAAGATTGTTCAAATTATAGTGCTGGGGCCAAAAATGCCCCCGCCCCGGGGCCCTTTGGTTTTACATAGGCTTATATAGGGAAAATCTTTAAAAATCTTCTTCTCTGAAACCACAAGGCCTAGGACTTTGATATTTGGTAAGAAGCTTCATCTAGTGGACTCCTACCAAGATTGTTCAAATTATAGTGCTGGGACAAAAAATGCCCCCGCCACAGGGCCCTTTGGTTTTACATTGGCTTATATAGGGAAAATCTTTAAAAATCTTCTTCTCTGAAACCACAAGGCCCAGGTCTTTGATATTTGGTATGAAGCTTCATCTAGTGGACCCCTACCAAGATTGTTCAAATTATAGTGCTGGGACCAAAAATGCCCCCGCCCCGGGGCCCTTTGGTTTTACATAGGCTTCTATAGGGAAAATCTTTAAAAATCTTCTTCTCTGAAACCACAAGGCCCAGGACTTTGATATTTGGTATGAAGCTTCATCTAGTGGACCCCTACCAAGATTGTTCAAATTATAGTGCTGGGGCAAAAAATGCCCCCGTCCCGGGGCCCTTTGGTTTTACATAGGCTTATATAGGGAAAATCTTTAAAAATCTTCTTCTCTGAAACCGCTAGGCCCAGGTCTTTGATATTTGATGTGTAGCTTCATCTAGTGGACCTTTGCCAAGATTGTTCAAATTATAGCCTTTGTTGATGTTTGGTATGAAGCTTCACCTTTAAGACCTCCCTCAACATTATGCACATTAAAGCCCTGGGGCCAATAATGGCCCTCTCTGGGGCCCACTTGTTACACTATGGATCAGGTGAGCGATCCAAAAATGCCCCCGCTCCAGGGCGTTTTGGTTTCACACAGACTAATATAGCAAAAATCTTGAAAAATCTTCTTCTCTGAAACCACAAGGCTTAGGTCTTCGATATTTGTTTTGAAGCTTCAGCTAGTGGACCTCTACCAAGATTGTTCAAATAATAGCCTGAGAGCAAAAATGGCCCCACCACGTGGCCCTTTGGTTTTACATAGATTTATATAGGGACAATCTTTAAAAATCTTCTTCTCTGAAACCACAAGGCCCAGGTCTTTGCTATTTGGTATGAAGCTTTATCTAGTGGACCCCTACCAAGATTGTTCAAATTATAGTGTTGGGGCCAAAAAAAGCCCCGACTCCGGGGCCCTTTGGTTTTACACAGGCATATATAGGGAAAATCTTTAAAATCTTCTTCTCTGAAACCACAAGGCCTAGGTCTTTGTTATTTGGTGTGAAATTTCATCTAGTGGACCACTATCAAGATTGTTCAAATTATAGTGCTGGGGCCAAAAGTGCCCCCGCCCGAGACCCTTTGGTTTTACATAGACTTATATAGGGGAATCTTTAAAAATCTTCTTCTCTGAAACTGCAAGGCCATGGTCTTTGATATTTGGAATGGAGCTTTATCTAGTTGACCTCTAGCAAGATTGTTCAAATTATAGCCCTCGGGCCACAAATGCCTTCATCTAGTGGACCTCTACCAAGATTGTTCAAATTATAGCCCTCGGGCCACAAATGCCCCGACCTGAGGCCCTTTCGTTTTGCATAGGCAAGACCTTTGCCCAGATTGTTCAAATTATAGCCTTTGTTGATATTTGGTATGAAACTTCACCTTTTTAGACCTCCCTCAACATTATGCAAGTTATAAACCTGGGGTCAACAATGGCCCTCCCTGGGGCACACTTGTTACTCTATGGATCAGGTGAGCGATCCAGGGCCATCATGGCCCTCTTGTTTATGCAAGTTTTCCCATTTTATCAGTAATAATAACATTTTTGCCAACTTTTACAGTAGTCCGGTTCATTCATAAAAGTGAAATGTCCGGTTGACCTGATAAAGCTCACTTGTCCTGAGACAGCATATCTTTATCAGGTCAAGGTGTTACAATGCAATTAATATAGGTGATAACTGATAAATTATACTATCTAAGCAGCGATCACTAAGGTGTTGATCAGACAGTGCAAATGTATAGGCTGATCTGCACCTTTATAGTTTGCCAGCAGATTTTCTCATTAAGTTGACATTCCTCAAATACAATAATTCTGCTGAAATATTAACCCATGAAATGCCCATCACGACAGTTGTCGTCTGCTTTGCCGTCTGCTAAGTACTTTAAAATTTGTTTTTGCAAACAGTGTGGACCTAGATCAGACTGCTCCTTTAGGAGCAGTCTGATCTGGGTACACACTGTTTGTGTGTACGCAAAAATATTTTTAAAAAGTTTGAAAGAAGATTCAGCAGATGACATAAGCAGACATTTTCAGGTCGTCTTAAAGGTTAACAGTATTTTCAATTGATTTCAGGTCCTGCTGGTCAGAGAATTCTAGTTGTGACAGTTCCTAGGTTCTGTAAGACTGGTACAGTAGCTCTCGTCAATTTGAGGACACTGGAGGCGTACCCGCTGATATTTCACTCAGGGTTAGAGGAAGAAAGCATGGAAATAGACAGTCCAGAGGTGGATAAATGACAGTATTAAAAACTGTCATAATGAATGATTTAAGTTCCTCTGTTGATATGAAATTATTAAAGGGAAGGGGAACTATGATAGATGTGCTTCACACTTAATTAAATGAAGTATAGAAATACCATTAGACATTGCAGAAGTTGATTAATGAAACACAACTTAGGAAACAGTTATTAAAGCATTGGGTGTATCGGACTGTATGAAATTATGTCTTTGGTAAAGAGAATTCATCTCATGGGTAATGCAGTCACAAAATTGAAAATTCACGTTGCATGATGTGAAAGTGTCAGAATATGCTGTATTGATGAATGGGCAAAGTTATTTTCTGGGCCATTACATGAAGGGTAGGTGGTTTGAAGAGGCGAAGGTGTTCCATGTCTTAAAACTTCACGGCATGCAACACATACTGGCTTACGGTTGGGCAGGGCCTGCTGTCCTTCCAGCATGTAGGACTGGCTTACAGTTTGGCAAGGCCTGCTGTCCAGCCAGCAGGTAAGACTGGCTTACAGATGGGCAAGGCCTGCTGTCCATCCAGCAGGTAAGACTGGCTTACAGTTTGGCAAGGCCTGCTGTCCATCCAGCAAGTAAGACTGGCTTATAGTTGGGCAAGGCCTGCTGTCCAGCCAGCAGGTAAGACTGGCTTACAGTTGGGCAAGGCCTGCTGTCCAGCCAGCAGGTAAGACTGGCTTACAGTTGAGCAAGGCCTGCTGTCCATCCAGCAAGTAAGACTGGCTTACAGATTGGGAAGGCCTGCTGTCCTTCCAGCAGGTAAGACTGGCTTATAGTTGGGCAAGGCCTGCTGTCCAGCCAGCAGGTAAGACTGGCTTATAGTTGGGCATGGCCTGCTGTCCATCCAGCAAATAAGACTGGCTTACAGTTGGGCAAGGCCTGCTGTCCATCCTGCAAGTAAGACTGGCTTACAGTTTGGCAAGGCCTGCTGTCCATCCAGCAGGTAAGTCTTGCTTACAGTTGGGCAAGGCCTGCTGTCCATCCAGTAGGTAGGACTGGCTTACAGTTGGACAAAGCCTGCTCCATTCAGCAAGTAAGACTGGCTTACAGTTGGGCAAGGCCTGCTGTCCTTCCAGCAGGTAAGACTGGCTTACAGTTGGGTAAGACCTGCTGTCCTTCCAGCAGGTAAGACTGGCTTACAGTTGGGCAAGGCCTGCTGTCCTTCAAGCAGGTAAGACTGGCTTACAGTTGGGCATGGCCTGCTGTCCATCCAGCAGGTAAGACTGACTTACAGTTGGGCAAGGCCTGCTGTCCTCCCAGCAGGTAAGGGTAGAGAAGGAATACATGCTTTTTCATTTCCTCCAGTCTACTGTTGCTCTCCTCCCATTCTCTGGGTGACAATGCAAAATGATTTCAAGTATGATAGGTTGTTAACCTTTCATTCCTGAGTTTCTGAAGTATACACTTCAACCTTTGAATTTGGAAAGGGCCATTCTTGTAAATCTGGCTCCAGTTGTTCAAAGCATCGTTAGCTTAACGAGCTTATTAGTGGTCATAATGTTAAATGTTCTAGTAAGTAAAATATCTAATACAGTGATATTTTTTGCTGAAAAGATGAGCAGCTTTTGCAGGTGCAAAAGCTGCTCACATTTTTTTTCAGCAAAAATATTAGCATATTTGCCATTTTAAATGATCAAAATTAATATAACGATATGTTAATGATGTTAGTTTTGAACAACTGGGTCCGTGACTTGAGAAAAAAAAAAAACATTAACAGGATGTCACCCCCTGCCCATCTGGGCTAGGAGAACTAGACAAAGTGCCCAGTGGGGCACGTATACCCCCGGCCAGGGCCATCGCCTCAGCTGAAACAAGAACTACAAAGGGAAATAACTCTAAAAGGCCTGACCCCTTGACCCTTATTTTCTTTCCCACAATACAAGTAGTCATACTGATCATGTGTGCAAAATTTCAAGTTTCTATGTGAAGCAGTTCCTGAGATATCTTTGACACAAAATAATTGTTTATGGACACATAGACAGACAGACAGACAGACGGAAAAGACAAAAACTATATACCCCCATTGCATACTTCGTATGCCGGGGGTATAAATAGATAGGGCTGCATGATGCTTCTGGGCAGAGCTGAAAATAGAATTGAAGGCAATGATCGGGAATCGATACAATTAACCCACAGCTCCCATCAGAGACACCAAAGGGAAAGAAGCACAGACATGACATTACGAAAACACACCCGTGCGACGTAGTGCACGTTTCCATATCTCCAAAATGGCTACTTTTCTGATGAAAATCTGTAATATTTTTCTTATAAATACTGCAAACATAGGTTGTGGGTGCTCGTTAGAACCGCCGCATTGAGGAGGTTCTAACGAGTACCTACAACCTATGTTTTGGAGCAGAAATAAGAAAAATAATGGCTACCCCCGTACACCCCAGTTTTTAAAGTGGGGTGTACGGGGGTGTTCATTTCACGGACTTGTTCACGTGATGAAACAACTTGACTCGATTTTACTGAAACCCACCAAACATGAGTACTGGTAAACTGCTTGGGTTTAAGCCTGCCCAGGCCAAGTTGTTTGAGTTGGACTGTCCCTGCACATACACCCTAGCGGTTTGGGTGATAGGGCTTGAGATGTCATTTCGTCTCTGTTGGATAAAAGTCAGGCAATATTGGAAGTGACGTCTCCAAAATGACCTAAATAGAGTTCATGGGAACGTAAAACCTCAACACAAACTTAAAGAATAGTATGCCTCAGTGGCCTAGTGGATTAGATCACTAACCCTTAATCATTAGGTCTCTCACCACTATGGTTCACGCTTCCCTGTGGCACATGTGAGACGCCAAGTTCTGCAAAGGAAGGTCAGGTGGTTTTACTCTGGGTGCTCCAGATTTCACCCACCTCTGATTATAAATTGGCTTGAAATAAGTGAAATAATCTTGAAAGGGCCATAAAACCAAAACGGAAAGGAAAGGAGTGAGTGTTTGTGTTTTACGTCCCACCGATAGCTAAGGTCATACGGAGATGGGACCTCAGTTTAAGGACTCATCCGAAAGTCTGGAGAAGCCCAGGATCAGAAAGGAAAGGGAAAAATAGGATGGATAACAGTGAATATATATGTTAGAATATATATGGCATTTACAGAGGACACTCGTTATAATGACAGTATTAATTCCCTATTATTATGTCATTATAAAGAATTTGTCATTATAAAGAACCCCAGTTAGGAGTATGATAGGCAATAAAAGGTCTTTTCCCCATCATTACTCCAAGAAACAAATGTTATAGACATTTGTTAGAATCGCCTTGGTGAGGCGATTCAAACAAATATCTGTAACATTCGTTTCTTGGAGTATTAGATTACAAGACTCTCATGATCATGGACTTGATTTGTGCATTTCCAACCCGAGGGAAGCCCACGCTGCTCAGAACTGAGGCTAAGCCTTTAGCTTAGTGGTCATTCCATTTGAATTGCGGTTATATAGAATAGAAGTGAAGGCAATGATCAGAAATCGATACAATTAACCCACAGCTCCCATCAGAGACACCAAAGGGAAAGAAACACAAACATGAAACAACAGACCCTAATGGAAACATAAATAGCGGAAAGCCAAAAGGACAGTTACTTTCCCACAAAATGGCCAATTGGCTATCCAAAACAAAATAATATAAGCGATACAAACACTCAAAGACAAACCATAACAACAATAAACCGCAACAGAAGAACCGCCTTGGAACGGTCAGTGAAAAGAATTCCACTGGGGGTGCTAAAATCGATTTTACGTGGCCACATTCCTCACCCTTACTTCCATCGCGGTTTAGACAAATAATTTGTTCAGTCCGCATGAAGGCCTAAATTCTGCAATGTATTGTCAGATGTCGATATTCTTGTTTTTTCTTAGTTTGTTTGATTTGAGGTTTAACGTCCCTGTCAACACTGTATAGGTCATTTTGAAGACGTTGCTTCCAATTTGGTGGGACTTTTAACCGACATTGAAATGAAATGAACATCTCAAGCCTTTTCCCCCAATGAAACCAATAGGGTTTATAAACATGGACGGTACGACTCGCACCGCTTTGCCCTGGCTTAGATCCTCTAAGTGGTTTACCAGTACTCGTGTGCAGTCAGTTTCAGCTCTGCGTGGAAGCATCATGCAGCCCAATCTATTTCTTCAAGCCTCAATGGGCGGGGCCTGGCTTGTTTTTGCTGATGAGCAGTTAGAGAAATTGTTCTAGACACCAGTAAACTGTTATAAAAATGTAAAGGGAGAAAGCAGGAAGGACGTACAGTACCATGCAAGGCTCCAAAGATTTTCTGCGCCTGTGATACCAACACCTATAATAATGTTAAAATACATATACAAGTACAATGGATGGCAAGACTTCATTGTCAATTTGATTGATCTCATTCCCATATCAAATACTTAAGAAATAAATGTACCATTTCTAAAGTTTGTTTAAAAAATGAATTCTATTTTTCTGCTGTCCATGAAAGTATGAACGCAGTGGGTCGCCTGCATAGTAAATGAACCCCCTGTCGTCCATATTTTCATGAAAAGAAGAAAAATTAAGTTTATTTTTATATGTACATTCTTTGCCCCTCATCACTGGGTAAAAAAATGCTTATAGGGTAAACTTTTAAAGCTGAAAAAAATTTACACGCTGTTTTTCCACAAAGAGCAGAACAGCCTTGATGTCACCAACGCCCGTAGAGAATTGTTGTTTAGGCTGATGTCACTGAAAATTGTGTGACTCAATGCGTTCATGGAAGTTATGAACTAAATTGTTTTCTGTAGGTTTACATTCGACTTTACACTGGAAATGTAAATATTGAAGTATGAATATCATTCGGTCAAGAGCAAAGGAAGTAAAACTTAGCTTGTGACCCGATGTTGATCATACGTTAAATAAATTGTTTCCCTTATTACTTATACAGTAGAACTTTTGTGGCTCGAACCCCTTTGGGACCATGGCAATTTGTTCGAGACAGCGGTAGTTCGAGCCAATGTTGCATACTTCCAGAAAACAACATGGGGGTACTTTTGGACATCTTTTCGGTGTTCTGTAACATAAATGTATGCTGTGTGTACTCATTAGAATCGCCTCATTGAGGCGATTCTAATGAGTCAACACAGCATACATTTGCAAGATAAAAGTCAAAAATCTCCTCAATTATCCTACACTTCTTATGCAGAGGAATTCCTTAGGGACTCAAAAACGGGTTCGACTCAACCATGGTAAACGAGCCATTGGTGTTCGAGCGATTGAAGTTCGACTGTATTTACATTGTTTTCCCATTCATTATATGGCAAACAATTTTGGTTCAGACCTCATATTTTTTCAGGCATTTGCAGGATTTCAGGCTTTTAGATTTTGATTTTTTCTTGATTTCAGGCTTTTAATTTTGATTTTTGTGCCTGTAGTCTGTTAAAAAAACTATTTAACCCTTATCCTGCTGAATAAATTTATTAACCCACACCTATTCCTGACTTTTAGTCAACCAAATTACTTGATATTTTCACAAACTTCAGAAGCCATCTGATCTGGATCTACACTGTTTGCAAAGGTAATAGTTGTGTCTTGTTCAGCAGGGTGAGGGTTGAGGCTGCAAAATCAGGCCTTTTCAGGCATGGAAAAGCGTGGTCAGTATGAGGCCTGTTGGTTGAGGGCTGAAATTGAGACAAGAAAACAATGGCATGTATTTTTCCCATTAACCCTTTGCATGTGGGAAACCCCTAAAGGGGTACCTTGGCAAACAGTACAGGCCCAGATCAGACGCTGGTTCTCAGAACGCAGCGTCTGATCAGGGTCTGCACTATTTGCTAACAGAATTTTCCGTCAAAAATAGAATAAAAAGGAAAATAATAGGCCTGACACCCCTTATATGACAAATGGACTTGTCCAACATGTAGCAATGGAAGAGTCCACTAGTATACAATGGGTTAAATCAGAAGAGCCTGATTGACATCATAACTTTGTCATAATCCAATCATATTGGAGAGAACTACCGTTTATTTTGACGTCAGTGATGATGTGAAGTCATGTGGGTCAATGTTCTCATTGAAGTCAGAAAAACATTGTTTTCCAGGTTAATAACACTGCTGATATCCTGGCACATGAACCCAGTCTGTGTTTTACAGAAAACCTTTACACATATTTATCATAGTGACAAGAAGTGTAAAGTAGAAGTAAAACAAAGATCAGGAATTGATACAATTAACTTACTCCACCCATAAAAGACACCAAAGGGAAAGAAATACAAACATTAAGCGACCAGACCATAATGGAAACCTAAACAAAGGAAGGCCATAGGACAGTTACTTTCCCACAAAATGGCCATATGGCCATCCAAAACCAAAAGACACAAGTGATACACACAGTAAGTAACAAACAGCAACATAAATAAATCGCCACAGAGGAGCCGCCTTGGAACGGTCAGTGGAAGATTTCCACTGGGGCTATAAATAAGGCTATAAATAACTTAAATGGATATTGAAGATATATGTTTTGTACACTGTTTAACTTTACTGATCGCTAGCGGGCCCCCCCCCCCCCCCCCCACCACCACCATAGGGGCTTGAAGAAATATATTGGCTGCATGATGCTTCCACACAGAGCTGAATCCGGCCCGCACACTAGTACTGGTAAACCGCTTAGAGGATCTAAGCCTGTCCAGGAACCGCGGTGCGAGGCGGACCGTCCATGCTAATAAACCCTATTGGTTTCATTGAGCGACAGGGCTTGAGATGTCATTTCATCTAAATGTCGGGTAAAAGTCCCACAAAATTGGAAGCAACGTCTCCAAAATGACCTTTACAGTGTTGACGGGGACGTTAAACCTCAAATCAAACAAACAAAAACTGATCGCTAGCCTCAGTAGCTCAGTCGGATGCATGTCTGACTGGTGATCAGGACGCAGGTTCAATACCTGCCAGGTTGGCAACATTCTTTCTTGGAGATTGATCATGAAATCTTTTCTATGGTCATTCACTCCCTTTCGCTGATTCAAGAAGGGCAGTTGTCAGTTTCTGGGGAAAGAATTTGCACTGTACTGGTATAACCGCTTACGTATAAGCCTGTCCAAGAAAAGGCCAGCTCAAAAATGACCTAAATAGTGTTGACTGGGCCGTTAAACTCCAATACAAACAAATTACTGATCAGTAATAGTTACACTGAAAACAGAAATATGGCACAGATTCATTCATTACTTCCAGGGCCCTTTCAGTAATCATATTTCTTGTTTTCTTTGTTCTGCTTGTCTGAAACCAGAAGGCCCAGGTCTTTGATATTTGGTATGAAGCTTTGTCCAGTGGACCTCTACCAAGATTGTTCAAATTATAGCCCTGGGGCCAAAAATGCCCCAGCGCTGGGGTCCACTGGTTTTTTGCTCAGCTGAGCCGAAGGCTCCGGGGGAGCTATTGTGATCGGTCACCGTCCGTCGTCGTCGTCATCCGTATGTCCATCCGTTCACAATTTCTTTAAACAACATCTCCTTAACCACTGAACAGATTCTAACCAAACTTGGTAGAAATGATCCTTAGGTGGTCCTCTCTCAAAGTTGTTCAAAGAATTCCAGTCCATGCAGAACCCTGGTTGCCATGGCAACAAAAAGGGGAAAATAAAAAACCTTTAAAAATCTTCTTCTCTGAAACCAGAAGGCCTAGGTCTTTTATATTTGGGATGAAGCTTCATGTAGTGGACCTCTACCAAGATTGTTCAAATTATAGCCCTGGGGCCAAAAACGACCCTGCCCCCGGGGCCCACTGGTTCTTATATAGGCTTATATAGGGAAAACATATAAAAATCTTCCTCTCTGAAACCAGAAGGCCTAGGTCATTGATATTTGATTTGAAGCTTCATCTAGTGGACCTCTACCAAGATTGTTCAAATAATAGCCCTGGGGACAAAAACGACCCCGCCCTTGGGCCCACTGGTTCTACATAGGCTTATATAGGGAAAACCTTTAAAAATCTTCTGTTCTGAAACCAGAAGGCCGAGGTCTTTGATATTTGGTATGAAGCTTCATCTAGTGGACCTCTACAAAGACTGTTCAAATTATAATCCTGGGGCCAAAAACAGCCCCGCCCCAGGGCCCACTGGTTTTATATAGGCTTATTTTTGGAAAACCTTTAAAAATCTTCTTTTCTGAAACCAGAAGGCCGAGGTCTTTGATATTTGGTATGAAGCTTCATCTAGTGGACCTCTACCAAGATTGTTCAAATTATAGCCCTTGGGCCAAAAACAGCCCCGCCCCAGGGCCCACTGGTTTTATATAGGCTTATATAGGGAAAACATATAAAAATCTTCTTCTCTGAATCCAGAAGGCCTAGGTCATTGATATTTGGTATGAAGCTTCATCTAGTGGACCTCTACCAAGATTGTTCAAATTATAGCCCTGGGACCAAAAACGACCCCCATCCCGGGGCCCACTGGTTTTAGATAGGCTTATATAGGGAAAACCTTTAAAAATCTTCTGTTCTGAAACCAGAAGGCAGAGGTCTTTGATATTTGTTATGAAGCTTCATCTAGTGGACCTCTACCAGGATTGTTCAAATTATAGCCCTGGGGCCAAAAACGGCCCCGCCCCGACACCCACTGGTTTTACATAGGCTTATATAGGGAAAACCTTTAAAAATCTTCTGTTCTGAAACCAGAAGGTCTTTGATATTTGTTATGAAGCTTCATCTAGTGGACCTCTACCAAGATTGTTCAAATTATAGCCCTTGGGCCAAAAATGCCCCCGCGCTGGGGCCCATTTGTTTTACGTAGGCTTATATTGGGAAATACAGTCTAACCTGTCTTAAGCAAGCGGTCATGGGATATTTCAAAATTGCTTGCTGCTTGCTTAAGACAGGTGCTTGCTTAATAGAGGTGGGTCTTGAACGGGAGTTTATGGGTCCTCTAGAGTACAAACATTTTCATGTTGCTCGGCAGACATGATAAAAAGAATCTGAGACACTGATAGGGACATTAACAAATGATACTGAAAGAATGTATCAAAGAACTGTTCAGTCTTTTTAAGGACTCAGAATTTTTAGGAAATCAGTGGAAACAAAGGTGGTGGTGGTGGAGTTAGGAGGGGGTGCACCTCCCCCCACTCCCAGGATTGCAGTGATGGGTTACACCCTTTTAGCAGGAATCCGCTGAAAATGGAGACTCATAATATTATTTGACAATTTCAGAGATCATCAACAGGTAGAAGAAAGTTGTTTTATTTAAAGACTGTCTTTAAATTTAAAGACTTTTTAGTCTGTAAATTTAAAGACTGACACAAACAAAATAATGAAAATGGTGTAAAACAGAAAAATCACACTTTGCTGTTTAATATAGTAATTTAGTATATGGAATATTTAATTATGTGTAACTGCAAATTATATAGTTGTCTCTATTTAATTAAATTCCTTCCACCATAGTTGAAGAGTTCTCAGAAAAACAGGTTTTGTAATAAGATTCATTGGTAAAATGAACTCGGGAATGAATGTGTATAACGATTTATCATTTTGTCAATATATCGACCACTCGCTTCGACAAACAGTTTTTCTGTCAACTAAAATTGATGAAAGTTTCAGATGGACTACAACAGTAAAATGTCCGAAAACGTAATGACATCAGTACGAAACTCATCTTATGTTTGACCTTTGACAGATATTTCCTCCCTTACTGCGAACTTTCACGGCATTTGTGGTCTAAGGGAAGGAACTGTGTTGTTTTATTTCTTAATTATTTCTATCATTAAAACGATATTAAAAGACAATAAAATACATGCAGTCTATAGCAACGCACCTTTTATTAATGAGATGAAGACTGAGGCTGCATTTGAGAATGCGATTTTTTCGTGTTACATCGTTTTCATGATTAATCTTTGTGTTACTCCGGTTAGTCTTTAAATTTACAGACAAAAAAGACAGTCTTTAAATAAAACAACTTTCTTCTACCTGATCAAGGTGGTTACGCTACTCGCCTTGTAAACCAGGGATCGCAGGATCGATCCCGGGCTTCTCCAGACTTTCGGATGAGTCTTTAAACCGAGGTCCCGTCTCCGTATGACCTTAGCTGTTGGTGGGACGTAAAACTAAAACTCACTCACTCACTCACTCTACCTGATCAATTAATGAAGAATGCCCATAAGTAACAAACACATGTTTGAAATTTAAGCAAAAAAAAGCAAGACAATTGTCTACTTGATGACAGTTTCAGCACTGCCCCGGGCCCTAATGATTATCCCTATTTCAAACATGTTTTCACACCTTTTTTGTCGCACCTGCTTTAGCAGGAAGACATAGGCGTGCAAGTTTCCGTCCGTCCGTCCGTCAACATTTTACACTGGATGTCTTGTCATCGCAACCCCTCCTACACTTTTAGACCGATCATTTGGAAACTTTGCATGTGCTTTCGCCATGGTATGAGGATGCGCATGTGGTTTGGACTTAATCTTCGAATCAATTTTTGTCACTTTTTCCATATTGTGAACTTAGTCAATTTTAGGTATGCGATACGTACCTCTTGTCATTGCAACTCCTCTTACACTTTTATACTGATCATTTGGAAACTTTGCATGTGCTTTCCCCTTGGTATGAGGATGCGCATATGGTTTGGACTTAATCTTCGAATCAATTTTTGTCACTTTTTCCAGATTGTGAACTTAGTCATTTTTAGGTATGCGATACGTACCTCTTGTCATCGCAACTCCTCCTACACTTTTATACTGATCATTTGGAAACTTTGCATGTGCTTTCCCCTTGGTATGAGGATGCGCATATGGTTTGGACTTAATCTTCGAATCAATTTTTGTCACTTTTTCCAGATTGTGAACTTAGTCATTTTTAGGTATGCGATACGTACCTCTTGTCATCGCAACTCCTCTTACACTTTTATACTGATCATTTGGAAACTTTGCATGTGCTTTCCCCTTGGTATGAGGATGCGCATATGGTTTGGACTTAATCTTCGAATCAGTTTTTGTCACTTTTTCCAGATTGTGAACTTAGTCATTTTTTACCTCACATATATAGGCTATGGATTCTTCTCAAAGTCCTATATTCATCTCTTCTACCTTAAATAAACTTTTACTTTTTGTGTTGGGCAGGTGGGGAGCAGGTGCGACATCAACTTCACCGAAGTTGAATTTCTGGTTATTGTCATACAAACAAATGCTGATCAGCAGAACACCTGTCTAAGATTGACTGGTATTCTGCTTTCTGTTCTGGTGATGCAGTGTCTCTTTTAAAACCGGGAAACAGGTGTTTACATTTGACTGATATCCTCTTTTTATCTATTTCTGTTGCTGTGTTCGATTAGCATAATAGTATAACTTTGGCCGTTTTGGTTTGGTGCGGTGCGGTAAAATGTCTAATAGTTTACCGAAAATAGTCTTACGGTTTACCTAAAATAGTCTAACGGTTTATAAAAAATTGCAACGAAGATATAACCGGTTTCAAGAAAACCAATACTCAGAAACCAATCAATCTGGCCGCATCAGAAAATAAAAATGGCCGCTTAAGCATTGTATCTGAGCCATTTGGGACGGGAAAAAGGCGACCGCTGGCCGCGTTTGCAGGTGCACGCTTAATAGAGGTTCATTTACATAGAAAATCAACCGGAGGGGAATGCCGGAGGGGAATGCCTACTGGCCGCCTAAGACAGGTGCACGCTTAATAGAGGTGGCCGCAAGTACAGGTTAGACTGAACTTCAAAAATCTTCTTGTCAGAAACCAAGAGGCCCAGGTCTTTGGTATTTTATTTGAAGCTTCGTCTAGTTGACCGATACCAGGATTGTTCAAATTATAGCCCTGGGGCCAAAAATGCCCCCCGCGCCCACTTGTTTTAAATAGGCTTATATAGGGAAAACCTTCAAAAATCTTCTTGTCAGAAACCAGAAGGCCCAGGTCTTTGATATTTGGAATGAAGCTTTGTCTAGTGGACCGATACCAAAATTATTCAATTTATCAAATTATTACCCTTTGGCCAAAAATACCCACGCGTGGGGCCCCACTGATTTTACATAGGCTTATATGGGGAAAACCTTTAAAAATCTCCTTGTCTGAAACCAGAAGGCCCAGGTCTTTTATGTTTGGTATGAAGTTTCAACTGATGGACCTCTACAAAGATTGTTCCAATTATAGCCCTGGGGCCAAAAATGGCACTGTCCCAGGTTTTACGTAGGCAAATATAGGGAATACCTTTAAAAGTATTCTTGTCTGAAACCAAAAGGCCTAGGTCTTGGATATTTAGTATGACGCTTGCTGCTTCATCTAGTGGGCCTCTGCCAAGATTGTTCAAATTCTAGCCTAGAGGCCAAAAATGCCCCCCCCCCCCCCCCACACACACACAGGGCCTGCATCTTTTACATAGGCTTATATAGGGAAAACCTTAAAGAATTTTTAGCTTTCCAGAGCCGAAGGCTCCGGGGGAGCTTATAGGATAGGCAGTTGTGCGTCGTCTTCGTCAACATTTTCAAACGACATCTCCTCTGAAGCCACTGGGCCGATTCAGCCCAAATTTCATCTGTAGCATCCTTAGGCAGGGGGATTGAAAGTTTGTGTTTTTAATGAAAATCGGCTCATTAGTTTGGTTGCTATGGCAACTTAGAGTGCCCATAGACTTATAATGGGGAAAATAGAAAAATGGCATTTACTGCCAAGCCTCTGCAGATATTTTGACAAAACTTTCAAAGAAATGTTCCATAGGCGATCTACTATCTGCCGTATGATTTTAGGCCTTCTGCTCATTTTTAGCTCACCTGAGCCGAAGGTTCATGTGAGGTATTAGTATACCACGAGCCGTCGTCCGTCGTCGTCGTCCACACTTTCAAAGAAGTATATCTCCGGAACCAGTGGGCCAATCTTGATCAAATTTCATGTGAAGCATTATCAGGTAGGGGGAAAGGCTGCATACTGTTTTCGGGCAGATCGGATTGGAACTCTGGTTGCCATGGCAACAAATAGCTCCCATAGACTTAACATAGGAAAAAGTTTGTCATCACTCTAGCTCCGTCAATTTTTTTCTGATTGTCTTCATTCTTGCAGATAACGAGGACAGGCATAAAATCTCGATCAAGTTCGATTTTGGGCTGAATCGGATTATTCACTCAGGAGTTACGTGCCCTTGAGCGTTGAAAAAATTGCCTATTGACTTAACATGGGGAGAATGTTGTCATCACCGTAGCTGCTTCAATTATTTTCAGATTGGCTTTATTCTTGCAGATAACCAGCACAGCCATGAAATCTCGGTCAAGTTCGATGACTGGCAGAATCGGATCATTCACTTAGGAGTTACCTGCCCTTGTGTGTTTTTGCATTAGGGTTAATGGGAATTAGGAAAAAGCTTGTCATCACTCTAGCTCCGTCAATTTTTTTCTGATCGACTTCATTCTTGCAGATAACGAGGACAGGCATGAAATCTCGATCAAGTTCGATTTTGGGCTGAATCGGATTATTCACTCAGGAGTTACGTGCCCTTGAGCGTTGAAAAAATTGCCTATTGACTTAACATGGGGAGAATGTTGTCATCACCGTAGCTGCTTCAATTATTTTCAGATTGGCTTTATTCTTGCAGATAACCAGCACAGCCATGAAATCTGGGTCAAGTTCTATAACTGGCAGAATCGGATCATTCACTTAGGAGTTACCTGCCCTTGTGTGTTTTTGCATTAGGGTTAATGGGAATTTCAAAAATGTATATCTTAAAGACTACTTGGCCAACTTTGATCAAATTTCATGTGTCGCATTATTAGCTCACCTGAGCCGAAGGCTCATGTGAGGTATTAGTATACCACGAGCCGGCGTCCGTCGTCCACACTTTCAACAAAGTATATCTCTGGAACCAGTGGGCCGGCCTTGATCAAATTTCCTATGAACCATCATCAGGTAGGGGGAAAGGCTGTATTAGGTTTTCGTGCAGATCGGATGAGAACTCTGGTTGCAACAGCAACAAAGAGCTCCCATAGGCTTAACATAGGAAAAAGCTTGTCATCACTCTAGCTCCGTCAATTTTTTTCTGATCGACTTCATTCTTGCAGATAACGAGGACAGGCATGAAATCTCGATCAAGTTCGATTTTGGGCTGAATCGGATTATTCACTCAGGAGTTACGTGCCCTTGAGCTTTCTTAACATAGGAAAAAGCTTGTCATCACTCTAGCTCCGTCAATTTTTTTCTGATCGACTTCATTCTTGCAGATAACGAGGACAGGCATGAAATCTCGATCAAGTTCGATTTTGGGCTGAATCGGATTATTCACTCAGGAGTTACGTGCCCTTGAGCGTTGAAAAAATTGCCTATTGACTTAACATGGGGAGAATGTTATCACCGTAGCTGCTTCAATTATTTTCAGATTGGCTTTATTCTTGCAGATAACCAGCACAGCCATGAAATCTCGGTCAAGTTCGATAACTGGCAGAATCGGATCATTCACTTAGGAGTTACCTGCCCTTGTGTGTTTTTGCATTAGGGTTAATGGGAATTTCAAAAATGTATATCTTAAAAACTACTTGGCCAACTTTGATCAAATTTCATGTGTCGCATTATTGGGCAAGTGGAAAGGCTTCATTAGGTTTTCAGGCAGATCTGAGTGGAACTCTGGTTGCCATGGCAACATCTAGCTCCCATAGACTTCACATAGGAAAAAGCTTGTCATCACTCTAGCTCCGTCAATTTTTTTCTGATCGACTTCATTCTTGCAGATAACCAGTACAGGCATAAAATCTCGGTCAAGTTCGATTTTGGGCCGAATCGGATTATTTGCCTTGGAGTTACCTGCCCTTGAGCATAAAAAAATACGTTGTGACCACGATAGCAACGTTATTTTTATTCATATCAGCTTCAAACTTGCAGGTAACGTGGACAGGCATAAAATCTCAGTTAAGTTCGAATCGGAATATTGACCTCGGAGTTACATGACCTTGAGCGACAAAAAATTTGCCCATAGACTTTACATAGGGAAAATGTTGTGACTACGATAGCGACTTGAATTTTTTTCAGATCAGCTTCAAACTTGCAGGTAACGAGGACAGACATAAAATCTCGGTTAAGTTCGATTTTGGGCCGAATCGGATTATTTGCCTTGGAGTTACCTGCCCTTGAGCATAAAAAAATACGTTTTGACCACGATAGCAACTTTTTTTTTTATTCATATCAGCTTCAAACTTGCAGGTAACGAGGACAGGCATAAAATCTCGGTTAAGTTCAATTTTGGGCCGAATCGGAATATTGACCTCGGAGTTACGTGACCTTGAGCGACAAAAAATTTGCCCATAGACTTAATTAGGGAAAATGTTGCGACTACGATAGCGACTTGAATTTTTTTCAGATCATCTTCAAACTTGCAGGTAACGAGGACAGACATAAAATCTCGGTTAAGTTCGATTTTGGGCCGAATCGGATTATTTGCCTTGGAGTTACCTGCCCTTGAGCATAAAAAATACGTTGTGACCACGATAGCAACTTTATTTTTATTCATATCAGCTTCAAACTTGCAGGTAACGAGGACAGGCATAAAATCTCGGTTAAGTTCGATTTTGGGCCGAATCGGAATATTGACCTCGGAGTTACGTGACCTTGAGAGACAAAAAAAATTTGCCCATAGACTTAACGTAGGGAAAATGTTGTGACAGAAATAGCGACTTGAATTTTTAGCTAACCTGAGCCAAAGGCTCCAGTGAGCTGATAGTATACCAAGGCTCCGGAGTCCGTCGTCTGTCGTACGTCCATCCGTCGTCCACACTTTCAATGAAGCATATCTCAGAAGGCAGTCAACCAATCTTGTTTAAATTTTATGTGTAGCACCATTGGGCAAGGGGAAAGGCTGCATTAGGTTTTGGAGCTAGTCTGGTTCATTTGTTCCTTCATTCTTCTTTCTCTCCATATAGAGATAATAGACCAATGTTAAATTTTTAATCAAAGATTTCTCAGGAACTATAAAAGCTAGAAGCATCAAATTTGGTATTCAATAGAATAATGATGACTTATTTTGTGTAAGAGACATTGGGCTTTCTCAGCTTATTTGTTCATCTGTTCTTTCATTCTTCTTTCTCTCCATTTTGACCAATGTTAAATTTTCGTCAAAGATTTCTCAGGAACTATAGAAGCTAGAAGTCTCAAACTTGGAATGCAATGCAATAATGATGACTTATATCCTGTAAGGTCAATGGGCTGGATTCTATTAGCAGATTTAGTAGTCAAGTCTGTGAATTGTTAAAGCTTAAGTTCCTCAGGTGAGCAGTTTAGGCTCATTGAGCCTCTTGTTGTTGGTTGCCATGGAAACCAAAATAAAAAAAAATAGACAAAAAATACTTAAAAAATCATCTCCTCAGAAACCGTATGCTCTAGGAGGCTGAGACTATATGAAAATATTCACCATATTTGCCTTTACAGGTTTTGTGTTTTTTATGAAATTTGGCCTTTTAGTTTTGTTGCTATGGCAACTTAGAGTTTCCATTGACTTATAATGGGGAAAACTGAAAAATGGCATTTACTGCCAAGTCATTGCAGATATTTTGACAAAACTTACATGAACATGTTCCTTGAGTAAACTTCTCTCAGCCATATGCTTTTATGTCAACCTGGGGGTCCACTAGGTTGTGCCGAGGCCATGCCCTGCCCCCTCCACTTCATAAAATGCCTTATATCTCAGAAACCTTACAGATCCCAACCCCTAAACCATATATATTCTTGTTCCTTATGATAAGATGCATTAAGTGACACCAACCTGGGGATCCCCCGGGATGTGCCGGGGACATGCCCTGCCCCCTCTATTTCATAAAATGCCATTTATCTCAGAAACCATTCAGATCCCCACCCC
Organism: Lucinisca nassula; assembly: GCA_963580285.1. Classification (NCBI taxonomy): domain Eukaryota; kingdom Metazoa; phylum Mollusca; class Bivalvia; order Lucinida; family Lucinidae; genus Lucinisca; species Lucinisca nassula. The sequence goes on along the minus strand of OY757011.1, from coordinate 71,748,340 downwards.
TAAATTATATTATACTCTTGTTCCTTATGCTAAGATGCATGAAGTGACACCAACCTGGGGGTCCCCCGGGATGTGCCGGGGACATGCCCCACCCCTTCCACTTCATAAAATGCCATTTATCTCGGAAACCATTGAGATCCCCACCCCTAAACCATATATATTCTTGTTCCTTATGATAAGATGGACTCAGTGGTTGCCATGGAAACCAAAATGAAAAAAAAGAAATACTTAAAAACTCATCTTCTCAGAAACCATATGCTCTAGGAGGCTGAGACTTTATGAAACTATTTACCATATTTGCCTTTACAGGTTTTGTTTTTAGCTCACCAGAGCCAAAGGCTCCCGGGGTGCTTATAGGATAGGCAGTTGTCCGTCGTCGTCTGCGTCCTCTGGCATCAACACTTTCAAACGACATCTATCTGAAACCACTGGGCCGATTCAGCCCAAATTTCATCTGTAGCATCCTTGGGCTGGGGGATTGAAAGTTTGTGTTTTTTAGCTCACCAGAGCCGAAGGCTCCGGGGGAGCTTATAGGATAGGCAGTTGTCCGTCGGCGTCGGCGTCGGCGTCGTCGTCGTCTGTCCTATGACGTCAACATTTTCAAAGGACATCTCCTCTGAAGCCACTGGGCCGATTGGGCTCAAATTTTGTCTGTAGCATCCTTGGGATGGGGGATTGAAAGTTTGTGTTTTTTATCAAAATGGGCTCATTTGTTTGGTTGCTATGGCAACTTGTAGTTTCCATAGACTTATAATGGGGAAAATTGAAAAATGGCATTTACTGCCAAGCCTCTGCAGATATTTTGACAAAACTTACATAGAAATGTTCCTTAGGCAATCTACTATCTGCCGTATGATTTTAGGCCTACTGCTCATTTCTATTGGTTGCCATGGAAACCAAAATAAAAAAAAAAAATAATAAAAAAAATACTTCAAAATCATCTCCTCAGAAACCGAATGCTCTATAAGGCTGAGAGTTTTTGGAAATATTCACCATATTTGCCTTTACAAGTTTTGTGTTTTTTATAAAATTTGGCTCTTTAGTTTGGTTGCTATGGCAACTTAGATTTTCCATAGACTTATAATGGGGAAAATAGAAAAATGGCATTTGCTGCCAAGTTATTGCAGATATTTTGACAAAACTTTTATAGAACTGTTCCTTGAGTAAATGTCTCTCAGCCATATGCTTTAATGCCAACATGGGGGTCCCCCAGGTTAAGCCGGGGCCATGCCCCGCCCCATCCACTTCATAAAAGGCCATAAAACGCGGAAACCATCCAGACCCCCACCCCAAAACCATATATATTCTTGTTCCTTATGATAAGATGCATTCAGTGACACCAACCTGGGGGTCCTCCGGTACGTGCCGGAGTCATGCCCCACCCCCTCCATTCCATAAAAGGCCCAATATCTTGGAAACCTTACAGATCCCCACCCCTAAACCATATATATTCTTGTTCCTTATGAAAATATACATTCACTGACACCAACTTGGGGGTCTCCCGGGGTGCGCCTGTGCCTTGCCCCACCCCTTCTTCACAAAAGGTCATATATCTCAAAAACCATTTAGATCCCCACCCCGAAACCATATATATTCTTGTTCCTTATGATAAGACGCATTCAGTGACACCAACCTGGGGGTCCCCCGAGTTGTGCCGGGGTCATGCCCCACCCCCTCCATTTCTTAAAAGGCCCAATATCTTGGAAACCTTACAGATCCCCACCCCTAAACCCTATATATTCTTGTTCCTTATGAAGGGACTCATTCATTGACACCAATTTGGGGGTCTTCCTGGGTGCGCCGGGGCCTTGCCCCAACCCTCCACTCAGTTTCTTATGATATGACGCATTCATTGACACTAACCTGGGGGTCCCCCAGGATGTGCCGGAGTCGTGCCCCACCCCTTCATTTCATTAAAGACCCAATATCTTGGAAACACCTCCATCGCTTAAGAATTATAACTCCGGTATACAGATCCCCACTGCTACACCATATATATTCTTATTCCTTATGATAAGACGCATTTAGTGATTCCAGCCAGAGCTCCATTGGGTCCCTGCCCTACACCCTCTACTTAATAAAAGGCCTAATGTTTTAGATACTGAGTCCAGATGGATGCTCATTTGGATATAGGGGTTCATTTGGGAGACTTTATAATTGGTAGATTAAAATCATATCATGTTAAAATACATGGCTGTCATTGGGCAGTGCCCACCTGAGCTCTGGTGAGCATAGTGGCCCATGGGCCTCTTGTTTTATCTTAAACCAGAAGGCCCAGGCTTATGATATTTGATATTAAGCTTCATTTAGTGGACCTCTACCAAGATTGTTCATATTATAGCCCTGTGGCAAAAAATTGTCCCACCCAAGGACTCACATGTAAATCTCTTAGCTCAGGTGAGTGATATAGGACCATCATGGTCCTCTTGTTAGAAAAACATTATCATCGCTCTAGCGCCTACATTTATTGTTGGATTTTAATATTACTTCATACAAATGTTATGTATGATAATATCTAATATCTCAAGCGAGTTCAACTTTGAAGGTCCTGGTCTCAAGGTCAAAGTCACGGTGGCTGTTTTGAAAAAAACTTTGTCATTACTCTGACGTTTACATTTATTGATGTATTTTTATATAGCGTCACATAAATGTTTTTGATAATATCTCGAGCAAGTTCAACTTTCAGGGTCCTAGGCTCAAGGTCACTTTGGCTACTTTTAGAAAAACTTTGTTACCACTCTAGCACCTGCATTTATTGATGGATTATAGTGTAACTTCAAACAATTGCTAGGATAGACAAGGTCAAGATCACTGTGGCTATTTATAAATGTATAGACTTATACAATCCCTCTTTGACAGCTTTATGTGGGGCCCTTGCTGCCGTGGTCAGTGATCAAGTTTTCAGGCAAAACCTGCAAAACATAAGTCCCCAGAATTTTTCCCATAATTCCAGATAATTTTTTGGGGATATTTTTTCTTAATTTATCATGAAGATGTATATTGTGTGTACTTACTAGTAATGTTCAATGAGGAAAGTCTCTTAAGTACCATGAAAATCATAAAAATTCGGACACCTTAAAGACTTTCTGTAATTCTTCTAAAATTTTAACATGTTTGTTTCATGATTCAGTAAGGAGCCCAAAAGGTTCAGACTAAATGGTAAACAGTGTAGATGCTGATCAGATTTCTCCTTTGACCTGGGTCTGCACTGTTTGCTTAGGCCTATCTGTCCCAATACTTAGGAACATTATAGGACATTCAAATTATCTTTTTTTTTTCTTTTTTTTTTTTCGTGTGTGGAGGGGGGGGACGGGGGGAGGGGTTTGGTTTTATGGCCCAATTTCATTTATTTTGAGCCAATCTTTTATCAATGGTGCGTGAAATAGGAGTACTCAGTGAAAAACCACCTGACCTTCCATTACAGAATGTAGCTCTCACATGTGGCCCAAGCAAGGCGCGAACCACAGCATTGAGAGACCTAATGATTAAGAGTCGGCCCTCTTACACATTAGGCCATGGAGGCCTGTTTCAAATTATCCTATGTTTTAACCCATTGCTTGAGGGAAACCCCTAAAGAGGTACCTTGGCAAGCAGTGCAGGCCCACATCAGATGCCGCAGAATGCGGCTTCTGATCAGGGCCTGCACATTTCAGAATTTTCCGTCAAACATGGAATAAAAACGGAAAAAAGGCCTGATACCCCTTGTATGACAAATTAACTTGTACAACATATAGCAATGGGTTAAAAGATATCCATTAATCATCCCCATTATGACTTTGAGTAATCCTCGGTAGAGGACCCCCGTCGGGCTTGGAGAAGTAGATTGGGCTGCATGGTGCTTCCACACAGAGCTGAAACAGGTCGCACATGGGTACTGGTAAACGCTTGGAAGGACTAAGACTGCCCAGGGCCAGGGAAAGTGGTGGTGCGAGTTGGAGCTTCCCTGCATATAGGTCCTATTGGTTTGTTTTGGTGGTAGGGCTTGAGATGTCATTTCATCTATTGTTGGGTAAAAGTCCCACAAAATTAGGAGCAACATCTCCATAATAACCTGCATAGGGTTAACAAGGATGTAAAAAGAAGCCTCCATGGTGTAGTGGCTATGCTACTTGCCTCCTTAACCAAGGGTCGTAGGTTCAATCCCAGGTTTCTCCAGACTTATGGATGAGTCTTTAAACCGAGATCCTGTCTCTGAATGACCTTAGCTGTTGATGGGATGTAAAAATCAAACACACACACAGGACCTAAAACGATATTACAAACAAAAAAAACCGTCGGTGAATCAAATAACCCTTAACTGTAACTAATTTTCATGGTCCCAAAGGTGCTTGAGCCATTGAAACAAACATTTTATCTTGCATTAGAAATGAATACCGTAATTATCCTAAGAATTGGGACAGACAGGCCCATGCAAACAGTGTAGACCCAGATCTGACTGCTCCTGCAGTTTGATCAGGATCTACACTGTTTGCCATTCCATCTGCATTTTTTTCACACCTTGTTGGATTGTGAAACAAATTTGTTAAAATTTTAGGAGAATTACAGCAAGGCCTCAAGGTGTCCCAATTTTTAGGATTTTTATGATAACTGTTCACCTTAAAACTTGGTAAAATTTGAAAGCAAGTTTATCCCTTTTAAAAAGGTGCTATAATCTCAAAGCTGTATCATTTCACTTTAACCCTTGTCCTGCTGAATATTTTAATCTGCAACACCCACTACTGATTATCATCCAATCAGATCACTTGATTCAAATAATTGCAACAAATTCACAATAAGAATGACAAACAATGTAGATCCTGATCAGATGGCTTATGAAGAAGCCATCTGATCTGGATCTACATTGTTTCAAAGATAATGCATATCCGGGCTCAGCATGACAAGGGTTAAGACTACTTACATTGTTATATATGCATCTTGCGAAACATGGGATATAATCTCCAAAGTATACCCATTCCCCTTACGTCAATACTTTTTAACTCTTAATCTTATCCTGCTGTATAAATTAATTTAGCCACACCCATTTAGATTATTCTACCAATCCAATTACTTGATGTTATTCCTGCCTCATAAACCGGGGTCTTGGGTTCGTCCCTGGCTTCTCCAGACTTTTGGATCAGTCTTTAAACAGAGATCACTTAGCTGTTGGTAGGACATAAAGCACACACACACTTAGATCCTGATCAGATTGGCTTCTTCAGTGGCTTCTACACTGTTTGCAAAGAACTGTTTGTAGATCCTGATCAGATCCTGAAGGATTAAGCTTGCCCAGGTAAAGTGGTGCGAGTCCGACCGTCCAATGCATATAAATGTTTTGGTTTCATTGGGCAGCAGGTCTTGAGATGTAATTTCATCTCAATGTCAAGTAGAAGTCCCACAAAATTGGAAGCAGCATCTCCAAATTGATCTAAATAGTGTTGACAGGGACATTAAGGTTGTCATGAACTGCGGGATAAGGGCTAACCCCCGAGAAAAACTGCATCTGAAAATGCATCACGAAAACACGCCTGTATAATTTTTACCCCATTGAACCCCACTTTTATATAGTAAAACTGGGTTTTCAGGGGGGGTATATCTTATTTTTTCTTATTTCTGCTCTAAAATATAGATTGTGGGTACTCGTTAGAACCGCCTCATCGAGGCGGTTCTAACGAGTGCCCACAATCTATATTTATAGCAGAAATAAGAAAAATGATCACAATTTTTCGTCTTAAAATTTTCATTTTTTCGGCGATATAGGTGGTAATGTATTTGTATAGGCGTGTTTGCGTAATGGTATGCTTATGTCGTTGGCTGCATCTTGCAAACATTTCAAACATACTTTTGCATCCTGGCAAATAACATGGACCCTAAGGTTCACACTGTTTGACGAGCAAACAAGCATACAATAAAGCAATAGCCCCCGCCCATAGGGGCTTGAAGAAATATATGGGTTGCATGATGCTTCCACGCAGAGCTGAATCCGGCCCGCACACTAGTACTGGTAAACCGCTAGAGGATCTAAGCCTGTCCAGGAACCGCGGTGCGAGGCGGACCGTCCATGCTAATAAACCCTATTGGTTTCATTGGGGGAAAAGGGCTTGAGATGTCATTTCATCTCAATGTCGGGTAAAAGTCCCACAAAATTGGAAGCAACGTCTGCAAAATGACCTTTACAGTGTTGACGGGGACGTTAAACCTTAAATCAAACAACCAAATACAATAAAGCAGATGACAGCTGTTGTGATTGACATCTTAAGAGTTAGTTTAAACAATATTTTATTTACTTTTCAATTACAGAATGTATGAGTTGAAAACAAGCAATGTCACAGTGAAGGTTGCTTATACTAATCATCTTCTTAAGAGTTGATGTAAACAATGACAAGGCACAGTTTATACATGACCCCTGCTTAATCTGGGTGTTGAACTTTTGATCCAGACTGTCTCAGTGGGCCAAGGAAGATAAAACCTGTTGTTTTAACAGGTTTATGTAACAGTCATTGATAACCTCCTGTAACCCTAGATAATAAGGAGTAACGGGATAAATTTGAATTTTGTGAAATAATTTCTCATTTTATCTCGGTATATCACAACCTTTTAACCCATTGTATACTAGTGGACTTTTCCATTGCTATATGTGGGACAAGTCCATTTGTCATATAAGGGGTGTCCGGCCTATTTTTATGCCCCCGCCATTCGAAGAATGGTGGAAAGGGCATATAGCGTTGCCCCTGTCCGTCCGTCCGTGCGTCCGAAACTTAAACGCAGTCAATAACTTCCTTATTTCTTGATGGATTTTAAAATTACTCGGCAGAAATGTTAACCATCATGAGACGACGTGTCACGTGCAAAACCCAGGTCCGTACCTCCAAGGTCGAGGTCATACTTAGAGGTCAAAGGTCAAAAAAGGGGTCCGAAACTTAAACGCAGTCAATAACTTTCTTATGTCTGGATGGATTTTGAAATTACTTTTGAGAAATGTTAACCATCATGAGTCGATGTGTCACCTTCAAAACCCATGTCCGTACCTCCAAGGTCAAGGTCATACTTGGAGGTCAAAGGTCAAAAAAAGGGTACGAAACTTAAACGCAGTCAATAACTTTCTTATTTCTGGATGGATTTTGAAATTACTTTGTAGAAATGTTAACCATCATCAGTCGATGTGTCACATGCAAAATCCAGGTCCGTACCTCCAAGGTCAAGGTCATACTTGGAGGTCAAAGGTAAAAAAAAGGATCCGAAACTTAAACGCAGCCAATAACTTACTTATTTTTGGATGGATTTTGAAATTATTTTGAAGAAATGTTAACCATCATGAGACAATGAGTCACGTGCAAACCCAGATCCGTACCTCCAAGGTCATACTTGGAGGTCAAATGGCATAAAAAGGGTCCAAAACTTAAACACTGTCAATAACTTTCTATGGATGAAGACGAACATAGACATATTTTCGGGCGGGGGCATCCGTGTCCTATGGACGCATTTCTAGTTTGGTTTTTATTCTATTTTTGACCGAAAATTCTGTTAGCACATAGTGTAGGCCCTAATCAGACGCCCCATTCTGTCGCATCTGATCTAGGCCTGCACTGTTTGCCAACGTACCCCATTTAGGGGTTTCCAACATACAGTGGGTAAATAACACTGTTGTTGGGGTTAGGCCGAACCAGTTTAGTTTGACACCCGTTTTATATCCAACAAAAATTGGCATCCCCACCCATCATGGCTTGGACAAATACCGTAGAACTTCAATGGCTCGAACTTTGATGGTGCGTTTACAGGCCTCATACTTTCAGGCACATGCAGGATTTTAGGCCTTTAGAGCTTGATTTTTTCTTGATTTTTCTTGATTTTAGGCTTTTTTGGCTGCCAGTTTTTTATTTGTCCTCCTATATTCTGTATAAAATGACTTTTTAACGCTAATCCTGCTAAATAAAATTATTGAGCTACACATATTTCTGACTATTCACCAATCAAATTACACGATATAAAGTATTTGTTCATTTCACAAACTGCATTACAAACAGTGTAGACCCTGATCAGATGGCTTCTTCAGAAGCCATCTGATCTGGATCTACACTGTTTGCACAGGTAATGGTTGACATGTTCAGCATGATGAGGGTTAAGGATGTAAAATCGGGCCTTTCAGGCACGGAAATGCTTGGTCAGTATGAGGCCTGGTTTACCATGGATGAGTCGATTGATTGGTTGTTTTGGATTTAATGACACATCAACACTTTGGGTCATTTTGTGTCATCTCCCAGAGAAAAGGAGTAAAGAGGTAGCAGAGATAATTGAGGAGATAACAGTGAGGGATAGAGGAAAAAAGAAAATGAACAGAAGTGTCGAAACAGAAGAGATAACACCCCCCCCCTCTACCCTTGCCTGCTGCAAGGACAACAGGCTTTGTTCAACTATCAGCCAATATTAGTTAGACGCCCCAGTGAAGCAAGATACTTTGATGAGTTAGACCCGTTCTGGAGTCCACAGGGAATTCCTCCAAATACAAAATAGGGCTAATTTGGGGATATTTTCTTCTTTTATCTTGTAAATGTATGTTGTGTGTACTCATTAGAATCACCTTGATGTGATTCTAATGAGTACACACAACATACATTTTTAATATAGAACACCTTAAAGATATCACACAATGATCTCCATTATGCCTCGAGGTATGAGACAAATAGTAACCCACCGTGGCTCGAACTACCACTGTCTCGAACAAATTTTTCTGGTCCTTAAGCGGTTTGAGCCATCAAAGTTGGACTACTTTGGGCTGTGTGTGCTTCCACGGAGAGCTCGAACCGACCTAACTTTTGAGTACTGGTAAACCAAGATGGTCAAGCTTGCCCAGGAAAAGTGGTGGGAGTCAGACGTCCTGTGAAATCATAGCCATTTCTTTGGGCATTCTATCCAAAATCAATATTATAACGAACAGTGTTATAAAGAGGTGGTGGTGTACTTGATATTATCAGCTTCCTTCGCTATTAAAGTGATTGTAGCAAGTACCCACAACAATGTGTCTACGGTCATTCTTACCCTTCGGGCAGTTGTCAGTTTCTGCTGAAAGAATGTGTACTGTACTGGTTAACCACTTACGTATAAAAGCCTGCCCAGGAAAAGTGTGGATAGGTAAACTGACCAGCTAAAAAATGACATAAAATAGTGTTGACTGGGTCGTTAAACTCCAATACAAGCAAACAAAAATCCCACAACAATGCTATGGTTTCTGGACGTTTGCCCCCCAGGACATTTGCCCCCAATGAAAAAATGCATTAATGGACATTTGCCCTCTGTTTATTCTCAAAAATTCAAACTTCACAAAAAATGTGCTATTGGCATATACTGACAGCATAAGCACTGACTTATAATAATCATGGTAATGTTGGTGAAATTGTTTTTAGAATTTCCATATATTTGCTCGTAACACAGACTGGTGCTCGAGAGAACTGCCTCATTGGGGTGGTTTCTAGGAGTACCAACAATCTACATTTTGTGCAGAAATAAGTACCCTGTAATTTAATGTTTACCAATGAAAACTCCATTGTATCCATTGTGATATAAACACATCAGTGAGCTATAATGACATCTTTAAAATCTGTAGCTCTAGAATTTTTTCAACCTTTAATTATATATTACGTAGCTGGAGTCAAATTCATAGCTGAAAACATTTTATTCTGATAAGTGTAAATTAATTTATGAATATAAACAGATGTTTTCTTCTTTATTTTCATCCTGGGTGTAAGTGGGGGGCAATTGTCCCTTTCTGAAATAAGCACTTGGGTGCAAATGTCCACTTGCAAAATAAGCACTGGGGGGCAAATGTCCATACCAAAAATAAGCACTGGGGGTGCAAATGTCCATGTATTTTCATCTGGGGGGCAAATCCGTTAATACATTTTTTAATGGGGGGCAAATGTCCTGAGGGAAAATGTCCTGGACTCCAATGTTATAGAAAAAATACCAAGCAGTACCTTGTTTCTTTCACATTATCTAGAGCCCTGAGGCACAGCATGATTGCCTATCTGTTAATTTAAGTACCTACATCCGGTAGTAAATTAACCTGGCCGTGGAAAAAAAATTGTTACGTAATATCAGCATATGGCTCAAGAGTGAAATCTTAAAACTGGGTAATATTCCTATTTATAGGATACATATAGTGATATTGCAATTCTATTTTCAATACTAAAATGTGGCACTATTTCTCTGACTTCACAATGAAAGGTCGATCTTTGTCAGTTTCTAAAACCACAGTATAATTGGAAAGACAGCACCCCTAATACTGACTTTAACCCATTATTAAGGGGTTTCAGGCCTATTTTTGACACAAAATTCTGTTAGCAAATAGTGCAGGCCCTGATCAGACGCCGTGTTTTGCGGCATCTGATCTGGGCCTGCACTGTTTGCCAAGGTACCCCTTTAAGGGTTTTCCCCGCATACAATGGGTTAAGTGTGTCTGTGTCTGTGTGAACATAAAGGCCAAGCATGATAGTTCATGGCTCCAGATGAGGCGTACTATTTGTAATTTAAGGGGTGTCAGGCCTGTTTTTTTTGTCGCACCTGCTATTAGCATGGCGCGATATAGGCGCCCGGTTTTCCGTCCGTTCTTTCGTCCGTTCGCCAAGGCGTCAACATTTGCGACCACCCTAGCGTTCACCCTAATGGTCAAGTTTATTTCTCAAGAACTATAAGAGCTTCATTAATGATACTTGGTACAAACTTGTATCTGTGGATGGCAACTTAAATGCAAGTATCCATATTTGACCTTGACCTACATTTCATGGTTCACTGGCTTTGTAAAATATTGCGACCACCCTAGCGTTCACCCTAATGGTCAAGTTTATTTCTCAAGAACTATAAGAGCTTAATTAATGATATGTGGTACAAACTTGTATCTGTGGATGGCAACTTAAATGCTAGCATCCATATTTGACCTTGACCTACTTTTCATGGTTCACTGACTTTGTAAAATATTGCGACCACCCTAGCGTTCACCCTAATGGTCAAGTTTATTTCTCAAGAACTATAAGAGCTTTATTAATGATACTTGGTACAAACTTGTATCTGGGGATGGTAACTTAAATGCAAGCATCCATATTTGACCTTGACCTATATTTCATGGTTCACTGACTTTGTAAAATATTGAGACCATCCTAGCGTTCACCCTAATGGTCAAGTTTATTTCTCAAGAACTATAAGAGTTTCATTAATGATATTTGGTGCAAACTTGAATCTGGGGAAGGCAACTTAAATGCAACATCAATATTTGACCTTGACCTATATTTCATGGTTCAATGACTTTGTAAAATATTGCGACCACCCTAGCGTTCCCCCTAAAGGTTAAGTTCATTTCTCAAGAATTATTAGAGCTTCATTAATGATACTTAGTACAAGCTTGCATTTGAGAATGAAATCTTTTGTGCAAGCATCTATGGTTGACCTGCGACCACCCTAGCGTTCACCCTAATGGTCAAGTTTATTTCTCAAGAACTATAAGAGCTTAATTAATGATACTTGGTACAAACTTGTGTCTGGGGATGGTAACTTAAATGCAAGCATCCATATATGACCTTGACCTAAATTTCATGGTTCACTGACTTTGTAAAATATTGCGACCACCCTAGCGTTCCCCCTTATGGTTAAGTTCATTTCTCAAGAATTATTAGAGCTTCATTAATGATACTTAGTACAAGCTTGCATTTGAGAATAGAATCTTTTGTGCAAGCACCTATGGTTGACCTTGACCTACATGTCATGCTTCGATGACTTTGCGCCCCACAGGCGCGACATAGCCTTCGGCGGAATTCTTGTCATTTTTATTCTATTTTCTAATGGGAAATCCTGTCAGAAAACAGTGCAGACCCTGATCAGATGCTGCATGCTGACCTAGGTCTGCATTGTTTTCCCGCCTAAAATGGGTTAAACCATTTGTTGTGGGTTCATGTTAGCTCGTTTAAGGTTTAACGTCCCCATCAACACTACATAGGTCATTTTGGAGATGTTGCTTCCAATTTTGTGGGACTTTTACCTGACACTGAGATGCAATGAAATCTCAAGCCCTGCCGCCGAATGAGACCAATCAATAGGGTTTATATGCATGGACGGTCTGACTCGCACCAGCTTAGATCCTCAAAGCGACTTACTGATGGTTGGGGGTGGGTCTTGTTAGAATCCTCTCATTGAGGTGAATCTAACTTGTACCCACAACATGTTTCCCTTAAAATTGTTACTCTTTATTAGAATGGGATCCATCTAAACATTGTTATATCCAAAATCTTGTTATAATAATGTAATAAAGAGATTGCAATAAAGAGATTGTTATTCTTATGCTGAGTAGGCATCATTACCACTTCAAGTCCTATTTGTAAAAACAAAATTTCTTTGAAACCTACAGATATTTGTATCTGAAGTGTAGGTCAACAACATACTGGGTCTTAATCCTTGTCCTACTGAACCAGCGGCCACAGCCCATCAGGGCTTGAAGAAATAGAAGAAATAGATGATCTGCTTTCACGCAGAGGTGAAACCGACTGCACACTAGTACTGGTAAACCGCTTAGAGGATCTAAGCCCGCCTAAGCAAAGCAGTGCCAGTCAGACAGTCCATGCTTATAAACCCTTTTGGTTTCATTGGGTGACAGGGCTTGAGATGTCATTTCATCTCGATGTCGGGTAAAAGTCTCACAAAACTGGAAGCAAGGTCTCCAAAGTGGCCTATACAGTGTTGACGGGGACGTTAAACCGCAAATCAAAGATAATCAATCATTACGATAACACACCCCGGCCCGTGCGATATAGTGCATTTTTTCACATCTCCAAAATGACCATTTTTCTAATGAAAATCTGTGATATTTTTCTTATAAATACTGCAGACATAGGTTGTAGGTGCTAGGTAGAACCGCCTCATTGAGGCGGTCCTAACGAGTACCCACAACATATGTCTTAGAGCAAAAATAAGAAAAATAATGTATACCCATGTAAACCCCAGTTCTCTCTATATAAAGTAGGGTGTAAGGGGTCTTCATTTCACGGACTTGTTCACTTGATGCAAATCAAACAGATATTTGTATCTAAAGCGAAGTTCAACATACTAAGTCTTAATCATTGTCCTACTGAACCAGGACATACTTTACCTCTGCAATGTGTATATACAGATCAGAAGCCGTCTGATCTGTAACTACACTGTCATTCACTGAATGAATTTCAAGTAATTTATTACATCAGGTAATCAGTGAAATTCCGCTATTAAGACCACCTAAAATTAAGGCTAATTCTGGTTTAAAAAACTTATTTAGAAGTGTGCAGTTATTCCTTCGTTGTTTTTTTCTTTCTGAAAACAGTGTCTTTTGGATGGGGACCACCTTTGGAACTGTTCAAAAGTGGTCTTAAAGACCACTTTTGAACAGTTCCAAAGGTGGTCTTAATATAGGAATTTTTCCTGACTGAAAGTGATAAATGGGTATGGCTAAATTAGTTCATTGAGCAGGACAATGGTTAATTTACTCCCTCTTGAAGTAAAATCTTGTCCACCTGTATCTCCTCTTCCTCTTCATTTTTGTCTACAGTTTTTCCTGATTTCTTGTCAGCAAACCTGTGTCCATGTTGAGAACCTATTAAATCTAGAATTATTGCCAAGCTAAAGGCAGCAATGCCAATTCCAAGTAAATGGTACAGGTAGGCTCTGGGACCATAGTTCTCAAACAGGAAACCAGTTAATTTCAGATAGGCCACACCCCCACATGAGGCCCCAAGCAGAATGACAGTTATACCCATTCCTGTTAGCTGCACATGATAATCTCCCCAACCAATTCCAGATGGAAATATGGGACCAAGAAAGAACCCAAATGGCTGAGTAAGCACCCATAATGCAATAGTGTTCCTGTATGCAAATATATTCATGAATATGATTGTGAGAAGAAGCCCCCCTGTTTCTATCAGAATCAGAATCCTGATTGGAATCCACCTAGCAACAATGAAGCCAGAAACCCGACCAACTGCGTGACTGATCCAGAATGCCATGTTTAAGTAAGAGCCATCCGATACTGAGAAATCCAGCTGCTCAATGGAGAATGCTCTGATGAATTTCCCGCCAATTCTCTCAGCTCCAAGCAGGTTGAAAAAATATATAACCAGTCCAGTAAAAATTTGTAAACCATAGCACAGTCTACCTTCTGCACAAGTTGCAGGGTTAAACATTTTCTTGAAAGGCATTTTGGGTTGTGATGACTTTTTGTAGTCCTTTTTTGACAGCTTCTTCAGTTTTCTTATCTCTCTGAAATGGTATATGAAGAACACAACTGACAGAGCGGATGTTATGACTGCTGCTATCAGGTATGGATACTCAATGCTTGATTCCCTCAAATACTCTATGTCTCCACTAGTATGATTTGGTTGAATAGCAGCTCCATTTATGTACTCGCTCCCATTAAACTTGTCCCCAGTTCTCATAATGGTTGTTAAATTGTCCATCTGGAGAGTAACCTCAGATTTATTAGTAGAAATAGTAAGGTTGCCATGGTGCTGTCGTTTTGGAATGGCCAGGAATGGATTAGCAATGAGAGGAATTATGAAGGAGCCAATAGGAAATCCACCATGAAGGATGTGGAGAGGGGATGCCGCTTTCTCTTTCCAGATAATAAGGATGAGTCGCTGCCCAGCTGAAAGAAAAAGTGTTTTTAACCTTTAACCCTTATCCTGCTGAATATTCATTTTAGCCACACCCATTTCTGACTTTGAACCAGTCAGATTACTTGATGTAATTTATTCTTACAAAGCCAAATAGTGAAGATCCTGATCAGATGACTTGTTTTTGATCTGGATCTACACTGTTTGCAAAGATAGGGGTCGTCGTGAACAGCAGGATAAGAGTTAACTTCAACAAAATTGTTTTGTGTCTCAAAAGTTACACCCCTTGCAATTTATGACAAATATGTGGGGTGGCTCCATTCTGCTTAACTCTTAAGTTGTGTGAACAAGATAATATCTTGTCCGCACAAGATCTATGTTGTCCAGACAAGATATTATCTTGTGCGGACAAGATATCTTGTCTGCACAAGATAATATGTTGTCCGCACAAGTTAATATCTTGTGCGCACAACTTAGAAAATAAAAAATCATGTCCCTTCGCGGGTTCCGTAGTTTTCGGCAACGAAAATTTGTTTTCGATTCTTTCCGGTAAAAGTTTTGTTTTCAGTTTTTCAAATACCCGATAACGGGTGTACAGGAGCCGGCGTCATTACAGTGAGTGAGTGTTTGAGTTTTACGTCCCACCAACAGCTAAGATCATATGGAGACGGGACCTCGGTTTAAAGACTCATCCGAAAGTCTGGAGAAGCCCGGGATCGATCCTGCGACCCCTGGTTTACAAGGCGAGTAGCATAACCACTGCACCACGAAGGCTTCTGGGCGTCATTACAGTAGAAACACTGTTATTTCACGTTGTGGAGCATGTGAAAAAATATCACTCATTACTTCAAGGTCAAACTTAGAATTACTAAAAGAGAATTCCGTCAGTTCATATAAATCAAAACACCTACCGATATTTATAATGCCTTCGAACGTTCCCTGAACTACAATTAGGAACCATAGTACCTCAACCACTGTTGACCAGGGAGCAATAACTGTTGCTATAGCACCACCGTTGAGGCATATAGCTATCATCAGGTAGCAGTACTTTTCAAGTTTATCCACCAGAGGACCACCAATGGCAGAGCCAATGAAATAACCAACGCTACGCCCGGAGACGGCCACTGCAACACTCTCATAGTCGGCATTTGTCCGTATTTTCAGATCAATTAACGTTGGACCAGTTATTTCCAGGAACAGACCCTGAAATAAGGTGGACTGATTAAATCAAAGCGCATTAAAACAGATTTATAAGTTACATTGTTTCAACTTTTAACTCCCACACCTCTTAGGTCAGGTTGATTGGCTGTCAATCGATTAACATTACGAAAACACGCCTATACAAATACATTGTAAATTTTATCGGCGGAAAAAGGAAAATTTTAAGACGAAAACTTATAATATTGTTCTTATTTCTGCTCAAAATATAGATTGTGTGTACCAACAATCTATATTTTGGAGCAGAAATAAGAAAAACAAGGTTTACCCAAGTTAACCATTGTTTTATTATATAAAAGTGGGGTTCAAGGGGGGCAGATTCATATATGCGCGTTTTCGTGATGAAATGCCGGCCTCGGTAGCTTATTTGGATGCGCGTCTGACTGGTGATGAGGAGGACGCGGATTCGATACCTACCTGGGTCGGCAACATTATTTCGTGGATATCGATCCTGAAATCTTTCCTACGGTCATTCTCTCCCTTCCGCTGATTCAAGAAGGACAGTTGTCAGTTTCTGCACTGTACTGGTTTACCGCTTAGGTATAGGCCTGCCCAGGAAAAGTGTGGATAGGTAAACTGACCTGCTCAAAAATGACCTAAAATAGTGTTGACTGGGCCGTTAAACTCCAAAACAAACAAACAAACAATCGATTAAAAAGTGAAATATACATGCAAAGTTTTGTTGCTGAAGTCCACGTGACTTTTACTCCCGCCCACGCAAATTGCGTCTGTAGGAAATCTTGGTAAGGGTTATTTATAGTCGTACTATCGTCGCTATGACGTCAGAGTGCTGTGTTCGGTGGGGTTCTGCACTCATGTGTTGAGATGCTGGCAAACCATGTGGACAGATCAGACGCCGCATGATGTGGCGTCTGATTAGGGTCTACACTGCGTAAGGCGGTCCCGCCCATCGGGGCTTGAAGAAATAGATGGGCTGCATGATGCTTCCACGAAGAGCTGAGATCCGACCGCCCACGAGTATTGGTAAACCGCTTAGAGGATCTAAACCTGCCCAGGCAAAGCAGTGCGACTCGGACCGTCCATGCTTATAAACCCTGTTGGTTTCATTGAGCGACAGGGCTTGAGATGTCATTTAATGTCGGTTAAAAGTCCCACAAAATTGGAAGCAACGTCTCCAAAATGACCTATACAGTGTTGACGGGGACGTTAAACCTCAAATCAAACAAACAAACAAACACTGTGTAAGGTATATGAGGCTAAGGGTTAACCAAACAAAGGCGTCTGAGTCTTCGTTCAGGGCCATTTTTCCAGCCGACAATCGACCAACCCGTGTCTGTATGATCCCTAAACGTCCGACATCCCTAAGTGTCCGACAAAAGCTAGGTTTTTGGAGAAACTGTTGAAAAGGGGAATTATTTTACCCGACATTTTGATGAAAGGACTTCTCAAGCCCTTCCGCCCAAATAAACCAAAAGGGTTTATATGTAGGGACGGTCCATCTCGCCTGGGCAGGCTTAAACTCCAAGCGGTTTACCAGAACTCCTGTGTGGCCGGTTTCAGCGGCCATGAAAGGTGAATCATATGATGAATCATACGATGATTCACTGCATGGAAATGTGCGTGCGGATGTAAAGAGATGTTAACCTTTACCACTCTCTATAGGCTTGTTCAGCAGACGACAAATTGTTGATATTTTTCTTATTTTTCCCCAGAAAACAGGATTTGGCAACTCATGCAAATCGTCTCAATAGGAGAAAATTTGCATGAGATGTCAAATCCTGTTTTTTGGGTAAATTAGAAAAATACAATAAAACCTGCCTTAGTGGCCACCTCGCAATCTGTCTTAGCCAAGCAGTCATTCAGTTCCCGGAAAAGGAAAATGTATTAAAATTCACCTACGTTAAGCATGCACCTGTCTTAAGCAAGCACTTTTTGACTATGCCATAGGTACTTGCTTAATACAGGTTGGACTGTATTTCGAAATTTCGTTTGCTGAGACAAAAAAGTACCTAGCACGCAGAGCGTTTAATCAACAGAAGACCACTCGCAAATCAAATATAGAAGTACTTACTAAGCAAACCCAGACCAGAACCAGAAACACAGTTTTTAGCACGTTTTGAAAGTGGCTGTCAATATTTCTGCGTGCATTGCGTTCGGACATATCCATTTTTCCTTTCTACTGCATTTGATTCATATTATACCTAAAATTGTTGTGAATAGAGCCAGATAAGAATTGTTGAAAATGATAACATTTTGAAAATATCATATCCGCGGGTCAAATGACTCTGTCCACGGTTTTTTTTTTAATTTGAAATAAGGGTGATTATGTAGGTAAATACTGAAACTATATACTCCTTGATCTGGCTTATTTTGAAATATGAAACCAGTATATAAAATGCGGAATATTTTACCTAAATATAAACCTCATAAAAAGCAAAAGACAACCTTGCGATATAAAGCGTTTGCTCACAAAAGCGAAATTCACGTCAAACACCACTCCAAAAGTTTCAAAATGCAATAAACCGAGCTGCGGCCTCTGTATACATTCACTTACATTTCAATGTGGAACAAACGTCAAAATCCATACATGAATATGTCATGTGACGTAAAAATGTGGTTTACATAATGATATGCAGAGCTGCGGGGAGGAATATATTGGTGGAACTGGAAACTTTCAAAGTTGTCTTGTCTTGGCATGCGCATTGCTCTGGTTCTAGCAATATAATCATCCCCAATGGGGGATAGATGGATGGGGTTCATCGCGATCATGAATTAGAGAAATGATATATATGTCCATGCAGTATTTCTGGTAGAAAATTGTATGTTTGTTCTTTTGGCTGAAAAGAAGGTAGATAACCTCGCCAAATTCGTGAGACATACCTATTGCATGGTCATTAAAGGGCCTGATATGATTGGGTTACTTTTTGTCCCCCACTCAAATCCTCTGCAGTGTGCATCGTTTCACTTGCCAACAGGCTTATGGAAATCTTCCACTGACCGTTCCAAGGCGGCTCTTCTGTGGCGATTTATTTATGTTGTTGTTTGTTACTTACTGTGTGTATCACTTGTGTCTTTTGGTTTTGGATGGCCATATGGCCATTTTGTGGGAAAGTAACTGTCCTTATGGCCTTCCTTTGTTTAGGTTTCCATTATGGTATGGTCGCTTAATGTTTGTATTTCTTTCCCTTTGGTGTCGTTTATGGGTGGAGTAAGTTAATTGTATCAATTCCTGATCTTTGTTTTACTTCTACTTAATTAATGGAAACATACAGACCCTAGGATAAGAATGCTTAAGGTGTGCGAGCATATAGCAAAGTGTGCCCTCACTTTCAACCCGTATTCGGAGAGTGCAACTTTAAGGCGTGCGAAAGAAAAGTTTTATCAACACTCTTAAGCCGAAGTTGAAAAGAATCAAGTGATGGGGACACGTGCCATCAGGGTATGCATTGACCAGACACCATCACGAAAACACGCCTATATAATTTTGACCACCTGGAACCCCACTTTTATATAATAAAACTGGGGTTTCCGGGGGTATACCTTATTTTTCTTATTTCTGCTCTAAAATATAGATTGTGGGTACTCGTTAGAACCGCCGATTGTGGGTACTCTTTAGAGCCGCCTTCGAGGCGGTTCTAACGAGTGCCCGAACCGCCGATTGTGGGTACTCGTTAGAGCCGCCTTCGAGGCGGTTCTAACGAGTGCCCACAATCTATATTTTGAGCAGAAATAAGAAAAATATCACAGCTTTTCATGATAAAATTTTCATTTTTTTTAGGCGATAAAGGTGGCAATGTATTTGTATAGGCCTGTTTTCGTTAAATGCACTATGACGATACCGTTTTTTAACAACTGAAAACGTAGGAAGTAACGCCGTAACATATTGTTGCTATGTTATCTTAAAAATCTGTAAGAACTAGCGCAGTGGTTAACGCGTTCGACTTATGATCGAGAGGTTGTGTGTTCGAACCGGCCACCGGTATCGAGGTGTCTCCTTGGGCAAGACACGTCATGACACTGCTCCACTCCACCCAGGTGTAAATGGGTAGCAGTGGTGTAAAAGCCACTGCCTCTCTCGCGCGCGCGTGAAAACACCCGAAATGAGTGTTCGAGAGCGATTCAATAAGCTTGCAGCTTTCATCGCAATCGAACTAAAATAAATTAGTATAAACTAACAGGGTGGATGATCACGTGGTTTTATATGTCACTCAAAATGGCCACCGGAGCTGAAATCCCATCGCTTCAAGGTATATTTTACACTCATATGTCAACATTTCTTTGTGTCATGGTTCAAAACATAGCGCATAGAATGGCAACAACAGAATATTTCAAGATTCTATCACCAGTTGACAAAAACAATTCATTACTCGTAGAACTACGTTTAATCGCTTCCAAGTTCTGAACAAATAAAAATCGCGGGGATCTCGCGCACTGTTCTTGACATTTGGACAAGAAAATCGTTCTTTACTGCGTTAAGCATGCACCTGTCTTATGCAAGCACTTTTTGACTGGGTACTTGCTTAATACAGGTTGGACTGTTTTTCGAAATTTCGTCTGCTGAGAAAAAATACCCAGCATGCAGAGCGTTAAATTATCAGAAGACCACTCGCAAATTGAATATAAAAGTACTTACTAAGCAAACCCAGACCAGAACCAGAAACACAGTTTTTAGCACGTTTTGAAAGTGGCTGTCAATATTTCTGCGTGCATTGCGTTCGTACATATCCATTTTTCCTTTCTACTGCATTTGATTCATATTATACCTAAAATTGTTGTGAATAGAGCCAGATAAGAATTGTTGAAAATTATAACATTTTGGAAATGTCGTATCCGCGGGTCAAATGACTCTGTCCACGTTTTTTTTTTTTTTTTTTTTTTTTATATTTGAAATATGGGTGATTATGTAGGTAAATACTGAAACTATATACTCCTTGATCTGGCTTATTTTGAAATATGAAACCTGTATATAAAATGCGGAATATTTTATCTAAATATAAACCTCATAAAAAGCAAAAGACAACCTTACGATATAAAGCGTTTGCTCACAAAAGCGAAATTCACATCGAGTTGCAAAATGCAATAAACCGACCTGCGGCCTCTGTATACATTTTTAGAGGGGAATCCAATTACATTTCAATGTGGAACAAACTTCAAAATCCACACATGAATATGTCATGTGACGTAAAAAAAGTGGTTTACATAATGATATGCAGAGCTGCGGGGAGGAATATATTGGTGGAACTGGTAACTTATTGCGACAGAGGGTCACCGTACACAAATCAACAAATCCTTGACCCTAGGACAAGAATGCTTAAGGTGTACGAGCATATAGCAAATTGTGCCCTTGCTTTCAACCCGATGTATTCAGAGAGTACAACTTTAAGGCGGGCGAAAGAAAAGTTTTTATCAACACTCTTAAGCCGAAGTTGAAAAGAATCAAGTGATAGGGACACGTGCCACCAGGGTATGCATTGACCAGACACCATCACGAAAACACGCCTATATAATTTTGACCCCCTGGAACCCCACTTTTATATAATAAAACTAGGGTTTCCGGGGGTATTCCTTATTTTTCTAATTTCTGCTCTAAAATATAGATCGTGGGTACACGTTAGAACCGCCTTCGAGGCGGTTCTAACGAGTGCCCACAATCTATATTTTGAGCAGAAATAAGAAAAATATCAATTTTTCATCATGAAATTTAAATTTTTTTTCGGCGATAAAGGTGGCAATGTATTTGTATAGGCGTGTTTTCGTAATGCACTATGACGATACCGTTTTTTAACAATTGAAAACGTAGGAAGTAACGCCGTAACATATAGTTGCTATGTTATCTTGAAAATCTGTAAAAACAGTGAAACCGCGGTAGAAGTTTACTTCGAACTTCGATGGCTCGAACACCGATGGCTCGTTTACCATGGTTGAGTCGAACTCGTTTTTGAGTCCCTAGGGAATTTCTCTGCATAAGAAAAAGTGTGGGATAATTATGGAGATTTTTTACTTTTATCTTGCAAATGTATGTTGTGTGTACTCATTAGAATCGCCTCAATTAGGCGATTCTAATGAGTACACACAGCATACATTTATGTTACAGAACACCGAAAAGATGTCCGAAAGTACCCCCGTTATGTTTGCTGGAAGTATGGAACATTGGCTCCAACTACCGCTGTCTCGAACAAATTCCCATGGTCCCAAAGGGGTTCGAGCCACCGAAGTTCTACTGTATACAGAATTGGGTGGCGATATCGGACTTTGTTGATTTTCTATATACAGTCATAGGAATAACGCCAGATGTAAACAAAAAGGTTGACCTCAGAATCAAGTGCAAATTGTTCACAATATAAGAGGTTTTACCACCTCTCCAGCCTTTACTCTCATCTAGCTGATAATATCTGACAGGTCTGCAGCCAATGTTTAGATAACACATTTATTTACCACCATCACTGAAAACTTCCACTTCATTTTTTAAAAAAGACCTGTATTGTAAAATATTACCGAAAAGGAATCATTTACTTCTATGTGCATTATTTCTAACAGACTTACAAAGATGAAATGACGCCATCAACATCAATTCTAAGTCAAGACGTTACATAGACGTTGATACGACGTTATTTCGAAGGCGTTCAAACTTGTTAGTTAATAATTCGTTCAGACTTTGATCATTAAATATGGCAAATATACTAATATATTTGCTGAAAAAAATGTGAGTAGCTTTCATTTTTTTCAGCAAAAATAACAAAATTTTAGATATTGCACTTATGCTAGAACAGTTAACAATCTGACCAATAACAAGCTCGTTAAGCTAACGATACTTTGAACAACTGGCCCCTAATTTTGTTTGTTTGATTTGAGGTTTAACGTCCCCGTCAACACTGTAAAGGTCATTTTGAAGACGTTGCTTCCAATTTTGTGGGACTTTTACCCGACATTGAGATGAAATGACATCTCAAGCCCTGCCACCCAATGAAACCAAAAGGGTTTATAAGCATGGACGGTCCGATTCGCAGCGCTTTGCCTGGGCAGGCTTAGATCCTCTAAGTGGTTTACCATTACTCGTGTGCGGGTCGGTTTCAGCTCTGCGTGGAAGCATCATGCAGCCCATCTATTTCTTCCAGCCCCGCTGGGGGGGGGGGGGGCGTAACTGGCCCCTGATGTATAACCTATTGTAAGCATAGTTGAAATGCATATGACATATAAAAAGTGTCATATATTGTAACTACTACTACTACTAATAATAATAAGCAGTAATGCATAAACCAGAGCTCTACAATCTTCATACATGTACAAGGAGCTAAAAACTGTCCCGAACGAGGACTTAGACTGTTCCCTTCAACCCTTTAATGTTTTAGCTGCAAACACACAATGTAAAACCTGATTATATGCCACATTCTGATCTGGGGCTACACTGTTTGCCAACTACACTGTTTGCCAGCTGAGCGATCTAGGGCCATCATGACACTCTTGTTTTTTTTTTGTTTTTTGTTTTTTTTTGTTGTTGTTGTTGTTGTTTTGGGAGGGGCGGGGGTGGAGTTAGTCAATTGACCACCTTCATGGGGGAGTATTGTTCACCTGCTGACCACACAGCACAACACAAGCTGCAGTGTGTATTAATTAAACGTTAAAACAAATAACATCACGAAAACACGCCTATATTATTTTGACCCCACTGAACCCCACTTTTATATAGTAAAACTTGGGTTTACAGGGGTAAAACTTATTTTCTTATTTATGCTCTAAAACATAGATTGTGGGTACTCGTTAGAACCGCCTCGATGAGGCGGTTCTAAAATGTACCCACAATCTATATTTTGATCAGAAATAAGAAAAATATCACAAATTTTCATCATAAATTTTACATTTTCACGGCCGTAAAATCTACAGTGTATTTGTATAGGCATGTTTACGTAATGTCAGAGGAAATTAAATTGTTAACACGTTATGTAGGACATGAAAAGAATCCGATTTTTTTTTTACCTAATAAATGTAAATTTGTAAAAATTTAGCTTTTGGTTTTTATAAATATAAATTAATACAAATAATAACTTATATTTCTGTATTATGAGAATTCTGCGATAATTTTAAATCTATACAAAATGTACAAGCATGTTGTGTGTCAAGAAAAAAAAACACACAAAAAAACAATAACAACAAATATACAGGTAATGCTAGGGCCAGTTAAACAGAAAGTATACATTGCACTTTTGAACATTTCCACAAAATTGCACCAAATCAAGTCTAGTCTGGGTTGACAAAAGCAATACATGTGATCTAAGTAACTTATCTACTTGTCTTAGGTACCAGATTAGCCATGTAATATAAACAATGACTACATACTTTTTTGCTATCAACACCAGTCAAGTGCCTCACAGCTGCTCTGCTGTAAAGCTTTTACTAGAGCACCATTTTGAGCATTTGTTTACTTCTCAAATTTGAGCTGATTTCAGGAGTTATTCCTATGACTGTATACAGTCTAGCATATAACGCCATCAAATTGACCAATTTTTGTGCAGTCAGTAAGTTGGCTTATCACTGATGTTAATCATTAAATAAACAAATTCCACTTTACTGCAAAACTTCTTTGACATGTAGGATGTCTACTTTCTCTCTCTGTACACTGACTGACCTGTCAGATATTTCTGATAATAACCTTATCCTGCTGTTCACGACAACCCATATCTTTGCAAGTGTAGATCCAGATCAGCTGACTTCTGAATCTACACTGTTTGTGTATTAGTAATGGATTACACCAAGTGATCTGAATGGTTAAAAGTCAGAAATGGATGTGGCTAATTCAATTTTTCAGCGGGATAAGGGTTAACAAGCTATTACATATATAACAACTGTCTGTGGGGGCCGTAAAAATGGAAATGTATAAATAATTAACCCTTATCTTGCTGTTCACGACAACCCCTATCTTTGCAAACAGTGTAGATCCAGATCAGATGACTTCTGAATTTGTAGCAATAAATTATATCAAGTGATTTGATTGGTTGATAGACAGAAATGGGTGTGGCTTAAATGAATATTCAGCAAGATAAGGGTTAAATGGCTAAATAAACCTCTGTTTCGTGATCGATTGTTAATCGATCGACCCGAAGTTACTAAATGATCAGGAAGTTTCCCAGCTATTGTCCACGTGACAATCACTGACCATTAATGAAATATTGGCAGTGGTCATTTATAGCCATACTATTATTGTCGCCGAAACAACAGGGTGCTGCGTAATAAGGTTATCTGTAAAATATGTGCTCGGCTCATGAGCTGGGACATAGGCCAACAGTGTAGACTGAGATCAGATCTTGCAGTACGCTGCGTCTGGTGAGGATCTTCACTGCTTAAAATACAGGAGTATAAGGTTAAAACAGAACTGTCTAAGTATATACCCATTAAAGACAATGTTTCAGCCTACACTCAGAGACAATCGACCCATAAATGCTGTCAGAGCTTTGAATTGTTTATCGCAAAATCTAGTATATGCAGAAAAATCAGTCTTATTTGATTCCATTTTACCTCTCAGATGGTTACATTATTAAATTCTAGATAGAAACCAGTGCTTCAGCTGAAGTGCACGACCCGCCGGATGCTTTTAGCTTTATGAGTGTTACCATATATGGGTATGGCGGCCATTTTGGTCATGTGACCTGGACATAAAACGGTTCCCCCAATAAATGCGCCTTATCGTAAGGAGCAAAAATATATCTTATACTTTAGTACTGTATTCTGAATTGTTTGCAGGATAAAATCCAACACAAAAGCATATGTGTCAAAGTTTGAACTAGGCACAAAGAAGGTCAAGGTCAACCCAGGGTCACCATTTTAGCAATTTATGATGGGCCTACGTTCCAGATGCTATTTATCAAGTTTCGTGGAAATCTGCACAGTGGTTCTGGAGAAGACTATTTTTGAAGGGTTTTTACCAAATATTGCTTGGCGGCCATTTTGGTCATGTGACCTGGACCCCATGAGGAAATTTTGGTTTCCCCCATCCCGTAGAGGCTCCATATGAAATTTGACTTCAATCGGCCCAACGATTTCCGAGGAGAAGCAGTTCGAAAATTTTTACTTTTTTCGCCTCGGCGAGGCTGTACTAAATGGAATGTAATATTTCGCAACTTCATTGATAAGATCTCATTGATATTTATCAGTATGCCAAAAATTGTTTAAATATTCCAAGCGGTTAAGTCACTATCACCAATTTTCACAAACGGGTTAAGGACGGAAAGATAGACAGACCATAT
Organism: Lucinisca nassula; assembly: GCA_963580285.1. Taxonomy (NCBI): domain Eukaryota; kingdom Metazoa; phylum Mollusca; class Bivalvia; order Lucinida; family Lucinidae; genus Lucinisca; species Lucinisca nassula. Next base: position 71,722,326 of record OY757011.1, on the reverse strand, counting down.
ATGGCTTGGCAGCCATTTTGGTCATGTGTCCTGGACCCCATGAGCAATTTTTGGTTTCCCCCATCCCATAGAGGCTCCATATGAAATTTGATTTCAATCGGCCCAACGGTTTCCGAGGAGAAGCAGTTCGAAAATTTTCACATTTTTCGCCTCGGCGAAGCTATACTAAATGGAATGTAATATTTCGCAAGTTCATTGGTTAGATCTCATTGATATCTATCAGTATGCCAAAAAATGTTTAAATATTCCAAGCGGTTAAGTCACTATCACCAATTTTCACAAACGGGTTACGGACGGACAGACAGACAAACCATATATGGCTTGGCGGCCATTTTGGTCATGTGACCTTGACCCCATGAGCAAATTTTGGTTTCCCCCATCCCATAGAGGCTCCATATGAAATTTGACTTCAATCGGCCAAACGGTTTCCGAGGAGAAGCAGTTCAAAAATGTTCGAAAATTTTCACATTTTTTGCCTCGGCGAGGCTATACTAAATGGAATGTAATATTTCGTAAGTTCATTGGTTAGATCTCATTGATATCTATCAGTATGCCAAAAATTGTTTAAATATTCCAAGCGGTTAAGTCACTATCACCAATTTTCACAAACGGGTTACGGACGGACCCAAAGAAGGTCAAGGTCAACCCAGGGTAACCATTTTAGCAATTTATGGTAGGCCTACATCCCAGATGCTATTTATCAAGTTTCGTGGAAATCTGCCCAGTGGTTCTGGAGAAGACTATTTTTGAAGGGTTTTTACCATATATGGCTTGGCGGCCATTTTGGTCATGTGACCTGGACCCCCATGAGCAAATTTTGGTTTCCCTATCCCATAGAAGCTCCATATGAAATTTGACTTCAATCGGCCCAACGGTTTCCGAGGAGAAGCAGTTCGAAAATTTTCACTTTTTTCGCCTCGGCGAGGCTATACTAAATGGAATGTAATATTTCGCAAGTTCATTGGTTAGATCTCATTGATATCTATCAGTATGCCAAAAATTGTTTAAAGACACATTTTTTTCCTTATATAAAAGGGGTGGCCTGTCTAATGATCTCCAATAAACATTTCCTTCGGACCATAGTGCACATCAAAGGCTTATCTTATCTAAGTGATTATGAGGTGATTATGAGCAGATTTCTTGTTTAATAGGGGGCTCAATAAGGGTACTTGAGTGATAGTATAATTAACTGAGATTGTTTCCAACAACATATTACTTCTTTTTTTATTTTAAAATAAAGTAAAGAAAAACACTGATACATTAGCATTTTATAGTTTCAGTCAAGATGGAACTATAAAATTTTCTTTGTTTTAGGCACAATCATAGCAGAAATGAGAAAAAAAAAAGATTTTTTTTTTAAGATTTTATTTTTCACCTTTCCAAGTTTAAAACTAAAGAACAAACACAAATAAATTTATTTTTATTATTTATATTGCAACCATAGGTTGTGGGTGCTCGTTAGAGCCGCCTCATTGATGCGGTTCAAATGAGTACCCACGACCTATGACTCAATGAGACGATTCTAACGAGCACCCGCAACCTATGACTTGGAGCAGAAATAAGGAAAATAATGTATACCCCTTAAACCCCCCTTTTCTCTATAGAAAGTGGGGTTTAGGGGATGTTCCTTTTTCCTCAAAAACATATATTGTGTGTCCTCGTTAGAACCGCCTCATGGAAGCAGTTCTAACGAGCAGTCACACTGTAAAAACAAATTGTGGGTACTCGTCTGAACCGCTTTGCCGAGGTGGTTCTAATGAGTACCCACAATATATTGTTTAGAGCAGAAATAATAAAGTTCTCAAGATTTTATCTAAAAAAAAAATCATTTTTAGTGGAAAAAATTTACCAATATATTTGAATTGGCATTTTATGTAATGATTATAAATAATGGCTACTAAATATAAAATCGGAAAAAAAGTGCTGTTGTTTCTTCCATGCAAATCAAAATAATGACTTAGGTGTAAATGAATAGATGTCATTTGTCAAAGTCATATCCCTAAGTAATTTATAACCCTCTCTTGGTCCCCTACCTGTATGACAGCCTGAATACCCCAAGTGTATTTTATCTCAATGCTGGATTCGTTAATAAACAGTCATTAGGATGTTATGTAATCGAAAAATGTGTCTTTAAATATTCCAAGCGGTTATGTCACTATCACCAATTTTCACTTACGGGTTACGGACGGACAGACAGACAAACCATATATGGCTTGGCGGCCATTTTGGTCATGTGACCTTGACCCCATGAGCAAATTTTGGTTTCCCCCATCCCATAAAGGCTCCATATGAAATTTGACTTCAATCGGCCCAACGGTTTCCGAGGAGAAGCAGTTCAAAAATGTTCGAAAATTTTCACATTTTTCGCCTCGGCGAGGCTATACTAAATGGAATGTAATATTTCGTAAGTTCATTGGTTAGATCTCATTGATATCTATCAGTATGCCAAAAATTGATTAAATATTCCAAGCGGTTAAGTCACTATCACCAATTTTCACAAACGGGTTACGGACGGACAGACAGAATGACAGACTGACAGAATGACAGAATGACACGGTGATTTTAGGGCACTCTTAGAAAAAACCGACTTCAGTCGGTTGCTTTTTCTGCGGGTCGTGCAATTGTGCACCATCATTAATGACAGATTCCATCTGTCTATTCTTGCTGTGCTGCACGTCTTAAAGTAGTTCCGGCTTATTTCCGGTCATGGACAGACTCAATAAACATGATAAAACCGAGTCTGCTATTTTCGTTTATTTGGTGTATTCCTTGCTGCCAAAGGATCTAACTTCAGAACTTATTTGACTGCCATACGAGTCCGCACAAAATGTAGTAATCAAAATTAGTTATCCTATAAGCGCAATACAAACTTTTGAAGCAGACGACTTGACGATTTTATCTTACCTTTCAGAGAATAGATTCAGCATTTCATATGTGAATCAGCTGCATCATGTGGCGGGTTTGGCAAATACTGTATACCCAGATCAATGCGGCGTCTGCTCAGCCGTCTGCTCAGGTTCAACACTGTTTTCTAGCAGTGCTGTCAGTATTTAACCCTTAAAGAACAGCCTGCTGTAGGACAAAGTCAGCAGACAAGTTTTCTGACTTCCGAGGTCAAGTCTAGGTCAGTTACAACTTAGGTGTATATTAGACTTTGCGTACACATGTGACTGGAAAAATTGGAAAGAAAGGCTGTCCCTTACAACCCTGGAATATGGTACAGATACTTATGCAAACAGTGTAGGTCCTGTGATATAATTCTAGGTGCCATATTTAGCAGAATGGACGAGCCCAACTTCAGTGATGGATGTACACTCCAGAACCTCAAGGCAGTGAATAAATCAAAGCACTGACAACACTCATACCGATTGTCTCAATGTTGGCAAAAGCGAGAAATACTCATATCTCCCTGGACGGCGGGAAAATCAGGGGATTCCCGTGAAATATAGGGAATTCCCGGGATATACTGGGAAATATATATTTACATAGGTGGTACCAATTGAGACTGCTTAATATACCCTACCTTCCTAGCTATTTGAAAGCAAAATTCTTTCAAGTTCATACAGGGCTTGAAAATTCCACTTGTCTGCTTGCAATGACAAAAAAATGAAGGACAAGTAAAACGTTTGTCTAGTCCTTACGACATTTACCAAAGTTTACATGCACTTAGTCATGTAGGATAAGTAAAATTTTGAAGAATTTTCCAGCCCTTTTTATATTGAATAACTTAGAAGGTCTATAGTCCCTTGCCTTCATATAGAATGTATATAATTACGTTTCAAAGGTGATTCTAAAATACTAGTTTTTATCTTACAGCTATTTCCCTTGGCTTGTAAATACATGTGACTTTTAATACTTAGGTGAGTATCTGTAGGTAATTTAAGAAACCTTTTATGCTAAAATTAACTGTGTTCTTTTCATACTTGTCTCAAACAAACAATTAAATTATCACACCTTTCAGGATTAGGAGTATGATTACTTGACACACTTGCAAACAAACTTTTTCTAGTGTAAACATCCTTAAAATTCAAACATCCAACGAGTTGTTGTAAATCTCTAAAAAAAAAAGGAACCGTGTGGTTTAGTGTTTTACTAAAGCATACAAAACGTATAGTTCCAATGGCAAACCCTCTTAAAGAAGCTAAGTGATTCTGATCTGGGTCTGCACTGTTTGCCCGGGCATGTCTGCCCCAAATATTGTGATCATTATGGTATTTTATCTTAAGCATATGAGTGATTTTAAATAACTCTGCACCCTACATAACAACAAATCACTTTATATTTATGCTTGTTTGGTTGAGTAAAAGCAGACATATGACATATATGTATGGGGAGGCATATTGCAAAATAGCCAGCTGTTCATTATTTCAATTAAATAACACAAATATTAATAGTGTTTTTCTATGAAATAACTAAACAAAAAATCACATGTCCCACTATTTCCCAGTATTTCCCACTTTTGCTAAAATTTGGAGTATTTCCCAGGACGGTAATTACCCGTAAATTCCAGTGGGAATTCCCACCACCGGTATTTACCGACCAACCTTGGATTTTCTCTGAGTGCATGCTGGTCATGAACGGGGACATGGACTATTTCGTTTAAACTTAAAATGTTAGTAACTAATCCAAAAAGTGTAGAACAAGATCAGCACCGTGCTCTGCGGTGTTTGATCGGAGTGTACATTTTTTGCCAGAGCCAACATTTGATTCAAGTGCAGATTTTACAGATAACACTTACATGTACCCAACACTGAGAAACGACGCGGTTATGTTTGGGTTGATTGTTTGGCATTCTACCCGAAGTTACTAATAAGAAAAACGCTTCAGTGCTAACGTCTACGTGACTATCACTGATTTGTCAGAATAACCGTTTCCTTGTAGAAAATAGCCGCAGTGAGATCAGGGTATTCCATAAAACTAAAGAGGGTTATCCTGGAATCATAGGGTGAGCTCAGCAAACAGTGTAGACCAAGATCGGACGCTGCAGGGCGCGGCTTCTTATCAAAATCTTCTCTATTTGTTTGGAATTTCAGAGTTAAATGAAACAGTTTAAATCTCAACCCAGGACTATTAGCCAAACCTACACCCCACCAGCACTCCCAGTGCTTTGATTCTGAAAGCAAACAACGCGCTATGGCACCATGCCATTAAGCTAAAAAGGTTAAATCAATCAACCGTGACGTCTGGTTACCAGTCCGGCCACGTCGATCCTGTGCACCACCTTCACACCAGTACGGATAGAAACCACATGTTCAGGATCAAACTTTTGATGTGTAATGCAAGGTCGTGCCTAGAAAAGAAGAAACTGAAATTTGTCATCAAAAAGCATTAAGTCAGAGCGTATTGCAACATTTCATTGAAGGATCGTAAGCGTGCCCCTGGACAGTTAGAAGCTGGTCGGAAAGCGAATGATGTTGACTTGATTTGGGGTGCCACATGTGTGTGATCTATCGTCTATTGGAACGGCATCTTAATATATACAGAAGACGCTAGTGGACGTCGACGTAGCGAAAGACCGACGTCAGTACGTCAAGATCGATTCATCCGTCAGACGCACCTGCGAAACAGATTTCCGCCGGCAGCTGCTACACTGTACCTGTAGATAAACAATGGGTAACGACAACCGACTAATAAGCGCTAACACTGTTCGTCGCCCTTATGCGATGCACGTTAGAGAGCTAGACGTCCCTGTTGTGACTAAAGTTAACGCGTCGACAAAGTACGGAACGCTTACGCTGGCGCATGAAATACGTAAATTGGCGTTTAAGCGACTGACGTGATATGCGTTTCAGTGACTAATCGCACTTCAGCGTGAATCACGCCGATTGTCGTTTGCGGACGCTTAAGATATGCAGAGGCGACGCATGCGTAGTAGAGCGTGACATATCGGGTGGAACAAGCGTAATTGGCGAGCTATTGCATGTAGTTAGCGAACGCAGTTAAGCGTCATCAAGATATTCAAGATCATGGCTGAGACGTGGACTGAACAGCGTGACGTAACATCAATCAAGTGGTTGGGTCTCACATGGTTCTGCTCAGAATCTGGGATATCTTATCCAGCAGGATTATGCGTGGGCTCAAAGTGCTGTTCTTATTCTTCAAGCCAATGTTATTCATGTATTGGACTAGCCAGCCTTTCTCCTTCGATATCTTTCCCATAGAGTATCTTTGGGGAGAGGTATCCACAACCGGCCAGACAAAAATGTTACTTAGGGAAGTAGCATTGTTCAAACTTGAATTTTAACGTTTGGTTTTGAAAACGTAAATAGTTTCTTTAAAAAGCTTGAAACATCGAATGGCACTTCATAATACCACCGGGTTATAGACATCTGCAAACATATCATATAATTGAATTTGCAGAACTACTTTTCTAAATTTTAAGATCTTTTTATAAAGGATTTCGGTAAGTTTTCACAGTGTTGTGATTTTCTCACAGAATCTGTCATTTCAGTGCCTTGGGTGCTTTGATTTTATATAATGCTGTACATGTATAATTATCATTCAAGTTGCTCAAATAAATGTAATATTGTTTAAAGCAGGATATGATTATGATCTACCGTTTATAAAGTGTCTCCCAAACGAACCATGAGCATCCATGTGGACTCAGTTTCTGTTAGGCCTTTTATGACATTACGAAAACACACCCGTGCCACATAGTGCATTTTTCACACAGCATTGCTTTACTTTTGTGAGAGATTTCATGAAAATATTCCTAACAGTTTTCACTTTACAGAGAGGACATGAGTACAAGTTAGAAATGGCTATGTTCAATGTTAAAGGGACAATAACTCCAAAAGTAGACAGGTCATATGTTCTGCACGTCGTCACATGGTGCTTCAAATTTGTATGAAGTTTCATGAAGATCTGTCCAACGGTGTCAGAGCTATAGAGCGGACACAAGTGCATGATAGAAATGACTATTGGAAAATCAGAGTTATGGTTCATCTGTTCAGCACGTTGTGTTATGGTGCTCTACATATCTCAGTAAAGTTTCGTGAAAATACCTCTATCAGAGTGTGGAGCGGACACGAAACTTTGATAAAAATGACTATGTTCATTTCAAAGGACAATAACTCAAAAAGTAGGAAAATCGGAGTTAAGGTTCAAATGTTCTGCACGTCGCCTCATGGTGCTCTACATACGTGTGAAGTTTTGGGAAAATATCCCAAATGGTATCATTTGAGTTATGGAGCGGACACAAAATTATGAGACGCTGACGGACGGACGAACACTAAAATTTCAAAGCGTGTAACACAATACCCCGCCACTCTTTGCGTGGCATAAAAAGGGAAAGACAACCCTTAAGCTGATATCGAACATAACATAACATAACATCCTTATTTGTTAACAAGAACTATCTTTAAAAAAGATATGCGGCCTAGATTTAATTGGAAGGTTGTTTAGAAATATGAGCTACAATAGTGATAGCAATAATTGTCTAGCTATGAACTGGTTTACTGCATTCAAACAATTCAGCTGTCATGCGAGAAAAATAGCTTTGCAGAGGGCGGTGTCCCGCCTGTCTGAGCTAAGGTCAAGGTGAACGGTCAAGGTCAAAATATGACCTAATTTCAAAAGCATATCATCTCAAGTATATGCAAAACAAATATGAAAACTTTATCTTTTACTGTTTTTGAACACAAATTCTAGGGTCAACATTTAGGGTTGTCGCTATGGTGAACGTAAATGCACAGACTGACGAACAAACGGACGAACAGCCAAACGGACGGAAACTTGATCTTATGTGTACCTAACTAAAACTCAAATTACCCTTATTCCTTTTCATAATTTAAATGACAGTAATGATAATCGAAAATGTCCATTTTGTGTTAAAATTGGACATAAAGAAAACTGAAGACAAATGATACACTGCATTTTTTATTGGGCATATATTGTAAATTAAAAATTTGTCAATTTGAAATGCGATTTTTACATGTTTTTGTTTTGCTATATCTATCTATTATTAGTAAAAAAAAAAAAAACAACTACCTTTCGTAGAAAATTCTTCCTTTCGCAAAAGGAACCTTCATTTCGCGAAATCGGTTCCTTTCGCTATATAGACCAACCACGTGAAATTAAGTCAAAATTGCTATAATTCACCGCAGCGGTTACAGAATAGAAAAACAGATATACAGATGACGTATGGTCATCAAACGACAAGACTGTTTAAGAACAAAGGTGAGCAAGCCGAAACTGTATATATTTTTCATTCATGTCTCACATAAAATATGAAAAATTTCCTAGGTTAAAACTTCGGTCAACTGTTGTATTTGTTGAATGGATTTATTTATGCAAATCATTGACCAATGAAATGGTCATCTTCTCGAACATGTGGTTTTATTTACCAATGGAATAACGAAAAATGTAGGACAAAACCAATAACATAACGGCTACGCCGTAAAAAAGCTCCTTGCAAAATGTTGTCAATGTTTTAGGTAGTATAACTAGCATTAGCAAAAGTACACTGTAGAAAGGTTCTGCAATTTCAAATTGCCCACTCAGACAATTTATCTCTACAGGGTCAGTTACTAGGTAATCTTGATACTGTTAAACTGCAAAGGGACTGCAAAGGGAAGCTAGAAACTGACAAATTTAAGGAAATCTGGCGTTATATACTCAACTGTATATATTTTATCTCTGGGACTTTTCCACTTTTTATGTAATAGCTGTGTCATAGCCTACTTTAGTTTCTTCGAAGGTATTCAGTGACTCTTTCTAAAGAACATATTTAACGTCACTACAGCTGATGTTAAGGGGATGTGTGGCCAAATTCTACATACCAAATTTCAAGAAAATTGGTCAGGTGGTTCTTGAAAAGATTTTTTAAAGGTTTTTATCATATTTGGGCACAGCGGTCATCTTTGTCATGGGACCTGGACCATTCGTTCCCCAACAGTCAGAAGGCTGCATCAGTCACCCTATGCTACTCGTATATACCAAGCTTCAAGACAATGGCCCGGTAGTTCTGGAGAAGATTGTTTTAAGGTTTTTACTTATTTGGAGCATTGGGGCCACCTTGGTCATGTGACCTGAATCATTCGAGCAAACTCTCGTTGCCCCACTGTCAGAAGGCTGCATATAAAATTTAATTTAAACTGGCCGAGCGGTTTCAGAGAAAATGTATTTTGCATTGTCGATGCAATCCAATCGACCTTGGGCCTAGGTCACCGAGTCACCTTGACCTTTAGAAATCATGGACATTCATTTTTTACCTATTCTCATGTCACAGACCACAATAATTTTTCAAAAAATGCATTGTTTTACTTTTTCCCCATTGAAAGCCTTAGGAACCAAATTTGACCCTCGACAGCACAATGGTTAACGCGTTGGACTAATGATCGAGAGGTTGTGCATTCGAATCCGGCCACCGGTATCGAGATGTGTCCTTTGGCAAGACATGTAATTACACTGCCCCACTCCACCCAGGTGTAAATGGGTAGCAGTGGTGTAAAAGCCACTGCCTCTCTCTCTATCTCTCTCTCTCTCTCTCTCTCGCAAGCGCGTAAAAACGCCCGGAATGTGTGTTCGAGAGCGAAGCTTTCATCGCAATCGAACTAAAATAAATTAGTATAAACTAAAATAGGTCAAAGTCAACCAAGTGTCATCATTTAGGCAAAAATTGGTTGTTCTCAGTCACTCAACGCTACATAACAAGTTTTGAGACAATCGGTCTAGTGGTACTTGAGAAGAAGATTTTTACGGTCTTCACCATATTTGGGCTTGGCGGCCATCTTGGTCATGTGACATGGACCTTTCGAATAAAGTTTCGTTTCCATTGTCAGGAGGCTGCATATAAAATTTTATTTAACCCTTGACCTGCTGAGTATTTATATATGCCACACCCACTACTGATTTTCAACCAATCAGATTGCTTGATGCAAATTATTGCAACAAATCCATGCGCTGAATGACAAACAACAAAGATCCTGATCAGATGGCTTCTGATCAGAAGCCACCTGATCTGGATCTTCATTGTTTGAAATCTAAGACATTGCAGGGCTCAGCAGGACGAGGGTTAAATAGGCCTAATAGTTTCAGAGAAGAAGACATTTGAAAATGGTTGACGGACGGACGACGGGACAATGGAGGCCTACCGTCCTTAAAGCTGTCCCAGAGCCTTAAGCGTATGGGGGGCTTAGATGTTACCATTGAATCGGTAACACGGCTTTGCTTTAATTGGCATGGAGACCTAGTATTTTACCCCAAGTGACCCAGTTTCGAACTTGATCCAGAAATCATCCGGTGACCCCTGGAGTGTTAACAAGGTTTTCCTTTGATTGCCTGGTGACCTAGTTTTTGACCCGAAGTGACCCAGTTTCGAACTTGATCCAGAAATCATCAAGACAAACATTTTGCGCAAGATTGATTAGGATAACTAAAAATCTGACCTCAAAACCGTTTACAAGTAAAATGTGAGCTCTAGCGAGTTAATAAGGTTTTTCTTTGATTTGCCCTTGATCCAAAATGACCCAAATTCGAACTTGACCTACAATTCATCAAGACAAACAGGTTGAGTAAGATTCAATAGCATAACTTAAAAATGTGACCGCTATCCTGACCCAAAGTGACCCTGTATCGAACATGACCATGAAACCATCAACAAGTCAAGATAAATATTGCACGACCCGCAGAAAAACCGACCGACTGAAGTCGGTTGATTTCTAAGAGTGCCCTAAAATCACCGTGTCATTCTGTCAGTCTGTCATTCTGTCAGTCTGTCATTCTGTCTGTCCGTCCGTAACCCGTTTGTGAAAATTGGTGATAGTGACTTAACCGCTTGGAATATTTAAACAATTTTTGGCATACTGATAGATATCAATGAGATCTAACCAATGAACTTGCGAAATATTACATTCCATTTAGTATAGCCTCGCCGAGGCGAAAAATGTGAAAATTTTCGAACTGCTTCTCCTCGGAAACCGTTGGGCCGATTGAAGTCAAATTTCATAGGGAGCCTCTATGGGATGGGGGAAACCAAAATTTGCTCATGGGGTCTAGATCACATGACCAAAATGGCTGCCAAGCCATATATGGTCTGTCTGTCTGTCCGTCCGCAACCCGTTTGTGAAAATTGGTGATAGTGACTTAACCGCTTGGAATATTTAAACAAGTTTTGACATACTGATAGATATCAATGAGATCTAACCAATGAACTTGCGAAATATTACATTCCATTTAGTATAGCCTCGTCGACGCGAAAATCCGTAACCCGTTTGTGAAAATTGGTGATAGTGACTTAACCGCTTGGAATGCTGAAACAATTTTTGGCATACTGATAGATATCAATGAGATCTAACCAATGAAGTTGCGAAATATTACATTCCATTTAGTATAGCCTCGCCGAGGCGAAAAATGTGAAAATTTTCGAACTGCTTCTCCTCGGAAATCGTTGGGCCGATTGAAGTCAAATTTCATATGGAGCCTCTATGGGATGGGGAAAACCAAAATTTGCTCATGGGGTCCAGGTCACATGACCAAAATGGCCGCCAAGCCATATATGGTCTGTCCGTCCACAACCCGTTTGTGAAAATTGGTGATAGTGACTTAACCGCTTGGAATATTTAAAAAAAAATTTGCATACTGATAGATATCAATGAGATCTAACCAATGAACTTGCGAAATATTACATTCCATTTAGTATAGCCTCGCCGAGGCGAAAAATCTGTATTCCGTTTGTGAAAATTGGTGATAGTGACTTAACCGCTTGGAATACTGAAACAATTATTGGCATACTGATAGATATCTATGAGATCTAACCAATGAAGTTGCGAAATATTACATTCCATTTAGTATAGCCTCGCCGAGGCGAAAAATGTGAAAATTTTCGAACTGCTTCTCCTCGGAAACCTTTGGGCCGATTGAAGTCAAATTTCATATGGAGCCTCTATGGGATGGGGGAAACCAAAATTTGCTCATGGGGTCTAGATCACATGACCAAAATGGCTGCCAAGCCATATATGGTCTGTCTGTCTGTCCGTCCGCAACCCGTTTTGAAAATTGGTGATAGTGACTTAACCACTTGGAATATTTAAACAAGTTTTGGCATACTGATAGATATCAATGAGATCTAACCAATGAACTTGCAAAATATTACATTCCATTTAGTATAGCCTCGCCGAGGCGAAAAATCCGTATCCCGTTGGTGAAAATTGGTGAAAGTGACTTAACCGCTTGGAATACTGAAACAATTTTTGGCATACTGATAGATATCAATGAGATCTAACCAATGAAGTTGCGAAATATTACATTCCATTTAGTATAGCCTCGCCGAGGCGAAAAATGTGAAAATTTTCGAACTGCTTCTCCTCGGAAACCGTTGGGCCGATTGAAGTCAAATTTCATATGGAGCCTCTATGGGATGGGGGAAACCAAAATTTGCTCATGGGGTCCAGGTCACATGACCAAAATGGCCGCCAAGCCATATATGGTCTGTCTGTCTGTCCGTCCACAACCCGTTTGTGAAAATTGGTGATAGTGACTTAACCGCTTGGAATATTAAAAAATAAAATTGCATACTGATAGATATCAATGAGATCTAACCAATGAACTTGCGAAATATTACATTCCATTTAGTATAGCCTCGCCGAGACGAAAAATCTGTAACCCGTTTGTGGAAATTGGTGATAGTGACTTAACCGCTTGGAATACTGAAACAATTTTTGGCATACTGATAGATATCAATGAGATCTAACCAATGAAGTTGCGAAATATTACATTCGATTTAGTATAGCCTCGCCGAGGCGAAAAATGTGAAAATTTTCGAACTGCTTCTCCTCGGAAACCGTTGGGCCGATTGAAGTCAAATTTCATATGGAGCCTGTATGGGATGGGGGAAACCAAAATTTGCTCATGGGGTCCAGGTCACATGACCAAAATGGCCGCCAAGCCATATATGGTCTGTCTGTCTGTCCGTCCGTAACCCATTTGTGAAAATTGGTGATAGTGACTTAACCGCTTGGAATATTTAAACAATTTTTGGCATACTGATGGATATCAATGAGATCTAACCAATGAACTTGAGAAATATTACATTCCATTAAGTATTGAATCGCCGAGGCGAAAAATGTGAATGACCGCATTTATTGGGGGAACCGTTTTAGGTCCAGGTCACACGACCAAAATGGCCGCCATACCCATATATGGTAACACTCATAAAGCTAAATGCATCCGGCGGGTCGTGCACTTCAGCTGAAGCACTGGTTTAGAGCAACAGTCATGATGATTATGTCACCGATCAGCGATTCATCATTGGATAAGACAGGGATACACAAGATTAGATGAAATATAACTATTTAATGATGCGAGTCTATGGATTTACGGCACATCTGAAAATATATCAGTATTTTTCATATAACAATAATCATGTACTAAGAATGTGAAACGTATACAACATTTCACTATGATTTCAAAATGGCGAATGCATTGAAGCACAGAATTTAAGCATGCAAATTAGCTGTGTTTGTATGTTTGTATTGGAGTTTAAAGGTCCAGTCAACATTAGGTCATTTTTGAGCCGGTCAGTTTACCTATCCACACTTTTCCTAGACAGACTTATACGTAAGCGGTTAACCAGTACAGTGCACATTCCTTCGCCAGAAGTTAACAAATGCCCTTCTCGAATCAGAAAAGATTTCATGATCAATCTCCACTAAAGAATTTTGCCGACCCCGGCAGGTTTCGAACCCTGATCCTCCTGGTGACCAGACAGACGCGGGTCCGACTGAGCTACCGAGGCCGGCAATTAGATTTGGTACAAAAAGGGTTAAAGCAGACAGACGCATCTACTTCGTGCTTTTCAAAACCAGATCTATCCACAAATGTGAATTCTGGACTTTTAACAAGATTTTCCTTTGATTTGGCCTTGTCCTCGTTTCTCACCCTCTGTGATTAAAAATCCCCCCCCCCCACACACACACATACACAAACACACACAAACGACCTCTTGAGTGCTAAGGAGTTTGTTCTTTTAATTTGATCTGGATATCTGGCTTTTGACCCATACTGATCAATCAAGTGAAATCAAGACTAACATATTGAGGAAATATTTATCTTCCATAACATCTTAACCTCCGTAAAGGACTTCAGATGGTGTTCCGTAAAACTAAGTGCTAAAGGGGGGTAGTTGAAGAAAATGGGGGGATAGAAAAGTGGGTGGAATGAGTTTGTACAGTGCGATCGAGAGTATTAGTATAGTAAATAGATAAAATAGATACTGGCATTTAAGGTGTTGAGTGGAGTACCTGGCTGACAGCCGTACTAAACTGTGCCACGGTAGGCAGGGCATTCCAGTGGATGATGGTGCTGGGGAAGAATGTGTACTTGTAGTAGTCTCTTAGAGTCATGATCTGTCTGTATGCAAGGGGATGATTTTGGGTAGAAGGACGGGTGTTCCGGATCAGGTAGTCAGCAGCAGGTATCGCAACAAGGTCATATGTGACCTTATATAGGAGGACCAGACGGCTGTCTATGCGCCGTTGGTCAAGGGTACGCCAGTTGAGATCCTAAAGCATTTCTGAGACACTAGATGTATATCGGTAATCTCTGGTTACCCATCTAGCAGCCCTTCTTTGAACTGATTCAAGCTTGTAGGGGTCTGATGCAGTATAGGGGGACCACACAGTAGAAGCATACTCTAACTGTGGGCGGACCAGAGTTTTATATGCTGTGGCCTTCAGGTCCCTATTGTGGACGTGAATAGTTCGCTTTAAGAAGCCTAAGGTCTGGTTGGCTTTTTACTTATGTTATTTACATGGTCTGTCCATCTGAGGTCTTCTGAAATGGTGACCCAAGGTATTTGGCGGTGGGTACGCTTTCTAGTACACAGTCATGAAGACGATAGTTGGTCTGAAGGGGAGTTTTACGTCGGTTCACATGAATGACCTGGCACTTTGAGGGATTAAAACTCATATCCCAGAGTTTGTCCCATATTTCAAGTTTCTCAAGGTCTTCCTGGAGGATCTCTGAGTCTTTCTGAGAGTCGAAAGCAAAGTAAATGGGTGTGTCATCTGCGAATAACCTTACTCTGGATCTTACCTGATCTGGGAGGTCATTTATATAGGCCAGGAACAGTATGGGGCCGAGAACCGAGCCCTGCGGGACACCTGAAGGAATTGGGATGTTGTCAGCATTAGAGCCACTGAGTGTAAATGACTGAGATCTGTTGTCAAGAAAGTCTTTTATCCAATTTAGTGTGTTCCCCCTTATGCCGTAAAATATAGTTTCAAAAGCAAATTTTCGTGTGCCATTTTGTCGAAAGCTTTGCTGAAATCAAGGAGGATAAGGTCAGTTTGTTTTCCAGATTGCATGCTTTTTTTGCAAGTTCATCGACCAGCATGATAAGCTGTGTCTAGCAGGATCTCTTTTCCCGGATTCCATGCTGTAGTTCAAACAAGATATTTTGGACAGTGAAGTTTTGGAGATCCCGGAAGCCACAACATGCCACAACATTTATGATGATTGCTTCAAAAATGTAGCGTCTGGAGTGATAAGAAAGTTTTTCTTATAATTGGTCTGGTAACCTAGTTTTTATACGTCCGTTTTGAAAAAAAGTCGTATTATGTTATAGGGTCGGCGCCGTCCCTCTGTCCGTCCTTTAACGTTTCCGTTTCTGGATAACACCTCCTACAGTTTTCGTCAGATCAAGCTTAAACTTGGCATATGGTAAGACTGTGATGTGAAGTACTAACGTTAGGTTTCGAGGTTAACCCCCATCAAATATTATCAGAGTTATGCCCTTTTTTAAAATTTCTGTTCCCGAAAAACTCTTCCTACAGTTGTTATCGGATCAAGCTGAAACTTTGCAGATAGTAAGACTATGATGTGAAGTAGCGCGTAAAGTTTCGAGGTTAACCGCCCTTCAAATATTAACAGAGTTATGCCCCTTTTAAAATGTTTGTAAACATTTTGTTTCCGGAAAACTCTTCCTTCAATATTCATCGGATCAAGCTGAAATTTGGTAGATAGTAAGACTATGATGTTGAGTAGCGCGTAGAGTTTCGAGGTTAACCATCAATCAGGTATTAACAGACTGTTTATGCCCCTTTGAACATTTCGGCAAATATTTCGTTTTTGATTAGTTTCTCCTACAATTAACATTCAATCAAGCTGAAACTTGATATATAATGAGGCCATGATATGGAGCAGCACATATTGTGCCGACCCCACGCAGTGGTGTGGGTGCCCTATAGTAATCATCCCTTCAATCCGTCAGTTTGTCAGTCAGTCAGTCACGCCTTAACCCAATAACTTAACCTCGGTGATAACTTTAAATGTATTTGCCCTACTCTAATGAAACTTAACACACAAGCTTACCATAACAA
The DNA here is from genome assembly GCA_963580285.1 of Lucinisca nassula. Classification (NCBI taxonomy): domain Eukaryota; kingdom Metazoa; phylum Mollusca; class Bivalvia; order Lucinida; family Lucinidae; genus Lucinisca; species Lucinisca nassula. Next base: position 71,706,007 of record OY757011.1, on the reverse strand, counting down.
CAAAAGGTCATAACCATATTGCTTTTGTCCGCGTGTTTGTCACGCCTTAACCAACAAACCTAACCTCAGTCATAACTTACAAAGTATTTGCCCTACTCCCATGAAACTTCACACACATAGACCTACATACTGAAAAAGAACCATACCTATATTGCTTTGATCCGTATGATTGTCATGCCTTCTCCAAAAAACTTAACCTCGGTCATAACTTCAAAAGTATGTGGCCCACTCTCATGAGATTTCTCACCAATACTTACCATCTCAAGCATTCTGATAAAGGGCCATAACTATATTGCTTTTGTTCATAAGTTTGCCATGCCTTAACTAGAGAACTAAACCTCGGTTATAATTTCAAAAATATTTGCCCTACTCACACATACTTATAATAAGATCGTCGTTGTTTGACGGCTGCATTTTAACACCTTTAAACAGGAACTGAATGGTACTGTCACAACCAAGGCGGGTTTCGTGGTATAGTTGGACATAAAATAAAAATTAAGAAGCTTTAACATCAGTCTTTGATTTATTATTTTTTCCCTATTCTGTAGCATGTATTCATCAGTTTGAGACTACCCTTAGCAATGACTTTATTTTTCTCAATACTCGCTGATTCGGCCGACCGTTCTGTGCGGATTCCTATTATTTGGAAAATTACCCTTACTCTTTTATCCCAAGTAAGTTCCCTTCTTCCCTTTCTATGGCTAAAAATCTCAAGTTCTTGTCAGCTACCTCACAAAGCGTCTCTCCCCTTCAAGTTCCAACTGCCCAATCCCCCTTCCATAATCTGCCCTTTTCCGCCAGGCCTCAGGAATCCGCCACGAATCCGCAGTTTCCAGCGTAATTCTGATTCCAAACTAGATTGGAAGCAGAATTCCGCCGGATATCCGCGAGAATCGACAGAATCAGCCGATATAAAAAATGAGTCAAACTTAAATAATCTGAATGAAAAATGGTCAATTAATATTTGATATTTAAACAACATACATTAACACATTCATTTCTCAACAAGAGATGCACCGATTAACTCTGAACATTAAGTTAATCAAATATGTAATAATCTGCCAAGATCTGACATTATTTGTTTACAATGCGTATGCTGATGAGCTTGATCACATGACCAGTATCATAACAACAACACCACGTGATCTCATGAAATTCCACGCTTCACATGAACAATGGCGACCACTATTGCAAAGTGAAAATGCAATATTTCACACAGGAAATGCATATTTACGGACATAATACCGTCAATTACGAACTTTGAAGGCAATAAACATTTGAATAAAAGATCAGTGCATTAATCTGATACAGCGACATGAGCTGTGGATGAAGAGAACACCCCAAAAAATGGGCATGCAACTGATAACATGCTGGAAAACATGGGTACTCCACCCACATATAAATGCACACGAATCAGTTGACAATGTAAACATCGGGCACAGGTACTAGTTCTCCTGAATATTACTTTACCCTCTGCCTCTTGTCTGTGTCCTCACAAATAAGTTTTCATTTAAGAATCAATCACAAGTGAGTGTGATTGTATGTTGACATACATATTAACATCAAAGTATCTGTTGCTGAAAGCAGATTTCAAAAACATTACACGTAAGCAACAGTCATCAATACCAGTAGATAAATAATTAATAGACACTGTTGACCAAATAATCTCAAATACGTCACAATTTAAACAAACTATATATAGTACCATTTGATACATTGACATACTATTTGAGTTCACACAATTTCAGTGTTTGAGTCAATATGAATTCAAAACATTTAAATACAATAATTGCAAATACAAGTTAACACCATGGAAATATATTTGGCCTAAGAACAACTTTTCAATCTTAGTAATACTATCAGAACAGTCAATCTGAATCTTTAACTTGAAAAAAAAAACATGCTTATTCATTTGATAAATTCTGGGAATGACAAGGGAAAACAATCAATGAAACATCTTAACAAGTGCGTAGAATGCATTGAACCCTTAAAATAACCCTTTAAATATAAACAATGTATCTAGAACTTCATAAAATTGAATCGTCTCTCAGGACTTCCAGATCTGGAGCGTCTTGGACTACGTGTATGAGTTTTAGTCTGCTGATTAGGATACTGTTGTCGTCTGTTGTTGAACCATTGTCTGTTATCCCTGTACCCATCGCTCGAAGTTGATCCTTTAATTGCCTCTGCCAAACTCCCAAAGCCCTTGTCTGCCTGTTGATAGTATTGGTTAATTCCTGTGTAGCATTTATCATAGACTTATGAGAATTCACTAATTCTTTACTAAGTGCTTCTAAGTATGAACCAACAAGTTTCATGTCAGAACCTACCACCTTCAAGGTGGCCATGACCTCATAATTCTTTATATCCTTCCCTGCTTCTTTATCTGAATCTACTACCTGATCTACCCTATTAACAGCTACTGGCACTGGAACATTTTTCACCACATTGACAGCACAACCACTGGATACCACATCATTTTTACTAGTGACTATATTAGTACAGTTATATTTCTCTGCAAATACTGGCTCCTTAGGATTAACAAGTGGAATACCACTTTCAACTGCTGTCACTATTTGTACAGTCCCCGTCTGCTCTGCTTTTGTGAATTCACAAACCTGCCTCTGTAAATTTTCTTCAGCAAGAATTCCTGTCACTACATCAACTTTTTCAGTCATCTCACTCCTTTGAATCTCTGGAATTTTCTTATCCAGCTTTACATGTCTTAGTACATTATTGTTTGTTGTATTAACAAGCTCAGAACCTAAATAGTTGTTAATATTATTAAAATCACTAGGTTGCAAGACCACAACAGCAGGAGATGCTGAAGGTTGAGTGTTTTCCTCCTCCCACCCTGAATATTCATGATGATTAAAAGTGTTAACAAGGTTTTCCTTTGATGTGGTCATGTTAACAAAATCTTTCTTGCACATCAGACAAGGAAATCAATGATTTTACCCTGGGATAGAAATTTATTTCTTGCACACCAGACAAGGAAATCCGTGATTTTACCCTGGGATAGAAATTTGTGTTCTGACCCTGGTGTTCCAACCCAAAATCGAATATAATCGCGTGTTTGATATATGCACTGGTTGATTGCGACTTCGTATGCGCCGTCGTTAAGGTTGACGTCATGCACGTTACGTGACGTCACTAAACATTCCTGCAGTGTCAAAACAATATGGCCGACGTTGGTAACCGAAGTGACTGCAGCATTAAAAATCCGCGCTAAGTAATGGAAGGTATGCAAGAAAAAGAATCCAATATGGGTGTGAGGGGTGGATAGAAAAATCCGTCCCTCGGGATCACTGTCCGGCATCACTCGGCAAGCCTCGTGGTGCCAGACAGTGTCCCTCGGAACAGATTTTTTCATCCACCCCTCACACCCATATAAGATTCTTATAGTCCTGACCCTGGTGTTCCGATCCCAAATCGAATATAATCGCGTGTTTGATAAATGCACTGGTTGATTACGACCTCGTATGCGCCGTCGTTAACGTTGACGTCACAGCACGTTACGTGACGTCAGTAAACATTCCTGCAGTGTCAACACAATATGGCGGACGTTGGTAACCGAAGTGACTGCAGCATTAAAAATCCGCGCTTAGAAATGGAAGGTGTGCAAGAAAAAGAATCCAATATGGGTGTGAGGGGTGGATAGAAAAATCCGTCCCTCGGGATCACTGTCCGGCATCACTCGGCAAGCCTCGTGATGCCGGACAGTGTCCCTCGGGCCGGATTTGTCCAGCAACCCCTCACACCCATATACGATTATAAGAATCTGATATGGGGTTCTGTTGTAGATGGACGTTTCCAACCCAAGGGATGATCGTGCTGAGCGGAACCGAGGCTACGCCGAGGTTCCGCTCAGCACGGTCATCCCAAGGGTTGGAAACGCCCATCTACAACAGAACCCCATATTGGATTCTTTTTCTTGCACAACACCTCCCATAAATTTCCTTTTTTTAACGTTTCATTTTTCGCGCACTATACGTTTCATATTTTTTAACAATATTCATGATATTTATCCGCTGTTTTGCCGGTTAGTTTTGGCAGCTCGCACTTGTATATTGTTTACAAAATCAAAGCGGTACGGAAGTTGTTCCGGCAGTTGAATAGAATTGAAGCGCACTTATGTTTATTGCCTGGGTCGGAACACCAGGGTCAGAACATAAATTTCTATCCCAGGGTAAAATCGCGGATTTCCTTGTCCGGTGTGCAAGAAAGATCTTTCTTTGATTTGGTCCGGTCCTGGACCTAGATTTCATAGAGGCAAACATTGTGAGCGATTTTCATTGATATTGGATCAAAAATATTTACAAACTTATTGTTGACGACGGACGACGACGGACAGAGGCTAATCACAAGAGCTCATCCTGAGCTTTGCTCATATGAGCTAAATGAGCAGTGGTCATAAAATAATATGGCGGATTGAAGATTACTCAAGCAACACTTCTATAAAAGTTTTCTCAATATATCTGCAATGGCTTGGCAGTAAATACCATTCTTTTCGCATCTCCCAGTTTTATGTCTACTGAAATTGGAGGATGTCATAGCATCCAAACTACAGAACCGATTTTCATAAAAAAAAAGAAAAAGAAATGGTGGTTTTTAATCAATTAATTTACTTTTTTATTTTATTTATTTAAGTTATTTATTTTTTGCATTTTGGTTTCCATGGTGACCAGCAAAGACGAGCAGTGGACAAAAAAGCATATGGCTGACAGAAGGTACTCAATGAACACTTCTATAAAAAAAAAATTTGCCATTTTTCAATTTTCCCCATAATCAGTCTTTTGGCGCTCTAAGTTGCCACAGCAATCAAACTAAAGAGCTGCTTGTCATAAAAAAAAACAAAAAAAAAAAAAAAAACTTTCAATCTCTAAGAGACGAAATTTTGATCCAATCGGCTCATTTTAAAGTGTTTACGCCAGACGCACCAGACGCAAGACGACGACGGAGAACTGCGCATCTGATAATCTACTCCCGGAGCCTTCGGCTGTGATGCGGCTGCACCAGGAAAAATTGCGTTGCAGGAATCGCAGTTCATATATAACAGTGTCAACAAGGTGACCCAAATCTACTTAGTGTTAACCGGGTAGGTAGTTTCTTGAGATCTCAACGAGATGGGGATATAACATGTTATAAAATGAGCATAGCTTAATTAATTTATTCAGCAGGGCAAGGGTAATTTACTCCATGTTGAAGTAAAATATGGTCCACATTTGTCTCCTCTTCCTCGTCATTTTTATCTACAGTTTTTCCTGATTTCTTGTCAGCAAACCTGTGTCCATGTTGAGATCCAATTAAATCTAGAATTAGTGCCAAGCTAAAGGCAGCAATGCCAATTCCAAGCAAATGGTACAGGTAGGCCCTTGGCCCATAGTTCTTAAACAGGAAACCAGTCAGTTGCAGATAGGCCACGCCCCCACATGAGGCCCCTAGCAGAATGACAGTTATACCCATTCCTGTTAGCTGCACATGATAATCTCCCCATCCAATTCCAGATGCAAATATGGGACCAAGAAAGAACCCAAAAGGCTGAGTAAGCACCCATAATGCAATAGTGTTCCTGTATGCAAATATATTCATGAGTATGAATGTGAGAAGAAGCCCCCCTGTTTCTATTACAATCAGGATCCTGATTGGAATCCACCTGGCTAAAATGAAGCCAGAAACTCGACCAACTGCCCCGCTGATCCAGAATGCCATATTCAGATAAGAGCTATCAGATACTGAGAAATTCAGCTGTTCAATTGAGAATGCTCTGATGAATTTCCCGCCAATACTTTCCGCTCCAAGCAGGTTGAAAAAATATATAAACAGTCCAGCAAAAATCTGTAAACCATAGCACAGTCTACCATCTGCACAAGTTGCTGGGTTAAACATTCTCTTGAAAGACATTTTGGGTTGATGATTTGGTCTGAATGACTTTTTGTCATTCTTTGACAGCTTCTTTAGTTTCTTCATCTCTCGGAAATGATAGATGAAGAAAACAACTGACAATGCAGATGTTATGACTGCTGCTATAAGGTATGGATGATTCCCTCAAATACTCTATGTCTCCACCAGTATGATTTGGTTGAATAGCAGATCCATTTATGTACTCGCTGCCATTAAACTTGTCCCCAGTTCTCATAATAGTTGTTAAATTGTCCAGCTGGAGAGAAGTCCCGGATGTATTAGTAGAAATAGTAAGATTGCCGTGGTGCTGTCGTTTTGGAATAGCCAGAAAAGGATTGGCAATGAGAGGAATGATGAATGAGCCAATAGCAGATCCAGTGTGAAGAATGTGGAGAGGGGATGCCGCTTTCTCCTTCCATATAATTAGGATCAGTCGCTGCCCAGCTGAAAAAAGTACATCCCTTTCAATTATGATAAAATATGTAAGACGGCTCCATTCTTCTTAACCATTAAGATGCCAATCACAATAATTGTCGCCTTCTTTTTTCTGCTGTTTTTTGTGTAATAGTGGTAAACGAGGGGCCTAGATCGGACTGCTCCTCTAGACAGGGTCCAAGCTGTTTACATGTTTACAAAACAATTCTTAAAAAAAATGCAAGATGCAGAAGACCAACATATGACATTATAGATGCAGCTTTTCTTGGTATCTTAAGTGTTAGGCTGTACAGTTAGGTGATAACTATTTGCCTAACTACTATTCTTTTCACTGTGACGTCAGAATTTGACCCCCTTAAACCCCACTTTTATATAGAAAATCCGGGGTTTACAGGGGTATAAATTTTAAAACAGAAATATGAAATATGAAGAATATCAGAATTTTTATATCATAAAAAATTTTCAGTATACTTGAATAGACGTGTTTACGTATTGAAAATATGTGTATTAACTAGGCTCTTGTGCAGGGACATACCAAACAGATCTGACACGCGGCATCTGAACAGGGCCTACATACAGTAGAACTTCGATGGCTCGAACACCGATGGTTCGTTTACCATGGATATGTCGAATCCAATCTTGAGCCCCTAGCGAAATCCTCTACATAAGAAATATTGGGGGATATTTAAGGATATTTTAGTCTTTTATCTTGCAAATGTATGCTGTGTGTACTCATTAGAATCGCCTCAATGAGGCGATTCTAATGAGTACACACAGCATACAGTTTTCATTATAGAACACAGAAAAAGATGTCGTTTAGTATGTCGTTATGCCTCCTATAGCATTAGCCCTCAGTAGCTCGAACTACCCCTGTCTCGAACAGATTTTCATGATCCCAAAGGTGTTCGAGCCATTGAAGTTCGACTGTAGTTTGCTAATTTGCAGGAATTCAAGGGTTAAGATCCTGTCTGTCCCATTTTTCCCAGCCTTCGCACAGAGATCATTGACATAACAGTGCTGTCTGTGCTTTGATCTACAGTTGTCATGAACGGGTACTTGTATACCGCTTATAAGTTCTAAGCCTGCCCAGGCAAAGAGGTGCGAATCGGCCCGCCCATGCATATATACCCTTTTGTTGTCGCGCTTGCTTTTAGCATGGCGCGATATAGGCGCCCGGTTTTCCGTTCGTTCGTCCGTCCGTTCGTCACTGCGTCAACATTTGCGACCATCCTAGCGTTCACCCTAATGGTCAAGTTAATTTCTCAAGAACTTTAAGAGCTTCATTAATGATACTTGGTACAAACTTGTATCTTGGGATGGCAACCTAAATGCAAGCATCCATATTTGACCTTGACCTACATTTTATGGTTCACTGACTTTGTAAAAATATTGCGACCACCATAGCGTTCACCCTAATGGTCAAGTTCATTTCTTAAGAACTATAAGAGCTTCATCAATGATATTTGGTACAACCTTGAATCTGGGGATGGGCACGTAAATGCAAGCATCCATATTTGACAATGACCTAAATTTCATGGTTCACTGACTTTGTAAAATATTGCGACCAACCTAGCGGTCACCCTTATGGTCAAGTTAATTTCTCAAGAACTATAAGAGCTTCATTAATGATACTTGGTACAAACTTGTATCTCGGGATAGCAACTTAAATGCAAGCATACATATTTGATCTTGACCTACATTTCATGGTTCACTGACTTTGTAAAATATTGCGACCACCCTAGCGTTCTCCCAAATAATCATGTTAAATTTCTCATAAACTAAAAGAGCTTCATTAATAATACTTGGAACAAACTTGTATCTGGGGGTGGGGGGGGGGGGGGGGGCAAGATAAATGCATGCATCCATATTTGACTTAACCTACAATTTATGGTTCACGGACTTTGTAAGATATTGGGACCACCCTAGCGTTCACCCAAATAGTCAAGTTAATTTCTCAAGAACTATAAGAGCTTCATTAATGATACTTGGAACAAACTTGTATCTGGAGATGGAAACTTAAATGCAAGCATCCATATTTGACATTGACCTACATTTTATGGTTCACTGACTTTGTAAAATATTGCAACAACCCTAGGGTTCACGCTAATGGTTAAGTTCATTTCTCAAGAATAATTAGAGATTCATTAATGATACTTAGTACAAGCTTGCATTTAAGAATGGCAACCTTTATGCAAGCATCTATGTTTGACCTTCGCGTAGATGTAATGGTTCGGTGACTTTGCGCCCCCACAGGCGCGACATAGCCTTCGGCGGAATTCTTGTTTTCATTGGGCGGCAGGGATTGAAATGTCATTTCATCTCAGTGTCGGGTAAAAGTACCACAAAATTGGAAGCAACGTCTCCAAAATGACCTAAATAGTGTTGACGGCTTCGATCCCCGCAAGCATCAATTGTGCCTTTGAGCAAGGCCCTTCATTCATTTTGCTCAGAGTTGGTTCTTACCGGAAAGACTTGCCTAGAATGTCCTTAAGGGGGTATAACAGTTCATATAGAAAAAAGAAAAGGCTGCCCGACCTGCAGGTGTTGGTTCTATCATGACCGTCACCTAGTGCCAACATCAAGAGAGGGGCTGTACTGAAGCTGGCGCCATTATAGTCGAAACGCTATCATTTCACGTTGTGGGACAACGAGGAGACCAAATATTACACATTGCATCAAGGTCAAATGTTACCATCCCATAAGTTCAAATAAGTCATCGCCCCGCCCATCGGGGCTTGGAGAAATAGAGCTTCCACGCAGAGCTGAAATTGACCACAAATGAGTATTGGTAAACCGCTTAGAAGGACTAAGGCAAAGTGGTGTGAGTCAGGCCGTCCAATGCATATAAGCCTTTTGGTTTCATTGGGCAACAGGGCTTGAGATGTCATTTCATCTCAGTGTCGGGTAAAATGCCCACAAAATTGGAAGCAACGTCTCCAAAATGACCTAAATTGTGTTGACGGGGATGTTTAAATTGAATTGAAACAAACAAAAATCAAATAAGTCAAATCACCAACCGATATTTATAATGCCTTCGGACGTTCCCTGAACTACAATTAGGAACCATAGTACCTCAACCACTGTTGACCAGGGAGCAATAACTGTTGCTATAGCACCACCGTTGAGGCATATAGCTATCATCAAGTAGCAACACTTTTCCAGTTTATCCACAAGAGGACCACCAATGGCACAGCCGATAAAAAAACCAACGCTACGCCCGGAGACGGCCACTGCAATACTCTTGTAATCGGCATTTGTCCGTATTTTCAGATCAATTAACGTTGGACCAGTTATTTCCAGGAACAGACCCTGAAATAAGGTGGGCTCTCCCTTACTCACGGATTAACCCTTGACCTGCTGAATATTTATATATGCCACACCCACTACTGATTATCAACCAATCAGATTACTTGATGCAAATTATTGCAACAAATTCATGAGCTGAATGACAAACAAAGAAGATTCTGAACAGATCGCTTCTCTGATCTAGATCTTCATTGTTTTAAAAAGATATGACATATCCGGGCTCGGCAGGACAAGGGTTAAATCAAAGCGCATTAAAACATAATGATAAATTACATTGTTTCAACTTTTAACTCACGCACCTCTTGGGCATTGTTGATTGGTTAGCTGATGTCCACGTGACACTGCCACCCACGAAAATTGCGTCTGTGGGAAATCCTGATAAGGGTTATTTATAGCCGTGCTATTGTCGCGGTGTCGTCAGAGTGCTGTGTACTGGGGTATTCTGTACATTGGCAAACCATATAGACACAGATCAGACACCGCATAATGTGGCGTCTGATCAGGGACTTCACTGTTCTCTATTAACGGGATTTTCAGTCAGAAAAATAACCAGAGGTGTGACCTGAACCATTTAAACGAAACTCTGTCTCTGGTCGGGCTCATCGGAGTCTAACTGTTGGTTTTCGTTTGCTCCAGCATTTCAGTGGTTTCTTGCTGTCGAGTCCTCACCGTTGTCTCACCTCTGTGGTTCTTTGATTTTTGTGTTCACGGAGATGTTGCACTGATGAGTTAGGAGGCCTTCATGCGGACTGAACAAATTATTTGTCTAAATCGCGACGGAAGTAAGGGCGAGGATTGTGGCCACGTAAAATCGATTTAAGCCCCCCAGTGGAAATCTTCCACTGACCGTTCCAAGGCGGCTCTTCTGTGGCGATTTATTTATGTTGTTGTTTGTTACTTACTGTGTGTATCACTTGTGTCTTTTGGTTTTGGATGGCCATATGGCCATTTTGTGGGAAAGTAACTGTCCTTATGGCCTTCCTTTGTTTAGGTTTCCATTATGGTCTGGTCGCTTAATGTTTGTATTTCTTTCCCTTTGGTGTCTTTTATGGGTGGAGTAAGTTAATTGTATCAATTCCTGATCTTTGTTTTACTTCTACTTTTCAGTTCCTCCGTTCCATAAAGTCTTTATACGAAATTTGATTGAAATTTGGCAAACTGTTAAAAATGCGTTTATCTTGCTATCTGAGTAACCCTGGACCAAGTTTGTCCCTTAAGACGCTGAGAAAAAACTACATCTGAAAATGTCGTCTGCTTATGTCGTCTGCTGATTTTTTGTAACCTTTTTAAAAATATTTTTGCATACAGGCAAACAGTGTGGGCCCAGGTTAGAGCAGTCTGATCTGGGTCCCCACTGTTTGCAAAAAAAAAAAAAATAAAAAAAACTTTTAAGGTTACCGGCAGACGGCAAAGCAGACGACAGTTGTCGTGATTGGCATTTTAACGGTTAATGGGTAACGCTACCCTTGGTACTCGTGCAACTCCATTAACTCGTTTTGCTGATTGCATATACCATTTAAGTTCACACACAATAACATTTTTTCGAAAGATTATTAGTTCCCACCTTTTCCCATACAAAAGCACTAGTGTCCAAATTTGACTCTTATGTAAATTGGTCAAGGGCAACCCAGACACACCATTTGAATAAATTACAATGGGTGCTACCTTTTTAGTTTCAAGGCTATTGACCAACTGGTTCCATAGTTTCAAGGCTATTGACCAACTGGTTCCATAGTTTCAAGGCTATTGACCAACTGGTTCCATAGTTTCAAGGCTATTGACCAACTGGTTCCATAGTTTCAAGGCAATCGACCCACTGGTTCCATAGTTTCCAGGCAATTGACCTACAGGTTCTTCAAAAAGATTTTTGAAGATTTTTACCATATGACGGCCATCCTGGGCAATGTGGCCTGGACTGGGTGAAAAATATCTTCCATCCCATTGAAAGCTTCATATGAAATTTGATTTCAGTTTGCCCAGCAATTCTTAATGACTATTAGACATTAATTTTGACCTCGGTCCAAGGTCAAAGAGTGACCTTTGTAGCATTTGATTGCATATACAATTTTAAAGTTCACAGGCAACGATCGTTTCTGGCAAAAAACGGTTTAGTGGTTTCTCAGAAAAATAATTTTTCATTTTCATACCTGAATGACATGCAATGTCAATGAAGGTCCTTCACCTTGATTACTAATGTAGTTCTATTTACTCAGTAAGCTAAATGCACCTAAAATTATCAGGTCACAGGCTTCAAAAGTTAAAAAAAAAATAAATAAAAAAATATATACAAAAAACAATACAAAACAAATAAAACAACAACAAAAAAAACAAGCTAACACGATTTTACTTTTTCTCATAAAAAGCTTAAGCAACTAAAGATGACCTTGGCCATAGATAGGTGAAGGTCACCCACATATCATCATTTGAACAAACTATGATTGACTGGAGTCCCCAATGTTACCTACCAAGTTTCATGATAATCGGCCCACTGGTTCCGGAGAAGATTTCAAAAGGGCTTTTATCTGATAAGGGCGTCGCAGCCATATTGTTCATTTGTTTGTTTGTATTGGAGTTTAACGGCTAAGTCAACACTATTTTAGGTCATTTTTGAGCCGGTCAGTTTACCTATCCAGACTTTTCCTGGTCAGGCTTATACGTAAGCGGTTAACCAGTACAGTGCACATTCTTTCGCCAGAAACTGACAACTGCCCTTCTTGAATCCGCGAAAGGGAAAAGATTTCATGATCAATCTCCACGAAAGAATGTTACCGAACCCGGCAGGTATCGAACCCGCGTCCTACTGATCACCAGTCATACAGACGCGCATCCGACTGAGCTACCGAGGCGGGCCAGAATTGTTTTGGAGATCTATTTCTAATTTAAGGTTTTGTTAATTATATTTTTCACAGACCCCATGGTTAAAGCAAACGGTGAAAACACTGAACAGACGTCGCGTTCTGTTCTGAGACGTCTTATCTATGTCTCTCTGTTTGTCAGTGTCCCTTTGTGGGGACACCACTGTTTAACCCATATATGACAATAGTCGCCTTCGCCCATCGGAGCTTGGAGAAATAGATGGGCTGCACGGTGCTTCCACGCTGAGCTGAAACCGACCGAACTTGAATACTGGTAAACAGCTTAGGTCTAAGCTTGCCCAGGAAAAATGATGCGAGTCGGACCGTTCCTTAAACCCTAGCGGTTTCTATGAGCGGTAGGGCTTGAGATGTCATTTCATCTCAGTGTCGGGTAGAAGTCCCAAAAAATTGGAAGCAACGTCTCCGAAATGGCCTAAATAGTGTTGATGGGGACGTAAAAACCTCAACTCAAACAAAAACAAAATATATGACAAAAGAATCTCCCACCTCATAACTAAGGGCGGGTCTGTTTCCTATTATAGGGTTGTCAGGTTTGTTCTGTATATTGTGGGATTTACAAGAGTGATTGCACTTTAAGCAAACAGTGTAGATCCAGATCAGACGCCGCGTTCTGCGGCGTCTGAATTGGATCTACACTGTTTGCCAGTGTCCCAAAAATAGACCGGCAGGCATATATGGGTTAATACGAGTATACACAAGTCTCGGCCGGACATACCATTTCCAAGTTATAGAATTCCTGTTCAGAAGTACACTCTTTGATGAGCCAGGGAGCGGCAAACACAAAATCAGCAGACGACAATTTAGAAAGTGAAGGAAAACTACAAATAGATCACTGCCGTAACCAATGCGCAAAAATAGTATTTAGAAAGATATTTTAGGCCCCCGCCCATCGGGGCTAGAAGAAATGGTGCTTCCACGCAGAGCTGAGACCGACCACACATGAGTACTCGTAAGATCTAAAGTGGTGCGAGTCGGACTGTCAATGCATAGTATCATTGGGTGGCAGGAACTGAGATGTCATTTCATCTCAATGTTCGGTAAACCTCCTACAAAATTAGAAGCAACCTCTCCAAAGTGACCTAAATAGCATTGACAGGGACGTTAAATCTCCATTCAAACAAACAATGAAATGTTTAATATTCTTAGTATTAAGCAGGATGAAAGGTCATTTTATTGAAAAGCGTATGGAAAAATTCCCGTTCGTTCTAAATTTGGTTTTAAACTTTTTAGCTCACTAGAGCCGAAGGCTTTTAGTATTCACCATTTTTGCATTATTTGCTGGCTCCCAGCTTGCACATTGCCAATATAGGAAAAACAGGTTACCAGACCCCCTGACCTTGAAAGGTCAGGGGGGGGGGGTCTGGTTACCTGTTTTTTCGACACTGATAACCTTCAGACTAGGACCCAACAGTTAATGCAAATAAGGTGAATAGACAGACCGTTATTCGTCGTCTGCGTCGTCGTCAACATTTTTAAACAACATCTCCCTGAAACCACTGGGCTAACTCAAACTAAATTACATTTGGAACCTCCATGGAGTGGGGGTGTGGAGTGGAAGTTTGTTGATCAGGACTGGATCACATAACCGATATGGCCGCCATGCCCCCACCCCCACCCAAAAAAAGAAAGAAAACTTAAAAGTCTTCTTCTCAGGGCTCGCGAACCAAACGGATTTCTTTTCTGATTCTCTTGACGCCTATGGCATCAGAATTAATATTTGCATCAGCTAAATGGAAGTTGATAATCATGGCCAAGATGGCTGCCATGCCCAAATATGGTAAAACAGACTGGAGACTTCTCCGTTCAGGAACTGAAAGAATAGATTTTTCAAGCCACCGTTGCTATCGTTGTTTCCGCTTTCAACCATAGTGCAGTTTATATTTTACTTTTGGTCCTTTGAGATCAGCGTGTATATTCTGAGAAATCAGAAATAAATTAATGGTTTAGACTCATATTCTAGACAGGTTTTTAATTATTTGGACCCCATTTTGATTTATATCAGTCTTTGTATCGACTGCCGATTCGAAATTCGCAAAATTGCAGTATGTTTCCTCTGGCTTTCTTTGCCGGATCATTACAGGGTCACTGATGAGGCTTTATTAGCCGAAACTACGTAGTATGACCCATCTTCTTTCTAATGAATGTTTTCATTGCTCTTAAAGGAACTCATTTTTGATTTTTATTCATATTGTTTATTTTCTTTGAAATCGATGGCGAATTCGGCGATGCAGTTTTCTATGTATTTCGGTTTTTCTGAAGAAGGCCACTGGCTGAAATATTAAATTTGAGTGGATATGTAAAATTAGGCCTAATTAATTTTCCTTCCCTCTGGACATGGTGTATACAAGAATTGTTGTCCAGATGATACCAAGTTGTAATATGAGGTATGTCAAATCAAACACTAGGTCACCAGGTCAAATTGCGTTAAACCCTTGTTCAACCTCTAAAGACTACAGTTTTGCTTCAATCTTCATAAACGTATACAAGAATATTTGTCTTAGGAATGTGAAGGTCAAGTTCGAATATGGAAAATAGGTCAAATTGCTTTCAAACCTTGTTCACCCTCTGGAGGCCATAGATTTGCTTCAATCTTCATGAAACTTAAGCAGTATACTTGTCTTGACAATATCTTAATATAGTTTGAGTATGGTCATGACAGAATAAAAAAAAATAGACCACCAGGTCAAAATGCCTTAAAACCTTGTCCAGCCGCTAGAGGCCGCAGTTTTGCTAAAATCTTCATGAAATCAGATTATAATGTTTTGTCTTGATGATCTTTTGGTCAAATCGAATGCGAACTGTGTCGGGTGAAAAACTGGATCACTTGGTCAAATTTCTTGGTCAATAAAGAATAAAATGAGTATCCCTTAAGAACAACGAACATATTCTAAAGACCAGAAGTGGGTCAGACTACGCAGTTTCGGCTACTAAAGCCTCACCAGTAACCCTGTCAAGAATTGGTGACGAAAACCAATGGTAAATTGTGTTGGAATTTCGTTAAATGTTTCAAAGGGACAGTTAAAAGACGGTGATGTATATCAAAATAAGTCCAAAATAAACAGAAACAGTGGTTTAGTTACTTAAGTCTAAACCAACAGTAAATTAAGGAGTCCTCAGAATATGCCCAAAGATCTCAAAGGATCAAAAACAATGATGTACGGGGAGATGTACGTATGATGATGTACGGGGAGACTTTTTACGGCCTCCACACGGCCCTAGAAGCCAGAGTTTTGCCTTAGTCGTCACGAAATTGTCTTGATGTTATTACGATGAAGTTTAAATCGGCCCCGTCAAGCGATTTTGGTACTTATCGCCTATGCGAGCAGCGAAGGTTCAGGCGAGCCTGCGCATCCGCGCAGTCTCGCCAGAACCTACGCTGCTCGCTCATACAAGCAGTGAATCGAGAGGAACCTTCAGACAGAAAGTCATATCCCTGGCCCCTCTGAATGGCTGGACATGCGCAATTAAAATTTGTCATGACGGAATGCTCGAAGACACAAATTCGCTTGGCGGGGCTCAAATATGGATTAAGCGGAATCAGAATTAGGTAACTATATCAACATGCTTTAATAACGTGTTCGCCTTGTCTAGATGCCACAGATTTGCTTCAATCTTCGTGATACTTCACCAGAATGTTTGTCTCGATTGCAATTTGATATGCTTTACCACAGATCAAAAATACATTACACAAACAAGCCTATACAAATACATTGCAACCTTTATCGCCGAAAAAAATGAAAATTTAATGATGAAAAATTGTGATATTTTTCTTATTTCTGCTCAAAATATAGATTGTGGGCACTCGTTAGAACCGCCTCATTGAGGCGGTTCTAACGAGTACCCACAATCTATATTTTAGAGCAGAAATAAGAAAAATAAGGTATACCCCCGGAAACCCCAGTTTTACTATATTAAAGTGGGGTTCAAGGGGTCAAACTTATATAGGCGTGCTTTCGTGATGAGGTAACTTGGTCATATTTCTTTTCAACCTTCTTTAAACGCTAGAGGCTACAGATTTGCTTTAATAATATGAAACTTTACCTAGTTCTTTTTTCTTGGGGGGTGGGGGGCGGGGGGGGGGGGGGGGATACTGAAATGTAGAATAATATTGGCCATATTTTGGGGGGGGGGGGGGGGGCACAATACTAAAATGTAGAATAATATTGGCCATATTTGGTCATAAACTATGTCACTAGGTCAAATTTCTTTTAAAGCAAATTATTCTCTTTAGAGGCCACAACTTTGCTTTAGTCTTCATAAAACTTTACCAGGTTATGTGTTTTGATGCTATCTATGTCAGGTTTGAATATGGGTCATGTCAGGTCAAAACTAGGTCACTAAGTAGGATCATGTTTCAACCGTTATCAATGCCCCCCGCCCATCGGCGCTTGAAGAAATATATTGGCTGCTTGATGCTTCCACGCAGAGCTGAGTCCGACCCGCACACGAGTACTGGTAAACCCCTTAGAGGATCTAAGCCTGCCCAGGCAAAGCGGTGAGTCGGACCGTCCATACTTATAAACCCTATTGGTTTCATTGGGCGACAGGGCTTGAGATGTCATTTGATCTCAATGTCGGGTAAAAGTCCCACAAAATTGGAAGCAACGTCTCCAAAATGACCTTTACAGTGTTGACGGGGACGTTAACCTCAAATCAAACAAACAAACAATCAACCGTTTTCACTGTCTACTTTTTTATGCAGATGCCGTTTCCATGAATTTTTATTTTGTACTTTCGATTTCTATGTACATGGAAATTTAGATCCTCTGTCATTAATTGGCCATTGATGCGAGGTGATCACTCATCAGAGGTGATCGTCAGTGGAAGTTCCCCTGCACTTGTCTGTTAGCTCAGGTGAGCGATATAGGACAATTATGGTTTTCTTGTTTATGGATGCTCGCCACATCTTCAGCTGCGAATTGAACACAGTCACAGATGAAATATGGTAATTTCCCTCAACAGTGTTGGTTATCGTAAAATGTTGAAAACAGTTATCCTTTAAATTGAGCCTTAAAGTGACAAACACTACTATAATAGGGATGTTTTCAAAAATATTCATTTCTTACGTTTTATAGAAAATTAGTATGGACATGAAATGTGAGTCATATGCTCGTGAAATGAACGCTCTGCACGCTGGGTTGGTTGGTTGATTTGAGATTTAACGTCCCCGTCAACACTGTATAGGTAATTTTGGAGACGTTGCTTCCAATTTTGTGGGACTTTTATCCGACACTGAGATGAAATGACATCTCATGCCCTGCCGCCCAATGAAACCAATAGGGTTTATATGCATGGACGGTCCAACTCGCATCACTTTTCCTGGGCAGGCATAAATCCTCTAAGTGTTTTACCAGTACTCGTGTGCGGTCGTGGAAGCATCATGCAGCCCATCTATTTCTTCAAGCCCCGATGGGCGGAGGTCATCTGCACGCTGGGTATTTTATTTTTTTTTCAGCAGATTTTTCTTATATGTTTCCTAGAAAACAGGATTTGACATGGAGACAATTTGCTTGAGATGTCAAGTCCTGTTTTCAGGAAAACAATATCAACAACTTGTCGTCTGCCGAATTAGCCTAGAGCGCGGAATAAGTTAAGGATTAAAGCATCAGAAGACCACACTCAGAAAACAAAAACAAAACAAACAAACACACAAAAAAAACAAACAAAAAAAAACAGTACTTACTAAGCAAACCCAGACTAGAACAAGAAACACTGTTTTTAGCACGTTTTGAAAGTTGCTGTCAATATTTCTGCGTGCATTGTGCCCGTCCACATCCATTTTTGCTTATACATTTTAAACATAAAAATTGTTGTGAAAAGAAAGAGATAAGCTTAAAAAAAGTCATTTCCGCCGGTCAAATTCCGATGGTGATAAGTTAAATGATACATAGGTTAATACAAAAATGATATGGCGTTTGGTAATTTGACAAGTCTCCGCGGCGTCTGCTCATTGGATTCACTATTTGCAAAAAGTTCAGCATTTCAGAAAGAAAAAAACCTCACAACCCTATTTATTATTGTTATTATTATTATTATTATTATTATTATTAGTATTATTATTATTATTATTGCCTGCTGTATCTTTTGTTTGATTTGAGGTTTAACGTCCCCGTCAACACTGTAAAGGTCATTTTGGAGACGTTGCTTCCAATTTTGTGGGACTTTTACCCGACATTGAGATAAAATGACATCTAAGCCCTGTCGCCCAATGAAACCAATAGGGTTTATTAGCATGGACGGTCCGCCTCGCACCGCGGTTCCTGGACAGGCTTAGATCCTCAAAGCGGTTTACCAGTACTAGTGTGCGGGCCGGATTCAGCTCTGCGTGGAAGCATCATGCAGCCCATATATTTCTTCAAGCCCCTATGGGCGGGGGCTTCCTGCTGTATCTAATTATGAAGATTCCATTCAGCTAAAAATGAGTTAAATTGTGCAGAGTTCATGAAACCAGTCTTAATCACATTTGTGAAATGTTACTCTGTGTGTGTGTGTGTGTGTGTGTGTGTGTGTGTGTGTGTGTGTGTGTGTGTGTGTGTGTGTGTGTGTGTGTGTGTGTGTTCTAAGGTGGGACCAATTCTAGATCTGAACTGTCTGCCGGCCTCGGTAGTTCAGTCGGCTGCGCGTCTGACTGGTGATCAGGAGGACGCGGGTTCGATACCTGCCAGGGTCGTGGAGATTGATCATGAAATCTTTTCTAAGGTAATTCTCCCTCTTCCGCTGATTCAAGAAGGGCAGTTGTCAGTTTCTGGCGAAAGAATGTGCACTCTACTGGTTAACGGCTTACGTATAAGCCTGCCCAGGAAAAGTATGGATAGGTAAACTGACCGGCACAAAAATGACCTTAATAGTGTTGACTGGGTCGTTAAACCCCGATACAAAAACACAAACAAGATCTGAACTGTCTGTTGCAGAACGAGCAACAGAGGTTAGAGGAAGACAGCTCTGTTGGTGATACCTCAGTAGTGGCTTTGCGCTGTGCCCGTGCTGCTCAGCTTCGCTGCTTCTTTTTGCCTCATATTCACTAGCACCCCTTTTGATGAAGCCTCGCCACTTTGTTCTGTTCTGTGCAATTTGCTCTCACGGCTCTGTTGGTATGTTGATGTTCTTGAGGGAGGCTATGAGGTGTCCTTGTAGCGCTTCTTTCGCAAACAAGGCACGATGCTGAGTCCGTCAGAAGGACAAATATTGCTTGACATTATGAATGACCATGGCTTAGAACAAATTGTTAACTTCCCTACTCGTGATAAAAACACTTTGGATTTGATTCTTACAACTTCACCAGGACAATTTTAAGATTTTCAGTCTTCAGACAAACTAAGTGATCATGATATTGTTTCCGGATTTTTAAAACTCTCCATACTACCTATAGAGAAACCTCGTAGAAAGGTGTACTAATATCAAAAGGGTGACTATGAAACTATGAGGAAAGATGCGCCAATATTTGCAAAGAAGAGATACTTGAATGGTCATCCAGACGCTCGGTCTGTCCAGGCGAACTTTGACTTGGTAAAGCCTTTCATTCAAACTTCGTCCGAAAATCATATCACCTCCAAAACTAGCAGGTCTGCAACTTCAATTCATTGGATCACACCAGAAATAAGGAGAAAGATTCGGAGATGAAATAACATTCATGCTAAGGCAAAAAAGTTGGGAAGTGGTAAACTCCGGACAAAATTTGAAAATTTGAGACGAGAAATTAAAAACTCAGCATGATCTGTATGTGAATAACTTGAAAGGTGATGTTAAGGCAAATCTCAGAGACTTCTACAGATATATCAATAGCCAGAAGAAACACAGGCAAGGTATACCACCCCCTTAATAAAAGAGGAGAGAACGGGGTTTCTGAATCGGACTCTGAAAGGGCAGAGGAATTAGTTGATCAATTCGATTTTGCGTTTAATAAAACTGAGTTCAACGAGGTTCCATTGACTGGAGGATCGGCCCCTTTCATGGAAAATATTGTTGTGTCATCGGCGGTAGTGATCAAGATACTTAAATGCTTGAACCCGTCTAAAGCTTTAGGACCTGATGAGCTTCATCCTAGAGCCCTGAAGGAACTAGCAAATGATTTAGGTCCAGTTTTTGCACATCTTTTCCAACAAACTCTCGATACGGGTGAAGCTCCTAGCGAACATTTGCCCACTTTTCAAAAAAGGAGACAGGGCTCTTGCTCGTAATTATCGCCCGGTGTCACTGACCTATGTTCTATGGATATAGGTAGATTAGAATGTTGGGCACGAAAATAGGGCATGAGATTTCAGCCCGTTAAATGCAATCTTATGCAGATAACTAGGAAGAGAACAAATAAAATTGAGGCTTCATAGACCTTAACGGGAACGGTCCTCGAAAATATGAATTCCATTAAAGACCTTGGTGTGACAATCACATACGATTTGAGATGGAATACACACATTAGCAACATGAGCACTAAGGCGAATAGAACACTTGGTTTCATGAGGCGAAATCTTCATCAGTGTCCTTAGGATGTGAAGGAGACAGCATATAAGGGACTAGTTCGCCCAATCTTGGAATATGGTAGTTGCATCTGGGACCCAAGTGGAGTAGTCCTTAATGGAGATATTGTAGAGGTTCAGAATAGAGCTACTAGATTTGAAACAAGCAATTGCCGCTTTGAAACTGGGAGCATGACATGAATTCTAGGAAAATTAAGATGAGAGTCTTTCAAGAAAAGGAGAAGAGTCAGTAGGCTCATACTCTCATACAAAGGTCTAAAGGGTGCTGCCAGCATTCCAACAGATGACCTTGTTCCCCCAGCTAGGCACTGTAGAAAGCACCATTTAACTCTTACTGCAAGAACTTTCTTTCTTCCATTTCGTCCTAACCCCAGAAGGGGACACAGACGGAGTGTATATAATGTACACCTGTGAGTAATGGTCAAATGTGACCGATCGCAGTATCAGTAGAAAGAAAGAAAGAAAGACGGTGTACATTATATACACTCCATGTTTGCAGGATAAAAGCCTACACAGTAATGTTGTAATTTCGGTAATGGCTCTCCCTGCACGGGGGGGGGGGGGGGGGGGGGGCTCCAGTTAACGTCCCGATCCGAAGGGCGGTGGGGTGGCTCCAGTTAACGTCCCGATCCGATAGACGGTGCACTTAATGACATTCATCCCTCCAAATGATGCCAATGGAGCGTGTTCGGACACCGAAATTTTATCGTCGCTGCCGGGAATCGAGCCGGGGGCCTCTAGCACCATAGGCAAGTGCACTAACCACTTGGTTGGTCCTGAGAGTTAACATGGCGATCCTGCAGCTGATCTGAAAGGAGATTGATAATTTACGATTTATCTTAATATACACTTGAGTGAGTACATCAACGCACACACGCGCGCGGACGCGTGGACATGCAATAATGTCCTTGCATAAGATTGGAACAGGTCGATTAAATTCTAAACTTTGTTTCAAAATCAGCTGTTTTCGATCGCAGATCACAGTTTTAGCTTCCGTTTCATTTATTTATTTATTTGAGCTTTATGTTTTTTGTAACAGTCGCATAATGAATATCCTGGTAAAACCCGACTTGTATGGAATTTTGGTTTATAAACGTAAACATCATCTTTTCTCCATTCTATTCTTTATGGGCCCACTGTATTATGGCATGCATATGATGACAGAATTTATTAAATAAAGTTTTTTTTATATATTCTCCCCTCTTTTATCTATGATATAAACACAAATACAAACAGCTGAAAAATTCCTAAAAAAAATACAATCTTTAAAACACAAAAACACTTTTTGATCACGTGGTCGTGTTATCCAATGTCAATGCTACTCAAGAGCTTCACATGAAATGCAAAACAAAATTATCCACCCCCCCCACCCCCCTCCCAAAAAAAATGGCCGCTGAAAGATATTTTGACAGAATGATAACTATCACTTGGGTAATATCTCAATCATCATCGACACGCGCCAAATTCACATATAAATTAATTGAAACAATTTTAAAAAATAATACAAAGCAACCGTATAATTCACGCTAGAGAACCACTGTACACGAAATTTTCAGTAGTTGCGTGCTGGCCCAGTCATAGAGTGGGGATTTTTTAACATTTTGCTGTTGATCTGCATAGAAAAATAGGTATGTACTTCCAAATAATTAGGGCCCCGCACTGAAAGTGTGGGTGCCCTATAGTAATCACTCTGTCTGTCCGTCCACAAATTTCTGATAGCGCTGCCGGGGCCCTAGTCAGTTTCGCTGACAGCTCTAGTTTATTTTTGGAAGGGGCTTTCGCATATTACTGTCACTTACATATCCAATTTTATATTTGCCCATTGACAGACGTGTAACCCAAATGATAGCTCATGCAGCGTCCGATTTATGCCAGCATGTGATTTTATTTTATGGAAAAAAGGGCTAAAAATCACACGTGTTCCTTTTTGGAAATAATTTGGAACATATTTTCAATTAAGAAGAGTTGAACAAATCGGTACTTACAAAATGGACAATTTTGAAACTATCAGGTTGTACATTTTGCAAGTTATTCGAGATTTTCGTACTGTACACAGTGTAATAAATGTTGCGCGCACTAGCCCAATGATCGGGACGTCACTGTACGCAATTGTTGAGTTTGGTCAAAAGAGAACTGTACGCATAAGACAAGTGAATTCTATACCGCATTTGCCTTTAAAGCAAACTCGCTGCAGAATACTCCGCAGTATCTGAAATTTTGACCGATATGTTTGACTAAGACGAAATTAGCTGATATTTTAACACGCTTTCCTCCAATTTTTAACTTCCATGATGTAGGAAATTAAGAGGTATTCACAGTTAATAACACTTGCCTGATATTTGAACGATTTGGCCAGCCTTCGTAGCTCAGTCGGATGCGCGTCTGACTGGAGGTCGCGGATTCGATACTTACCGGGATCGGAAACTTTCTTTCGTGGAGATTGATCATTCCGCTGATTCAAGAAGGGCAGTTTTCAGTTTCTTGCGAAAGAATGTGCACTGTACTGGTTAGCCGCTTCTGGATATGCCTGCCCAGGTAAATTGTAGATAGGTAAATTGACCGGCTAAAATGACCTTTTATAGTATTGACTGGGCCGTCAAACTCCAATGCGAAGCGGTGCAGGGATTATAGGAATAGTCTTCGTCTGTCCGTCCGTCCGTCCGTCCGGGCTAACGAAATGATGCTGTACTTCTCTAGGTTTTGGTAACTCCAGTCACATGCCATTTATCCCGTAAAAGTTTCAGTCACATAAGACCCATTCTGTTAAATAAAAATCTGTTTAAGTGACTGGTCACATAATAAAGTCACATAATACCCCAATTAGACCATCAAAAAGTCACATAAGACCCATTTCCACACTGGTAAAGGCAAGCGCGCAGGGTAAGGAACAAACCCACAGGATAAGGAAATTTTTCCGCTCAGGATGAGCAAGAAAATGGCGGAATCGGCATCACATGTGCAGGTTTGTTGTTATTCTAGATCTCATATTAATATGGTTACTAATCAGTACGGCTGCTCACATTAGCTTCACGGAAGACACATATTATTCACAAATTTATCTTCGATGGTCCGAATTCGACAGTTACAGCCAGTCAAACGGAGAACCGGACAAAGTGGAGCTACTCAACCAGGAAATCTCATTATTTTTCTTGAAACGCTCTTCTAGGAAGAGGGCAAGCACGTTTGTGTTGGTTGTGGACATACATATGATAAATCGGACTGTTGCAAAATGTTTTAAGGAAAATTGGAAATTGGAAGGCCCACAGTGAGAAATCCTAGTTCCATTTTCAATACATCACCCACGGGCATGGAAATGGGTACAACGCATATGTTAAGACACAAAATTTCCGGGGAAAATGGAAGTTGTATGGTCGTAGCACTAGTACGAGGGTGGATTAAAAAATACGTGAACTTTCGTTACAGTAATTTTGTTTTTACAGATAATGACACAGGAGCTTGAAGTTCTGTCAGAAAAATATGTCAAAAATAGCCCAGATCGACTATCATACATAGCTTCGCCAAAGGCGTACTATCATACATAGCTTCACCAAAGGCGAAGCGCCTTTGGCGAAGCTATGTATGATAGTCGATCTGGGCTATTTTGACATGTTTTTTCTGACAGAACTTCAAGCTCCTGTGGATAATGAGATCAAATATACATAGTAATTATATATTGGCATTTTTCTATATGTCTGTTAACTTTCTTTGGGTACGATAGGACCAGTGGGGTCTCCCATAGCAACCATTCTTAAATGGTTAGTGTAGTGGTACCGGCGCACGGTAACCACGTCAAGATGACGTTTCGACGTTGACTACTTACGTTGCAAGTCAGCGCTTTTCAAAGTACTCGCCTCTACACTCAACACACTTCCTGTGTCGCTCTACCCACTTGCTAAACATCTTCTGATACCACGCGGAGTCGAACTGACGAATGATGCCATGTGTTGAGTATGTAAGCTCCTCCAGCGACGTAAATCTTCGTTCCTTGAGCTGTGCTTTAATTTCCGGGAAAACGACACAGTCCATGGGAGCCAGGTCCGGGGAATAAGGGCTGTGGTCGATAGTCTTTAATCCCATCAGCTCGAGTTCAAGCCGGGTGGTGTCCCGTCCTGTGTGCCGGGGGCATTAGCCTGGTGAAGAATATATCTCTCGATCGGAATGCCGGGCCTCTTCTTCTGCAGTGCGTGTATCAGGTCTCGTCTGAGAACCTGAAAAACATGCAATCGAATACCAAGATTTATTCATCTGAAAACAAACCTGTCGGCCCTGAAAAGAAGAACATTTATTAGAAATGTTAAATGTTTTAATTATAGTTCATTTGTTAATAAAAATAGTAAGGAAATGTTTTTTACCTTAGAATAGTAGTCGGCATTCACCGTCTGGTCCTTAGGCTCGGAATAGCACAGCAGCATACCCCGTCTGTCCATAAACATGATAAACATGTACTTCTCTCCGGACCGGCTGACCCTGGCCTTCTGTGGGGGTGGGGATGAATTTCTCTTCCACACAGAGGACTGCTGCTTCGTCTCTAGGTCGTAAAAACCAGAGCCACGTCTCGTCTGTAGTTATAATTCTGTCGAGGAAAGCGTCTCCGTGCCTCTCATACTGCCGTAGGAAAGAACAGAGAATCTTGAACACGTCGTTCCTTTTCTGCATTTTTAGTAATCTCGGCCCCCAGCGCGCATGAACCTTTGATATCTTCAGCTGGTTTCTCAAAATCGCGTGGACGCTGCCATAACTAACGCCTACTTTTGTTGAAATGTCACTTTAGAACAGTCAATTTACGGTCCTCCTCGATAAGGCTCTTCAGTGCC
This sequence comes from Lucinisca nassula, assembly GCA_963580285.1. Taxonomy (NCBI): domain Eukaryota; kingdom Metazoa; phylum Mollusca; class Bivalvia; order Lucinida; family Lucinidae; genus Lucinisca; species Lucinisca nassula. Next base: position 71,680,198 of record OY757011.1, on the reverse strand, counting down.
GCTACTGTCCCAGCGTTCACGATTCGTTTCCGTCCTCTCCCATTGTCGTCTTTTAGAGACTCCCTACCCTCCGAAAATCGTTTATGCCACTTAAAAACAAGAGATCTGCTTACATTTGAAGATCGATTAGCATCCTTCATCATTTTCATCGTCTCTGTTGGTAATTTTCCTAGGTCCACACAAAACTTTATTATTGCACGGGTCTCTTCCTGCGCCGATGCCGCCATTTTGACCTTACGATTTCCACGTACGCCTTAAGTTTACTGGCTGTATATTCTATAGTACCCAACGGATGACGCTCAAATTTGCAACGACGTTAAATATGACGTCAACACATAAGCAGACGACGTTTAGTATAGTTTGGCGCTAATTTAGGGAGTCAAGAGAGATATTAACACCTATGCACATGGCTGTTTGAAGCCATTGTCAAATGGACCGAAAGCCGTGCTCAAACAGCAAAAACCATGTTCAAATCATGAAATTCGCGTGCTGTTTGAACATGGATTTTGAGCTTTTGATATCACAAGACGGGCATTGCTTTGCTTACGTTACGTTGAGCGACGTAACGTTATCGCCCTGAACGTAGCGTTTGAGGGTTCTATGATGACGTCACTGCATGACAACGTCATTGTAAACACCATTCTGAACTGGCCGCCATTTTGGTTTGCCTGTCACATTTGAAGAGTTTATATGGATTTTATATGACGCTTTTGGGAGTTTTCGTCAAAATTTCCTGTCGGGTTCGTAAGTTATGCAAGAACAACGATCATCCATGGTTATTTCAATGCGTTAACATTTGCCGGATCCCTCGGAAGATATTTGAACATTCGGCCTAGCGGCCTCATGTTCAATCAGCTTCCTCGGGATCCGGCAAATGTTAATGCATGAAAAACCATGGTTGATCCCTATATTTAAACCTGTGATATTATGACTGGCCAAAATCGTTAGCACCAAAGACAAAATAATTGATAACTATACAAAAAAACTAAATTTAATGATTTTGTACTAAACCTGTTGGAAGACAGTTTACTCTGTACCCGCAACAATGTTTTGAATAATGTTTGCAAGCAGTGTGGATCAAGATCGCTCTGCACACACAAGTTTGAATGAAATATACACAATTTAGTTTGACTGTATATTAAATGAATTGAAGGTATATGAGTATTTTCTGTTTTATTTTATTTTTTGTCTCCCCATCTCTCTAGGCCGCCCTCGGTAATTTAGTCGGGTGCGCGTCTGACTGTACGTGGGTTCGATACCTACCGCGGTCGACAATATTCTTTCGAGGATATTGATCAAGAATATGCACCATTCTGGTTAACCGCTTTCGTTTAGGTAAACTGGCCTGCTCATTTTTTAAATCGGTCGGTTTACCTATCTACTTTTTTCCTTGTCAAGCGTATACGTAAGCGGTTAGCCAGTACAGTGCACATGCTTTCGCCAGATATTGACAACTGCCCTTCTTGAATCAGCGGAAGGTAGAGAATGACCGTAGAAAGGTTTGATGATCACCCACACACACACACACACACACACACACACACACACACACACACTGAATATTTGTTTCATAAATGTTTTATTGTGATAGCCAAATTAAGTTTAATGAAAAGATATAACTTCACAGAAAAGCAAATCAATAAAAATGTTTGGTCATTCACAAATAAGGTATTTTTTTTTTACCAGGACTTTACTCCTACCCCAGCTGATTTTGATCAAAATTGAAAATTTTGCCATCTTTGTGGCTTTCAAAATATACCAGCCTAGCCATGCTTGTGTATATTTTATATTTTGTATACAGATAAAGCTTTTATATGTTAACATGTGGTGGAAAAAACGGTCATTCTCAGAAATTTCAACATAAAAATTGCCATAGTTCCGTTCATAGTAAAGACAAATATATGTTGTTATTACTAATTTTCTTAGTTAAAACCCAATGAATAATTTAGTACCTGTTTCATTTTGATCCCGTGATGTTTCATTTTTTTTCGTATATCTCCATGATAATGCAAGTGGGGGTGGGGTAAATAGATACGACTCACTTAGTTTACAACTGGTTAGCAGTGCTACCTGATATATTAATGCGCCGATTCTAACCTATATAATCAGGTGCTTCCAAAGGCACTTTCTACTGTCTTTTTCTTTCGAAGGGATATACTTTTATCACACTTCTCTTACTATTTTCGTCATAATTTATTAACTCAATACAGACACATCAAAAGTCAAATTATTCTGAATATACATGAAGACGAAACAATTGTTTCTGTATGTTTCCACTAACTAAGCCTGTTAGCAAGTGAAACGATGCATACTGAAGAGGGTTTGAGTGGAGCCAAAAAGGAACCAAATCATTTCAGGTCCTTTAATGACCATGCATTAGGTATATGTCTCACGCATTTGGCAAGGTTTTCTACCTTATTTTCAGCCAAATAAACAAACATACAATTTTCTACGAGAAATACTGCATGGACATAGATATCATTTCTCTAATTCATGATCGCGATGAACCCAATTCATCTAGCCCCCATAGGGGATGATTGTAGTGCTAGAACCAGAGCAATGCGCATGCCAAGACGAGGCACACAAACTTTGAACTTTCTTAAGGGTCAAAATTGGTGCTTTAAACTATGTAGGACCAATTATTAATATCGGAAAACCTAAACTGAGATGGAAATTTACTAGAGATACGACCATAAAACTACTATTTTCCCCCCGGAAAATTTTGTGTCTTATCATATGCGTTGTACCCATTTCCTTGCCCGTGGGCGTTGTATTGAAAACGGAACTAGGATTTCTCACTGTGGGCCTTCCAATTTCCAATTTTCCTTAAACCGTATTTTCAACAGACCGATTTATCATGTGTATGTCTACAGCCAACAAAAAAGTGCATGCCATCTTCCCAGAAGAGCGTTTTATGTAAAATAATGAAACTTCGTGGTTGAGTAGCTCCATTGTGTCCAGTCAAGTTCTTTGTTTGACTGGTTGTAACTGTCGAATTCGGACCATCGAAGATACATTTGTGAATACTATGCGTCTTCCATTAAGCTAATATGAGCAGCCGTACTGATTTAGTAACCATATTAACATGAGATCTAGAATAACAACAAACCTGCACATGTGATGCCGATTCCGCCATTTTCTTGCTTATCCTGAGCGGAAAAAAATCCTTATCCTGTGGGTTTGTTCCTTGCCTTTACCAGTGTGATTTCATTAGAACGTCCATCCGGACGTCCGTCTGTCTGTCCGTAAAATTTTCTTGTCTGCTCCATATCTCCTGAACCCTTTGATAGATTTTAATTTTACTTTGATCAAATATTCGTATCAGTGAGCTGATGTGCAGAACCAATAAACGAACAATGCCGACTCAAGGTCATTGTCACAGTTGAAGGTCACGAGTTTGAACCTTTGAATTTTGTGTCCGTCCCATATCTCCTTTACCCTACAAAGGATTCTCATTAAACGGTGGCCAAATGTCCCCCTCAGTGAGCTGATGTGCATAACACATAAATAAACCATGCCGACTCAAGGTCAAGGTCACAGTTAGAGGTCACGAGTTTGAAACTTTGAAATTTGTGTCTGTTCCATATATCCTTTACCCCTGGAAGGATTTTCATTAAACCTTCGTCAAATAATCCCTCAGTGAGCTGATGTGCAGAACCCATAAATACACCATGCCAACTCAAGGTCAAGGTCACAGGTGAAGGTCACGAGTTTTGAAACTTGGAATTTTGTGTCCGTTCCATATCTGCTTTACCCATGGAAGGGTTTCATTAACTTTAGTGAAATATACCCCCACAGTGAGCTGATGTGCAGAACCCATAAATAAATCATGCCAACTCAAGGTCAAGGTCACAGGTGGTGGTCACAAGGTTAAGCCTTGATACAAAGTTCGGCGGGGGATATGGCTGTCCCTCAGACTGCTTTCTTGTAGCAAAACAGTTTCAGGCCGAGATTTCATCCTCCCGGTTTATATGTGTCATCTCGGCCATCGTATATCTTATCTATTGTTCGAGCAAGCAAGGTTCGGCAGTTATCTATTATTGTCAGAAAATGATGCATGTGTATGTGTGTGCGTGTGTGTATGTACGTACGTGTGTGGGCGTGCGTGCGTGAGTCCCCCGCAATGTATGTTTTGAGCAGAATAAAGAAAAATGTAAGAATTTTTATATGAAAATGTTCAGTTTTTGGTGGTAAAAGTTTCAATACATTTGTATAGGCGTGTTTGTAAAGTGAACAAAGGCAATAAATGTGTTTGTAAATGATCTGAAACCTAATGGAGCGCCATAGCTCAGTGGTAAGTGCACTGACCTATGATGCTAGAGGTCCCGGTTTGAATCCCCGGCAGCAGTAATAAAATGGCGGTGCCGTCAGAAAATGTGTTTTGTAGGTATGAATCCCACAACGTGCTCCATTGACTGGAGGTTCCATGTCCCCCCTGTGCAGGTTGAAGATCCCTATTCTAATTACGTGATTACTGTACAGGCTTCGATCCTGCAAATCAGGTGTGTACATTATGTACACTTGTGAGTAATCTTCAAATGTGACCGATGGCAGTAACAATAGATGAATAGTTAAACACCTGGCTTGTATTTTAGTGCTTCAGATTGCGTTACGTTATATTGAAACATTCTTTCGTGGAGATTGACGCGGTCATTCCCCCCCCCCCCCCGCCCCCCCCCCCCCCCCATTCCGCTGATTCAGGAAGGGCAGTTGTCAGTTTCTGGCGAAAGAATGTGCACTGTATTGGTTAACCGCTTACGTATAAGCCTGCCCCAGAAAAGTGTGGATTGGTAAACTGACCGGCTCAAAAATGACCTAAAATAGTGTTGACTGGGCCGTTAAACTCCAATACAAACAAACCATCAAACAAGCAAACAAACGCTCAGTATTGTGCCTGCTTTATGAATTAATGCTTACGAACCGTTCCTCCACACAACGACTGCGTTCAGTTATAACTTGACATATGGGTACAAATTACATATCAAGACACCCGACTGCTGGTACAGCAACACCGACTACTGAGAATTGGAGTACAGAGACAAAATTGCGTATAACTTCGCTAACAATAAACAGAAATATGTCAAACTTTCCAGTTCTTCCCGTACCCACATTCTACAATGTCGGATAACATAATATATTTCTTTTATTACTTCAACACAGCACAATTTACGTATAAACACATTTCGGACATGTACATTTCGCCTGTAACGCTAAGCCACCTCTATATTCTGAAAGCACCGATTTAGCTAGAATGAACAAAATTATTTAAGTGATATTTCCAAATAAAAATATAATCACGACATTAAATACTTGTAAAGAACTTACCTACTTTATGACCCCGATACACCAAAGCTTTCCAGAAATCTTCACTCTATGACTGGGCCAGCACGCGACTACTGAAAATTTCGTGTACAGTGGTTCTCTAGCGTGATAATTGGCAATTATCACACAGTATTGACAATTTAACCATGCACGAATATTTTAGTTGGGGCACAGCAATTCTAACAATTCACATGTGCATGCAGCAAAGACTCAGATCAGCCTGCAGATCTGCACAATCTGATCAGTCTATACTGTTCGTTCTATAGACAGCTATATAAGCTATATAAGGACCCAAATGCTCTATAAGACAGCTATACAGATAAGATACTTTGATGGGGAAAAGTAGGGCTTGTAATAGTGTACACTACTCATCCGGCCCCCGTCCATCGGGGCTTGGAGAAATAAACTGGCCTGCATTATGCTTCTACGCAGACGGCTAAAATGCCTAGAGTGTGTAATTCTTCCCAGGCAAAGTGGTACGAGTCGGCCGTCTCTGCATATAAACCTTTTTGGTTTGTTGGGGCGACAGGGCTTGACATGTCATTTCATCTAAATGTCAGGTAAAAGTCCCACAAAACTGGAATCAACGTCTCAATAGTGTCGACGGAGACGTAAACAAACAAACACTTCCCATCATATTTATCATCGAAACGGTAGATTACCGATGCAAAAAGGTGTTTCTAACTAGCACCCACATGGTTCTAACTAGCACCCACAATCTATGTTTGAATCACAAGGTTTGAAAACTTTACTTTGGTGGGGGAAAAGTATTGTTATTGTGGGTATTCGTTAGAATCGTCTCATTAAGCATACACAATATAGTTTTTGGAGCGTAGCTGTTGCAGCGTAGCTCCAGTGAAATTAGAAGTGATTTCGGCACTACTTTCGGTGTTACTGCATATGATCCAATCACCAGTGAGAACATAGTACCCCGTGTTAACATGGTAGATTATTACGCCATGCGGTATCTTCTTATAGATTGTTTCACAGACCACCTATTTCAAACGGAATAGATGAATATTTTTAATAGATGAAGTGTGTAGCAGTCTAATCTTTTAATAGTTCAGTTCATATAACCCAGTTTACAGCCCATTTGTACCATAAAATCCCAAACCTGGCAACTTGCAAACAGGACAAACCCAGATCAGATACCACAGAACGCGGAGACTCATTATGACCTTCACTGCATACTTACAAAAATACAAAAAAGGTTCAGCCATTTTTGCCAAATATTTCGTGGAAGCCACAACCTGACATCCCTGATTTTAAAATGAACTCATTCCATACTGATATAAGGTGTTGAGGATTCCATTCGTTTAAAATGGGTTAAAAGTACGCAGTGTGGGTCGATAATGTATGACCAAAATAATACAGTTGGAATGAGTTTTGACAGGTGCACGTAAAGGCTTATATTGTAAGCAGTAAATTTTGCAGTTTAGACACAGATGAGACGCGACTTGTTGTAGCGTCTGATCTGGGTCAGCTATGTTTGTCCCTTAAAAGGCTGCTAGACATATACTCAGAGTATTGGTTAATGTGTGTGTGTGGGGGGGGGGGGGGGACAATGTTACTTTTTTAAAGCGACCTGTCTGCGTCCTAGGCATGTGACCATAAATAAAGCAAATTATCAGCTCAGACGCAAGTTCGATACCTGCCGGGTTGGGCAACATTCTTTCCAGGAGATTGATCTCGTGAAATCTGTTCCACGTTGATTTTATCCCCTTCGCTGATTCCAGAAGGGCAATTGTTGGTTTCCGGTAAAGGACTGTGCACTGTGCTGTATGACAATATCTAACCAAAGAAATTGCCTTAATGCCAGATCACTTCATAAATGGCCTCGTCGAGGCAATTTATTTTTATATAAGGATAACGGAGTATAATGTCTAAACCTCTTCAAATATTCCTATGGATTGATATTGGCAATAACTAACCCAAGAAACTGTCGTATGCAAGATCACTTCATAAATGGCCTCACCGATGCAATATATATTTAGAAAAATGTTAACAGAGTATAATGTTCAAACCTCTCTGAATATTCCGATCATTTTTGGCATTCGGATTGATATTGACAATACCTAACCCATTAGGCTGTTTCATGCAAGATTACTTTATGAATGGCCTCACCGAGGAAAAATAATATAAAGAATGAATACGGAGTATAACATCTTAACCCGGCTTTGATCATGTTCGGCATACAAGTTGATATTGACAATACATAACCTGCAAAATTGCCTTATGCCAAATTACTTTACAAACGGCCTCGCCTAGGCAAACTGAAAAATTATTTCGAAGTGTAACTTCTAATCTACTTGGAATATTTTGACAACTGTTAGCATACAGTTAGATACTGTACAGATCTAACCAACGTGATTCCTGAATGCCCAATTTCTTTATTTTAGCCTCGGCAAGGTAAAATATTCACCCACTGTCACGGTCGTATAACTTTCAAACCGACAGGCATATTTTATAATGTTTTGCATGCACATGTAAATTGACAAGATCAAGCTAATGATATTGTCTAATGACAGATAGCTTTATAAACAGCCTCACCGAGGCAATTTTTAAAGACTGATTACGGATGTATAACTTATAAGCTGTTGGGAAAATTATGATAATTTTTCACATGAAGATAAACATCATCAAGACGTAACCAAGGAGAATGTCAAATGCAAGATAAATAACCTTCCCATGGTAATTTTTCAAAAACTGATTACATAAAATTAACGTTAAAGCCGCCAAACAATTACGCGTCCGCAGTTATTGCACGAACTATAGCTCAGCAGAAATCTTCAAGTAAACTGTAGAACTGTATGGTTGCTGTATTGCTCAAAAACATTTATTGTGGGTACTTGATAAAACTGTCTCGTCAAGGCGGTTCAATCAAGTGCCCGCAATTAATGTTTTGAGCAGAGATAAGAAAATATCAAAATTTTGTATCTTAAAATTTCCTTTTTTTTTTGCCGAAAAATTGACGATGTATTTGTACAGGCGTGTTTTCGTGATGGTTGTTGTGGGGGTCTACACCTTAGATTGAGTTAATTTCAATACAGGTCTTGTTGCTTTAACACGACTTCTGGCCCAGAATAGCTTCAAACAGCTATGTTCATTGGATCAATATGAGCCTGAATTAAAATACCAACCAGACGCTAAATCAAATTACCAAAGCTACGCTCCATCAGCACTCTCAGTGCTTTGATTATATATAAGCAAGAAAACCCAATGCACGCAGTCTTTGATTAGGAAATGAGTGCTTTGTAACCTTGCAATTTCTTTCGCATCATGATGACAAGTCCGTGAAACGAAGACCCCTCTAAAACCCACTTCATATAGAGAAAAGTGGGATTCACGGGGGTACATATTATACGCTTTATTATTTCTGCTTTCAACATAGATTGTTGGTACTCGTTAGAACCGCCTCAATGAGGCGGTTCTAACGAGCACCCACAATCTATGTTGAAAGCAGAAATCATTGAGGCGGTTCTAACCCACAATCTATGTTGAAAGCAGAAATAAGAAAAATGATGTAGTTTTTACCGAATATTTGTCATTTCTGACACCATGTTGGATGCAATTATTTCACATAGACATGTTTTCCTAATGGGTTTTAACTAGCATTCACAATCTTTGCGGTTTCAATAAAATATAAGTATATGAAAACAGCAGGGCAAATGCATAGATTGTGTGTACTTAGTAGAACCGCATCATCAAGGCAGTTATCACTGGTACCCACACTAGTTATGTTTTGAAGAATTAGCCGTTATTGGTGACACGTCAAATGACATTCATACATCAGGAAGTCATGGCTACACTACGCCTGTCAAAGTTTGGAGCTGAAAGATAATAATTTGTAGCCCCCTCCCATCGGGGCTTGGAGAAATAGATTAGGCTGCATAATGCTTTCACACACAGTTTGACGTTTTAGTTTGTACGTGTGATGAGATATGGTTGAGCTAGAAAGGATTCTCATTTAATTCATTAATCCATGTCCGTCTGTTTGTTCCGTTCACACAAAAACAACACCGGCAAAACTTGCAAACCAATTTAAAAAAAAAGAATTTTTTAGTATAAAAGTCTAAAATTGTATTATTTTTGCCAGCCCAAAGCCGAAATTCTCAAACAAAATGTTAAATAATTAATTTATGTCAATAATATGGAACCTTTTTAGAAAAAAAATAGTTCTTTCTGCTATTTAGGGTCAATTGTTAGAAATTGAATCTGGAGCTGGAACTTAGTATTGCAAAGACTGCATAGCTGACTATGGTATTTGCAGTGGTGCTGTACTTAATGGCCACAAAGAGGTTCAATGTGATCAGTGTAAAATGCGGATACACACTGAATGTTCCTTTATTTCAGATGTGGAATATGGCACTTTGGTAAACTCAAACTGCCACTGGATTTGCCCAAAATGCGAGCTGTGCAACTGTTCAGAATCCTTCAACGAATATATAGAAATGAGTAAGCCAAACAGATTTGAACCTCTGTCAAAGGAAAAGAAAGATAAATCTTCGACTGCTGATAAAAAATAAGCCAAAATTTGTAAAAGGTTTGAAACTTTCCTGTATAAACATAAATGGATTAAGAGGAAAAATTCTCGAACTTTTAGCTTTCGTCGATACGTTTCAACCGCACATCGTGGCTATTCAAGAAACAAAGATTGATAGTTCAATTACCACATCTGAGTTTTTCCCTGAAACTTCTCGGTACAGTGTCTATTGAAAAGACAGGAACTCTCATGGCGGTGGGGTGATGTTGCTCATTCACAGAGACATCCCTCACATGCCTTTCGTGGAACTGGAAAACGACACTGAATCGGTATGGGTTAAGATTTTTGCAAATAAAACCTCTCACTTCGTAGCAAGTTGGTATCGACCACCAAATGGTACGGTCGCAAACCTCCAGTTGTTTAAAGATCAGATGGATTGCATTAAGTCGCAGCATAAGGTAAAAAACTCCCGGCTGTACATGTTCTAGGTGACCTCAACTTCAGAGACACTGTTTGGCCTGACAGGCTCATTAAACAAGGCACACTGCTGAGTCAGTCTGAAGAACAAATATTAATTGACATTATGAACGATCATGGATTAGAACAAATTGTTAACTTCCCCATTCGTGATAAGAACACGTTAGATTTGACCCTTACGACTTTGCCAGGGCAGTTTGAAGAGATTCAGTCTCCGGATAAACTAAGTGATCATGATACTGTCTCCGGATATTTAAAAATTCACATTCCACCAACAAAGAAACCTCGGAGGAAGGTGAACTCGTATCAGGTGACTATGAAACTATGAGGAAGGATGCGCTCAGATATGCAAGGGAGAAATACTTTAATGGTCATTCAGATGTTCGGTCTGTCCAGGAGAACTTCGATTTGATATCTTCTTTCATTCATACTTCGGCCGAAAATCATATCCCCTCAAAAACTAGAAGGTCTGTATCTTCGATTCCCTGGACCACACCAGAGATAAGAAGAAATATTCACAGAAGGAATAAGATTCATGCAAAGGCAAAAAGGACAGGGAGTGGTAAACTCAGGACAAAATTTGAAAACTTGAGACGTGAAATCAAGACTGATATAAAAAAAAAATAAAATCAGCATGGTTTTATGTTAATAACTTGGTAGGTGATGTTAAAGGCATTTATTCTTAAACAGTAGGACACACTGTGTGTACATAAGTGTTTTATTGCCCCCCTGTGATATACTGTCTATAGCAGATCAAAGGCGGCCCTTCAATAGGGTGATAAGTAGCTCCTGTTGAATCCCCTGACTGAGGCACTAAAGAGGAAAATCAATAAGGTACACTGTAGTAATTATTGATTTTCTCCAAGAAGGCCCCTTACCTGTTGCAAACAGAGGACTTCTCTTTTGTCAGCACTGAGGGCTACATAATATAATGTAATGAAATGATAGTTCTCAATAATCAAGAATAAATGCCTTTAAGGCGAATCCCAGAGACTTCTACAGATATATTAATAACCAGAAGAAAGACAGGCAAGGTATCCCGCCCCTTAATAAAAGAGGAGGGAACGGGGTTGCTGAATCAGACTCTGAAAGGGCAGAAGAACTTGTTGGTCAATTCAATGATGCGTTTAATATGATGAGTTCACGGAGGTTCCATTGACTGGAAGATCGGCCCCATTCATGGAGAATATTGTCGTGTCAGCTGCAGGAGTAATCAAGTTACTTCAAGGCTTAAACCCCAGTAAGTCTTAGGACCTGATGAACTTCATCCTAGAGTCCGGAAGGAACTAGCAAATGAGTTAGGTCCAGTTTTTGCACACCTGTTTCAACAGTCTCTTGATACGGGTGAAATCCCCAAAGAATGGCTCTTAGCGAACATCTGTTCACTCTTCAAAAACGGAGATTGGGCTCTTGTCCGTAATTATCGCCTTGTGTCTCTGACTTGTGTTCTGTGTAAATTGCTTGAACACTTGGATGAACATAAACTTTTGCCAGACAGACACCATGCATTCAGGAAAAGGCAAAGTTGTGAAACTCAGCTGAGCACAGTTATCAATGACTGGGCAAAAATATTGGCAAAGGGGGACAGGTTGACACGTTTATTCTGGACTTCGAGAAGGCGTTTGACACCCCACCTCATGAACTACTTAAATCTAAGTTATTTGGTTACGGAATTGGGGGGGGGGGGACTCTCAAATGGATAGATTCCTTTCATTGCTACACAAAACAGCGTGTTGTTGTTAATGGTGAATCTTCAGAGCGGGCTCCAGTCTTGTCTGGAGTCCCACAAGGGACTGTTCTTGGTCCACTGTTGTCCTCCCTGTACATCAATGATATTTCCAATGACATTGACTCAGAAATAAGACTGTGTTTGCTACCGGGAAATTAGAGATACAGATGACTTACTGAAACATCAGAATGCCATAGATAGATTGGGATGTTGGGCCCGAAATGGGGCTTGAGATTTCAGCCAGTTAAATACAACATTATGCAGATAACTAGGAAGAGATATAATAAAATTGAGGGTTCTTGCACCTTAGATGGAACGGTCCTCGAGGATGTGGACTCATTAAATACCTTGGTGTGACAATCACACACAACTTGAGATGGAATACTCATATTAGCAACATGTGTACGGAGGCAAAAAGAACACTTGGTTTCCTCCTGAGGCGCAATCTTCATCAGTGCCCACAGGATGTGAAGGAGGCAGCATATAAAGGTCTTGTTCGCCAAGTCTTGGAATATGGCAGTTGTATCTGGGTCTCCAGTAGAGTGGTCCTTAACGAAGAAATTGAAAAAGTTCAGAAAAGAGCTGCTACTCCAGAGGTTCTACAGATTATGCTACACGTGGGCCACCGATATTCTCAACAGCATCACTACAAGATTCATCCAGTAAAAACTAAGGTTGTTGAATACAGTGCAGCGAAAGGCAGCTCTGAATATGTTTGGACTCTTGGTGATAATCAAATAACAGCATCCGATAATACGACCCACCTGGGGCTGAAAAGAACTGTTTCCAGTGAATGTGATATTAATATTGACAATAGAATTAAATTAGCAAGGAGAACAAAATATGCACTTATCAACTCTGGCTATCATGGAACTAATGGGCTGAACCCTGCTACATCTTACCAGATTTACAGGACATACGTACTTCCGCGGCTTCTATACGGATTGGAAGTCTTACCCTTGAAAAAGTCACAAATATCTACCTTAGAGAAATTCCATAAAAATAGTCTGAGGATTATTCAGTCACTACCCGAGAGAACGGCTACAGCAGCAGTCTACTTACTTCTTGGAGCAATACCAATTGAAGCAGAAATTCATAAGAGACAGCTTTCACTGTTTCACGCCATTCTGAGTTCTGATAATAGTAGAATTAAGGAGATCCTAGATCGACAAGTATCTGTGAATTTTGATAACAAAGACAGTTTCTTCTATCAAATCCTACAAGTGTTACAGTTATATGAACTCCCCGATATTATCGCTCTGAAACAGAACCTTCCCACAAAGGATGAATGGAAAATGATGATCAACAAGACGGTGACTAAGTACTGGACAGATTCGGTGGTTCGAGACTCCTATAGTAAGTCTACCCTTCGCTTTCTAGCGGTCGGTAGCATATTGGGGGCAGCGTTCATCCAGTTTGGTCAACAACAGAGAATTCGGTTATCGACGTTCGTAAAGCTGTGACCAAGGCGAGGATGTTAACAGGAACCTACATACTTCAGAAGAATGTACATACGTTCAGCCAGTACCAGGAAGATCCCACCTGTAAACTCTGTCAGCAACAAGACGAAGATATCACACATATGCTCATAAACTGTCCACTACTTAGAGAGGATAGAAAAGAACCCTACAAAGCTATGAAGAATGCCGTAGTTAATCATATTGGTCCAGTTACATGGAAACAAACATTCTCCACGTCTGAAAACTTGGTTCAACTCATAATTGACTGTACGAGATTCACTCACATATTCAGTGATAAAGAAGTGCTGGAAAGAATAGAAAGACTCTCACGTAATTTATGTTATAAACTTCACTTAAAACGTCTGAGCTTAACACGAACTTAAAAAAAATGATGGTTGTCGGTGATATACTACGAACTCTGTCTTGACCGGGGATGTACAGTTTAGACTTTAGTGGCCCCACATCTACGTCCAATCCTACCCCGTGTTCGGGGGTGCTCCTATTGAGAGGAGGCTTATACAGATCAGAAGAAGCTGCTAGATTTGTAACAGGCAATTACTGCTTTGAAACTTGGAGCATGACTGGAATACTTGGAAAATTAAAATGGGAGTCTCTCAAGAAAAGGAGGAAAGACAGTAGGCTCAACCTTTTATTCAAAGGTCTAAAGGGTGCTGCTAGCATTCCGACAGATGACTTTGTCCCCCCGGCTAGGCACTGTAGAAATCACCATTCATTGGCGTTTCATACCCTTGCTGCAAGAACTGACATTTATAAAGAATCGTTCTTCCCCCGAACCATTAGAGATTGGAATGCTCTTCCCGATTCGATTATTTCGACAGCTGAATGTAACTAAGTTTACCTCTTTGGTTTGAGCTAGGGACTAACTTCCCATATCACAGGTTCTGGTGTATGAATGTCATTTGACGTTTCACCAGTAACAATTCTGATTCTGATAGGGTACAGCCCTTTTCGCTATTAAGGGGAACCCCTTTCCCTGTGGATAAATCTTACAGTCAATTTTTCTTGTCCGACACCGCTGATTTTTTTCGGAATACCTTGGCTGATTTTTCAGTTTAGAAAGTTTATTTTCCGGGAAATTTTGAAGGGAGAAATATTGTTGTTGTCTATAAATATTCCAATGAAGTCTTGAATGAGTTGAACCCCGGACGTTTTCGTGCTTCGGGTCTGTCTGCTTGTGTTTTTTGCACGTCCTGATAATCTTAAAAAGAAAAACTTGATGATTTAGCCCGGTCCTCCATGCTACCGCGGTACTTATGCCTCTTTCTTCTTGATTCGTGCCTTCTTGTTGAATTCGTGCCTTTGAAGAGCGCGTGAAAAGTACATGTGCGCATCTGCCTCACTTGTCCAGATTCATTTCAACAACATTAGAGGTCAAGGACGTCCTCTGTGTCAGTCAGGCGCTCGGTGCGTAAATTTACCGGAAAGGACCTGATTACCGGAAAGGACCCATAATTTTCTATTTTTTTTCCTATTTTTATTATTTTTCTTTATCTTTTTTATTCCTTGCTAGTTAATTCTTAAATAAATATTAAATAGCTATAACTACTAAAGTTTTTGATAACCTTTTGGTTATTTATTTATTTATTTATTTCGACCATTAACACCTACTTAATACACGACCAATACATCGTCTTGTCAACACCTTAGATAAATAGATTATCCACACCTATGGTAATATTATTAATGTATTTTTAATAAACCGTATGTGGGACCAGACCTGGGGACGGGACAAGGAAGAAGTCTTACCTGGGTAAATGGTTGAGAATCTCCCTGGCAGAGGCACTGGTCTGGTTGCGTAGAGTGGCTCAGCTAGACTGAGAAGCGTGGTCTCTTCTGCATGATTTTCTCGCTTCCCGGGTTCTATGTATTATTCAAGTGGGTAAAACCCATCACCTTCCGGTCGGCGTTTCTGGATAGCTCACGACACAACACTCCTCCCCACTTTATCTTGAAGGCCTTGTCACCAGCTGCCAGGTTCATCCTTGAGTGGGACTGATGTCCCACTGTCACTTCGGGCTTGGACGAGACTAGAAGTCTCAGTCTATTGTCTGGCTTGAAGGAGACGAAGAAGCCTCACTTGCAAGCTGCTGTGTTGAGTCTAGCTTGTTATTTGACAGCTTGAGCGGACAAAGAAGACACACTCAATTTGCTGTCTGGCCATCTCGTTAAGTCCAACAGATTTCGAACTAGAAGTCCAGAAATCGTGACAGAACTAGAAGCTCAATGTCATTTAGTGGACTATTACAGAAATCCGCGGATAGACTGCCGTCTAGAAGACACATTTCTGGATTTGTGCGATCTAGAAAATCAATCTTTCCTTCATTCTTAGTGGATACTTCCAAAACATCAGCACAGTTTGTTAACCAGTGAACTTAAGTAATCAGTAAACCTAATGGTTACCGGGTAATTCTTTATCCATGTGCATCTTCTAGTAACAATTTGTCTTTCATCTCTGTGGTTGTCTCCTTATGGCATATCCCATTATTTTTCCTCCCTGCCCAGCTAATTGTACCCGAATGGAGCCACCCACATTTTCCGTGAACCTGACCCATTAAACATCTGGCCTGGTGCAGTAATGACAACCAACGCAGGGCAAAACTACAGCTTGTGTGTCAGATACATTTTCTGTTTACCTGACCCCGAGACCCAACGTCCCCATCAACACCACCTAGGCCACCCCGGAGACGCCGCCCTCAACCCTGCATGACCCTTACCAGAGATGAAATGACATCTCAATTTCTGCCGCCCAAGGAAACCAGCATAGCCTATATGCATGGACAGTCCGACTCGCACTACCCCGTCCGGGCAGGGCCAGACCCTATAAGTGGATTACTAGTACTGATCTGAATTCCTTAACTGTCTGTATTTTCAGGTTAATCTTCATTGAGATAATCCCTCAACCCATTAAGCTAGCTGACCCTTGAGGCTCCCTGAACATTAAAAACCATGTTAAACTTGAATGAGCCTTTCTCACTTTCAGAATCTTGCCTAGAAGATAGTACCCAAGATAACTGGTAAACAATACTGTGGCTAAACAGAGTTCTAGTTAATTCCAAATTAGGAGTAATTTACTCCAACTTTTTCATTTCTGTCTCCCAATTTTTTTTTTTAAAAAAATATGGTAAAACTCCAACGTTTTCTGGAGGACTGCATTTTTCACTCCAATTTTAAAAACCCTAGGGAGAACCCTGCTAAAATCTCATTCCTGTTCATTCAAATGTGTTTTTAACGGAGGCAAAGAGAAACTGCTATTTTATAAGCCTATACTCTTTCAACTCCAGCTAAAATGTTCAATTCGTTCAATTGCATCTTTCTTTAATATGGAGGCAAAAAGAAACTGCTATTTACAAGCCTATACTTTTTCTACTCCATTTTAAACTTTCAAACGTTTGGAAGCATTCACATATCAAAATAAAGGGACCTGTATCATTAGGTTTGACAAATTTTCTTTGCTGTTTTAAAAGCCTTATTTGCCATCATTGACTATTTTTGCCTGTCATAGTTTGCATTTGTCATATTACTTGCTATTTTCTTGCCTTGCACCTAAGTGTAAGCTTTTCCTAGTGGCTAGAAGCCTACTTAAGAAACTGTTTTCATCAAGCCATTTCAAAATTTAGTGTAGAAGTAAGACCAACTGATTCTTCCACCGATGATCTGTAAATACCAACGTGGATCATTCCATTTGATGTTTCATTCTTCTGTCGTTCAGATCTTGTCCATCAATCCCATTAGCAGTCAGTCGTTGTACCCGGGATTCTGTTAGTGAGCTGACTGTAAATGGAAAACACCTTTTCTTTACCCATTGGAATGTCTCTTTCCTTCCACCGCTTTGGATTTGCACTGATGTTGTTTAAATCCATTAAGAGCAGCCTCCATACTTCTAGAATGTTCAAAACAAGCTTGCTTGGCTGTCTATTCATCAGCACATCCCAGACAGAATTTTGAAATAGCCTCCTGCATCCGATGCTTTTCAGGCGGGTCTCTAAATGTGGCAGTGGCAAGGGTCAGAACTTGGTCAGCTGTTCTTCCAAAGATCTTTCCCATCTTGAAATGATTGCTGGAATTTCATTCTTGCTGTATCCCAATCTATCCTCAAATCTCTTCCCAGTCCTGCAGTGATTGCGAAGAAATCCAAAGCTTTGCCCTCGAAAGACCAATAAAGGTAATCACAACATTCTCTGTCGAACCATTTTAAAACTGACCAGCAGCTTTCAAACTTGTGTCTGTCAGAAAAACATCCAGCACACATTTCCATCAAATTCAAGTTCTTTGGAAGCTGTTTCAGATCACCACGCCTCTCTCTCCATGAGTGTCTAGAAGACTCCTCAGGAGATATGTTATCACTCGCTTTTTCCCACATCAGTGCGGTATGCAATGGTGACCTTGACCTAGAAGTACTATATCATTAGTGTCTTGACACGCTCAACCTTGAATATGTCCTTGGTGACCTTGACATCCGGTGTCGAGCATATGATCTTGTTTGTGACCCTGCCCTTGCATATCTGGAGCATGACCTTGGCTTCTCATGCTTTCTTGGTGACCTTGACCTGTCATACTTTCTTGATGGTGACCTTGGCCTGCCATGCCTTCTTGAAGAGTCCACCTGTCATGCCTTCTATGTGTCCTTGACATGTTATGCCTTCTAGATGTCCTTGATATTCCATGCCTTCTTGAAGGGGACCTTGACGCTTTACGTCCTCTTGAAGGTGACTGACCTTCCTTACCCTCCTGAAGGTGACCTTCACATCATGACCTTGAAGGTGATTTCCTCAACATGCCTTCTTGAAGGCGTTCTTGACCTTTCTTGCCCTCTAGAAGGTGACCTTGACAATTCCTGTCTGCTTGAAGGAGAGCTTAACCTTCCATGCCTCCTAGGTGCCCTTGACAATTCCTGTCCTCCTGAAGGTGAGCTTGACCTTCCGTCCTAGGTGACCTTGACAATTTCTGTCTTCCTGAAGGTGAGCTGGACCATCTATGCCTTCTAGAAGGTGTCTCCAATCTTGGCTTAATCTGCCGTCTAGTGGTTGGTTTTGACCTTTAACCTCTGGAGTTTAACCCTGGTCTGGTTTGCCTTCTTGACAATGACCATAAACTGCTGGACTCTTCGCACTTCCTACCATGTGATCTTGACCATGAATGTCTTTTACGGCTGTAGGAATCATATTCACTGGCATGAGGCCTATCTTTTTTCTTATCAAGTCCATTTTCATATCTGCTTTCGGCGAGACCAAAGACTATTTTTTCACATGAAACTATTTTTTTCATTCTTGTATGATGATGTCGACCAAAGCGCATGTGTCTAGAAGACTCCAAGCACTCCGGTGAACCATCTGGCTGATCAGTCACTTCTTTCTGTTAATTCTTAAACTCTTTCTGAAATCCAATACATGTCCTCTTCTGTTCCTTCCTAGCCATGAGGATTAGAAATCAACTCCATGACTGCTCTACTGTTCTTGGCAATGGGGATTAGAAATCAACCCAATGTGCTCTACTCTTCCTAGCCATGAGGATTAGAAATCAACTGCATGACTGCTCTACAACTGTTCTTGGTCATGGGGATTAGAAATCAACGCCATGCCCACTACATTCTTCTATCAATTCTGTTCACGTGAAAGCATTTCTTCATCCTTTGACTGATGGTGTCGTCCGGCGCCTGTGTATCTAGAAGACGACTAATGCTCCATCAAGCCATCTTTCTGGTCAATAATCTTTGCCTCAACATTTGCTATCTTATTTGTGCAAGGAGTGACAAATACAAACTTCTGTAAAGTGTAATATAAATATTTCAAGAATAACCTCTGTGTATAGAATACTCCAGAGATTCTTTCCCAAAATATTTATCCTTTTTTTTTCTGGCTTTTCGACAGGCAGAACACTTTTCAATAATTTTCGCGTATAGAATACTGCGAAAACCCTAGAAAAGTCTGTCTTTTAAGTGATAAGCAGTTATTTACTAATAATCTTGAGAATATATTAGTCAAGTCCGGTAACTTTGCATGGCCGTTTATTTTGCGCACCCTGCATTCGCATTTTCACAAACTGTATCCCTAATTATCAATTCCACTATATTCAGTGCATCGGCATTAAGTTTAACTTTAACCCGAAAAAGATGTCCTGCACGTGCAGGTGAAATAGCCTCACGGAACCCCCCAATTTTTCTCAAAATACGAACTCTTAAAAGTCAAGACTGAGTTTAAAACTAGCTAAAGGTGCTATTCCCTTGTATCTAAACTTACTGCTTCTGACAACATTGCAGAAGAACGAATCAACAACTTATGAGTCAACCCTCATGTTCAAACTGTTCAAAAAACATATTGTGCGCAACGTTAGGTGACAAAATTGGTAGTTCAATTTCAAGGGGGTATCCCTTTTCATAGTACTCTTTGTCCTGTATATTAATAACTTCAGAGGCCAATTTTCATTGCAGCTGGTCGA
The DNA here is from genome assembly GCA_963580285.1 of Lucinisca nassula. Classification (NCBI taxonomy): domain Eukaryota; kingdom Metazoa; phylum Mollusca; class Bivalvia; order Lucinida; family Lucinidae; genus Lucinisca; species Lucinisca nassula. The sequence goes on along the minus strand of OY757011.1, from coordinate 71,660,271 downwards.
TAGGGAAATGTTGCAATGTTGTTGACTGTGGAAATTGAGTGGTGGCTTGAACAAAGTCACACGTAGCTCAAAACTTTATATGCGCAACGTTACCGGACCGCACCGTACTTCTAAAACGTTAGAACAATGCTTTTTAATGGATGGCTGGCTTCTTTTAAGTAATAAGCAGTTCTTTTTAACTATTTTGGGTATAGAATACTCCTAAAATGTAAGAACTATGCTTTTTCAATATATGGCTGTTTGCCAATACTTTTCAATACAACAAATTTGAAGAAAAAGGACTATTTTCGGTTTAGAAAACTCAAGAAAACAACCCTTTCTCGTCTGCAACCAACCAACCAACCCTTTCTTAAAAAATGCAGACAGCTATTTGTCACCAATTTTATTCAAGAAAGTACTTTGTGTATAGAATACGCCAAAGATTTTACGTAGGTTTCTTGAATACCACAATGATACAGGTTAGGGATTTCTTTTATAATAATGATCGCGTATAAAATACAGCGAACAATCGAAGAAAAGTACATGTAAATCTTGGTTTAGAAAACACAGAGATTACCTTTTCTTCTTTCTTGACAACCAGGTATTCCTCTGCCATTTCACGGAGAAAATCAGCCACCCAACCAGGCAAAACTAAACCCCAACTGGCAAGGGACAATTTAGAATTTTTCCAAACTAAAAATTACCCCAAGAAAAAACTGGCAGAAGACAAACAAAAATCAATCCAATTAGCTAAACTTAAATTAATTTAAGACTGCCTTAAGAATTGGTTCATTCAGCTAAATGCCAAACTCACCGGTTGTCCCCCAAACTGACCGGCTCCACGTTGTTGAAAAAATAAACAGGCCAAACCAAGAAGCTAAATGCCTCAGAACTTCCCCTGCCCACAATTTCAACCCGTCAGGCTATCAAGAGTTGAACCCTTCACAGTTCCCTCTGTAAACAAAAGGAACCGCGTATCATGTTCACCGTCCTCCACGTCCAAAAACGTGAAGTAAATCTGAACCCTTCACAATCCCCAACGTTAAATAAATAACGAAGTGGACCGCGTATCATGTTCACCGTCCCTCACGAATCCGAGGATAACTCGTGAAGTAGTAATACACCTCTAACGAAATGACCGGAGAATTCCCCCCTTCCGTTTTATCGCTCGTCGCCAAATAATGTATTTTTAATAGCCCGTATGTGGGACCAGACCTGGGGACGGGACAAGGAAGAAGTCTTACCTGGGTAAATGGTTGAGAATCTCCCTGGCAGAGGCACTGGTCTGGTTGCATAGAGTGGCTCAGCTAGACTGAGAAGCGTGGTCTCTTCTGCATGATTTTCTCGCTTCCCGGGTTCTATGTATTATTCAAGTGGGTAAAACCCATCACCTTCCGGTCGGCGTTTCTGGATAGCTCACGACACAACATTATTATCCACACTTATGATAATTAGATTATCCACACCTATGATAATTAGATTATCCCCACCTAAGATCAGTCGATCATCCACACCTAAGATAATTAGATTATAAACAAGTGTAATATACTTTAACGACTTTGATCTAGCGGTATCGAATGACGGGCGTTGGCGGTATATTTGAATATGCAATAAAATTTATGAAACGTTCCCCTCTATGGGGGACATAACAGTTGACCCCAATGGGGTCGCTAAACTGTTAGGTAAGCTCAGAATACATAAGGCATCTGGGCCCGATGACCTGAATGCCAGGGTACTTAAGGAATGTAGTGCTGAAATATCTCCTGTGTTGGCCTTTATCTTCAATAAATCACTTGCCCAGGGCACTGTACCAGATGACTGGCGACAAGCAAATGTTACCCCGGTCTATAAAAAAGGGGAAAAATATGATGCAGCAAATTATAGACCAGTGTCGCTAACATGCATCTGTGTGTGTGTGTGTGTGTGTGTGAATTCGGGTTTAACGTCGCTTTCAACAATTTTTCAGTCATATCACGACGGTGTCTGGTTGCGACAGGGAGCTCAATGCTCACTTTTATAGTGCTGCCTCACTGAAGTATCATGTCCCAGACACATTACATGATACCACACCCAGTCACATTATCCTGACACTGGATCGACCAGTCCTAGCTCTACCCCGTAAATCTGAGTGCCAAGCGAGGAGCAGCTAGTACCATTTTTAACGACTTTGGTATGTCGCGGCCCGGGATCGAACCCGAGACCTCCCGTTCCCCGGAGCGGACACTCTACCAACTGAGCTATCGGGGCCGGTAACATGCATCTGTTGCAAAACCCTGGAGCATATATTAGTAAGCAACATCAACAAGCACTTAGCCTTTGAGAGCATTCTTGCTGACTGTCAACATGGTTTCCGGAGTCAAAGGTCTTGCGAAACGCAGCTTGTTCAATTTTACCATGACATTGTGAGCAATCTGGATGGGGCCATAAACCGTGGCCACAAACAGACTGACTTGATCATCATGGACTTCGCTAAGGCCTTTGACAAGGTACCTCACAGAAGGCTATTACATAAACTGGAGTACTATGGGATAAGAGGATCCACACATAGGTGGATTAGCTCATGGCTCTCTGGGCGCTCACAACAAGTTGTACTTGATGGCCAAGCGTCTGATCCAGTCCCTGTCTTATCTGGAGTCCCCCAAGGCTCGGTCCTTGGACCGGTCCTTTTCTTGGTTTTCATTAATGATCTCCCCGATAATATCAGGTCATCGGTCCGTTTGTTTGCTGATGATTGTGTCCTGTATAGGAACATATATTCTCCTTCTGACTGTCTTATTTTACAAGATGATCTGGATCAACTTGCACAGTGGGAGGCCGATTGGCAAATGAAGTTCAATGTGGCCAAATGTCACTCAACGAGGCTGTCACGACACCCTCCGGACAAGCAAATTGAGTTTGACTATACTCTTCGCCAGCGGGTTTTGGGGCGTGTTCGGTCCGCCAAATATCTTGGTATCACCATCACTGATGATCTTGATTGGGGTCAACATATCTCAGAGATTACATCTAAAGCAGCTAGGGCTTTGGGGTTCCTTGGACGGAGCTTGGCTTTTGCGCCTTGGCGGACGAAGGATGTTGCATATAAAACATTGGTTCGCCCTCAGCTTGAATATGCATCACCCATTTGGCATCCCTGTGTTAAAACTCAGACTCGGCGGGTGGGGGGGGGTGCGGGGGACAGCTGCTCGGTGGACCTATAGGCGATGGCGAAATGGAGGTGGCGTCGGTGGCATGCTTGGCGAGCTAGAGTGGCCGTCCCTGGGGGCCCGTCGTGAGCAGTCCTCTTTAACCTTCTTCTACAAGATACACTCTGATTCAGTGTCTATTGATAAAGATAGGTACTTGACCCCTGTAACAGTGTCGACCCAAACAAGGGCATCAAAAGTAAACGACTCACAATATCGTAGATACCGGTCCTATAGTGATGCCCTGAAGAACTCATTCTTTCCTAGAACTACTCCCCAATGGATTAGTCTTCCCTCCTCTGCGGTGAATGCCAAGTCCGCAGAAGAGTTCAAAGCCCGCACAGTGTAAGATTGGGACTCAGAGGTATGCGTTTTAGGATACCTCTGTTATGCAGATTGTAAATAGTTTTAAGGACGCATCCAGTGCCTCTCTCTCTCTCTCTCTTTTTTTTTTTTTTTTTTTTCTAGCTAAATTCTAAATTTAGCCACCCAATCAACTGAGGTAATGGCCAGATTATAGATATGACCGACTCTGACAGTATAAGAAGATAGATAGATAGAAAGAAACAAAATCACCTTTGGGCTGTTCAAAAGTGATCTTTAAAGACATTTTTGAACAGTCCATGATTTATGTCTATACATTATAATTTATAAAATAAGACGACGATGGCCCGGCATTCCCTGCTGGCTGGACATTTGTGAACAGTCCATGAATAAGACCACCTTCCCTGCAAGCACAAAACAGCTGGCCAACATCGGGCCGATAGCGTTGTCACGTCGTACCGCTATCGGCCCGACGATGGCCCGGCATTCCCTGCTGGCTGGGTTTGGGCTGACCAAAAGTGGTCTTAAAGACATTTTTTAACAGTCACAAAGTTGGTCCTTTTGTAGAAGATATGGGATGGCCGCTCAATCCTTTTCGTGGATTTTTCATGCACTGGCTTGTATATAATAATTCCTGTTGTTCATTAAAAATGAATAATGAATATGTGTTCCTATTTACTTATTGTCTTACGAAATGTGCGCCGTCGCCCTCCGAAGATTGAAGATATAGATTTACTGCATATTATGCAGACGCAGAGCTGCAAAACCACAAATGAGTACTGGTCAGCCAAGTCAACACTTTAAAGGTCATTTTAAAAAAACTGAATACGTGATCCAAATGACTTAAGTTTGACACACTAAGAGCGCCCCCACCCACCGGGAATTGAAGAAATATAAGGACTGCATGATGTTCTAACGCAGAGCAGAGTTACAAGGACACGAAAACTGGTAAGCCCAGTCAACATTATTAAGGTCATTGAAAACTGAAAACATGTTACAAATGAGGACACAAATGCGCCACCGCCCCAGGGCTTGATTAAATATTGGGACTGCATTAAGTTCTTACACAGAGCTCAGGCTAAAACATACATTAGTACCGGTAAGCCCAGTCAACACTGTAAAGGTCATGTCGCGACCGGTCAGTCTTGCGATCCACTTTTCTGGTGCTGGGTTATATAGTAAATTCTTTCGACAGAAACTGAAAGCTGCCCTTTCATGACTGGGTGGAACGAATGGAATGGCTGGTTATTGAAATAATTACTCAGAGTTTAACAGCTCATTCAACAATATTACGGTAATGTCAACTAGTTCAGTTGACATATCCACACCTTTCCAGGGCCTGTGTATGCATATGTGGTTATGTAGCGTAAAGTCTGTCGCCAGAAGCTGACAACTGCACTTCTTGGCCTAAATTAAAACAGTAAATAATATTTCATGGTTCCCCAAGGTTCCCTTCTGGAACCCCTATTCTTGGCTGTTTTATCCAGTATTGATCTCCTGGTCTCCCACAAGGGGCATATCTTAGTCCCCTGCTTATCAGTGAGGATCATGCAATTAATGCATGCTAGCTGTGTAGGCTGACACCTACATGTAATTTTAGATTATTGATACTCCCAGAAGTCTCTTGGTTCCAGCAACCAATTTATCTCCGCCCACTTTTCTGGCCACGTGACCAAGATGCACCAGTGGGGAATTAACATACCCCTCTCAGAGTCATTGCTGTGGCATTATCTTTGGCGGGCTTAGTCCATTGTTTGCAGCAGCGCGCAGCTAGAAGCATCGCTAATCCGCCATATTGGAATTCTTATTGCGAACGATTTCCCCACCCACCCTCCTCTTTAACCTACATCAAGCACTGTACACCTTTTTATATACATATATATATATTTTTTTTAGTTCTAGTCAAGTAGTTTAGGTAGACCATTTAGTTTTGCTTCTTGAATCTCTGATTGTCAGCAATCAGCCTTGACCTGACTTTGATTCTGTGATGTTATGTGGAATGGATAGACGAATGGACGCTGTGAATACCTGAATTCCTTTCAGTGCTTTAATTACACATAAGTGTTTAACATCACATGACATGTATGCGGATAAAATATGTATATGCAACTGTGACATTTATTATATGCCATTTCTGTATGGACATATAAAGTGGGCCTGTACTGGCCAGTTTATAGACATTTCCAGGATTATTGTTAGCTAGATTATATTGTGTGTGTGGAAATTTATCGACAATCTCGTGCCCTTTTCAAAACAAAAGGAACTTTATCGAGGCACATTACACGATTGGCATGTCGAACTTTGACATTCTTATTTTACTTATCATCTCCCTGTATGGAGATCATTTGCCTTCAACAAATGAAATATGTTTGCTAAATGATTTGTGTAATTATTTTGAATGCAAAGTTTTGCCAGCTTCATACTTGCTTTTGCCTAATTAAATGGTCTACATTGTACCCAAACCCAGTCTTACTCATTATTGCATAAAAGCCAGTTTTTAAATTAGTACAGTGCTTATTAGTAAGTAGAATTAAACAGTAAATAATATTTCATGGTCAAACTAGCAAATAGGTATAGATACAGAATATGTACAGACCTTCTTCAATTAAATCCGTTCCACATTAGACTGAGGCAGGCACTGGGCACTCTGATTTCAAAAATCAACTTTTTTATGCAAAAAAAAACAAAACAAAAAAACATGTAGTATGTGGTTAACGATGAAAGCAGTGTAGTTAGGGCACATACAATAAAAAATATCATGAAATAGGGAGGAAACTGGGTAGAAACAGGTCCTTTCCGGTAATCAGGTCCTTTCTGGTCCTTTCCGGTAAATTTACGCACCCGTCAGGCGCTTGGATATGATGTTGTTGTTGTGGTTGTTTATCTTGCTGTCTGCACCCACTAAGCTTTTTCATCCTAAGTTCTGACCATTTTTAATGACAGATTCTTTCTGTCATTCTTCGTCGTGCTGCATGTTTACAATTTTAACGTCCGAACTTCCGGCTTCCACTACTTTTGAAATATGACTCCGCGCAAATAGTCCGTTGTTTGTTGACTTTTCATGCTCGCTGTCTCAAAACTAATTTCTCATGGCATTATTTCCGCATTTTGATTACATGTTTTGTTTCATTTGTAATCAAAATACAAAAATGATCTTTCTTAAATTACAAACAAAACGGGAAAAGTTAATTGAATATGCATAAGGAAAGTCCCCATTTTATACAGACGACCGCATAATGGGTCATTGGCGAATCTTGGAGGCGGCGTCTAACCACGGCCTTCACTGCGGGCTTCACTGTTGTCGAAAGTTAGCCCATTTTTTTCCTAAATTAATTCCTATATTTCTAGCTGACGCCCCTTAATTTTGAACCGGGATTTCGAAATGAAATCTTCGTCAGATAAGTGATAATATTACATTCAGTACAAAATGGGTTCTGATTAATTATATTTGTATCAATACGCCATTAAAGTACCTTTGTATATTTTTAGAAAAAAAAAAAAAAAACAATATGTATAGAGCTACAATCAGTGCACACCATTTAAGTATCTAGATAAACTTTGAAAAATAAAGAAAATAGACCGTATAATAAGCTGTATTTAACTTTTGATTATCGGCCAAGCCGCTTTGTCTGGTCCTGACCCGCACACAACAGTTACAGGCCAGGTTAAGATTTTACCCCTTCAACCCACGAGTTTCTCCAGTTCACTCTTCAGTCACTGAATTTGTACGCGTCCATTCTACACATGTAAATTGGGTGTCTAGTCAAGTCGTCAATAGCATGTCAAACCATGTAGAACCGAATGCGGTGTATCATTATGAGCCATCTCACCAGGTTCTACACTGTTTGCATCTGCAGGTATCTGTACTTGGCTATAAAGGGCTGAAAGGGTACAGACTCATAACACTTACATGACCTAATTAAATGCGAAGTACGTGACGCTAGAAACTTCACCGTACGGTAGCAAGCCAGCAATAATAAACTCCTAACAGTTATCACTGTCCAATTCTGTTGTATAGGTCTAAATAACTGAATATGTAAGCACAATGTTGTGATAAATAATTAGTCACATACCGCAAACTTCAAACATCGCACAAAAAGTGTTTTCCTTTATTGTAGCGCACGACATAAGGCAGGTTCTTGACTAAGCCGCGAAACACATCTCAGTCAACAAGTGTAAGCTTTTACAAGAAAGTTGCGGCTATGTGTTGTCATAAAACTGGCAACTATCTCAGCAGGCACATGACGTAATTGTGATGTCACATCAACCTCGGTGCAACGTCATGACGTTGCATCGACTTTGTATTGACGTTGCCCTAGCGACGTGTGCCTGCTGGGTAGTCATTTGCATGTTGTTTTATTTATAATGTCCAAGTAAAATGAAGATGAAAGTGTTTAACAGCCGATTCACCTCAGTTTTGTGAACCAAACTAAAAATCAGCACTCCAGCGCCATTGTCCTTATCACTTAAGAAAGTAAATCTGAATTGCACGACCCGCAGAAAAGCGACCGACTGAAGTCGGTTGATTTTCTAAGAGTGCCCTAAAATCACCGTGTCATTCTGTCATTCTGTCAGTCTGTCTGTCCGTCCGTAACCCGTTTATGAAAATTGGTGATAGTGACTTAACCGCTTGGAATATTTAAACAATTGTTGTCATACTGAAATATATCAATGAGATCTAACCAATGAACTTGCGAAATATTACATTCCATTTAGTATAGCCTCGCCGAGGCGAAAAATGTGAAAATTTTCGAACTGCTTCTCCTCGGAAACCGTTGGGCCGATTGAAGTCAAATTTCATATGAAGCCTCTATGGGATGGGGGAAACCAAAATTTGCTCATGGGGTTCAGGTCACATGACCAAAATGGCCGCCAAGCCATATATGGTCTGTCTGTCTGTCTGTCTGTCCGTCCGTAACCCGTTTGTGAAAATTGGTGATAGTGACTTAACCGCTTGGAATATTTAAACAATTTTTGGCATACTGATAGATATCAATGAGATCTAACCAATGAACTTGCGATGTATTACATTCCATTTAGTATAGCCTCGCAGAGGCAAAAAATGTGGAAATTTTCGAACTGCTTCTCCTCGGAAACCGTTGGGCCGATTGAAGTCAAAGTCATATGGGGCCTCTATGGGATGGGGGAAACCAAAATTTGCTCATGGGGTCCAGGTCACATGACCAAAATGGCCGCCAAGCCATATATGGTAAAAACCCTTCAAAAATAGTCTTCTCCAGAACCACTGGGCAGATTTCCACGAAACTTGATAAATAGCATCTGGGACGTAGGCCCATCATAAATTGCTAAAATGGTGACTTTGGGTTGACCTTGACCTTCTTTGTGCCTAGGTCAAACTTTGACACATATGCTTTTGTATTGGAAAAGTGAGAATGCATTTTATCCTGCAAACCATTCAGAATACAGTACTAAAGTATAAGATATATTTTTGCTCCTTACTATAAGGCGCATTTATTGGGGGAGCCGTTTTAGGTCCAGGTCACATGACCAAAATGGCCGCCATACCCAAATATGGTTACACTCATAAAGCTAAAAGCATCCGGCGGGTCGTTCACTTCAGCTGAAGCACTTGTTTTTCACAGAATCTGTCATTTCAGTGCCTTTTGGCGCTTTGATTAATAAATGTAAGCCTTAGTGACTTACAGCAGTAAATTGGCTCTACCATGTTTATACAGACATCAGAAAACTTTTGTTCAGATGGGAGAATGGCAAAGTGTAATACAGCTACACCAGTCAAAGGGAAATAATCCTGTAATAGACTGGACTGGGTCAGGCCTGGTGCACGACCAATCCGGGACCAGCCAAGTGCATTGACTCCTTGAACCGTGGGGGAAAAGGAAAGAAGTAGCCCAAAAGCTTCTAAACAGTCAGGACCAGACCAAGGTTAAAGCGTCCAAGTCCGGACCTGAGGCTGATGAAGTTTGAATCTTTTTATAAAACAAGACCGGGTCAGGCTAGGGTAGAGCGTCTAGTCCTGGTCCGATCACGTTTTAGATCACTTTTGGCAGTGATAGATAGTTTGATGAAAACAGCCAAATGAAACAGAACTTAGGATTGAACGTCTAAGTAGCTGTATCACATGGTTGTCTGTGTACTTCGCGTTGTGTTTTTGAGTTCAAATCCCACTGGTCAAGGTCAGCTTTAAGGTTCAGATCACTGGATACGGCAATACGATGTTATTGAAACTAGCAGTATGGTTTTATATTTATTTACAAGTTAAGTGTTATAGATTTATATGTGGATCAATTGCAAATCATGACATTAGAAATGATAAATGCACTTCAAATGCTAGACTCGACCCTGCTTAGGTGCCTCGTTGAAGCAGAAGCAGGGTAGAGTTTCTGCCCTTAACTTAATTGCAAAGGGAGAAAACCTAAGCTTATCGCTTGGTGTTCTATTAGAACAAAAGCAAAAAGCCTGCCCGAATTGCCTGGTGTCCCGTTAGGACAATAACAATTTCGGGATGAATTGCCTACCTTGATAGGCAACTCGTAATATTCTTCGGAATCTGACCGGCGATCAGTGTTGACAATTGAGTAAGTGTAGTTTAAACACAATTTCAAAGCCATAAGGTGTTGAAGTGACAAAACGTATGTAAAACGTTTTATATTCAAGGGAAGCAACTATTCAAGTCAAGTTCACTATGCGCTTGAAAAGCCTTCCGAAAACACACACGGATATATTGCAAAGTGAAAGTAGAATTAATATCAGTCTCTGAAGAATTTCCAGGTAAATTATGACGGTAAATACATGAATAAATGAAATAACAAACCTGTCTCTGTTACAATCCAAACAGGCTTTTCAAAAGGGCATGAATTTAAGGAGAAGGTTTCTGGATGATCATGATCGATATAGTGACTTCATTACAGGCATGTTAATTGTAGAAACTGTCATGCTTTGTTGTCTTTTTGATTTTCTAATTAAAATTAATAATTTGAAGTAAATTCTGATTATTTGTGAAATAATGACAGTTTGTTTACAGTGTGCAGCTTGTATGCTAAACATCTAAGGGGCACGAATCAGGAAGAAAACAGCATAATGATTGAACACAAAACAAGAACAGATAAAGAAACTTACCTTAAAGTCTCAGTACACTACATTTTCCTTGACATGTCGTCTTCATTTTGATATAATTATGAAAACATAAGTCATGCTATAATAATAATAATAAATACCAGTCAGTTCAGCGCCATGTTTTTTTTTAATCGTGAGAGTTGTCCTTCATGGTACCGCGGTAATACTTAAAGCCGGTATTGTATGGGAAGCCAGTATGTTAATAAATATTGTTATTTATGAGAACACATTGAAAACAAGATTAACATATTTTCAAAGGATCATTCTTGGAGTAAAATGTTATCACTGTCGGCCCCACGTTGGTCCGCCATTCTTTGCTGAGTGGGTTTGAATCAGGAGTTCCATAATTTGCAAACAATGCATTGGAGATTTTTGATTATTTATATCCATAGAGGTAATACCTCAGGTATCTTTAATGCCTGTTATATCTTAATGAAATATAATGTGGTTCTACACATAATTTGTAATTAATTATTTTTAAAAGCTTAACGGCGCCCCATACTTTGATTTCCCGTAATCCATTTCCATATATGGTAATCATGTGACTTCGACATTGCTGCTGTCAGAGTAGGTACCAGACAACGTCTTCCAGTGCAGATACAACAAATACAAATGTTGTTTGTGATGATTTCGGGAGGCTTTACATGACAGGGGGCTGGGAAGAAAAGGTAAAATATTATGTTTCGAAATATTTAAATATAAAATAAATTTACTTACCAGTAATCTTGACATTTTGGAAAAAATCTCTGCGATCGGAAAGAGTAGCTTCCGGGTTACCGAAGTGATTATGTCAACATCCGGGAGGGGGCACATGTAGCGAAAATCACGTAAGTTTTGTGTTTACCGCGGAAGCATGGAGGACGCGGTAGCATGGAGGACAAGTATATATGCCGCCACTCCCGGTTTTCGACGATCAAAGTTTTACCACTTTTGTAGCGGATAAAAGGAAAATAAAATTTACATTACTGTGGTGCGCTAAAATATGAAAATACACTCTTTATACCAGCTATAATCAGTCATTGTAACGGTTCATGTCGCTTTGCTTTGCTACCCGACGCCATATTTGATCACATGGCATGTCAAAATGTCATGACGTCAGCAGTCAGTTTCGACGATGGACAATTAGCATCATCATAAATATGGAAAAGCTTGTATAAATAACTATTTTTATCAGTCCATACAAAATCAGTTACAATACCCACCAGATAATGCCGTTCTGCAAAACCCACTCATTTGGAACACCACTGAATTTATCATTTTGCGTACAATGGCTTGGTATGTGTTTTTGGACAGAATCCAACTACTAAAACAATTACAGGCAATTAAAAAAGCGTAATTAATCTGATAATATTTACAGGCATGATGTATATTTTCGGTTATTCTTTAGGACAGACAGATGGAATTTCCTTTAGTTTGATATAAGAACCCCAGTTACTTCAAAAATCACGCAAAAATCTCGCAGCCGCTTATATAGTCGAAAACCGAGTGTAGTCGAAAACTGGGTGGATGACCATAATTGGTGGGCGTTCCCTCTATCTTGCATGTGCGTGGGAGGTGCATTGGACATTTTATTTTTTTCCTCCTACAGTGGTGCCTGGTGCCAGGATGATTATTGCTGGAGCCCATGGACGGGGCAGATTCAGCGGAGTCAAGAGGAGCTGGAAATATGACATGTTTATATGAGTCTCTCCTAAACATTTTAGGCGAGGTCTGGTGACAGGCCGGCTGGCACCAGACTCTTAGGTCTAGTGACAGCTGGCTGGCACCAGACTCTTAGGTCTAGTGACAGCCGCCTGTCACCAGACCTAAAAGTCTGCTGACAGCCAGCAATAATATTTGTTCAATTGTATATTCTTTTCCACTTTTAAAATTATTCTTTTTCATGAGATACTATAGTATACTACTTTCAAAACTTTGTTGTATAGTGAAAATGGAAGTTGAAAAGTTATTATTAGATTTATATAATTTAGTTAATATTTCATGGGGAGGTCTGGGTGAGTGGTGTTCATCCATATGATATCTGTCTGATCCATGGTCTTTAATTAACAGATTCTTTACTAAAAGTTAAAACTTTAGGAGCATTGTGGTGCCGTGGTAAAGCATCGGATGTGAGATTGAGAGGTAGATGGTTTGATCCCAGCAAGCGCCAAGTGTTGTTTCCTTGAGCAAGAGACTTTATCCACTTTGCTTAGTACTGGTTTCTACCCAGGAAGAGGAAGAAAAAGAGGGCCACATGGAAGATTAGTACTAGTTTACTAAATGTGTTAACCTCTACAAAAAAAAAGTTGATTATTATTATTATTATTAAAGGTTGAGGCATACAAGTTACAACTGGCAAGGTTTGGAAATCTTTAGGAATGCTGCCAAACTATGCTAAAATATGTCACTTTATTTTCACTTTGTGAATTTTGGACCTCGCATCTTTGGGAAAAATCACAATGTTTCTCTATCAAGCAACATAATTGTAAGGAGGTGTTTTCTGTTAAAGCTCTTTAACATGATACATATCAGTTATGTGTCCTTGAATGCAGAAATTGAAAAAAATATCCTCATTCTGTTTTAACAGATATTTGTCCATCAGGAAAAAAACATGCTTATTCTTGTTAAAATTTCTATTATATCAGCTTGGTAGAGTCAGGATGAAGACCAATATATGGAAGAACTTGCCAAATTAGTCTATAATAGTTATGTCCTCCAGCAAAGGGGATGGGGAACTACCCGGTATTAAGGCCTTCCATATATTGTACTCAGTACATCACTAAGAACAGACAAAGCAGTGACTGTGTTTTATGACCTTAACTTAATTTTCAAGTACAGGCTCCCCAAAATTGTCTACTTTGTATCAAAATTAGCTTGTCTGCATCCTGTCTCCAGAATGAATGTATGTACTATGGTATAGCATATCAATACAACCTACATGTATGTACCAACAACCTTCGGGCCTCCGCCCACTGGGGCTTGGAGAAATAGATTGGGCTGCATGGTGCTTTCAGAATAGATTGGGCTGCATGGTGCTTTCAGGCAGAGCTAAAACTGGCTGTACATGACTACTGGTAAACCACTTAGAGGATCTAAGCCTGCCCAGGAAAAGTGGTGTAAGTTCGACTATCCATGCATATAAACCCTATTTGTTGCATTGGCAGGGCTTGAGATGTCATTTCATCTTAATTTTGGGTAAACGTCACACAAATTTGGAAGTTACCTAAATTGTGTTGACGGGAACATTTAACCTCAAATCAAACAAAACCAACAAACTTCATAACATTGTAGTGGCCTTAACCTAGTTTTCAAGATTACAGGCTTCCCAAAAAATTGTCACATTGTTCCAAAAATAGTTTTCTGCTCAGCATATTCATGAATAGTTATTGCAGTCAAATTTGGTACAATTTACCAAAGACTTGATTAGGTAAAAAATCTGCTGACCCCGACTTGGTCATACCAGTAGTTGTTAGGTCATCACATGAATCAGGAAAACATTAACCTTTAACCTGCTGAATATTCAATTAAGCCACACCCATTTCTGTCTATCAACCAATCAAATTACTTGATGTAATTTATTGCTACAAATTCATAAACTAAATGCCAAACAGTGTAGATCCAGATCAGATGGCTTCTTCAGAAGCCATCTGATCTGGATCTACGCTGTTTGCAAAGATAGGGCTTGTCGCCTACAGCAGGGTAATGGTTAAGTTATGATAGCCAAGTCAAGTATAAACTATGGCAACCAAATTTTAGGTTGGGTCTGCCATATTTTGATTATTCTAATGCCCAGGCTAATCGGGCTGATGTTAGTGATAAAAGGAATTTAGGAAATTATTATTGAATAGGAATTTAACCAGATCCAGAATCTGGCTAGGCCAAATAGGAATTCTTATTTGGCCTAGGCAGATTCCGGATCTGGCTAAATTAATATTTAGTTTAGCCAGATTCCGGATCTGGCTAAACTCTGTTTAGTCCATATACGGTAAGAATTCCTATTTGGCTAGGCAGATTCTGGATCTGGCTAAGCTGTTTAGGCCAAATAGGAATCTTGTTCCCCTGTGAAAAAAGTTCAAGAACTTGAAGTTTGTTCTTGAACTCTTCAAGAACTTCAAGAACTGTTCTTGAACTTATTGAAGGTAGATCGTTGATCTTTTTCAATTCTTGAACTATTGTTCTTGAAGAGATGAACTTCTAGAACCTGGGTTCTTGAACTTGAAAAGTTCTTGAACTTGCATTTTAAATTATGAAAAAAGTTCAAGAACTTGAAATTTGTTATTGAACACTTCAAGAAATTCAAGAACTGTTCTTGAACTTATTGAACAAAGTCCATGGATCTTTTTTGGTTCTTGAACTATTGTTCTTGAAGAGATGAAGTTCTAGAACAAGGGTTCTTGAACTTGCAAAGTTCAAGAACTTGCATTCTAGATATTTAAGTATGAAACTTCTATCGTTCAGCTTTACATAACATTTTAATTACTAAACTTTAGTTGTTTAGCTTTACATAAACTGTCCAATCAAAAGCCATGTTATATATAGTACATTCAGGCATCAGAAAGAGTGGGAAAATTGAGCTAAATCAGGATTTTTTATGCATTTTAATGTCTTGAAATAAATTGCATGATGAGATACACTGCACCTTACAAGACATATTTGTTATCTACCACTAAATACACTAAAGCATGCTAAAGTCAGAAAAACATGGACTATTTATTGTGTAATGGAATGTGTCAGGATTTAGAGGTAAAATCATCAAATTTTCTAGTAAATTACATGTATACTATGCATTATTTTGGAAAACCTATCTGACCTGTAAGTTTTTAATAATGTTCATTTATTTGCTGATATTAATGATTTTCTATGTTAAACTTTATTATGATTTTCTGTTATTTCACAGCTAAAATGGAAATAATTGTTTAAATGCATGCACATACAAGAAACAATTCCTTGTGCGCTACTCAGGGAAAAGGTTGAGGTTATGTTACAGAAAAGTAGTATAGGAGATTATTGGAGAAATATTGCCAGGGGTCAGTGTGACAATTAAATATGTGCACTACGAGCATTCGGACATATTCAGGAAATGGTTCAAGATTTTTATTAGGTTCAAGAACTGTTCTAGAACAAGTTCATGAACAGTCCATGATCTCTTTGTAAGGTTCAAGAACTGTTCTAGAACAAGTTCTTGAACTGTCCATGACCTCTAAATGGCTGGTTCTGTAACTCCCTTCGTTCATGAACCAGTTCAAAGTATTTTTCTTTAAAAGTTTCATAAACTAAAGTTCTCGAACTGTAAAGAACTAGTTCTAGAACTGGCAATTTAAACTTCATGAACCATTCAAGAACTTTTTCTAGAATAGTTCTTGAACAGTTCTTGACAATTTCGCAATGACTGCACATGCATTATCTAGAATAGTTCCAGAACAAATTCTAGAATATGTTCTAGAACTTTGTTCTAGAACGGCCATTTAATGTTCAAGAACAATTCTAGAACTAGTTCCAGAATTGTTCCAGAATCATTTCTTGAATTCCTCGCAGGGAATGTTCAAGGAATAACATATGGTTGGATATCAGGCTGGACACATCTCTTAAGATGTAGGTAGCCCTATGACCATCCTTTAAATAATGTGTTTGCTGTTTGGTGTTGTAGGAAACAAAAGGAATACAAAAATTCCATTCTAAGAAAAAAGATTTTTTTTTTAATTCTTTTTCATGAACAGCCATAACATGTTTTGGGCATGTAGTTAAATTTCACTGGGTCGGTAGTATGACAGCAAACAAAATATTTCAAGGTTGGTCTCATGTTTTTAAAAGACAAATATTAAGGTATGAATTATCATTTTAAATGAACAATCAGAATCAGAATTGTTACTGGTGACACATCAAATGACATTCATACACCAGGACCTGTGATGTGGGAAGTTAGTCCCTAGCTCTAACCAAAGAGGTAAATTTAGCTACACAATTGTCAGCACCTTCAGCTGTGGAAATAATCAAATCGGGAAGGGCATTCCAATCTCTAATGGTTCTGGGGAAGAACGACTCTTTATAAATGTCAGTTCTTGCGCTAAGGGTCTGAAACGCCAACGAATGGTGATTTCTACAGTGTCTAGCTGGGAGAACAAGGTCATCTGTTGGAATGCTGGCAGCACCCTTTAGACCTTTGTATAAAAGGATTAGCCTACTGTCTTTTCTCCTTTTCTTGAGAGACTCCCATTTTAATTTTCCAAGTATTCCAGTCATGCTCCCAGTTTCAAAGCAGTAATTGCCTGTTACAAATCTAGCAGCTCTATTCTGTACTTTCTCAATTTCATCGTTAAGGACCACTCCACTGGCGTCCCAGATACAACTACCATATTCCAAGATTGGGCGAACAAGACCTTTATATGCTGCCTCTTTTACATCCTGAGGGCACTGATGAAGATTTCGCCTCAGGAAACCAAGCGTTCTATTTGCCTTAGTACACATGTTGCTAATATGAGTATTCCATCTCAAGTTGTGTGATATTGTCACTCCAAGGTATTTAATGGAGTCCACATTCTCGAGGACCGTTCCCTCTAAGGTGTAAGAAGCCCCAACTTTATTAGATCTCTTCCTAGTTATCTGCATAATATTGCATTTAACTGGCTGAAATCTCATGCCCCATTTACGTGCCCAAGATCCTAATCTATCTATGTCAGCTTGAAGTTTCAATGAGTCATCTGTATCTCTAATTTCCCGGTAACAAACAAAATCATCTGCGAACAGTCTTATTTCTGAGTCAATGTCAGTGGAAATATCATTGATGTACAGGGAGAACAAAAGTGGACCAAGAACGGTCCCTTGCGGGACTCCAGACAAAACTGGAGCCCACTCCGAAGATTCATCATTAACAACAACCCGCTGTTTTCTGTAGCAAAGAAAGGAATCTATCCATTTGAGGGTCTTTCCCCCAATTCCATAACCAAATAACTTAGATTTAAGTAGTTCATGAGGAGGGGTGTCAAAAGCCTTCTCGAAGTCCAGAATAAATGTGTCCACCTGTCCCCCTTTGTCCAAGATTTTTGCCCAGTCATTAATAACTGTGCTTAGCTGAGTTTCACAACTGTGCCTTTTCCTAAATGCATGTTGTCTGTCTGACAAAAGTTTATGTTCGTCCAAGTGGGCCATGATGTTTGAGCAGACTATATGTTCCAGCAATTTACACAGAACACAAGTCAGAGACACAGGGCGATAATTGCGGGCAAGAGCCCTATCTCCTTTTTTGAAGAGTGGGCAGATGCCATTCTTTGGGGATTTCACCCGTATCAAGAGACTGTTGAAACAAGTGTGCAAAAACTGGACCCAACTCATTTGCTAGTTCCTTCAGGACTCTAGGATGAAGCTCATCAGGTCCTAAGGCCTTACTGGGGTTTAAGCCTTGAAGTAATTTGATCACTCCTGCAGCTGTCACAACAATATTATTCATGAATGGGGCCGATCTTCCAGTCAATGGAACCTGCGTGAACTCAGTTTTATTAAACGCATCATTGAATTGACCAACTAGTTCCTCTGCCCTTTCAGAGTCTGATTCAGCAACCCCGTCCCCTCCTCTTTTATTAAGGGGCGGGATACCTTGCCTGTCTTTCTTCTGGCTATTAATATATCTGCAGAAGTCTCTTGGATTTGCCTTTACATCACCTACAAAGTTATTCTTATACAAATCATGCTGATTTTTTATATCAGTCTTGATTTCACGTCTCAAGTTTTCAAATTTTGTCCGGAGTTTACCACTTCCCGTCTTTTTTGCCTTTGCATGAATCTTATTCCTTCTGCGAATTTTCCTTCTTATCTCTGGAGTGATCCAGGGAATAGAAGATACAGACCTACTAGTTTTTGAGGGGATATGATTTTCGGCCGAAGTATGAATGAAAGAAGTTGTTATCAAATCAAAATTCTCCTGTACAGACCGAGCATCTGAATGACCATTAAAGTAATTCTCCTTTGCAAATCTGAGTGCATCCTTCCTCATAGTTTCATAGTCACCTTTCTGATATGAGTACACCTTCCTCCGAGGTTTCTTTATTGGTGGGATGTGAATTTTTAAATATCCGGAGACAACATCGTGGTCACTTAGTTTATCTGGGGAATGAATGTCTTCGAATTGTCCTGGCAAAGTCGTAAGGATCAGATCCAATGTTTTCTTATCACGAGTTGGGAAGTTAACAATTTGTTCAAGGCCATGATCGTTCATAATGTCAATTAATATCTGTCCTTCCGACTGTCTCAGCATTGTACATTGTTTGCTGAGCCTGTCGGGCCAAGCAATGTCTCTGAAGTTGAGGTCACCTGGAACATGTACAGCCGGAAGTTTTTTACCCCTATGCTGCAATTTAATGCAATCCAGTTGGTCTTTAAACAACTGGAAGTTTTCGATTGTACCATTTGGTGGTCGATACCAACTTGCTACGAAGTGGGAAGTTTTATTTGCAAAAACCTTAACCCAGACTGATTCGGTGTCATTTTCAAGTTCCGTGAAAGGCATGTGAGGGATGTCTCTATGAATCAGACCTGGGGTAATCGTATTCTGTATTCTTATTCGAATACTATTCGAATACATTTCTGAGTATTCATGAAGTATTCTGTATTCGTGGATTTTTTAGAATAAAAGTATTTGTATTTGTAATCGAATACATTTCAAAAGTCATGTATTCATGAATAGTTTTACGAATACATTATGAATACTTTGCTCTTTACAGGGAAAAAATTATGAAAAAATACATAAATGTTTTAATTGATGTCACTAAAGTCCTTGACTGCTCATGTAGGAACTTCTGAAATTACTATTAGATGGTTTAACACAATACATAACAGAAATCCAAGAATATTAAATGATTTATTTTGACTGCATTGGTGCAAATAAAAGCTTTTAAGATGACAAACATTTCATTATTATTACTATATTACTTTTAAAGTGACTGACATTATAATTTGTTGACCGAGAGGTGTGAAAAACAGAAGAAAATAACATCTGTTTTCAATTAGATATTTTTTTATTCAGAGACACTTCAATCACAAATAACTCGCAATCATGGCCCACCACTGTGGCACATGACTATTTCTAGTCTGTTCTTACAAATGTATCCATAT
This sequence comes from Lucinisca nassula, assembly GCA_963580285.1. Classification (NCBI taxonomy): domain Eukaryota; kingdom Metazoa; phylum Mollusca; class Bivalvia; order Lucinida; family Lucinidae; genus Lucinisca; species Lucinisca nassula. The sequence goes on along the minus strand of OY757011.1, from coordinate 71,640,604 downwards.
GTTAATATATGATATTTTAGACTGATTTGTGCTGATTGCATAAAATAATTTCTGCTACCCATTTATGCCCAGTGAACTCTTCAATTTGTATTATTAGACAGGTCCATTTCAATTTAAGAGGAGTCTGCTTATTTTTATTATTTTTCAAATATTTTATGATATAAAAATTAGAAAGTACTGTACACTTTGATCAGACACTATATTCTGCTACATATGATCTTAATCTACACTTCCAAGGTCCCTTTTTAAGGGACTGTAGGCATTGATGTGTAAATCTGTGAAGTTACCTGTATGTCATCTTCCAATAGATTGCCTCAGGATAGAAAGATAGGGACAAGACTTGGTGTTTTTACAACTGAGCCATATGCATGCCAAAGTAAAAATCTACAAATTACCCACATGTATGTAATTCTCAATACTGGTAAATTGATGAGCTTTGTTTGATAAGAACATTCTCCCTGTTGATAACATATTAAAAATCATACACCAAAAAAAAAAATAAAAAAAAAAATGCCTAAGTAGTAAAATGAAAGTGAAGGGAATCTGAAAACTGAAATCCCAAAAGTTTAAATAGAAGGCAATAGGCAAACTGATTAATTTATTATATGCTGGCCACCTTTGACACTTGTTTCTCAAAAGAAATAGAACACAATAGTGACCCTTATTTAGTTTCAGCAGTATATGAATTGATAATACGAAAACATGCTGCCTATACATATACATTGTAAATTTTATTGCCAAAAAATCACAAATTTAAAGATGAAAAATTATGATATTTTTTTTATTTCTGCTCAATATATAGATTGTGGGTACTTGTTATAACCGCCTCATTTTAATCACAGACAAAATCCCCCATCCCCCGACAAAATCCCCGTGACAAAATCTCCCCCATCATTTGTTTAGGTGGGCAAAATCCCCTTTGGACATAATCCCAGCTGCTGTTTGTGAAGGTGGACAAAATCCCCCACACCTCCACATGCACAACTACTGATTTTTGAAAATCAATTTGTATGTACATGTATCGTTGTAAAAACTGCAGATTCCAAATCATATTTAGAATATTATAGCTATATTGGTGCTAATGGAGAAATTAGTGCAACAAGCAGCTACAACAGGTCACATTATATAAATACAGAACAGTAAAATCATTAATATGACTAAATTCTAACAATGAATAAGAACATTAAAAATTAAACAAAGTACTTCTTTAGTCATGGAAAGAGATTTAATTAATTGAACTGACTTAATAGCATAATGTGTATTTACATCATGAAATATATAAAGAAATGTGTCAAAAAGTCATCGCTATAATCAAGCAGAATTTTCAAAAGTGATACATTATCCTAATGAGGTGGTTTTAATGAGTACCCACAATCTGTATGTTAGAGCTGAAATTAGAAAAAAATGGTTTACAGTAAACCCCAGTTTTACTGTATAAAATTGGGGTTCAAGGGGTCAGAATTATATAGGTGTTTATGTGATGTAATGTAATTCATCAATCATTAGCTTTTGATTGATAAATGCTGCAGACACTACAAATGACCTGTGCCATACAAGATCCTGCACACCTTAATTGACTGTGTCTTAAATTGTTCTAGAGAAAACAAAGAGATGCGTTTCTGGCTATGACCCAAACATTACTACAGTCACCAGGTGTTTTTGTTTAGTATAAGTCCTTCATTTTCTATACATATATTTCCATTTTGATGGAAATGTATTCAAAAGTATTCTAAAAGTATTTGAATACATTTGCAAAGTATTTGTATTCTCATTCGAATACATTCATAAAAAATGTATTTTTATTTGTATTCTGTATTCGTGAAATATAAAAGTATTTGTATTTGTATTTGAATACTTTTGAAAGTATTCGACCCCAGGCCTGCTATGAATGAGCAACATCATTCCACCGCCATGAGAGTTCCTATCTTTTCTGTACACACAGTACTGACAAGTTTCAGGGAAAAGCTCAGATGTAGTAATTGAACTGTCAATCTTTGTTTCCTGAATAGCAACAATATGAGGTTGAGATGTATCGAGGAAAGCTAAAAGTTCAAGAATTTTCCCTCTAATTCCATTTATGTTTATACTGCAAAGTTTCAAACCTTTCACAAAATTTGACTTAGTTTCATCAGCAGTCGAAGATTTGCCTCTCTTATCCTCTGACAGAGGTTCAAACCTGTTGGCTTACTCAGTTCTACATATTCATCAAAGAAGGAGTCTGAAAAGTTACAGACCTCATATTTTGGACATATCCAGTGGCAGCTTGAATTTACCAAAGTGCCATATTCTGCATCTGAAATGAAGGAACAGTTAGTGTGTATCCACATTTCACATTGATCACACTGAACGGCTTTGTGGCCATTAAGAACAGCACCACTGCAAAGACCACAGTCAGCTTTGCAGTCTTTGCAATACCAAGTTCCAGCTCTAGATTCAATTTCTGACAATTGACTGTTATCCAAATCAGAACATGAGGAGTGAAAGCGCTTGTTACAGTCCTCACATTCTATCCATTTCTCGGAACCTTTGCAATATTTTTTGCAGAGTCCGCAGCGAAACCTTGGGCTGGGGTTAGTTTCAATGTCTCCGGCCAAGATTAGAAGTAAAGCCAAGTTTGTACCGCGCGAGGACTTGAAGTTTCGCAAGCCCTCCGAACACCTTCTATTCCCATTCTTCCTTGTAAATGCCAAGTACTGGGAAATTCTACTACTACTCTCCTTAAATGTAATCTTGCACTCCTGATTTCCATCATCTGGATGCATTCTATATGTCGTTTTCCAAAGAGTGAACCAAAGAATTAAGACCATGGGAAACAGGGAGACCTTCATTTTAATATACCGGTAGTGATTTGATGATTTCTAATGATTTATTATGGGGTGTCAAGCAACAATCCTGATTCCCAGTTTGTCACAGCCAGCACACTGACAGCTACAAAGGACTAATCAGTATACTGGTCCAATTATATACAGCTCAGCACACTCAAATATCTGACAACACACAGGCTCTCCAGAAAAATGAATGTGACAAGCGACCTAACAAATTCATTAAACAAAGTTATCTTCTATCATCGAATATTGTTATTGCCGGTGTCCCAGTTTATCTTGACCCCTGGGTAGCTTTACCCCCGGGGGTAAAGCTACTCAGGGGTAGCTTTACCCCCGGGGGTAAGGATATCCTAGGATATCTTTACCCCCATCCTGGATATCTTCACCCCCGGGGGTAAAGCTAAACTGGCCAGGATATCTTTACCCCCGGGGGTAAAGCTAAACTGGCCAGGATATCTTTACCCCCACCCCAACTTTTGGGTATAAACTTTTTTCTTAATACCCAATTTCTTCTTATATGTAAGAGAAGCAAGATAGTGGACTTGATGTTTCACTTTAACATTTTTCGTTTCATTCATGACTCAGACTAATAGAACTACCCTTAGTAAGAAATATGACCACATTATAGAGGCAAATGATTATTTAATAACTTCTTTTTGTATATTTTCTTATTCAAAATGTCCCTTATGACAATCTTTCATTGTCTTGCATTATCCCTGTCAGTTGTGCAATGGTTGGTGGTGGTGAGTGCAAAGGCGGGGGTAAAGATATCCCAGCTGGGATATCTTTACCCCCGGGGGTAAAGCTAAACTGGCCAGGATATCTTTACCCCCACCCCAACTTTTGGGTATTAACTATTTTCTTAATGCCCAATTTCTTCTTATCTGTAAGAGAAGCAAGATAGTGGACTCGATGTTTCACTTTAACATTTTTCGTTTCAATCATGACTCAGACTAATAGAACTACCCTTAGTAAGAAATATGACCACATTATAGAGGCAAATGATTATTTAATAACTTCTTTTTGTATATTTTCTTATTCAAAATGACCCTTATGACAATCTTTCATAATCTTGCATTATCCCTGTCAGTTGTGCAATGGGTGGTGGTGGTGAGTGCAAAGGCGGGGGTAAAGATATCCCAGCTGGGATATCTTTACCCCCGGGGGTAAAGCTAAACTGGCCAGGATATCTTTACCCCCACCCCAACTTTTGGGTATAAATTATTTTCTTAATGCCCAATTTCTTCTTATATGTAAGAGAAGCAAAATAGTGGACTCGATGTTTCACTTTAACATTTTTCGTTTCATTCATGACTCAGACTAATAGAACTACCCTTAGTAAGAAATATGACCACATTATAGAGGCAAATGATTATTTAATAACTTCTTTTTGTATATTTTCTTATTCAAAATGTCCCTTATGACAATCTTTTATAATCTTGCATTTTCCTTGTCAGTTGTTCAATGGTTGGTGGTGGTGAGTGCAAAGGCAGGGGTAAAGATATCCTGGCTGGGATATCTTTACCCCCGGGGGTAAAGCTAAACTGGCCAGGATATCTTTACCCCCACCCCAACTTTTGGGTATAAACTATTTTCTAAATGCACCTCTACCATTGCTCACCTCTACACACCTCTGCCATTGCTCATGGGTGGGGGTAAAGATATCCCAGCTGGGATACCTTCACCCCTGGGGGGGGGGGGGGGGGGGAGGCAAAAATATCCTGGCTGGGGTAGCTTGACCCCCACCCTTCCAGCATTTTGAAAAACACAAACAAGCACACTTATACTATATAGTGTGCATTAATCAGTTTTTCACAAATTGTACCATTGCGCATAGGTGGGGGTGAAGATAGTGTGATGCCACCCCACCCCAAATCCAGACTTTGGAGTACCAAAACACGCACACTTCTCAACAATGAAGGTACTACTGATGTCCAATGGTCTATGGTTGACATAACATCACCACAAGCTAGCTTGCATGAATCAGGATTTCACATCTCTACCATTGCTCATGGGTGGGGGTAAAGATATCCCAGCCCGGATATCTTTACCCCCGCCTTTTAGCTTTACCCCCGGGGGTAAAGATATCCCAGCCGGGATATCTTTACCCCTGCCTTTGCACTCACCACCACCACCCATTGCACAACTGACAGGGATAATGCAAGATTATGAAAGATTGTCATAAGGGACATTTTGAATAAGAAAATATACAAAAAGAATTTATTAAATAATCATTTGCCTCTATAATGTGGTCATATTTCTTACTAAGGGTAGTTCTATTAGTCTGAGTCATGATTGAAACGAAAAATGTTCAAGTGAAACATCAAGTCCACTTTCTTGCTTCTCTTACATATAAGAAGAAATTGGGCATTAAGAAAATAGTTTATACCCAAAAGTTGGGGTGGGGGTAAAGATATCCTGGCCAGTTTAGCTTTACCCCCGGGGGTGAAGATATCCCAGCCGGGATAGCTTTACCCCCGCCTTTGCACTCACCACCACAACCCATTTCACAACTGACAGGGATAATGTAAGTTTATGAAAGATTGTCATAAGGGACATTTTGAATAAGAAACTATACAAAAAGAAGTTATTAATAATCACTTGCCTCTATAATATGGTCGTATTTCTTACCAAGGGTAGTTCTATTAGTCTGAGTCATGATTGAAACAAAAAATGTTTAAGTGAAACATGGAGTCCACTATCTTGCTTCTCTTACATATAAGAAGAAATTGGGCATTTAGAAAATAGTTTATACCCAAAAGTTGGGGTGGGGGTAAAAACATCCTGGCCAGTTTAGCTTTACCCCCGGGGGTAAAGATATCCCAGCCGGGATAGCTTTACCCCCGCCCTTGCACTCACCACCACAACCCATTTCACAACTGGCAGGGATAATGTAAGTTTATGAAAGATTGTCATAAGGGACATTTTGAATAAGAAACTATACAAAAAGAAGTTATTAAATAATCACTTGCCTCTATAATATGGTCATATTTCTTACCAAGGGTAGTTCTATTAGTCTGAGTCATGATTGAAACAAAAAATGTTAAAGTGAAATATCAAGTCCACTATCTTGCTTCTCTTACATATAAGAAGAAATTGGGCGTTTAGAAAATAGTTTATACCCAAAAGTTGGGGTGGGGGTAAAGATATCCTGGCCAGTTTAGCTTTACCCCCGGGGGTAAAGATATCCCAGCTGGGATATCGTTACCCCCGCCTTCCCACTCACCACCACCCCCATTTCACGACTGACAGGGATAATGCAAGATTATGAAAGATTGTCATAAGCAACATTTTGAATAAGAAAATATACAAAAAAGAAGTTATTAAATAATCATTTGCCTCTATAATATGGTCATATTTCTTACTAAGGGTAGTTCTATTAGTCCGAGTCATGATTGAAACGAAAAAATGTTAAAGTGAAACATCGAGTCCAATATCTTGCTTCACTTACATATAAGAAGAAATTGGGCATTAAGAAAATAGTTTATACCCAAAAGTTGGGGTGGGGGTAAAGATATCCTGGCCAGTGTAGCTTACCCCCGGGGGTAAAGATATCCCAGCCGGGATATCTTTACCCCCGCCTTCCCACTCACCACCACCCCCATTTCACGACTGACAGGGATAATGCAAGATTATGAAAGATTGTCATAAGCAACATTTTGAATAAGAAAATATACAAAAAAGAAGTTATTAAATAATCATTTGCCTCTATAATATGGTCATATTTCTTACTAAGGGTAGTTCTATTAGTCCGAGTCATGATTGAAACGAAAAAATGTTAAAGTGAAACATCGAGTCCAATATCTTGCTTCACTTACATATAAGAAGAAATTGGGCATTAAGAAAATAGTTTATACCCAAAAGTTGGGGTGGGGGTAAAGATATCCTAGCCAGTTTAGCTTTACCCCCGGGGGTAAAGATATCCCAGCTGGGATATCTTTACCCCCTGGGGTGAAGATATCCAGGGTGGGGGTAAAGATATCCCGGGATATCTTTACCCCCGGGGGTTAAGCTACCCAGGGGGTAAAGATAAACTGTTACACCGGTATCTACTCATTTAAGACATACAATATTGATATTTCTCTTTTTTTCTTATTTCTGCTCTAAAACATAAATTTATGCCTTAGATTATCAATGTTTTAGAGCAGAAATAAGAAAACTGATCCTCACCTGCTGTATAAAGGAGGGTTAATAGGGACTCCAGGGCACACAATTGGTAACATTACAGCAAATCGTAAAGCCCCCGCCCATAGGGGCTTGAAGAAATATATGGGCTGCATGATGCTTCCACGCAGAGCTGAATCCGGCCCGCACACTAGTACTGGTAAACGCTTAGAGGATCTAAGCCTGTCCAGGAACCGCTGTGCGAGGCGGACCGTCCATGCTATTGGTTTCATTGGGCGACAGGGCTTGAGATGTCATTTCATCTTAATGTCGGGTAAAAGTCCCACAAAATTGGAAGCAATGTCTCCAAAATGACCTTTACAGTGTTGACGGGGACGTTAAACCTCAAATCAAACAAACAAACAAAACAGCAAATCGTAAATGAGATAGTCAGAAACAGATCATACCATAATTGTATCATACATTGTGTTAACAGGTCCATGTAACGAACACCACTTTAAACCCCACTTGAGTGGAACAGTACTTATCCAAAAGCTCATACATTTTTTTTCTTTTTGCTCTAACAGTTTTTAGCTCACCTGTCACGTAGTGACAAGGTGAGCTTTTGGGATCACTTTTTGTCCGTCGTGCGTGCGTCCGTGCGTCCGTAAACTTTTCTTCAAACGACATCTCCTCCTAAACCACTGATCGTATTTTGACCAAACTTCACAGGAATGATCCTTAGGTGGTCCCCTTTCAAAGTTGTTCAAATGGTTCCGGTCCGTTGCACATATAGGTCACAGTAGCCAAAAATAGATTTTTTTCACCGCAAACTTAAAAAATCTTCTTCTCTGAAACCGCAAGGCCCAGGTCTTTGATATTTGGTATGAAGCTTCATCTAGTGGACCCCTACCAAGATTGTTCAAATTATAGTGCTGGGGCCAAAAATGCCCCTGCACGGGGGCCCTTTGGTTTTACATTGGCTTATATAGGGAAAATCTTGAAAAATCTTCTTCTCTGAAACCGCAAGGCCCAGGTCTTTGATATTTGGTATGAAGCTTCATCTAGTGGACCCCTACCAAGATTGTTCAAATTATAGTGCTGGGGCCAAAAATGCCCCCGCACGGGGGCCCTTTGGTTTTACATGGGCTTATATAGGGAAAATCTTGAAAAATCTTCTTCTCTGAAACCGCAAGGCCAAGGTCTTTGTTGTTTGGTATGAAGCTTCAACTAGTGGACCCCTACCGAGATTTTTCAAATTATAGTGCTGGGGCCAAAAATGCCCCCGCACGGGGGCCCTTTGGTTTTACATGGGCTTATATAGGGAAAATCTTTAAAAATCTTCTTTTCTGAAACCGCAAGGCCCAGGTCTTTGATATTTGGTATGAAGCTTTATCTAGTGGACCCCTACCAAGATTGTTCAAATTATAGTGCTGGATCTAAAAAATGCCCCCGCACGGGGGCCCTTTGGTTTTACATGGGCTTATATAGGGAAAATCTTGAAAAATCTTCTTCTCTGAAACTGCAAGGCCCAGGTCTTTGATATTTGGTATGAAGCTTCATCTAGTGGACCCCTACCAAGATTGTTCAAATTATAGTGCTGGGGCCAAAAATGCCTCCGCACCAGGGCCCTTTTGTTTTACATAGGCTTATATAGGTAAAATCTTTAAAAATCTTCTTCTCTGAAACCGCAAGGCCCAGGTCTTTGATATTTGGTATGAAGCTTCATCTAGTTGACTCCTACCAAGATTGTTCAAATTATAGTGCTGGAGCTAAAAATGCCCCCCACACGGGGGCCCTTTGGTTTTACATGGGCTTATAAAGGGAAAATCTTGAAAAATCTTCTTCTCTGAAACCGCAAGGCCCAGGTCTTTGATATTTGGTATGAAGCTTCATCTAGTGGACCCCTACCAAGATTGTTCAAATTATAGTGCTGGGGCCAAAAATGCCTCCACACCAGGGCCCTTTTGTTTTACATAGGCTTATATAGGTAAAATCTTTAAAAATCTTCTTCTCTGAAACCGCAAGGCCCAGGTCTTTGATATTTGGTATGAAGCTTCATCTAGTTGACTCCTACCAAGATTGTTCAAATTATAGTGCTGGAGCTAAAAATGCCCCCCACACGGGGGCCCTTTGGTTTTACATGGGCTTATATAGGGAAAATCTTGAAAAATCTTCTTCTCTGAAACCGCAAGGCCCAGGTCTTTGATATTTGGTATGAAGCTTCATCTAGTGGACCCCTACCAAGATTATTCAAATTATAGTGCTGGGGCCAAAAATGCCCCCGCACCAGGGCCGATTTGTTTTACATAGGCTTATATAGGGAAAATCTTGAAAAATCTTCTTCTCTGAAACTGCAAGGCCCAGGTCTTTAATATTTGGTATGAAGCTTCATCTTGTGGACCTCTACCAAGATTGTTCAAATTATAGCCCTGGGGCCAAAAATGCCCCTGCTCCGGGGCCCTTTGGTTTTACATAGATGTATATAGGGAAAATCTTGAAAAATCTTCTTCTTTGAAACCACAAGGCTTAGGTCTTTGATATTTGTTATGAAGCTTCAGCTAGTGGACCTCTATAAAGATTGTTCAAATTATAGTGCTGAGACCAAAAATGCCTCCACCATGTGGCCCTTTGATTTTACATAGACTTACATAGGGAAAATCTTTAAAAATCATCTTCTCTGAAACACAAGGCTTAGGTGTTTGATATTTGTTATGAAGCTTCAGCTAGTGGACCTCTACCAAGATTGTTCAAATTATAGCCCTGGGGCCAAAAATGCCCCTGCTCCGGGGCCCTTTGGTTTAACGTAGACTTATATAGGGAAAATCTTGTTTTACATAGACTTCTATATGCAGGGTAACTTTTAAAATCTTCTTCTCTGAAACCAGAAAGCCCAGGTCTTTCATATTCGATATGAAGCTTCATCTTGTGGACCTCTACCAAGATTGTTCAAATTATAGCCCTGGGGCCAAAATTGACCTTGCCCGGAGCCCACTTGTTATTCATTGGATCAGGTGAGCGAACCAGGGCCCTCTGGGCCCTCTTGTTAGCTCACCTGTCACGTAGTGACAAGGTGAGCTTTTGTGATCACTTTTCGTCCGTCGTCCGTCGTCAGTGCGTGCGTGTGTGTGTGCGTAAACTTTTTCTTCAAATGACATCTCCTCCTAAACCACTGATCGGATTTTGACCAAACTTCACAGCAATGATCCTTAGGTGGTCCCCTTTCAAAATTGTTCAAATGGTTTCGGTCCATTGCACATCTGGGTCACAGTAGCTAAAAATAGATTTTTTAATCGAAAACTTAAAAAATCTTCTTCTCTGAAACCGCAAGGCCCAGGTCTTTGATATTTGGTATGAAGCTTCATCTAGTGAACCTCTACCAAGATTGTTCAAATTATAGCCCTGGGGGCCAAAATGCCCCCTTTGGTTTTACACAGGCTTATATAGGGAAAATCATTAAAAAATCTTCTTCTCTGAAACCACAAGGCCCAGGTCTTTAATATTTGGTGTGAAGCTTTACCTGGTGGACCTCTACTAACATTGTTCAAATTATAGCCTTGGGGCCAAAAATGCCTCGGCCCTGGAAGGCCTTTGGTTTTACATAGGCTTATACAGGGAAAATCTTTTAAAAATCTTCTTCTCTGAAACCGCAAGGCCCAGATCTTTGATATTTGGTGTGAAGCTTCATCTGGTGGACCTCTACCAAGATTGTTCAAATTATAGCCCTGGGGGCCAAAATGCCCCCGCCCCAGGGGCCTATGGTTTTACATAGGCTCATATAGGGAAAATCATTAAAAAATCTTCTTCCCTGAAACCACAAGGCCCAGATCTTTGATATTTGGTGTGAAGCTTCATCTAGTGGACCTTTACCAAGATTGTTCAAATTGTAGCCCTGGGGGCCAAAATGCCCCCGCCCCGGGGGCCTATGGTTTTACATAGGCTTATATAGGGAAAATCATTAAAAAATCTTCTTCTCTGAAACCGCAAGGCCCAAATCTTTGATATTTGGTGTGAAGCTTCATCTTGTGGACCTCTACCAAGATTGTTCAAATTATAGCCCTGGGGGCCAAAATGCCCCCGCCCCGGGGGGCCTATGGTTTTACTTAGGCTTATATAGGGAAAATCATTAAAAAATCTTCTTCTCTGAAACCGCAAGGCCCAGGTCTTTGATATTTGGTGTGAAGCTTCATCTAGTGGACCTCTACCAAGATTGTTCAAATTATAGCCCTGGGTGGCCAAAAATGCCCCTGCACCAGGGGCCTTTGTTATTACATAGGCTTATACAGGGGAAATCTTTAAAAATCTTCTTCTCTGAAACCGAAAGGCCCAGATCTTTGATATTTGATGTGAAGCTTTATCTAGTGGACCTCTACCAAGATTGTTCAAATTATAGCCCTTGGGGCCAAAATGCCCCCGCCCCGGGGGCCAATGGTTTTACATAGGCTTATATAGGGAAAATCATTTAAAAATCTTCTTCTCTGAAACCACAAGGCCCAGGTCTTTAATATTTGGTGTGAAGCTTCACCTGGTGGACCTTAACTAAGATTGTTCAAATTATGGCCTTGGGGCCAAAAATGTCCCCGCCCCGGGGGCCTTTGGTTTTACATAGGCTTATACAGGGAAAATCTTTAAAAATCTTCTTCTCTGAAACCACAAGGCCCAGATCTTTGATAATTGGTGTGAAGCTACATCTAGTGGTCCTCTTTCAAGATTGTGCAAATTATAGTCCTGGGGCCGAAAATGGCCCAACCCTTGGATCCTTTGGTTTTTCATAGCCTTATATAGGGAAACCTTTAAAAATCTTCTTCTCTGAAACCACAAGGCCCAGGTCTTTGATATTTGGTATGAAGCTTCACCTAGTGGACCTCTACCAAGATTGTTCAAATTATAGCCCTGGGGCCAAAAATGCCCCCACCCAGGGGGCCTTTGGTTTTAACTAAGACTATGTAGGGGAAATCTTTAAAACTTTTCTTCTCTGAAACCGAAAGGCCCAGGTCATTTCTATTTTGGTGTGAAGCTTAATCTAATGGACCTCTACCAAGATTGTTAAAATTATAGCCCTGGGGTCAAAAATACCCCCCACCCCTGGGGATTTTGGTTTTACGTAGGCTTATACATGGAAAATCTTTAAAAATCTTCTTCTCTGAATCCGCAAGGCCCAGATCTTTGGTATTTGGTGTGAAGCTTCATCTAGTGGACCTCTTTCAAGATTGTTCAAATTATAGCCCTGGGGGCATTTTTGGGACCCTTTGGTTTTTCATAGGCTTATATAGGGAAAACCTTTAAAAATTTTCTTGTCTGAAACCAGAAGGCCCAGGTCTTTGATATTTGGAATGAAGCTTCATCTAGTGGACCATTACCAAGTTTGTTCAAATTATAGCCCTTGGGCCTAGACTGTACTGGAGACACTAATTCTCAGGTGAGCGATTCAGGGCCCTCTGGGCCCTCTTGTGTTTTATATTAGGATCACTTTTTGTCTGTCATATGTGCGTAAACAATTTTTCAAACAACATCTCCTCCTAAACCACTGATCGGATTTTGACCAAACTTCACAGGAATGCTCCTTAGGTGGTCCCCTTTGAAAGTTGTTCAAATGGTTCCGATCCTTTGCACATATAGGTCACAGGAGCCAAAAATAGTTTTTTTCACCCAAAACTTAAAAAATCTTCTTCTCTGAAACCACAAGGCCCAGGTCTTTGATATTTGGTATACAGCTTCATCTAGTGGACCCCTACCAAGATTGTTCAAATTATAGTGCTGGGGCCAAAAATGCCACCGTCCCGGGGCCCTTTGGTTTTACAAGGGCTCATATAAAGAAAATCTTTAAAAATCTTCTTCTTTGAAACTGCAAGGCCCAGGTCTTTGCTATTTGGTATGAAGCTTCGTCTAGTGGACCCCTACCAAGATTGTTGAAATTAATGTGCTGGGGCCAAAAATGCCCCCGCCCCGGGGCCCTTTGGTTTTACATTGGCTTATATAGGTAAAATCTTCGTCTCTGAAACTGCAATGCCCATGTCTTTGATATTTGGTATGAAGCTTCATCTTGTGGACCTCTACCAAGATTGTTCAAATTATATCCCTGGGGCCAAAAATGCCCCCGCTCCGGGGCCCTTTGGTTTTTAGCTCACCTGAGCCGTAGGCTCCTGGGGAGCTATTGTGAACACTCACCGTCCGTCGTCGTCGTCGTCTGTATGTCCTTTCACATTTTCCTTTAAACAACATCTCCTCCTAAACCACTGGATGGATTCGAACCAAACTTGGCAGAAATGATCTTTGGGTGGTCCTCTCTCAAAGTTGTTCAAAGAATTCCATTCCATGCAGAACTCTGGTTGCCATGGCAACAAAAGGGGAAAATAAGAATAAAAACTTTAAAAATCTTCTTGTCTGAAACCAGAAGGCCCATGTCTTTGATATTTGGTATGAAGCTTTATCTAGTGGACCTCTACCAAGATTGTTCAAATTATTGCCCTGGGGCCAAAAATGGCCCCGCCGCGGGGCCCACGGTTTTGACATAGGCTTATATAGGGAAAACCTTTAAAAATGTTCTTGTCAAAACCAGTGGGCCCCGGGGCGGGGCCATTTTTGGCCCCAGGACAATAATTTGAACAATCTTGGTAGTGGTCCACTAGATGAAGCTTTGTACCAAATATCAAAGACCTGGGCCTTCTGGTTCCAGACAAGAAGATTTTTAAAGGTTTTCCCTATATATAGACTTATATAGGGAAAACCTTTAAAAATCTTCTTGTCTGGAACCAGAAGGCCCAGGTCTTTGATATTTAGTATGAAGCTTCATCTAGTGGACCTCTACCAAGATTGTTCAAATTATTGCCCTGGGGCCAAAAATGGCCCCACCCCGGGGCCCACTGGTTTTACATAGGCTTATATATGGAAAACCTTTAAAAATCTTCTTGCCTGGAACCAGAAGGCCAAGGTCTTTGATATTTGGTATGAAGCTTCATCTGGTGGACCTCTACCAAGATTGTTCAAATTATTGCCCTAGGACCAAAAATGGCCCCGCCCCGGGGCCCACTGGTTTTACATAGGCTTATATAGGGAAAACCTTTAAAAATCTTCTTGTCTGAAACCAGAAGGCCCAGGTCTTTGATATTTGGTATGAAGCTTCATCTAGTGGACCTCTACCAAGATTATTTAAATTATTGCCCTGGGGTTAAAAATGGCCCCGCCCCGGGGCCCACTGGTTTTACATAGGCTTATATAGGGAAAACCTTTAATAGTCCGGGATTTGAGACCAGATTTCGAAAAATTTAATGCACCCAAAATTCTCACGCTTTATTTGTGCCGTTTTATTGACTTAGGAGCCTAACCTATATGACATGTGATTACTTAGCAAATCTGGTAGGGAAAAGGGGTTGAAAATTCTATGAGTTTACACCCACCCCCATGCGGATGGTATAGTTGGATTGAGTTTAGTTATGTGTAGCTTGCGCTTACATATGAATGTTGATTTATTGCATCAGCCAAAATATTTGTCACTAATCGAAGACACCAAAATTCATGATATGACGTAATTACATCCGGTGTTACCATAAATTCTGACCATTGAAATTTGATCCCAAAAATTTGGTAAATTTTACACTATTTTCGCGCTAAATAATTTTTAGTACTTTTTGAAACAATTTCTTTTTCGTAAGTATGAAGGATTGTTATTTTTTCACGTGCATGTGAAACTTGATGACTCTGTTTCAATCCGGGCATGAACAAGGGACTCCGATACCTATGGACCATTTTACCAGTTTTTCCTGTTGTGTCACAGATTGTGTTAAAAATTTATATTAAAACCAACATAAACTAAATTATTTTACTGGCTGGTCAAAGCTGTATCATAACAGGGACCGATAGATATATTTTTGAACAGTTACTGATGGCCTTTTCCTTCCGGTTTATATTTAGTGAGGGGAATATACATCACCAAGCATATTTGTCAGCGGGTGAACTGGCAAGTGATTCTCTAAACTGGTGACTTGAAACAATCAACATTTAATGAATACATTGTATATTTCAAGAATCATTATCCAAAGTTTCCGGTTTGTGCTGAAGGCTCCCCAAGTAACATCGACACTGTTATATTTTAAACACGTAAATGTTACTGGCCACTTGAAATCTTACCGGGTACCTTATTTTCTGTTAAGTCGCACGACTAAAAATAAATTGTAGCCGAGGTTTAATGTAATTTAAAGCCATCCCTTAAACATTCTTTTATCTTCCCTTTTCCCAGAGTTGTGGTATAACCTGTAAACGTGCATCTTAAGATGTCACCTGCACTTACTTTCTACCATTCTGTTGGGCAACCTGCCTACGATAGCCTTGTCCCTCTATTCACCATTAGCTCTTAATCATCCTGTGACTCTTGTCACACACTGGTTAATCTGTTATTCATCTCCTATATTACTACTTCCTTTTTCTGAAATTTGTCCCATATATCGATTGTTTTGGGTTTAAAGGCACGTCACCCCTTGTTGGGTATTTTTGTCCTCTCTCCTGCTAAAGGGAGAAAAGCGAAGAAAGAATAGTTGAGCAGATGAAAGTGAGTGACAGAGGAGAAATGGGAAAATGGAAAAGCAGAAACAGAAGACATAACAGTATTCCCCCTCTACCCTTAACTGCTGGAAGAACAGCAGGTCTTTTCCAGCTGTAAGCCAATATCAGCTGGACGCCCTATTGACGCAAGATACGCGTCACCTTTGCCTCACCCAACCACCCCAATTGTCCCATATAGATTGGCCAAAAAGGCCTTCTATGACAAGCCATCAGGAGTTATCACGTTTGAAAAACAGAGTGTATGCAATGATCAGGAATCTATACAAAATATCTCGCACCTCCCATTCAAAACACCATAATGAAAACGTCATGGATGGAAAGCCAGAATGACGGTTATCTCCCCACGTGACCGAACGGCTACTCAAAATAAAAAAGGCATCAGCAATACATACATCTTAAGGACTAACTATGAAAATAATAAAACACCAAAAAGGATCAACGACGGGGTCAGTAAGAAGTTTTACAGGGGCCGAGATGGGGTTGGACACTTGAATAGATTTTAGGTGGTCACACTACTCGCCCTTGATTGTCGTGGTTAAAACCGATAAATTGTTCACTCTACGTGATGGAGTTCTAGCTCATCAGTGCAACATCTCCGAGAACAGAAAATCAAACGACTAAAGAGATGAAACAACGATGAGGACTCGACAGCATGAAATAGCTAGAATTCTGCAGCAAAGGAAACCAAACAGTTAGGCTCCGGTTAACCCTACCAGAGACAGAGCATCAGACACCTACCTTCAGGCGTTCTGGCGGAAATGCGTTCGTACATATGAAAGGAACTAGGCGGGTGGGTTAATTTACTTGAGGTTGAAACCTAATATGTCAGATATATTGAACAGTGAACAGGGACAATGTTTGGCATAACAAATGTTACGATTCCCGTAACCTCAGCTTCTTGTCTTCACCTTCACATCAGGTTCAACACAGACCCTCGACTGAACTTTTCTGCATCTTCATGTAACTTGGTGACCTCAATTTGCGCATGTTTGCCAAAAGATCGACCAAAACCAGAGTCATTCAATCAGCAAATAAGCTGGAGTATATCAAATCTGCAGCTGGAGAATTAGATGCCGATATTTAAATTTAGTACAGTATCTTTTTTGCAGCAAATTAATGTTAAAAACCAAAACAATAAACCTCTAAAACATTTAAGTAAAATCGTTCTGGCAAATACTGTATAATGTTTTTTTTTGTTGTTTTTTTTTTTGTTCGCAGTAAACTTTCGCGAACATTCAGTCAAAAGGAGGCTTGATTTTCAGAGGCGTAAACTCATTAAAACACGACTTTGTTTCAATTATGAAATACTGAACAAAAATCTGCCAACCCTTTGAAAAAACTAAACTGAAATAGGGCCGCGCTGTTATCTTCACTGAACATTTTCGTCTTTCAGAGGTATTGCTGTCATGGTAACTTCATACCAAACTACCACTGGTCACCAATTAATTGTTTGTGAAGCTAAGCAACAAAAGATAACCAAACAAGCGCAATCAGTAAAGCAAAAAACTGTGGCTGCTGTATCATGACAACACCAGTTAGATATGGTTTACGCTTGCCATCAAGTTTACGCGACTTTTAATACATGCCCTGAACACAAAATTGTAAACAAGCGGTCGATGGGAAACTACGCTCACCAGAGCTCAAGTGGGCATAAATCCCCCCCCCCCCCCCACACACACACACACGTGGTGGCCATTTATTTTAACAAACCATAACGGTTTAGTAGAGGCCAATCCCAGGACCATTGATGGCAAATTATTTTGAAATCAACCATCGTTTTCTTTTGTTGCCATCGCATACATTATAGTCAGCTTTGAACCATCTTAGGGCTAGAGTCCAAAATGCTGCATACCAAGGTCTTGTATTTCTTGAGATGCAGAATTTAAAATCACTTTTGGCCGCCGTTTATTGGTGTGACGATCACACAGATCTCTCTAACAAACTTGGATTTCTCGACCACACTGATGCAGTATATGAAATTTGGTATCAGATAGGCCAGTAGTTTTAGAAAAATTAAAAACGATTTAATCTTATGGCCCCAGGATCATTAAGATGATTGCAAATATCAACTATGATGTCATAAGCTGCAACAGAACCAGAAAACCCTGTCTTTTCCATACATAATCCTAAGTGACCGAATGTGACCTTGACGTTAGAAAGGTCAAGGTCAAAGAAATGTCATCATTTGAACAAATTCGATAGGGCCCGGGTCCCATATATTGTATACCAAGTTTCAAGGTCATCGGTCGAGTGGTTCCTGAGAAGGCGATTTTCAAAGGTTTTTACCATATATGGGCATGGCGGAAATTTTGGTCATGTGACCCAGATATTCAGAATATATGTTTGTTCTTCAACCCAATGGCGGCTTCACATATAATTTGGTTCCAATTGGCCTTGTAGTTTCAGAGGAGATGTCGTTTGGAATTGTTTGGATGCTTAAATGAGAAAAGAGGGTAGGAACATTTATCTCCCCTTTTATGTCTTTTTCCCCACTTTTTTGATTTTCTAACTCCATTTTCAAGATGCTGAGAGACCTCTAAATAAATTTGTATCATAATTAAGTGTGAGAAAGTAAGGTGCATTAAAGTCCTTAAATACGGGTGCTACGAATTTCAAATCCCCGACTATAAAAATCTTCTTGTCTAAAACCAGAAGGCCCAGGTCTTTGATATTTGGTATATGGATTCAGCTAGAGGACCTCTACCAAGATTGTTCAAATTATAGCCCTGGGGCCAAAAATGGCCCCGCCCCGGGGCCCACTGGTTTTACATAGGCTTATATAGGGAAAACCTTTAAAAATCTTCTTGTCTGGAACCAGAAGGCCCAGGTCTTTGATATTTGGAATGAAGCTTCATCTAGTGGACCTCTACCAAGATTGTTAAAATTATTGCCCTGGGGCCAAAAATGGCCCTGCCCCGGGGCCCGCTGGTTTTACATAGGCTTATATAGGGAAAACCTTTAAAAATCTTCGTCTGGAACCAGAAGGCCCAGGTCTTTGATATTTGGTATGAAGCTTCATCTAGTGGACCTCTACCAAGATTGTTCAAATTATTGTCCTGGGGCCAAAAATGGCCCCGCCCCGGTGCCTACTGGTTTTACATAGGCTTATATGGGAAAAACCTTTAAAAATCTTCTTGTCTGGAACCAGAAGGCCCAGTTCTTTGATATTTGGTGTGAAGCTTCACAGGGCTTCCATTAACTCCCAAATTCAGGAAGTCCCAGACTTCCTACCCTTGAAATCTGGAAGTCCCACTGGAAAATTCAGGAAGTCCCAATTTTGAAGCAAGGTGTTCGCGAATGGTAAAATTGTTTTGATGAAGAAATATATATTATTTAATCTATGAATCTCTTGTTTGCATTTTTAATCACCTGTATATTCTTTTAGATGGCTAGTAAAGTGTGTGGATAGGTAAACTGACCGGCTCAAAAATGACTTGAATAGTGTTGACTGGGCCGTTAAACTCAAAACAATCAAGCAAAGCTCTGTGATGAAGTTAAAACTATTCATAACTATGTGACATACATGTGGTCAGTACAGTGCAGAGGAGTGCATACAAAAAAAAAAAAAAATATATTTTTGCTTGGCCTGTATAAATTTTATAACTTTCCAAGTAAAACTCCCTCGCCCACCCCCACCCCCAAAATAAATAAATAAAAAGTAAAGAAAACAATCGCATTACCCATCCCCATATATGCCTAGTGGCCCATTTTTGGTTCATTAGCAAACTGTTTAGACCCAGATGAGACGCCACAGAACATAGCAGCTGATCTGTCTACATTGTTTGTAGAACTTCACACAAATAAAACAAACCTGACACCCATTCATATATGGATTAAAAAGAAATAAAGAAAAATTCTTTTGTAAAAGATTTTTGCCAAACTTTGCAAAACATACGCTTCGAGTCTTCATTGTACTCTAAACACTCGGAACTGCTTCAGACAAACAGGCAGAAACAAGTGCAACTTTGCAATTGGAGCAGACTAAGACGAGCCAGCGTTTTTTTTTTTTTTTTTTTGCTTTTTGGCTAACAGACAGATCAGATTAAAGCTCGGACCCTGACGAACCGGCCTGGTCAAATTCGCCGGTTTTACGTATTTTCGAAGCGCCAAAATCAAACGGCGATCTTTTCATCATTTCACCTAGTGAACACCTGCTATTTACTCAAGAAAAAAAATGCGTATCTATCTTTGAAACTACCTATTGTCACACTTCGCATCGCTAATGATAATCTCACTACCAAACATTTAAATTACGACCCGCTTTAATTTAAACAGTTACAAGTTTACAGGATTAAAAAAACACTTATTGTCAATGGGATTAATTAGTTTATCCTCAACTACTAATCCGTTTCATCACCTCGACACGTTTTTCACACACCGATGACGATCAAAGGTGTGCCGACGCACGTGATTCTTTCAATATAATATCGCGCAGGCAGAAAATGGGACGTCCACACAGAAAGCGGTTTCAGCTAAGAAGACGGAGCAAACTTTTTACAAACCGCTAAAAGTGGGCGGGTTTATACGTCTTGGTAAAGATTTTTGGCCATACAGAGAAAGATCAGACTGCAGCTTGGACCCTGACGAACCGGCCTGGTCACATTCACCGGTTTTACGTACTTTCGAGGCGCCAAAATCAAACGGCGATCCCGGCGACATTTTGGGATTTTATAA
The DNA here is from genome assembly GCA_963580285.1 of Lucinisca nassula. Lineage (NCBI taxonomy): Eukaryota > Metazoa > Mollusca > Bivalvia > Lucinida > Lucinidae > Lucinisca > Lucinisca nassula. Next base: position 71,620,442 of record OY757011.1, on the reverse strand, counting down.
ATTATTTTCGTCATTTCACCTAGTGAACACCTGCTATTTACTTGAAAGAAAAAAATGCGTATCTATCTTTGAAACTATTGGCACACTTTGCATCACTCATGATAATCTCACTACCAAACACCTAAATTACGACCCGCTTTAATTTAAACAGTAACAAGTTTACAGGATTAAAAAACACTTATCGCCAATGAGCTGATTTGTTTATCCTCAACTACAAATCCGTTTAATTATGCAAACACCGAGCAATCACTTCGACATGTTTTTCACACACCGATGACGATCAAAGGTATGCCGACGCACGTGATTCTGACTGTCAATATAATACCGCGCAGGCAGAAAATGGGAGGTCCTTAGTACTCAATAAACACAGAAAGCGGTTTCAGCTAAGAAGGCGGAGCAAACTCTTTACAAACGCTAAAAGTGGGCGGGTTTATACGTCTCGGTAAAGATTTTTGGCCGTACAGAGAAATTTTTGGGAGTCCGCGGGACGCCTTTGATGTTTAATTTGGGCGTCCGGAAGCGATTTCAGGGCGTAATATACGCTGTACGTCTGCCTAATGTAAGCCCTGGCTTCATCTAGTGGACCTCTACCAAGATTGTTCAAATTATTGCCCTCGGGTCAAAAAGTGGCCCCGCCCTGGGGCCTACTGGTTTTACATAGGCTTATATAGGGAAAACCTTTAAAAATCTTCTTGTCTGAAACCAGAAGGCCCAGGTCTTTGATATTTGGTATGAAGCTTCATCTAGTGGACCTCTACCAAGATTGGTCAAGTTATAGCCCTGGGCCAAAATGCCCCCGCACCAGGGCCTCCTGGTTTTACAAAGGCATATATAGGAAAAACCTTTAAAAAACTTTTTGTTTGAAACCAGAAGGCCCAGGCCTTTGATGTTTGGTATGAAGCTTCGTCTAGTGGACCTCTACCAAGATTGTTCAAATTATGAGCCCTTGGACCAAAAATTAACCCCTCACCAGGGCCCCCTGGTTTTACAAAGGCATTATAAGGAAACATTTAAAAAAACTTCTTGTTTGAAACCAGAAGGCCCATTGTCTTTGATATTTGGTATGAAGCTACATCCAGTGGCTCTTTACCATGATTGTTTACCCCATCACGGGGCCCACTGGTCTTACATAGACTTATATAGGGAAACTTTTAGAAATCTTCTTGTCTGAAACCAGAAGGCCAATGACTTTGATGTTTGTTATTAAGTTTCATTTAGTGGACCTCTACCAAAATTGTTCAAATTATGGACCTGAGGCCAAAAATTGCCCTGCCCCGACATCCACATATAAATCTCTTAGCTCAGGTGAGCGATATAAGACCATCATGGTCCTCTTGTTTAGCTCACCAGAGCCGAAGGCTCCGGGGGAGCTTATAGGATAGGCAGTTGTCCGTCGTCTGCGTCTGCGTCTGGTGACGTCAACACTTTTAAACGACATCTCCTCTGAAGCCGCTAGGCCGATTGGGCCCAAATTTCATCTGTAGCATCCTTGGGTTGGGGGATTGAAAGTTTGTGTTTTTAGCTCACCGTCACGTAGTGACGAGGTGAGCTTTTGGGATCACTTTTCGTCCGTCGTCTGTCCGTCCGTGCGTCCGTCCGTAAACAATTTTTTAAACAACATCTCCTCCTAAACCACTGATCGGATTTTGACCAAACTTCACAGGAATGATCCTTAGGTGGTCCCCTTTCAAAGTTGTTCAAATGGTTCCGGTCCGTTGCACATCTAGGTCATAGGAGCCAAAAATAGATTTTTTTCACCAAAAACTTAAAAAATCTTCTTCTCTGAAACCACAAGGCCCAGGTCTTTGATATTTGGTATGAAGCTTCATCTAGTGGACCTCTACCAAGATTGTTCAAATTATAGTGCTCGGGCCAAAAATGCCCCCGCTCCGGGGCCCTTGGTTTTACATGGGCTTATATAGGGAAAATCTTTAAAAATCTTCTTCTCTGAAACCGTAAGGCCCAGGTCTTTGATATTGGTATGAAGCTTCATCTAGTGGACCCCTACCAAGATTGTTCAAATTATAGTGCTGGGTCCAAAAATGCCCCCGCTCTGGGGTCCTTTGGTTTTACATGGGCTTAGATAGGGAAAATCTTTAAAAATCTTCTTCTCTGAAACTGCAAGGCCCAGGTCTTTGATATTTGGTATGAAGCTTCATCTAGTGGACCCCTACCAAGATTGTTCAAATTATAGTGCTGGGGCAAAAAATGCCCCCACTCCAGGGCCCTTTGGTTTTACATGGGCTTATATAGGGGAGAGCTTTAAAAATCTTCTTCTCTGAAACCGTAAGGCCCAGGTCTTTGATTTTTGGTATGAAGGTTCATCTAGGGGACCCCTACCAAGTTTGTTCAAATTATACGGCTGGGGCCAAAAATGCCCCCGCCCCGGGGCCCTTTGGTTTTACATGGGCTTATATCGGGAAAATCTTTAAAAATCTTTTTCTCTGCAACCGCAAGGCCTAGGTCTTTGATATTTGGTATGAAGCTTCATCTAGTGGAGCCTTACCAAGATTGTTCAAATTATAGTGCTGGGGTCAAATATGCCCCCACTCCGGGGCCCTTTGGTTTTACCTAGGCTTATATAGGGAAAATCTTTAAAAATCTTCTTCTCTGAAACCGCAAGGCCCAGGTCTTTGATATTTGGTATGAATCTTCATCTAGTGGACCCCTACCAAGATTGTTCAAATTATAGTGCTGGGGCCAAAAATGACCCCGCCCCGGGGCCCTTTGGTTTTACATGGGCTTATATAGGGAAAATCTTTAAAAAATCTTCTTCTCTGAAACCGCAAGGCCTAGGTCTTTGATATTTGGTTTGAAGCTTCATCTAGTGGACCCCTACCAAGATTGTTCAAATTATAGTGCTGGGGTCAAATATGCCCCCACTCTGGGGCCCTTTGGTTTAACATGGGCTTATATAGGGAAAATCTTTAAAAAATTTCTTCTCTGAAACCATAAGGCCCATGTCTTTGATATTTGGTATGAAGCTTCACCCCACAAGGCCCAGGTCCTCCCCCGCCCCCCTGAGCCCTGGGCCTTTTGGTTTTACATGGGCTTATATAGGGAAAATCTTTAAAAATCTTCTTCTCTGAAACTGCAAGGCCCAGGTCTTTGATATTTGGTATGAGGCTTCATCTTGTGGACCCCTACCAAGATTGTTCAAATTATAGTGATGGGGCCAAAAATGCCCCCGCCCCGCTGCCCTTTAGTTTTACATGGGCTTATATTGGAAAAATCTTTAAAAATCTTTTTCTCTGAAACCGCAAGGCCCAGGTCTTTGTTATTTGGTATGAAGCTTCATTTAGTGGACCCTTCAAATTATAGTGCTGGGGCCAAAAATGCCCCCGCCCCGGGGCCCTTTGGTTTTACATGGGCTTATATAGTGAAAATCTTTAAAAATCTTCTTCTCTGAAACCGCAAGGCCCAGGTCTTTGATATTTGGTATGAAGCTTCATCTTGTGGATCTCTAACAAGATTGTTCAGATTATAGTCCTGGGGCCAAAAATGCCCCCGCTCCGGGGCCCTTTGGTTTTACATAGACTTATATATAGGGAAAATCTTGAAAAATCTTCTTCTCTGAAACCATAAGGCCTAGGTCTTTTATATTTGTTGTGTAGCTTCATCTAGTGGACCTTTGCCAAGATTGTTCAAATTGTAGCCTTTGTTGATATTTGATATGAAGCTTCACCTATTTAGACCTCCCTCAACATTATGCACATTATATCCCTGGGGTCAATAATGGCCCTCCCCGGGGCCCACTTGTTACTCTATGGACCAGGTGAGCGATCCAGGGCCATCATGGCCCTCTTGTTCATGTTTCATTAACTAAGACACTCTCATGTACACTTGTTAGAAGAAACCATAGGAGTTTGTTTTTTACACCAGTTCTAATGATTAAACTTTAGGATATAAACAATTATGAGATTTTCTTTCATCTTTTGTTACTATATAATGTTAGTATTAAAACAGTCTTTGATTGTTTTTCACACATGTTTGAATCAGGCTGATGATCAATTAAGTAGCCAGTGTGGTCTAAAAGACAAACAAGATGTGTTTGTGAAACACTGATGCCCCCGGACAGCGCATGTTAAATATGAAAGCAGTATCACTAAGCAATCAAAAGGTATGGCCAATGTTCAAGTCTTAAAAAAGTAGGTCAAGGTCACAAGGTAAAAAATTATGGGATCGTTGGAAAGGTCATGTGACACAGAATACGAGTGAAATATGAAAGCCTTTTTACTTACCAATCAAAAGTTATGGCCAATGTTAAAGTTTTTAAAAAGTAGGTCAAACATCAAGGTCACAAGGTCAACCATTATGGTACCACTAGAAAGGTCTTGTGACAAGGAATGCACATGTGAACTATGAAAGCCATACCACTTACCGATCGAAAGTTATGGCTAATGTAAGTTTTTTAAAAGTAGGTCAAATGTCAAGGTCACAAGGTCAAAAATTATGGTACCACTAGAAAGGTCTTGTAAAAAAGAATGCACACATGAAATATAAAAGCCCTTTCACTTACCAATAGAAAGTTATTGACTATGTTGAAGTTTTTAAAAAGTAGGTCAAACATCAAGATCACGAGGTAAAAATTGATGGTACCAGTAGAAAGGTCTTGTGACAAGAAATGCACATGTGAAATATGAAAGCCCTACCACTTATCAATCGAAAGCTATGGCCAATGTTAAAGTTTTTGAAAAAGTAGGTCAAATATCAAGGTCATGGGGTCAAATATTATGGTACCACTTGAATGTTCTTGTGACAAGGAAGGCACATGTGAAATATGAAAGCCCTATCACATATCAATCGAAAGTTATGGCCAATGTTAAAGTTTTGTAAAAATTTCAAGGGGAGATAATTCAGCAAAAAATGACAACAGAGTTATGGCCCTTGGTCAGGATGTAGCCCATGTGATGCTGGATAAGTGTGTGAAGTTTCATCAGGCTAGGTCAAATACTTTTGAAGTTATGATCAAGGTTAAAGTTTTTGTGATGGACAGACAGACAGACAAACCAACAGACAGACAGACAGACAGACAGGGCAAAAACTATATGCCCCCCCCCCCCCCCCCCTGATATGCTGCATGAATCTTCCACGCAGAGCTGAAACCGGCCGCACACAAGTACTGGTAAACTGCTTAGAGGATCTAAGCCTGCCCAGGCAAAGCAGTGCGAGTCGGACCGTTCATGCATATAAACCCTATTGGTTTCATTAGGCGGCAGGGATTGAGATGGCATTTCATCTCATTGTCAGGTAAAAGTCCCACAAAATTGGAAGCAACGTCTCCAAAATTACCTAAATAGTGTTGAAGGGGATATCAAACCTCAATTCAAACCAAAATTGGTAGAGCCACAGAAGATAGCATGATACATGTATGTTATCCAAAATTGACTTTTGAACTGTAATTGCCTCTAATAAATAATTCTTATTTGCTATGATATTGGTTTATACACTGTTTTATCTATGTTTTCGGTAGCCAATATTTACATTAACCACCAATGAACCATCTGAAGTCAAATTTTTAGGCTTATCAAAACTTAATGAAAGTCTGTCAGATTTTAGTCAGAGAAAAATCAGGATGAAGTTGCCTCAACCATTTTTGAAGACTGTAAAATGGGTAATATCTGTGAGGTCATACCTTCAGTAGAACTGAACAAAATGAGTATTTGTGAGGTGTATTGATTCTGTTGTCTGTTAGGAGAATAATCTGTGATGAAAAATCCAGTCCTCACATTAACCCTTATCTTACTGTTCACGACAACCCCTATCTTTACAAACAGTGTAGATCCAGATCAGATGGCTTCTGAAGAAGCCATCTGATAAGGATCTACACTGTTTGGCATTCAGTTTATGAATTTGTAGCAATAAATTACATCAAGTAATTTGATTGGTTGATAGACAGAAATGGGTGTGGCTAAAATGAATATTCAGCAAGATACGGGTTAATAAATCTGTGAAATGAGCCCCCCCTTAAACCCCACTTTATATAGAGAATTTGTTTGTTTGATTCGAGGTTTAACCTCCCTGTCAACACTGTATAGGTCATTTTGGAGATGTTGCTTCCAATTTAGAGGGACTTTTACACGACATTGTGATGAAATGACATCTCAAGCCCTGCCGTCCAATAAAACCAATAGGGTTTATCAGGATGGACGTCCAACTCGTACCACTTTGCCTGGGCAGGCTTAGATCCTCTAAGCCATTCACCAGTACTTTTGTGCGGTCTGTTTCAGCTCTGCGTGGAAGCATCATGCAGCCCATCTATTTTTTCAAGCCCAGATGGGAGGGAGCTATTATATAGAGAAAATTGAGTTTACAGGGGTATACTATTTTTAGCTCGTCTGTTTTTTGAAAATAAACTTTCGAGCTATTGTCATCACTCCGGCGTCTTCGTTGTCGTCTGGCGTTGTCCTTAACCGAAAACCTTAACCTTGACCATATTTCCAAAAGTATTTGGCCTACCTTCATGAAACTTCATACACATACTCACCATCACAAAAGCTACATTCCCTACAAGTTTTATAACTCCATCTTGCAATTTGATTGCTCTTGTTTGACTTAGAACTTTGGTTTTCTAAAAGAAACTGCAGACGAGCGTTGGCACCCGCATGCGGTGCTCTTGTTTTTAGCTCACCTGAGCCGAAGGCTCATGTGAGGTATTAGTATACCACGAGCCGGCGTCCGTCGTCCGTCGTCGTCCGTCGTCCACACTTTCAAAGAAGTATATCTCCGGAACCAGTGGGCCAATCTTGATCAAATTTCATGTGAAGCATTATCAGGTAGGGGGAAAGGCTGCATACTGTTTTCGGGCAGATCGGATTGGAACTCTGGTTGCCATGGCAACAAATAGCTCCCATAGACTTAACATAGGAAAAAGTTTGTCATTACTCTAGCTCCGTCAATTTTTTTCTGATCGTCTTCATTCTTGCAGATAACGAGGACAGGCATGAAATCTCGATCAAGTTCGATTTTGGGCTGAATCGGATTATTCACTCAGGAGTTACGTGCCCTTGAGCGTTAGGAAAAAGCTTGTCATCACTCTAGCTCCGTCAATTTTTTTCTGATCGACTTCATTCTTGCAGATAACGAGGACAGGCATGAAATCTCGATCAAGTTCGATTTTGGGCTGAATCGGATTATTCACTCAGGAGTTACGTGCCCTTGAGCGTTGAAAAAATTGCCTATTGACTTAACATGGGAAGAATGTTGTCATCACCGTAGCTGCTTCAATTATTTTCGGATTGGCTTTATTCTTGCAGATAACCAGCACAGCCATGAAATCTCGGTCAAGTTCGATAACTGGCAGAATCGGATCATTCACTTAGGAGTTACCTGCCCTTGTGTGTTTTTGCATTAGGGTTAATGGGAATTTCAAAAATGTATATCTTAAAGACTACTTGGCCAACTTTGATCAAATTTCATGTGTCGCATTATTGGGCAAGTGGAAAGGCTTCATTAGGTTTTCAGGCAGATCTGAGTGGAACTCTGGTTGCCATGGCAACATCTAGCTCCCATAGACTTCACATAGGAAAAAGCTTGTCATCACTCTAGCTCCGTCATTTTTTTTCTGATCGACTTCATTCTTGCAGATAACCAGTACAGGCATAAAATCTCGGTCAAGTTCGATTTTGGGCCGAATCAGATAATTCACTCAAGAGTTACGTCCCCTTGAGCGCCCGAAAAATTGCCTATCGACTTAACATGGGGAAAATGTTGTCATCACTGTAGCTAGTAACGAGGACAGGCATAAAATCTCGGTAAAGTTTGATTTTGGGCCGAATCGGAATATTGACGTCGGAGTTACGTGACCTTGAGCGACAAAAAATTTGCCCATAGACTTTACATAGGGAAAATGTTGTGACTACGATAGCGACTTGAATTTTTTTCAGATCAGCTTCAAACTTGCAGGTAACGAGGACAGACATAAAATCTCGGTTAAGTTAGATTTTGGGCCGAATTGGATTATTTGCCTTGGAGTTACCTGCCCTTGAGCATAAAAAAATACGTTGTGACCACGATAGCAACTTTATTTTTATTCAGATCAGCTTCAAACTTGCAGGTAACGTGGACAGGCATAAAATCTCAGTTAAGTTCGAATCAGAATATTGACCTCGGAGTTACATGACCTTGAGCGACAAAAAATTTGCCCATAGACTTTACATAGGGAAAATGTTGTGACTACGATAGCGACTTGAATTTTTTTCAGATCAGCTTCAAACTTGCAGGTAACGAGGACAGACATAAAATCTCGGTTAAGTTTTATTTTGGGCCGAATCGGATTATTTGCCTTGGAGTTGCCTGTCCTTGAGCATAAAAAAATACGTTGTGACCACGATAGCAACTTTATTTTTATTCATATCAGCTTCAAACTTGCAGGTAACGAGGACAGGCATAAAATCTCGGTTAAGTTCAATTTTGGGCCGAATCGGAATATTGACCTCGGAATTACGTGACCTTGAGCGACGAAAAATTTGCCCATAGACTTAATTAGGGAAAATGTTGCGACTACGATAGCGACTTGAATTTTTTTCAGATCAGCTTCAAACTTGAAAGTAACGAGGACAGACATAAAATCTCGGTTAAGTTCGATTTTGGGCCGAATCGGAATATTTGCCTTGTTACCTGCCCTTGAGCATAAAAAAATACGTTGTGACCACGATAGCAACTTTATTTTTATTCATATCAGCTTCAAACTTGCAGGTAACGAGGACAGGCATAAAATCTCGGTTAAGTTCGATTTTGGGCCGAATCGGAATATTGACCTCAGAGTTACATGACCTTGAGAGACAAAAAAATTTGCCCATAGACTTAACGTAGGGAAAATGTTGTGACAGAAATAGCGACTTGAATTTTTAGCTCACCTGAGCCAAAGGCTCCAGTGAGCCGATAGTATACCAAGGCTCCGGAGTCCGTCGTCTGTCGTCCGTCCATCCGTTGTCCACACTTTCAATGAAGCATATCTCAGAAGGCAGTCGATCAATCTTGTTTAAATTTTATGTGTAGCACCATTGGGCAAGGGGAAAGGCTGCATTAGGTTTTGGAGCTAGTCTGGTTCATTTGTTCCTTCGTTCTTCTTTCTCTCCATATAGAGATAATAGACCAATGTTAAATTTTTAATCAAAGATTTCTCAGGAACTATAAAAGCTAGAAGCATCAAATTTGGTATTCAATAGAATAATGATGACTTATTTTGTGTAAGAGACATTGGGCTTTCTCAGCTTATTTGTTCATCTGTTCTTTCATTCTTCTTTCTCTCCATTTTGACCAATGTTAAATTTTCGTCAAAGATTTCTCAGGAACTATAGAAGCTAGAAGTCTCAAACTTGGAATGCAATGCAATAATCATGACTTATATCCTGTAAGGGTCAATGGGCTGGATTCTATTAGCAGATTTAGTAGTCAAGTCTGTGAATTGTTAAAACTTAAGTTCCTCAGGTGAGCGGTTTAGGCTCATTGAGCCTCTTGTTCTTATTTCTGCTCCAAGTCATAGGTTATGGGTTTCCATGAGGCAGTTCTACGTTTTGGACATTAATGAGAAAAATATCATACATTTTCATTTTTCACTGTTTTCGAGCTATGAAAGAATGTACATTTATATATTTGATTTTGGAATAAAATCTTACAAAAATTCTTCATGTAAGAGCTGTTTAAAAAAAACTCTCATATTATGTGAAACCATACATATACAAGGCGCGAAACAGACAAACTCTGCTGTCATGCGACAACCCTTGTTCTCAGTGGACTGTATATGGAAACATGCTATAGACATTGCTATTCCAGCAGAGGCGGTGGCACTGTCCACTTGGCGCTTTGTCTAGTTCATTACGCAAACAGGCCTATACAAATACATTGCCACCTTTATCGCCGAAAAAATGAAAATTTTATGATGAAAAATTGTGATATTTTCCATATTTCTGCTCAAAATATAAATTGTGGGCACTCGTTAGAACCGCCTCATCGAGGCGCACTCGTTAGAACCGCCTCATCGAGGCGGTTCTAACGAGTACCCACAATCTATATTGTAGAGGACAAACAAGAAAAATAAGGTATACCCCCGGAAACCCCAGTTTTACTATATAAAAGTGGGGTTCAAGGAGGTCAAAATTATATAGACGTGTTTTCGTGATGTGTATCTGCTCAGTATTTCAATTCTGCAGAGCTACATCATCATCATCATCATCATCATGGTCATCAAAATAACCACCACTTTCACCACCATCATCATCATCACCACCATCGTCATCGTTATCATCATCATTTCTGCATGTTGTTGTGGAACAATAGGTACAATGATAAATTATTGAATTTACTTCTTGAACTTACTGGATACCACAACATCATAAGTTCAAAGACAAAGGCCAGTCATTGTGTTCTTATTTTATATTGTGACAAAATTGGCTGGATGACATTCAAAATTTTGTAGATTTTTGATTACATTTTTGTAATATACATATGACTGTATGTAATTGAAATTGTTTAACTATTTTAAGTATTGTACTAATATACACAATTAATTGTTTTAAAAAGGATGTAAACATAGTTTTGTTTGATTTGATGTTCAACGTCCCTGTCAACACTATGTAGGTCATTTTGGAGACGTTGCTTCCAATTTTGTGGGACTTTTACCCGACACTGAGATGAAATGACATCTCAAGCCCTGTCGCCCAATGAAACCAATAGGGCTTTTAAGCATGGGCGGTCCGACTCGCACCGCATTGCCTGGGCAGGCTTAGATCCTCTAAGCGGTTTATCAGTACTCGTGTGCAGGCCGGATTCAGCTCTGCGTGGAAGCATCATGCAGCCCAATTATTTCTTCAAGCCCCAAAAGGCGATGTAAACATAGTACATGTATAAGACAGAATGAAGTCACACCAATAAAGTCGAACTTCAATGGCTCGAACACCTTTGGGACCACGAAAATCTGTTTGAGACAGGGGTAGTTCGAGCCACTGAGGTTACTGTCAGGAGGCATAACGAGATACTTTTAGACATCTTTTCTGTGTTTTATGATGAAAATGTATGCTGTGTGTACTCATTAGAATCACCTCATTGAGGCGATTCTAATGAGTACTCACAGAATACTTTTGCAAGATAAAAGACTAAAATCTCCTTAATTATCCCCCACTAGTTCTTATGTAGAGGATTTCCCTAGGGGCTCAAGAATGGGTTCAACACATCCATGGTAAACGAGCCATCGGTGTTCGAGCTATCGAAGTTTTACTGTATATATATATATAATGGATATAACAAACATGTAAATGGATATAAAAATCTTAAAGGCAATGAAAAACTTTCCAATAGCATCAAAAAATAGCTGTTTTTTACCATTTTATGTATAATATCTATGTTTTTGACTTGTGTTTGTCGAGTCGTTTGCATGATACATTAACTTGGTCCATGTAATTTTAGATGGGACATTGGCAAACAGTGCAGGCCTAGATCAGATGCTGCAGAATATGGTTTCTGATCATGGCCTTCTCTGGTTGCAAAAAGTGCAGCCATTTTGACTATGAATTTCTAAGTGAGTTTTTGTTTGATTTGAAGTTTAATGTCCACGTCAACACTGTAAAGGTCATTTTGAAGACATTGCTTCCAATTTTGTGGGACTTTTACCCAACATTAAGATGAAATAACATCTCAAGCCCTGCCGCCCAATGAAACCAATAGGGTGTATAAGCATGGTCTCACACCGCAGAGCTTAGATCCTCTAAGCGGTTTACAAGTTCTCTTGTGCGGGTCGGTTTCAGCTCTGCGTGGAAGCATCATGCAGTCCATCTATTTCTTCAAGCCCCGATGGGCAGGGGCTAAAATTCTGAGTGAGTGAGTGTTTCAGTTTTACGTCCCACCAACAGCTAAAGTCATACAGAGACGGGACCTTGATTTAATGACTCATCCGAAAGTCTGAAGAAGCCTGGGATCAATCCTGCGACCCCTGGTTTTCAAGGCGAGTTGCGTAACCACTACACCATGGAGGCTTCTCTATGAATTTCTGAAAATTAGTCAACCTATCACCCTTAACATAATGTGAACGAGTTTGTGAAATAAACTCTCCCCTAAACTCCACTTTATATGAAGAAAAACTGCCATTTATGGGAATATACATTGTTTTTTTAGCTCACCGTCACGTAGTGACGAGGTCAGCTTTTGGGATCACTTTTTGTCCGTCGTCCGTGCCTGCGTGCGTCCGTCCGTAAACTTTTTCTTCAAACGACATCTCCTCCTAAACCACTGAGCGGATTTTGACCAAACTTCACAGGAATGATCCTTAGGTGGTCCCCTTTCAAAGTTGTTCAAATGGTTCCGGTCCGTTGCACATATGGGTCACAGGAGCCAAAAATAGATTTTTTTCACCGAAAACTTAAAAAATCTTCTTCTCTGAAACTGCAAGGCCCAGGTCTTTGATATTTGGTATGAAGCTTCATCTAGTGGACCCCATCTAAGATTGTTCAAATTATAGTGCTGGGGCAAAAAATGCCCCCGCCCCGGGGCCCTTTGGTTTTACATGGGCTTATATAGGGAAAATCTTTAAAAATCTTCTTCTCTGAAACCGCAAGGCCCAGGTCTTTGATATTTGGTATGAAGCTTCATCTAGTGGACCCCTACCAAGATTGTTCAAATTATAGTGCTGGGGCCAAAAATGCCCCCGCCCCGGGGCCCTTTGGTTTTACATGGGCTTATATAGGGAAAATATTTAAAAATCTTCTTCTCTGAAACCGCAAGGCCCAGGTCTTTGATATTTGGTATGAAGCTTCATCTAGTGGACCCCTACCAAGATTGTTCAAATTATATTGCTGGGGCCAAAAATGCCCCCGCCCCGGGGCCCTTTGGTTTTACATGGGCTTATATAGGGAAAATATTTAAAAATCTTCTTCTCTGAAACCGCAAGGCCCAGGTCTTTGATATTTGGTATGAAGCTTCATCTAGTGGACCCCTACCAAGATTGTTCAAATTATAGTGCTGGGGCCAAAAATGCCCCCGCCCCGGGGCCCTTTGGTTTTACATGGGCTTATATAGGGAAAATGTTTAAAAATCTTCTTCTCTGAAACTGCAAGGCCCAGGTCTTTGATATTTGGTATGAATCTTCATCTGGTGGACCCCTACCAAGATTGTTCAAATTATAGTGCTGGGGCCAAAGATGCCCCCGCCCCGGGGCCCTTTGGTTTTTAGCTCACCGTCACGTAGTGACGAGGTGAGCTTTTGGGATCACTTTTCGTCCGTCGTCCGTCCGTCCGTGCGTCCGTGCGTGCGTCCGTAAACAATTTCTTTAAACGACATCTCCTCCTAAACCACTGATCGGATTTTGACCAAACTTCACAGGAATGATCCTTAGGTGGTCCCCTTTCAAAGTTGTTCAAATGGTTCCGGTCCGTTGCACATCTAGGTTTTTGGGGCCAAAAATAGATTTTTTTCACCAAAAACTTAAAAAATCTTCTTCTCTGAAACCACAAGGCCCAGGTCTTTGATATTTGGTCTGAAGCTTCATCTAGTGGACCTCTACCAAGATTGTTCAAATTATAGTGCTGGGGCCAAAAATGCCCCCGCTCCGGGGCCCTTTGGATTTACATGGGCATATATAGGGAAAATCTTTAAAAATCTTCTTCTCTGAAACCGTAAGGCCCAGGTCTTTGATATTTGGTCTGAAACTTCATCTAGTGGACCCCTACCAAGATTGTTCAAATTATAGTGCTGGGGCCAAAAATGCCCCCGCTCCGGGGCCCTGTGGTTTTACATGGGCTTATATAGGGAAAATCTTTAAAAATCTTCTTCTCTGAAACCGTAAGGCCCAGGTCTTTGATATTTGATATGAAGCTTCATCTAGTGGACCCCTACCAAGATTGTTCAAATTATAGTGCTGGGGCCAAAAATGCCCCCGCCCTGGGGCCCTTTGGTTTTACATGGGCTTATATAGGGAAAATCTTTAAAAATCTTCTTCTCTGAAACCGTAAGGCCCAGGTCTTTGATATTTGGTATGAAGCTTGATCTAGTGGACTCCTACCAAGATTGTTCAAATTATAGTGCTGGGGCCAAAAATGCCCCCGCTCCGGGGCCCTTTGGTTTTACATGGGCTTATATAAGGAAAATCTTTAAAAATCTTCTTCTCTGAAACCGCAAGGCCCAGGTCTTTGATATTTGGTATGAAGCTTCATCTAGTGGACCCCTACCAAGATTGTTCAAATTATAGTGCTGGGGCCAAAAATGCCCCCGCTCCAGGGCCCTTTGGTTTTACATGGGCTTATATAGTGAAGAGCTTTAAAAATCTTCTTCTCTGAAACCGTAAGGCCCAGGTCTTTGATATTTGGTATGGAGCTTCATCTAGGGGACCACTACCAAGATTGTTCAAATTATGGTGCTGGGGTCAAATATGCCCCCGCTCAGGGGCCCTTTGGTTTTATATGGGCTTATATAGGGAAAATCTTTAAAAATTTTCTTCTCTGAAACCGTAAGGCCCATGTCTTTGATATTTGGTATGAAGCTTCATCCCACAAGGCCATGGTCCTTCTCCCCCCCCCCCCTCCCCCCCACTCCGGGGCCCTTTGGTTTTAAATGGGCTTATATAGGGAAAATCTTTAAAAATCTTCTTCTCTGAAACCGCAAGGCCCAGGTCTTTGCTATTTGGTATGAAGCTTCATCTAGTGGACTCCTACCAAGATTGTTCAAATTATAGTGCTTGGGCTAAAAATGCCACCGCCCCGGGGCCCTATGGTTTTACATGGGCTTATATGGGGAAAATCTTTAAAAATCTTCTTCTCGGAAACCCCAAGGGCCAGGTCTTTGCTATTTGGTATGAAGCTTCATCTAGTGGACCCCTACCAAGATTGTTCAAATTATAGTGCTAGGGCCAAAACTGCCCCCGACCTGGGGCCCTTTGGTTTTACATAGACTTATATAGAGATATTCCTTAAAAATCTTCTTCTGAAACAGCAAGGCCATGGTCTTTGATATTTGGTGTGAAGCTTCCTCTAGTGGACCTCTATCAAGATGGTTTAAATTATAGCCCTGAGGCCAAAAACGCCTCCGCCCCAGAGCCATTTGGTATTTCATAGGCTTATGTAGGGAATATCTTTAATAAAAATCTTCTTCTCTGAAACCGTTAGGCCCAGGTCTTTGATATTTGGTATGTAGCATATCTAGTGGACCTTTGCCAAGATTGTTCAAATTATAGCCTTTGTTGATATTTGGTATGAAGCTTCACCTTTTTAGACGTCTCTGAACATTATGCACATTATAGCCCTGGGGTTAATAATGGCCCTCCCCGGGTCCCACTTGTTACTCTATGGATCAGGTGAGCGATCCAGGGCCATCATGGCCCTCTTGTACATAGGCTTATATAGGGAAAATCTTTAAAAATCTTCTTCTCTGAAACCGCAAGGCCCAGGTCTTTGATATTTGGTATGAAGCTTCATCTAGTGGACCCCTACCAAGATTGTTCAAATTATAGTGCTGGGGCCAAAAATGTCCCCGCCCCGGGGCCCTTTGGTTTTACATGGGCTTATATAGGGAAAATCTTTAAAAATCTTCTTCTCTGAAACCGCAAGGCCCAGGTCTTTGATATTTGGTATGAATCTTCATCTTATGGACCCCTACCAAGATTGTTCAAATTATAATGCTGGGGCCAAAAATGCCCCTGCCCCGGGGCCCTTTGGTTTTACATAGGCTTATATAGGGAAAACCTTTAAAAATCTTCTTCTATGAAACCGCAAGGCCCAGGTCTTTGATATTTGGTATGAAGCTTCATCTAGTGGACCCCTACCAAGATTGTTCAAATTATAGTGCTGGGGCCAAAAATGCCCCCGCCCCACGGCCCTTTGGTTTTACATGGGCTTATATTGGGAAAATCTTTAAAAAATCTTCTTCTCTGAAACTGCAGGGCCCAGGTCTTTGATATTTGGTATGAAGCTCCGTCTTGTGGACGGCTACCAAGACTGATCAAATTATAGTGCTGGGGCCAAAAATGCCCCCGCCCCGGGGCCCTTTGGTTTTACATAGGCTTATATAGGGAAAATCTTTAAAAATCTTCTTTTCTGAAACTGCAAGGCCCAGGTCTTTGATATTTGGTATGAAGTTTCATCTTGTGGACCTCTATCAAGATTGTTCAAATTATAGCCCTGAGGCCAAAATTGCCCCCGCTCCTGGGCCCTTTGGTTTTTCATAGACTAATATAGGGAAAATCTTGAAAAATCTTCTACTCTGAAACCACAAGGCCTAGGTCTTTGACATTTGGTATGAAGCTTCAGCTAGTGGACCTCTACCAAGATTGTTCAAATTATAGCCCTGGGGCCACAATGCCCCCGCCCCAGGGCCCTTTGGTTTTACATAGACTTATAATAGAGATAATCTTTGAAAATCTTCTTCTCTGAAACAACAAGGCCCGGCTCTTTGATATTTGTTGTGTAGCTTCATCTAGTGGACCTTTGCCAACATTGTTCAAATTATAGTCTTTTGTTGATATTTGGTATGAAGCTTCACCTTTTTAGACCTCCCTCAACATTATGCACATTATAACCCTGGGGTCAATAATGGCCCTCCCCGGGGCCCACTTGTTACTCTATGGATCAGGTGAGCGATCCAGGGCCATCATGGTCCTCTTGTCTTATTTCTGCTCCAAGACATAATAATGATAATAATAATAATATGCTTTATTTATAGAGGGTGACATACATGTATTTAGTAAACTAGTACTAATTTTCCATATGACCCTCTTTTCTCCCTCTTCCTGGGTAGAAACCAGTACTAAGCAATGTGGATAAAGTCTCAACACTTGGCAGGTGCCAAGGGGAATTGGAATGAAGGTCTTCTGTTGCAACAAGCACCCAGAACCTATGTTTGCAAATCAGAAAAATATCACAGATTTTTCATCAGAAAAGTAGTAATTTTGGAGATGTGAAAAAATGCACTCTGTCGCATGGGTGTGTTATCAAAATTGTTAAAAACAAAAGCATGCCTATTTAATTCTGACCCCCCTCGAACCCCACTTTTATATAGTAAAGCTGGGGTTTACAGGGATATACATGTACCTTATTTCTGCTCTAAAATATAGATTATAGGTACTCTAACCTGTACCCACAATCTATATTTTGAGCAGAAATAAGAAAAATATCACAATTTTTCATCTTAAATTTTTCATTTTTACGGCGGTAAAATTTACAATGTATTTGTACAGGGGTGTTTTCGTGATGTGCAATAATTTATATAGTGAGGAAGATTCTGTTTTGTTAAAAAAAAAGTTACGACTTAACTGTTATCGTGCTGAACATAGCAAACCTACCTTTACTCCTGATCAGATGCCATCCGATCTACAGAGTTTGCCATGCACTTGTAAATTTGAACAAATACATTATATCAAGTAACTTGGTTGATTGAGAGTCAGAAATGGTTGTAGCTAAATTCATTTATTCAGCAGGATAAGAGTTTACAAAGTGCTACATTAAGCAAACAGGCCTATACAAATACATTGCCACCTTTATCGCCGAAAAAATGAAAAAATTCAGATGAAAAATTGTGTTATTTTTCTTATTTCTGCTCAAAATATAGATTGTGGGCACTCGTTAGAACCGTCTCATCGAGACGGTTCTAACGAGTACCCACAATCTATATTTTAGAGCAAAAATAAGAAAAATAAGGTTTACCCCTGCAAACCCCAGTTTTGTTATATAAAAGTGGGGTTCAAGGGGGTCAAACTTATATAGGCGTGTTTTCGTTATGTACAGATGGGTTGTGCTATTTATCTATAAGTTTTGGATTTTCATTTTCAGCTCTGATATGGACAGGTTACAGGGCTAACTACTAGGATAAAAGGTTAAATGATATAAACCTTTATTCATTACGATAACACACCCGTTTGACATTTTTTGTTTGTTTGATTTGAGGTTTAACATCCCTGTCAACACTGTAAAGGTCATTTTGGAGACATTGCTTCCAATTTTGTGGGACTTTTACCCGACACTGAGATGAAATGACTTCTCAAGCCATGTCGGCCAATAAACCAATAGAATTTATTAGCATGGACGGTCCGCCTTGCACCGCGGTTCCTGGACAGGCTTAGATCCTCTAAGCGGTTTACCAGTACTAGTGTGCGGGCCGGATTAAGCTCTGCGTGGAAGCATCATGCAGCCCATATATTTCTTCAAGCTCCTATGGGCGGGGGCCGACCCATTTGACATAGTGCAGTTTTTCACATCTCCAAAATGGCAACTTTTCTGATGAATATCTGTGATATTTTCTTATTAATACTGCAAACATAGGTTGTGGGTGCTCGTTGGAACCGCCTCATTGAGGCGGTTCTAACGAGTACCCACAACCTATGCAATGGAGCAGAAATAAGAAAAGTAACGTATACCCCAGTAAACCCCAGTTTTCTCTATATAAAGTGGGTGTTAGGGGGTTGTTCTTTTTACGGACTTGTTCACGTGATTGTTGGGATGTTTAAAGCAACTGAGCAAAAGGTGCAGACCCAAATCAGAATGTTCCTTCTTTCAGCCCCCTCCCATCGAGGCTTGAAGAAATAGATTTGGCTGCATGGTGCTTCCATTCAGAGCAGAAACTGACTGCATGTGAGTCTGGTAAACCGCTTAGAGGGTCTAAGCCTGCCCAGGCAAAGTGGTTCGAGTCTGACCGTCATTGCATATAAACCTTATTGGATCATTGGGGGGGCAGGGCTTGAGATGTCATTTCATCTCCATGTCGGCTTAAAGTTCCATAAAGTTGGAATCAATGTCTCCAAAATGACCTAAATAGTGATGAAGGGGATGTTAAACCTGATCTGGGTCTACACCATTTGCTATTCTACCAGCATATTTTCCTGCCTGAAAGTTGGTTATTGAACCATAAAGCATTGCAGCATCTTTATAATGTTTTTTTTTTTTTTTTTTTTTTTTTAATAAATCTGGCTTGACAGCGTATATGAATCATCAGCCATTAAGTCAGTATTTAATATTACTTTTGTGGAGAGGTATGCTCTGTTCTGTCTGCCAACCGTTTTGGTTCACAAAGGCTTTACCCATAAAATGCCAATCATTACAATTGCCGTCTGCTTTGTCGTCTGCTGGTTACTTAAAAACTAATTTTTGACAAACAGTGTGGACCCAGATCAGACTGCTCCTGTAGGAGCAGTCTGATCTGGACCCACACTGTTTGCTCTGTGTGCAAAAATATTTTTAAAAAGGTTGCAAGAAAATTCAGCAGACGACTTAAGCAGACAACATTTTCAGATGTTTTTTCTGCTGCTAAATGGTTAATATCGCTTTTGCCCTATTCTGTCTGCCAACAGTTTTGATTCACAATTAAAGGGTTAAGAGAAATTATGATTGATTGGATTAATTGAATGAATGAATGATTGATTGATTGATTGATTGATTGATTGATTGATTGATTGATTGATTGATTGATTGATTGATTCCAAGAAGTATTTTCTATGCAGTCTGCATCACTATTTGTAAAATGTATTATAAAGGCTGATTTTATTATCCTAGCTATTAATAAGAATTTTGAAATTTTATTCTATGCCAGATTTTCCATTTGGCATGATTTATTATTGATAGAACAACTATCGGACAACCCAAGTGCATATGCTAGCTTACCTTCATGTTTACTGTTTAGAAAGTTTGGATAACTTGTGGGTGTTGTAGTGCGTGAAAATAGATAAATAAATGCACAATACCGAGATATAAAAGGCATTGAAGCAGGTATTGGAAAGAAATTGAAAAGGGTTTTCTGAAGTTTGAAAGAATTTTGATGGTATAAATAAGGTTTAAAATAACAAGTCAATAAGATTAATAATATTCCATTTATTGATTAAAATTTTGGCCGGCCCATGAGATAAGGATGCTTCTAATCACATAGTTGAACAGCCATGGTTTTGGTGAGACTGCACTTATGTGCAGTCTCACCAAAACCATGGCAGTTCCTAATGTGCAGTCTAACAAAAACCATGGCTGTTCAAAAAGCGTAATTTGGGGTTTCATGTAGCTTCTGACTAAGAATCAGAGACTTGTTTCCAAATAGGGGGCTACATGTGCAAGTACAGGGGAACATAGTTTGGAAATGTGGTAAATAATTTTTTCACATGGACAAGCTAATTTCATCAATACATGTTATCATTAAGTTGACAGATGGGGTTTTTATTTAAATTATTCAGAAATCTCAATCAAAATCGTGTTAGGAAATATACATGTACATGTGGCTAATATTTGGGAGAAAATTGCATGAAGTATTATTCATGTGCAAAAATAACTTTAAAATAATTTCAAAATAATAAAATATTTTGGTGTGCACATTGATGTGTATATGAAAGAATTTTTCATTGATTCTGATGATTTTATTTTTTGAATAATGCACATGTGCAATAAAATGCTATATTTCATGGTTCTAGGAACAACATTTTTCGAGAGAAATATTTGTTACGTTTTCCTTATTTATGCGCCAAATTTAGATTTTGGGTGCTAATTAGAACCAGCTCAAGGAGTCACTATAATCTTATGTTTTAACCCATAAAATGCCTATCACGGCAATTGTCGTCTGCTTTGCTGTCTGCTGGTTAAAAGTAATTTTTGGCAACAGTGTGGACCCAGATCAGACTGCTCCTCTAGAAGCAGTCTGATCTGGACCCACACTGTTTGCCTGTATGCAAAAATATTTTTGAAAAGTTTGCAAGAAGATTCAGCAGAGGACATAAGCAGACGACATTTTCAGATGTAGTTTTTCCCTGCGTCTGAAGGGTTAAACATAATTACAGTAATGTATATATGCTTGCAGTCCTCTGTTTACTGTATATAAAGGTTTTTTTTTTCAAGATAAACATTATAAAGACATATTAGCGTAATATACAGTATCTATAATAATTAATTTGATAATCTTTGAAGTGATTAATTTAAATATTTTACTTCAGATGTGATTACATAACCAACCAGATCAACCAACATACAGTCAAACTTCAATGGCTCAAATACCTTTTGAGCCCATGAAAATGTGTTTGAGACAGGGTTAGTGCGAGCCACTGAGTGCTGCTTCCAGGAGGCATACAAGGATAAATTTTGGATTTCTTTTCTATGTTTATGTGTACATTTACAATATTTATAAAGGAAATAAAACTTCACAAAACTTACATTACCAACCAGATCAACCAACACGCAGTCAGACTTCAATGGCTCGAACACTTTTGAGCCCATGAAAATCTGTTTGAGACACGGATAGTTCAAGCCACTGAGTGCTACTTCCAGGAGGCATACAAGGATAAATTTGGATTTCTTTTCTGTGTGTACATCTACAATATTTACATAGGAAATAAAACTTCACAAAGGTAAGTCAGCATGCTCTGCATAAGGAAAACATGTCCATGTGAAATAATGGCGTCCAACATGGTGTCAGAAATGACAAATATTAAGTGAAAATTGAATATCTTTCTTATTTTTGCTTTTAACATAGATAGTGGGTGCTCGTCAGAACCGCCTCAACGAGTCCCCACAGTCTATGTTTTTTTAGCAAAAATAAGGCAGATAATAGATACCCCTGTAAACCCCATTTTTCTCAATATAAAAGTGGGTTTTGAGGGGTCTTTATTTCAGACTGTCATGATGGGTTAATTTAGCATGAAAGTAATGCTCATTAAATATCAAAATGCAAATAAATTAGGCAATTTTCTTGTTCATATCAGCTAATATTGTAATATGTCCTGCTCATAAACTTTAAAATGCCAACTATTATTGGTACATGTATTTTAAAATTTATCAGCAGGACAGTGTTAGCATTTTAAAATTTCTGAGCAGGACAGATTAGTGAGTTGAGCACAATCTTTTATTATAATTTCAGGGCCACTCTATTTTAGAGATGTTTGCAAATTCTTTTTGTTTCGTTTTTGTTACTTTGTTTGTATTGGAGTTTAACGTCTAATCAACACTATTTTTGGTGATTTTTGAGCCGGTCAGTTTACCTATCCACACTTTTCATGGGCAGGCTTATATGTAAACGGTTAACCAGTACAGTGCACATTCTTTCGCCAGAAACTGACAACTGCCTTTCTTGAATCACCAGAACGGAGAGAATGATGGTAGAAAAATTTTCATGATAAAAATCTCTACGAAAGTATGTTGCCGACCCCGGCAGGTATCGAACCCGCGTCCTCCTGATCACCAGTCAGACGCGCATCTGACTGAGCTACCGAGGCCAGCAAAATTCTTTTTGTACCTCCACTCATGATACGAGGGTATGCTGAAAAGTTCTGAGCCTTACCAAGATCGAATGGTTTGTCCATGCTGAAAGTGCCTTATTTTTCAACATACATGTAGTCTCCCTTCCTGTCCACACACTTCCTCCAGCGATGCTGAAATCCTTGGCTCCCAGTGGTATAGAAGGTCTCATCTTGGTCCCTGAAAAACTCCTCCACAGCAGCTATCACCTCCTCGTCTGACCAATAATGCTGCCCAGCCAAGTGCTTTTCCATGTTTGGAAACAGGAAATAATCTGATGGAGCTAGATCAGGTGAATACGGAGGGTGATCAACAAGTGTGAAGCCACAGTAATGCATAGCAGCCATTGCGACAAGCGATTTATGAGCAGGGGCATTGTCCTGATGGAACAAGACACCTTTTGTCAATTTTCCGGGTCGTTTAGCCTTTATTGCTTTTCGCAATTGTTTTAGCAGATCTGCATAATACTCCCCATTCATTGTTCTGCCCTTTTGAATATAATCTATGAATATTATGCCCTTGGCATCCCAGAACACTGATGCCATCTCCTTCCCTGCAGAGGAGACGACCTTTGCCTTCTATGGAGGAGTGAGCCAGGGTGCTAATATTGCATGGATTGTCTTTTGGTCTCTGGCTCAAAGTGATGAACCCAACACTCATCCTGAGTGACAAAATGGTCAAGAAAACCATCTTGGTGTGCTTCAAAAATAGCCAAGTTGGTTCAGTCTGGTCAACTTTTGGTCAGGCTTCAGAAGCCGTGGCACCCATCTGGCGGAAACCTTCGACATTCCTAATTCACTGTGTAGAATGTGCTCTACTCGTTAACGGGAGATGCCAACAGTGTTAGCTAACTGATTCACAGTTAAACACCTGTCATCCATCACGGCCCTGTGCACTTGGCTGATGGTTTCCTCAGTTGTTGCCGTTGTGGGTCGTCTACACTGGTCATCATCTTCAAGGCTGTCCTTGCCCATCTTAAAATTTACTGCCCATCTTTTCACGGTTGCATACGAAAGAGCATCATCCCCTAATGTAGCAACCATATCGGCGAGAATGTCCTTAGGAGCTAACCCCTTTTTATGGAGGTACTTGATGGCACCACGATGCCAGATTTTGTCCATTTTCTCAAAAACGTGCTAGTATCAATTTTCAAAGTCTAGAATTTCTACGTTATTGCAGGTAAACTTGAACTCATTTGAGTCAAATCAAGTAATAAAGGTTTGGCTTTAATGAATACAAAATTTCATGGCTCTTCGATGCCAGCTTCTTGGTCAGGCTCAGAACTTTTCAGTCTACCCTCGTATGTTGGTTCTGTCATTTCATTACAACACTGTTTATTATAACAGTTTTTGATATAACATTTTAACCCTTATTCTTCTGAATATTCAAATTAGCCACTCCCATTCCTGACCATCAGCCAATCAGATTACATATTTTCCTTCAAATTCACAAACTGAATGACAAACAGTGTAGCTCCTGATCAGATGGCTTCTTCAGAAGCCATCTGATCTGGATCTACACTGTTTGAAGCTATCTGATCTGGATCTACACTGTTTGCAAAGATAGGGGTTGTCCGGAACAGCATGATAAGGGTTAAAGATGGATCCAAAGATATATAGATTATCCCATTGTATACTGGTGGGCTCTTCGATTGCTATATGTTGGACAGGTGTCATTTAAGGGGTGTCGGGCCTATTCATTTTCATTCCATTTTTGACAGAAAATCCTGTTGGCAATCAGAGCAGACCCTGATCAGATGCCGTGCTCTGCAACATCTGATCTGGACCTGGGCTGTTTGCCAGGCTATCCTTTTAAGGGTTTTCCTGCCTATAATGGGTTATAGAGAAAATTGACAATAAAAATGATCATAGGATATGACACTGTTGGTTGACTGACACAGTTTCTAAGTAAATGGCCCATGCCCATCGGGGCTTGAAGAAATATTTGGGCTGCATGATGCTTCCACGCAGAGCTGAAACCAACCTCACACGAGTAGTGGTAAATCGCTTAGAGGATCTAAGCTTGCCCAGGCAAGGCGGTGCGAGTAGGACCGTCCATGCTTATAAACCCTATTGGTTTCATTGGGCCACAGGGCTTGGGATGTCATTTCATCTCTATGTCGGGTAAAAGTCCCACAAAATTGGAATCGTCTCCAAAATGACCTATACAGTGTTGACGGGGACGTAAAACCTCAAATCAAACAAACGAACAAACAAGACACAGTTTCTGCTTTGAACCACACACTGGTGTTATAAAGAGGTGGTGATGAAATTATATTTTGAACTTAAAGGAAGTACAAGAATATCTGTTGAATGATGCCAACTGGTGGCCACACCTACAGCAATGTTGGCATAAATTAACTAAAACTTTGCACTAGCTAACAGCTATGTTTAATTGAAGGGAAACAATGTATAGGTTATATAAAGAAATAAATACAGTAAAATTCTCCGTCTCACAGGAGTTACGGCCCTGTGTTCATGAAATGTTATACATGTTCCACATTTGCTAAAAATGCTTGGTTGCAATTCACTTTATTGTCACGTGCTCATGGGGTCGGGGGGAGGGGGGGGGTGCATTTTACATTTTTGTCGTTGTCCAATGACAGTTCAATCTAGTTTTCTCTGAAAACAAAGAAAAAGCATGCAGTGTGTTCACATTGCATAACAAGCCTGATTTTGTGCAGATGATTCACACGTTATGTTGAATCTTATTTTCTCTGAACACAAAGAAAATCAAAGTACTGAAAGTACTGAGGAAAGTTGATTTATGAGAAATAATTATTAAATAATAATGTTAGTTGTAGATCAAGCAGTTATCTAGATATTTTGTTGTAAAAAATCTAGAATCACAGGTCCTGGTGTATGAATGTCATTTGACGTGTCACCAGTAACAATTCTAATTCTGGTTCTGATTTGACAAGGTCCCAGAGGGTTGAAAATTCGACAAAGAACAAAAAAAAAAAAAAAAGATTCGATTGTTTTGAGTTTAACGACAGGTCAACCCTAGTGGATCATTTTTGTCTTCTCCAAGAGAAAGGAGGAAAAGAGATAGAAGAGACAGTAGAGGAGATGATTTGTTTGTTTGTTTGTTTGATTTGAGGTTTAACGTCCCCGTCGACACTGTAAAGGTCATTTTGGAGACGTTGCTTCCAATTTTGTGGGACTTTTACCCGACAGTGAGATGAAATGACATCTCAAGCCCTGCCGCCCAATGAAGGTTTAAAAGCATGGACGAGCCGACTCGCACCGCTTTGCCTGGGCAGGCTTAGATCCTCTAAGCAGTTTACCAGTACTCGTGTGCGGGTCGGTTTCAGCTCTGCGTGGAAGCATCATGCAGCCCATATATTTCTTCAAGCCCCAATGGGCGGGGGTCGTTGTAGAGGGGATGAGAGTTAGGGACAGAGGAGAAAGAGGAAAATGAATGGAAGTGTAGAAACAGAAGAAATAACAACACTCCCCCACTCTACAAGGATAGCAGGTGTTGCCCAACTGTAAGTCAATATCAGCTGGACAAGATACACATCGCCATTGCCTCACTCAACTACCCCCACGAAGAAAAAAACGGAACATGTCTGCCAATTTCTTCATGGTCAAACCATAAATTTCTAAATTAGCTCAGTACATACATGTATCTGCTTATAATCTTACAGAGAAGTTCTCCTAGCGGGCACATGATGTCTTTGCAACGTCGCATCAACGTCGCATTGATACGACTATGCACATACGTTGTGCAGCCGCTTGGAACTGTTCCTTCGGGCGTCGGGACATAAAATGGAGAATAACTTGTCAAAAAAAAAGATCTTTTTTAAACAATTTGATTTAGACATTATAACCCTGAACAGACGCCACGTTTACCAAAGGCGAATTAAAATACGTTTATTCCAACCTGTACGGGGTCCTTAAAACATTAACCCATAAATGCCAATTAATTGTTTAAATATTGGGACATTCTGAAACAATTAAGATAGATTAGAGGCCACAGAATGTTGCGTCTGATCGGTCTCTTCACTATTTGCTAAAGTACGGAACTTGATTTAAAATTCACAGCTTACAACACGTGTTTTGTCATTAGAGCTCTCGAAAGCAGGCGAACTGTATGTAGGTCAGTAAAGGATTATTTAGTTGGTCACTGATACTCGTAAGCTAACCCTTATAACCCTGTAGACCGGTGCAGACGCCGAGGTACATGTAGAAATACACTGTATCTATGCAAACCTTGTAGGTCCTGATAAGACGGCACGTGGCTAGAACGTCTCGCCAGAATCTACATGTACACT
Source organism: Lucinisca nassula (assembly GCA_963580285.1). Lineage (NCBI taxonomy): Eukaryota > Metazoa > Mollusca > Bivalvia > Lucinida > Lucinidae > Lucinisca > Lucinisca nassula. The sequence goes on along the minus strand of OY757011.1, from coordinate 71,593,988 downwards.
GTTTGTCATCATGTCAGTGAACTAATCAGAAATCCCTTTCTATAAGAATATATTTAAAGCGAGAAGAGTTCTGTTTAGAAACTCAGGGATGAAAGAGTAAAACAGAAATATCATCGGAAAGCACGTAGGAAAATAGTCCCAGAGTACTGTTTCTTTTCAGAATTCGTCTTTCTGTGCCAATTTATATTCAATCCGTATAAAGTCTCGAAAACTGAAATATTTTAAAAGACGTTCCATGCCTGCAAAATTAATTTTCAAGAGTTCATTTGGACTATTTTATGCAGCGAACGCACAGCGGAAGTGGAGTAACGCGGTCCAGTACTGGAAGTAGAAATGTAATGCCATAGAAACTTGATTTTAAAAATCAACTTTCAAAAATTATTTGAAAATGTAATCTACATCAGTTGAACAAGGTGCTGTTAGGCTTGACCCATAAAATACCAATCAGGACAATTGTCGTCTGCTTTGTCGTCTGCTGGTTACTTTTGGAAACCATTGTTGCAAACAGTGTGGACCCAGATCAGACTGCTCCTATAGGAGCAGCCTGATCTGGGTCCACACTGTTTTCCTGTATGCAAAAATATGTTTAAAAAGTTTGTAAAAAGATGCAGCAGACGACATAAGCCGACAACATTCTCAGATCCAGTTTTTCATGGCAGCATAAAGGTTAATAGGTTTGTTTCAATGCTTATATTCCAGTAATCATTCAAGATGGCTATGGGCAGTACGACTCTTCCGAAAATAGAAACCAAAGCTTTGGACTTCACGATCGAGATTCGTGATGCTCAGTTCAACCATGGTGGCTGGTATTATCTCATCTTGACGCTGCAGAACTCCGTTAGTAATGATTTCAGCAACGTTAAACTGAGCAAGAATGGCTCTGTGTTTACAAAAGCCAGGCAGGCAAGGACAGACTTCACAAAGCAAGAAGAAAATTCTCCACTGACTTTCTTTAAAGACAACAAGTTTATATTCCGTCTTCCTCGAGGTGAGTTAAACCTTCAGGCACTGCAGAAAATTCTAGAGCAGATGACAATCTAACTTTATTAGCTCACCTGACCGAAGGTCATGGTGAGCTTTTGTGACTGTGAGATGTCCGGCATCGTCGTTTCTTGTCTGTCATGCATCCTAGAGGCTACAGTTTTGGGCTAATCATCATCAAACTTGGTCAGAGTGATCATCATGACAATATCCCCGTCAAGTTCGAATATGGTTCATGTTGGGTCAAAAAGTAGATCAGCAGGTCAAATCATAGAAAAAAAGGAACACTCTAAGAGGCCACAGTTTTGGGGTCGGTTATGAAACACCCTTCCCGATCCCGATCCGAAAATCCCCGATCCAAAATTTTCTATTTGCCCTAATTCATTAAATAGAATTTATTTTAAACACTTTTTGTGTTTATTTTATTACTATTAAGTATTTTAATAAATATTAATGTATATTTTGTTTAAATAAGTCCAATTTGTGACTTTATTCTATATTATTCCTCTCTCAGGGGTATGAAAGACCCTGCCGATTTTTCGTAAAAATAGTGTATGCCTCTGCCTCTAATTCAAAATATAAACAATAACTAAATGATAAAATCGACATAACGGAATTGTTATATACTTTTATGGCTTTTCCAGAATAAAAGAGAACTTAAAAAAGAGTTTTGGAGGTGTTTTTGCATATTTTTATCCAAAACGATTACCGATCATTATTGCTATTTATAGTAACGAAAATTGAACCGAATGTGAAATAAATGACCAGAAACTGAGTTTCACATTGTCTCAAAAATTGTATATGTGATATATAATGACCATTGTGCGATTGATAGAGTTTCACCATGTTCTACCTATCTATTTTTGATTTTTGAGACAATATGAAACTCAAGATCTGTCCCTATACGGTGATTTCTTTCACATTTGGTTCAATTTACGTTGCTATAAAAAGCAATAATAATCGGTAATCGTTTTAGATTAAAATATGCAAAAAAACACCTCCGAAACTCTTTTTAAGTTCTCTTTTATTCTAGAAATTAAAGTATATAACAATTCCTTTATGTTGATTGTATCATTTAGTTATTGTTTATTTTTATTTAGAGACGGAAGAATACAATATTTTAACGAAAAAATCGGCAGTGTCTTTCATACCCCTGAGAGAGGAATAATTTAGGATAAAATCACAAATTGGACTTATTTAAACAAAATATACTCAAATTTTGAGTAAAATACTTAAAAGTAATAAAATAAACACAAAAAGTGTTTAAAATATATTCTATTTAATGAATTAGGGCAAATAGAAAATTTTGGATCGGGGATTTTCGGGTCGGGATAGGGATCGGGAAGGGTGTTTCATACCCAACCCAGTTTTGGTTCAATCATCATAAAACTCGCTCAGAATGATCATCTTGACAATGTCTCAGTCAAGTTCGAATTTGGGTCATGTCGGATTAAAAAGTAGGTCAAATCATAGAAAAACCTTGTGAACACTCTAGAGGCCAGTTTTGGTCCAACCATCATGAAAAGAGGGCCACATGGAAGATTAGTACTAGTACTAAATGGGTTACCCTCTATAAATAAGGTCGATTATTATTATTTAAACTTGCTCAGAATAATCATCCTGACAATATCTCGCTCAAGTTTGAATATAGGTCATGCCGGGTCAAAAAGTATGTGAGGAGGTCAAATCAGAAAAACCTTGTGAACTCACTAGAGGCCACAGTTTTGGTCCAATTATCATCTTGACAATATCTTGGTAAAGTTCAAATATGGGTCATGTCGAATCAAAAAGTAGATCAATAGGTCATTTGTCATAACTTTTGATCCGTTTGAGATAGAGCCTTCATATTTGGCAGGAAGGTTTCTTGTGACAAGGGCTTCCCACTCATATAAAAATTTGACCTGTGACCTTGACCTACTTTATCATAAGTTTTGAACCATTTGAGATAGAGCCTTCATATTTGGCATGTATGTTCCTTATGACCAGATCTTCCCACCAATATAAAAATTTTGACTTATAACCTTGACCTTTGACCTACTTTGTCATAACTTTTGAAGCAATTGAGATAGTGCCTTCATATTTGGCATATAGGTTCCTTGTGACAAGGACTTCCTATTCATACAAAAAATTACCTGTGAACTTGACTTTGACATGTGACCTACTTTATCATAACTTTTGAACCTTTTGAGATAGAGCCTTCATATTTGGCATAGTATGTTCCTTGTGACAAGGACTTCCCACCCATACAAAAATTGTACGTGTGACCTTGACCTTTGACCTACTTTATCATAACTTTTGTACCTTTTATGATAGAGCCTTCATATTTGGTATGTAGGTTCTTTTCAACAAGAGCTTCCCACTCATGCAAAAAAAAATGACCTGTGACCTTGACCTGTGACCTACTTAATAATAACTTTTGAACCATTTGCGGTAGATCCTTCATATGTGGCATGTATGTTTCTTGTGTCAAGGGCTTCCCACCCATACAAAAATTTTGTCCTATAACCTTTGACCTACTTGGTCATAATTTTTTAACCATTCATATTTGGCATGTAAGTTCCTTGTAACCAAGGCTTCCCACTCATACAAATTTTTGTGACCTCTGTCCTTGACCTTTGGCCTACTTTGTCATAACTTTTTAACCATTTGAGATAGTTTTGTTTTTGTTTGTTTGATTTGAGGTTTAACATACCAGTCAACACTGTAAAGGTCATTTTGGAGACGCTGCTTCCAATTTTGTAGGACTTTTACCCGACATTAAGATGAAATGACATCTCAAGCCCTGTCCCCAATGAAACCAATAGGGTTTATTAGCATGGACGGTCTGCCTTGCACTGAGGTTCCTGGACAGGCTTAGATCCTCTAAGCGGTTTACCATTTGAAATAGAACCTTCATATTCGGGATGTTGGTTCCTTGTGACAGGGCTTCCCACTCATACAAAAATATTGTGACCGTGACCTACTTTATCATAACATTTTAACCATTTGAGATAGAGCCTTCATGTTTTGCATGGTGACAGCAGATGGCAAAGCAGACAACAATTGTTGTGATTGGTATTTTATGGGTTAAAGCTTTCCCACTTAGTGTTGAAATCAACATAGTGCATGCAGAATGGCGCCTTTGATAATGTCACTTGTAAACATGCACTTCTTATGATGCCTGCTATGAAAGATTTCTTTGGAAGACATTGCAACAATAGGCAACAATGTATATAATGAGAAAAAAGCTTTGCAGTCTAACAAATTCCTTATTTTGATTTTTGACAAGGAACATGGGATCACATTCCACGCCCGAAAGCGATATTTGCCCATGCCTAATAGCTTGGGCAAATATTGCTCTAGGGTGGGGAATGTGATTCCATAATCAAAATAACTCATAATATTTCTTGCTCAGCAGTTTTGCTGACTAATCATTGAAATGAGAAAAAAAAATGAAAATGCCGTCTGCTGCTTCTGCAAAGTGCTTCTCTGCTTGTTGGGTTAATAAGTGCCTTCTTATATACTGAACGCTTATGAATTTAACCCTTGTCCTGCTGCATATTTTAATATGCCCCACCCCCCACCGATTATCAACCAATCAGCTTACTTGATGCAAATTATTGCAACAAATTCACAATCTGAATGACAAACAATGAAGATCCTGATCAGATGGCTTCTTCAGAAGCCATCTGATCTGGATCTGCATTGTTTGAAAGTAAAAGCATATCCGGGCTCAGCAGGACAAGGGTTAACAACTCCAGATAAGGTGCTTTTTTTTTTCATCGGAAAAGTACTTATACTTTTCTTATTTTTGCACAAAAGGCGCTTCTAATGAATACCCACAACATAAGTTTTTGTGCAGAAACAAGAAAAAAATATGTGGATACCCCCGTTATCGAGGGCTATTCAAACGTGAATGCCAAATAACTTGGCAAATATTTATACCCAGGATTATATTTTGTCAAGATTTTGTTGATTTTTCTGCCATTTTTCAAAGTAAGACAATATTCGGGACTTCCTGATTTTTCTAAAACTCCAACTCACAGAAAAAAAGATTCTACTCTTAAAGGTGCATTATTGAGCTATCTGGAAAAAATGCTTCCAAAAATAAAATACATATAGCCGGTATTTTTCTTTAAAACAATACAAATGAATGCATTTTATGCAAAAATGCGAACAATTATGATGACAGGTAAACAAGTTTGAGAGGGATTCCCTAACTAGGTTTCGCACACTAGTTAGATCTATTTTTAGTTCGTGACAAAAAATAGAATCCCCATATATGACGTTATGCGACGTTCATTTTTGGCCTTGTCTGCTTAGGCCATGCCTGAATCGGAAGAAATATGACGCTGAATACCATGCACAGGCTGTCAAGTGTTCCTATTTTTTCCTATATTTACAGGTTTCCTATTTTTTTCCTATATTTTAACCCCATTTCCTATATTTTTTACCAAATTCCTATATTTTTTAAAATGCTGCATGATTAAGTTTTTCTTGGAAACAGAAAAGAGCACTTTTAGATGTAAGAAAGTTCTTCAATACTGGAACCTGTTTTCTTATTTTCCATTTGATAATGAACATCTGAAAGATTTGGGCTGTTTACATCCTGAACATAGACATAAGCCCAGTAGCAGTTCAGCAATAGAAAGGGTAGCAAGAAGGTTACCTTTCGCAGAAAATGTGGCATTGCTAACTGATGAGAGGAAGGTATACCAAGGGGAGGAAACTGATGAGAAACTTTGGAAAATAGAGAAAGATGATGAAGTTGAGTTGAGAGTGATTGATCATTACTAGAGAGACATTCTGAAATTGAAAACTGGTTGTGGCAAAGATAAGTAACATAGGCTTGGAAAAGTAGTATAAGGTGTGCTGGTATTGCCACATAGTAATGCTGCTATTGGAAAACAAGAAAATGTTGGGAAAAGATAGGGTAAAGCTGTCCTCAGAATCAGTTATAGGGAACAGACTTTCATAACAGGCTGTGAAAATCCATGATCCTAAATATATTCAGCCGGAATGTGTACCTCTTACCAAGGACCTAATAAGTTGTGTCAAAGGTAGTCATAGAGTTTTCAATGAGAGGATAGACAAGGGAAAGCAAAATAGAGAAAAGGAGGAGAAGAAAAGAGAACAAAAGAAAGAAGGGTATGCACAGGTTGAAAAACAAAAACAAGAACCAACAAAAGAAGAAATCTTTGAATGAAACAATGAAAAAGTTGAATGATAAAGAAAAGAACTCTAAAGAAGAACTTCATGCTGCTGAAAAACTGCTTGAAGAAGGAAATTAAAAACTGGATGGAGCATTAACATGATAAAAAAGAGAAATTTTTCTGGTGCATCAGTGAGTCAGTCATTGATTGACACTGCTAAGAAAAAGATTAAAGAATCAACAGAGCGTCTAGACAGAGTAAGAGAAGAACAGAAATCAGTGGAAAGTAGGAAATCGAAGAACCTGGAGAAAATTGCTCATGGGGATTCAAATAAATAAGTTCCTTCGAAAGCAAGGAATACACCAAATAAAGCTAAGAAATGAGGTGAACTTAGCCAAAAAAAAAAAAAAAATCTGGAGATAGTGACTTGTATGCCAGATTATTATTTTTTCTCAGTTTTGATAGTGTAATAATATGGTCACATATCATTTTTAAAGCAAATGCTTAAAAGAATTCATAGTACAAGAAGTACAATGTCTAAGCTTGATAATTATGTTCTATAAAAGGGTTATCCTTTGGAAGCAAAGAATACACCACAGATCTGAAAATATGGAGTGTATATGTTTTCTGGGCCAGACTAGCTAGTTTCGGCCAGTTAGGCCTCATCAGTGACCCTCAGATATTTTCAAAACTCCACAATGGAATCAATGATCCCAAAGGACAAGAAAATATAATCTACACTATGGTGTAGGGCAGGGAGACGTTTTACCGCCGCCACACATTCCCACACACCAGCTGTAGTGAAGTTAAATATGTTCTATAAAAGGGTTATCCTTTGGAAGCAAAGAATACACCACAGATCTGAAAATATGGAGTGTATATGTTTTCTGGGCCAGACTAGCTAGTTTCGGCCAATTAGGCCTCATCAGTGACCCTCAGATATTTTCAAAACTCCACAATGGAATCAATGACCCCAAAGGACAAGAAAATATAATCTACTCTATGATGTAGGGCATGGAGACGTTTTGCCGCCGCTACACATTTCCACACACCAGCTGTAGTGAAGTTAAATATGTTCTATAAAAGGGTTATCCTTTGGAAGCAAAGAATACACCACAGATCTGAAAATATGGAGTGTATATGTTTTCTGGGCTTGATAAGTCATATTTTCAACTTCAGAATATGATTAAGAAAATTCATACTACAAGTAGAACAATGGCTAAACTAGGCAAAATTATTTGTCAGTTTCTTAAAGTTCCATTACTTTCCATGTTGATACTTTGCTATGACCATCCCAAGATACCCATGGTAAATACACAAAGACAGTTATGTATAACTTGATGGTTTCTTTAAAACTTCATTTTTTTTTCAGGATGTTACATGAGCTACTCATTAAACAGAGTAACCTAGTCTGTAACTCATGTATCTTGTATTTATTGCAACACAACCTATCTTGAATTGGTCTAACACATATGATGTCATGATGACTGAAGGCAATAAAGATTATTATGAATTAATTTTTATTGCCACTAATATAAAACCTGCGATGACATTTAAGATGGTGATTGAGAGCTGGCTGAAAGGGAGGTGAAGGTCAGGGCCATATCAAAACTATTAAAATTTCAGAGTGGCTAACAGAAGTTTGAATCCTTTTTCCACAACTTTTTAGCTCACCTGTAACGTAGTGACAAGGTGAGCTTTTGTGGTCACTTTTTGTCCGTCGTGCGTCAGTCCGTCCGTGCGTGCGTGCGTCCGTAAACAATTTCAAATAAGTATATCTCTAATACCCCATGGTCAATCTTGATCAAATTTCATGAGAAGCATCACCAGGTAGGGGAAAGGCTGCATTAGGTTTTTGGGCTGATCAGATTGGAATTCTGGTTGCTATGGCAACATACAGCTCCCATAGACTTACAATGGGAAAAAATTAAAATATCTTCTTCTCTGAAACCACAGGGCCCAGAGCTAAGATATTTAGCATGTAGCAACGGCCAGTGGTCACCTACATAATTCCTGCCAATCATGCCCCTGGGGTCCACATTGGCCACGCCCCAAGGCCCCTTCGCTCCCATAGACTCACAATGAAACAAAAAGCTTCAAAAATCTTCTTCTCGGAAACCACAGGACCCAGAGCTTAGATATTTAGCATATAGCAAGGGCAAGTGGTCACCTACATAATTCCTGCCAATCATGCCCCTGGGTTCCAAACGGGCCACACCCCGGGGCCCTTTAGCTCCTATAGACTCATAATGGAAAAAAGCTTCAAAAATCTTCTTCTCTGAAACCACAGGGCCCAGAGCTGCGATATTTGGCATGTAGCAACGGCAAGTGGTCACCTACATAATTCCTGCAAATCATGCCCCTGGGGTCCAAATTGGCCACACCCCGGGGCCCCTTAGCTCCCATAGACTCATATTGGAAAAAAAGCTTCAAAGATCTTCTTCTCTGAAACCACAGGACCCAGAGCTTAGATATTTAGCATGTAGCAATGGCCAGTGGCCACCTACATAATTCCTGCCAATCATGCCCCTGGGTTCCAAATGGGCGACGCCCTGGGGCCCCTTCGCTCCCATAGACTCATAGTGAAACAAAAAGCTTCAAAAATCTTCTTCTCGGAAACCACAGGGCCCAGAGCTAAGATACTTAGCATGTAGCAACGGCCAGTGGTCACCTACATAATTCCTGCCAATCATGCCCCTGGGGTCCACATTGGCCACGCCCAAGGGCCCCTTCGCTCCCATAGACTCACAATGGAACAAAAAGCTTCAAAAATCTTCTTCTCGGAAACCACAGGACCCAGAGCTTAGATATTTAGCATATAGCAAGGGCAAGTGGTCACATACATAATTCCTGCCAATCATGCCCCTGGGTTCCAAACCAGCCACGCCCCGGGGCCCTTTAGCTCCTATAGATTCATAATGGAAAAAAGCTTCAAAAATCTTCTTCTCTGTAACCACAGGGCCCAGAGCTGTGATATTTGGCATGTAGCAACGGCAAGTGGTCACCTACATAATTCCTGCCAATCATGCCCCTGGGGTCCAAATTGGCCACACCCCGGGGCCCCTTAGCTCCCATAGACTCATAATAGAAAAAAAGCTTCAAAAATCTTCTTCTCTGAAACCACAGGGCCCAGAGCTTAGATATTTAGCATGTAGCAACGGCTAGTAGCCACCTACATAATTCCTGCCAATCATGCCCCTGGGTTCCAAATGGGCGACGCCCTGGGGCCCCTTCGCTCCCATAGACTCATAATGGAACAAAAAGTTTCAAAAATCTTCTTCTCGGAAACCACAGGGCCCAGAGCTTAGATATTTAGCATGTAGCAACGGCAAGTGGTCACATACATAATTCCTGCCAATCATGCCCCTGGGGTCCAAACGGGCCAAGCCCCGGGGCCCTTTAGCTTCTATAGACTCATAATGGAAAAAAGCTTCAAAAATCTTCTTCTTTGAAACCACAGGGCCCAGAGCTGAGATATTTGGCATGTAGCAAGGGCAAGTGGTCACCTACATAAATCGTGCCAATCATGTTCCTAGGTTCCAAATGGGCCACACCCCGGGGCCCTTTAGCTCCTATAGACTCATAGTTGTAAAAAAAGCTTCAAAAATCTTCTTCTCTGAAACCACAGGGCCCAGAGTTTAGATATTTAGCATGTAGGAACACCAATTGGTCACCTACATGATTCCTGCCAATCATGCCCCTGGGTTCCAAATGGGCCACGCCCCGGGGCCCCTTCACTCCCATAGACTCATAATGGAAAAAAAGCTTCAAAAATCTTCTTCTCGGAAACAACAGCGCCCAGAGCTTAGATATTTAGCACGTAGCAACGGCAAGTGGTCACCTACATAATTCCTGCCAATCATGCCCCTGGGGTCCAAAAGGGCCACGCCCCTGGGCCAGTTAGCTCCTATAGACTCATAATGGAAAAAAAAGCTTCAAAAATCTTCTTCTCTGAAACCACAGGACCCAGAGCTTAGATATTTAGCATGTAGCAATGACAAGTGGTCACCTACATAAATCCTGCCAATCATGCCCCTGGGGTCCAAATGGGCCACACCCTGGGACCCCCATAGCTCCCATAGACGTATAATGAAAAAAAAACTTCAAAAATCTTCTTCTCTAAAAACACAGAGCCCAGAGCTTAGATATTTAGCATGTAGCAACTGCAAGTGGTCTCCTACATATTTCCTGTCAATCATGCCCCTGGGGTCCAAATGTGCCACACCCCGGAGCCCCTTAGCTCCCATAGACTCATAATGGAAAAAAGCTTCAAAAATCTTCTTCTCAGAAACTGTGAAGCACAGAACTTAGATATTTAGTGTCTAGCAACATAAAATAGCCAGCTACATAAATCCTGCTTACCCTGCCCCTGGGGTCAAAATTGGCCACGCCCGAGCTCATCACCTCCAGTAGACTTATAATGAAAAAAAAAACTTAAACAATCTTCTTCTATGAAACCATAAGGCCCAGAGCTTAGATTTTTAGTATGTGGCAATGTCAAGTGGCCACCCACATAAATCCTGCCAGTTATGCCCCTGGGATCCAAATTGGCCACACCCCAGGGGTCTTTAGCTTCCATAGACTTACAATTAGAGAAACTTCAAAAATCTTCTCCTCTGAAACCACAGGGCCCTTATAAGGAAAAAAAAACAACAAAAAAAAAAAAACAACTTAAAATGGGGGAAAAAATCTTCAAAAATCTTCTTCTCTGAAACCATAAGTCCCAGAGCTTAGGTATTTAGCATGTAGCAATGTCGAGTGGTCGCCTACATGAATCCTGCCAATCATGTCTGTGGGTCCAAATCCTGTGGCCCCTTAACTCCAACAAACTTATAATGGAAAAAAGCTTCAAAATTCTTTGAAACCATTAAGTACAGACCTTAGATATTTAGTACATAGCAACACAAAATGGTCGCCTACATAAATCCTGCCAACCGTGCCCTTTGGGTCAAAATTGGCCAAGCCCCAGGGCTCATTAGCTCCTATAGACTTATACTGGAAAAAACTTTAAAAAAATCTTTTTCTCCAAAACCATAAGGCACAGATTTTGTTTGATTTGAGGTTTTACATCCCCGTCAACACGGTATAGGTCATTTTGGAGATGTCTCTTCCAATTTTGTGGGACTTTTACCCGACATTGAGATGAAATTACATCTCAAGCCCTGTTGCCCAATGAAACCAGTAGGGTTTATAAGCATGGACACCGCTTTGCCTGAGCTTAGATATTTAGTATATAGCAATGTCAAGTGGTCTCCTACTCTAATGATTTTCTGGTACACAGGTGAGCGATATAGGGCCATTGGGCCCTCTTGTTGTTGTTTTTTGTCTTCATTAAACCGTCTGTTTACATTTAGCATACCTGCGTTTTTGGTAATTTTTTATGATAATAAGGCCTTTTTTGTTGCTAAACCTTGATAATTATCCTATAAATTTCCTATTTTTTTTCCTATATTTTTCCCATAAATTTCCTATTTTTTTAAGCCCAGAATATATAATTTGCACCAAAGCACACTTGACAGCCTGCATGCAATAAGTAACGACACTCAGAGACGATACTGTCGCCATCTATGTGTAAAGTGGCAGATTTATTTTTAGAACAGAAATTCCAAACACATGTTCAGAGCGAAGGGTAAACACGAATGAAAACGCCCATTTTCACAAAGTTCTGAAGCTGTATTTGGCTCCAAAAGTGTACACATGACAAAGGAGTATGCATTGAAGATAAAAACCAGAAAAAAAAAATTGAGATCCGGTAGATGATGTTGAGTGGTTGCAATAATGTTCACCCCTATAAAAAAATTTGAGACCCGGTAGCTCAATAATGCACCTTTAAAGGAAAGAATTTGCTCCTGAGGAGCAAATTCTTTCCTTTAAGACTTAGAGTTGACCCCTATTGACATGGGAGACAAAAATACTTTTGCAGGAGTTGCTTCCCCTGAAGCTGTTCCCATTTCCCTTAACTGTAGACGGGTTTAAGTTTATTTATGAGCAGAAAAAATTACATGCTCATTTGAATTGAGCATGTTAAAAGTGGGGCCAGATCATGCAATGAGTGCCACTCTTTTTCTATTTACAGTTAAACTCACCCTCTTTTTTCAGGATTTTCGAAGAAAAATAAAAATTATGAGTTATATATCCTAGTAGTCAAACCTCATAATTGCTTAGGTTGCCTTCTACCAAAATAGCTTGGCCTCCGCCTATCGGGGCCTAAAGAAATAGATAGGCTGCATGATGCTTCCACGCAGAGCTAATTCCGACCCGTCACACGAGTACTGGTAAACCGCTTAGAGGATCTAAGCCTGCCCAGCCAAAGCGGTGCGAGTCGGACCATCCATGCTTATAAACCCTATTGGTTTCATTGGCCGACAGGGCTTGAGATGTCATTTCATCTCAATGTCAGGTAAAAGTCCCACAAAATTGGAAGCAACATCTCCAAAATGACCTATACAGTGTTGACGGGGATGTTAAACCCCAAACCAACCAACCAAAATAGCTAAAATTGTTCCACTTCATTGAACAAGATGGCTGCCAGAGATAATAATAGAAAAGTCTCATATATCAGTGTGCTAATTTTATTTTTGCCTGGAAGTGTCTCTGCCATAATAGCTAAAATGGTTCTTTTCCATTGCACAAGATGGCTGCCAGAGCTGTATGAACAAGATGGCTGCAACAGCTAAAACATAAATCTCTGAGAACATTGACACCCATCACTTCCATCCTGAGTTCAGGTGAAGAATCCAGAGCCAGCTTGGCATTTTTGTGTGCATTACGATAACACACCCCTGCGACAATGCATTTTTCACACCTCCAAAATGGCTACTCTTCTGTTGAAAATCTGTGATATTTTTCTTAATTATACTGCAAACATAGGTTGTGTGTTCGTTAGAACCGCCTCATTGAAGCGGTTCTAACGAGTACCCACAACCAATGTCTTGGAGCAGAAATAAGAAAAATAATGTTCACCCCCATAAACACGAGTTTTACGGGCCTCCGTGGCCTAGTGGTTAAGAGTGCTGACTCTTGATCATTAGGTCTCTCACGGCTGTGGTTCGAGCCTCGCTTGGGTCACATGTGAGACACCAAGTTCTCCGGTTTTCGCCCACCTCTGATTAACGATCGGCTCGATATGAGTGAAATAATCTTGAAAGGGTCGTAAAACCCAAACCAAAAAAAATATATATAAATAAACATGAGTTTTCTCTATATAAAGTGGGGTCTAGGGGGTGCTAATTTCACGGATTTGTTCACGTGATGAAACTTCAGTATTAGGGACTCACAGCTGTTAGCTCAGATGAGCAATATAGGATCATCATGGTCCTTTTGTTCTGTTTATAGTAAAATAATTTCGCTTTTATTTTAGGATTTTGCAAGAATGATAAAAATTATGAGGTATATCTGCTAGTTGAGGCATTTACTACCGCAGACTCAACATCATCAAAGGCTAGAAAAGTTGGGGAGGGAAAGTTCCCTGTCTATCCCCGCCCCAGTGCCCCTAAGCTGAACAGACATGCTGAACCTGGTGATGACTACTACAACTACACTGATATTATGTCATTACTTCGTACTCACAGTACGGACAATATTCAGATGCATTGTGGAAGAATCAGGAACACCTATTCCCTGCATGATTTCATTGTTAAACCACCAACCCCTGTCCTTTCTCCACCCCCTACGGACAGATCCCTGCCAAGTACAGTCAGATCTCCACTACCAACAGCGCTATATTCCGATAGAAGACCTTCACCAACGCCAAGACTGTCACCTCCTAGGCCAACACCTAGACTCATGACTTCAGGGACCCAGACACCATCTTTTGCAATGATGTCAGAGAGAAAACCACCTTCACCTGAGTATATGTTGGATGAGACTTTGGACTTCACGGCACCACCATCACCACCACTGCCTCTAGCTCATGATGGGAAAAGGGTAATTTTATCTTTTTACTTGAGCAGATTCTTTAGTATTCTCTGAGTTGGATTCTATTCTAACAAAACATGCCTATTTAGGCTGTGGAATGGAACTTTTGATTTATTCTGCAATAAATCACTAGGCAGAAGAGTTTGAAGCCAAAGTTGGCTGTTTTGTGACATCACTTATAGATTCTTTGATGTTAGGCAGTGTAATCTCATTTTTTGTACCAAATACGTAATAAAATGACTGAAATACAGAAGAACTTCATTGGCTCGAACACCGATGGCTCGTTTACCATGGCTGTGTCGAACCCATTTTTCAGCCCCTAGCGAAATCCTCTTCATAAGAAATAGTGGTGGATAATTAAGGAGATTTTAGTCTTTTATCTTGCAAATGTATGCTGTGCGTACTTATTAGAATCGCCTCAATGAGGCGATTCTAATGAGTACACACAGCATACATTTTCATTATAGAACACCGGAAAGATGTCTAAAGGTATCTCATTATGCCTCCTCACAGTTAACTCAGTGGCTCGAACTACCCCTGTCTCGAACAGATTTTCGAGGTCCGAAAGGTGTTCGAGCCTTTGAAGTTCGACTGTATATGTGTTACAGTCGATATTTGTTTTGGGGATTTATAGTAACAAGGGTGACAGGTTTGGAGCATTTGAAGAAAACAACAAACTCATTGTCGAATTTTAGTGTGCAAGAATCAAAATATATCAGCTCTCTCAATGAATTGTTAAGCAATAAATCACAGTTTATGTGTCAGTTATAAGTAGACAAACCCCTTGTGCCGCTCGAGCACGCAGTCTTCACGTTTGTTGTTCCTGAATTCCATGAAACCGGTTTTGTCATGCTGCAATTGGTGTTCATTACGAAAACACCCCTATACAAATACACTGTAACCTTTATCGGCGAAAAAAATGAAAATTTTAAAATGAAAAATTGTGATTTTTTTCATATTTCTGCCCAAAATATAGATTGTGGGTACTCGTTAGAACCGCCTCGATGAGGCGGTTCTAACGAGTACCCACAATATATATTTTAGAGCAGAAATAAGAAAAATATGGATTACCCCTGTCAACCCCAGTTTTACTACAGTACGGCTCAGGTATAAGAACCAAAAAACTCTTTTTTCCGAATCTCGGCGTTTCGAGTACTTTCAAAAACACTCGGAATTGTTCCGAGTATATGTATATATTCGGCGGACACTCCTCGAAAACACTCGCAAGGTCCGCGGTATGCGAAGTTTCGCGAAATTATTCCGAGTCGTAATATCGTACCTGGAGGCAATCTTTTCTCGCGAAGTTATGCGGAAATACTCGGAGGAATTTGACGAAATACCTGGGCTTTTTTTTTTTGTTTGTTTATTTAATGTTCTTTTACCATATTATATAATTATAAGATAATGTCAAAAGTCAACAAAGAGGTAATCATTAATTACCCAGGGTGTGAAACTGCACAGTGATTTCAAACAAAGGAATCAGTTAGGCATGACGAGTACATACAACTCTTTCAAGTCCGTAATTGAAAGCATGTTGAACATCATAAAATTACAGGAAAATCGGTCATTTTGAACTCAAAAAAATTTGATATTTTCAAAAAAAGAAACTTACTTTGATATAATATAATCATTTGTCTTTCATTCTTAAATAATTTTAATGTGAAGTATTATCGGACAATTGAGAAACAAATAATCAAAGGTGATAACTGTCAGCGAAATTTGACGGATTTCGGTCGCCATTATTGGCTTCTTTTAAACTGCAAAATCGGTCATTTTGAACTCAAAATTTCTCCATGTAATTTTAAGATTTTCAAAAAAAGAAAATTATTTTGATATAATCTAATCATTTGTCTTTCATTCTTTAATAATTTTAATGTGAAGTATAATCGGACAAATGAGAAACAAATAATCAAAGGTGATAAATAGCAGCGAAATTTTAACGGATTTCGGCCGCCATTATTGGCTTCTTTTAAACTGCAAAATCGGTCATTTTGAACTCATAATTTCTCCATGTAATTTTGATATTTTCAAAAAAAGAAAATTATTTTGATATAGTATAATCATTTGTCTTTCATTCTTTAATAATTTTAATGTGAAGTATTATCGGACAATTGAGAAACAAATAATCAAAGGTGATAACTGTCAGCGAAATTTTGACGGGTTTCGGCCGCCATTATTAGCTTCTTTAAAACTGCAAAATCGGTCATTTTGAACTCAAAATTTCCCCATGTAATTTTTATATTTTCAAAAAAAGAAAATTATTTTGATATAATATTATCATTTGTCTTTCATTCTTTAATAATTTTAATGTGAAGTATTGTCGGACAATTGAGAAACAAATAATCAAAGGTGATAACTGTCATCGAAATTTTGACCGCTTTCGGCCGCCATTATAGGCTTCTTTAAAACTGCAAAATCGGTCATTTTGAACTCAAAATTTCTCCATGTAATTTTGATATTTTCAAAAAAAGAAAATTATTTTGATATAATATAATCATTTGTCTTTCATTCTTTAATAATTTTAATGTGAAGTATTATCGGACAATTGAGAAACAAATAATCAAAGGTGATAACTGTCAGCGAAATTTTGACGGGTTTCGGCCGCCATTATTGGCTTCTTTAAAACTGAAAAATCGGTCATTTTGAACTAAAAATTTCTCCATGTAATTTTTATATTTTCAAAAAAAGAAAATTATTTTGATATAATATAATCATTTGTCTTTCATTCTTTAATAATTTTAATGTGAAGTATTATCGGACAAGTGAGAAACAAATAATCAAAGGTGATAACTGTCAGCGAAATTTTGACGGGTTTCGGCCGCCATTATTGGCCTCTGATACGTCGCACCGGCGACACATGTTTAATTAAATTAATCACCACTCGCAAATCGATCGTTCAACGCAACACTGGGCTAACTCATTTTTTTAAAATTTTACAGGAGACAGTTTTTTCTGTTTATTAAATTCATAAATAGCTCATCAGGGTATTCATGAAAGCTGATCTACAAGGTAAAATAAGGAGTTTGAAGTGAAGTATGTTGTAATTCATGGCATGTGACAGAAAAAGAGATATTAAACAAAGTTTGAGTTAGATCTGTTTTCCCATTAAAAATATCCAATTTTCGCAATTAAAGTTAATGCAACACTGGTCTAACTGGAATTAAATCAGTGTTTCTGGTCACTTTCTATTTTCAAAAACAAAATTACTCATAATCAGTAGAAGCAATATCTAAAGTACAAAAAGAAAACTAAACCTTCATGTATTTGAAGAATATTTATTGCTGCAAAGCGGTAAAATAACATTTTCCCCATTCTTTTTCTTGTAATCTAATACAATGTCATTTAGAAACATAAATGTAATACATGCAATTTAAAATTACTTTTGCATTTAACTGCTTGTTATAAACTGGATCTTACAGCAGTAGTCATTATACATTTAATTCATGATTATATATTTAATTCATGAAACAAGTTGGAGAATTTACATTTTTTCGAGCCTTCACGAGCAAAATACTCAAAATGCCTACCTTAATCTACAAATTTCAATTGTCATAACTATTTGGCTTCCCATGTTATTAAGACACATTATGCAGAGATATATAATACAGATGAATACATTTTAAGAATAAAACATTACCTTAGTTGCCATAATTAGAACTTGGTGCACTTAGATTTGTTTGATATGAGGTTTAACATTCCCTGTCAACACTGTATAGGTCATTTTGGAGACATTGCTTCCAACTTTGTGGGACACTTACCCAACATTGAGATGAAATAACATCTCAAGCCCTAGAGGACATTGAGGTGAAATGAAATCTCAAGCCCTACCACCCAATGAAACTAATACGATTTATATGCATGGCCGGTCCAATTCGCACCACTTTTCCTGGGCAGGTTTGGAACCTCTAAGAGGTTTACCAGTACTTAAGTGCGGTCAGTTTCAGCTCTGCCTGGAAGCATTATGCCTGACTCTACATGACATAAATAGTGATTACTGGGCCTCTAAACTCTAAATCAAACCAAAGTAGACCATGATGTTAAAGGATAGCAATAAGTATTTTTATTCATAGTGCTGTAATAGGTAAAATGACCTGTGTACTTTTGAAGTCACATTTTCATTACACAGCCATATGTATATATGTAAAGTCAAAATACTTTTTGGAGATGGGGCCCACTCTTTTTACTCACTTCTATTTTCTAGGCTTTAGGAGCCTACTTGGAATGCAAACATGCAAAAAGGTCAACTTTGATTGCTGGTCCATTTAAAACCAGTCACTGAAAGTGATTTCCATGTTCTGAGGACAAATATTAAGACTTATTTTTAGCTCTAAGAACAACTATAAAGACCTTATTTTACAATAATAGGCCTTTTCTTTATCTTTGTTGATGTCAAAGTTTTTGTGTTTTTTTCCCTGAAAATTTGTGAAAATAAAAAAAAAACAAAAAAACAATCAGATAAAGTCAATTCTCATAGACCTTGAACAAACCCTCTTTACAGACCGAATGATTGTAGCCCACTGAGCAGCTGTATAAATGGAAATATTTTTAGTTGCATGCTCAGTTGTGGCATGGAACCAGTCATTCTCATTAAAAGTAGGACCTTTTTTGTCATATCTGTACATTATATTTGTGAAGAGAATGTCTTATTTGTTTGATTTGAGGTTTAAAGTCCCCGTCCACACTATATAGGTCATTTTGGAGACGTTGCTTCCAATTTTGTGGGACTTTTACCCGACACTGAGATGAAATGACATCTCTAGCCCTGTCACCCAATGACCCAATAGGGTTTATAAGCATGGGTGGTCCGACTCGCACAGCTTTGCCTTGGCAGGCTTAGATCCTCTAAGGGGTTTATCAGTACTCTTGTGCGGTTGATTTCAGCTCTGCGTGGAAGCATCATGCAGCCAATCTATTTCGTCAAGCCCCAATGGTCGGCGGCCGAGAGAATGGCTTAACAATGTTATGTAATACCTGATTTTGATTGTCAATGTAGAAAGCAAAAGCTTTCATACCTTAGCTAGCTTACTGAGCTGACATCTGTCCTTCTTAACCCTTGTTCTGCTGAATAAATTAATGTTGCCACATCCTTCTTTGACTGTCAAAAAATCAAATTACTTGATGTCATTTATTCCTTTAAACTCACAAACTGAATGACTAACAGTGAAGATCTAGGTCAGATGGTATCTGGAGAAGAATCTCATCTTGATCTTCACTGTTTGCAAAGATATAGCCTAGGCTAGTTAAGCAAGACAATAGTTCAATCAGTGGAAGGGAGAGAATGACGGTAGAAAATATTTCATGATCAATCTCCACCAAAAAATGTTGCAGCCGCAGGAGGATCTAACCTGCAACCTCCTTATCAGATGTGAATTCGACTGAGACACTGATTTTGTTTTGTTTGTTTGTATTGGAGTTTAACGGCCCAGAAAACACTATTTAGGTCATTTTTGAGCCGGTCAGCTTACCTATCCACACTTCTTTTGGGCAGGCTTATACATAAGTGGTTAGCCAGTACAGTGCACATTCCAAAAACCGACGACTGCCCTTCTTGAAGCAGTGGAAGGGAGAGAATGACCGTAGAAAGGATTTCATGATCAATCTCCACGAAAGAATGTTACCGACTCCGGCAGGTATCAAACCCGCATCCTCCTGATCACCAGTCATACGCGCATGCGACTGAGCTACCGAGGCTGGCCTGAGCTACTGATACTGAGAGTAAAAAAAAAATCATGAGTGAGTGTTTGGGTTTTACATCCCACCAACAGCTAAGGTCATGCGGAGACGGGACCTCGGTTTAAAGACTCATCCGAAAGTCTGGAGAAGCCCAGGATTGATCCTGCGATCCCTGATTTACTATAACAAGGCGAGTAGCGTAACCACTACACCACGGAGGCTTCTAAAATCATGAAAGAGACTGGTCATCAGTGCCAACTGTTGTCAGCTCACTTTACATACAGATATCTCCAGATAAGGTGGAGTAATGAACATATTAAGGGATTTTTTTTTTCTTATTTTTCAGAAACATCAATCATGTTGTGGGTACTAAATAGAATAATCTCATCAAGGTGATTCTAACAATACCCACAGCATAAGTTTTATCAAGAAGGAGTAAATATCTCCCTTAAAAATAGCCTTATTCTGCCCCAATAAAGGTCAGTTAGTAAAAATAAACATCCTGGCAGAGGTTGATCAGGGTCTACATTGTTTGCTAGTCTACAAGCTTTCTTCACTGGGTGGTTTGTTCTGACTTACATACTTCTGAATAGTAGCACAGTCTGAGCTTTAACATGATATAGGCTTAGTTTTTTTACTACTAATGTTTATTTTTTAATTATTTGCCATTTGGGTTTAATTTCACGTATGTCACCATTTAGGCCAATTTATTCACCAAGCCCAGATTGGTGGGGCACTTCTTTTGTCCCGAATAAAATCGTCGCAGCCATGTATATAACAGGAATCCATTCAAAATAACAGGGTGTCAGTATATGTCAGACCAAAATAAATATAGCTTGACTTTTAGCAAAAAGTGCAGACCCTGAACAGATCTCAAAGAATGTGGTGTCTGATCTGGGCCCTCAATGTTATTGTATATATTTTTGTTCTGCATTTAAGGCCCTGTCCTGGACTCTAGGTTTTGTCAAATTCCTTAGTCATGATCTTTTGGCTGTCTAATCCCTAGAGTATGCCCACCACCCAACCTCAGGGGGGAAACAATGATATATTTTAGGTTATACTGCATGGTTACTGCATACAGAAAAAAGAACAAATGAATTGCAGATCTATATACACATGTATTTGGTTTATGGTATAGTCAGAACCCTGTCCCATCCCCTGTCCCTTTTTAAAGGGTCCCATAATAAAACTTTGACAAGAGATGCATCAATTGTTATGATTATTAGTTGTTCTATCTACTATGCCTATGATTTCATCATGGTATCATCAGAAAATATTGAATAGCTTTCTTCAACTGTTTAACGCAACACTGGTCTAACTCAAGTTAGATCACTGTTGCGTTTAACAAAATACCAAGAATGAGATAGATCAAAATGCCAAATGTCTTTTTTTAGGTTTATTTTTATGAGAATGGCTAGAATATTTCATGTGAATGTGTATCAGCATAGAATGAACCAAACTGCATAAAAAAGTCATTTTTGAAAAAAATTGGAGTTAGCCCAGTGTTGCGTTGAACGATCGAAATACTCGCAAACACTCCAAATATCACAGGTTAGCTCTGAGGTCCGCGGAATTTCCTCGGAATATCGTGCGCATAACTTGGAGTAAAATATTTTCACTCGGAGTGGTTTACTCCAAACCATTCGGCGGAAAAACGCGGATTTAAAATGTTGTCCGCGGAATGAAAAAGAAAAACGGTTCAATTACCTGAGCTGTACTGTATATAAAAGTGGTGTTTCAAGGGGGTCAAAATTATATAGGCATGTTTTCGTGATGTATGGCAAGTAGCTTTACAATGAGAAATCAGTGTACACCACAACCTATTTATAACACTATTGTTGGGGTCCGAAGCCGAAATCATGTTACTTAAACAACTGTGTTATATCCAAACAAAAATGTATAGATTATACAGAAAAATGACCATTTATGGTCATTTTTCTATATAATCTATATATTTTTGAAAAGTGACCATTTATGGTCATTGTTCTATATAATCTATACATTTTTGGGATCCATCTTGAAACTGTGTTATATCCTTAACCGTGTTATAACAAACTGTGTTATAATGAAGTTGTGGTGTATCTGGTATCTGGTATCTGGCAATGCTGACAATTTAGCAAGCTAATATATGCAGCCAAGACTGCTAAGCATGCATCAGTGGGAGAACCAAAACATGGTTGCTTAAGACGGGTGCTTGTTCAGTACAGGTTCATTTCTACTGTTTTGCCTTTATAGGGATAAAACATGACCTTTTAATAGAGAGAATTGTATAAAAGAGACAGCCTTTAGGACAAAATTGATTTATTTGATTTGAAGTTTAATGTCCCCGTCAACACTGTACAGGTCATTTTGGAGACATTGCATCCAATTTTGAGGGACTTTTACCCGACATTGAGATGAAATGACATCTCAAGCCCTGTTGCCCAATGAAACAAATAGGGCTTATAAGCATGGGTGGTCCAACTCGCACCGCTTTGCCTGGGCAGGCTTAGATCCTCTAAGAGGTTTACCATTACTCTTCTGCGGTCGGTTTCAGCTATGCGTGGAAGCATCATGCAAATCATGTATTTCTTCAAGCCCCGATGGGCAGGGACTGAGGACAAAATTGATTGTACTTATTTTACTTATAATACAATTTTGTCAATTTTTATGCATTTATATGCAATCCAACCTGTGTTAAGCAAGCACCTGAGAGATATACAAAATATGCTTTATGCACTGATATACAGCCCAACCAGTATTAAGCAAGCACCTAAGGGATATTCAAAATATGCTTGCTTAAGACAGGTGCTTGCTTAATACAGGCAAGGTTTAATGATTTGTCGCTCTGGGAACTGGATCCATGTCTGCTTAAAACAGTTTGTTTGCTTAAAAGAAGTGGCCACTGTGACAGGTCTTACTGAACAATGTACAATGTAGTTTTACCCTTGACCTGCTAAATATTCAAATAAGCCACAACCACCACTGATTATCAACCAATCGGAATACTTGATGCAAATTATTGCAGCAAATTCACAATCTGAAAGACAAACAATGTAGATCCTGATCAGATGGCTTCTTCAGAAGCCATCTGATCTGGTTCTACATTGTTTGAAAGGTAAGGCATATCCGGGCTCAGCAGGACAAGGGTCAAGTTTTCATTTATTTAGATTCCTGAAGCCCCTCTACGGGATGAAGATAAACATACTTTCTACACGGACAGAACCTATCGTCATGTTGCCAACAATGGTAGAGAGCAAGTCGACATCATCTTCCACGGTGCTACCACTCTTCCGCGGAACCCAAAGGGAAGTGTACCACAACCCTATGTTGTTGTGTAAGTGGGTTTTTGTTAACCTTTTAACCAAACACAACAGTTGTCTGCTTTGTCTACAAATGAGGCTGATTATTTTTGTTATGCCCCCGCATCGGATGATGCCGGGGGCATAGAGTTTTTCCGTTTTCCGTACGTGCATCCGTGGGTACGTGTGTACGGGTGTCCGAATGTACGTCCTTCTGTACGAAAGTGTGTACGTACGTACGTACTTAATCCTGTTAGACTCAGGTTAAGGTTTTTGTACAAGGTAGAACTTGAGCTCATATTTTCCAAACCATACAATAGATTTGGTTTATATTTAGTATGATGATAGATATAGGTCCAAAGTTTTATTCAGCAATACCCCCACCCATACCCATAACCTCAAGGTCAAGGTCACGAACTTAGAAATTTCTAACGTTTAAGACCCAGGTTAAGGTATTTATACCACGTAGAACTTGAGATCATATTTTCAAAACCATACAATGGATTTGGTTTATATTTAGTATGATGATAGATATAGGTCCAAAGTTTTATTCAGCAATACCCCCACCCATACTCATGACCTCAAGGTCAAGGTCGTGGACTTTGAAATTTTTAATGTTTAACACCCAGGTTAAGGTATTTGTACCACGTAGAACTTGCGCTCATATTTTCATAACCATACAATGGATTTGGTTTATATTTACTATGATGATACATATAGGTCCAATGGTTTATTCAGCAATACCCCCACCCATACCCATGACCTCAAGGTCAAGGTCACAGAATTAGAAAATTTTTAATGTTTAAGACTTTGGTTAAGGTATTTGTACCACCAATTTCAATATAACTTCACACAAATGTTCCTTATCAAAATATCTCGTGCAAGTTTGACTTTTAAGGTCATGGCCTCAAGGTCAAGGTCACAGTGGCTATTTTTAAGAAAAACTTTGTCATTGCTCTAGCGCCTACATTTCTTCACTGATTTCAATATAACTTCACACAAATGTTCCTTATGACAATTTCTTGAGCGAGTTCAACTTTCAAGGTCATCACCTCAAGGTCAAGGTCACTGTGGCTATTTTTAGAAAAACTTTGTCATCGCTCTAGCGCCTACATTTCTTCACCAATTTCAATATAATTTCACACAAATGTTCCTTATGACAATATCTCGAGCTATTTTGACTTTCAAGGTCAAGGTCACTGTGGCTATTTTTAGAAAAACTTTGTCATCGCTCTAGCGCTTACATTTCTTGACTAATTTCAATATAACTTCACACAAATGTTCCTCATGACAATATCTCTAGCGAGTTCCACTTTCTAGGTCAAGGTCACTGTTGCTATTTTTAGAAAAACTTTGTCATCCCTCTAATGCTTACATTTCTTCACCGATTTCAATATAACTTCACACAGATGTTCCTTATGACACTATCTTGAGCCATTTCGACTTTTAAGGTCAAGGTCACTTTGGCTATTTTTAGAAAAACTTTGTCATAGTGCTCCAGTTTATATTATATTTTTTGAGAGCTCATATTTCTTGAACCATGTGATGGATTTGCTACATATTTGGAATGATGATAGATACATGTCAGAAGTTTCATTCAGCCAGAACCCCGCCCCTGCCGCATGACCATAAGGTGATTGGGGGAGGAGGGGTGAGGGAGGGCCTTGGGCGGGGGCATTTGTGTTGTATTGACACATTTCTAGTTATTATTATTATTAATATTATTGTTGTTGCTGTTGTCTGCTGGTTACTTTAAAGTCATTGTTGCAAGCAGTGTGGACCAAGATCAGACTCTAGAAGCAGTCTGATCAGGATCCACAGGCACAGTGTGGACCCAGATCAGATGGCTCCTCTTGGGGCAGTCTGATCAGGATCCACACTGCCCCTATGCAAAAATATGCTTAAAAAGTTAGCAAGAAAAATCAGCAGACAACATTTTCAGATACAGTTTTACTTGGCATTTTAAGGGTTGACATCAGTTTAAGTGGAAATGTTAAGGGGAATGGATACACCTTCAGGGGTTGCAACTCCTTCAAAAGTATATTTGTCTCCCATGTCAATAGGGGTCAACTCTTAAAGGAAAGAATTTGCTCCTGAGGAGCAAATTCTTTCCTTTAAGAGTAGACCCCTTTTTCTGTGAGTTGGAGTTCACAGAAAAGTGAACAGGAAGTTCAAAAAATTGTCTCCCTTTGAAAAATTGCAGAAAATCTGCCAGGTGTTCCCATTCCCCTTAAGGTTGGTTTTTTGCCTTTTTGGGGGGTCAGTTGTTTGTCAATCAGCCCTAAGTAAACAATACTGAAGGTCTCACTGCTGTTGTCCGTATGATCATCAATGACCAGTCAAGTTATACTGCGCACACAAATTATCCCTTAAGAGACCAGGAAAAACTACATCTGAAAATGTCGTCTGCTTATGTCATCTGCTGAATCTTTTTGCCAACTTTTTAAAAATACTTTTGCATACAGGCAAACAGTGTGGGCCCAGGTCAAACTGCTTCTACAGGGGCAGTCAGATCTGGGTCCACAGTGTTTGCAAAAAATTAATTTTAAGGTAACCGGCAGACGGCAAAGCAGATGACAGTTGTCGTAATTGATGTCTAACGGGTTAAAGCGCAGTGTGTCAGAGGCTTTGCTTGTAGACATGCAAGAGAGATCTTGAGACAGCTTCATACAAAAACTCGCAAGCTTTGTGTGCCTTACCATGTTAATTGTCTCCACACAGGCATTTTGAGAACTTAACCTATAAGATGCCAATCATGACAATTGTCTGCTTTTTCTTCTGCCGGTTACTTTGAAAGTCCTTTTTTTTCAAACAGTGTGGACCCTGATCAGACTGCTCCTCTAGGTCCACGCTGTTTAATCAGACTGCTGCTCTAGGAGCAGTCTGATCTCGGTCCACTCTGTTTGCCTGTATGCAAAAATATTTTTGAAAAGTTCACAAAAAGATTGAGCAGACGACATAAGCAGATGACATTTTCAGATGTAGTTTTTCTCGGCATCTTAAGGGTTAAATGAGGGCCAAAGGCCTTTTTCTCTAGGGTCAGCTCAGATTTGTAGCCTGTATTAGCCCATGTCCTGCTCAATAACTTAATTTCACACCCATTTCTGACTGTTCATATTGTAATGCTTGAAATAGAATGACAAACATTGCGGATCCTGATCAGATGGCTTCCTCAGAAGCCATCTGATCTGGATCTGCAATGTTTGCAAAGGTACGTAGGGATTATTATGTTCAGCAGAACAATGGTTTAGATTTCATCATTTAGGGTCAACAAAAAAAAAGTCTGCTAAAGCACTGTTATCGTTATTTATACAGCAAAACAAAAACGGCTGATGATGCCAACAAGAAGACAGGAGTTGTTACCCATGTCTCCCAGCGCCCCACCCACTCCCCATCATGGGAGGAGATGATAACAGTAAATCTGGATGGAGATAAAGCAGATGATGAAAGTAAGTATGCCAGAAAAGGAAACAGATCTTTCTTACAATGAAATATAGAGATTTCTCAGTGAAATCGAAAACGATATTGTCACTGCTTCGAACAGTGGCTGATATCGATTTTATTTTTCACTGTTTGGAACTACTTTTTTCTCGAAATCTAATTCTAAGGTCAGTTTTTCCATTGTCAGATGATTGAAAATTTATGAACTGTATTAGAATTGACACTAAGCCCGTTCACACGTCACGAGGATGTTAATGACGTCATTTTCTATGCTGACATCATGTATTCTGTCACGCGACATTAGATCTGTCCTCACCTTCTTTGGGAAACTAATCTCTCAATTATTTCAGTAACCATTCATAGAAATGCCATCCCAGTCTATTTCTCAGGTGCAAACAGTTTACACCCAATATTATACCCAATAAATATGTTGGACGTTGATGCGAAATGACAAGGAACAAAGTTAGTTTTCTCTGAGGGTGAGTGACGCGATTAGTGAACCTAAATATTGTCATTTTGAAGCATGTAAGAAACAGAAAATTTGATTTTTTTTAGTGTAAGATCAAAATTTATTTCACTCATGAACACCAAAACTGGTATTTTCACTTGTGGCTACCCCACTCGTGAAAAGCCTGGTTTTGGTGTTCATTTGGTGAAATAAAATTCAATCTTACATTGAAGAAATCAAATATCCTCTATTTCCTTTATTAAAGTAAAAAATTGATTACAAGACAACCTCTTTTTATCACTGTTATTGAACTCCAAAGCAGAAACGGTGTTAGTTAAACAACCGTGTTATGTCCAACCAAGAATGTATAAGTCATGTAGAAAAATAACCATTCATTACGAAAACAGGCCTGTACAAATACATTGTAAACTTTACTGCCTAAAAAACGAAATTTTCACATGAAAAATTGTGATATTTTTCTTTTTTCTACTCCAAATAGAGATTGTGGGTACACGTTAAACCTGCCTCATCGAGGCGGTTCTAATGAGTACCCACAATCTATATTTTAGAGCAGAAATAAGAAAAATAAGGTTTACCCCTGTAAACCCCAATTTTACCATGTAAAAGGGGGTTCAAGGGGGTCAAAATCATATAGGTAGGTTTTCGTGATGAATGGTTTCCATATAATCTATATAGTTTTTTGGACCCTTCTGTATAGTTTTGGGACCCATCTATATATTATTGGGATCCATCTATATATAATCTAATCTTTTACCATGTAAAAGTGGGGTTCAAGGGGGTCAAAATTATATAGGTGTGTTTTCGTGATGAATGGTCATTTTTCCATATAATCTATATAGTTTTTGGACCCTTCTATATATTTTTGGGATCTGTCTATATATAACCTATACAGTTCCGTGTCCATCATGTTGTTATGATAAATGTTTAACCCTTTTAGTCAGTACCAAATGGAATCTTCCTCCTTATATATAGCAGGAGTCCATTTCAAAATTTATGCGTGTCAGGTTGTGTTTTCATCAAAATTTATTTGGAAAATGACTGAACTTTTAGCAAACAGTGGAGGCCCAAATCAGACGCCACAGAACGCAGACTGATCTGGGCCTGTTTGTTTTGGGGTTTCTGGTACCAAATAGGTTAAAGAGGTTTGCATGCATTCAAATCAAATTTGCTTTACATTGAAAGACCTGGCACGTGGCTTGAAAGATGTTGCCTTTTTACAGAGGATCTCACATGACTGAAACAGACTCTTGAGTCAACAAATTTTAGCACACCTCTAAGCGGTTTACCAATGTGCGGTCAGATTCAGCTCTGTGTGGAAGCATCATGCAGCCAATCTTTTTCTTCAAGACCCAATGGGCGGGGGCCATCGACTAATTAATCCTCCACCGCGAAGCGGAGCGGGGATAATAGGAATGGCCTTTGTCTGTCTGGCCATCTGTCTGTCCGTCCGTCCATCTGTCTGTGAATCTGTCTGTCCGTTACACTTTCTTGTCCGCTCCATATCTCCTAAACCCTTTGATAGATTTTCATTAAATTTTGGTCAACTATTCATCTCAGTGAGCTGATGTGCAGAACCCATAAATGAACCATGCCGACTCAAGGTCAAGGTCACAGTTGAAGGTCACGAGTTTGAAACTTGGAATTTTGTCTCCTTTACCCTTAGAAGGATTTTCATTAAACTTTGGTCAAATATTCTTCTTAGTGAGCTGATGTGCAGAACCCATAAATGAACCATGCCGACTCAATGTCAAGGTCACATTTGAAGGTCAAGAATTTAAAAGTTTGAGTTTTGTGTCCATTCCATATCTCCTTTACCCTTCAAAGGATTTTCATTAAACTTTGATCAAATATCCCCCTCAGTGAGCTGATGTGCAGAACCCATAAATGAACCATGCCGACTCAAGATCAAGGTCACATTTGCGGGTGACAAGTTTAAAACAGAATTTTTTGTCCATTCCATATCTCCTTTACCCCTCAAAGGATTTTAATTAAACTTTGGTTAATTATCCCCTCAGTGAGCTCACAGTTGAAGGTCACGAGTTTGAAACTTTGAATTTTGTGTCCGTTCCATATCTTCTTTACCCCTGGAGGGATTTTCATTAAACTTTTGTGAAATATACCCCACAATGAACTGATGTGCAGAACCATAAATAAATAATGCCAATTCAAGGTCAAGGTCATAGGTGAAGGTCACAAGGTTGAGCCTTGATACAAAGTGTGGCGGGGGATTTGGCTGTCCCTCAGACTGCTTTCTTGTTAGAATATTGTTTTTTTACATGATGATTTTCTGTTGCAGCTCTTGTTGTGACTGTAGCTGACTGCCAGACTGAGAAAGGTCTCGTAAATTACACTATACCAGTAACCTACCTCAGTCCATTTCACCAGTATCATCTAGAACTAAACAAGGTAATCTTCAAAAATTGATGGCAGGCTCAAAAAAAGTCTTGTAAATTACAATTTAACAGATATGCAAGAAAAAGAATTTATCATGCATGTGAGGGTAGGTAGAAAAATACTTCCCTTCAATGCGATCACAGTCTGACATTACAAGGCTTGTAGTGTGATGCTGGCCTGTGATACCAAGGGAAGGATTTTTCATGCACACCAGATCGTTGTTTTAACCTGGGATAGAAATTCTGTTCTACCCCTGCTGTTCTTACCCAGGGACAGGGTAAAAATAGAATATTATGTGTTTGATATGCACGTTGAATACGACCTATGCACCGTAGTTAATGTTGACAGCATGTTACGTCCCAGCATGTTACGTGATGTCAATAAACATCACACCATGGTCATCACACCATAGTCATCACAATATGGCGGACGTCGGCAACTTAATTGACTATATTTTCTGCAAGAAAAAGCATCCAACATGGTTGTGATGGGTGGATAGAAAATCCGTCCCTTGGGATCACAGTCCGGCATCACTCAGCAAGCCTCATGATGCAGGACTGTGACCCTCAGGACGGATTGTTCTATCAAATCCTTACACCCATGTATCTTCTCACACTTATAGTCTCACACCCACGAAAGATTCTTATATTCTCACGCCCATGTAAGATTCTTATATTCTCACACCCATGTAAGATTCTTATATGCTTAGCATGGCCCAACAATAAAAACACTGACAGCATGTACACTGGTGGGCCAATTGTCTCTGAGTGTAGGCTGAAACAATGATCCTGAACAGTGACTTAGACTGTTAACATTTCCTTTAACCCATAAAATGCCAATCACAACAATTGTCCTCTGCTTTGCCATCTGCCGTTTACCTTAAAAGTATTTATACCCCCGCAAACGAAGTTTGAAGGGGGTATATAGGAGTCAGCTTGTCGTCTGTCGTCGTCTGTCGTCGTCGGTCCTTTACAAAAAACTTTAACATTGCTCATAACTTCCTTATTCTTTGACCGATTTCTTTAATATTCACACACCACACACCTTGCCACTAGTACTTAAGATTGATATACACAAACCTGACCTTGACCTTTACGTTGACCTTCCTCAAGGTCAAATACTTGTAAAAATTTGTCTGACAACGCATGCGGGGGTATAATTGGCGCCCGTTAGGCGGCAGCTCTAGTTTTTTTTTTTTGCAAACAGTGTGGACCCAGATCAGACTGCTCCTGTAGGAGCAGTCTGAGCTTGGCCCACAATGTTTGCCTGTATGCAAAAGTATTTTTGCAAAAATAACTATTTCCTATAAATAACTATTACCTGGTTTTCTGACAAGTCAGTGATAGTCACTTGGACTTAGCATTTAACCTTTACCCTGCTGTAGGCGACCAGCCCTATCTTTGCGAACAGTGTAGATCCAGATTAGATGGGTTCTGAAGAAGCCATCTGATCAGGATCTACACTGTTTGACATTCAGTTTATGAATTTCTAGGAATAAATAAGACCAAATAATCTGATTGGTTCAAAATCAGAAATGGGTGTGGCTTAATTGAATATTCAGCAGGTTAAAGGTTAAAAGCTTACTTTGCTTTATAAATTTGGGTTGATTGATAAACAGTGGACCCAATAAACCATTTTATCAGTTACCCCTATATTAAATGCATTGTAACACCTTGACCTGATAAAGATATGCTATCTCAGGACAAGTGAGAATTATCAGGTCAACGTGACATTGCACTTCTATGAATTGGACTGCTGGAAAAGTTTGCAAAAATGTAAGAGTGTACAAGGGGATAACTGATAAATAGAATACCAGGTATGTGTCATTTGAGATCAAGTTTATCAGGCTCGGCTTCGAGAACGCGATTCAAGCCTCACGATTCTAAAAGTGTTCTCAAAGGCTTGCCTGATAAACTTAATATCAAAAGAGACGAACCTGGTATTCACTATTGAGCTGAGGCATGACAAAGTCTACATGAAGGCATGTGTGAACAGTAATGTCTGAGATCAGCCTGCTTATCAATGCCAGAGTCCTCGTTAATTGCTGTCGGATAGCCCTATACCCATAGGCTGGCCTCGGTAGCCAAATTGGATGCAAGTCTGACAGCAATTCTCAATGTTTTGTGTTCACAGGCCTTCTTATTTGTTCTGTTTGAATATGCATTCTTGAATGTTTTGTTTGCACAGGGTTTCTTAAATATTTTGTTTGTGTAGACCATCTTATATGTATGTTTTTTGTTGTTTTTGCACAGGCCTTCTTATACATTTAGTTTGCACAGGCCACCTTATATGGGCCCCGATAAGTGATTTTGGTACTTATTGCCTATGCGAGCAGCGAAGGTTCAGGCGAGCCTGCGCATCCGCGCAGTCTCGCCAGAACCTTATACAAGCAGTGAATCAAGAGGAACCTTCAGACAGAAAGCCATATCCCTGGCCCCTCTAAATGGCTGGGCATGCGCAGTTAAAATTTGTCATGATGGAATGCTCGAAGACACAAATTCGCTTGGCGGGGCTCATATGATTTATTTGCACAGGCCTTTAGGTGTTTTCTATGCCCAAGCCTTCTTATATGCTAATTAGGGGATAACTGTATTCAAAATTGTCATTTGGTAAATCAGAAGTTTTAATATTGATCGGAAATTTTTTTCTACAGTGACACGCCAAAGGAGCCCTAAAACGGAATTTGTGACCGTAAAACCGACGATTTACCTCCCCAAATGACAGTTTTCAATACATTTATCCCCATTCTAATGCACGTATTCAGTTTGTTTGTTTTTTGTTAAAAATTGTACTATTTTGCACATAACCAAATGCTATCCAATAAAAAGGAACTTTAAAGCATGATGTCGGGTTCCTGACAGTATATCACAGGCTATAGTGTCGCAAATTTTTGACGTTATTCAATCAGACGTGGCATTAGATATGCAAGTGCATTAGACTATGTTTTATTTGAACAGTACTTCTTATATGTTTTGTTTGCACATCTTCAAATTTGTTTTACCCAAAACCAAAGGTTTTGTTTGTTTGATTTGACGTTTGATTTGAGGTTTTACGTCCCCGTCAACACTATAGGTCTTTTTGGAGATGTTGCTTCCAATTTTGTGGGACTTTTACCCAACATTGAGATGAAATGACATCTCAAGCCCTGTCGCCCAATGAAATCAATAGGGTTTATAAGCATGAACGGTCAAAATTGCACCACTTTACCTGGGCAGGCTTAGATCCTCTAAGCGGTTTACCGGTACTCGTGCGTGGTCTTTTTCAGCTCTTGTGGGAGCATCATGCAGCCCATCTATTTCTTCAAGCCCCGATGGGCGGGGCGGAGAGGTTTTGTTGTATCTGTATAAATATATGATTTGCTACGAGCCTCTTTCTGCTTTGCTGTTTTACAGCCATCTAAAGGTATACCCAGTGGGGTGAAGACATACGCAACAATCACTCGAAAACTTGAGAAACTGCCTAAAGATTCCTCCTGCCCAAACTATCTAGGTCTTGAGGTAAGTTTGAACAACAAACGGGATTCTGATCCTGTAATAGTTTTTATGGGGAATGGGAACACCTTCAGGGGAGGCAACTCCTGCAAAAGTATTTTTTGTCTGCCATGTCAATAGGGGGTCAACTCTTAAAGGAAAGAATGTGCTCCTGAGGCAGGAACTTAACAACAGCCACGTCGGAATGATTATTTAATTAGAAGCTGTCGTCTTTGAAAGAAACACAAGCAAACTAAACGTCAAATCTGTAAACTCAGTTTATTTTCCTTCCAACATTACATTTTCAGTAGTTTTGCATCTTTTAATCAAAGGCTGTTGACATTTATATGCAATGACATAACAGTCGGGTTCTAAACATGCTCTTTGACGTCACTTTATATGGATTTGCTTGTCTTGCAAGAAAAACTTTTCTTGCACACCAGACAAGGATGTGATTTTACCCGGGATAACCGAAGTGACTGCAGCATTAAAAATCCGCGCTAAGAAATGGAAGGTATGCAAGAAAGCCTCATGATGCTGGACAGTGTCCCTCGGGACGGATTTTTCCATCCACCCCTCACACCCATATTAGATTCTTATATTCTTGCACACCAGACAAGGAAATCCGTGATTTTAAACTGGGATAGAAATTTATGTTCTGACCCTGGTGTTCCGACCCAAAATCGAATATAATCACTTGTTTATTGGACAGATTTTTCTATCCACCCCTCACACCCATATAAGATTCTTATAACCTGAGACAGGATTAGTTTGAGCAACTGGGAGATAATCATATCACCATAATTCCAGTTCTCCATAATTATGTAGATTTTGAGCGATTTCATTGGTTGAATCTCCCTTCTGCTGATTCAAGAAGGGCAGTTGTCAGTTTCTGGTGAAGGAATGTACACTGTACTGGTTAAACACCTATGGTATAGTTCTTGTGGCAAATATTTAGCAACCAATTGAATTTTCACATTTAATAATAAAGCCACATAGAAGAAATATATTAAAATTAGTGAATGGTACCATTTCGTCCAAATGTTATTAATACTTTGTCCTTGAATATCCAGGTCCTATCTGTTATATATACAACTATTCTGTTGCTGTATACACGTTATTCTGTGTCCTGCCCTGTTTCATTTTTTGCTGAAAATGCATTCCTCCTGTGTCCCGCACCATATAACGACAGTATTTCTCTCCCAGCTGCCTTTAACTCACCATTGCTGCCCAGCCCTGTAACTAACGTCCCTTGTCTCTAACGACGACGTCACTTACGTCAACCTCATATTTATGCTTAATAGCCAATAAGTAATAATATGTAGTTTAGTGATACACATGTATAAAATGCTAGTCACTAAAAAGGTAAAGATCGTGGAGATTCCACGACAAGACTGTCTAGGAAAAGGATGGTTACGTAAACCAACCAGTTAGAAATGACCTAAATAGTGTTGACTGGGCTGTTAAATCAAACTAAAATGCAAGATGTCTAATTTTCTTTCTTTCCGCCCCCGCCCATCGGGGCTTGAAGAAATAGATGGGTTGCATGATGCTTCCATGCAGAGCTGAAATAGACCGCACACGAGTACTGATAAACCACTTAGAGGTTATAAGCCTGCCCAGGCAAATCGGTGCGAGTCGGAGCATCCCTGCTTATAAACCCTATTGGTTTCATTGGGCGACAGGGCTTGAGATGTCATTTCATCTCAATGTCGGGTAAGAGTCCCACAAAATTGGAAGCAACATCTCCAAAATGACCTATAAAGTGTTGACGGGAACATTAAACCTCAAATCAAACAAACAAACTAATTTTCTTTCATATTTCAGGTGCTGCTGAGAGGTGTACAGAAACCTATAGAGAACCCAGCAGGACCCCTTATTGCTGTAGCAAGGATTGTTCCAGATTATCACCACTATATGTAAGTGTACTTTCGTATTTTGAAAGTAGAGTCTTTGTTGAAACCACTATAGGGGTGCCTTGGAAAATAGTGAAGGCCCAGCTCAGATGCTGCAGAACGTGGCATCTGATCAGGGAAAAATATGCTATTTATGCTATTTACAGGAGCCCTTAGTATTCAGTCATCAGCTTAACCCATAAAATGTCAATCACAAAAATTGTCGTCTGCTTTGCCAGTCTGCCAGTTACCCTTAAAGTAATTTTTTGCAGACAGTGTGGACCCAGATCAGACTGCTCCAGTAGGAGCAGTCTGATCTGGGCCCACACTGTTTGCCTGTATGCAAAAATATTTTTAAAAAGTTTGCAAAAAAATTCAGCAGACGACATAAGCAGACGGCATTTTCAGATGTAGTTTTTATCTGCGTCTTAAGGACTAAATGTTAAAGCATTTACATCACTGTCTCTGTATATGGGCCTGGAAAAATAGTCCTGAACGGTGACGTCTCCAAAATGACCTTTACAGTGCTGACGGGGACGTTAAACCTCAAATCAAACAAACAAACAAACAAATGAGCTGTGTCCAGATTTTACAGATAACCAGCCCTTTTAACCCATAAGATGCCATTGTCGTCTGCTCTGTTGTCTGCCATTTGCTTTAAACCAATTCTTTTTTGCAAACTGTATGGACCCAGATCAGACTGCTCCTTTAGGAGTGGTCTGATCTGGGTCCACACAGTTTGCCTGTATGGAAATATATTTTTACAAACTTTGTTAGAAAATCCAGCAGACGACATTAGCAGACGACATTTTAAGATGCATTTTTTTCTCTGCAACTTAAGGGTTAACAAAGCGCTCTGACATCACAGGGAGAAGAATTGTTCTGCTTAAAATAACTGTTATCTGAATTTTGTATATAGTGAGGGTAGTAACATGGACAAAAGCAGGTGGGAAGCTTCTGTAGCTAGTAACTTTGGGTAGACTGATAAACAACCAACCCAAAAAGCTTTTTTTTCTCAGTTCAATAGAAGGTAAGGATCTGAAAACTAACAAGAGCAGGAAGAATCTGAACTTGGCTCAGCGATATGTCGAAACTAGTCCACCTTGGTGACAAGGAAACATTCTGCCATATTGTTTTAAATGTTTCTGTTTGGATAGAACATTGTTGGTTTTGCATTAGAGCCACTAAAGTTGTTGTATATACATCTTGTTTCAGAAATGAAAATCTATCCAGTCAACCAAGGAACGCTGGTGTGGTGATGCATAGTGTCACATTTCCTTCCTCACACCCCACCAACTTTGTTGTTACTGAATCAGACACCCATGGACATCCACAGGTATGCAGAAATATGAACTGGTAAAAAAAAATTGGGTTGTTCCATGTTTTCTTCTTTTCGTGGAACTTCTGTCTTTGTTGAAACTACCAGCTACAACAGATAGGTTGTCCCATTTATGGACAAGCATTTGTATAGGGTAATTTTTTATTACCCTTCAGATCACTATTAAGCCATTGCATTTGGGGAAATCCCTAAAGGGGTACCTTGGCAAACAGTGCAGGCACAGATCAGATGCCGCAGAACATAGCATCTGATCTGGGCCTGCAGCATGTGATCAGGGCCTGCAGAATTTGCTAACAGAATTTTCCGTCAAAAATAAAATAGAAACAAAAAATTAGGCCTGACCCCCCCCCCCCCCTTATATGGCAAATGGACTTGTCCAACATACAGCAATTGAAGAGTCCACTAGTATACATTGGGTTCAGTTCTGAAATATTCCAAGCCTCGATAGCGCAGTGGTTAATGTGTTAGACTTATGATCGAGAGGTTGTGCGTTCGAATCCGGCCACCGGTATTGAGGTGTGTCCTTGGGCAAGACACGTAATGACACTGCCCCACTCTACCCAGGTGTAAATGGGTAGTGGTGGTGTAAAAACCACTGCCTCTCTCTCACGCGCGCGCGTGAAAACACCCGGAATGAGTGTTCGAGAGCGATTCAATAAGCTTGAAGCTTTCATCGTAATTGAACTAAAATAAATTAGTATAAACTAAAAACTAAATATTCCAAATTTTATTATAGCCCTGCTTTGAAAAAGTGGGGGCTATATTGGATTTGCCTTGTCCTTCTGTGATTCTGTAATTCCATTATTCATGATAACTCAAAAACCGTTTGAGGTATTTTCATGAAACTTCAGACAAATGTAAAGCACTATGAGAAGGTGTGCAGAGTGCATGAACCATAACTCTGGATTGCCTAGTTTTGGAGTTATTGCCCTTTGAACATTGAAAAACGGCAACCGTAATTCCGTTATTCATGATAAATCAAAAACCGTTAGAGGTATTTTCATGAAACTTCACACAAATGTAAAGCACTATGAGATGATGTGCAGAGCGCATGAACCATAACTCTGGATTGCCTACTTTTGGAGTTATTGTTCTATATTTACATTTCCAGTGTAAAGTCTAATGTAAACCTATAGAAATCAATTGCGTTCATACGTCCATGAACGCATCAAATCACATGATTTTCAGTGACGTTAAGTGACGTCATTCTAAACCATTGTTCTCTACGGGCATGATGATGTCAACGCTACTCTGCTCTTTGTAGAAAAACAGCGTGTAAATGTTTTTCAGCTTTAAATGTTTGCCCTACAAGCATTTTTTCGCCCAGTGATGAGGGGCAAATAATGTAAATATAAAAAATAAACTTATTTTTAGCTCACCTGTCACATAGTGACAAGGTGACAAGGTGAGCTTTTGTGATCACATTTTGGCCGTCGTGCGTGCGTCCGTGCGTCCGTCCGTAAACAATTTCAAATAAGTATATCTCTAATACCCCATGGCCAATCTTGATCAAATTTCATGTGAAGCATCATCAGGTAGGGGGAAAGGCTGCAAAAGGTTTTTGGGTGATCAGATTGGAATTCTGGTTGCCATGGCAACATATAGCTCCCATAGACTTATAATGGGAAAATTTTTTAAAAATCTTCTTCTCTGAAATCACAGGGCCCAGAGCTTAGATATTAAGCATGTAACAATGTTAAGTGGTCACCTACGTAAATCATGCCAATCATGCCCCTGGGGTCCAAATTGGCCCCAACCCAGGGCCCCTTAGCTCTAAAAGACTCATAATGGAAAAAAAAGCTTCAAAAATCTTCTTCTCTGAAACCACAGGGCCCAGAGCTAAGATATTTCGCATGTAGCAACGGCAAGTGGTCACCTACATAATTTCTGCCAATCATGCCCCTGGGTTCCAAATGGGACACGCCCCGGGTCCCTTCGCTCCCATAGACTCATAATGGAAAAAAGCTTCAAAAATCTTCTTCTCTGAAACCGCAGGGCCCAGAGCTTAGGTATTTATCATGTAGCAACGGCAAGTGGTCACCTACATAATTCCTGCCAATCATGTCCCTGGGGTCCAAATTGGTCACATCCTGGGGCCTTTTAGCTCCTATAGACTCATAATGGAAAAAAAAGCTTCAAAAATCTTCTTCTCTGAAACCACTGGGCCCCGAGCATAGATATTTAGCATGTAGCAACGGCAAGTGGTCACCTACATAATTCCTGCCAATCATGCCCCTGGGTTCCAAATGGGCCATGCCCCGGGGCCCCTTAGCTCCCATAGACTCAAAATGGAAAAAAAAGCTTCAAAAATCTTCTTCTCTGAAACCACAGAACCCAGAGCTTAGAAATTTAGCATGTAGCAACCGCAAGTGGTCACCTACATAATTCCTGCCAGTCATGCCCCTTGGGTCCAAAACGGGCCACGCCCTGGGGCCCCTTAGCTCCTATAGACGCATAATGGAAAAAAAGCTTCAGAAATCTTCTGCTCTGAAACCACAGGGCCCAGAGCAGAGATATTTAGCATGTAGCAATGGCAAGTGGTCACCTACATAAATCCTGCCAATCATGCCCCTGGGGTCCAAATGGGCCACGCCCCGGGGCCCCTTGGCTCCTGTAGACTCATAATGGAAAAGAAAGCTTCAAAAATCTTCTTCTCTGAAACCACAGGGCCCAGAGCTTAGATATTTAGGGTGTAGCAACGCCAGTTGGTTACCTTCATAATTCCTGCCAATCATGCCCCTGGGTTCCAAATGGGCCATGCCCCGGGGCCCCTTTGCTCCCATAGACTCACAATGGAAAAAAGCTTAAAAATCTTCTTCTCTGAAACCACAGGGCCCAGAGCTTAGATATTTAGCACGTAGCATTAGCAAGTTGTCACCTACATAATTCCTGCCAATCATGCCCCTGGGGTCCAAATGAGCCATGCCCCGGGGCCCCTTAGCTCCTATAGACTCATAATGGAAAAAGAGCTTCAAAAATCTTATTCTCTGAAACCACAGGGCCCAGAGCTTAGATATTTAGCATGTCGCAATGGCAAATGGTCACCTACATAAATCCTGCCAATCATGCCCCTTGAGTCCAAATGGGCCACGCCCCTGGGCCCCTTAGCTCCCATAGACTCATAATGGAAAAAAGCTTCAAAAATCTTCTTCTCTGAAACCACAGGGCCCAGAGCTTAGATATTTAGCATGTAGCGACTGCAAGTGGTCACCTACATAAATCCTGCCAATCATGCCCCTGGGGTCCAAATGGGCCACACCCTGGGACCCCCTTAGCTCCCATAGACTCATAATGGAAAAAACCTTCAAAAATCTTCTTCTCTGAAACCACAGGACCCAGAGCTTAGATATTTAGCATGTAGCATTAGCAAGTTGTCACCTACATAATTCCTGCCAATCATGCCCCTTGGGTCCAAATGAGCCATGCCCCGGGGCCCCTTAGCGCCTATAGACTCGTAATGGAAAAAGAGCTTCAAAAATCTTATTCTTTGAAACCACAGGGCCCAGAGCTTAGATATTTAGCATGTAGCAGTGGCAAGTGGTCACCTACATAAATCCTGCCAATCATGCCCCTGGAGTCCAAATGGGTCACGCCCCGGGGCCCCTTAGCTCCCATAGACTCATAATGGAAAAAAGCTTCAAAAATCTTCTCTGAAACCACAGGGCCCAGAGCTTAGATATTTAGCATGTAGCGACTGCAAGTGGTCACCTACATAAATCCTGCCAATCATGCCCCTGGGGTCCAAATGGGCCACACCCTGGGACCCCCTTAGCTCCCATAGACTCATAATGGAAAAAAAAACTTCAAAAATCTTCTTCTCTGAAACCACAGGGCCCAGAGCTTAGATATTTAGCATGTAGCAACGGCAAGTGATCACCTACATATTTCCTGCTAATCATGACGTTGGGGTCCAAATGGGCCACCCCCGGTGCCCCTTTGCCCCCATAGACTCATAATGGAAAAAAACTTCAAATTTTTCTTCTCAGAAACTGTGAAGCACAGAACTTAGATATTTAGTATCTAGCAACATAAAATAGCCAGCTACATAAATCCTGCTAACCCTGCCCCTGGGGTCAAAATTGGCCATGCCCGAGCTCATCAGCTCCAATAGACTTATAATGGAAAAAAAACTTAAAAAATCTTCTTCTATGAAACCATTAGGCCCAGAGCTTAGATTTTTAGTATGTTGCAATGTCAAGTGGCCACCTACATAAATCCTGCCAGTTATGCCCCTGGGATCCAAATTGGCCACACCCCAGGGCTCTTTAGCTTCCATAGACTTACAATTGGAAAAACTTCAAAAATCTTCTTCTCTGAAACCATAAGTCCCAGAGATTAGGTATTTAGCATGTAGCAATGTGGAGTGGTCGCCTACATGAATCCTGCCAATCATACCCCTGGGGTCCAAATTGGCTAAATCCTGTGGCCCCTTAATTCCAACAAACTTATAATGGAAAAAAGCTTCAAACATCTTCTTTGAAACCATGAAATACAGACCTTAGATATTTATTAAGGATGCTCACTCATACAACAAAATATATATAAATACAACTACTTTTATTTATCTCCTTTTTCACATAGTTAAGAAAACATTATTTCAATAATGTGTTTTAGTCTCTACAATATCTGGCAGTATATGGACACCGCGTAGATTCAGGTCGAAGGGGGGACGCAGTGACAGCATATAACCTTGCTCGCACGAAAAGGGGCACCAAATTATTAATTTGTTTGCACTCAAAATATTGTGCAGTCCAATTTTGAATTTTGAGTATTCCAAAATATGCGCACACTCCAAATGTGTGCTCCAAGATTTTGTAACATTCCAAAATTGCGCACTTCCTATAGTACGCTCCAAATTTTGTAACAGAGTATTCCAAATATTGCGTACATCCTGTTTGTACGCTCCACAATTTTTAACATTCCAAATATTGCGCACATCCTGTTTGTACGCTCCAAATTTTGTAACAATCCAAATATTGCGCACATCCTATTTGTACGCTCCAAGTATTCCAAATATTGCATACATCTTGTTTGTATGCTTTACAATTTTTTAGCATTCTAAATATTGCGCACATCCTGACTGTATGCTCCAAATTATGTAACAATCCAGATATTGCGCACATCCTATTTGTACGCTCCACTCTATCCCAACTCTTGTGCACTCCAATTTATGCACTCCAACTAATCTTGACAGTGAGCACTCCGTAATGTGCACTCCAAAATGCATTCCATGACACGCATTCCATACCATCTTCTGCATTATGCAATGCCTACCATGTAATCCATCCCATATTACATATATTCAAATAGCCCCGGCTGCACGTGCGAACCTTACTTATGACTTGCAATTTAGAAATTTTTTAGTATGACCCTGGGGGGAACAGATCCTCAGGCTATGGCGAACCATTTCCATGAAGGAGACGCCACCCAGTTCAAGAAGTTCTGAAAGAAACAAGCCTCAGCTCTGCTCCCAGCAACCAGTACCCGGAATCTAGGCTCAAGAACAAATCTTCAGGCTATGGCGAACCACTTCCATGAAGGAGATGCCACCCAGTCCAAGTAGAAGTCCTGAAAGAAACAAACTTCAGCCTTGCCCCCAGCAACCAGTATTTGGAATCTAGGCTCAAGGCGTAAAGTTTCATTACAACCAAACAGCTGTCTAAGCAAAGCGTCCCCCATATCGAATGCTGAATTCCGCCACAGCAAATTTATGATGCCCCACATAAATTTGTCCCCCAATTCAGCAAGTCAACATTTTTATGAATATAGCCTTTTTATCCTTGTCCTGTTATTCTAACTACATATTAGGATTTTACATTTGGGAAGAAGGGTCTGTAACAAATTGATTGACTACTTCCTCAAATGTATTTAAAAATATGATATTGCCCACAGCAGTGAGATGATACCTATCTGTCTTAAATAGCCTTGTTGTATTGAAATCGAGCACATGCTTGATTGTTCGGTCACTACATTTAAAGCAGGCTGTCTACCCGATTGGTTTATACGCCTCCTTTGATCCAGCTTGTTAAGCCCTTCATGAGTGTTGTCCGCCCCCAGCCACGACTGACAATTAGGGAAGATGTCTGATCATACCGTTTGGGCTTTGGGAT
Source organism: Lucinisca nassula (assembly GCA_963580285.1). Lineage (NCBI taxonomy): Eukaryota > Metazoa > Mollusca > Bivalvia > Lucinida > Lucinidae > Lucinisca > Lucinisca nassula. The sequence continues at coordinate 71,551,886 of OY757011.1, read as the reverse complement.
AGATAGAAGCCATGTATGCAAATTAGCTTTTAAAAGTCTTTAAGAAGTTTGCTTTGGGACCACTCAACAAGGTTGTTGCCCCCGAGGTGAATAATTATCATCACAAGGGTTGAATGAAACTGCAGCAACCATTGGAGCTCGGTGTCGTAGTGATACCAGTGCACCGCTTTACCCTAATAAAAATTTTAGCTAACAATCACTGCATTAGCTGGAGGTCTGAGAGCTGATACACTGTCAGCAAGGTGTGAAACCAGGGAATCACCGATAAGCAATATATCTGTAACAGACAATTTAAAAACGTATGTACCATGTTACCGCCCCAGTTTTCCATCAACCAAGTTCTTTTATGGCTATACTAGAATACCCTTAGCTGCCAAATTAATAGCCCTTCCAATTCTAAAGGAATGTGCAGCAAAAAGTTGCTTTGGAAGTCCTAATTTATTTTCTACAGCTGTCACAAGAATGCCACTGAGCTGACAGTGCTTTAATGAATGGCTATTCCGGAGGCAAAAGAAGTCTAGACTACCATCAGGCTTCCACATCATATATTGTTTGACAACCAAGGCAACATATAGATGCATTGATTGCAAGTGGGATGCACGATATTGTTGGAGGGCAGTTATGTCTCAACTAATTCTAAAGATGAAGTATATATTTATCCAGTTTATTTATCTGATTAGAACTATCTCATCCAACATTACCCTGCGTGAGTGGGTATGTGTGATTAGAATGTGGTGTACTGCAAGGTGCAGTGCTCAGTACTCTACATTTTAATAAATGCATAAATTAAAATAAATAAATAAATAAATACATAAATGGAAATATCTCATTAAACATTACCCTCCGTGAGTGGTAAGGTTGATCCGTAGATTTGAAAAGATTGTTGTGTACTGCAAGGTTCAGTGCTCGGCACTCTACATTTAATATGTCATGGAAATATCTCGATTAACATTGCCTTCCGTGACTTGGTAAGGTTGGTCTGTAATTTTGAATAGAATGTGGTGTACTGCAGGGTGCAGTTCCCAGTACACTACTGTTTTTTTTTTTTTTTTTATAAATCAAAAATAAATAACAGAAGATGCTCCAAAGATGGAAAATTATCCACTGGACCACTGGTCTTATCTCATTACCTACAAAGTAGGCACCAAAACCGAGTTTAAACCCCTTGCACGAATGGTGCAGTGCTGTAAGTCCTCATTTGACATCCAGAACCGGTCATGAGAAACGGAAATACCATAATTTTTTTTTTTTTTTTTTTTTTTTGAAAAATTGTACCCAAAGTTCAAATTCCTTCATATCTGCTGTGATGCGAAGGTGACAGTGTATCTTTGATAAACCACATGTAGCATTCATAAATTGCCCACAAATTGGACTCCCCAGTACCAAGCAGGAAACTGTCAAGATAACACATGAATCGTCCCTCAGAAACATGTCTAGCTACCCAGAATTCCAAAAAAGTAGCGACAGTCTCGAAAGTCTGGCGTGCTATGCTGCAACCAAATGGCATTGCTTAAACAAAATAAAACTTCCCGTCAAGCTTGAATCTGAGCTGATCAGAGTCTAAAGGAGAGACGAGTAATAGCCCAAATTTTCCTTTTATATCGGAATTTACCAAAAGGCAACCACAGCCTTAAGCTTGTACCATTTGCACAATATAATATACAAGACCTAATGGTGATATGTGCAGAGTTCATAGCGGACAAGAGTCAAAAGGTCCAGCCACTCTGTCTGCATTAACTTTTTTTTTTTTTTTTTTTTTACAATGTCTGGCTTGATATTGGCAGACTCATATCGAATCAGATGAGGTTTGTGGCTTCAAATATGTTTTGAAAGTCAATAAAATTACCTTTAGAAATTATATATTGTTTGTGGTCATTGAATTCCCAATATATGTTTAATTGACAGGTTACTATCGATAATAACGGTATATCACACCTGTGATTCAAGCGGCTATGTCCGGCTCAAAAGTAGGTCGGGTGTTCATAAATAAACTAACATTCGACAACACATGGTCATTTGCATATTTAAAATAAACATAGCTGGTCAGCCGAGCCGTCAAGCTATCCCGCAATACCTGCGCTGTTTAACTCTGACAACCCAAACTGACGCTATTATACCCGAAAGTCGAGGCATAATCCCTTCAAAAATATAAAGAAAATTCTAAAAGCCCATTTACTTAAAATATGGTATTTTAAGTTAATTTAGCGTTACACAATGAGTGCCAAAGGTCATGACCCCTGTGGAAATTCCCCAGTCAGTTTGTAAATATCGGCCACCATCTTGTCTACAATCTATCTACAGATAAATTCCCAAGATTTGCACTCAAAATAAACAGATACCGGGCGTCCCTGTGGTACAAAATATATAAGGACGATCGGCGTGAAGTCACTTCCACTGAGGTCCGCCGTTTTCGGAGGTTCAAACAAAGGTATTCTGCTATATGACCTTACCAAATGTACACAAGAAATATTTTCAATCAGTCCCACACCTCTGGCAAAGATTTTGCTTTTAAAACTGTTCAAAAATGATCAAATTTTAGCAATAAAAACCTAAGCTTTCACCTCCACCAAATGAGAAACTGGCGGGAAAGATATCCGTTCTTTGTTTCTTTTTACTGAAGAGTTCCCTGCCGACCTTCCTTATATCAGAAATCATATTTAGCCCTTTAATTTCTTCGCTGCATACTATTTATCTTCCATAATAACATTTTATTTTGCAATTAAAATGGCGATTTTTATGCCGCCGTAGTGTCACTTTTCCTAATATTTTCGTAACGGTGAACTGTCTTAGTTGTTCCTTTTTCCCTATTTAGTTGTACCTCGTCACTAACGCATTTTATCATTTCCGGTTGCAAAACGAAAGTACCGATAATATTATTGTTGTTCGAGGTCAACCAATGGAAATTCTTATATTATAGCTAAAGGACACACTCTTCTTCTTTTATTATGAAACATATCTCAACCGAGTCCCGACAACTTTCTCTTGCTGAATTTTTAGTTTTAGATTCCTCTTAAAAATACAACTTTCTTTTGCTGGATTTGAAAACGGAAAAGGAAGGTTTCCCTGAGCATGCGCAAGACGCCAAACCATAGTTTGGCCCTTAAGACGCTTGACTGCTGAATAACAAACACGGTGCAAGCGTCCAGTAACCTGGACCAACTGTCATGGTGGATGACGAGATCGAAATTGCGATCAGACATTGTTTAAACCTAAATAATGAGAGGTCAAGCCACCCTGAAGCTGCAATCATGACACATTAATGACAGTCCATTCAATTTGTTCGCACAAAATAAATGGGATTATCATTTAGTTGATAATCCCTATTAGTATATAGCAACACAAAATGGTCGCCTACATAAATCCTGCCAACCATGCCCTTTGGGTCAAAATTGGCCAAGCCCCAGGGCTCATTAGCTTCTAAAGACTTATATTGGAAACAAAACTTAAAAAAAAAAATCTTCTTTTCCAAAACCATAAGGCACAGATTTTGTTTGATTTGAGGTTTTACATCCCTGTCAACACTGTATAGGTCATTTTGGAGATGTCTCTTCCAATTTTGTGGGATTTTTACCCGACATTGAGATGAAATTACATCTCAAGCCCTGTCGCCCAATGAAACCAATAGGGTTTATAAGCATGGACACCGCTTTGCCTGAGCATAGATATTTAGCATGTAGCAATGTCAAGTGGTCTCCTACACTTATGATTTTCTGGTACACAGGTGAGCGATATAGGGCCCTCTTGTTTCTGCTTTTCATGAAAGTATGAACGACAGTGGGTCGCTAGCAAAGTTAACATCAACCCCTTTGGGGTTCATTTACTTTGCACGCGACCCACTGCATTCATACTTCCATGAACTGCAGAAAAATAAAATTTCATTTCTTAATTGAACATAGAAAAATGGCAATTTTAACCTTGTCCACTCCATAACTCAAAAACCGTTTGAGGTATTTTTATGAAACTTCACACAAATGTAAAGCACTATAAGATGATGTGCAGAGCGCATGAACCATAACTCTGGATTGCCTACTTTTGGAGTAATTGCCCTTTGAACATTAAAAAATGTCAATTTTAACCTTGTCCGCTCCATAACGCAAAAACCGTTTGAGATATTTTCATGAAACTTCACACAAATGTAAAGCATCATGAGACAATGTGCAGAGCACATGAACCATAACTCTGGATTGCCTTTTTACCACTTTTAATTAGAGGCTGAAAACATTTTTTTTTTTGTATTTTTCTTTTCTGATAGCGCTATAGCGGGGCTATAGTCAGATCCTCTGACAGTTCTAGTTTCGACAAGAAGTATTATTTTCTTATGTGTAATTTGAATATTTTTCAGCTCTTGTTTTTACTCATATTTGACCTGTTTTAGGTGAGTTTACCAGGACGACCAGATGCCCAGCCTAAATGGAACCACCCCTTCCTGTTTGTTGATAGACGAGACAAAGCCACATTGTTTACGCCATGTGCCGCTGTTGTAATAGAGTACTATGTCGCATCACTGTGTATGTATACTGGCCTTGTTATCATTATTCTGATTCATTAGTAACTTTGGGTCTATTGGGTTCAAAGTAACTAATGAATCTGAGTGTTACTAATGAATCTGAGTAATAATAGCAAGACACAAAGTTACTAATGAATCTTAGTAATAATAACAAGATGCAAAGTTACTAATGAGTCTGAGATGCAAAGTTACTAATGAATCTGAGTAATAATAACAAGACACAAAGTTACCAATGAATCTGAGTAATAATAACGAGACACAAAGTTACCAATGAATCTGAGTAATAATAACAAGACACAAAGTTACCAATGAATCTGAGTAATAATAACAAGACACAAAGTTACCAATGAATCTGAGTAATAATAACAAGACACAAAGTTACCAATGAATCTGAGTAATAATAACAAGATACAAAGTTACCAATGAATCTGAGTAATAATAACAAGACACAAAGTTACCAATGAATCTGAGTAATAATAACAAGACACAAAGTTACCAATGGATCTGAGTAATAATAACGAGACACAAAGTTACTAATGAATCAGAGTAATAAAAAGACGCAAAGCTTTCCAATAGACCAAAAGATACTAAGTACAGAAGCTTCCCGCCTGCTAGTCGCTGACCATTAACAAAAGTCAGGTACTGGTTGTTTATAGCATTGGTAGATGCCTCCCTAAGACGTCGCAGTGTAAAAAGTAAATTCTGGACTGTGTTTGTGCATGTGGGCATTGGCAAACAATAACACGGAATCTGATCAGGTCTATTCTGCTTACTTGAATACTGCAATTTAAATGCTTTGAATTTTGGTATCTTAAGGGTTAATAGCATTGACTCCATCCAAACCAAACGAATAAACAAAATGAAAACTAATGCAATATTCGTTATGCAGAACAAAGGAGATCTAGGAAAAAAAATCATTGTTTGGTAACTCTTGCTCCCAAGGGATAATATTTTATATTTAGGTGATCTCTCTTTTTATGTCCCCAATAGCGATAGCGGAGACATTGTTTTTGCTGTTAGTTGGTTTGTGGGCAGACAATTTTAACGTAGGTCATAACATTTGAACCTTTTGAGATAGAGCATTCATATTTGGCATGTAGGTTCCTTGTGACAAGAGCTTCGCATTAATGCAATAAATTTTGACCTGTGACTTTGACCTACTTAATAGTCAAAAATAACATTGGTCATAACTTTTGAACCACTTGAGATGCAACCTTCATGTTTGGCATGTATGTTCCTTGTGACAAAAACTTTTCATTCATGCAAACCTTTTTGACCTGTGACCTTGACCACTGACCTACTTAAAATAAAAAATTAACATTTTGGACATAACTTTTGAACTGTTTGAGATAGAGCCTTCATATTTTGCTTGTAGGTTCCTTGTGACAAGAGCTTTACATTCACGCAAAAAATTTTGACCTGGGACAGTGACCTTGACCTTTGACCTACTTAAAAGAAAAAGTTAACAATGGTCATAACTTTTGACATATTTGAGATAGAGCCTCCATATTTGGCATGTAGGTTCCTTGTGACAAGAGCTTTACATTCATACAAAAAAAAATTTGACCTATGACCTTGACCTTTACCTACTTAAAAAAAAAAGAAAACATTTTGGTCATAACTTTCTATCCATTTGGGATAGAGCCTTCATATTTGGCATGTAGGTTCCCTGTGATAAAAGCTTTACATTCATGCAAAAGATTTGGACCGTGACCTTGACCATTGACCTACTTAAAAGAAAAATTAAAATTTTTCATAACTTATGAACCTTTTAAGATAGAGCCTTCATATTTGGTATGTAGGTTCCTTGTGACAAGAGCTTTACATTCATGCATTTTTAGCTCACCAGAGCCGAAGGCTCCGGGGGAGCTTATAGGATAGGCAGTTGTCCATCGTCTGCGTCGTCGTCTTCGCGTCGTCTGCGTCTGGTGACGTCGACACTTTTAAACTACATCTCCTCTGAAGCCTCTAGGCCGATTGGGCCCAAATTTCATCTGTAGCATCCTTGGGTTGGGGGATTGAAAGTTTGTGTTTTTTATGAAATTCAGCTCTTTAGTTTGGTTGCTATGGCAACTTAGAGTTCCCATAGACTTATAATGGGGAAAATCGAAAATTGGCATTTACTGCCAAGCAGCTGCAGATATTTTGACAAAACTTTCATAGAAATATTCCTTAGGCAATCTACTATCTGCCATATGATTTTAGGCCTACTGCTCATTTGTATTGGTTGCCATGGAAACCAAATTGAAAAAAATAGAAAAAAAATACTTAAAAAATCATCTCCTCAGGAACCGTATGCTCTATGGGGCTGAGAGTTTATGAAAATATTCACCATATTTGCCTTTACAGGTTTTGTGTTTTTTATGAAATTCGGCTCTTTAGTTTTGTTGCTATGGCAACTTAGATTTTCCATAGACTTATAATGGGGAAAATTGAAAAATGGCATCTGCTGCCAAGTTATTGCAGATATTTTGACAAAACTTTATAGAAATGTTCCTTGATTAAATGTCTCTCAGCCATATGCTTTAATGCCAACATGGGGGTCCCCCAGGTTAAGCCGGAGCCATGCCCCACCCCCTCCACTTCATAAAAGGCCATATAACTCGGAAACCATCTAGATCCCCACCCCAAAACCATATATATTCTTGTTCCTTATGATAAGATGCATTCAGTGACACCAACCTGGGGGTCCCCCGGTACGTGCCGGGGTCATGCCCCACCCCCTCCATTCCATAAAAGGCCCAATATCTTGGAAACCTTACAGATCCCCACCCCTAAACCATATATATTCTTTTTCCTTATGAAAATATACATTCACTGACACCAACTTGGGGGTCTCCCGGGGTGTGCCTGGGCCTTGCCCCACCCCTTCTTCTTCACAAAAGGCCATATATCTCAGAAACCATTTAGATCCCCACCCCAAAACCATATATATTCTTGTTCCTTATGATAAGACGCATTCAGTGACATCAACCTGGGGGTCCCCGGCTTGTGCCGGAGTCATGCCCCACCCCCTCCCATTTCATAAAAGACCCAATATCTTGGAAACCTTACAGATCCCCACCCCTAAACTCTATATATTCTTGTTCCTTATGAAGAGACTCATTCATTGACACCAATTTGGGGGGTCTTCCTGGGTGCGCTGAGACCTTGCCCCACCCCTCCACTTCACAAAGGCCATTTATCTCAGAAACCATTCAGATCCCCACCCCAAAACCTTATATATTCTTGTTTCTTATGATATGACGCATTCATTGACTCTAACCTTGGGGTCCCCCAGGATGTGCCGGAATCGTGCCCCACCCCTTCATTTTATTAAAGACCCAATATCTTGGAAACCTTACAGATCCCCACCCCTAACCATATATATTGTTGTCCTTATGATTAGACACATTCATTGACGTTGACCTGGAGGTCTTCAGGGCCAAGCCAGGGCCTTGCCCCACCCCACCACTTCACAAAAGGCTATACAAAAGGAACAGAAACTGTTCGGAGCCCCACCCCTAAACCATATATAATTATCTTCTTTGTGATAAGACACATTCAAATAACACTAGCTTGGGAGTCATCCGGACTGCCTGGGTCATGCCCCACTGCTTTACTTCATTAAAAGCCATATATCTCAGAAATCATTCAGATCCCCACCCATAAACTATAATATTCTTGTTCCTCATGATAAGACTCGTTCAGTCACACCAACCTGGGGGTCACTTTGTGCTACGGCAATGCGCCCCTCCCCTCCACTTTAAAAGGCCATATATTTCAGAAACCGCTCGAATCCCCAACCCATAATCATATATGTTCTTGTTCTTTATCAATAGCACACCCACTTGGGGTTCGCTGGGGCCATTCCTCTCCTCTCCACGTCATAGAAGGGCCTCATATATCAGAAACCATTCAGATTCCCACCCATAAACCATATATATATATATTCTTGGTCCTTTTAGGGACAACAATCTTGGGTTTTCCTGGGATCAACAGGACATGCCCCAACCCCTCTACCGCTTAAGAGGCCTTATAACTCTGGTATACAGATCCCCACTGCTACACAATATTTATTCTTATTCCTTATGATAAGATGCATACCAGCCAGGGCTCCATTGGGTCCATGCGCTACACCCTCTACTTAATAAAAGGCCTAATGTTTTAGATACTGAGTCCAGATGGATGCTCATTTGGATATAGGGGTTCATTTGGGAGACTTTATAATTGGTAGATTAAAATGATGTCATGTTAAAATACATGTACATGGCTGTCATTGGGCAGTGCCCACCTGAGCTCTGGTGAGCATAGTGGCCCATGGGCCTCTTGTTTTTTTTACCTATGATCTTGACCTATGACCTACTTAAAAGAAAAAAATTTTAATGTTCATAACTTTTGAACCATTTAAGATAGAGCCTTCATATTTGGCATGTAGGTTCCTTGTGTCAAGGGCTTCCCACTCAAAAAAATTCGATTTGTGACCTTGACCTTGAACTGTGACCAACTTTGAAAAAAAATGACCATGCCTGGGGACATGTTCGTGTTTCACAAACACATCTTGTTAAAAATATTTTTCATTATCCACACATGAAATATATGTGTTGAGTGCTACACCCCATGGTTGTGTTCGAAACAAATTTGCTATTCACCAGAAAACCCACGAAAAGCAACAAAGATGCAACCATTTCACACCTTGCATGCGGGAAACCCCTAAAGGGATACCTTGGCAAACAGTGCAGACCCAGATCAGATGCCGCAGAATGCGGCGTCTGATCCAGGCCTGCACAATTTGCTAACAGACTTTTCCGTCAAAAATAGAATAAAAAGGAAAAAATAGACCAGGCACCCCACATATGACAAATGGACTTGTCCAACATATAGTAACGGAAGAGTCCACCAGTATGCAATGGGTTAAATAAAGCTGCCAACAAACAAAAAGCTGTGAAATCAACAGGTTTTATTTTTAGCTCACCGTCACGTAGTGACGAGGTGAGCTTTTGGGATCACTTTTTGTCCGTTGTGCGTGCGTCCGTCCGTGCGTGCGTGCATGCGTGCATGCGTAAACAATTTCTTTAAACGACATCTCCTCCTAAACCACTGATCGGATTTTGATCAAACTTCACAGGAATGATCCTTAGGTGGTCCCCTTTTAAAGTTGTTCAAACGGTTCCGGTCCGTTGCACATCTAGGTCACAGGAGCCAAAAATAGATTTTTTCACCAAAAACTTAAAAAATCTTCTTCTGTGAAACCACAAGGCCCAGGTCTTTGATATTTAGTATGAAGCTTCATCTAGTGGACCCCTACTAAGATTGTTCAAAATATAGTGCTGGGGCAAAAAATGCCCCTGCCCTGGGGCCCTTTGGTTCTACATAGGCTTATATAGGGAAAATCTTTAAAAATCTCCTTCTCTGAAACTGCAAGGCCCAGGACTTTGATATTTAGAATGAAGCTTCATCTAATGGACCTCTACCAAGATTGTTCAAATTATAGCCCTTTGGCCAAAAATGCCCCCACCCGGGGGCCCTTTGGTTTAACATAGACTTATATAGGGAAAATCTTTAAAAATCTTCTTCTCTGAAACCACAAGGCCTAGGTCTTTTATATTTGGTATGAAGCTTCATTTAAAGGACCCCTAACAAGATTATTCAACTTATAGTGCTGAGGCCAAAAATGTCCCCGCCCCAGGGCCCTTTGGTTTTACATAGGCTTATATAGGGAAAATTTTTAAAAATCTTCTTCTCTGAAACTGCAAGGCCCAGGACTTTGATATTTAGAATGAAGCTTCATCTAATGGACCTCTACCAAGATTGTTCAAATTATAGCCCTTTGGCCAAAAATGCCCCACCCGGGGGCCCTTTGGTTTAACATAGACTTATATAGGGAAAATCTTTAAAAATCTTCTTCTCTGAAACCGCAAGGCCCAGGACTTTGATATTTGGTATGAAGCTTCATCTGGTGAACCCCTACCAAGATTGTTCAAATTATAGCCCTTGGGCCAAAAATGCCCCCGCTCCGGGGCCCTTTGGCTTTACATAGACTTATATAGGGAAAATCTTTAAAAATCTTCTTCTCTGAAACCACAAAGCTTAGGTCTTTTATATTTGGTATGAAGCTTCTTCTAAAGGACCCCTACCAAAATTATTCAAATTATAGTGCTGGGGCCAAAAGTGGCCCCCGCCTGGGGCCCTTTGGTTTTACATAGGCTTATATAGGGATAATCTTTAAAAATCTTCTTCTCTGAAACCACAAGGCCCAGGACTTTGATATTTGGTATGAAGCTTCATCTAATGGACCTCTACCAAGATTGTTCAAATTATAGCCCTTGGGCCAAAATGCCCCCGCTCCGGGGCCCTTTGGCTTTACATAGACTTATATAGGAAAAATCTTTAAAAATCTTCTTCTCTGAAACCACAAGGCCCAGGTCTTTTATATTTGGTATGAAGCTTCATCTAGTGGACCCCTACCAAGATTGTTCAAATAATAGTGCTGGGGCCAAAACTGCCCCCGCCCCGGGGCCCTTTGACTTTACATAGACTTATATAAATCTTTAAAAATCTTCTTCTCTGAAACCACAAGGCTTAGGTCTTTTATATTTGGTATGAAGCTTCTTCTAAAGGACCCCTACCAAAATGATTCAAATTATAGTGCTGGGGCCAAAAGTGGCCCCCGCCCCGGGGCCCTTTGGTTTTACATAGGCTTATATAGGGATAATCTTTAAAAATCTTCTTCTCTGAAACCACAAGGCCCAGGACTTTGATATTTGGTATGAAGCTTCATCTAATGAACCTCTACCAAGATTGTTCAAATTATAGCCCTTTGGCCAAGAATGCCCCCGCTCCGGGGCCCTTTGGCTTTACATAGACTTATATAGGGAAAATCTTTAAAAATCTTCTTCTCTGAAACCACAAGGCTTAGGTCTTTTATATTTGGTATGAAGCTTCTTCTAAAGGACCCCTACCAAGATGATTCAAATTATAGTGCTGGGGCCAAAAGTGGCCCCCGCCTGGGGCCCTTTGGTTTTACATAGGCTTATATAGGGATAATCTTTAAAAATCTTCTTCTCTGAAACCACAAGGCCCAGGACTGATATTTGGTATGAAGCTTCATCTAATGGACCTCTACCAAGATTGTTCAAATTATAGCCCTTGGGCCAAAAATGCCCCAGCTCCGGGGCCCTTTGGCTTTACATAGACTTATATAGGGAAAATCTTTAAAAATCTTCTTCTCTGAAACCACAAGGCTTAGGTCTTTTATATTTGGTATTAAGCTTCTTCTAAAGGACCCCTACCAAGATGATTCAAATTATAGTGCTGGGGCCAAAAGTGGCCCCCGCCTTGGGGCCCTTTGGTTTTACATAGGCTTATATAGGGATAATCTTTAAAAATCTTCTTCTCTGAAACCACCAGGCCCAGGACTTTGATATTTGGTATGAAGCTTCATCTAATGGACCTCTACCAAGATTGTTCAAATTATAGCCCTTGGGCCAAAAATGCCCCCGCTCCGGGGCCCTTTGGTTTTACATAGACTAATATAGGGAAAATCTTTAAAAATCTTCTTCTCTGAAACCACAAGGCCTGGGTCTTTGAATATTGGTATGAAGCTGCATCTAGTGGACCTCTATCAAGATTATTCAATTATAGTGTAGCTCTGATACCAAAAATGTCCCCGCTCTGGGGCCCTTTGGTTTTACATTGACTTATATAGGGAAATCTTTAAAAATCTTCTCTGAAACTGCAAGGCCAAGGCCTTTGATATTTAGTATGGAGCTTTATCTACTGGACCTCTACCAAGATTGTTCAAATTATAGCCCTGGGGCCACAAATGCCCCCAACCCGGGGCCCTTTGGTTTAACATAGATTTATATAGCCCCGGGGCCATTTGGTTTTGCATAGGCTTATGTAGGGAATATCTTTAAAAAAAATCTTCTTGTCTGAAACCGCAAGGCCCAGGTCTTTGATATTTGATGTTTAGCTTCATCTAGTGGACCTTTGCCAAACTTGTTCAAATTATAGCCTTTGTTGATGTTTGGTATGAAGCTTCACCTTTAAGACCTCCCTCAACATTATGCACATTTAAGCCCTGGGGCCAATAATGGCCCTCTGTTGGGCCCACTTGTTACACTATGGATCAGGTGAGCGATCCAGGGCCATCATGGCCCTCTTGTTTGAACTAGTAGTATTTGGACACAAATGTAGCATCAACTGCTGTTTTTGAAATGCTGCTTCAAGACAGATTTGGGGCACAGCATTTCCTACAATTTACATGTTCAGCCAGCGAAGAATCAGATCAGTCTGTGCATCCATATAGTCTAACCACAGACTTCTCTTGCTGCATGAAGGAGCATTAGGCCCTTAGCTATCCTTAGAGCACACAATGAAGACTCTGATCAGACTGTGCAGATGTGCAGGCTGATCTGAATCTTTGCTGGGTGTACATGTAAAGTGCAGGAAATGATGTGCCCCAGCTCATATGTCATTTTGAAACAACTGACTCTGAATGCACAACTTTAAACATAAAACAGCAAAGCAAGTCTATCATGGTGGGTAAAAATCCTAATTCTGAATTGCCTTTCTGTCCATACAGTAAAACAAAGCTGTTATATTGTTTGTGTAAGAATACAACTTATCAACTGTTTCAGCAATGACAGATCAGTTCTTAAGGATGCAGTCTCCAGTGGCTTTTTCGGCTGTTCTTATGGACCAGGAAATGTACAAACAGTTGATAGAGGACAGGGCCAAACAGGGGCTCAGGTTGGAGGGTGTACCTCTTCAGGTAGGGAATAATGTTATCACAGTAGAGGAAAGGGTGCCTCATTTCAGTTTAACCAATGAAATGCCAATCACAACAATTGTTGTCTGCTTTGTCGACTGCCAGTTACTTTAAAACACTGTTTGCCTGTATGCAAGTATATTTTTAACCCTTGTTCTGCGGGTCCTGGAATAATCGGGTCTCACAGGCTTAGGCCGTATGGCTGCTCCCGGAATAATCCGGATTCACCGGTACCGGCTTATACCCGCATATATCCTTCAACCAATGAAACGCCGCCTACTATTGACGCTTCGGTTGGTTGCTATGAACATCAGAAATAATGTTTCCACATATCGGACATAATTATTGGTTTTTAATGGTAAGTCACGTCCAATTAGAATTCGGAAGCGTAACTGAATGAAAGATGGCGACTTACTCGACACAAATGTGTCATTTTTCCCTGATTTAAATGTGAATTCCAACAGCGGGTTGGAAATTGAAGGCTTTTAATCGGCCAAAATAAATAGTGACAGAGAAGACCGTTATTCGGGGGATGAAGACTCCTTCGATATGGGCCGAAGGAGATGCCCAACCATCACGGTACCAATTTACAGGTGTGCGTGGCATTTCCGAGGCTACGGGGCTGCCAGATGACCCCAGTATTGCAGACTTAGTCCATAAATGTGAAAAAACAAGTTGGCTTCTTTAAAAAGAATCCAAAGGATGGGTCTGCTGGCTCGCACAGTGAAAAACTACCATTTTGAAAAATTCAATGAACACACCTGTGTGTATTTCCTTTGATGTTTTTTTGACCGAACATTCTTACCGGAGTAACTTTATGAGTGTGAAAATGTTAAGAAAAGACAGTATTTATATTTTCACAATGATACCAGGCCTTTGAAGGAAAAAAACCTAACTTTGACAGGTATTTTGTTGTTTTTTCAAATTTTATCATACCTTTACCATAATTAATTAATTTTACTGGTAAATGGTCTCCGCATGCATGCTGATATCAAAATTGGACTGTTTACAATTTCGCATCACATGCACATGAGGTTTTACCTCATTAGTGGTTCATTGAGGATAAAATTGCTGTTTTCAATATGCAGATGCCTTATATTCTGGCCAAAAAAAAACTTCACTTACCTGTACATTTAACCTTCGATGCTAGATGCTTCGTCACACCTGAGAACCCGAAATTTTTTCTACAGGCCACAAAATCAAAGGGGCACAAAAATATCACAAAACAACATGGTATTGAAAGAAATAACACAGGTTTTACAGCATTTTATTTTTATTACTTTTTAACACCTTTACCTTAATTAACTAATTAATATTTTACAGGTAAGTGGACATTAATGAAAAAATATAAAAATTCTCAAAGTACAATGTAATACCTTTACAATGATATATAACATGTCAACATCCAAACATCAAATATTGTCAACAATCTTATCTAAAACATAATACCCACATTTTACAAGATTACCAAAAAAATTACTCAGCCAGCAGGACTAGAACTATATAGTAATTTCAGCAGAACAAGGGTTAATAAAGTTTGCAAGAAGATTCAGCAGACAACATTTTCAGATGTATTTTTTCTCAGTGTTTTAAGGGTTAATATGGTTTTATTGTTATCTTGTTAGATTGGGTGGTCTTAATAGCTGGTTGTTTACTGCATTATGAAAGACCTTTATAATCCAATAATTATGTTTCTTTTTAATCCTTAAGAAAAACTAAATCTGAAAATGTCTGCTTATGTCGTCTGCAGACATCTTCTCGCAAAATATTCAGAAATATTTTTTCATACAGGCAAACAGTGTTGACCCAGATCAGACTGCTCCTAGAGGATCCACACTGTTTGCAAAAATGACTTTTTAAAGTGACCTGCAGAAGACAAAGTAGACAACAATTGTCGTGATTGGCATCTTATAGGTTAATTTGCCTTTGTCTTGAGGTGAATGGAATCATAAAGTACCTTTTCAAGATATATGAGCATATCATTGTTTGCCTACAGTAAATGAATTTAACCCATAAAATGCCAATCACAACTATTGTCGTCTGCTTTGCCATCTGCCGGTTACCTTAAAAGTATTTTTTGCAAACAGTGTGGACCTAGATCAGACTGCTCCTACAGATCTGGGCCCACACTGTTTGCATGTATACAAAATTATTTTTAAAAAGTTTGCAAAAAAATCAGAAGACGACATATGCAGACGACATTTTCAGATGTAGTTTTTCGCGGCGTCTCAAGGGTTAAGAGTTAAAAGAAACCATCTAAGTTTCCGTTTTAAGGACCAGTGCTTTGTCAGTGCTTTTATTTGTTTGAATGATTAGATTGCCAAAAATGGTAACCTTTAGTTAATAGCCATCTACTCCAAAAGCTTCGGTTCAAGTCCAAACATTAACCCTTATCCTGCTGAATAATTAAATTAGCCAGTCCCATTTTTTAGTTTGAACCAGTCAGATTACTTAATGTAATTTATTCCTACAAATTCACATGCTGAATGTCAAACAGTGTAGATCCTGATCAGATGGCGATCTGGATCAACACTGTTTGTAAAGGTAGTTGTTGTTGTGAACAGCAGGATATTTAAGGGTTAGACCAGGGGTACCTTGACCATTATTAGTTTTAAGGTCAGCCTTGACAAAGTCCAGGAATAGCTCAGTTGCACTACCCCTGGCGCCGTTGGCCTTGTCATTTGAATTGGAATTCGTCTGAAGTTTTTTAAGAGCTCTTATTTTCCAAACCATATGATGGATGTGGTTCATACTTGGTATGATGATGGAATAGGTCTAAAGTTTTAGTCAATAACACTCCCCTCCCATGCCCATGACCTTAAGGTCAAGGTCACGGACTTTCAATTTTATTATGTTAAATGTTTTAAGAGGTCATCTGATGGATTTGGTTCATATTTAGTATGATGATAGATAGAGGATCCAGAGGTTTATGAAGCAATACCCCCACCCTTGTCCATGGTCACATGAACACTTTTCCAGACGAGCTATGCTACCTTATGACAGTTCTTGTTTACCTGTGATTTATGGTATGAATCTTTCACCAGAATTATTTCAATTTATTTTGCTTATAAATGAAAAAAAAATGGCTTGTCTAGTAGTAATAATGTTTTCCATTATTTTGATGCAAAAAGGCTGATAGGTAAATATATCTGGTCATCATATGATATCAGATCTGAGAGCAATAGACACCAAAGGAAGAAAGAAAGAAAGAGGAAAGAAAGAAAGAAAGAAAGAAAGAAAGAAAGTGAAGTATCACTTACCTACAGGTCATATTATTACATTACACATTATTTAGTTGTGTTGAAATTGTGATTATGCCGCTAAATCACATGGAATCTCATTTTTGGTGTCATATGATAACAAAATGGTAAATATATGAGTGTCAGTTTCATATGATATTGAGTATTTCTTGAGTTGTGCTGATTTTTCTCCCAAGATATGATATTGACAAAACTTTAAATAAATTCAGTGTTTTGCTCTTAAAAGGCTTTAATTTTTATCAAATTCATGTCACAAATATATGAAATTAACACACAAATAAGGTCCTGAATTTAATCCTATGGTTACAGCCTGTTCATGGTGGTGGTGAGGTATGTGTTTATGCAGCATCTTTGTGTGGTTGACTTCCATTAAAGTAGCATATAGTTTGTATCAGATGTGATAACACCTAACTTTCATTAACCAAAAACTACCTTTTAAAATGTCTGCTTATGCCGGTTGCTGAATCTTCTTGTGAACTTTTTAAGAATATTTTTTTTCATATTGTCAAACAGTGTGGACCCAGATCAGACTGCTCCTAGAGGGGCAGTCTGATCTGGATCCACACTGTTTGTTTGCAAAAACTTATTTCAAAGTACTTGGCAGACAACAAAGCAGACGACAGTTGTCATGATTGGCATTTTATGGGTTAAAGTAAAAATAACCCTTATTGCAAGGGAGGCAACTTTGTTGTCTTCCTGTTTTTAGACCCATCTACTCTTGTAGGAAAGAATTTGCAAAGTGTTTCCTTAAAGGGGAATGGGAACAACTTCAGGGGAGGCAACTCCTGCAAAAGTATTTTTGTCACCCATGTCAATAGGGATCAACTTTGATCCTGAGGAGCAAATTCTTTCCTTTATGAGTAGACCCCTTTTACAGTGGGACAGGGCTTATAGAAAAGTGAACAGGAAGTCCCGAAAGTTGACTCCCTTTGAAAAATGGTGGGAAATATCTGCCAGGTGTTCCCATTCCCCTTAAAAAAATAATTAGTGATGGTGGAGATAAAAATAAATTTATTTACTCTCCTTCTTTGTATTTTAAACATATTTTGTTGCCGAACACCACAAATGACAAAGGGGCCACAAGTTCTAACAACATCAGTTTTGATCTTTCCCTAATTCCCCTTGATATCGATGGTGAATCGGGAGTCGGTGAATCTCTGATTTTGACTTCTCAGTATTCTTTGTGTAGTTTTCATTATCTCTCATTATCTCAAACACTGATTTCTTAACTACTTCTTATATGCAAACTGCATTCAAGCCTCGGCCCCCGCCCATAGGGGCTTGAAGAAATATATGGGCTGCATGATGCTTCCACCCAGAGCTGAATCCGGCCCGCACACGAGTACTGGTAAACCGCTTAGAGGATCTAAGCCTGTCCAGGAACCGCGGTGCGAGGCGGACCGTCCTTGCTAATAAACCCTATTGGTTTCATTGGGCGACAGGGCTTGAGATGTCATTTCATCTCAGTGTCGGGTAAAAGTCCCACAAAATTGGAAGCAACGTTTCCAAAATGAATTTTACAGTGTTGACGGGGACGTTAAACCTCAAATCAAACAAAACAAAACAAACAATCAAGCATTCAAGCCAATGTTTGCATCAGGTTAACAAGTCTGTAATGAACAGCCCTCTAATAGTCTAAGCCCTACTTTATATAGAGAATATATATATAGTGGGGTTTGTGGGCAGGGCTCGAGAAACTGAGAAATCCAAAACGGTCCAGCCAGATTTCGCCAAAAAATTACGGAAATTGCCAAACTGGTTTCGGTAATTTCCGTAAACAGTCTTGGTGATTTGCAATTTCAAAATGTGTTATTAGCGTAACGAATGATGTACCAATATTGCTCTTACACTTGTTCAACGAATATGAGCACCAGTATCTCGATTATAAACAGCAATTATCGCTCACATCGTTCAGACACGCCAGATTTCATCTACTTTCATTTTCCCAATATCCGGGTCACTCAGTACCTGAAGACTGCTAAAGGGAAACAACCAGCGTGGTGCAGTCAAAGACCAGTTCGATGGTCACTACATTTTTTTTAGCTTTCTAAAAGCTTTAAAATATTTCTCTTAATTCACGCATATTTATTTTGCCCAAATTGCTTTGTTTACAAATGGCGACCGATATTGCAGCCACATGGTCGGAAAATGACGTCATACAGTTTCCGTTTACACAATGCACATTAATGCAGTCAAGGACGTAACACACACCTGTTTTATGTCATTGATTTTAATAGAGCATATTTCTTAAAAAAAATCGTTTTGAACCGGTTAAAAATTGAAAAACATTTCTTTACTCTTGAACCAAAACATGGCCGAACAAGAGTACTTGAAAATCTTACATGGCCGAACAGAGTTCTAAAGAATATAAATACATAATATTTCACGACAACACAAGTCTACTACCCGTATCCTGAAACAAATTGCTTTGCCTACAAATAGCGACTGATATTGAAGCCACATGATCGGAAAATGACTTTCATTTTAATTCATTCAGGGGCGTAATAGATACATGTTTTATATTATTGGTTTCAATGGAGCGTATTTCTTAAATAAAAATATCGTTTTGAATGGGTAGAAAAAAAAATGGCATTTTTTTTTTCCAAAGGTTCAGACATGACAGATGTGGGTTGAAAATTGCTCCTT
Organism: Lucinisca nassula; assembly: GCA_963580285.1. Classification (NCBI taxonomy): domain Eukaryota; kingdom Metazoa; phylum Mollusca; class Bivalvia; order Lucinida; family Lucinidae; genus Lucinisca; species Lucinisca nassula. The sequence continues at coordinate 71,532,721 of OY757011.1, read as the reverse complement.
GTGAAAAAACAATTTTATATCCCAATTCTATAGTAAGCCATAAATTTATGACTTGTGTAATCAAACTAGGATATGTCCTGCATTGATTGACCTAATTTTCTCACCCTGTCACATTGTTTGCCAGCTTACCGATAAAGGTAATTAGCCATAAATTATTGACTTGTGTAATCAAACTAGCGGAAGTCCTGCATTGATTGACCTAATTTTCTCACCCTGTCACATTGTTTGCCAGCTTACCAATAACGCCTGAGACCAGTGCTCACGGTTTAATAGTGGAATAATCCATTTGAATAATAGAGCGTAATCAATTTCGTTGTAACATTTTAACTAATCTGGACTTATCTCATTTTCACCTAGTTAGATAATGAACCGGTCTAACACCTTGTGCTCTAGGCATTTTTTGTATACATGCTTGGATTATCGGTGGCAAAAGGTCGGCTTGTTTTTACAACATAATAACTTCGCGAAAATTTTCGAACCAATTTTTTAAAATGTTACTGAATTATGGACCGATTTTTAGCTCGTCTGTTTTTTGAAAAAAAAACTTTCGAGCTATTGTCATCACTCCGGCGTCTGCGTAGTCGTCCTGCGTCGTCCTACGTCGTTCCAAAAAAACTTAACCTTGGCTATAACTTAAAAAGTATTAGACCTAGCCTCATGAAACTTCATACACACACTCATCATCACAAGAGCTACATTTTGACCAAGGACCATAACAATATTGTTGATTTTGGCTGAATTATCTCCCCTTTTCCAATTTTTTTCTGAAACACATTTTTTGCTCTCATTTTAATACTATTCACAACAGAGCCTTCAAACTTCACATGAATGTTCCTTGGGACAAGACCTTTTCAGTGATACCACACTTTTTGATCTGTGACCTTGACCTTTGAAATTTGATCTATTTTTCGAAAATTTAACCGAAAACCTTAACCTTGACCATATTTCCAAAAGTATTTGGCCTACCTTCATGAAACTTCATACACATACTCACCATCACAAGAGCTACATTCCCTACAAGTTTTATAACTCCATCTTGCAATTTGATTGAATTATCTCCCCTTTTCTCTCCGTTTTTTTTAAATTGTTTTTGTCTCTTATTTCAATACTATTCACAACAGAGCCTTCCAACTTCACATGAATGTTCCTTGGGACAAGACCTTTTCAGTCATACCACGCTTTTTGACCTGTGACCTTGACCTTTGAACTTTGACCTATTTTTCGAAAAATTAACCAAAAAACTTAACCTTGACCATATTTCCAAAAGTATTTGGCCTACCTTCATGAAACTTCATACACATACTCACCATCACAAGAGCTACATTCCCTACAAGTTTTATAACTCCATCTTGCAATTTGATTTGACTTAGAACTTTTGTTTTCTAAAAGAAACTGCAGACGAGCGTTGGCATCCGCTTGCGGTGCTCTTGTTTAATCATCTTCTGAAGTCAAGATCGGTTCAAGGAACCCCAAATTGGTCTGGAACCGGCAAAACCGACATTTTCTCGAGCCCTGTTTGTGGGGTTATTCATTGTTTTTCATATTTTTGCTCAAAAACATAGATTGTGGGTACTCGTTACAACTGCCTCATTGAGGGTGTTCTAACGAGCACCCACAATCTCTATTTGGTCTCGATATCAGACAAATTTAAAAGAAAATCATCTAAAATTCTCTTTCAATTCCATTTTAGCATTTGGCTGTGTTATCATTATTTTTGGTTTGTTCTCCATTTCTTAAATCTCCAACACTTTTTACACAAACTATTGCTTAACCCTTTACCACTCAGGGATTTTGTGAATTTCACTGATTTTCACAGTGTTGCACCTGACAGCAACTTCAACTAGCCATTGTTTCATAATGGATGGTCTGTTTTACACCAAACTCGTAATGAATGTTCATTGGGCAGTAGCCTTTCAAATGCAACCTTTCATGACTTGATCATTGTTGTCATGGTAAAGAGGGGGCATCTCAAAGTTGGCAAAAAGTGTGTTTTCACATGAATTTTGGACCACATTTTAATCTTCACACAGCTGTCAAGGCAACCATTAAGGTGGTTGGCACTAACCATTTTCACTGTTTGCAGCATGTTTTATCAGCATCAATTTTCAGGCATGTTTGACCCCAGACACCCTCAGATATAAATTTTAGCGGCCGGTTGGGCCATAAACCCAAAATTTTTCGGGATGTGAGGGGGGCGTTGCCCCCCTTCAAACCCCCCCAGGAATATTTTTAGTGGGGAGGCGCGCGAAAAAACAGGTCACTTTTTTGCCCAACAAATCCTAAAGCAAACTTAACTATCCAGGGGTAGAAATGCAGATTTTATGTGCTTCTGGGGCTTAAAATGGGGGGGGGATGCAGACACGTAAAAACACGTATCTGAGTGGTAAAGGGTTAAATCAATGTTTGTTTGGTTTTGTGCTCAGATTCTTAAATTTCTAACACCTTTTACTCAAACTACTGCTTAAATCAAACTACATTCACAGTAATGTTTGTTTGGTGTTTGGTTTGGTCTCATTTTCTTAGATCTCCCACACTTTTTACACAAATTCTGCTTTATCAAAATATGGTCACAGTGATGTTTGTTTGGTTTGGTCTCATTTTGGTTTAAACTTTATTTCTTTGTATAATACATGCATCTTTTGCTCAGATATTAATGGCAAGAATACAAGTATCATACAAAGTGATTCAGGAAAAAGTCAAAAGACTTATTCAAATTGAATGACTGGTCTCACTTTCTTAAAACTCCCACACTTTTTACTCAAACTACTGCTTAATTCAAATAAGTCACAGCAATGTTTGTTTGGTTTGTTACTTTCATTATGCCACCAACTTCTTCAAAGTTGGAGGGCCATATTGCTTCTTGGGCATCCGTCCGTTCATCCGTCTGTTACGCTTTGATGCATAGCAAACTTTAGAACCAGGTATGCTAGGGTTTTGAACTTTCATGTTTGGATTCCTAATTAAACAGCACTACTGGAGATTGACAGAAAGCAACAAGGGTGACGGTTTAAAATTGTTTTAATTGTTTGCCGGATCCTTCACTATGTACACTATTTACAAGTCAGAAATCAGACTCCGAATGCACAGCATACCCTAAATGCACTTGACTTGGATGCTGCACATACTCAAGATGTCTGACCTACCTAAAATGCACTTCTCTTACACAAGAAAAGACACCGCCAATGGAATATAGATCTAACACCTCATTGGCAAAAATTACTCTATCAACTCTCAACAGACTTGGGCGGACGTGGGAGGGTAAAACAAGATCAAGTCCTTTTTCCCAAAAGTAATGTCCGAATAGCCCTTCCACACATCTGATGTTGCTTGAATGGCGAACAAAGAAAGAATGATATATAAGCGCGCTTTTTCATCGCCAATCACAACTAGTCTAAATATAGATTGTGATGACGTGAATGTGTGGGATTCCCCAACCCCCCAGACTGGTTTGTTGTTTAATTAATGATTATGAAACATAATCACTCAATTAAACAGCACTACTGGAGATTGACAGAAAGCAACGAGGGTGACGGTTTAAAATTGTTTTAATTGTTTGCCGGATCCTTCACTATGTACACTATTTACAAGTCAGAAATCAGACTCCGAATGCACAGCATACCCTAAATGCACTTGACTTGGATGCTGCACATACTCAAGATGTCTGACCTACCTAAAATGCACTTCTCTTACACAAGAAAAGACACCGCCAAACCGTAGGACCGCCAAACAAAACCGCACAAAGATGTCAAACCAGCTAGGGGGTGGAAGAAGCCTGTTGGCGACATTATGAAACTTGCACACTAAGACACCGCCGGCACTGGACGCCATGCCTCCTGCGGACATTGTAAAAGGAATATCTCATTTTACTTCGAAACAAATAGATTGCTTGCTCACTGTACCAGGGATTTGAAACAATGCCTGACCCTCAAACTGCAGGTCAACTGGGCTGAGCCTCTCTGCATGGCCTCCTGGGCCGGCGTGGCCCGTGTGCATTAAATCAACAGGATCATAACAGTAATGAACAAAGCAACCAAACTGCGGTAATATAAGCAACTAAAGCTGGTAAGCAAATTATAATAAAGCAAAAACAAAGCAAAGCAAATTACATTGGGAGACTTCTCACTGAGCCTGGATTCTTATGTTTAAAAAAGTACCACGGGAAACCACCTAACCTAACCTCCCGTGACAGGCCTTTACGCTTCGCCTGCACAAAATGAGATCCAACTCATTGTCTTGAGATATCCAACGTTTAAAAGACTATGCTCTCAACCATTAGATCACTGAAGCCAACTGAAGCTGGGCTAGGGGCAAGTGTGGATGTCTCCCAATGAGCCGCAACGAACGAGCTAATTTGTTACTTACAGTCTGTCGGGTGATATTCATGCTAGAAAGATCGCAACTGCAAATATGAAAATGAGAACACAAATACATATTTATTGATAATCCATTCCTACATACGGTTATGACTGCAACTCCGTTGGGTCCAAAAATGAAACTAATACTGTGCATTCTGTAGGGAGCAGGCGGCCGACCTGACGAGGCGGATGGCCCGGGCAATTAGACCAACTCCCCGGACCTGATCCTGAGGAATAACGTACTTCCTCAAATGACCATCCGGCTTCTCAAGGAAAAGTATGCCCCGAGTAAGCTTTATAGGAACCGCACCGCCAGGCGGGCAGGCAGCTCACCGCCAGAACACGTGGGAATCCTACTCTTTTAGCAAATGTGCAACGGAGTTGACAAAGAACTGTCTCAATCTTCTGGTTCCTTCAAAGTTTAAGTGCAGACCCCGATCCCGTATTGCAAACAATTTGCGGAGAGGCTTCCGCGACTTGGTGAATGGCCTATAAGAATGCAGGAACTTAATGTTTCGTGTCTTACATAAATCTTTCAGTCTGTTATTTATTGCTATGACTTTATCCCCATTGACCTAATTGTTTGTGAATTGTAAAACAAGATCAAGTCCTTTTTCCCAAAAGTAATGTCCGAATAGCCCTTCCACACATCTGATGTTGCTTGAATGGCGAACAAAGAAAGAATGATATATAAGCGCGCTTTTTCATCGCCAATCACAACTAGTCTAAATATAGATTGTGATGACGTGAATGTGTGGGATTCCCCAACCCCCCAGACTGGTTTGTTGTTTAATTAATGATTATGAAACATAATCACTCCATGCAAAAATAGCAGACATATTTTTTTCTCATCAGGATTATGCCCCTTAAAAGTTGATGAATTGGTCGTGATGAGAAGATGACCAGGGTCGTGCTTGATTCGACCTCAAGAATCTTCTGAAGTGGAGAATTTTAAATCAAGTGGCGCCGAAGATTGTTCGGAATGCTCTTCCAAATCTGCTTTTAAAAAGGAGGGGTGAATGGGAGGATCACGTGATTCAATATGACGGGCATGAACAGAAGAGTCGCTAAATGCATTAAATTTTGACAGGAGCATATAATTTCACTCACGGGGCTATCAGCTAGGGTTGATGTTAAGCCTAGGAAAGTAGTATCTCATTGGCTGTTGCTTCCCAGCAGAGATTGTCATTTATCTGTTTATGCAGCCCAAAAAAAATGAAGGCTGTGTCAAGAAAATTTTCAACATGAACATGCATTTTCCATGTATCTCTATTTTCTCAACTTGGGCTTTCATAAAAATGCCAAAAGAAACTTGAAAATAACATTACACAAGACTGCAAAAGTAAATGTGTTCATTTTTATAGTGCATTCTGCTGACTTGTTGATTTTGTTACCGTCTACATGTATAACATCACTTTTCCCTGATGCGGCTTAAGTTCTGCAGAAAACCATTAAAATTTGTTTACACTAGCCACAGGAGCTCTTGAAAAATGCTAATAAAATAAACGATGCTGACAGGTTGCTGATAACCTTGGATTTTCCTCTCAGAGCAGGATCCAATGGTTAGTGGACTTACCATCACATAAGCTCTACAGAAGATTGTATAGAGAGCTGATAGCCCCGTGAGTGAAATTATATGCTCCTGATTTTGACAATGTTGAGAACAATCTCGACACATTAAATTCAAATGCACAAAGGGAATCATCAAAAAAGATATACATCTGCAATTTTCTCGATTTTAAAATAAACCATCGGCTTTTATAATTGCGTTATTCACTATAAACTGTTTCGACCCAAATTACTTCGCTGGCATGTTTTGCAAATGTAAGTACAATGCGTAGTTATATTTAGGGTCGACTTCGATTCGAACTAAAGTAGGTACTCGGGTAGCTACCAATGGCACGCGTACCAGCATTATCAGAGGAACACCTACGTTTGCTACGTTAGTAGACTGCCATGAGAGCATAACTATAAGTAGGTCATAGGACCTTCGTTTAAACAAAAGCATCATATATTTATCAACAAAAAGCCTTTTGCAGCTTTTTGACAGTTATTTAGTTACCATGAAAACGACATTTCCGGCTAAGAACGAGACCTGCCCTAAAAAAAGAAATAGTGACTAAACCCATTATTTAAACCCATTCATGTTTATACATTCTGTTATCATCGAAACATAAAAAGATTAATGTTTCTCATTTCAAAACACCTTGAAGAGACATCTGTGACTTGTACATTCGCAGGTCATGCGTTTCAGCCACGACCGCCATATTGAATTCTCTTCAGTACCATAGCAACTCAACCCCAGAATGGAAGACCGATGACGTCACTTTTGTAGCTACCGTAGGTGTTCGGCTAGAGGATCTGAGCCTGTCCAGGAACCGCGGTGCGAGGCGGACCGTCCATGCATATAAACCCTATTGGTTTCATTGGACGACAGGGCTTGAGAAGTCATTTCATCTCAATGTCGGGTAAAAGTCCCACAAAATTGGAAGCAACGTCTCCAAAATGACCTATACTGTGTTGACGGGGACGTTAAACCTCAAATCAAACAAACAAACATATTTTTTGTTAGTTTAATGTAGCTACCTGAGTTCCAGGCGAAGTCGCTCTATATGTCCCGCTCAAAGTCAATTGATTTATCGGGAGCCTTCCGGATATCCCGGAAGACCCAGAAGACGGCGAATCAAGTACGACCCTGTTTAACTTTTGATGAAATTCCGAAAAATACTTCATGAGTTTTGACCCTTTCTAACTTTAGGCATTTGTACATTGCATGCTATGTGATGCATAGGATATCTTTAGAATCATGTATGGTAGGGTTTTGAAATCTTGATGACAACATAGCTGACATACAGTTGACTCTCGTTATTATACCCCCGCAAATGAAGTTTGAAGGGGGTATATAGGAGTCAGCTTGTCGTCTGTCGTCGTCGGTCCGTTACAAAAAACTTTAACATTGCTCATAACTTCCTTATTCTTTGACCAATTTCTTTAATATTCACACACCACACACCTTGCCACTAGTACTTAAGATTGATATACACAAACCTGACCTTGACCTTTACGTTGACCTTCCTCAAGGTCAAATACTTGTAAAAAATTTGTCTGACAACGCATGCGGGGGTATAATTGGCGCCCGTTAGGCGGCAGCTCTAGTCTTGATCTCGCCTATCTCGACCCTATCACTTATGTCGAACCGATTTCTAATTCAGTATATTTCTACTATATATTTATTGTATTTCAACTTTGCATGTGTCTAACTACTTTTAAGTCGACACTTCGGCTTTCTCGTCCATCATTTTCAGTCCCTGAATATATTTTTCACTGTTTTTACTACTGCGTATCTCGAACAGATATTCATAAGGTAAAGAAGGGAAAAAAAAAAAACATGCCGCCGGTCTTTCCGTTAAAGAAAATAATAATAGAGCTTTACAAAACAGCTCATCAATACTCACAATGTTTTTAATATTCCAATTTGTCCAGGTGCGTTTAAATAAGCACAAACAATACCTTTACCGCTATTACGAAAATCACGTGCATGTCATACAGACTGACATGCGGAGCTCAACCTTTATCTTAACACCTTCTCATTTCAATGATTTCCAATATTTCCGAGATAAAAGGCAGCTCTGATTTGTATTAATGTACAATTAGGTATGACCGGTTGTTTTACGTACTCGTCATTAGTGTCAAAATTGAGTATTGTCCCTTGTCCCCATGCACATACAAACAGTGTATGGCTCATGGCCAGCTTTCTCAGCAGGACCTAAACTGTTTAAATCAATACGAGGGACGACTGTATGACATATAGCATGTACTGCTCAGCATTGCATTCACAAGTGGGAAACCAGTCCATTTAAGAACATACCTATTTTTAGCTTATTTGGATACCCGAATTTGCAAGAATTACACGTGAGAAATCTGTTATAATAATCGCTGTACTTTGACAAGATCCATTACTTTCATAAACAAATTTTAAAAACTCAATAGGCTGTGCATGTTAGTGCTATTACTCTAGAATAACCAAAAATACCAAGAATATCACGGCAAATAATGCATGTGACGTCACACTTCGGTTATCTCGTGCTACGGATAACTAGAACTTTTTTATCCGGTCCCGTGAGATTGGAGATAACGAGCGTCGACTGCATTTTTTTCTCATCAGGATTATGACCCTTTCCTGAGTTATGGCTTTGAAAAGAAATGGATGAAATCTTGTCCTTCAGTTATGGCCCGTTGAAAATTTTGGCATTTAGGGACAAGCATGTAGTTGGGGGCATAGTATTTTTCAAACACCATTTACAGTTTCAATTCTTTTTATCTCAAACCCTGTTACAGCAAATCAGATAGTCCTGTCCCTTATAATCTGAGATATTGTGTGTTGAATGTTTAACACTGTGCATGCTGGATATTTCTTTGATGCAGAGGACATTTTGAAATATTTTAATAATTTTCCCAGAAAACAGAATTTTCAGCCCCCGCCCATCGGGGCTTGAAGAAATAGATGGGCTGCTGATGCTTCCACACAGAGCTGAAACCGACAGCACACTAGAACTGCTAAACCACTTAGAGCTTCTAAGCCTGCCCAGGCAAAGCGGTGTGAGTCGAACATTCCAAGCTTATAAACCCTATTGGTTTCCTTGGGCAGCAGGGCTTGAGATGTCATTTCATCTCAATGTCAGATAAAAGTCCCACAAAATTGGAAGAAACGTTGTGTTAGGGTGTTTATGACAGAGACTTGTTAAAATGATGAGATTATAGGGGCCAAGTTGCCCCACACCAAGTCACATTTACTCTTAGTTGGACCCTCCTTATCTACATGGAGCACTGTGGTGCAGTAGTAAAGCATCGGATTTGAGATTGAGAGGTAGCCGGTTCGATCCCCACAAGCACCATGTGTTGTTTCCTTGAGCAAGAAACTTTATCCACATTGCTTAGTCCTGATTCCTACCCAGGGAAAGAGGGCCTTATGGAAGATTAGTACTAGTAATAATAGGGGAACCCTCTATAAATAAGGTTGATTATTATTACATTAAGTTATGAGCCACAGCTTAATGTAGAACAACTTGTGAACACAATATGATTTGGATCAATTTGTTGTGGATCTGCTTGTGAACACAATATGATTTGGGTCAACTTGATGTTGAATGTTTTGTGAACATGATATGATTTGAATCCACTTGATGTGGATCAACTTGTGAACACAATAAGATTGAGATCAACTTGTGAACACTATATGATTTGGAGTAACTTGATGCGGAAAAACTTGTGAACACAGATTGACATGGATCAGCTTGATGTGTATCAACTTGTGAACACAGTATTATTAAGATCAACTTAATATGGATTAACTTGTGAGCACAATATGATTTGGATAAACTCGGTGTGGTTTTTGTTGATCCAGGTCAAATACCTATTGTGAATGTGAATTCTTTAAGATAAACATCACATCAAACTATGGTCATGGCTAATATACTGATGTTTTTTTTTTCTGAAAAAAAATCTGAGCAGGTTTTTTATGCCCCTGTAGGAGGGCATATAGTTTTTGCACTGTCCGTTTGTTTGTGCGTTTGTGGGTTTGTATGTCCGCACTTTTTTTGTGATGCGAACTACTTCCAAATTTCTTCAACGATTGAGTTGAAACTTTGCACATGCATTCCTTGTGAGGTGAAGGGATGCCTAACACTATTTTCACATTGGTCCAATCATTTTCGAAGGAGTTAAGGCCCTTTATTTTATAAAAAAAAATGTGCTAAAAACCTTGTAATGCAAACTACTTCAACATTTCTTCACTGATTCAGCTGAAACCTTGCACATGAATTTCTTGTGAGGTGAAGGGGTGCCTAACACAATTTTCATGTTGATCCTATCATCTGTGACGGAGTTACGGCCCTTGATTTTCTGAAAAATGCGTTCAAAAACATTTTGACGCGAACTTCTTCCACATTTCTTCACCGTTTGAGCTGAAACTTTGCACATGCATTCCTTGTGAGGTAAAGAGGTGTCTAACAAAGTTTTCACGTTGATCCTATCATCTGTGACGGGGTTACGGCCCTTGATTTTCTGAAAACCCATTTGAAAACCTTGTGACAAGAACTACTTTCACATTTCTTCACTATAACCTTTACAGTGTTGATGGGGACATTAAACCTCAAATCAAACAAATCAAACAAACATTTCTTCACTGTTTGAGCTGAAACTTTGCACATGAATTCCTTGTGAGGTAAAGGGGTGCCTAACACAATTTTCACGTTGTTCCTATCATCTGGGAAGCAGTTACTGCACTTTATTTTGTGAAAAACGCATTTTTAAACCTTGTGACGTGAACTACTTCCACATTTCTTCAACAATTATGTTAAATTTTTGCATATGCATTTGCAATGATATGTAGATGTGCCTAACACAAAATTCATTCTGCTCGGTTGAAGCGTTTTGGAGTTATGGCCCTTGATTTGCTTAAAAAAAATGCCCTAAAAAATCTTGTGACGCAAACTACCTCCACATTTCTTCACCGATTGAGCTGAAACTTTGCACATGCATTCCTCGTGAGGTGAAGGGGTGCCTAACACAATTTTCAAGTTGATCCTATCACCTGCAACGAAGTTACGGCCCTTGATTTTCTGAAAAATGCGTTCGAAAACCTTTTGATGCGATCTACTTCCACATTTCTTCACTGTTTGAGCTGAAACTTCGCACATGCATTCCTTCTGAGGTAAAGGGGTGCCTATCACAATTTTCACGTTGATCCTATCATCTGCGAAGGAGTTACGGCCCTTTATTGTCTGAAAAATGCGTTCTTAAACCTTGTGATTCGAACTACTTCCACATTTCTTCGACAGTTTTGTTAAATTTTTATGCCCCTTAGGAGGGCATATAGTTTTTGCACTGTCCGTTTGTTTGTGGGTTTGTGGGTTAGTCCGCCTTTTTTTTTCCTCAAATAGGCTCCTACGGGGGCATTGCTCACTTATAGTTACAGCTCTTGTTTGCATTGCAGGGGTTACATTTTTTCAGCAAAAATTCCAAGATTTAGACTAAAATACATGCTGGAACATTAGCATTTAGACTACTGATGTGTTGATTATGCTAACAAACAACTGGGCCATGTGTCTCTATGATTTAACCATTGATCTTCTGAATGAATTAATTTTGCTACACCCATTTTGACTATCAACCAATCAAATTACTTGATGTTATTAATTCCTATAAATTCAGCAATTTAATGACAAACAATGAAGAGCTAGATCAGATGGCTTCTCCAGAAGCCATCTGATCTGGATCTTCACTGTTTGCAAAAGTAGAGCATATCCTGGTTTATCTAGATAAGGGTTAAATGTCTTGGTGTTTGGGTATTACAGGGTTCTGATATGCGGACTATAGAAGGAACAAGACCTAAAGTGGGAATGATCTTCAGACTGATCAGGACAGAAGTAAGTCTCCTTTATTTCTAGGGCCGAGATTTTTCTTTTGTTTGTTTGCGGTTTGTTTGGGGGCTAACGACCCAGGCAACACTATTTAGGAGTTATTGAGCTGGTCATTTTACCTAAGCCACGCTTTTCCTGGGCCTTTTTAACTATACGTAAGCAGTTAACCAGTACAATGTACACTGTTTCCCCAGATTTCCCCCACCCATTTGGGTTGTAGAAATATTGGGCTGCTTGATGCTTCCATGCAGAGCTGAAAAAAATAACAACCACACGAGTGGTGGTAAACCACTAAGAAGGTCTAAGCCTATGAGTATAAACCCTATTGGTTTCATTGGGAAGCAGGGATTGAGATGTAATTTCATCTCAATGTCGGGTAAAAGTCCGACAAAGTTGGAAGCAACATCTCCAAAATGACCTAAATACTGTTGACGGGGATGTTGAGCCTCAAATCAAACAAACAAAGTTTCCCTAGAAACTCTTGAATCAGTGGAAGGGAGAAAATGACAGAAGGAAAGATTTCATGATCAATCTCCATAAAACAATGTTGCCGACACAGCAGGTATTGAACCCAAGACCTCATGATCACCAGCCAGACACCCTGCTGACTGTGCCACTGTGACTAGCCAGATAGAAGCGGAGATAAAAGAGACAGACAGGGGAGAGAGAGGAAAATGAACAAAAATGAAGCCACAGAAGAAAGGGCTACCTTGGCAAACAGTGCAGGCACAGATCAGATGCCGCAGAATGCGGCATCTGATCAGGGCCTGCACTATTTGCTAACAGAATTTTCCGTCAAAAATAGAATAAAAATGAAAAAAATAGGCCTGATACCCCTTATATGACAATTGGACTTGTCCAACATATAGCAATGGAAGAGTCCACTAGTATACAATGGGGGTTATAAGGGTTAAATGAAGCCGTCTAGTCCCCATTCAGGATCATTGTCCCAGCCTATACTCAGAGACATTTGACCCACCAGTATTGTCACTGTTGAGATAAAATGTCTGAATACCGTATTCATCCCATTTAGCACCCATGTTCCTATAAGCACCCTCTCACTGTTTTTCCAAGAACAAAATAATAAGCGACCCTTCTGCTGTCAGAGGAAAAATATTTCAGCTTACCGAAAGTAATGATTTCAGCCTTTCATTCATTGCGGTAGCTGCTGTAAATCATATCATGTAAGGTATTTATAAATCCCTTGCTATCACAAAGTGTCTGTGTTGACCACTGTCATGATTCCACCATATTGTAATGGAAAACAACCGCTTGTAATGGGTTTTAAACTCTCTGTTCTGGAAAGACTTCTGTATCTTATAAGCAGATCCTCTCTTTGCCTATTTTTTAAGCACCCAGGGCGCTAAATGGGAGGAATACGGGAGTCAAGATAACAATGATAGTATTACTCTGAATGTTCCAGAATCCGGACTCCATGGTGTCTCACAGCAACCTGGATGACATTCCTGCTATGGAACTCTACCCACAGTCTGAGGCCCCAGGCTACTTCAGAAGTGAATCTCCAGATATCCTCAGGGTTTCCGCAGTTCAGCCGGAGCCAGATGAGCAGAGTTTGCACAAGCCATATGAGCCTGACCAGAAGAGCTTGCGGAGGGCACCGTATGAAACCCCGCTGCCCCCAACCCCTGAGGTTATTCCACCATCTACAGCAACTGGTACTGGGTATGAGCCTGGGTACTACCTCCAGAGGGTTAAGAAGAAGCCTCCTTCGGTGAGTCCAAAAACTTTGCAGATATAACTACAGTTTGGGAGGAGGAATAAGGAAAATTAAGGGAATGAATACACCTTCAGTAACTCCTGAAAAAGTTTTTTTGTCTCCCATGTCAGTAAGGGTCAACTCTTAAAGGAAAGAATTTGCTCCTGAGGAGCAAATTCTTTCCTTTAAGAGTAGACCCCCTTTTCAGTGGGACAGAGCTTATAGAAAAGCGAACAGGAAGTCCTGAAAGTTGTCTCCCTTTGAAAAATGGCGGGGGAAAAATCTGCCAGGTGTTCCTATTCCCCTTAAGGGTAAATTTTCCTTGTTTCTTGTTTGACCGTCACCATGCTGAACCCAGATATATCCTTTTTTGAAAACAGTATAGATCCATATCAGCTGGCTTCTCAGAAGCCAGCTGATCAGGATCTATACTGTTTTCCGTTCTGCTTCTGAATCCATGGTAAAAACTGAAATCATGCAACACAAATGGCTGAAATTTGGGGAGGAGTTAAGAAACATACGTTATGAGGACTTGTTAGAAGAGGCAGTTCTAACAAGGACATACATTGAACAGTAAACTATCAATCGATTGGTTGAATATTTAGTGTCAAATACATTTGGACAGTGAAAATTTGTTCGAGACAGGGGTAGTTTAACTACTTGAGGTAAATTAACCCATAAAATGTCGAGAAAATCTACATCTGAAAATGTCGTCTGCTTATGTCGTCTGCAGAATCTTCTTGCAAACTTTTTAAAAATATTTTTGCATACAGGCAAATATTGTGAACCCAGATCAAGCAGTTTGACCTAGAAGCAATTTCATCTGGTCGACACTGTTTGTAAAAATGAGTTTTAAAGTAACTGGCAGACGACAAAGCAGACAGCAATTGTGGTGATTGGCATTTTTTGGGTTTAAGTGATAGGCGGTATGACATCATTCAATCTTCAATAAAAAAAAAAAAAAAATTAGCAACAGCCATTCCTCACTAGCCATCAATAAAATTACTTGAATTAATGTATTCATTCAGTTCACAAACTGTATGACACACAGTATAGATCCTGATCAGAGGTCGTCTGATCCAGATCTACAGGGTTTGCCAATGTAAGAATTATAGTGTTCAGTGGGATAAGGGTTGATTTCAAACTCTGCTTTTTGATGCGTTAATGACCAACAGAGTCTCTACCTGATTCTACCTGATAGTCCTGGACAACCCAGTTGTGTTTATGTACAAATCAGTAGGGCTGGCTAATCGGAGCTGAAAAGATAACCGATTATCAGTCATGTCATTGCGATCGATAATCGATTAGTAATCGCAAAGGTTTTTGTCATAATTTTACCTGTCTGGCTTTCTGTCTGAGCATGACTCTTACCATATGTTGCCCATTACCATATGTATATTCGAACATGCAGGCCTGAACAAACAGTGTAGACCCAGATGAGACGCCGCAGAAAGCCGCATCTCATCAGGGTCTGCACTGTTTGCTACTCATCGCGCTATTTTGGGCATAACTTAGGGTAGTAAATTGTACCTATCAAGTAATCGATTAAAAGCAAATCAGAAATGATAATCATTTTTGTGGAATATATCGATCGATTAATCGATTATACGATTAATCATGCCAGCCTTACAAATCAGTCAGTGGTTTAGTTCCTGAATACATATCAAACTTGATACTGCCTCTTGTTAGCTCACCTGTCACGTAGTGACAAGGTGAGCTTTTGTGATCACATTTTGTCCGTCGTCCGTGCGTCCGTGCGTCCATGTGTCCGTCCGTAAACAATTTGTTGTCCGCACGATAGCATCTTCATTTATGATTTGATTTTAACCAGACTTGCACACAACTTGTACCCCCATGAGATCTAGGTTCCTTTCTTGAACCAGCCATATCCCATCATGTGTTACTGAGTTATGGCCCCTGAAAGGGCAAAAATTGCCTATTTTGGTCTTGTCCGCAGGATAGCATCTTCATTTATGATTTGATTTTAACCAGACTTGCACACAACTTGTACCACCATGAGATCTGGGTTCCTTTCTTGAACCAGCCATATCCCATCATGTGCTACAGAGTTACGGCCCCTGAAAGGGCAAAAATTGCCTATTTTGGTCTTGTCCGCACGATAGCATCTTCATTTATGATTTGATTTTAACCAGACTTGCACACAACTTGTACCCCCATGAGATCTAGGTTCCTTTCTTGAACCAGCCATATCCCATCATGTGTTACTGAGTTACGGTCCCTGAAAGGGCAAAAATTGCCTATTTTGGTCTTGTCCGCACGATAGCATCTTCATTTATGATTTGATTTTAACCAGACTTGCACACAACTTGTACCCCCATGAGATCTGGGTTCCTTTCTTGAATCAGCCATATCCCATCATGTGCGTTGGAGTTACGGCCCCTGAAAGGGCAAAAATTGCCTATTTTGGTCTTGTCTGCACGATAGCATCTTCATTAATGATTGGATTTTAACCAGACTTGCACACAACTTGTACCACCATGGGATCTGGGTTCCTTTCTTGAATCAGCCATATCCCATCATGTGCTTTGGAGTTACGGCCCCTGAAAGGGCAAAAATTGCCTATTTTGGTCTTGTCCGCACGATTGCATCTTCATTTATGATTTGATTTTAACCAGACTTGCACACAACTTGTACCACCATGGGATCTGGGTTCCTTTCTTGAACCAGCCATACCCCATTATGTGTTACGGAGTTACGGCCCCTGAAAGGGCAAAAATTGTCTATTTTGGTCTTGTCTACTGTGATAGCTGTTTCATTTATGATTTGATTTTAACTTAACTTGCACACATTTTGTACCACCACAAAATATCTCGGTCAAGATCGAATATGGGTCATGTTGGGTCAAAAAGTGGGTCAGTAGGTCAAATCAGGAAAAAAACCTTGTGAAGACACTAGAGGCCACAGTTTTGGTCCGATCACCATCAAACTAGCCCAGAATGATCATCTTGACAATATCTCAGTCAATTTCGAATATAGGTGTTGTCGGGTTAAAAAGTAGGTCATTAGGTCAAATCATAGAAAAACCTTCTGAACACACTAGAGGCCACAATTTATATCCAATCATCATCAAACTTGCTCAGAATGATCATCTTGATAATATCATAGTCACGTTCGAATATGAGTCATGTTGGTTCAAAAAGTAGGTCAGTAGGTCAAATCATAGAAAAACCTTGTAAACACACTAGAGGCCACAGTTTTGGTCCAATCATCATCAAACTTGCTCAGAATGATCATCTTGATAATATTGTGGTCACCTTCGAATATGGGTCATGGCAGGTCAAAAAGTAGGTCAGTAGGTCAAATAAGAGAAAAACCTTGTGAACACACTAGAGGTCACATTTTTGCTCCAATCATCATCAAACTTGCTCGGAATGATAGTCTTGACGATATCTCGGTCAAGTTCGAATATGGGTCATTTCAGGTCAAGAAGTAGGTCAGTAGGTCAAATCATAGAAAAACCTTGTGAACACACTAGAGGCCACAGATTAGGTCCGATCATCATCAAACATGCCCAGAGTGATCATCTTGACAATATCTGAGTCATGTTCAAATATTGGTCATGTGGGTCCAAAAAGTAGGTCAGTAGATAAAATCATAGAAAAACCCTCTGAACACACTAGAGGCCACAGTTTTGGTCTGATCATCATCAAACTTGCTAAAAATGATCATTTGACAATATCTCAGTTAACTTTGAATGTGGGTCATATCTGGCCAGTAAGTAGGTCAGTAGGTCCGATTGCTGAAAAACCTTGTGTACACACTAGAGACCCCAGTTTCGGTCCAATCATCATCAACCTTGCTCAGAATGATCATCTTGACAATATCTGGGTCAAGTTTGAATATGGGTCATGTCAGGTCAAAAAGTAGGTCAGCAGGTCAAATCATAGAAAAAGTTTTGAACACTCTTAGAGGCCACAGTTTTAATCAAATCATCATAAAACTTGCTCAGAATGATCATCTGGACAATATCTCAGTTCAGTTCGAATATGGGTCATGTCAAATCAAAAAGTAGATCAGTAGGTTATTTTGTCATAACTTTTGAACTGTTTGAGATAGAGCCTTCATATTTGGCATGTAGGTTCCTTGTGACAAGGGCTTCCCACTCATATAAAGATTTGACCTGTGACTTTGACCTGTGACCTACTTTATCATAACTTTTGAACCATATGAGATAGAGCCTTCATATTTGGCATGTATGTTCCCTGTGACAAAGTTTTCCCAATCATTCAAAATTTTTTAGCCATGACCTTGACCTTTGACCTACTTTGTCATAACTTTTGGAGCATTTAAGATACAGCCTTCATATTTGGCATAAAGGTTCCTTCATAGGAGTGAGTGTTTGAGTTGAAGTCTCACCGAAAGCTAAGGTCATACAGTGATGGGACCTCTGTTTAAAAACCAATCTGAAAGTCTGGAGAAGCTTGGGATCGATACTGCTACCCCTGGTTTACAAGGCAAGTAACATGACCACAGTACCATGAAGGCTTCTAAACTTCATTGGAATGTTGTGTAGATGACCCTCTAGGAAAATAGCATAACGATTAACAAATGGTCACAAGAGCTAAAAATAGAAAAAATATTGTGCATTTGCTTCAAATGCAAACTCCTTCTAAACCTTTGGGCCAATTGGATTTTAAACTTCACAGGAATGTTGCCTAGGTGACTCCCTACCAAAATAGTTAAACCATATTCCACTCCAATGAACAAGATGGCTGCCAGAGCTAAAAATAAAAAAAATATCTTCAAATGACAATTCCTACTGTACTCTTGGGCCAATTTCATTCAAACTTTGAAGTAATGTTGCTTAGATGACCCTCTACCAAAAAGGCTAAAACAATCCCGCTCTGATGAAAAAAATGGCCACCGGAGCTAAAAATAGAAAAATATTGTAAATCTGATTCAAACGTGAACCCCTCCTAAACCCTCAGGCCAATTTGATTCAAACTTCACAGGAATGTTACCTAGGTTACTCCCTACCAAATAAGCTAAAATCACTGCTGATGGCCACCATAGCTAAAAATAGAATGTACTCGAGACAGTGACAGACAGGTGAGCGAACCAGGGCCCTGTGGGCCCTCTTGTTAGAGAAACTAGTTCTTATGTTTTAAGAAGTGAGCACGATATCACCTTTTCTTTCTGCAGAACAGAGATTTCTCAAAGAACATGTATTCCTTCCTCTATTTCAGCATAGAACTCCCTTGACATAGACATTTTTACTTCAATGTCACTTTCAAATTTTATCCCTTGTCTTGCTGAGCCGGGATACGCCTTATTTTCCAAACAATGAAGATCCAGATCAGGTGGCTTCTGACGACGAAGCCATCTGATCAGGATCTACATTATTTGCCATTCAGATTGTGAATTTGTTGAAACAATTTGCATCAAGTAATCCAATGGTGGATAATCGGTAGTGGGTGTGGCATATATAAATATTCAGCAGGACAAGGGTTAAATATCAACTAAAAAAACCAACAAAATAATTGTAAATTATCAATATACTACATATCAAGCAATAGATATCTCTCAGTATTACATCCAAGGATTAGAAACAATGGTAGTAATTTGCTTTCAGATTTATATAGTAATCATTTAGCACCTAATCCTATGTGTAGTTGCTCAGAAGTAGTTGTTCAGAAAAAATTGAAAACGCACAGCACTACTTTTTCAGATGTCCAAAATTCACAGATGAATGGTTGACACTTTTTCAGACTACCAGGAATTTCCATCCTATAAATACTCATACTATTTTGTTTGGAAGCGAAAACCTGATGGTTGCAGATAACACCGCCGTTTTTACAGTGGTGCAAAGATTTAGTAAAGACACCAGAAGATTCACCAACTAGCCCATTGCTCCGATAAGACTAGCATGACATATTACTATTTTTTTTTTTTTTTACACTACTTATTTACACTATTATACTTATCACTCCCATGTTTGTCATTAGCTCTCATAGTCACTGTACATTTTGTTAAAAAATCTTATGCTGTTTGTAGCATTTAAATGCTCAGCCATTGTCTTGCTGAACATGACAGTCTCTAACTTTATAAACAGTGAAGATCAAGATTGGATGGGTTCTGAATTGGGACCTATTCGGTTTGTCATTCTGTTAGCAGATCTGAATGAATACACTATATCGAGAGATTTGTTTGACTGACAGTCAGAAATGATTCATTAGGGGATATGCCATTATCATGTGTCATAATATTGCTCTAAATTTATGTAGGGAGAAGGTTGGTAGAACTTGTGGCCCAATCCCATTTGCAGTAAAATGTGTTTATACTGACAACCCGGTTGCAAAATAAGAGATGAAGCAATTTTTAAGAGGTACCCATTATGTATAAAAATTACACAAAAAATCTTCCTCGTTACTTCAACAGGCCTTCATGGTACAGGAGCAGTCTGATCTGGGCCCACACTGTTTTCCTGTGTGCAAAAATATTTTTAAAAAGTTTGCAAAAAGTATTTTGCAGACGACATAAGCAGACGACATTTTCAGATGTAGTTTTTCTGGGTGTCTTAAGGGTTAATTCACAACAGCCCCTGCCTTTTCAAACAGTGTAGATCCAGTTCAGATGGCTCCCGAAGAAGGAATCTGCTGAGGATCTCAGTTTTTGTCATGTAGTTTGTGAATTGAATAAATACATTATATCAAGTAATTGGTGTTGCTAAATTAGTTTGTCAGCAGGATAGGGATTAAATGTTAGGTCTGGCTCAGGTTACTTGTGCAGTGTCAAGCTCTGCAATGGATGGTCAGGTGTTTTTTTTTTCTCCGGATATGCTGGATTTTGTCCATCTCTGCTTGAAAACTAGCATGATAATAAGAAAAATAATCTTGAAAGGGCCTTAATACCACCCCCCCCCCCCCCCCCCCCACAAAAAAAAACAAACATTTTCTTAACCTCCAGTTGTGTTGTTGTTTTTTTTTCTATGAACTTTTTTTCACATGGCATTTTCCCTGCATTTTAATTAAACTTTAACTAAACTTTAATTGTAAAAATCCTAAAAATTTGGACAGCTGGAGGTGCAAACGGAATGGCAAACAGTGTAGACCCTGAGGAGTAGTCTGATCTGTGTCTACACTGTTTGCTAGGGCCTATCTGTCCCAATACTTTGGATCATTACAGTACAATATGTTTTGGGTATTTTGCAGGACTATTAAAACTATCATGTTTTATGATCTGTGGGTGAAAAACTTATTTGTCTTATTAAACATAGTTGAGATACTGTAAAAATGAAAAAAAAAAAAATTGTCTTTTCAAAGCTTAGAAAACATGATTTTTTGGTAAGTTTTAGTTGCATGCAAAACTGAAAAAATAAATGTTTGAGTTAGTAATCAGCTTTAGTAGTCACAGTAAAGCTAGGAAGGGCAGGGAATTCAGTTTTTGTCAATTTATGCAAAATTTGCTGTCTCTCTGAATCCAGAAGGTTTGGTACAGTGCCTTTCCCATAATTTTTGCATGCAGACGAACTGGCCATACATAACATTGCTTTGTTTGTCTTAGTTGATTTGTTTGTTTGACTTGAGATTTAACATCCCCGTCAACACTGTATTGGTCATTTTGGAGATGTTGCTTCCAATTTTGTGGGACTTTGACCCGACATTGAGATGAAATGACATCTGAAATGAAACCAGCCCAATGAAACCAATAGGGTTTAAAAGCATGGACAGTCGGACTCGCACCACTTTGCCTGGACATGCTTAGATCATCTAAGCGGTTTACCAGTACTCGTGTGCAGTCGGTATCATTTCTGCGCGGAAGCATCGTGCAGTCCATCTATTTCTACAAGCCCTGTGGCGGGGGCAATTGTCTTAGTTGAATTTACATAATCGTGTGACTTGGATTATTATTTTGTTTATAGAATATTCCAAAGGCAGCTGCAAACAACAGCTCTGCCCTGCCATTCTTATCTGTGACTACTATATCAGGAACACTGATAGCATTGCTTGCTGTTAACGCTTATCTTGCTGTTCACGACAACCCCTATCTTTGCAAACAGTGTAGATCCAGATCAGATGGCTTCTGAAGAAGCCATCTGATCAGGATCTACACTGTTTGACATTCAGTTTATGAATTTGTAGGAATGAATTACATCAAGTAATTTGATTGGTTCAAAGTCAGAAATGGGTGTGGCCAAAATGAATATTCAGCTAGAGAAGGGTTAATTTTCAGTTTCCATCCATTCTTTTTGATTAAAAGTTTGTCTGTCGTTACTGACAATAACCAATCTTAACCCAGATATACTTAGCTTCCCTTTTTTGGAACATTGGCAAACAATGTAGACCCAGATCAGATGCGATGTCTGATCTTGATCTACACTGTTTGCTCAAATAAAATACATTTTTGTACAACTTACTTTAAACAAAACAAACTTGACACCCCTATAATTGGAAATGTACCACTCCAAACTTATAAGGTGGGGGATTCCATTGTCATATATGGGTTAATCACATGTGTGTGAAGTGCTACTGTTTGTCTGGTAAACCAGTCTTAGATCTAAACCGCCTGTTGCAGATAGAACAAGCAAGGTCTGAGGAAGACAGCTCTGTTGGTGATGCCTTATCTTCTCTTTTCTGTTGAGTGTGTTTCTGGTCATCTTTGCTGATTCTTATTGCTGCTTCCTACTTATGAGGGGAAAATTACCATCGATAACACACCCATGCGACATAGTGCATTTTTCTCGTATCCATTATGGCTACTTTTCTGGTGAAATTCTTGGCTATTTTCCTAATTTAAACTGCAAACATAGGTTGCGGGTGCTTGTTAGAATCACCTCATTGAGGCAGTTCTAACGAGTACTCACAACCTATGTCTTGGAGCAGAAATAAGCAAAATAATATATATCCTGGTAAATCCCAGTGCTCTCTATATAAAGTGGGGTTTAGAGGGGTATTCATTTCGAGGACTTGATAACATGATGTTATGTTTCTAGTAAAATATATATACCTTACATCTTAATTAACCCATAAAATGCCAGTCACGTCAATTGCCGTCTGCTTTGCCATCTGCCCGTTACCTTAAAAGTAATCTTTTTGCAAACAGTGTGGACCCAGATCAGACTGCTCCTGTAGTTTTCCTATGTGCAAAAATATTTTTAAAAAGTTCGCAAAAAAATCCAGCAGACGACATAAGCAGACAACATTTTCAGATGTAGTTTTTCTCGGTGTCTTAAGGGTTAAGTTTTCTGACATGATACCCTACACACACACATTTTGTCAATCAACCCAAAGCTACTTAGTGCAGAAGCTTTACAATTCAAATATCTGTGTTACTGTCATTGATTTGTACTAAATCCAGGTGACTTTTTTAAAGCTGAACCATTCTTACCATTGTGAGGTCAGATCAGTGTTGTAAAAAGAGTTACCATATTTTGGGTTTGTTCGTGAGGACTGGGTCACATGACCAATATTGCCGCCATGCCCATATATGGTAAAAAAATCTTTAAAAACGTTTTTTAGGAATCGAATGGCCGATGGCCTTGAAACTTGGTATGCAGCATCAGGGACTTGGGTCCTACCAAGTTTATTCAAATGATGACCTTTGGTTGACCTTGACCAGTATCACAGCAAGGTCAAATTTGGTCACTTAGAAATTTGTATGGAAAAAAGGCAAAACAGTGAACTTTTTGATTGCATGGTAGCTTGTGCCATCAGGAAAAGGATATTTGCAATCAGCTGAATCCAAGTTTATCAATTCTAAAGGTCAAGGTCATTTACTGACCTTTGTCCTGGATGGCTCAGATTAAATATTTTTATCTTCTTCTTCACTTAAACTGCTGGTTGATTGGAACCAAATTACATGTGGAGCCTCTATGGGAACTGAGGAACAAAAATTTGTTTGTAAGCACTGTGTCACCTGATTAGTATCCCCGCCATGCCCATATATGGTAAAAATCTTTAAAAATCTTCTTCTCGGGAACCGAATGGCCGATGACCTTGCAACTTGGCATGAGCATCGGGGACTTGGGCCCTAACAAGCTTGTTCATATGATGAGCTTTGGTTGACCTTGACCTTTTTTATGTCAAGGTCAAATGTGGTCACTTAGACATTTGTATGGAAAAAAAAATGGAAAAACTATGGATATTTCTGATTGTCTGGTAGCCCTTGGCATCAGGAATGATATTTGCAGTCAGCTGAATGGAAGTTAATCAACTCCAAAGGTCACGGTCATTTACTGACCTTTGTCCTGGATGCCTCAGATTCATTCTCCACTTAAGCCTCTATGGGTAAGGGGAATGAAATTTGTTCTTTAGGACTGGGTCACATGACCAATGCTCAGATATGGTAAAATATTTAAAAATTTTCTCAGGAACCAAATGGCTGATGACTTTGAAATAAACTTGGTATATAGCATCAGGGACTTGGGCAATACCAAGTTTGTTCAAATGATGACCTTTGGTTGACCTTGACCTGTTTTACATCAAGGTCAAATTTGGTCACTTGGACATTTGCATGGAAGAAAGGCTAGACAGTGGATTTTACTGGTTGCATGGTAGCCTGTCGCATCAGAAATATTATTTGCAATTAGCTGAATGGAAGTAAATCAATTCCAAAGGTCAAGGTCATTACTGACCTTTGTCTTGGATGGCTCAGATTCAGTATTTTTATTTTCTTGTCTGCTAAACCTGCTGTGCTGATTGAAACTAAATTACATGAAAAGCCTCTATGGGATTAGGCAATGAAAAGTTATTCATGGGATTGTTGTCACATGACCAAGATGGGCGCCATGCCTGTCACCATATGACCTCTGGTGAGCGTAGTAGCCCATGGGCCTCATGTTACAGACTTCACAGGTAATGTCAAGCCTTATTAACTAAGAAAAATATTTTAAAATGCTCTAGGAATTTATGTTGCAGTTGAAGGGTTAATATTTAAATACCAGCAAAAATATATAGTATAGCACAGGAAAATGTCTGTTATGGCTTGTGGCAAGCAAAAAGCTCAGATCAGCCTGCTTATCTGTGCAGTGAGTCTTTCCATAATGAAAAACTTGGTCTCTCCTCTGTCAAGGCTTATCAATATCTTCACTGGTTGAACGTTATCTCACCATAAACTTTCTTTAACCCATTTTAGATACAAATATCCCAAAATGGCCAGATTAGACAGTGCCAAATGTGGTGTCTGATCAAAGCCTTCACTGTTTGCAAAAGTTTAACCATTTTACCTGAATGAATTTCTGAATTATAATTCAACTTGGATGTGTAGGAGAGTATTCAGTTTTATTTTGGCAGTTTACCTGTCCATTGATACAACTGTTTACCCTAGTTATGGGTTTCACTATCAACACAGCTGAAATATTTACCATTATCTGATGTGAAATGTAAAGAAATAATCCTGAAAAATGAATTTTAAATTTACAGTATTTGAATTATAATGCATATTTTGCCACTTCTATATAAAGGTACATTAACCCTTAAGCTGCCGAAACAAACAACATCTTCAACAAACAACATCTGAAGTTGTCGTCTGCTTATGTTGTCTGCTTGAACTTCTTAAACTTTTTAAAAATATTTTTGCACACAGTCAAGCCATATGAAAACAGTGTGGGCCAAGATAAGACTGCTCGTACAGGTGGTTTTTCTCCTTGTACTACGGTTTTTGCACACCTCAGATTAAAGATCAGCTCGAAATAAGTGAAATATTCATGAAAGGGCCGTGAAAAAAAAAAAAGTAATGATAGTGATAATATACCATAGTTCAGCTGTTCTTAATCTTTAAAATAGGGATACTGGATGCATATTCAAGGCAAACAACTCTTCATCAGAATAGATTACCTCCCCTTGTCATTAGTGATCAACTCTAATGGCAAAGAATTGGCTCCTTAGGAGCTAATTCTTTGCCATTAGAGTTGACCACTTTTCTGATGAAGATGGCCATACAGGGAAGCAACAATGAAAGTAACCCCCTTTTTTACCTCCCTTTTAAGAAGGCAGTATTAGTCTCCAGGTGTGTTCATTTACTTCAAATGGTTTTTCGTATAAGTACCTGCCAAGACTTGAAAAGTTAATCTTAGTGTTATTTACATTAACAATTTATTGATCTGATATGCCCAAATCTTTCAGGCGATTTTGACAATTACCTATAAATTTTGTTGCACCCTTACTGGAAATAATTAAAGATACCCCAGGTCTTGTGTTACCAGATTGTTTTGTACAAATATTGATTATTGGATAGAAATACAGACAGGTGTAGCAATTAGTAGTGTAGGAAATTGGAATTACTGTATTTGTTCAGGGAATCTTAAGAAGAGTTTTGATAAGTTTTCAAAATGGCTACCTTGGCATACTCGTATTACAGGCCGTACTCCGTACGGGTAAGAACATTTACCTTTGGTATATATGAATAATAACTTTTAGGAATGGATACACTGCTCGTTTTTCATCATGAAAACACACCTATATAATTTTGACCCCCTTTAACCCAACTTTTATACAGTAAAACTGGGTTTTACAGGGGTAAACATTATTTTTCTTATTTCTGCACTAAAATATAGGTTGTGGGTACTCGTTAGAACCACCTTGATGAGGATGTTCTAACATGTACCTACAATCTATATTTTGAGCAGAAATAAGAAAATATACCACAATTTTTCGTCTTTCGGCGGTAAAAAATTTACAATTAATTTGTATAGGCGTGTTTTCTTAAGGAGATGACTTTCAGAACTTTGCGTTTGTTTTTCTATAAAATGAGCCATTTTAAATTAAACCACTAATAGCATTGTTGGGTTGATAAACCCTTATCCTGCTGAATAAATTAAGCTACACCCATTTCTGACTATCAACAAGATAAATTACTTAATGTATTATACACCATAACCTCATTATAACACAGTTCATTATAACAGGGTTTGGATATAACATGGTTTCAAGATGGATCCCAAAAATCTGTAGATTATATACCGGTAGACAAATTACCATTTCTATAAAATGACCATTTATGGTCATTTTTCTATATAATCTACACATTTTTCTTTGGATATAACACGGTTGTTTAACTTACATGCTTAATGCTTTGGACCCCATTAACCATTCTCTTGCTGAATATTCAGTTTAGCCACACCCATTTCTGACTTTGAACCAATCAGATTACTTGATGTTATTAATTCCGACAAATTCATAAATTGAATGTCAAACAGTGTAGATCCTGATCAGATGGCTTCTTTAGAAGCCATCTGATCTGGATCTACACTGTTTCCAAAGATAGGGGTTGTCGTGAACAGAATGATAAGAGTTAATAATGTTATAAAGCGGTTGTGGTATATTCCTTCAGATCACAAATAGAATGACAAACAGTGCAGATCCTGATCATATGGCTTTTCCAGAAGCCTTCTGATCTGGATCTTCTCTGTTTGCAAAGGTAGCAGTTGTCCTGTTCAACAGGATAAGGGTTTAATGCTGCTGAATGCAGCTTTACCCATTTAATACTGGTGGACTCTTCCATTGCTGTATGTTGAACAAGTCCATTTGTCAAATAAGGGGTGTCAGGACTATCTGGAAAACAGCTCAACTTTTTGCAAACAGTGTAGGCCCTGATCAGACACTGCATTCTGCGGTGTCTGATCTGGGCCTGCACTCTGCGGTGTCTGATCTGGGCCTGCACTGTTTGCCATTTACCCGTTTAGGGGTTTCCAGTATTAATGGGTTAAGGGAGAAAGTCCTTTAAATTATTACCTCTTACTTTTCCTCATTGGGATTCTGCATAACCGTGCATTTGCTTTAGTGGCAAATTGTAAGGCAACAAATACTGTCGTTATAGCGAGGGTCGTCTTCTGTGTTGCCTAATCCATTGTAAACTAGTGGACTCTTCCATTGCTATTTGTTGGACAAGTCCATTTGTCATATAAGGGGTGTCAGGCCTATTTTTTCGATTTTATTCTATTTTTGACAGAAAATTCTGTTAGCACATAGTGCAGGCCCTGATCAGATGCCACGTTCTGCGGCGTCTGATCTGGGCCTGCACTGTTTGCCATGCCATGGTGCCCTTTAGGGATTTCCCCCCCCCCCCCCCATGCAATGGGCTAATAAAGTTGCAATGTCATGCCTGCTGGATAGTAATCAATCTTGATCAGGAAACTTACTCTTTATAAATAATTCATCCCAGTGCTTCATTTACAGTTGGAAATAACCCATTGTATGAGGGGGAAACCCCTATAGGGGTACCTTGGCAAACAGTGCAGAACATGGCAGGACAGTGCAGAACATGGCATCTGATCAGGACCTGCACTATTTGCTAACAGAAATTTCCATGAAAAAATAGAATAAAAACAAAACTAGAATCGCGCAGTCGATGGCAAGCCATCGCATATCCCCACGCTTCCCCACAGGCCCCATCCCCTGGGCCATCCCCTAGGGGTGTTTGACCCGAGGGGTAAAATTTTGATTGTGATGTATTCTACTTATCATGCCGTTCGATTTAATATGCTACACGACCATGTTCTGAAAACTTTGATTTTTTATCCCCAAGGTGCCCCACCTCTGGCCCTACTCCCAGGGGTAGGATCAAAATTCCAAAAGTGTTATGCACTCCCCAGACCAAAGTTTTATCAGTTCCCAAAGTTTCAAGTTTCTATCTATAACGGTCTAGGAGGAGTTATCCGGTAACAGTAATGTATGGGGGTAAAGGGGTCAAAATCAGTTTTTGACCTCTGGTGACCTCAAAATTGCACCCCAGGGGTCAAATTTTGGTTGGAATGTTTTCTACTCATCATGCCGTTCGCTTTGATATATTACACGACCATGTTCTGGAAATTTTTGTTTTTGACCCCTGCGGGCCCCACCCCCTGGGCCCACCTGTAGGGGTGTGATCAAAATTCCAAAAGTGTCATGCACTCCCCAGACCAAAGATCTAACAGTTCCCAAAGTGTCAAGTTTCTATCTATAACCGTCTAGGAGGAGTTATCCGGTAAAGGGGTCAAAATCAGTTTTTGACCTCTGGTGACCTCAATGTTGACCCCAGGGGTCAAATTTTGGTTGGAATGTTTTCTACTCATCATGCCGTTCGCTTTGATATATTACACGGCCATGTTCTGGAAATTTTGATTTTTGACCCCCGCGGGCCCCACCCCCTGGGCCCACCTGTAGGGGTGTGATCAAAATTCCGAAAGTGTCATGCACTCCCCAGACCAAAGATCTATCAGTTCCCAAAGTTTCAAGTTTCTATCTATAACCGTCTAGGAGGAGTTATCCGGTAAAGGGGTCAAATCAGTTTTTGACCTCTGGTGACCTCAAAATTCACCCCAGGGGTCAAATTTTGGTTGCAATGTTTTTTACTCATCATTCCGTTCGCTTTGATATATTACACGACCATGTTCTGGAAATTTTGATTTTTGACCCCCTCGGGCCCCACTCCCTGGGCCCACCCCTAGGGGTGTGATCAAAATTCCGAAAGTGTCATGCACTCCTCAGACCAAAGATCTATCAGTTCTCAAAGTTTCAAGTTTCTATCTATAACCGTCTAGGAGGAGTTATCCGGTAAGACGGACGGACGGACGTACGGACAACGAAGACTATTACAATATCCCCACTTTTTCTTCGAAAAGCGTGGGGATAATAATATACCTGACACCCCTTATATGACAAACGACTTGTCCAACATAAAGCAGTGGGAGAGTCCACTAGCATACAATGGGTTAAACATGTGGAAGAAGATGCCGTCTGTTGAATTCAGAATACCAAATCGCTGATGATTTACCCTTTGCACAGTGTCTGATCTGGGCATGCACTGTGGGCCAGTGTCCCATGTTGGCCATACCAGTATGGGTAAATTACCGTAATAGTGCTATTCCAAAAACAGCAGGTGTTTGGTTGTTTGATTTGAGGTTTAATGTCAATGTCAACACTGTAAAGGTCATTTTGGGGAGTTGCTTCTGATTTTGTAGGACTTTTACCTGACATTGAAATGAATGACATCTCAAGCCCTGCCGCCCAATGAAACCAATAGGGTTTATAAGCATGGACAGGCCGACTTGTCTAGGCTGGCTTAGATCCTCTAAGCAGTTTACCAGTACTCGTGTGTGGGTCGGTTTCAGCTCTGCGTTGAAGCATCATGCAGCCCATCTATTTCTTCAAGCCCCGATGGGCGGGGACCAATTAACCCTTTGTGCTGTGTCTGATCTGGGCATGCACTGTGTGCCATTGTCCCATTTTGGCGGTACGAGTATGGCTAATAGTGCTTTTCCAAAAACAGCAGATCACTTCATTTTAAACTTTTATCTAACTACAGTCGAACTTCAATGGCTCGAACACCTTTTGGACCACGAAATTCTGTTTGAGACAGGGGTAGTTCGAGCCCCTGAGTTTTACATCCCACCAAAAACTAGGATCATATTCAGACAGGACCCCATTTTAATGAAAGACACATCCAAAGACTGGAGAAGCCCAGAATTGAACCAAGGACCACTGGTTTATGAAGCGCGTAGCTTAACCACTAGACCACGGAGGCTCCTATTAAGTTCTTCTGTATTTGATATTCTGTCAAGGAGTATAATCTCAAATAAAAGAAATTGCTTTAAATTCTTCTTTTCTAACCCTTGTTCTGCTGAATAAATTAATTGAGCCACACTAGTTTCTGACTTTCAACCAATCAGATTACTTTATTTCATTTATTCCTTTAAACAAACTGAATGTCAAACAGTGTATATACTGATTGTTTGGCTTCAATAGAAACCATCTGAATAGAAGCCATCTTATCTGTATCTGCACTGTTTCAAAAGGTCAAGCATATCCTGGTGCAGCAGGATAAGAGTTTAAGGTTTTGAGAAGGGAGACATAACATGTTTTTGAGGGAGTTTAGTTTCCTGCCCTTGAGGTGTATTACAGTGGACCCTCATTTTAACGACAGTATTTGTTCCCTAATATTGTACCATTATAAAGAATTTGCCATTATAAAGAATCCCAACTAGGGGTATGAGAGGTAATGAAAGGCCTTTTCTCAATTATTACTCCAAGAAACAAATGTTATAAACATCTGTTAGAATCACCTCGGTGAGGCGATTCTAACAAATATCTATTACATTTGTTTCTTGGAGTATTAGATTACAAGAATCCTTAATGACTATGTACTTGATTTGTGCATTTCCGACCCGAGGGAAGCCCATGCCTCTCGGAACTGGGGCTAAGCCTTTAGCTAAGATGTCATTCCATTGAAATTGCCGTTATAACAAATTTTGCTGTTATAACGAATGTCGGTGTAAAGAACGTTGACTATATTATTTTATTTCCAGCCTACACAAGATGGAGAGCTACCAAGCCATGAAGCTGTTGAGCAACGCCTTCCAGACTATCAGTACATATTTCATGATGGGCGCCTTGAAGGACAGGGCAAACCTAAATTATCTCCGAGGCCTAATCCTGGACCATCTACTACAGTGAGACAAACAGAGATGTAAGTTGATTTAGTGGTGTTCTGCTATGAAAATGCAACTGAAAATGTCGTCTGCGGATGTCGTCGCTGAATCTTCTTGCAAACTTTTTAAAAATATTTTTGCATACAGGCAAACGGTGTGGACCCAGATATCAGACTGCTCCTAGAGGAGCAGTCTGATCTGGTTCCACACTGTTTGCAAAAATGGATTTTACAGTAACCGGCAGACGACAAAACAGACGACAATTGTCGTGATTGGCATTTTATGGGTTAACACTGTTCATTTATACCTTCATATCAGATAAGTCTATTCATTACGATAACACTCCCATGCGACATAACACACTTCTTAACGTCTCCAAAATGGGCAACTTTTCTGATAAAAATCTGTGTTATTTTTCTTATTTGTAATCCAAACAAAGGTTGTGGGTGCTCGATAGAACTACCTCGCTGAGATGGTTCAAACGAGTACTCACAGCCTGTGTCTTGGAACAGAAATAAGAAAAATATACCCCGAAAACCCCAGTTTTTACTATATATAAAACGGGGTATAAGGGGTTGTTCATTGCACGGACTTGTTATCGTGATGCGTGTTTTGTCTGCTTCTTCTTAAACCTTTAAGGTTTCCAGTCCCCTAATCCACTTGACCAACTCTGACCTCCTCCCACTGCATTGCTTGTCCAGTTTCTTTTTCACGCTCAGCTACTTTGTCTGGAAGCGTGTTCCCATCTTCAATGCAACAAATGGAAAGTCTGCTGCCTCGAAGTCTTAATACACTGAGGCTTCTGAATGTCATTAAATGAAAGACCAAATTTGTCAAAAAAAAAATGAAAATTTTTAGATGAAAAAATGGTGATATTTTTCTTATTTCTGCTCAAAATATAGATTGTGGGTACTCGTTAGAACTGCCTCATCAAGTACCCACAATCTATATTTTAGAGCAGAAATAAGAAAAAATTATAATTTTCTTATTTCTGCTCAAAATATAGATTGTGGGTACTTACGAGTACCCACAATCTAGCTTTTAGAGCAGAAATAAGAAAAATAAGGTTTACCCCTGTAAACCCCAGTTTTACTTTGTTATAAAAGTGGGGTTTAAGGGGGTCAAAATTATATATAGGTTTGTTTTCGTGGTTTTAATCATAAAAACCAAGCCTGGAAAATCCCTATTCGAAGCTCATGACCAGGTGCAACTGTATGCTCCTTATCCTAACTTTGGATATGTTTGGTTGAGCCTAACACATCCAAAGCTGGCATAAGAAGCAAATACAATGAAATTCCGCTATTAAGACCACCTAAATTCAAGACTACCGTATTCGCCCTAATTACCGCATGTGCTCCTATAAGCGCACACCAAAGCTATTTTTGAAAAGGAAATACATAAGCGCACACTTTACAGTAACCTCCCCCTGGAAGCTCTCACATTAAATCTATAAAAAATAAACTTAACTTTTTTTCTTCAACAGTGCAGGCAATGCTTAAGTATCCTTTTCCGTCCCATTAAATATCAGTATGCATCATCTCGGAAGCTATTGTTTTGTACATTGAGTGTGCGCTAATTAGGTAGATTTTTCACCGTGATTTTTTGACACGATTTTGAAAAAACTAAGCGCACGGTGCGGTAATTAGGGCGAATACGGTAAATCTGTTTTTAAAAGCTTATTGAGAAAGTTTCAGTTATTGTTTCTTTGTGTTCCTACACCTAGTGTCTCCTATTAAGAGACCACTTTTGAGACTGTTCAGAAGTGGTCTTAAAGACCACTTTTGAACAGTCTCAAAGGTGGCCTTAATACAGAAATTTTTCTTTATAATAATATAGTGAAACTCAATGAGTTTTCTAACCCTTGTCCCACTGAGCACGATGACCCCTACCTTTGCAAACAGTGTAGATCCAGATCAGATGGCTTCTGAAGAAGCCATCTGATCAGGATCAACACTGTTAGTCATACGGTTTGTGAATTGAAGAATGTATTACATCAAGTAATTTGCTTGGTGGATAGTCAGAAATGGGTGTGGCTAAATTCATTTATTCAGCAGGATAAGGGTTAATAAATACGAGTCAGCCATTTGTCCCTCTTTATCACAAAAGCAAAATAATCGATGTGTTAGAGTGATCTTTGATGCACTGGCTCAACAACAACAAACTGTAAACCTTGACCTCTTCATTGGTATCACAATAGTACTATAATATAATGTGTGCTTGAAAGAGCATGTTTCCTAATTATGATGAATATGGTATTTGTCCAAGCCATGGTCATAGGCATTATAGAGATCGGGTTTGACACAGAAGTACAGCCATTAGCTACCCACAATGCAGGCTGATCTTTTTGTTTATGCAACAACAAGTATAAGCTTTCACAAGAAGAAAAAATCAGTCAATAACAAGTATAAGCTTTCACACAAAAAAGAGGCCCACTAGCAGAGCTCTGGCACAAAATTGCTATCACATTTGTACAAGCCCATATTTGCAGTCAAATTGTACAGGCTAATGCAAAATATACATCTACAAACTCTCTACCACGACGGACCACTGCCTATACTATAAGCTACTCAGGAGCCTTTGGCTCTGGTGAGCTGAAAAAAAGCTTGCCTCACCATTAACTAAAGTTTGGGTCTTCTATAAAGTGAAGGAAATCTGTCTACATAATTTCTCCAACAGTTTTCAAGCATTCCATTTGATAAGATGATACAAGCATATTGAAGTCGCACATGCGCATTTTTAAAGATGAAAAAGTACTTTTTTACAACATTTCAGCATTTGCAATTTTGGCATTTCAGACATTATACTTCAGTCACCAGGATCTTGGGTGAAGACTGACAATTAGAATATTCTGGGCTATAGCTGTAGACTGTCCTAAGCATAGACCTAGCTTTTTGTAAAAGCTATAGTTGTTGATTTGATTTTAGGTATGAAGCGGACGAGCTGGAGAAAAACTCACTGATGTTGGTAGAGCATCAAAACAGAGAGCTTGGAAGTTATCGAGGAGCCGTTCATCACATGGGGCAAGACATCATAACACTACGACAACAGCTTGTGGATCTGGAGAAAGTGAATAGTGATCTCCGTCGTAGACTGGCAAACTATAGTGATTCTAGTCGAATCATGGTGGAAACGGCAGAACTAGACGGACTTACTAAGCCAGACATTCTGGCGAGATATGGTTAGAACTTTTATCTGATTTGTTCATAGTTAGATACGGTTGTTGAAAAATTAATTTGTTCAGCCGGATAAGGGTTAACAATCAACTCAAAGTAACCATATGAATATGGGGATCAACCATGATTTTTCATGCATTAACATTTTCCATGTCCCGATGAAGCTGTTTGAACACGAGGCCGCTAGATGGAATGTTCAGATATCTTCTGAGGGATCCAGCAAATGTTCATGCAATGAACATTTATAAGTATGGACAGTTCAACTTGCACTGCATTGCCTGGGCAGGCTTATCCTCTAAGCTGTTTACCAGTACTCATGTGCGGGTCAGTTTCAGCTCTGCGTGGAAGCATCATGCAGCCCATCTATTTCTCCAAGTCCCCATGGATGGGGGCTACAAATTTATGCAAGAATCTAAGTTTCAGTGCTAATGTCCAAGTGAATTTCACTGACCACAATGGTATTTGTATGAAATCTAGGTAACAATTGTTTATTGCCAAGCTATTCTTTTTCCTGTGACATCAAAGAGCTGTGTAAAAAGGGTTGGCTATCTGTAAAATCTGGACTGGGCTCATGTACTGGGACATTGGCAAACAGTGAAGACCCAGATCAGGTGCTACAGAATGCTGCATCTGATGAGGGTCTACATTGTTTGCTTTAAATACTGGAATTTAAGGGTTAAACAAAACAGTCTGAGTCCAAGTTTGATATCGAAAACCCCAAAAGGGATGAGTGGCAAATAGAGCAAAATGCGGTATCTATCAGGGCCTTCACTGTTTGAAAAAAGTTCAGCCATTTTCCAAATGAATTTATGGACAACACAACCTTTTGAAATGGACTCCTGCTATATATAACCAAATGAAACTATCCACTTCCAGTAGTAGAATATGGAATAAATAAAGCCTTAGAAATATCACGAGAAATCTGCTGAATGTCAAGGAAAAAATAGAGGAAAAATTAACGCCTTTCATCTCAACACACAATCCAAAAGATAAAGATACGTTTGGCATCTTGAAAAATAACATGGAAATTTTAAACTCTGATAAAACTATGAATAGAATAATAAGTAAGACCAAGGTCATAAAATGCAAGCGACAACTTCCAAATTTAAAACGTATGTTAATAAAATCTGAATTCAATGAAACAAATACTCTCCCCTTTACTAAATGCAATGAGCCATGTTGCGGACTTTGTAATTTCATTATTGGAGGATCTTCCTAACATTTAAATAACAAAGTATTTCACGTTAAAGAAAAGATGAACTGCACTGTCAAAATGTATTGTATGTTTTAGTTTGTAATGGCTGCAAAAAATTCAACATTGGACAGACAGGTGACAAACTTCGAAACTGACGGACAGCTCATGACCAACAAAATAAGAGACCCATCAACGAGACAACTGCCCGTCAGTTTTCATTTAGACCCATTACGAAAACATGCCTATACAAATACATTGTAACCTTTACCACCGAAAAAAAGAACATTTTAAGATGAAAAATTGTAATATTTTCCTTATTTCTGATCAAAATATAGATTGTGAGTACTCGTTAGAACCGCCTCATTGAGGTGGTTCTAACAAATACCTAGAATCTATATTTTAGAGCAGAAATAAGAAAAATAAGGTTTACCCCTGCAAACCCCAGTTTTACTATATAAGTCTGGGGTTCAAGGGGGTCAAAATTATATAGGTGTATTTTCATGATGCAATGCTCTCTAAACAATCCAAAGTTCTCCATTTCCAGTTTTACAAATTTCGCAATAATATAATGTTTCAGCAAGGTTAACCAAAGAGAAATATTTCATTAAGGTTTTTAACCCCAAACTTAATCAACGGTGCCATTTTGATACTGTGACATTTTCATTTTGTGTGCTGTGTACACGTCTTATCCAGTACTAAGTAACGTCGCAAATGTAACACCATATTGTTATTGTTCTATTCCCCTGATGTATTAACTGGGTTCTTTTTCTGCAGACGCTCTGAAAATGACACTTGCTACACAGACAGATGAATTGAAGAACTATAAAACAAAACTACAGTCAGTCCAGAATGAACTTATAGCGGTATGTACTTACTTATCCTTAGTCTTGCATTCCAAAACTGGAATGTTAGTAAACAATGTAGATCAGACTCCACAGAAGACCTTCTTAAACATTTGAAATGTTCATAATACTTACAACAAATGAAACAAGTGTGACATGCCTGTAAAATGAAAACAGATCTGTCGAAATCTGTTAAGGGAGGGTCTGTGTGTCACACATGGGCTGAATTGCACCTATTGACATTCACATATAATGGTACACTGTAGCGTCGTTATAACGCTGTCATCGGGATCCATCGACGTCGACCGCGTTATATGTGATCCAGCGCTATATTGATCCCGAAAATATAGCAATATATTGTTACCCCACCCACTTTTTCTGCATGCATGGCTACTGTTTCGGCCATTTTATTATGAATATTACATACTGCATGTATTTTATAAATTAGATAGTTACTAGATTAAATAATAATCTGATTCTATACTTCTAGTAGTCATTTAGCTTTTCATTTAAACCATTGCTGAATTTATTTATTACTGTACTTTCGTTTCTGTATCTCTGGCCGCCATTTTTATTTACCTCCTCCGGTCTCAAGAAGGTAGCACTAAATAGTGAAGTAAAATGCAACTTGACAATTCCGAAAGGTTAGCTTGAAAGAGGGGCTATTAATGTAAGCGAACCAAGTTTAACATGGGGATTATGAATGTTTATTGTTGTACCTTGCTTGATTTCCGTTTCTTTGTTTTTATCTAGTGAATAATAAATAAATATATATAAAAAAAAAACCGTCTGCTATGCTCTGTTTTGGCGGGAAAAATATTTAGCATGTGCAAGTGACAATTACAAAGGGATTAATTGAGACAAACAGGTACAAAAACCTTGATTACCTAGTTTTCACACCTTACCACACAGTTAATTGCCGTCTTATCAATAAGCCATAGGCGAGTATTCACAGTTTAATAGTGTTGACAACTTGAGTAAATAAGCGAGAATACAGGTATTGCCTTGGCTGATGGTATTTTGACTGCCGAGTTCGGCGGAAAAAATGGGAAAAAAATTGACCATTTTCAAAACCGGCGGACAAAAGCAAAAAAATGGAGCGACAGACCAACAGCGTTATAACGATCCCCCCCCCCCCCCCCCAACAAACGGCCCCACGGATTTACCGCATGCAGATGCACAGGTGAAAACAGCGTCTGTATTGCTCTGTTTTGGCGGGAAAAATGTTTAGCATATACAGGTGTCAATTTAATTTCACACCTTGTCCAGCTTATTTTTAATGCCTTAGGCGAATATTCACAGTTTGATAAGTGTTGACAGCTTGAGTAAATCGGCGAGTATACACGTCTTTTCATGGCCGACGATGTTTTGACTACCGAGTTCCGCAAAAAAAAGGGCAAAATTTTCAACCAAACTTTCAAAACTGGGAAAAAAAGTAAAAAAAAAACGGGAGCCACAGACCAACAGCGTTATAACGATTTCCGCGTTATAAGCATCAGCGTTATAACGACTCTACAGTGTATCTGAATCAGAATCAGAATTGTTACTGGTGACATGTCAAATGACATTCATACACCAGGACCTGTGATGTGGGAAGTTAGTCCCTAGCTCTAACCAAAGAGGTAAATTTAGCTACACAATCATCAGCACCTTCAGCTGTTCAAATAATCAAATCGGGAAGGGCATTCCAATCTCTAATGGTTCTGGGGAAGAAGGATTCTTTATAAATGTCAGTTCTTGCAGTAAGGGTCTGAAACGTCATTGAATGGTGCTTTCTACAGTGCCTAGCTGGGGGAACAAGGTCATCTGTTGGAATGCTGGCAGCACCCTTAAGACCTTTGTATAAGAGTATGAGCCTACTGTCTCTTCTCCTTTTCTTGAGAGACTCCCATCTCAATCTTCCAAGTATTCCAGTCATGCTACCAGTTTCAAAGCAGTAATTGCCTGTTACAAATCTAGCAGCTCTATTCTGAACTTTCTCAATTTCTTCGTTAAGGACCACTCCACTGGGGTCCCAGATACAACTACCATATTTCAAGATTGGGCAAACAAGACCTTTTGATGCTGCCTCTTTTACATATCCTGAGGGTACTGATGAAGATTTCTCCTCGAGAAACCAAGCATTCTATTTGCCTTAGTGCACATGTTGCTAATATGAGTATTCCATCACAAGTTGTGGGTGATTGTCACACCAAGATATTTAATGGAGTCCACATTCTCGGGGACCGTTCCCTCTAAGGAGTAAAAAGCCTCGATTTTATTAGATCTCTTCTTAGTTATCTGCATAATATTGCATTTAACTGGCTGAAATCTCATGCCCCATTTTCGTGCCCAACACCCTAATCTATCTATGTCATTCTGAAGTTTCAATGAGTCATCTGTATCTCTAATTTCCCGGTAGCAAACACAGTCATCTGCGAACAACCTTATTTCTGAGTCAATGTCAGTGGAAATATCATTGATGTACAGGGAGAACAACAGTGGACCAAGAACAGTCCCTTGTTGGACTCCAGACAAAACTGGAGCCCACTCCGAAGATTCATCATAAACAACAACCCGCAGTTTTCTGTAGCAAAGAAAGGAATCTATCCATTTGAGAGTCTTCCCCCGATTCCGTAACCAAATAACTTAGATTTAAGTAGTTCATGAGATCGGGTGTCAAAAGCCGTCTCATAGTCCAGAATAAATGTGTCACCCTGTCCCCCTTTGTCCAAGATTTTTGCCCAGTCATTAATAACTGTTTCATTACTATGCCATTTCCTAAATACGTTTTCTGTCTGACAAAAGTTTATGTTCATCCAAGTGTGCTTGTTGTGAATGGTGTGCTTATTATGTTCATCATATGACATCGCATCTGAGAATGTAATAACACCATGTAATAAATTTGATAATGCACTGGTGGATTAAATATGCAAATTTGTTAGATATGCTCCATAATGTTATAAGTACAATGTCTTTAACGACTTTGCATTTATTAATGGCCAAATATTGAAATTTTTATTAAAAATCGTAAATAAAATACGTTTTAAGTATCACATGATAGATAGAATCTTGCATTCGTGCTCATTATACCCCCGCAAACGAAGTTTGAAGGGGGTATATAGGAGTCAGCTTGTCGTCTGTCGTCGTCGTCGTCGGTCCGTTACAAAAAACTTTAACATTGCTCATAACTTCCTTATTCTTTGACCGATTTCTTTAATATTCACACACCACACACCTTGCCACTAGTACTTAAGATTGATATACACAAACCTGACCTTGACCTTTACGTTGACCTTCCTCAAGGTCAAATACTTGTAAAAATTTGTCTGACAACGCATGCGAGGGTATAATGGGCGCCCGTTAGGCGGCAGCTCTAGTTTATTATTAAATTCATCAAACTTGTTGAGGGAAAGGGATAAAATGCTTGGCGAAGGCTCGCATTTTATCCCTTTTCCTCAACAATTTTAAATTCAATAATACATGAACACTCATGTAAGATCCTCTATCTAATTTAGTGTTAAATTCATACTTGCCTTCAGCCATGCCGGAGAGCAGTTGTGAAGAATTGTCAAACCATGATTGAATAAAAATAGAATTCAATACATCATGTAATAGATCTGTGGTCATACTCTCCTTACCGCTGATTCAAAAAGGGCAGTTGCCAGTTCCTGCCTAAAGAATGTTAACTGTACAGGTTAACTTCTTAATAAAATGTAGAAGTTAGCACACCCAGTGAAAGTGTGGTTAGGTAAAATGATTGGCTTGAATTATCACCTGGTGTTGACTTGGCCCTTAACCCATTTAGTACCAGAAACCCCAAAACAGGTACCCAGGCAAACAGTGAAGACCCAGATAAGACGCTGCAGAATGCGGCATCTGATCAGGGCCTCCACTGTTTTCTTAAAGTTCAGCCAATTTCCAAATAAATTTTGAAGAAAACACAACTTGACACCCCTAAATTTTGAAATGGACTCCTGCTATATATAAGCAGGAAGATTCCATTTGGTACAAAAAGGGTTAAACTGGAGCTGAACTAGCCCCAGAAATAGTTCCCAATATATTTTACAGAAAAATGACAAAGAGAAAGAGTATTTGAAGGTCCAAAAAGCTCACTCTGCGCAGCAGGCGGTGATCCAGAAGTTGCAGGATCGTCTCAAAAAGATGAAAAAGCTGGAAGAGACATGTAAACAACAGGAGGCGATGATACAAAAGATGGAAAGTGTAATTGCAAGGCACCACAGAGACAGGGATAAACTGGGAAACAAAAGTAATAATATAATAATTTTCCATGTGTGTGGAGTTAATAGCAGAAGGATGCCTGGGCAGAGCGGAAAGGCTTGGTTCCGATCAGTCCAGGCATCTCAAGGGTTGAAAATGACTATATCAGATCCATACAAATAATTAAACCTTTTTCTTGCATAATGCAACTTTTTGTCCCCCGACGTTAGTGGAAGGGGACTATAGTAATGGGTTTGTTCGTCCGTCTTTCTGTCAGTCAGTCTGTCCGTAGACACAATCTGGTCTCCGCAACTCCCCCTACAGTTTTCAAGGGATTTTGATGAGCAGTTAAAGGGTTAAATGATGCTTGAAAAATTCTGTTTGCCTCAGGACTGACACACTATCATGTATGATTTGGAATATTTTTAACGCTCTGCATGCTGGGAATTTTTCAGCAGACAAATTTTGAAATATTTTCCTTATTAGGACTTGAGAAGCCCCCTTGATGCAGTGGTTACGCTACTCGCCTTGTAAACCAGGGATCGCAGGATCGATCCCGGGCTTCTCCAGACTTTCAGATGAGTCTTTATACCGAGGTCCCTTCTCTGTATGACCTTAGTTGTTGGTGGGACGTAAAACTCAAACACTCACTCACTCACTTATTAGGGCCCCGCACTGAAAGTGTGGGTGCCCTATAGTAATCACTCTGTCCGTCCGTCTGTCTGTCTGTCCGTCCGTCCGTCTGTCCGTCCACAAATTTTTTTATCCTCCATAACTTTTTATTATTCCTGGATGGATTTAAATATTACTTGGCATCATTCTGTCCGTCCGTCTGTCTGTCTGTCTGTCTGTCCGTCTGTCCGTCCACAAATTTTTTTATCCTCCATAACTTTCTTATTCCTGGATGGATTTAAATATTACTTGGCAGAAATGTTAACCATAATGTGATGGAGTGTTGCGCGCAAGACTCAGGTCCGTACCTCAAAGGTCAAGGTCATACTTAGAGGTTAAAGGTCAAAAAAGGGTCTTTCCTGTGTCCAATTAATAACTTTGTTATTATTCCTGGATGGATTTAAATATTACTTGGCAGAAATGTTAACCATAATGTGACGAAGTGTCACACGCAAGACCCACAGCCGTACCTCAAAGGTCAAGGTCATACTTAGAGATAAAAGGTCAAAAAAGCGTCTTTTTTATTGTGTCCAATCTATAACTTTCTTATACCTGGATGGATTTAAATATTACTTAGCAGAAATATTAACCATAATGTGACAGTGTGTCCGTACCTCAAAGGTCAAGGTCATACTTAGAGGTGAAAGAAAAAAAAAAACGTCTTTTTTAACATCAACATTTTCCTACTCCTCTGATAGCGCTGCCGGGGCCCTAGTCAGTTTCACTGACAGCTCTAGTTAGGATTTGACATTCCATGCAACTAGTCACTTATGGCCTATGGCGACAATTAGCATATGTCAAGCCCTGTTTTCTGGGAAAAATAAGACAAATATCATTAGTTTTTCATCTTCTGAATAAGCCTAGAGAATGGTAAGAGTTGCATC
Source organism: Lucinisca nassula (assembly GCA_963580285.1). Lineage (NCBI taxonomy): Eukaryota > Metazoa > Mollusca > Bivalvia > Lucinida > Lucinidae > Lucinisca > Lucinisca nassula. The sequence continues at coordinate 71,490,897 of OY757011.1, read as the reverse complement.
AACACAGCTTCAGAAACACAGCAAAACCTCATTTATGACAAAATAGTTTCTTCAATCTGCATCGACTATTGATAACCCATAAAATGCCAATCATGACAATTGTTGGCTGCTTTGTTGTCTGCCAGTTAATTTAAAATTCATTTTTGCAAACAGTGTGGACCCAGATCAGACTGCTCCTCTAGGAGCATGGATGCAAAAATATTTTTAAAAAGTTTGCAAAAAGGTTCAGCAGACTGATGACATAAGCAGACAACGTTTTCAGATGTTCACCTCAACCTCGTTATAACACAGGACTTTGGGTCCAACCAACGGACCGTGTTAGTTAACCGAATTGTGTCATAAACGCCCACCGTATTTGTCACGGATCGGTCTATTCTACTATTACACTGTAAACACAAGCCTCCGGTGCTGTTTTTTGTTTGTTTGATTTGAGGTTTAAAGTCCCCGTCAACACTGTAAAGGTCATTTTGGAGAAGTTGCTTCCAATTTTGTGGGACTTTTACCCGGCATTGAGATGAAATGACATCTCAAACCCTGTCGCCCAATGAAACCAATAGGGTTTATTAGCATGTACGGTCTGCCTCACACAGTGGTTCCTGGACAGGCTTAGATCCTCTAAGCAGTTTACCAATACTAGTTTGCGGGTCGGATTCAGCTCTGCGTGGAAGCATCATGCAGTCCATATATTTCTTCAAGCCCCTATGGGCGCGGGCCCCTGGTGCTGTTGGTAAGCCTACAATGAGAAAAGGTGTGAAAATAAGGTTAAGTTATGTCATTATTTTGCAGGTAAATTTAATCCACAATCAATGTGAAAATGATTTAATCGCTCCTAAGGTGTTTAGCTACATCTAACGGTAGATGTATGCATAATAAAAACAAACTATTCTACTGTCTTGTCCATGGTTATGTTTTGTTGCCAAAATAACAGACGCTTGGCGGGAAAAGTCGAATGCTTTAATTTGTGTAAACACATCTGTATGCTGTTATTAGCTTCTGGGGATGTCGGGAATTGTGCAGGGCGCCTCTATCCAGCTCTATCCACAACCCTTTAGCTATCGAAAATATATTTTTTTACCGTTTTGTGAAAGAAATATGCCCCATTAAAATGTGCAGGGCGCCTCTATCCACAACAGTTTAGCTGAGAATATATTTTTTTACCGTTTTGTGAAAGAAATATGCCCCATTGAAATAAAACAATGACATTAAGCACATATGTGGTTGCTGGGGTCGGATGACGTCATTTACCGATTGCATGCAGAAAAAACGGTAGGGGCGGTTTGCGGACGGTGGATTTCATGGCGATTTGGGTGGCGGAGAACTTTGATGTTTGCCTTGATCTTGCTTGTTGCGCGGGTGTGAAAGTTTGGGCCCAATTTGGATGGAGGGGTCCTTGTCTTGGGGCTGGATCATTAAATTATAAACTAATCTGCATTCTTTGTTCTCTTATCTCGCTAAGCTGGTTCTGAGTATATCGGCTCCAGCTTGTGTTAATCATGCATGTCAAGGTAAATGAGTTTATATAACTATCAGTATCTTAAATTGCTAATTAGACAAGCTGTTATGACATGTCTGGAATTAACTTGAACTTGAAAAAGTACCGTCATTGACAATGACAACTGCAGTATTATGTAACGTATTTCCGCTCTTAAAAGTTGGAGGAAATAAAGTTGTTGTGCTTGAAACTTGATAGAAACCTTGGATTTTATTTATAAATGTTGGTTGGGGAAAATCTGGGGTCCAAAGCAAAACCGTGCTATATCTGAATTTGTGTTGTAATGAATTGTGCTATAATGAGGTCCGGGTGTAGTTTTTCTTGGCATTTTAAGGGTAAGATGCATTTAATCTGACCTCAGAAATGGATAGAAATAATAATAACAATAATAATATATAAAGCCTAACTCACATATGATAACAGAATCTGATTCCAGGACATTTGCCCCGAGGACATTTGCCCCCCAATGAATTAATCTAAAAATGGACATTTGCCCCCAGTTGAAAATGCGACCCGGACATTTGCACCCCCCCCCCCCCCCCCCCCCCCCAGAGCTTATTTTTGGTATGGACATCTGCCCCCCCAGTGCTTATTTTACAGGTGGACATTTGCCCCCCACTGCTTATTTCAGAAAGGGACATTTGCCCCCCAGATAGACCAGGGCTAACACAAAGGAGGAAAACAATGTATTTATTGGTTTATTATCATCAGAAATACAAGATGTTAAGCAATAAATTACTCCATCTATATATATGAATCCCATAATAACCTGCTGTATGGACAACCCCAACGTTAGAAAGCAGTATGGATCCCGATCACATGCCATATCTGATGGGGATGTATACTGTTTGTCATGCAATTTGTTAAGTTAACAAAAATATACCAAGAATGTGATGGTTAAAAGTCAACAATTGGAGACGCTTAATTTATTCAGCAGGATAAGGGTTAAGCAATGCAGCTACAGAACCATATATTGAGTTTGTGCCTCACTGAGAGTCCAATGTCAGACTCCTATACTCAAGTGGTTTTTACACTGGATACACTGATGGTTAATTGTTGAAGAAATTGAAATGATCTTGAATGGGCTGTAAAACTTTCACCAAAACGTTATCATGTAAATTATGTAGCTATATACAAGTCTGTGTAATGAATATCCTTGTCTAGCCAGGTTGGGGGGCAAATGTCCCTTTCTGAAATAAGCAGTTGGGGGCAATTGTCCACCTGTAAAATAAGCACTGGGGGCAGATGTCCATACCAAAAATAAGCTCTGGGGGGCAAATGTCCGGGTCGCATTTTCAACTGGGGGGCAAATGTCCATTTTTAGATTAAGTCATTGGGGGGGCAAATGTCCTGGGGGGCTAACGTCCGAGGACCACAGAATCTTCGACATAATGGCAAGTGTAGACCCAGATCTGATGTTGCATTCTGCAGCATCTGATCTTGCTCTACACTGTTTACCAGTGTACCAGAAATGGACGCTGAACTATAGATGGGATAATGCATGGGTGGACATCAGGGAAGGTACAGCGAAATCTCGTTAACGTAAATTTGTTTCCACGACACATCTGAGAACTCACAGGATAGTTCCAAGCACCTGGAAATTGTAAACAGAGGTATACAGGTACTCTCGCATGTTTTGATTTTTTAAAGACGAATAAGAGAATAAGATGAAATTTCGGCATTAATATTCCATATTAATATGATTTACGTTTCTAAGCAGGCTGAAAGAAATATTGAAAAAATCATTGCTGAAAGTAGGCTCCCCTGATGTCCACCCGTGTAAATTTATCCTTTTTCTTTTTCAGACAAAGGAGCCCAGGATGCAAATGAAGCTTTGTTGCAAGAAAACAAATTATTACGGACACAGATTGACGATTTGAGGGTTGGTTTTTATTTTCATAATGCTATCCCAGCCTGTGGATCCTTATTTTATGCTTCATGCTTCTGCAAATAATGGGCCTTACAGGGCACATGACATTTCAGGAAAAAGTTGATGCAATTTTATGACATTGCATCAACGTTGCCACTTTATATATAAGCATAATTGTCCAGGACAGGCTTATACTGCTACAGCGCTATCGTCATGCAAGTTTTGGTCAGCATTTCGATAACACACCCATGCGTCATAGTGCAATTTTTTACATCTCCAAAATGGTCAATTTTCTTATGAAAATTTGTGATATTATTCTTATTCATACTCTTAACATAGGTTGTGGGTGCTAGTTAGAACCGCCTCATTGAGGCAGTTCTAACGAGTACCAACAACCTATGTCTAAGAGCAGAAATAAGGAAAATAATGTATACCCCTGTAAACCCCGGTTTTCTCTATATAAAGTGGGGTGTAAGGGGGTGCTCATTTCACGGACTTGTTAGTGTGATGAGTTTAAAAATCATACACATTTTGACATAAGATATTTCTTTTGAAATGATGCTTTATAGAACCACTGGTATACTAATTCAAAACTGAATTTTTCGTACTTTTAAAAAAGTCTAAAACCTTTTCATAAAGGCCTTGATATTCACAAATTTCTCGTATAATCTGTCATTTCAGTGCCTTTTGGCACTTTGATGTTAAAATTGCCTCACTGAGGCTGTTCGTTGATTCACCTTCTAAACATAGATTGTTGGTGGTTATTCATCAATATTGGGCCTAATGAGTACCCACAAACTACATGTAGAAATAGGGAATAAAAGAGTATATACTCATGTTTACTCTTCTTTCCTGTTTATGAAGACTGGTTTATGAGGGATTCATAATATCATTACGAAAACATGACTATTTAAATATACTGAAAATTTTACGACCAAAAAAGGAAAATTTTCCAAAAAAATTATGGTATTTTTCTTACTTCTGCTCAAAACATAGATTGTGGGAACTCGTTAGAACCCCCTGTATATTTCTAGCAGAAGTAATAAAAATAATATATACCCTTGTAAACCCCAGTTTTACTATATAAAAGTGGGGTCAAAATTATATAGGAGTGTTTTCAGGATGTGGACATTGTCTCTCTTGCAGGCTCAGCTTAGGGTTGGGGTTGGCAATGTACACAATGATGGAGATGATTTAGAGAGAATGGAACTACTTATGGCACTGGAGAAAGCTGAGGGCAGAACTGCTGCTCTAGAAAAACAGGTACCGTTGTTACTGCACTATAGGTGTCAATCTATACATTTTCCCTGTATTGCTGTATGGAAAAATTATACAGTGTGGCCCTATAGCCATTCTGATATGGATAAAGCTTGTCTAGCTATATGGACAAATAAAATTCTAGTGTATCACTCCCCGTCAACACCATTTAGGTCATTTTGTAGACCTGCTTCCAGTTGTTTGGGATTTTTAACCAACATTGAGATGAAATGACATCTTAAGCCCTACCGTCCAAACAAACCAATAGGGTTTATATGCAGGGACAGTCTGACTCACACCACTTTGCTTGGGCAGGCTTAGACCTTCTAAGAGGTTTACCAGTACTCATAAGCAGTTGTTTTCAGCTCTGCATGGAACCATCTTTTATCCCAATCAATTTCTCGAAGCCCCAATGGGCTGGGGCTATTGAAAAAAAGTGTGTAGCTATTAATATATTTGCTGTTACTGTTGCTACTACTGCTACAAGGACACACCCAAAGCCTCCCTTAGGGACTTCAACATTCCCACAGAGTCGTGGGAACAAATTGCACAGAACAGAACAGAAAGTGGCAACGTCTCATCAAAAGGGGTGCCAATGAAAACAAGACAAAAAGAATCAATGAAGCTGAACAGAAACATGCACAGCACAAAGCTAGAGCTAAGACATCACTAACAGAGCTGTCTTCCTTTAGCCTCTGTTGCTCTATCTGCAACAGACAGTTCAGAGCTAGAATCGGTCTCATCAGCCATCTTAGAACACACAAACAGTAACATTTCTCAAATGTGATTAAGATTGGTCATTGTCAGTAATGACAGACGAACTATTATTATTATTACTGTTGGATACTGTAGGGAAAATGATATGACATTGTTTTCCCAGTTTGTTTCCTTGCTTCTTTATATCCAAAGTTTGTTACAGAGAACCCTCGTTATAACGACATTACAGTAAAACTTCGATGGCTCGAACTCCGATGGCTCGTTTACCATGGATGAGTTGAACCCGTTCTTGAGTCTGCAGGGAGTTCCTCCAAATACGATATAGGGTAATTTAGGAAAATTTTCTACATTTACCTTGCAAATGTATGTCGTGTGTACTCATTAGAATCGCCTCGATGAGGTGATTCTAATGAGTACACACAACGTACATTTATAATACAGAACACCGAAAAGATATCCACAATTATCTCCATTATGCCTGCTGGTATGGTACTAATAGTATCCCTCTGTGGCTCAAACTACCGCTGTCTCGAACAAATTTTCATGGTCCCAAAGTAGTTAGAGCCATCGAAGATTTGTTCCCTAACTTTTGCCGCTATAAAGAATCCCATTAAGGAGTAGTATAATAGGTAATAAATGACTTTTTCCCTTAATTACTCCAAGAAACAAATGTTGTGGCCGAGGCGATTCTAACAAATGTCCACAACATTTGTTTCTTTCTATGAGTATATCATAATATTCTTGAACATCTCCATTAATTATCTGGCCCCCGCCCATCTGGGCTTGAAGAAATAGATGGGCTGCATGATGCTTCCATGCAAAGCTGAAACCGACCCGCCAACAAGTACTGGTAAACCATTTAGAGGATCTAAGCCTGCCCAGGCAAAGCGGTGCGAGTCGAACCGTCCATGCTTATAAACCCTATTGGTTTCATTGGGCGACAGGGCTTGAGATGTCATTTCATCTCGATGTTGGGTAAAAGTCCCACAAAATCGGAAGCAAGGTCTCCAAAATGACATTTACAGTGTTGACGGGGATGTTAAACCTCAAATCAAACAACAAATCCATTAATTGTCTCATCCTCAGTTAAGGATTTGTTCCATTGAAATTGTCGTTATATCAAGATTTGTCGTTATATCAAATGTCAGTATAAAGAGGGTTGAATGTATATAATTTTTCAGTTGGCAGAAAACTCGAGGACATGGGGGAAGGAGCGTGCAGATTTGTCTCTGAAATTAAATGAAGCAGAACATGGTTTGGCAAGATCTTCTGGTTTAGTACTACATGACTTCAAAACTTATGTAAGTTTCAATAACTGACTGATGGGCATGGCACTTATAGTATGTGATTTAGTAATAAAAGGCCGTGTTCACATGATTGAGCTTTTCCACACAATCAATCTTGTCAAATTTGACAAGATTGATTCATGGGGACAGCTTGTTCAACAGTTCTTTGTTCAGTCAATACAAATTTCAAAGTTGATTTCAAATATTTGAAAAAAAAAAACCATAGAGATTCTTTTTTGTAGAAACATTGTGTGGGCATTTTCAGCAAAGAAGGGATTATAAAAACAGACTGTAATGTATGGGCCTACAATATATTTCAACAGCAAGTCAGTTGTTACAAGTACACCATAAGTTGTTCATTACCCTATTGTTGCGGTCCAAAGCTGAAACAATATATTTATTCATATCCAAACAAAGTTGTATACATAGGGACCCAGTTGTTCAAAGCATCGTTAGCTTAACAAGTTCATAAGTGGTCAGATTGTTAACTGTTTTAATAAGTACAATATCTAATACTCTATTATTTTTGCTGAAAAAATGTGAGCAGCTTTTGCATTGGCATTTTCAGCAAAAATATTAGTATATTTGCCATATACAGTCGACTCTCGTTATCTCGAACCTCACGGGACCGGATAAAAAGTTCGAGTTATCCGTAGTACGAGATAACCAAAGTGTGACGTCACAGGTATGTCAGAACACATTGTTTGCCGTGATATGCTTGGTATTCTTGGTAATTCTAACATGAACAGTTTATTGAGTTTTTAAAACTTGTTTATGAACGTACTGGAGCTTGTCAGAGTATAGCGTTTATGAACAAATTAACAAATAAATAAAACTGATAGATTTTTCACGTATTTTGTTGTCTTTTAAATTCCTACAAATCTGGGTTTCCAAATACGCTAAATATAGTTAGATACTAAAACAGACGGGTTCCCGCTTGTGAATGCAACGCTTATATTACTTCGGAGAGCAGTACATGCTATAAGTCATACAGTAATTTGACTCATCTCCCCTCTAACTGATTAACCGTCACTATGGCAGTTTAGGTCCTGCCGCGAAAGCTCGTTATGAGTCATCCCCTTTGGATCTACACTGTTTGTACATGGATTTGCATCGGTTGAGAAACAGTCGGGTTAACAACGATGCATGTGAACTGTATTGTATTGTATTGTATTGTAAAGTTTAAGCATTTTACGTCCGCTACGGTCAGGCGCGTTAGCATTGCCCCACAACAGGACGTAAAATTTGAGTGCTTCTGGGCTGCAAAACGCGAGATGTGAACCGTTCCGAACAACTGCGTTTTTAACACGCCGAGATTATCACAACTTTTGTCACTTTCTTTGACACTAATGCTGAGTACGTCCAAACAACCAATTAAAGAACCTTGTCGTAACTAATCATACATGAATACAAATCAACGCCGCCTTTTTGTCACGGAAATCTTGCAAATCGTTGACACGAGATGGTGTAAGATTAAAGGTTGAGCACCGTGTGTCAGTCTTTATTACACGTACATGATTTTCTTAGTAGCCGAAAAGGTATTATGTGTGTTAATTTTAATTGCAAACGCACCTGGACAAATTGGATAATTAACAACATTGTGAGTATTGATGAACTGTTTTCTAAAGGCCTATTACAAAATTGAAGGACCGGACGCATGTTTTTTTTGTTTTTTTTTCGTTACGTCATGAATCCCGGTTCGAGATACGCAGTAGTAAAAACAGTGAAAAATACATTCAGGGACTGAAAATGATGGGCGAGATAGCCGAAGTGTCGACTTAAAAGTAGTTCGAAATATGCGAAGTTGAAATACAATATATATAGGGGAAATGTTCGGGACTTAGAAATCGGTTCGACATAAGCGATAGGGTCGAGATAAGCGGGGTCAAGATAACGAGAGTTAACTGTATATTAAATGATCATAGTTTTAAGGATTCATTAACTGATCTTGTTAGTTTTGAACAATTTTCCCCATATATTCATACAGATTGATTAGGAAATATGAGAATTTTCTACAAATATTTTAAATGGGCACCCATGGTGCTATTTTCTACAAACATTATAAATGGGCCTCATTGGCCAAGTGCTTAAGGGCACTGACTCTTATGCAATGCGTAATAATGGCGAAACTTTGTAAGAATTTGAAGGAAACAACATCATTATTGATTTTAAGTGTGTTAGAATTGAAATAGATCAGCTCTAGTATGTGAATTGTTGAGTAAACAAATCACAGTTAGGAGATCAGTTATAAAGTACATCAAGTCAAAATTGCTACAGTTTGGAGGTCAGTTATAAAGTAGATCAAATCACAATTGCCACAGTTTGTAGATCAGTTATAAAGTAGATCAAATCACATTTGCTACAGTTTGGAAATCAGTTATAAAGTAGATCAAATCACAAATGCTACAGTTAGTAGATGAGTTATAAAGTAGATCAAATCACAATTGCTACAGTTTGTAGATCAGTTATAAAGTAGATCAAATCACAGTTGCTACAGTTTGTAGATCAGTTATAAAGTAGATCAAATCACAATTGCTACAGTTTGTTTGTTTGTTTGATTTGAGGTTTAACGTCCCCGTCAACACTGTAAAGGTCATTTTGGAGACATTGCTTCCAATTTTGTGGGACTTTTACCCGACATTGAGATGAAATGACATCTCAAGCCCTGTCCCCCAATGAAACCAATAGGGTTTATTAGCATGGACGGTCCGCCTCACACCGCGGTTCCTGAACAGGCTTAGATCCTCTAAGCGGTTTACCAGTACTAGTGTACGGGCCGGATTCAGCTCTGCGTGGAAGCATCATGCAGCCCATATATTTCTTCAAGCCCCTATGGGCGGGGGCCTTGCTACAGTTTGTAGATCAGTTATAAAGAAGATCAATTCACAGTTGCTAAAGTTTGTAGATCAGTTATAAAGTAGATCAAATCACAATTGCTACATTTGGAGATCTGCTACACTTTGGAGATCAGTTATAAAGTATCTCATATCACACTTGCTACAGTTTGGAGGTCAGTTGTAAAGTAGATCAAATCAGGAGCGAAAAACGCTCGTGATCTGATCTACTTTACAACTGACCTCCAAACTCCAAACTGTGATTTATTACTAACAAATCAAAGCTAGAGATAATCTATTTCAACAAATCAAAACAAAACAAAGATGTGTAGTGTGATCTGATACTTTACTGTGCACAGGTCAGAAGACACATTTTCTCTTGTTATTGCTCAATAAATTCAAACAATTCAGTTATGGGTATCAGTTCTCATATCCTAATTTCCTCTAAAACTTCAATGTTTTAATAGCAAGAGGGTAAGTATACACTGACACTTGCGTGACTGCTAGTCTGGGAGCTGTACATGTTTTGTATGTTGGCCAGTTTTAGGTTTAAATCGGTTTTTGGGGAGTGAAAACGTATGATAGCATTCCTGTTCATTAAACTTGTTTTGCATAGTTCGACTGTCAGTTGAGAGAAAAAACTTCTGAAAAAAGAGGTCATTTATAGCAATTTATTATGCTGAATATGCACAGTTGATATTTAACATTTGTACAGCACTGAATAAGGTAGCATTTCTTGCAAGATTATAGTAGGACTGAAAAATTCTTAAAAATTAACTTGTCCTACATGACCATGGCTATTTAGATTTTGGTCAATTTCAAGGGCAAACATCAGCATGCACTTTTGTTTGTCCATAAGCGGATGAAAGAATTTTCCCAGCACTGTATAGGTGGCATGATTAAGCACATTGAACATTCTGTTTCTGTGACCTTTTTTCTACACTTAAGGCTCTGCATGCTGGGAATTATGTCTGCAGATGACATTTTGAAATATTTTTTCTTATTTTTTCATAAAATGGGATTTGACATTGCATGAGATGTCAAGTCCTGTTTTCTGGGAAAAATAAGAAAAATATCAACAGTTTGTTGTCAGAGAGTGGTAAAGGTCCAGCCGCAAGCATTATTGAGCAGTAGGTGACACTCTAAGTTCTTTTCTATTACACTTCAACCTCATTATAACACGGTACTCTGGGTCCAACCAACGGACCGTGTTAGTTAACCGAATCGTGTTATAAAGCCGATCGTATTTGTCACAGATCAACCATTGACACTATGGTGATCAATAGTTTTCCAAACAAGATGATGTGCGTTCCGGTTAACAACCGTATTTCCCGACTAAAATGTGTTTAGAACTAATCAATGGCAGTAAATACCATGGCCCATCAAGTCAAACAAGTCACTTTAATCGAAACCAGCTGATAAACCACATTTCTATCAAGAAAATCGTCCGATCTGACAGCGAGTATGACGCCATTTTGATAGCTGGTTCCTGGCTAACTTTCTTGTTACTGAGCGTCAGGCACCGTACCGAACTACCGTACCATTAATAGATTTCAATGGTAAAATTACTGGGTTAGGGTTCGGAACCGGACAATGGTCAATGCTTACGAGAAATTTGAATTACTTCCCTTGGAATGTCTTAGGCTTATTTGAAACGATTTTTAATGGCGCACATGGTCTTTGAATGATTTTTTTTACCGCGAAAATCGATCATGAATGTTTTATCATTTGCTTTTAAGCTGGAATAAATCTGATTCTCATTTATATGCAGCTCTAGAAAATCAGTTTTATTGCTGAACACATCGTCTGCATCAATGTTTAAAATTTCTGCTGAGCAGTGATCCTTAACAGAGCGTGATAAATATTTTTTTCCGGTTGCGTAACTGAATTCTTTTATCTCTTTATCTCGCTAAGCCAACATGCCACACTTTTGATTGTGCCGATGGCAGTTCATATTTATCATGATGTCATGCTAAACAAGTTTATATACTGTAAATATGACATGGTTTGAGGCCTGCAATAAATATCAAAAAGTACCGTTATAGACTGTGTTAGCTACCGTATTACCGCAGCCAAAAGTGGGAGGAAAATAAAGTTGTTATGCTTAAAACCTGATAGAATCCTTGGATAATATTTATAAATGTTGGTTGGGGAAAATTTGGGGTCCAAACCAAAATCGTGTTATATCCGAATTCATGCTGTAACAAATCCTGCTATAATGAGGTCTGGGTGTATTTTTTTTAGCTCACCTGTCACGTAGTGACAAGGTGAGCTTTTGGGATCACTTTTTGTCCATCGTGCGTGCGTGCGTCCGTCCGTGTGTGCGTGCGTAAACAATTTCTTCAAACGATATCTTCTCCTAAACCACTGATCGGATTTTGACCAAACTTCACAGGAATGATACTTCTGTGGTCCCCTTTCATAGTTGTTCAAATGGTTCCGGTCCGTTGCACATCTAGGTCACAGGAGCTAAAAATAGATTTTTTTCCCTTAAAACTTAAAAACTCTTCTCCTCTGAAACCACAAGGCCCAGGTCTTCAATATTTGGTAGGAAGCTTCATCTAGTGGACCCCTACCAAGATTGTTCAAATTAAAGTGCTGGGGCCAAAAATGCCCCCGCCCCAGGCCCTTTGGTTTTACATGGGCTTTTATAGGGAAAATCATTAAAAATCTTCTTCTCTGAAACCACAAGGCCCAGGTCTTTAATATTTGGTATGAAGCTTCATCTAGTGGACCCCTACCAAGATTGTTCAAATTATAGTGCTGGGGCCAAAAATGCCCCTACCCTGGGTCCCTTTGGTTTTACATAGGCTTATATGGGGGAAATCTTTAAAAATCTTCTTCTCTCAAACTGCAAGGCCCAGGTCTTTGATATTTGGTATGAAGCTTCATCTAGTGGACCCCTACCAAGATTGTTCAAATTAAAGTTCTGGGGCCAAAAATGCCCCCGCCTCGGGGCCTTTTGGTTTTACATGGGCTTATATAGGGAAAATCTTTAAAAATCTTCTTCTCTGAAACAACAAGGCCCAGGTCTTTAATATTTGGTATAAAGCTTCATCTAGTGGACCCCTACCAAGATTGTTCAAATTAAAGTGCTGGGGCAAAAATGCCCCTCCCTGGGCCCCTTTGGTTTTACATAGGCTTATATCAGGAAAATCATTAAAAATCTTCTTCTCTGAAACCGCAAGGCCCATGTCTTTGATATTTGGTATGGAGCTTCATCTAGTGGACCTCTATCAAGATTGTTCAAATTATAGCCCTCGGGCCACAAATGCCCCCGCCTCGGGGTCCTTTGGTTTTACATAGATTTATATAGAGATAATCTTTGAAAATCTTCTTCTCTGAAACAGCAAGGCCCCAGGTCTTTGATATTTGGTGTGAAGCTTCATCTTGTGGACCTCTATCAAGAAAATTTTAGCCCTGAGACCAAAAATGCCCCCGCCCCGGGGCCATTTGGTTTTACATAGGCTTATGTAGGAAATATCTTTAAAAAATCTTCTTCTCTGAAACTGCAAGGCCCAGGTCTTTGATATTTTGTGTGTAGCTTTATCTAGGGGACCTTTGCCATGATTGTTCAAATTATAGCCTTTGTTGATATTTGGTATGAAGCTTCACCTTTTTAGACCCCCCTCAACATTATGCACATTATAGCCCTGGGGTCAATAATGGCCCACACTGGGGCCCACTTATTACTCTTTTGCCTTCGTTCATGGCCTACAAGCAAACAAAATGTTACGTTCACATTTATTATAAAATGTTTCATACTTACCACTGTACCATTTGGAATAGTTTGTAAACTATTGGGGAGAGGACTATCTAATGTTGTATAACTTGTGTCCAATCCCATTGTTATAAAATGCAATAAAATATGTTTAATCTAAAATCTAATCTACTCTATTGATCAGGTGAGCGATCCAGGGCCATCATGGCCCTCTTGTTTTATATATATATCAGGCTTGACATTTGTGAATCATCTGCCTGATTGTGTCTGAAAAATTTGATGTCTGCTGTGTAGCACAATCGTGATTGCCATGGCTCTTCCAGCATTAAGACAAAGACAACACATTTAATCAATTAGTCAGTCAGTTCAATCTTTGTTGAGCACTGGAGTAGTAAGGAGTCTAAATCTAATGTCTTGGTCTATCCTATTTTCATAAAACTACAGCACAAACCAGACACTTTTTCAGAGGAAAGGATACAGTTCCAGTGTATAACCCTTTGCCAGAGAAGCTGAGATTAACCAAAATCACAAAAGTTGTCTACCTTGCAAAAGGTTTTGGGAAAAATGTTTGGTGAATCCATTCCTGGACTGATTGAAAAGTTCAATAAGTGGGTTACCCCTTCAAACAATAATCATGACTTGCGGATGACAATTTCAGAGTATTTTTATGTCCCCTGTGGCATGTATGTACCTTGTGACAAAAGCTTTACATTCATGCAAAACAATTTGGCCTGTGACTTTGACCTTTGTCCAACTTAAATTAACAAATAACATTTTGGTCATAACTTTTGAACCGTTTGAGATAGTCTTCGTATTTTGCATATAGGTTCCTTGTGACAAGAGCTTTACATTCACACAAAAAATTTTGACCTGTGACCTTGACCTTTGACCTACATAAAAGAAAAAGTTAACATTGGGCATAACTTTTGAACTGTTGGAGATACAGCCTTCATATTTGGCATGTAGGTTCCTTGTGACAAGAGCTTTGACAAGACTGCAAAAAAAATTCTGGGCTGTGACCTTTACCTTTGACCTACTTAAAAAAAAAAAAAATAACATTTTGGTCATAACTTTCGAACCGTTTGGGATAGAACCTTCATGTTTGGCATGTAGGTTCCCTGTGATAAGAGCTTTACATTCATGCATTTTTTTTTACCATGACCTTGACCTTTAGCCTACTTAAAATAAAAAAAATTGTTCATAACTTTTTAACTGTTTTATAAGATTGAGCCTTCATATATGGCATGTAGGTTCTTTGTGACAAGAGATTTACATTCATGCAAAATTTTTGACCTGTGACCTTGACCTACTTTAAAGAAAACAGTATTATTGTTCATAACTTTTGAACATAGGGCCTTCATATTTGGCATGTAAGGTCCTTGTGTTAAGGGCTTCCCACTCAAACAAAATATCTTGACCTGTGAACTTGACCTTGAACTGTGACCAACTTTGAAAAAAAATTACCATCCCGGGGACATGTTCGTGTTTCACAAACACATCTTGTTTCTTTTTATTCGGAGAAAAATGCTGAAATAGACCTGACATTATAGGGCAGATGATTCACATGAAGTGCCAAACATTTTTTGCTCTGAAAAAATAAGAAAAAAAAATTTTTCATTGGCTGCAGAATTTTCCTTATCACCTGAAGGCTTAACCGTCTGCCTTAAAAAGTCATCTTTACAAACAGTGTGGACCCAGATCAGAGCGGTCTGATCTGGGCCCACGCTATTTGCCTGTGTGTAAATATATTTTTTTAGCAGACGACATAAGCAGATGACATTATCAGATGTAGTTTTTCTCGACATCTTAAGGGTTAAGATCAAAGGTCCACTGAGACATTATGACATTGAATCAAGGTTGTGTTATTGTGTCTGTCCACGGTGACTGTATCACTTCACACTTGGGGGAAAAGTCTGGGTCCAGTTGTTCAAAGCATCGTTAGCTTAACGACTTGTTAGTGGTCATATTGTTAACTGTTCTAGCAAGTACAATATCTAAAATTTTGGTATTTTTGCTGAAAAAATGTGAGCAGCTTTTGCTTCTGCAAAAGCTGCTCACATTTTTTCAGCAAAAATCTTAGCATAGTTGCCATAATAAATGATCAAAGTTTTAATGATACGTTAACTAATGATGTCGTTAGTTTTGAACAACCGGCCCCAGATGTTCTAATATTTGTCAGCAATGGATGTTTAAGTGTAGTTAATAGTGATGATTTCTGTCCGCTGGACATTTATGCAGGAAGCTCCAAAACAGGACATTGATAAACAGAGCAGACACAGATCAGCATCTGATCTGGGTATTCACATTTTGCAGAAAGTTTAGCCATTTTCAAAATAAATTAATGAAAAATTCAGCTCAGTCTGACACTAGCTCCTAAATTTTGAAATGGACTCCTGCTATACTTAATGGAATCTTCCACCTTTTATGGGCTAAAGATTTGTTTTTTTCTTGCACTCGAGGCTTGACGAAATATATGGGCTACATGATGCTTCCACGCAGAGCTGCATCTGACCCGCATATGAGTACTGGTAAACTGCTTAGGATCTAAGCCTGCGCAGGCAAAGCGGTGCACACGAGTCGGACCGTCCATGCTTATAAACCCTATTGGTTTCATTGGGCGACAGAGCTTGAGATGTCATTCATCTCAATGTCAGGTAAAAGTGCCACAAAATTGGAAGCAACGTCTCCAAAATGACCTTTACAGTGTTGACGGGGACGTTAAACCTCAAATCAAACAAACAAACAAAATTGCACTTACATATGGATGTGTTTTTCACATATTTAATGAAACTAAATCCTTGAAAGTTTATTTGGACTTTGAGAATGTACCTCAAATTTGAAGAGTAAATACAATGAAAGGCATACATTTGTTGTGCCTGTGTCCATGTTTGTGTCAGTTAGTCATCACGTTAACATGTCTATGAAACACCCTTATATAGAGATAACAGGGGTGTGAATACTTTTTCTTATTTCTACTCCCAAGACATAGATTGTAGGTACTTGTTAGAACTGCCTCAATGAGGCAGTTCTAACAAGCACCCTCAACTTATGTTAATGAGAAATATCATAAAATTTTCATCAGAAAAATAATCATTTTGGAGATACGAAAGAATGCACTTTGTCAGTGTGTACTTCTGCTTAAAGACTGGGGAGTTTAAACAAGTCTATCCTATAAATGCACTGTTTGGTATCAAGTAACCATCAAGCAATCTTCATTTGGCATGTTTCATTAATTTCATATCACCGGAAATGACCACAAATTGTGAAACAACAATACTGATCTTTAAATTATTATTATAGATACATCTTAGATTGTAATTAATGATTTCTAGTAAGTTTAAGGTCAATTTGTACCTAAAAGATTTACACCAATAAGAAGGGAGGACAGTCTCGATTATTTTATAATGAAAACGCAAAATCTAGGATCAAAAGCTAAAAATGCATTTAAAAACATCAGGATCTATTTAAATACTAATTTATCATGCAATTCAATAGATTTTCTGTGATAGCTAAAAAAAGACAATAATGGAAGCCCAATTTGCCAAGTTTATAGGAAACTAAGTACTCTTAACCAACCATAAAGGGAAGTAATGCCTGTCAGATTTTGCCAGGATAATTGCACCTGAACATATGCAATGAAATGTAAACAAAGTCACAAGTTAAAACATTGGATCAGTCTATTCAAGCTTTTCATTTGGTATGTGCATAGCCCATATCCAGTCGGTGTAAAACAGACTGTCAGCTGCTGCAAAGGCTGGTTCTTCTAGTTTGGCAAGACACTCAGACTGCCTGAATATTTCCTAGCATGGGATGGGGTTACAATATTTTCATCGATATTTTATCTTGGCATTATTTATATTTTTTTTTATTTTTAGAACGATCCTCCACTAGCCAGCAAGACGATGATGAAAAGACTCTCCCCGATGTATAGGTGATCACAAGAGTGCAATAGATGGAAGAATTCATGAACAGTTGTAATGGAGGAAAACCTACAGGATGTTGATTATAGAAACCTTAAGGGGAATGGATACACTTTCAGGGGAGAAAACTTAAAAAATTGTATCCCTTGTATACAGGGGTCTACTCTTTAAGGAAAGAATTTGCTCCTCTGGAGTAAACTCTTTCCTTAAAGAATTAAGACCCATTTTTTTCCAAGAGACTGTTGACAGGACAGCAAACAGTTGTAGCCCTTGTAAAAAAAATGGCGGAAAACATCAGGTGTATCCATTCGCCTTAAATGGGTACTCATGCAGGCTTACAGTACTGTATGTACTAGGCACATTTATAGGTATTCAGTGTAGACTTTTAAAAATCTGACCCTCAGGATAATTGTTCATCCTCACTTAGCCAACCAGGAATAGAGGCTCTTGTTACAAAGAGGTTGATTCTTGATATTTGAGTAGGGGCATGATCATATCTAGCAGGAAATCTGTCTGCAAGTTCTCAGGCTGATCTGAGTGTCTATGTTTTGCACAGGCCTTCTACTTCTTGTGTCCCGGCTAATTTTGGATAGCTCGGAAACTATAAAAGTGTAGACTGATCACTCTGGTCAAAATGTCCATGTTGATTCGAGTCTCCACTTTTTTGCACAGGCCTTTTCTTGTTAGTTCATTGTATCCCTGCTCATTTTGGAAATAGTTACATGAGAAATTTAAATTCATATCGGCAGTTAAGCCAAACAGATATTTAACAAACATCTATGATTAGTTAACCCATTGCATGCAGGATACCTTGGCAAACAGTGCAGGCCAGATCAGACGCCGCAGAACGCAGCATCTGCTCAGGGCCTGCACTATTTGCATACAGAATTTTCCATCAAAAATAGAATAAAAACGAAAAATAGGTCTGACACACCTCATATGACAAATGGACTTGTCCAACATAGAGCAGTGGAAGAGTCCATACAATGGGTTAAGCTTAACCCTTAACATTTATCCTGCTACATCTTTGCAAACAGTATAGATCCAGATCAGATGGAAGCCATCAGATCAGGGTCTACACTATTTGTCATGCAGTTTGTGAATTTAACGGATACATTATATCAAGTAATTTGATTGGAGCATAGTCAGCAATGGGTGTGGCTAAATCAATTTATTCAGCACGATAAGGGTTAAGATACCAATCTCAACAGTTGTTATCTGCTTTGTTGTTGAATGCTGGATACTGTTGAAGTCATACTTGCTAACAGTGTGGACCCAGATCTGTTTGCCTGTTTGCAAAATTTTTTAAAAATTGTATCCCTTGTATACAGGTATCTACTCTTTAAGGAAAGAAGTTCCCAGTAAGCATTCTACATAAATCTACAGCGGGCCGTTAGCGGCCCGTCAGGGTAGCTGACGGGCCGCTAACGGCCCGCTGTAGATTTATGTAGAATGCTAGCAGGGTTTCAGCAGACAACTTTTACAGACAAAATTTTCAGATGTTCATGTACTTTTTCTTGGCGTCCAAATAGCACAGGTTTCTCCTCTACCTTGTCAGCACATAATATTATTGTCAACAAAAAAATTAAATACCATAATGATCCAAATTATTGGGACAGATAGGCCTGAGCAAACAGTGCAGACCCAGATCAGACTGCTCCTGTTTGCCATTCCATCTGCAAGTTTTAGATTCCTTGAAGTTTGTTAAAATTTTAGGAGAATTACTGCAAGTTCTGAAGGCATCCAAAATTTTATTTTTTTTTTACGGTAGATGGCATCATAGGGTACTCATAGCTCCAGATAAGGACTCCATAAAAACATACGTATGTATGTTGAGGGTTTTTGTTAGTCATATTCTGACAACCACCAATATGTTTCTGACAGATAATAATTAACCCTTTTTGTACCAAATGGAATCTTCCTCCTTATATATAGCAGGGGTCCATTTCAAAATTTAGGGGTGTCAGATTGTGTTTTCATCAAAAGGACGGGTCTCCCTAAGGGGGGTTTTTGGCCTCCTAACGATGTGGTTTTGATATTTAAGCAGTTTTTTCTGAGTTACAGGCTCTTTAAAGTGGGTGGGGTAACTCCACACAGTTTTGACATGTATTTTGTGTCTAATTTAAAGGCAGAAAAATAGTACCATACATGACACGTTATTATATAAAATTACAGGGGAAGGTCTAACTCTATGTTTTGTCACAAGTTTACTCACCAAAATTCACTTTTTTTTGGGAAAAATATAGTTTAAGGAACCTTGGGTCATTTTTGAGATTTTTTAACAGTAAAGTTCTTTTTTTTTTTTTCTTATATCTTCGGTATACATTAACCTGTTGTGGTGGAACTCCTACCATGCAAGCATACTGATGAGACAATATAACTCAAATGATCATTTGAGATGTTGACCTATATTTCACGGTTGAATGAACATTCTTATTTCATGTTTATAGGTTAGATTATTGTTTCTATCAGTTCAAGAGTTTAGATATTTCTGGCATTTGGATAAACAGGCGATGAGTTTAAACATATTTAAATCAAACGAAAAAAACAATAGAAATGTGTCCAAAGTACACAGATGCCCCCGCCTGTTTGACTTTGCCAATATAGCTACATGACCCCTGGGAGACACACTAGCATCAAATATATATGTTCAGGATGGATATCTCAATATTTTCTAAGATATTTAGATTTTGATGATATGAAATGGGCAGGGCAGGGGGCTGGGGCATTATTGTGTAAGTCATTGAATGCATCTGACCATAAACAACATCAAATAAAAAAGGTTGGAATCTGAACAGTTTCTGAGATACATATTTTTTTTTACATTTTCTTTGGTCCAATCAAATAGCCCCACCCCAGACAGAATCAGTGACCATAAACATGCTAAACAGTTATGAGCTGCAGGAGAAATGCAGACATAAATGTGCACCTAAACGTGAACCTTGTTATGAACGTAATAATGTGTGACATAGTACGCACATACGAACATAACATCACATCGAAAAAAATATATATGCCTCACTCACTCCTTCCTTTGGCATGCAGAGATATAAGAAAGGTCTGCTTGAATTTCTTTAATAATCCCACTTCAAGAGCACATCTAAAAAGAATGTGGTACACCTACGTGAAGCACAGGCATATACATTTGAAAATGGTTGTTCACAACTGTATTCTGACATGCTTTGCGCATATTGAATCAAATTAATCTACAGAAGAATAGCTTTCATCGTCACCTGAACTTGAGCTGTTGCCTCTTTTTGAACAGCATCTGTTACACTGTTCATATACTGTGACTTCAACGATTTTTACTGACTTTGGCCGATGGCCTTAAAACCGAGGTTCTTTAACACAGAAGAGATATGGACACAGCAATCAAATACCTCGTCACCATTTTTTTCATTTGCACTGCCACCCTATTATGGACTCTAGTCCAGGGCCTTCCTTAATCCTTAGATTATATTCCCTGTCTCCCTCTCTATCTCTGTATTTCAGGTATTAGACAAGGAGACCCTTTATCTGCTTATATGTTTCCACTATTCATTAAAGATGTTACCTTACTTTGAAGATACATCTAATGATAATGCAATTATCTACACAGGAGGCAAACGAAACTCGATTAGTCACCAAGGTAAGGTTGGGTGGTTGAGTCTGTCAATAGCCGAATAAAAAAATGGAAGGCACTTTCAAATGTAATGCCAAACTCCCACATACCTTGCATTGGTGACTACGTCAGAATCGTATGTTCTTTGTTAAATGCATTTAGGCCTGTTCTTGTTAAGAATTCTGAATCTGATGAGGTTCTTGCAAAACATATGCTACAACTTACCAAGTTACCAAACAAACTTAAAGACAAGGTAGAGAAAAAGGGTTGGGACAGTCCTGCAAAGGCTCCATGGAAAGCTATTGATGATGCCAACCGCGAAGACTTACCACAATTAACGGAAACAGAGCTGAGAGACATGACCATGGGCATATACCAATTAAAACAGGCCGATTCGTATACAGACGAACACACTACTGAAGCCGATCAGTATGAGATAATGATTCACAAGGAGGAGGATGGACTTTTGAAAGCCCAAATAAAATCAAGGCACACTTCGTCTGGATCATACTATCTATGGATTGAGTATGGTCCTGGTCTCGAACCCATAAAAGGATGGTACTGCAAGTGCAAGAATTGTGCCAGGGTAGTTGGCTGCTGTGCCCATATCGCTTCCGTGTTGTGGTATCTAGGTTTTTACCGCCATCAGCCGAAGTCAGAGCGAGAACAGTCATTCAAGTCACAGTATATGAACAGTCTTACAGATGCTGCACAAAAAGACTGGGACAGCTCAAGTTCAGGTGTAGATGAAAGCGATTCTTCAATACATTAACTTGATTCAATAATTAAATATGTTGATTTTTTAGATTCCAACCTTTTTTATTTGCTGTTGTTTATGGTTAGACACATTCAATGACATATATATTGAGGCCCATACAATCATGCCCCAGCCCCCTGCCCTACCAAGTTCATATTGATATCAACATCCAAAATATTGAGATACCCACCCAAGAACATATATATCTGATGCTAATACATTTCATTGACACATACATGTACAATGTGTCCACAGGGGTCATGCAGGCATATTAGCTAAGCCAAAAAGGCGGGGGCATCTGGGTACTTTTTACACATTTCTATTGTCTTTTTCGTTTGATTTAAATATGTTTAAACCCATCGCCTGTTGATCTGAATGCCATAATTATCTAAACTCTTGAACTGATGGAGACAAAAATCTAACCCATTAACATGAAATAAGAATGTTCATTCAACCGCGAAATATAGGTCAACATCTCAAATGATCATTTGAGTTATATTGCCTCATCAGTATGCTTGCATGGTAGGAGTTTCACCGCTATAGGTTAATGTATACCGAAGATATAAGAAAAACAAAAGAACTTTACTGTTAAAAAACCTCAAAAACGACCCAAGGTTCCTGAAACCATATTTTTCCCCCAAAAGTGAATTTTGGTGAATAAACATGTGACAGAACATAGAGTTTGACCTTCCCCTGTAATTTTATATAATAACGTGTCATGTATGGTACTATTTTTCTACCTTTAAATGAGACACAAAATACATGTCAAAACTGTGTGGAGTTACCCCACCCACTTTAAAGAGCCTGTAACTCAGAAAAAACTGCTTAAATATCAAAACCACATATGTTCCAAATAATTAGGCATATGTATGCTAACAATAAGCCAGAAATAAACAAAATCGTTAGGAGGCCAAAAAACCCCCTTAGGGAGACCCGTCCTTTATTTGGAAAATGACTGAACTTTTAGCAAACAGTGGAGGCCCTGATCAGATGCCGTGTTATGTGGCATCTGATCTGGGCCTGCACTGTTTGCCAAGGTACCCGTTTTGGGTTTTCCAGTACAAAATGGGTTAATGAAATCATCCCTAACTTATTCTCATTATTCCACTTAAACCCTTTTTGTACCGAATGGAATCTTCCACCTTGTATAAAGCACAAGTCCATTTCAAAATTTTGGGGTGTCGGGTTGTGTTTTCTTCAAAATTTATTTAGAAAAAAGGCTGAACTTTTTGCAAACAGTGTAGGCCCTGATCTGACGCTGCATTTTGAGGCATCTGATCTGGGCCTGCACTTTTTGCCATTTACCCCTTTGGGGGTTTCCGTACAAAATTGTTTAACTGAAGCTACGTAAGAGTGATATGTAATGTACCCTTAAGATGCAGAGAAAAAAAGGCCTCTGTTTATGTCTTCTGTGAATCTTCTTTCAAACTTTTTATGCCCCCGGAATTCGGGGGGCATATAGTTTTTGGTCTGTTTGTCCATTTGGCCGTTTGTCTGTCTACAAAAACCTTAACATTGGACATAGCTTTGAATGGTAATAGATGGAGCTTTCATATTTCACATGTGTATACCTTATCACAAGACCTTTCCATTAGTACCATAATTTTTGATCTCGTGACCTTGACCTTTGACCTACTTTGGGGGCATATAGTTTTTGGTCTGTTTGTCCATTTGGCCGTTTGTCTGTCTACAAAAACCTTAACATTGGACATAACTTTTGAATGGTAATAGATAGCGCTTTCATATTTCACATGTGTATACCTTATCACAAGACCTTTCCAGTAGTACCATAATTTTTGATCTCGTGAGCTTGACCTTGACCTACTTTTTTCAAAATTTTTAGAAACTTTAACATTGGCCATAACTTTCGATTGGTAATAGATAGAGCTTTCATATTTCACATGTGCATTCCTTGTCACAAGACCTTTCTAGCGGTACCATAATTTATTACCTTGTGACCTTGACCTTGACATTTGACCTACTTTTTAAAAACTTTAATATTGGCCATAACTTTTGATTGGTAATTGGTAGGGCTTTCATATTTCACATGTGCATTCCATGTCACAAGACCTTTCTAGTTGACCTTGACCTTTGACCTACTTTTTTCAAAATTTTTAGAAACTTTAACATTGGCCATAACCTTTCTAGCCGTACCATAATTTTTGACCTCGTGACCTTGACCTTTGACCTACTTTTTAAAAACTTTAACATTGGCCATAACTTTCGATTGGTAATTGGTAGGGCTTTCATATTTCACATGTGCATTCCTTGTCACAAGACCTTTCTAGTGGTACCGTAAATTTTGACCTTGACCTTGACGTTTGCGCTACTTTTCAAAAACTTTAACATAGTCTATAACTTTCGATTGTTAAGTGATAGGGCTTTCATATTTCACATATGCATTCTTTTTCACAAGACCTTTCCAGTGGTACCATAATTTTTTACCTCGTGACCTTGACCTTTGACCTACTTTTTAAAAACTTCAACATTGGCCATAACTTTTGATTGGTAAGTGTTAGGGCTTTCATATTTCACATGTGCATTCTGTGTCTAAAGACCTTTCAAACTATCCCATAATTTTTGTCTTTGCGACCTTGACCTACTTTTTAAGACTTGAACATTGGCCATACCTTTCGACTGCTTAGTGATACTGCTTTCATATTTAACATGCGCTGTCCGGGGGCATCAGTGTTTCACAAACACATCTTGTTAAACAAATTTTTGCATACCGACAAACAGTGTGGACCCAGATCAGACTGCTGCTCTAGGACCATTCTGATCTGGGTTCACAATGCTTGCAACAATGACTTTTAAAGTAGCCAGAAGACAACATAGCAGACGGCAGTTTTGTGATTGATATTTTTTTAGTTAATGGGCTTTTTACACGGTCTACAACATTATATGATGAATGTGTTTTTGTTATTTTTATTTTGTTTGTTAATACATGTACTTGACTGTGATACACATTTTTATACATTCGAGCCATGTCATGAGAAAACTTGATTTTTCAATTTGTGCACAACAAAGGTGTAGATCACCCTGCTAATCCATGAACAACACCCTTAGTGTTTGCTGCTTTGTTTGTTTGAATTGAGGTTTAACATCCCCATCAACACTATTTAGATCATTTTGGAGACGTTGCTTCAATATACCCAAAATATTTCAATATGTTCTATGAAAGGGTTATCCGTGGAAAGCAGGGAATACACCACAGAACTGAAAAATTTGGAGTGTACAAGTTTTTAGCTCACCAGAGCCAAAGGCTCCGGGGGAGCTTATAGGATAGGCAGTTGTCCGTCGTCGTCTTCGTCAACATTTTCAAACCACATCTCCTCTGAAGCCACTGGGCCGATTCAGCCCAAATTTCATCTGTAGCATCCTTAGGCAGGGGGATTGAAAGTTTGTGTTTTTAATGAAAATCGGCTCATTAGTTTGGTTGCTATGGCAACTTAGAGTGCCCATAGACTTATAATGGGGAAAATAGAAAAATGGCATTTACTGCCAAGCCATTGCAGATATTTTGACAAAACTTTCAAAGAAATGTTCCATAGGCGATCTACTATCTGCCGTATGATTTTAGGCCTTCTGCTCATTTTTGTTGGTTGCCATGGAAACCAAAATAAAAAAAATAGACAAAAAATACTTAAAAAACCATCTTCTCAGAAACCATATGCTCTAGGAGGCTGAGACTATATGAAAATATTCACCATATTTGCCTTTACAGGTTTTGTGTTTTTTATGAAATTTGGCCTTTTAGTTTTGTTGCTATGGCAACTTAGAGTTTCCATTGACTTATAATGGGGAAAACTGAAAAATGGCATTTACTGCCAAGTCATTGCAGGTATTTTGACAAAACTTACATAAACATGTTCCTTGAGTAAACTTCTCTCAGCCATATGCTTTTATGTCAACCTGGGGGTCCCCTAGGTTTTGCCGGGGCCATGCCCCGCCCCCTCCACTTCATAAAATGCCTTATATCTCAGAAACCTTACAGATCCCAACCCCTAAACCATATATATTCTTGTTCCTTATGATAAGATGCATTAAGTGACACCAACCTGGGGATCCCCCGGGATGTGCCGGGGACATGCCCTGCCCCCTCTATTTCATAAAATGCCATTTATCTCAGAAACCATTCAGATCCCCACCCCTAAACTATTTTATATTCTTGTTCCTTATGCTAAGATGCATGAAGTGACACTAACCTGGGGGTCCCCCGGGATGTGCCGGGGACATGCCCCACCCCCTCCACTTCATAAAATGCCATTTATCTCAGAAACCATTGAGATCCCCACCCCTAAACCATATATATTCTTGTTCCTTATGATAAGACACATTCAGTGATACCAACATTGGGGTCTCTCTGGGGTGCGCTGGGGCCATGCCCCACCCTTCCACTTCATAAATGCCATATATCTCAGAAACCATTCAGATCCCCACCCCTAAACTAAATATATTCTTGTTTCTTATGATAAGACGCATTCAGTGACACCAATCTGAGGGTCCCCTAGGATGTGGCGGGGCTTATGCCCCACCCCCTCCACTTCGTAAAAGGCTGAATATCTCAGAAACCGTTCAGATCCCCACCCCTAAACCACCTTAGGGTCTCCCTTGCCGCACGGGGGCTATGCCTGTCCCCTCCACTTCATAAAAGGCCCAATATCTCAGAAACCGTTCAGATCCCCACCCCTAAACCATATAAATTCTTGTTCCTTATGCTAAGATGCATTCAGTGATATCAACCTAAGGATCTTCCAGGCCGCACCAGGGCTATGCCCCAACCTTCCACTTCATAAAAGGTGATATATCTCGGAAACCCTTCAGATCCCCACCCCAAAACCATGTATATTCTTGTTTCTTTTGAAAAGACGCATTCAGTGACACCAATCTGGGGGTCCCCTAGGATGTGCCAGGGCTATGCCCCACCCCCTGCACTTAGTAAAAGCCCAATATCTCAGAAACCGTTCAGATCCCCACCCCTAAAGCATATAAATTCTTGTTACTTATGATAAGACGCATTCAGTGATACCAATCTAAGGGTCTCCCGGGCCGCACGGGGGCTGTGCCCCACAACTCCATTTCATAAAAGATGATACGTCTCGGAAACCATTCAGATCCCCATCCCAAAACCATATGTATTCTTGTTTCATATGATAAGACGCATTCATTGAAACCAACCTGGGGGTCCTCTGGGATGTGCCCGGGCCATGCCCAACCCCCTCCACTTCGTAAAAGGCTCAATATCTCAGAAACCATTCAGAACCCCCACCCCTAAACCATATATATTCTTGTTCCTTATGATGAGACACATTCAGTGATACCAACCTAGGGGTCTCTGGGAATGTGCTGGGGCTATGCCCCACCCTTCCACTTCATAAAATGCAATATATCTCAGAAACTGTTCAGATCCCCACCCCTAAAATATGTATATTTGTGTTCCCTATAATAAGACTCATTCACTCACATCAATGTGTCTATGTGCTAGGGCAACATGCTGATGCCATGGCCCACGCCTCTACTTCATAAAAGGCCATATATCTCAGACACCATTAAGATCCCCACCTCATAATCATATATATTCTTGTTTCTTATGATTAGACACATTCAGTCACACAAACTTGGTGGTCCACAGGGGCCATTCCTCTCCTCATCATTTCATAAGAGGGCCTCATATCTTGGAAACTGTTCATATCCCCACCCCTAAACAATATATTTTCTTGGTCCTTATTATAAGACACATTCAGTGACAACAATCTTGGCTTTCCTGGGGTCTGCCAGGGCTATGCTCCAACCCCTTCGCAGCTTAAAAGGCCTTATATCTCAGGAACAGTACACATCCCAACCCCTAAACCATATATATTCATGTGCCTTATGATAAGATGGATTCAGTGATACCATTCAGGGCTCTGTTGGGTCCATGTCTCATCCTTCCTCCTCATAAAAGGCCTAATATTTCAGATACAGAGTCCACATGGGTGCTCATTTTGAAATGGGGGTTTGTTTGGGAGACCTTATAAGCAATAAATTAAAACCTGAAACCATACATGGCTGCCAGTGGGCAGTGTCCGCCTGAGTTCTGGTGAGCATTGTGGCCCATGGGCCTCTTGTTCTTGGCCAGACTAGCTAGTTTCAGCCAATTAGGCCTCATCAGTGACCTTGAAATATTTGCAAAATGCAACAATGGAATCAATTATCCCAAAGGATAAGAAAATATAAACTACTCTATGATGAAGGACATGGAGACTTTTTTACGGCCACAACACATATTACCTTAACACCAGCTATAATCAGGATGAAAAGTTTATCCTTTGGAAGCAAGCTTAAGGACGACAATACAGAACTGAAATGTCAAGATTCTTGCTTGTCTGTGTAGCTAAGCAGGCTGTTTTGTTTTACATAATTGTAAACCCCAGAGACACATTTTCATGTGATGGGGCATTCCTTTTTGCTAATGTTTATAGAGAAACCCTTTTTCTATTTGAGGTGACAGGCTACTTTTGGGATCATTTCCACCATTATTTGCAAAGGGGCATTTCTTGCAATTTTATAATGTCATACTTCAGTACTCGAACACCTTTGCTACCATGAAAATGTGTTTGAGGCAGGGGTGTTAATTTGTCAATCCGTCATTCTTTGCATCAATCCTCAGGTCGACCCAAGTGTAGTGTAGACCCTGATGAGATGCCACATTCAGCGGGGTCTCATCTGGGTCTGCACTATTTGCTTAGGTCTGTCTGTCCGAATACCAAATGTATGCTGTTTATCATTATTATTAGTGTGCTTATTATTTCTGTTTTCTTTAGAAAATGTTGCAAGACTTTTTGTTGTTATAACCCTTCAACTCTGCCTAAAATCCTGGAGCAGACGCCAATTGGAATTTTCAAAATATTTTTCATTATACATAAGGCTTGACATTATGTGTAAATCATCTTTTCACATGTAATGTCAAGCTTTATTTTCAATGAAAAAAACACTTTGAAAAGGTCGTCTGCAAGTAATGATTGACAAGTCGAAGGGTATAATATATCAGTATGTGTAATGTATGTTTCTGTTGAATGCGTCATGTTGTTATTAACTATCATGGATATTTTTACAATATTAATAAATTATTACTCATTAAGTTACATTATGATGGGTTTATTTATTGATTACCCGCCAAAGTCATTTTTGAGTTAAAAAACCTGGGCCCCTCGCCCGAAGAGGCTTAGAGAAATAGCTGCTTAGAAGGTCTAAGCCTGTCCAGGAAAAGTGGTATGAATTGGGCCATCTCTTATACCCTTGCAGTTTCTTCGGGCAGTGGGGCTTGAGACGCCCCTGCCCATCAGGGCTTTATGGAATAGATTGGGCTGCATGATGCTTCCTTGCCGAGCTGAAATCGACTGTGCTCATGGGTACAGGTAAACCATTTATGACGAAGCCTGCCCAGGCAAAGTGATGCGAGTTGGACCGTCCATGCATATAAATGTTTTTAGTTTCATTGGGCAGCAGGGCTTGAGATGTCATTTCATCTCAATGTTAGGTAAAAGTCGCATAAAATTGGAAGCAACATCTCCAAAATAACCTCAATACTATTGACAGGGATGTTAAAGCCCAACTCAAATCTCAATGTCTGGTGAACTTGAACAGTGACTCGAGGACAGCTGTCAGTTTCTGACTGCTCTGGTTAACCTTGTATACAAAACCTGCCCATGTTAGGTAAACTGATCAGCTCAACATGACTGTAATAGTGTTGACTGGTTTGTTACACTCCAAACAACCAACCTTTCCTATATTAAGACCACCTTTGGGACTGTTCAAAAGTGGTCTTTAAGACCACTTTTGAACAGTCCCAAAGGTGGTCTTTTAATAATCAGACATTTGGTGTAGAAAACAAAGAAAGAACAACTGAAATCTTCTCAATTAGCATTTGAAAGCAGATTTAGTCTTGATTTTAGGTGGTCTCAATAAATGTGTTTTACTGTAGTTTCTTCTTTTATTCGCCCCTTAACGCCGATTCCATTCCATAGATATCCTAAAATGCTATTGTTTGTTTGATTGTCGCGCTGGACTGTTGGCATATGATTTGCATTGTATGAAGTGCCTATGCAAGCAATGTCCAATCAATTATATGCTCGGGTAAAATTTGATTTACATTGGCCTAAAGGCTGCAGAGATATAAATCTGCAAGAGTGTAGCTGGACAACGGAGCCTACTATCCACAGACTTCAGCTCAGATGAGCTAAAAGTTTAGAGGAACAAAATCATACCAATACCACTTATCAAGAAGCAATTTTATTGCTAATAAACTTTTATAAACTTAACATACTGATTCTGAATAACAATATATTAACACATTGCATGCTGGGAAACCCCTTAAGGGGTACCTTGGCAAACAGTGCAGGCCTAGATCAGACGCCGCAGAACGCGGCGTCTGATCAGGGCCTGCACTATTTGCAGACCGAATTTTCCATAAAAAATAGAATGAAATTGAAAAAATTGGCCTGACACCCCTTATGTGACAAATGGACTTGTCCAACATATAGCAATGGAAGAGTCCACTAGTATACAATGGGTTAAAGAACAGGGGTCAGTTGTTCAAAACTAACAATGTCGTTAGTTAATGTATCGTTAAAACTGATCATTTGATATAGTAAATACACTAATATTGTTGCAGAAAAAATGTGAGCAGCTTTTGCAAATGCAAAATCTGCTCACATTTGTTCTGCAAAATAACCACTGTATTAGGTATTTTGCCTGCAAGAACAGTTAACATTTTGACCGCCAACGAGCTTGTTAAGCAAACAATACTTTGAACAACTGGGCCCAGGTCAGAGGTCATGAAAAGGAGTAAACAATATAGTTTATTTTGCCATCAAAATGTAGTGAGCACTTATCCGAATCACTTGATTCTAACCCTTATCCTGCTGAATATTCAGTTTAACCACACCCATTTCTGACTTTGAACCAATCAGATTACTTGCTGTAATTTATTCTTACAAATCCATAAACTGAATGTCAAACCGTTTAGATCCTGATCAGATGATCTGGATCTACACTGTTTCCAAAGATAGGGGTTGTTGTTAACAGCAGGATAAGAGCTAATACTTTCTGACGGAGACATAGAAACACTCTTTGCTATTCCTATCTTGACCTCTTAAGTTCACAATCACATATTGCATCAATGAACTAAGTTCACATTAACACCACATCCACTTATTAAGTATAAAGTAAACAACAAATCCAATTAAGGGGAATGGGAACACCTTCAGGGGAGGCAAATCCTGCAAAAGTATTTTTGTCAACCATGTCAATAGGGGTCAACTCTTAAAGGAAAGAATTTGCTCCTGAGGAGCAAATTCTTTCCTTTAAGAGTAGACCCCTTTTTCAATAGGACTGGGCTTATAGAAAAGTGGACAGAAGTCCCGAAAGTTGTCCCACTTTGAAAAATAGCAGAAAAATCTGCAAGGTGTTCCCGTTCCCCTTAAGTATAAAGTACTTATATCACACAAGCTTATTAAGCAGAAATTATATACACCACAACCTCTTTATAACACTATTCTTAGAGTCCAAACCATAGACTGTGTAGCCAAACAACCATGTATCTAAACAAAAATTTATAGATTATACAGACTAGTTCTGCCGAAAGCTATGTCAGCAATGTCGTGCCTGTTAGGGTGAAATCTTCAAAGAGTCAGTGAACCATGAAATAGAGGTCAAGATCAAATATGAATGCTTGCAATAAAGTTGGTATCCATAGATGCAAGTTCGTACCAAGTATCATTTATGATGCACTTAATTCTTGAGAAATGGACTTGAAGGTTAGGGTAAAAACTAGGGTTGACACAATAGATCTCAAAATCAGGGAATCGTGAAATATAAGCCAAGTGTCAAATATGGATGCTTGCTTTTGAGTTGCAATCCCTAGATGCAAGTTTGTACCAAGTATCATTAATGAAGCTCTCATAGTTCTTGAGAAATGGACCTGAACAATATCGTGAAAACTAGGGTTGACACCATAGTTCACAAAGTCGGTGAACCATGAAATATAGGTCAAGTGAACCATGAAATGTAGGTCAATGTCAAATATGGATGCTTGCAATAAAATTGCCACCCCTAGATGCAACTTTATCCCAAGTATCATTAATGAAGCTCTACTAGTTCTTGAGACATGGACTTGAATTGAACATTTGGTAGAAAGCCAGGCCACAAAGTCATTGAACCATGAAATGTAGGTCAGGGCCTAATATGGATGCTTGCATTAAAGTTACCATCCCTTGATGCAAGTATGTACCAAGTATCAATAATAAAACTTATATTTCTTGAAAAACGGACATTAGAGTGAAAGTTAGGGTGGATTCAAATGTTTACTGCTAGATGAATTAACAAACAGAAGAATGGACAAAAAAAAACAGATTCCTTAATTGTGCCATGCTTCATGTAGGCATAAGTGAAGGCAATGGTCAGGAAACAATACAATTATCTCGCACCTCCTATCCAAGACACATAAGGGTAGGAAACACAGACATGAAACAACACAATAATGAAAATGTCAGAAGTGGAAAGGCAAAAGACAGTTACTTTCGGCATCACTTCCGTCAGTGTCAAGTGTACGGTAATTATTTTTAGCATTAGGGTTTCTGTATATTTACAATATTTGATTGCTTATAAAACCAGATGCCCAAATGGGCTAGAATTCGCTCACCTTGATGAGGCTGCTTTGAAAATGTCATCTGCTGTGTGATTAGTGCTTGGAGGGTTAAAATATGATTTAATTGCATCATGATTAAATTTTATGACATCATATCTTAAATTATGCAACAAAAATATAAACAACACAAGGTTAGCATCTGAACAAATGAGATTGACTTTATTTACAGATTATATAAGCATAGTTGTTCTGGAATGGTAATCTATCATAATGCTGGTTTTGTTAAACAGAATACATGTATATACATTTATGAACCTTTCCACCATTCTTGATGTCTATCCACCAAAATTATAGCAGTCACAGATAAGACTAGTAGAGCGGGGTAGTTCAGGTGTTGTCAAGATATGTCCATCAAATTGTCTTTCACATTCTTTTTGCAAGTGGACCGAATGGCCACAAACACCATAGCCATGTTTGTGTTACAGATGGATTCACATAATCGGGTGACTTGGTTTACCTTTTTGTTCAAAGAATATTCCAAAGGCAGGTGCAAAAGATAGCTCCGCCCTGCCAATCTTATCTGCAATTACATGTACTATATACTAAATGGTCAAGAAGTTCTCCCGCGATTATCTATGCGACTATCGGTGAAATGTACGAAATCTAGGTTATTTATAGCCACACTATTCTTGTCACGATCAGGAGTTTTATCTGTAACTGGGTTCACAGGCTGGGACATTAGCATACAGTGTAGACCCCTGATCAGACACCACATTCTGTGGCATCTGATCAGGGGCTGCACTGTTTCCTCTAAGTATAGGAATTTAAGTGTCAAAAAAAAAACAGATAAAGTCTCTGTTCAGAACCATTTTACATTACGATAACAAGCCTGTGTGCTCAAATGGTGTCTCTCTTATCTCTACAACTAGATTTTTCAGATTCAAATGTTTGATATTTTTCTTACTTCTAGTTCAAATGCAGATTGTGGATGCTCATATAAATTGTATAGATTGTGGTTACTCATTAGAACCGCCTCATTGAGGCGGTTCTAACGAGTACCCACAACCTATACTTTTGAGCACAATTAAGAAAAATTATGAATACACCCGTAAACCTCACTTTTTTCTATACAAAGTGGAGTTTAGAGGGGTGTTCATTACACCTCCTTGTTAACATGATACACAGCCTACACTCAGAGACAATCCACCCACAAGCACTAACAGTGCTATTATTACACAAGAGTGGCAAGTTTTCAAACTTCCTGTTTGCTTCCATGTACATCAAACCCAATATGAAAATGAGTGTACTCTAAAAGAAAAGAATGTGCTCTTCATATCTCCAGAAGAAGCAGTTTTCAGTTGAAAATATGAAGTATTTTTGTGGATACTCATTATAACTCAATTAGGTGGCTCTAATGAGTTCCAAAAATAAAAGGAAAGAATGTGTTCTTTCTATGGAGCAAATTCACAGGGTCTTTCATATCTCTAGAAGTAGCATGTTTCAGTTGAAAATATGAGTTTACGAGGACTGTTCAAATATGAATGCAACTAAGCACATAAAAATGATTCCGTGGTAGATTTCGATGAAAACTTTACTTTGTCCCCTCAAAGTATTCCCCTTTAACAGATATACAAACTTTCAGTCTTCTGATCCAATCATTGAATGCATTTTGGTAGTCTTTTCGAGGTATACTATGAAGGCACTGGAATATTGCAGAACAGAGGTGTTTGCCCTGTACAAATTTTCGACCAAAAAGGTATTTTTTCAGCCGCAGGAACAAAAAAAAGTCACACGGGGCAAGGTCAGGGGAATACGGGGGGTGAGGGAGTTCAACAACCTTTTCCTGCTTCAGATAGTCTTGCACAATGAACGCCTTGTGCGATGACGCATTGTCATGTAGCAATCTGACATTGGCCAAACCAGTTGCGGGTCTTCGTTCTTTGAAATATTTCTTCAATTTTCGAAGAACTTTATTCTTGTAAAACTTCGCATTTACAGATTTACCTTTAGGCACAGCAACCTGAATAGCAGGGCCCTGATTTGAAAAGAATACGGCATACATTACCTTCTTGACGCTCATGGTCCGCTTTGCAATGCATGGTCTTTTGCAATACTTTGTTGCCCATATTTTGTTCTGAATCTTTCGTTTTGGCTCAAAAAAGTGAACCCATGTCTCGTCACCTGTGACGACATTAGCGAAAGACTGTGCATTGTAATTTGGAAACTTTTTAAGCAACTTCTTGGCGCACTGAATGCGTGTCTTTTTCTGCTCATCTGTCAACAGATGGGGAATTCAACAGATGGGGAATCCATCTAGCACAGATCTTTCTCATTTTCAAATCCCGTTTCAGAATTGTATGAGCTGCTCCTAATGAGATGCCAACCATACTAGCTATTTGCCTAGTGGTGTATCGTGCATTGGTAGCAACTATTTCTTTCACTCTAGCAACCATCTTGGCAGATGTTGCTCTTTTCGGCCGACGATCATGTGGTGCATCTTCTGTTGAGCCTAGCCCACAGCTGAATTTCTTACACCAACGAAAAAACTGTCGGAAAAGGCATTTCATTATGCCCATAAACCGAACATATTTCATCAAAAATGTCTTTGCAACGTATACCAAGAATACAAGGATTCTTAATATAGGACCGTATTTCAACGACGTACTCTGACCTTCCTACAACTATGTTTTGTATTAGTATACAAGAGTAGACAGTGTTTATCGAACGATATACATGGCTAAAGTGTACAGGTTTGGTATCAATGTATAGGTAAAATGTTTTTCTACGCTGTGATATTATTTCCAGGTGATTTTCACATTAGTGCATGAGAAAACGTTCTACTTGCATTCATATTTGAACAGTCCTCGTATTTGCCATATTCACCAATCAAATATTTAATATGCTAACTCACAACATAATTATTTTTAAACAGCTGAGTCCTGTTGAAGAGGGAACCCCTATTACAAAACAAAATTGAAAAGTGTTGTCTCACATGGAGAATATCCTTTCATTTCACAGGGTAGATAACTCGCTTAAATATTTTAGACCCCCTTTTTCAAAAGAAGTCTACTTTACAGAAAAGATTTTTTTCCTCACAATCTTATTCTTTCTTTTATGAGCAAATCCCGTTTTTGGACGAGCTAAATTTACAAAAAAGATATTCATAAGGCAGCAGGTCTTGATATGTCATTTCCTCTCAATGTCGGTTAAAAGTCTCACAAAATTGGAAGCAACTTCTCCGATATAACCTAAATAGTGTTGACGGGGATATTAAACCTAAATTAAAACAAACAAAACAGAATAGAAAACAGGAAGCTATGTCCCTTGTTCAAATGGCAAAAAAGTATCCATTTCTCTTAAGCCTTGTCCTGCTGAATAAATTAATAATGTCACACCCATTTCTGACTAGCGACAATCAATTTTCTTGATAAAAGGTATTCATTCAAATTCACAATTACTGAATGACTGTGTTGATCCTGATTAGATGGCTTCTCCAGAAGCCTTCTGATCTGGATCTACACTGTTTGCAAAGGTAAAGGTTATCGTGTTCAGCAGGATAAGGGTTAAAATAACACCTACACACATGCATGCACACACACACACACACGCACACACACACATATGACACACTCGCACACTTTGCATACTATCAATACCAAACCAAAGCAAAAATGCTGCCTGCTGCATAGACAATGAGATATCTTCTTTACAGAAATATATACAAGAATTTATTACCGGTAAATGATAAGCATACATCACGAAAACAGGCCTGTATAATTTTGACTCCATTCCACTCCACTTTTATATAGTAAAACTGGGGTTTACAGGGGTATACCTTATTTTTCGTAATTCTGCTCTAAAATATAGATTATGGGTACTCGTTAGAACCGCCGAGATGAGGCGGTTCTAATGAGTACCCACAATCTTTATTTTAGGCAGAAATAAGAAAGATATCACAATTTTTCAGCTTGAAATTCTCATTTTTTCGGCGGTAAAGTTTACAATGTAATTGTATAGATAGGCGTGTTTTCGTAATGCAGATAACTACAGTTGCTGTAAAAATTCATGTGCACTTATAACACCAGCACCATTCTGCAGAAGACTAGTAAAACTATTATAAACAGCACTTCACAGCCAGCATGTCTCTTTCGTGGTCAATTTCTAATGAGATTCCATGTATATTGTATCTGTCAAATCAAATACCTTTAATCCCTAACCTTTACAACTCTCTGGGCTAGCTAATTCAGCAGACAACAAATTGTTGATATTTTTCTTATTTTTCCCAGAAAACATGACTTGACATTTCATGCAAATTGTCTCCATATTATTTTTCCCAGAAAAGAGTTTGTTTGTTTGATTTGAGGTTAAATGTCCCCGTCAACACTGTAAAGGTCATTTTGGAGACGTTGCTTCCAATTTTTTGGGACTTTTACCCGACATTGAGATGAAATGACATCTCAAGCCCTGTCGCCTAATGAAACCAATAGGGTTTATTAGCATGGACGGTCTGCCTAGCACCGCGGTTCCTGGACAGGCTTAGATCCTCTAAGTGGTTTACCAGTACTAGTGTGGGGGCCGGATTCAGCTCTGCGTGGAAGCATCATGCAGCCCATATATTTCTTCAAGCCCCTATGGGTGGGGGCCAGAGGGACTTAAGATTTCATGCAAATTGGCTCCTAGAAAACAGGACTTGACATCTCATGAAAATTGTCTCCATATTTTTCCAGAACACAGGACTCGACATCTCGTGCAAATTGTCTCCATATTTTTCCCAGAACACAGGACTTCATAGGAGACAATTTGCATGAGATGTCAAGTCCTATTTTCTGGGAAAAATAAGAAAATATTTTAAATGTCTGCTGTAAAAAAATCCCTAGCATGCAGAGCATTAAAGTACCATAGAAATTATTAGGGCAGATTGAAATTTTATTTTTTAAATAAATTATATTCTCTGAGATAAAGGAAAACAAGAGCTGTCATCAGGTAGCATATCTGGCCTTGAAACCTGTCATTGCATGTGATCTTGAAGTCATGGGCAGTGATGGGAGTATTGCTGAATAAAATATGTTCTGGAAAGGGTTATCCTTTGGAAGCAAGGAATACACCACAGACCTGGAAAATATGGAATGTACTTGTTTTGGGGGCCAGACTAGCTAGTTTCGGCCAATTAGGCCTCATCAGTGAACCTCAAATATTTTCAAAATTCCACAATGGAATCAATGATCCCAAAGGGCAAGAAAATATAAACTACACTATGATGTAGGGCAGGGAGACTTTTTACGGCTGCCACACATTCCCAGACACCAGCTGTAGTGACATTAAACCCTCTGAATCGTATCTTGACCTAAAAGCTGAGTATTGCCAAATAAAACTTTGGACATATACCTATCAGCATACCAATCTGTTATATGGTTTTGAAAACTTGAGTTCTTTGAAAATTGAAACATAATTTTGTATTGTAAATCAACACCAACACAAAATAATCATTTGCATGTATTAATCCTTAACATGCTGAGAAAAACTACATCTGAAAATGTCATCTGCCTATGTCGTCTGCTGAATTTTTTGCAAACTTTTTTAAAACTATTTTTGCAGACAGGCAAACAGTGTGGGCCCAGATCAGACTGCTCCTACAGGAGCAGTCTGATCTGGGTCCACACTGTTTGCAAACAATTACTTTTTAGGTAACAGGCAGATGGCAAAGCAGACGACAATAGTCGTGATTGGCATTTTATGGATTACCATCAACGTTTTGCCATCACAGCTTCTTCAGGATTTTATTAACAACAAAGATGATGTTGCACACGAAAATGTAACGCAATGTGGACACTGACTTGATCCCATTTCACTAAGGCACTGTAATCTCTTTCAATATTTCCACCTCAACATGAATCCTTCAAGAAGACTTGGCTTCGGATTTAAATTTGGTACTTTCAAAACCTGCAAAGAAAACAACAGCTTTTTGCAAAATTGCACCTTTTGAATGTCTTCTATCTATCTTCTATCTAGGTTTACTACGACACCCCCTGACAAGGATTATGTGTAGGTGATTGCGCGCCGTGAAGAAAAAGGTAGAATGAATAGTGAGAATAAAAGTGCAATAGTGATATGAAAGTGTTAGTTAATAAGATGAGATTAAAATCAGTTTAAAAACAGGTCTGCTGTGTTTAGGGTAACTGGTGGTCAAGAGACCGAACTGCCACACTGAACTGATTCAGTGTTGGCAGCATGACCAAGGAAGATGGCAAGCTGTTCCATTGCACAACAGCCAAAGGGAAAAACGAATACTTGTAATAATCGGTTGAGGTATGGATTTGACGATACACGAAGGGATGGCGCAGGCTTTGACAGGTTGCTCTTGTTGGCTGCTGAAAATACGGTGGCATTTGAATGGCAACCATGCCGTGTGTGATTTTATATAACATACAGAGGCGAGCATCAGCCCTCCTCTGTTCCAGTGACCGCCAGCCAAGTACTTTCTGCATCTTTGAAACGCTGTTGTAAGACGAATAGTCACTCATGATCCAGCAAATAGCTCTCCTCTGAACCATTTCTATTTTCTGAGAATAGCTTTCGGTATAAGGGCTCCATGAAGTGGAGGCGTACTCGAGTTGCGGGCGCACAATAGTTTTATATGCAGCCTCACGGACACCTTTATGTTTAGTTTTTATGTTCCGTTTTAATAATATCTTCCAGTTTTGTCTGTCTTCGAACTATCTTCCAGTTTTGTCTGTCTTCTATCTATCTTCCAGTTTTGTCCATCTTCTATCTTCCAGTTTTGTCTGTCTTCTATCTATCTTCCAGTTTTGTCTATCTTCTATCTTTCGGTTTTGCCTTAACCCCAGGAGGGGACACAGACGGTGTATATTACATACACTCCAGTTTTGCAGGATAAAATCATGTAATTATGGTAGGGTTCATTAATCTGCACAGGGGATGGTTTTCCCTGCACAGGGGGCCTCCAGTTAACGTCCCATTCTGAAGGAGCCTGTGCTTAAGGGTAATGGATACACTTTCAGGGGAGGCAACTCCTGCACAAAAGTGTTTTTGTCTCCCATGACAATAGGGGTAAACTCTTTAAGGAAAGAATTTGCTCCTGAGGAGCAAATTCTTTTCTTTAAGAGTAGACCCCTTTTTCATTTGGACTGAGCGTATAGAAAAGCAAAGCTCAAGTCCCGAGAGTTGTACCCCTTAAAAAATTGGCAGAAAGATATGCTAGTTGTTCCCATTCCCCTAAAAACCTGTATTACCAGAGCCTCTGTTGCTCACAGACATATACAGGAGACCAGGGGCCAGTTGTTCAAATCAATGCCTTCATTAGTTAACACAGCCTTAAAACTTTGATCAATTAATATGGCAAATATACTAATATTTTTGCTGAAAAAATGTGAACAGATTTTGCAAATGCACAAGCTGCTCACATTTTCCAGGAAAAAAAAACAAACAAAATTGTAGATAATTTACTTGCTAGAACAGTTAACAATATGACCACTAATGAGCTCCTTAAGCTACCAAGGCTTTGAACAACCGACCCCTGGGGGTAGCTTCATGCAAGAATAAATGATCTATTGATCTATTGGTTGGGTGTGTACACACCTTTGAAGAACATGAATCAGAGAATACAAAAAGCCATTTTCGCATTTGTCAGCTATAATTTGGTTGCCTTTTCTATGATTTGACCTACTGATCTACTTTTTGACTGATCATGACCCATATTTAAACCCGACTTATATTTTGTCAAGGGGATGAGTCTGAGCAAGATTAATAAATATCTGGCCATTGCCGGGGCCTCTGAAGTATACACAAGCTTTTTCTACGATTTTTTGGACCTACCGACCAGCTTTTTGATTCCACACAACCCATATTCGAACTTGACCTAGACTTTGTCAAGATGATCATTCTGAGCAAGTACCAGGAGTCTGGGCCAAAATTGTGGCCTCTAAAGTGTTCACAAGCTTTTTCTTTGAGTTGAAAACATTTTCAAACTTGACTCGGATTTTGTCAAGATTATCATATCCGAGCAAGTTTTGTGCATATACGGAAAAGCTGGGACTGCTGGTGTGTCACAAGCTTTTTCTATCATTTGACCTACTGACCTACCTTCTGAACCGACATAATCCATATTTGAAACTAACCTACATTACCTCAGGTGAGCTAAAAATATAAATAGCATATACCTTTTTAGCATTGCACATTTCTTGAAGGATGTTAAATTTTCTCTGACCTACCTTGAATTGAGAATCATAGTCGAACTGCTGCTCTATGGCGGCCACATCCAAAATTACAACAGATGGCTTTTGTTGAAATCCATAAAATGTTATGTTTCTCAACACCATTGTGGTGTTATAGCCCTTCTTGTCTGTACTTGTAAAAAGCAAATTCTGAAATATACAAGACAGCGGTCTGAGGGACAGCCAAATCCCCTGCCGCACTTTAATAACAAGGCTCAACCTTGTGACCTTTACCTTGAATCTGCAAGGTCTTTTTATGGGTTCTGCACAACAGCTCACCGAGGGGCATATTTGACCAAAATAAAATGAAAATCCTTCAAGGGGTAAAGGAGATAATTATTGAGCAACATATTCGTAAATACCGTCCCTCATTGAAAGCTTGAGAAACAAGTTTGTCTCCTACGATATCCATACTAAGGACATTATTCATCAACATATTGGTGAATTCTTTCCCTCGTTGGGAGCTTGAAGGACAAGTCTGTGTCCTATGATATTCCAACTAAGGACATTGTCGTTTGAAATTCCAACTAAGGACATTATTCGACAACATATTGATGAATACTATCCCCTGTTGGGAGCTAGGAAAACAAGTTTGTGTCCTACCATATCCCAACAAAGGACATTATTCAGCAACATATTGGTGAATACTGTCCCTAGTTGGGAGCTTGAAAGACAAGTTTGTGTCTCTCGATATCCCAACAAAGGACATTATTCACCAATATCAGTACAAAATCCCTGTTTTATTACATTTTGGTACATGCCCTTCATTGTAAATATCAAAATTTGCACTGAAAG
Source organism: Lucinisca nassula (assembly GCA_963580285.1). Taxonomy (NCBI): domain Eukaryota; kingdom Metazoa; phylum Mollusca; class Bivalvia; order Lucinida; family Lucinidae; genus Lucinisca; species Lucinisca nassula. Next base: position 71,449,789 of record OY757011.1, on the reverse strand, counting down.
AACATTTTTCCTTGAGTATCCCAACTTGTTTACGTCAAATATTTTGTGCTGCTTCACATAAACAGATAACCCTTAAGGGAAGGCAACTCCTTCAATAAAGTTTTCGTCTCCCTTGAAGACAGGGGTCTACTTTGAAAGCCAGGGGAGCAAATTCTTTTTATTCAAAGTAGACCCTCATGTACTTTGAAAGAAAAAAAATGTCCCAGGGAGGTCTACTTTGAAAGAAAAGGATTTGCTCCAGGGGAGCAAATTCTTTTCTTTCGAAACAGACCTTTTTTTTCGAGGGGCTCAGCTTACAGCAAGGCATAACAAAGTTCCAGGAGTTGTAGCCCTTGGTGTGTCCATTTATCATAAGATGTAACTAATTTGAGATATCTAAAATTTATATGGCAAGCAGAAAGCACTAAGCCTACTAAAGTTACAAATGTTTTGCTAGCGAAATGGTACTAGACAGGTTATCTAATCACTTAAGGGGAATGGGAGCACCTGGAATATTTTACCGCCATTTTTCAAAGGGAGACACCTTTTGGACCTCCTGTTCCTTTTCTATGGGGTCAATCCCACTGAAAAGGGGGTCCACTCTTAAAGGAAAGAATTTGCTAATTCTTTCCTTTAAGAGTTGGCCCTTATTGATATCTGAGACAAAAAATACTTCTGCAGGAGTTGCTTCCCCATTCTGCTTAAGTAATTCCCACTATATGAAGTATCTCCTAGATGTTTCATCACTGAAGCTAGTATTGAACAACATCTGAGAAAAAAATTATTCTTATCTTTCCTTCAAGAACTTCAACAGAAATTTTGAGTCATTTTGTTTAGCAATCAACCCAACCTTATACATGTTTATACAAGTGCAGTTGTACTGCTGATGCCCACAAGATTATTATTGATAATAAGTTAAACTATTCCAAATAAAAAACTAGATCTGCAGTCGATGGTATACCATCGCAAATACCAGCTTTTTCTATTAATAACACTAATGACTATGTATTAGTAGCCAAAACTACATGTAAGTTAAAAAAAAGTTGCAAAGGACATTCTAACTGATAAGCAAAGTTTCGGAAGTGTACTCTTATAGTTTAGAAGATATGGCAAAGTCATACTTTTGACCTTTGACCTTGGGGTTATGTTGAGGTCCACCTAAAGTATCCCAATTTATTCTCTATTCCAACAGCCATCCAATAACCAAGTTTCAGAAGTGTAACTCCAATAGTTTAGAAGATATGGCAAAGTCATACTTTTTGACCTTTGACCTTGGGGACGAGGTCACACCAAAAGTAGCCCAACATATTCTATATTCCAAGGACCATCCAATAAGCCAAGTTTCAGAAGTCTAACTCTAAAAGTTTAGGAGATATGGCAAATCATAATTTTTGACCTTTGACCTTGGGGTCATGTTGAGGTCAAGGTCACACCAAAAGTATCCAAATTTATTCTATATGCCAAGGGCCATCCAATAACCAAAGTTTCAGAAGTGTAACTCTACTAGTTTAGAAGATATGGCAAAATCATACTTTTTGACCTTTGACCTTGGGTCAAGGTGACACCAAAAGTAACCTGACATATTCTATATTCCAAGGCCCATCCAATAAGCAAAGTTTCAGAAGTGTAACTCCAATAGTTTAGGAGATATGGCAAATCATAATTTTTTACCTTTGACCTTGGGGTCATGTTGAGGTCAAGGTCACAAACAAGTTGCCCACTGCCATCTACATTCCATGTACTATCCACATGCAAAGTTTCAAAAGTGTAACTTCAGTGGTTGCAGAGGAGATCCATTTACAAGAAACGTGATGGACGGACAGATGGACTGACGCCGGAGTGAATTGTGGTAGGAAAACAATATACCCGATTTTTCTTCGAAAAAGTGGGTATAATAAACAAAATGCAATGAAAGTAAAGGACGCACAAGTACCAAAAAGCATTTTTCATTACCATATTGGTTAATCCAAAACAGGACATTTACAGTGTAGACCCTGATCAGATGATGCAGAATGTTGCATCAGATCAGGGTCTGGGGCCATTTGTTCAAAACTAACAGCGTCATTAGTTAACATATCATTAAAACTTTGATCATTTAATATGGCAAGTATGCTAATATTTTTGCTGAAAAAAAATGTGCAGATGCAAAAGCTGCTCATATTTTTTCAGCAAAAATAACACTTTGTTAGATATTGTACTTGCCAGAACATATAACAATTTTAGCACTAACGAGCTTGTTAAGCTTACGATGCTTTGAATAACTGGGTCCCGAGATTTAAACCTTGTCCAGCTGTTCACGACAACCCCTACCTTTGCAAACAATGTAGATCTAGATCAGGACCGTCCATGCTAATAAATCCTATTGGTTTCATTGGGCGACAGGGCTTTAGATGTCATTCCATCTCAATGTCGGGTAAAAGTCCCACAAAATTGGAAGCAACATCTCCAAAATGACCTTTACAGTGTTGACGGGGAGGTTAAACCTAAAATCAAACAAAAGATCTAGATCAGGATCTGCTCAATTTTTCATTCTGTTTTGTAAATTGAACAAATACATTAAATAATTTGATTGGATGATGGTCAGAAATGGGTGTGGCTAAATTTATTTATTCAGCAGTATAAAGGTTAAGGGATAAGTCAAGGTTCAGAATAGAATAAAGACATGGCATTCAAACACAACACAGCTTTGATACAGTAGTTTACGACATTACCAAGATCACCCGCGAAGGGGGGTTCGGGACGCACAATGTATAGGCCGCTGCGTGTTTTCCGGATGGTAGAGCATGGGTACAAGGACATTTTGCAATAGGCGAAATTGACTGGTCTAATAGTAACCCTTCCTGGCTCACTTTTGGCCGCTGTTCAAAATTCCAAATTTCATGCATTATCACCTTTTAACAAGCACCGTGCCCGAGGCCATTTTCTCTACCATGACAGGGGTGGGGGTTGAGTCTAATGGAAGTCAAACCCGATAATACATGCAAGCTTTTCTCCAAGGCCAGACAAAGGGCAATGTGTCACCACATTCTAGAGCCAGACCATCGGTCCGTATCTGCATTCAAAATCCAAAAATCGCCAGAGAACTGCTCAATTTATAGGACAAATGCTTTATATTGGGTGCGATTTGTGCTTTCATGGCATCTTGAGCGGGGAGAATGGAAGGCGGAATTGACCTGCTTTCCACATCCTCAGCGAAAGAGGTGACCTCACTCCCCAACGGCTAGCTGATAACTGTCAAACTGGCAGAAGTCAGCACATTAGCAGCCTAGGGAAAAGAACAGTACCAGTAACTAATCCCAGTCGGCGAACTGGGGGTAGCCCCTATGTGCTCTTAGCGCCCGGTTAACTTAAAAAACAAAATCATTCAAGGTTCAGAACCATTTTTTCAGCCTACACTCAAACCAGAGGACCAAAGTTCCTGAGCTGCTCACCTGAGTGCTGCGAGTTTATGGAGCCATTTGATTTCTGAGAAGAAGATTTAATTTTCATATCTGAATGACCTTAGGACAAGGTCAGAGAATGACCTTGACCTTTATTACTTAAGTAGTTTCATCCATTCAACTATCTAACTGCACCTACCAATTTTCAGATCAAAGGCTGCAATACTTTCCGAAAAATATACAGATTTTACTTTTTCCCATACAAAAATCTATGCGATCAAATTAACATTGGCATTAAATAGGTCAAGGCAATCCAGGTGTCATCATTTGAAGAAAATATAATGGGTGCAAGTCCCCAATACTACATACCAAGTTTCATGAAAATTGGCCCATTGGTTCTGGAGAAGATTTCTGAAGTGTTTTATCTTATATAGGCAAGGTGGCCATATCGGTCAAGTGACCAAACTTATATTAATAAATTTTCATTTTGTTGTTTTTATAAGCTGTTATATAAAATTTGGTCATAAATGGACCAGAATAAGTTTTAATCTTCATATCTGAAAGGCCTTAGGTCAAGGAATGACCTTACCTTGTATACAAATATAGTTTCATCTACTCATTTAGCTAACTGCATAAACCAATTTTCAGATCAGAGACCGCAATAGTTTAAAAAAAAAATACATCATTCTGACTTTTTCCCATACAAAAGTCTATGTGACCATTTGACCTTGGTGTAAAATAGGTCAAGGCCATCAGATGGTCATCACTCCAACATATGATGGGCCTGCTTCCCCAATGACACATACCAAGTTTCATGGCAATCAGCCAACTGGTTCAGGAGAAGATTTTTGAAGGTTTTTACCATATATGGGCATGGCAGCCATCTTGGATATGTGACCTCGACCTCACAAAACACTTTCGTTCCCCCATCCCATGGAAGCTCCACATAAAATTTGACTTCAATCGCCCCCGACCCCCGCCCATAGGGGCTTGAAGAAATATATGGGCTGCATGATGCTTCCACGCAGAGCTAAATCCGACCCGCACACTAGTACTGGTAAACCCCTTAGAGGATCTAAGTCTGTCAAGGTACCGAGGTGCGAGGTGGACCGTCCATGCTAATAAACCCTATTGGTTTCATTGGACGACAGGGCTTGAGATGTCATTTCATCTCAATGTCGGGTAAAAGTCCCACAAAATTGGAAGCAACGTCTCCAATATGACCTTTACAGCGTTGACAGTGACGTTAAACCTCAAATCAAACAAACAAAGACTTCAATCGCCCCAGTATTTTCAGAGGAGATGTTTGAAAATGTTAAGACAGACATTGGAGCCTTGCCATACTATAAGCTCACAACTGCCCACCAGGTGAGCTAACAACTGCCCACCAGTGCTGCCAGTTCTTTGTAATATCTGAACAATGTACCTGCTATACTTACATCATTAGATTGAGCATGAATGGAAATGGAATTAAATGAGCCACTCTGGAATGTGCCTGAAAATATATACATATTTCTATTAAAAGAGATAGCTAAGTCTGCGATTATACCAGAACCTGAACCATACCAGGATCCAGTTGTTCAAAGCATCGTTAGCTTAACAAGCTCATTAGTGGTCAAATTGGTAACTGTTCAAGCAATTACCACATCCATTGCAATATTCTGTAATTTTGCTGGAAAAAATTTTAGCATATTTCTTAAAAAATATAAGGATATTTGCCAAATTAAATGATCAAAGTTTTAACAATATGTTAACTAAATACATCATTAGTTTTGAACAACTGGACCTAGACTGTTACAGCTCAGAGGACTGGGGCAAGTTGTTCAAAGCCTTGATAGATTAACCCATTGTAGACTAGTGGACTCTTCCATTGCTATATGTTGGACAAGTTCACTTGTCATATATGGGGTGTCAGGCAAACTTTTTGGTTTTTATTCCATTTTTGACATAAAATTCTGTTAGCAAATAGTGCAGGCCCTGATCAGACTCTATGTTCTGCGGCACCTGATCTGGGCCTGCACTGTTTGCCAAGGTACCCGTTTAGGGGTTTCCCGCATGCAATAGGTTAAGGAGCTCGTTAGTGGTCATATTGTTAACTGTTCTAGCAGGTACCATATCTAAAATTTTGGTAAAAAATGTTGCATTTGCCCAGAAGTACTATGCAGCCAAATCTTTTTATCCAAGCCTGGATGGGTGGGCTGCCAGGCGGAGTGTACTAATCTGGTACCTCCAGTGTGACTGCAAATCTGAATCAAACCAGGTATGTACAGAACAGTCTGGTATGGTACAAACAGGTGCAAATGAAAGTACAGTCAAACTTAAATGGCTCGAACACCTTTGGGACCTCGAAAATCTGTTCGAGACAGGGGTAGTTCGAGCCACTGACGCTTACAGCCAGGAGGCATAACGAGGTACTTTTGGACATATGTGGGGTGTTCTGTAATGAAAATGTATGCTGTGTGTACTCATTAGAATCGCCTCATCGAGGCGATTCTAATGAGTACACACAGCATACATTTGCAAGATAAAAGACGAAAATCTCCAAAATTATCTCGCACCATTTCTTATGTAGAGGACTTCTCTAAGGGCTAAAGAATGGGTTCTACTCAGCCATGGTAAACTAGCCATTGGTGTTCGAGCCATTGAAGTTCTACTGTATGTAGTGTATCAAAGTGATTGGGGTCTGTATGGTATGGACTATCGACAAAGTAGTGCTAAGGTGTAACACACAAGAGATGGTGTTTACAGCTTCATTTAACTTAACTGCAGCTGTTTTTAGCGTCAATGACATTGTTGTTCACTCAAAGTACTAGACCAATACAACTTAGGCCAGTCTAATGTCTTCTCCACCCCACAAATTTCTGTCGGACATTCTTCTGGGTTTACACGTTTTTCCAACATTTGTTTCCAATTCATAAACTTACTTCATCTCCATCTATATGACTGTCAAAAATGAAATATGCTGGTGCCTGGCTTAAAAAGATATGAAGATTTTTGTATTGATTGCAGGTCATGGATGTTAACCCATAAAATCCAATCACGACAACTGTCGTCTGCTTTGTTGTCTGCTGGTTACTTTAAAAGTCATTTTTGTAAAAAATGTGGACCCAAATCAGACTGCTCCTAGAGGAGCAGTCTGATTTTGGTCCACACTGTTTGCCAGTATGCAAAAATATTTTTTAGAAATTTTTCTTGGGGTCTTCAGGGTTAACATAATGTCAACCATATTGGTCAGAGGTCAAGTTTTATTTATCACAAGTCAAAGTTTGAACACTATAATTTATAGAGAAAGAAAGGGACCTACCGAGCATGACCATCCTCTTTGTATATAATCTACAGAAAGGTAATAAATTAACCCTTTTGTACCAAATGGAATCTTCCTTCTTATATATGGCAGGAGTCCATTTTGAAATTTAGGGGTGTCAGGTTGTGTTTTTTGATTTGGAAAATGGCTTAACTTTTTGCAAACAGTGTAGGCCCTGATCAGACACCGCAATCTGCTGCGTCTGATCTGGGCCTGCACTGTTTGCCAAAATACTCATTTTGGAGTTCCGTACAAAATGGGTTAATAATATGGTCGAAGAGCTTTGGGAACACCAAAATCTGTTCCAGATAGGGGTAGTTTGAGCCAATGAGGGCTACTCCCAGGTGTTCTATTATATAAATGTATGCAGTGTGTGCTCATTAGAATTGCCTCATTGAGGTAAAAGGTGAAAATATGCTAAATGTTCACTTACTATTTCTTATGTAGAGAAATTTCCTTGGAACACAAGAAAGGGTTTTTGAGCCAATGAACTTCTACTGTATTATAATATTCAATTTTTTTTTTCATCATATGACGTCGTGTCTGAGAATGTAACAATGCCATGTAATAAAGGACGAGTTACAAGTTAGCCATATTTGTGCCTACGATGGATCTTGATGAAACTTATATGCAATATAATACAACATATGCGCGTCCATATGACAACAATATTTAATTAACCATGACATGTGCAGTCACGTGACTTCCGTTTTTCTACAAGTGGGGTAATTGTCAGTATTTGGTGATTTGCCAAAGTAATATGACATTTTTAAACAATTAACCACATTAAAGCGTGCTAATCTACATGTCCATATCACAATCTATGTTTCTTGTATCCCGTGACACAATTTTATGCACAGTATGTGCATAAGAAATTTATACTTTGTTGAAGTTTTATGTATTTAGTATAATATGTTAGAAGTGCTTAATAATACGGAATGTATTTTTGATTCTGAAATATATATTTAAAATGTTGGCAGAAAGACTGGAACAGTACAAAATATCATTACAACATACAGCAAATTTGATTGGGTTTTGGTGACCTTGACCTCATTTTTCAAGGTCACAGCAACCCCAAAACAGTTATTTTTAGGCCAAAAATGGCTTGTCTGCACACTATATCAATAATGAATTAATAAATTTTAATCAAACTTTGAACAATATATCATTACAACATACCGAAAATTTGATTAGATTTTGGTGACCTTGACATTTTTTTCAAGGTCACAGGCCCCCAAAACAGTCAATTTTGGGCCAAAAATGGATTGTCTGCACTATCTCATTGCTTAAATTCAAACTGCTTAATTTCGGTCAAACTTAGTACAATATAACAACAAGACGCAGAATTGATTATATTTTGTCGACCTTGACCTTTTAACAAGGTCACAGGCTCCCCAAAACAGACGATTTTGGGACAAAAAATGCTTGACTGCACAATTTCTCATAAACAAATTGATTAATTGTATTCAAACTTGGTATAATATACAATTACAACATACCGTAGATTTGATTAGATTTTGGTGACCTTGACTTTTTTTCAAGGTCACAGCTACCCCCCCTCCAAAAAAAAAAATGGGCCAAAAATAGCTAAGGATAACCCTTTCTACAACTTATTTAACGTCACTAGAGCTGGTTTTTCAGAATGTGTGGCGGCCGTAAAAAGTCTCCCTTCCCTACATTATAGTGAAGTTTATATTTTCTTGTCCTTTTGGGATCATTGAGTCCATTGATGAATTTTGAAAATATTTAAGGGTCACTGATGAAGCCCCATTGGCCAAAACTAGCTAGTGTGGCCCAGAATGCATGTACACTCGATATTTTCCAGTTCTGTGGTGTAGTCCTTGCTTCCAAAGGATAACCCTTTCTGCAACTTATTGTCTGCACTCTAAGGCCAAGGTCTCCCGAAACCTGTTCTTTTGGGGCCAATAATGGCTTATCTGTAACCTATATCATTTAAGAATTTATGAAAATCGGTAGAGCATTTAATTACAGTCTACCAAATTTGTCTGGTGATCTCAGCTTTTTAATGATTGTATGTTTTTTTAAGGTCATAGGCTCCCACAAAAACTGTGAGCTTTTGACCAAAAATGGCTGGTTTGCAGCTTACATTTAGTTGACTTTAATCTAGTTATTAAAGTCAAATGGGTGTTTAAGATACATGTACATTTATGGTGAGGGGACATTGTTGTCCTCTGAAAACATTTTTATTTATACCAGCATTCAGGGTACGTCTGCAGAAAATATGAAATGTTATATACTCTGTAAACAATACAAGACATAAACTGGTAATGTAATGGAAGGTAAAAATGAATGTATGTCATACAGGTAACATGCACAGCATACGACAGCAGTTACATGATAGTCCTTTAATTCATCAATGAAAAGCATTCCCGTTTGCCCAGCAAGGAATGATGGTCGTGCTCATACAGATGGCCAGCCGCTGTCCTTCTGTATATGTAGACTATATTGACTTTTTCGTGTGCGAGTATGCACAGTACTTTGATTACATTGATTTTTCTCACCTTTTTTATTGATAAAAGTTTATTTTTCAACATTCTCCACATCGTTAACCGCCAAAACATCAGCATTTTTTAAAGCATTATTGTTTCTGAAATAAAGTGGTGTGTAGTTTTCTCCGGTTAACAATGTTGACGACCATGCAATTTTCCTTTGAACACCACAGGGGTCTTCACTTTTTCCATAGGCGCAACGTTACACATGACCAGTAGTGCATGTTTTCAACCGGAAATTTTGTTATGAAAACGCATGCGGATGAAAAAGTAAATATTTGTCCAACAAACCAGAGATATTTGGTCACCTTATGAATGTGTTTTGATCAGTTTTTGTTGACTTCAAGAATTAGCTCTTTCAGTAGGCACTTTGCAATAGAAAACGTAACCCGTCCTTTGATAAGCCACTTGTGGATTAAATATGCAAATTAGTTATATATATATACACTGGCCCCCGATAGCTCAGTTGGTAGAGTGTCGGCTCCGGGGAACGAGTGGTCACGAGTTCGATCCGGGGCCGCAACATACCAAAGTCGTTAAGATTGGTACTAGCTGCTCCTCGCTTGGCACTCAGATTTACGGGGTAGAGCTAGGACTGGTCGACCCAGTGTCAGGATAATGTGACTGGGAGTGGTATCATGTAATGTGTCTGGGACATGATACTTCAGTGAGGCAGCACTATAAAAGTGAGTATTGAGCTCCCTGTCGCAACCAGACACCGCCGTGATATGACTGAAAAATTGTTGAAAGCGACGTTAAATCCCAATTCACACACACACAAATTAGTTATATACGCCCCTTACGTGTACGATGTCCTTAACGACGTCGCATTTACTAATGGCTGAATATTGACATTTTTTGTACATTAATCAAGAATAAAATGCGTTTTAAATGTCATATGATAAATAGAATCTTGCATTTGTGCTCATGTATTGTTGAATTTATTAAACTCGTTGAGGAAAAGGGATAAAATGCTCAACAAAGCCTTGCATTTTATACCTTTTCCTCAACTCATTTAATAAATTAAATAATACAGGAACACTCATGTAAGATCCTCTATATACAACACAGCTCTGAAAATTTGCTTTGGATCAGTAGTGTTAAACTGAGTTTGATGTGTACCATTTTTGGGGAGATGCAGGGGTTTTGCTTGGAAATATTGGGTAACTACAGTTTATATTTTACCTAAAGAGTCACCATCATCCCAGTATATAGACCCCCCAGCAACTCCATCCTTGTCCAGGGCCACCAACAATGAAAAGTCATTCTTCCGACTGCAAGAAATGGAAACAAGTTATAAACAAAAGCTTTTAGATGATTAAAGTTGACATATAAGTGGGCCCCCTTAAAGGTAGCTGGCTTGCTGCACGCATGGCAGATCTTACACCAGATCTCTAGGCTTGTCTATCATGAGGATCAAAAGCAGAGAGCTTCCATTCTCTGCAATCTCTTTCTGTCAGCTTCTTCCAGGCCATCTTGGGCCTTCCAGGCACCCGCTTACCACCTACCTGTATGTCACAGGCAGTCTTGATGGCACCGTTGGAGCGTTCATAGTTGAATATTCACAGTTTTGGTTTATGATAAAGCTTCTCATTGAAATTGTCTGGTTCAAGCAATCCTGGGTCGTGCTTGATTCAACCTCAAGAATCTTCAGAAGTAGAGAATTTTAAATCAAGTGGGGCCGAAGATTCGTCGGAAGGCTCTTCCGAATCTGCTTTTAAAATAGAGGGGTGATTGGGTTGATCATGTGATTAAATACGGTGGACAGGAGTAGAAGTCGATAATTGCATTAAATTTTGATAATGTTGAGCAGAATCACGACACATTTAATTCAAATGCACAAAAGGAATCATGAAAAAGATTTCATGATGCACAATATTGTGCGGCACTTTAAGAGGAATGGATACATCTTCAGGGGAGGCAACTCCTACAAAAGTAATTTTGTCTCCCATGTCAATAGGGGTCAACTCTTAAAGGACAGAATTTGCTCCTGAGAAACAAATTCTTTCCTTTAAAAGTAGACCCCTTTTTCAGTGAGATTGAGCCTATATAAAAGTGAACAGGAAGTCCCAAAGTTGTCTTCCTTTGAAAAAATGGCAGAAAATGTGGTAGATGTTACCATTCCCCTGAATATTTAAAATACCTCTCTGTAGTAGTAAGAGCTGGGTCTTGCATAGGAATGATGTAGCCACCTCGAACATGTAGATTTATATGGTCTAAAGGCGCATCCAGGGTTATATACTTCCCACCCTTTGACCCAGACCTTGAAACTTCTCTTCCGGTGTACAAGTCATACCATAAAGAATAACTGGGAAAATATGCTGTTACTTTTGTTGCATTCTGAAATATGACAGAGAACAATATGAGCAGAATTTGCACTGTTTACCATTTCAAAACCAGGCTATAATATAATGTTATTAATCAAATAATTTCGTATTGGCCCATTTACAGGTCCAATACGAAATTCGGCCGAGGCCAATACAGCTGAACGAGGACCTGTAACTGGGCCAATAAGAAATTACTTGATTAATGACAATTTTATTAATTGATGCAATTAAAAACATGATTTTTGATTTTTGAATATTGGTTGACCTTGTGTAATTTAGGATAATCAATTAATAATATGCATTCTAGCACAGCGCGCCTATATAGGCAAAGGGGAGGAACTGTGTTATATTATGCAACACATCACATTGTGTTAGAATCACCTGGATATTTGTTAGAATTGCCACTGTGAGGCGATTCTAACGAATGTCCACAACATTTGTTCAATGAAACAAATGTTGTGGATATTTGTTAGAATCACCTGGATATTTGTTAGAATTGCCGCTGTGAGGCGATTCTAACAAATGTCCACAACATTTGTTTCTCAAAGTAATGAAAGGGAACAGTCCTGTATTACCTACTCATTATTTGGGATTCTTTATAGCGGCAAATTTAGGATTCTTTATAGCGGCAAATTCCCTATAGCGGCAGATGTTAGAAAATAAATACTGTCGTTATAGCGAGGGTCCTCTGTACACTTTCACGCCCTACCTCTGTAAGTACAGGTGTAATCATAAGAGCATCTCCCCACAGAAACTGTCTGTCAATACTGTATGTCTCCTGATCAACAATGTTGAAACTGAAATAACAAACACATTTTTATGCCAATAGCAAACATACTAATAAGCATGATTAATTTTAATTCTAATGAACTTGTGAATGTAATTCTAATGAACTTGTGAATGTAATTCAAATGAACTTGCAAATGTAATTCTAATGAACTTGCGAATGTAATTCTAATGAACTTGTGAATGTAATTCTAATGATGAATGTAATTCTAATGAACTTGTGAATGTAATTCTAATCAACTTGCGAATGTAAAACTGAATTACAAACAGTGCAGATCCTGAGCCATCTGATCTACACTGTTTGCTTATTGTTGTTGTGTTCAGCAGGATAAAGGTTAAACATAAACAAATGTGTAAGCGCAACAGAATGGGGATACCTGTTTCAAAAATTGTCATTTAGTGAGGTAAATTATCAGTTTTTCAGCTGCAAGTCTAAAATTTCCGACCATAACACCCCCCCCACCCCACCCCTCAAAGATGACAATTTTTAATTCAAATACATGTATCCCCTAGATACCAGACACATAAACCTTCATGGCAATTGTACTTGATTACAAACTCAAAACAACATCTCTGCCACACAGAAACAGTTCTAGTTACAATACATGTGCAGACCTGATTCTTTGTCTTGTTTCTTTTTCTGTTGATACAGTTGTTCAAAACCAACAATACTGTTAGTTAATATACTGTTGAAACTTTAATCATTTAATGTGGTAAATATGCTACTATTATTGCTGAAAACATGTGAGTAACTTTTGCATTAGCAAAAGCTACTCCCATTTTTCTAGTGAAATACCAGAGTATTAGATATTGTACTTACAGGAACGCTTAACACAAACCACTAACAAGCTTATTAAGCTACACTTACCACTAACAAGCTTATTAAGCTACAATTACCACTAACAAGCTTATTAAGCTACACTTACCACTAACAAGCTTATTAAGCTACACATACCACTAACAAGCTTATTAAGCTACAATTACCACTAACAAGCTTACTAAGCTACACTTACCACTAACAAGCTTATTAAGCTACACTTACAACTAACAAGCTTACTAAGCTACACATACCACTAACAAGCTTATTAAGCTACACTTACCACTAACAAGCTTATTAAGCTACAATTACAACTAACAAGCTTGTTAAGCTACACTTACCACTAACAAACATTTTAAGCTACACCCACCACTAACAAGCTTGTTAAGCTACACTTACCACTAACAAGCAGTTTAAGCTACACTTACCACTAACAAGCTTATTAAGCTGCACCCACCCACTAACAAGCTTGTTAAGCTACACTTACCCCTAACAAGCCTTTTAAGCTTAACCAACCACTACCAAGCTTGTTAAGCTTCACTTACCACTATCAAGCTTGTTAAGCTACACTTACCACTAACAAGCCTTTTAAGCTTAACCCACCACTAACAAGCTTGTTAAGCTACACTTACCACTAACAAGCCTTTTAAGGTACACCCCCACTAACTAGCTTATTAAGCTACACTTACCACTAACAAGCTTTTTAAGCTACACGGCCCCACCCATTGGGGCTTGAAGAAATATATGGGCTGCATGATGCTTCCACACAGAGCTGAATCCGACCCACACACGAGTAATGGTAAACCATCTAAGCCTGCCCAGGCAAAGCGGTGTGCACGAGTCAGACTGTCCATGCTTATAAACCCTATTGGTTTCATTGGGTGACAGGGCTTGAGATGTCATTTCATCTCAATGTCAGGTAAAAGTCCCACAAAATTGGAAGCAACGTCTCCAAAATGACCTTTACAAGGTTGATGGGGATGTTAAACCTCAAATCAAACAAACAAACAAATTGTTAAGCTACACCAACCACTAACAAGCTTGTTAAGCTACACTTACCACTAACAAGCCTATTAAGCTACACTTACCACTAACAAGCTTTTTAAGCTACACTTACCACTAACAAGCATGTTAAGCTACACTTACCACAAACAAGCTTGTTAAGCTACACTTACCACTAACAAGCTTGTTAAGCTGCACTTACCACTAACAAGCATGTTAAGCTACACTCACCACTAACAAGCTTGTTAAGCTACACTTAACACTAACAAGCTTTTTAAACTACACTTACCACTAACAAGCATGTTAAGCTACACTTACCACTAACAAGCTTGTTAAGCTGCACTTACCAATAACAAGCTTGTTAAGTTAACGATGCTTTAAACAACTGAATCTGCACCCAGTCGTTCAAAGCATCGTTAGCTTAAATTGTCAAATGTCCTAGCAAGTAAAATATCCAAAACATAGGTATCATTTTTTTACTGAAAAAATGTGAGAAGCTTTGGTAACTGCAAAAGCTACTCACATTTTGTCTGCACAAATATTAACATCTATGCTATATTAAATGATCAAACTTTTGTTGATATGTTAACTAACAACCTTGTTAATTTTGGAACAAACAGGGCCCTGATCTCTATTTTCCAAGAAAACAAATCCATTAAATTTGATAATTAGGCTGTAAAGGTTTTATGAAACTGCTTCTTTTTAATATCGAGATGCTCTGTTACAGGTCTGTCACTTATTTCCTAATGCTTTTTAGCTTTACCAATGCTGTCAGCCTTTTACTCCGGAATTCAGAACAAACTCATTATCAGTACAAAAGACTCATGGGCAACTATGCTCACTTCGTACAGCTCAAATGAGTGAAAAGGTGAAAAGGGTCCCACCCTCTGGAGGTAATTTTTTTTTTTTTCAACATACCATAATGGCTTGAAGAAGTACACCAAAATCACTGCTGCAAAGTATTTTGAAATCAACTATTAGTTTTTGATGCCACAGCATGGGTCAGTCTCAGCCACAGATCATCATTTGGACAATCTTGCTGGGGCCAGAATCCCCAGTGCTGCCTACCAAGGTCTTTCAGTTCCTGACTGAGATGAAGAATTCATAGTCTTATGGGCATAACAACTATCTTGGTCATGTGACCAGATCACTCAAACAAAATCTGATTTCCCAACACCAGTGGTGCATTTATGTAATTTGGTTTCAACTAGCACAGTTAATAATGCTGAATTTGAGGCATCCAGGATAAAGGTCAGTAAATGTCCTTTACCCCTGGTGATTATAAAATTCATTCAGCTCATTGCATATATCAACATTGATGCCCCCCACCAATGGAGACTCAATTATGTAATTTGGTTCCATATGGCCCAGTGGTTGAAGAGGAAATGCCATTTAAAAATCTGATGATGCTAACGATGCAGACAATGAGGCACTACTACGTCACAAATTGGGCCCCCCCCCCCCCCAGCCACCATAGGGGCTTGAAGAAATAGAGATGGGCTGCATGATGCTTCCACCCAGAGTTGAAACTGACCGCACACAAGTAATGGTAAACCGCTTAGAGGATCTAAGCCTGCCCAGGCAAAGCAGTGCGAGTCGCCGTCCATGCTTATAAGCCGTATTGGTTTCATTGGGCGACAGGTATTGAGATGTCATTTCATCTCAATGTCTGGTAAAAGTCCCACAAAACTGGAAGCAACATCTCCAAAATGACCTATATAGTTTTGACAGGGAAGTTAAACCTCAAATTAAACTAGAAATGTGTCAATACAACACAAATGCCCCCGCCCAGGGACCTACCTCACCCCCCCCCCCCCCCCCATCACCTTAAGGTCATGCGGCAGGGGCGGGGTTATGGCTGAATGAAACTTCTGACATGTATCTATCATCATTCCAAGTATATAGCAAATCCATATGATGGTTCCAGAAATATGAGCTCTCAAAAAATATATAAAAAATTTTTATGTCTGTGACCTTGACCTTCAGTTAAGGGGTGGGGGGTATGGCTCAATGAAACTTTGGACCTGCAACTATTGTCATACCAAATATGAAGCAAATCCATTATAGAGTTTGGAAAATTATAAGCTATTAACATACTTAAATTTGAAAATTTCTATGTCTGCGACCTTGCCCTTGAAGTCATAGGCATGGGTGGGGGTATTACTGAATAAATCTTTGGACCTGCATCTATAATTAAACCAAATATGAACAAAATGAATTAAATAGTTAAAGTTCAACATGGTACAAATACCTTAACCGGAGTGTTAAACATTAAAAATTTCTAAGTCCGTGACCTTGACCTTGAGACCATAGGTAGGTGTGGGGGTATTGTTGGATAAAACTTTGGACCCATATCTATCATCATACCAAATATAAACCACATCCATTGCATGGTTTGAAAAATATGAGCTCAAGTTCTACCCTGACCAAAAACCTTAACGTGAGTCTAACAGGATTACGTACGTACGTACACACTTTCATACAGAAGGACGTACATTCGGACACCAGTACGCACGTACGCACGGGACGCACATACGGAAAACCGAAAAACTCTATGCCCCCGGGATCATCCGATGCGGGGGCATAACAAACAAACAAACAAACTACATCACAAAAACACGCTTATATAAATTTGACCCCCTTAAACCCCACTTTTATATGGTAAAACTGGGTTTTGCTTGGATTTTCCTTAATTTTCTTATTTCTGCTCAAAAACATGGATTCTGGGTACTTGTTAGAACTGCCACAATCTATTTTTTGAGCAGAAATAAGAAAAATATCGGAATTTTTCATCTGAAAATTTTCATTTTTTGGTGGTAAAATCTACAATGTATCTGTATAGGCGTGTTCTCATAATGATCTATCCATTAAGGTACCCTGAAGCCTTTGGCTCTGGTGAGCTAAAACAACAACTGTTTTTGCTTTTGGCAAAAATAATGTGGTTGATCAACCTGTGCGTCTGCACAGACTGATCAGTGCCTAAGTTTTTGCTGCTTGGATAGCAGTTTTTATATCTAAAGCTTCAAGACCTTCCAGTCTGTATAACTGAGTCGCCAAGTTTATGTTTTATTGAAGAAATAGATCAGCTCTAGCAGTGGTTTACTGAGTGGTATATCACTGTTTGGAGGTCAGTTGTAAAGTAGATCAAATCAGGGGCCAGTTGTTCAAAGCATCGTTAGCTTAACAAGCTCTTTATTGGTCATATTGTTAACTGTTCTAGCAAGTTTAAAATTCAAAATTTTGGTATTTTTGCCGAAAAAAATGTGAGCAGCTTTTGCGAATGCAAAAACTGCTCACATTTTTTCAGCAAAAATATTAGCATATTTGCCATAATAAATGATCAAAGTTTTAACGATACGTTAACTAACGACGTCGTTAGTTTTGAACAACTGGGCCCAGGAGCGTGTAGCACTAGTGATTTGTCTACTTACAACTGACCGACACTCAACAAATCACGGCACTAGAACTGATCTATTTCTATTCTAACACACTGAAAGTTGACTAGAATGCTGTTGATTTCTTCAGATATTCCCCGTCTTCCAACAATGTTTGAAGGAATCCAGCCAACAAAACTTATTGTGTCACATGCATTTACCTGTTTTCATAATATAAGTGATAGAAGAAAACGACGTTACACCATCCAACATCAAGATAACAATGAATGACGTCATAAAACGGGATAAAAGGCGGCTTTTCGCATCGCGCTCTTCCACCCAATGATTTATCATTCAATATATCACTGGATTTACTATTGGCTATATAGAGGATCTTACATGAGTGGTAATGTATTATTGAATTTATTAAACGAGTTAAGGAAAAGGGATAAAATGTGAGGCTGTGCCGAGCATTTTATCCCTTTTCCTCAACGAGTTTAATAAATTCAATAATACATGAGCACGAATGCAAGATTCTATTTATCATATGACATTTAAAACGCATTTTATTCACAATTGTTTATAAAAATGTCAATATTCCGTCGTTAGTAAACGCGACGTCTTTAAGGACGTCGTACATGTAACGTTACGGGACATATCTAGCTAATTTGCATATTTAATCCACTAGTGGATTATCGAAAATAATACATGGCGTTATTACACTCTCAGACGCGACGTCATATGATAAATAGGGGTTCTGTGTTAGAATTGGTTGTAAATCCTGACCAAAGGCTTTTGTGATGCGTCTCAAATGTCTCTTACCGGTATCTCAGCCAGGTATTGGTGATCTCCAAGGTCAGGGACGAATGTTCTTCAGTTAACCCATTTTGTACCAAATGGAATCTTCCACTTTACATATAACACAATTCCATTTCAAAATTTAGGGGTGTCAGGTTGTGTTTTCATCAAAATTTATTTGGAAAATGGCTAAACTTTTTGCAAACAGTGTAGGTCCTGATCAGACGCTGCACTCTGCAGCGTCTGTTCTGGGCCTGCACTGTTTGCCAATTACTGGGGATTCGGGAACAAATTGGGTTAAACTTCACATGAAGAAAATAGTGTAAGCAGCTACAATAAGCCACTATCACAAAAATAAAATTCCAAAAGGCATCCTTACCCATACCAGAGTGGTCTGGCTACTGGTTCACCAGCATAGTTACTCCACCAGAACAGATAATACAGGTATGGTAGCAGAGAATAACGAGTAAGATAGACCTTACGAACTATTGCAGCAAATTTAGCATCAAAAGCACCGGGATCTTGGTCTTTCTGCAAAAAAAAAAAAAAATGATTCAAAGAAATTCAGAAAAAAAATGTTAACCTTTCAAACATTGAGAATGTTTAGCAGGCGGCAGTTTCAAAGAGTTTTTTTTTCTGTTTTTTTTTTTGTGTTTTTTTTTTCCACAGAATAAGGCTGAAATATCTGCTAGGTAAATGATTTATATGAAATATCCACCTTGTTTCCACTGAAAATGAAAAAAAAGGGTAAGGTTATCACAGTCAAATACACCTTAACTTACATGGTTCATTATATCATGGTTTGGATATAACATCTTTTAAATTATAATCTTAAAAATGTATAGAAAAATGACTATAAATGTTGGTCATTTTTCTGTATAATCTTTTAATTTTTGTTTGGATACAATACAGTTCATTTCACTGCTTGAACCCAGACAAGAAGTGTTTTAGAGGTGTACTTCTATTGCCGAAATTTAACGTTCTTGACATTTGACAAAATCCAACTTTAAGAATTTAAATTTGACTAGCAACTGAAGTCAAAATGAATCTGTGATTTTATGCTTGCCTATGTCATCTACAGGTTTCATGTAGATCCAATTAAGAATGATGGTGTTATGCTTGTTAAAAGCATTTTTCCACTAGAAGCCTGTGGTGGGTGGGGTGCGGGTCTTTTAATTGCCAAAGTAACCAAAGTTGGAAAGCAATTACATGTGCTACAAAATCCATATTATCACTAATGACCCGCCAAAAACATGCAATTGTATGATTAACCTTTAACCTGCTGAATATTCAATTAAGCCACACTCATTTCTGACTTTGAACCAATCAGATTACTTGATGTAATTTATTGCTACAAATTCATAAACTGAATGCCAAACTGTGTAGATCCTGATCAGATGGCTTCTTCAGAAGCCATCTGATCTGGATCTACACTGTTTGCAAAGATAGGGCTTGTCGCCTACAGCAGGGTAAAGGTTAAAGGTACCATTAGAAAAAACACGCCTATATAAATACATTGTAACCTTTATCGTGGAAAAATTGAAAATTTTAAGATGAAAAATTGTGATATTTTTCTTAGTTCTGCTCAAAATATAGATTGTGGGTACTAGTTAGAACCGTCTCATCGAGGGGGTTCTAATGAGTACCCACAATCTATATTTTAAAGCAATCTATATTTTAAAGCAGAAATAAGATAATAGGTCTACCCCTTTACAGTTGTACTATATAAAAGTGGGGTTCAAGGGGGTTCAAAATTATATAGGCATGTTTTCGTGATGGACTATTAAACAAGAGGCCCATGGGCCACTATGCTCACCAGAGCTCAGGTGGGCCCTGCCCAATTGCAGCCATGTATTTTAACATAATATCATTTTAATCTGCCAAATGAACCCCCATATCCAAATGAGCACCCATGTGGACTCAGTATATGAAACATTAGGCCTTTTATGAAGTAGAGGGGGTGGGGCATGGACCCAATGGAGCCCTGGTTGGTGTCACTAAATGTGTCTTATCACAAAAAACAAGAATATATATGGTTTAGCAGTGGGGATCTGCATGGCTGGAGATATAAGTGGAGGGGTTGGAGCATGCCCTGTCGTTCCCAGGAAAGCCCAAGATTGTTGTCCCTAAATGTGTCTTATCATAAGGACCAAGTATATATATGGTTTAGGGGTGGGAATCTGAACGGTATCCAAGATATCCTTTCATGAAGTGGAAAGGAGAGGACTGGCCCCTGTGGACACCCCTACAGTAGGTGTGCTAATAATAAGGAACAAGAACATATATGAATATGGGGTGGGGATTTGAATGGTTTCTGAAATATATGGCCTTTTATGAAGTGGAAGGGCGGGGCACATTGCCTCAGCACAAAGAGACCCCCAAGTTGGTGTGACTGAATGAGTCTTATCATAAGGAACAAGAATATATATGGTTTAGGGGTGGGGATCTGAACTATTTCTGAGATATGTGGCTTTTAATAGTCAAGCGGTGGAGCAAGGCCCGGGCATGCCCCGGGGACTCACAAGCTGGTGTTAATGAATGTGCCTTATCATAAGGAAGATGAATATATATGGTTTAGGGGTGGGGCTCTGAACAGTTTCTGAGATAAAAGGCATTTTGTGAAGTGCAGGGGTGGGGCAAGGCCCAGGGAGACCCCCAGGTTGGTGTCAATGAATGTGTCTTATCATAAGGTACAAGAATATATATGGTTTAGGGGTGGAGATCTGTAAGGTTTCCGAGATATTGTGATATTATGAAATGGAGGGGGTGGGGCATGGCCCCAGCACATCCCTGGAGACCCCCAGGTTGGTGTCACTGAATGTGTCTCATCATAATGAACAAGAACATATATGGTTTAGGGGTAGGGATCTGAACAGTTTCTGAGATATATGGCCTTTTGTGAAGTGAAGGGGTGGGGCATGGCTCCGGCGCACCCCGGAAGACCCCCAATTTGGGGTCAATGAATGTGTCTTATCATAAGGAGCAAGAATATATATGGTTTAGGGATGGGGATCTGTAAGGTTTCCGAGATATTGGGCCTTTTATGAAATGGAGGGGCGGGACATGGCCCCAGCGCATCCCGGGGGACCCCCAGTTTGATGTCACTGAATGTGTCTTATCATAAGGAACAAGAGTATATAGGGTTCAGGGGTGGGGATCTGAATGGTTTCCGAGATATTGGGCCTTTTATGAAGTGGAGGGGGTGGGGCATGGCCTCGGCGCATCCCGGAGGACCTCCAGGTTGGTGTCAATGAATGCGTCTTATCAATAGAAACAAGAATATATATGGTTTAGGGGTGGGGATCTGTAAGGTTTCTGAGATATAAGGCATTTTATGAAGTACTGGGGGGCGGCGCATGGCCCCGGCACAACCTACTGGACCCCCAGGTTGACATAAAAGCATATGGCGGAGAGAAGTTTGCTAAAGGAACATTTCTATGAAAGTTTTGTCAAAATATCTGCAAAGGCTTTGTAGTTAATGCCATTTTTCAATTTTCCCCATTATAAGTCTATGGAAAATCTAAGTTGCCATAGCAACCAAACTAAAGAGCCGAATTTCATAAAAAACACAAAACCTGTAAAGACAAATATGGTGAATATTTCAATAAACTCTCAGCCTCATAGAGCATACGGTTTCTGAGGAGATGATTTTTTAAGTATTTTTTTTCTATTTTTTTCATTTTGGTTTCCATGGCAACCAATACAAATGAGCAGTAGGCCTAAAATCATATGGCAGATAGTAGATTGCCTAAGGAATACTTCTATGAAAGTTTTGTCAAAATATCTGCAGCAGCTTAGCAGTAAATGCCATTTTTCAATTTTCCCCATTATAAGTCTATGGAAACTCTAAGTTGCCATAGCAACCAAACTAATAAGCCGAATTTCATAAAAAACACAAACTTTCAATCCCCCAACCCAAGGATGCTACAGATGAAATTTGGACTCAATCGGCCCAGTGGCTTCAGAGGAGATGTCGTTTGAAAATGTTTACTCCAGACGACGACGACAACGACGGACAACTGCCTATCCTATAAGCTCCCCCGGAGCCTTCGGCTCTGGTGAGCTAAAAATGTTGATGGATGATGAAGACTAACAGGGAACCATGCCATTAGACATTAGACTCCCTCCCCCTCCCCTACCACCACCACTAGAGCCTCAAAAAGGTTATAGATAAATGGCCATGATTACTGGCTCTTTTTCTGCATGTTGTGAGGGTGCCAAATCACATATATCAGCTCATACATTGAAGATACCTGATATATTCATACTTAACCCGCTGTAGACTGGGGGACTCTTCCATTGCTATATGTTGGACAAGTCCATTTGCCATATAAGTGGTGTCGGGCCGATTTTTTTTTTCATTTTTAATCTATTTTTGAAGGAAAATTCTGTGAGCAAATAGTGTAGGCCCTGATCAGATGCTGCAGCCTCTGATCTGGGCCCGCACTGTTTGCCAAGGTACCCCTTTAGGGGTTTCCCGCATGCAACGGCCTAATACTGCTGAAAAAAGAAACAAACAAAATCTGTTTGTGAAACAAAACATGACTGGTCCAAAATAGCAATAAAACTCACCTTGACCTCATCAGAATTATGACTTCTGGAGAAAGGGTAGAAGGCTGCGAGCTGGTACCACCTTAGACACAGCTGGTACGTTGTTGGGGTACCAAATCCACAAATATCAGCTCCAACCATTGAGATACCAGAGATACTCATAGTTAAAATTGCTGAATAGGAAATAATAGTTGAACTTCAATAGCTCAAACATCTCTGGGACCATCCAAATTTGTTCCAGATATGGGTAGTTTGAATTACTGAGGTTTAATCATAGTTCCAGGTCATGAGACATTATGGGATCACAATAATTATCCCCACGTTTTTCGAAGAAAAGTGGGGATATTGTTATCGCCTCCGTCTGTCCATCCGTCCGTCCGTCCATCTGTCTGTCTGTCTGTCTGTCCGTCTGTCCGGCGATCTCTTCCTAAACCGTTGTCCGGAATCCAACCAAATTCGGTATGCGAGTTGCTTACATTAATGGCTTGCCCGAGATCACATTCATTTTTGACCCCGCCCCAGGGGCCCTGGGGAGGGGTCAAAAGGTCAAATTTGCTTAAAACTATGATGTGCTGTACAAGGGCAATGTTTGCAATAAACGTGGGGATTTGCGATGGCGAGCCATCGACTGCGCAATCTAGTGTTTTTTTTCTTTAAAGTTGGTCATAGGTCAAGGTCACAGGTCAAAATATTTTGCAGCTCTTGTCACAAGGAACCTACATGCCAAATATGAAGGCTCTATCTTAGACAATTCAAAAGTTACGAACAATTTTATTTGCTCTTTTAAGTAGGTCAAAGGTCAATGTCATGGTAAAAACATTTTGCATGAATGTAAAGTACTTATCATAAGGAACCTACATGTCATATATGAAGGCCCTATCCCAAACGGTTTGAAAGTTATGACCAAATGTTAATTTTTTCTTTTAAGTAGATCAAAGGTCAAGGACAATCATGCAAAATTTTTTGCATGAATGTAAAGCTCTTGTTACAAGGAACCTACATGCCAAATATGAAGGCTGTATCTCAAACGGTTCAAAAGATATGAAGAATTTTAATTTTTTCATTTATGAAGGTCAATGGTCAAGGTCACGGGTCAAAATTTTTTGTGTGAATGTAAAACTCTTGTCACAAGGAACCTACATGCAAAATATGAAGGCTGTATCTAAAATGATTCAAAAGTTATGACCAAAATGTTTTTTTTTATTTTAAGTAGGTCAAAGGTCAAGGTCACAAATCAAATTTTTTTGCATGAATGTAAAGCTTTTGTCACAAGGAACATACATGCCAAATATGAAAGCTGTATCTCAAGCGGTTCAAAAGTTATGACTAATGTTATTTTTTTTCTTTTAAGTAGGTCAAAGGTCAAGGTAAAGGTCATGGGTCAAATTTTTTGTGTGAATGTAAAGCTCTTGTCACTTGTAAGCAACCTACAAGCAAAATATGAAGGCCGTATCTCAAATGGTTCAAAAGTTATGACCAAAATGTTATTTTTTTATTTTAAGTAGGTCAAAGGTCAAGGTCACAGGTCAAACTTTTTTTCATGAATGTAAAGCTTTTGTCACAAGGAACATACATGCCAAATATGAAGGCTGTATCTCAAACAGTTCAAAGGTTATGACCAATGTTATTTTTTTTCTTTAAAGTAGGTCAAAGGTCAAGGTCACAGGTCAAATTTTTTTGCATAAATATGAAGCTCTTGTCACAAGGAACCTTCATGCCAAATATGATTACTCTATCTCCAACAGTTCAAAAGTTATGGCCAATGTTAAAGTTGTCCACATACAAACCAACAAATAAACAAGAGGCTCAATGAGCCTAAACCGCTCACCTGAGGAACTTAAGTTTTAACAATTCACAGACTTGACTACTAAATCTGCTAATAGAATCCAGCCCATTGACCCTTACAGGATATAAGTCATCATTATTGCATTGCATTCCAAGTTTGAGACTTCTAGCTTCTATAGTTCCTGAGAAATCTTTGACGAAAATTTAACATTGGTCAAAATGGAGAGAAAGAAGAATGAAAGAACAGATGAACAAATAAGCTGAGAAAGCCCAATGTCTCTTACACAAAATAAGTCATCATTATTCTATTGAATACCAAATTTGATGCTTCTAGCTTTTATAGTTCCTGAGAAATCTTTGATTAAAAATTTAACATTGGTCTATTATCTCTATATGGAGAGAAAGAAGAATGAAGGAACAAACTAGAAATGGTGTTTGTAAAACACAATGCCCCCAACCTTTGCTTGACCTTAGCTGGCAAAATATTCAACAAATATTGTTAAAGACTCAAAAACATACAACAAGAATTCCCCCGAAGGCTATGTCGCGCCTGTGGGGGCGCAAAGTCACCAAACCATGAAATCTAGGTCAAGGTCAAACATGGATGCCTGCATAAAAATTTCACTCCTAGTTGCAAGCATGTACCAAGTAACTCTTAAAAACAGACTCTTACATCAGGGTCAAAGTTAGGGTTGTCACACTATTTTACAAAGTCAGTGAACCATAAAATGTAGGTCAAGGTCAGAAATGGATACTTGCATTGAAGTTTCAATTCCTAAATGCAAGCTTGTACCAAATACAATTAATGAAGCTCTAATAGATCTTGAGAAATGGACTCTTACATTAGATAGAAAGTCAGGGTGGTCGCAATAATTCACAAAGTCAGTGAACCATGAAATATGGGTAAAAGTCAAATATGGATGCTTGCGTTGCAGTTGGAATTCCTAGATGCAAGTTTGTACCAATTATAATTTAAAAAGCTTTAATAGTTTTCGAGAAATTGTGAAAGTCAGGGTGGTCGCAATAATTCACGAAGTCAGTGAACCATGAAATATAGGTCAATGTCAGATATGGATGCTTGCGTTGAAGTTGCAATGCCTGGATGCAAGTTTGTACCAAGAATGATTAATGAAGCTCTAATAGTTCTCAAGATATGGACTTGCTGACAAGATTTTATTAACAAGAGGGCCATGATGGCCCTGGATCGCTCACCTGATCCATAGTGTAACAAGTGGGCCCCAGAGAGGGCCATTATTGGCCCCAGGGTTTTAATGTGCATAATGTTGAGGGAGGTCTTAAAGGTGAAGCTTCATACCAAACATCAACAAAGGCTATAATTAGAACAATCTTGGCAAAGGTCCACTAGATAAAGCTACACATCAAATTTCAAAGACCTGGGCCTTGCAGTTTCAGAGAAGAAGATTTTTTTTAAAGATATTCCCTACATAAGCCTATGCAAAACCAAATGGCCCCAGGGCTATATAAATCTATGTAAAAACAAAGGGCCCCGGCCCGGGGTGGGGGCATTTGTGGCCCCAGGGCTATAATTTGAACAATCTTGGTAGAGGTCCACTAGATAAAGCTCCATACTAAATATCAAAGGCCTTGGCCTTGCAGTTTCAGAGAAGATTTTTAAAGATTTCCCTATATAAGTTTATGCAAAACCAAAGGGCCCCGGAGCGGGGACATTTTTGGTACCAGGGCTATAATTTGAATAATTTTGATAGAGGTCCACTAGATGCAGCTTCATACCAAATATCAAAGACCCAGGCCTTGTGGTTTCAGAGAAGAAGATTTTTGAAGATTTTCCCCATGTAAGTCTATGTAAAACCATAGGGCCCCAGAGTGGGGGCATTTTTGGCCCCAGGGCTATAATTTTAACAATCTTGGTAGAGGTCCATTAGATGCAACTTCATACCAAATTTCAAAGTCCTGGGCCTTGTGGTTTCAGAGAAGATTTTTAAAGATTATCCCTATATAAGTCTATGTAAAACCAAAGGGCCCCGGGACGGGGCCACTTTTGGCCCCAGCACTATAATTTGAATCATCTTGGTAGGGGTCCTTTAGAAGAAGCTTCATACCAAATATAAAAGACCTAGGCCTTGTGGTTTCAGAGAAGAAGATTTTTAAAGATTTTCCCTATATAAGTCTATGTAAAACCAAAGGGCCCCTGAGCGGGGGCATTTTTGGCCCAAGGGCTATAATTTGAACAATCTTGGTAGGGGTCCACTAGATGAAGCTTCATACAAAATATCAAAGTCCTGGGCCTTGCGGTTTCAGAGAAGAAGATTTTTAAAGATTTTCCCTATATAAGGCCATGTAAAACCAAAGGGTCCCAGTCGGAGGCTTTTTTTGCCCCAGCACTATAATTTGAACAATCTTGGTAGGGGTCCACTAGATAAAGCTTAATTCCAAATATCAAAGTCCTGGGCCTTGCAGTTTCAGAGCAGAAGATTTTTAAAGATTTTCCCTATATAAGCCTATGTAAAACCAAAGGGCCCGGCGGCGGGGACATTTTTGGCCTCAGCACTATCATTTGAATAATCTTGTTAGGGGTCTTTTAGATGAAGCTTCATACCAAATATAAAAGACCTAGGCCTTGTGGTTTCAGAGAAAAGGATTTTTAAAGATTTTCCCTATATAAGTCTATGTAAAAACAAAGGGCCCCTGAGCGGGGGCATTTTTGGCCCAAGGGCGATAGTTTGAACAATCTTGGTAGAGGTCCATTGGATGAAGCTTCATTCTAAATATCAAAGTCCTGGACCTTGCGGTTTCAGAGAAGAAGATTTTTAAAGATTTTCCCTATATAAGTCTATGTAAAACCAAAGGGCCCCTGAGCAGGGGGATTTTTGGCCCAAGGGCTATAATTTGAACAATCTTGGTAGGGGTCCACTAGATGAAGCTTCATACAAAATATCAAAGTCCTGGGCCTTGCGGTTTCAGAGAAGAAGATTTTTAAAGATTTTCCCTATATAAGCCTATGTAAAACCAAAGGGCCCCAGGTGGAGGCTTTTTTTGCCCCAGCACTATAATTTGAACAATCTTGGTAGGGGTCCACTAGATAAAGCTTAATACCAAATATCAAAGTCCTGGGCCTTGCAGTTTCAGAGCAGAAGATTTTTAAAGATTTTCCCTATATAAGCCTATGTAAAACCAAAGGGCCCGGGGGTGGGGACATTTTTGGCCTCAGCACTATCATTTGAATAATCTTGTTAGGGGTCTTTTAGATGAAGCTTCATACCAAATATAAAAGACCTAGGCCTTGTGGTTTCAGAGAAAAGGATTTTTAAAGATTTTCCCTATATAAGTCTATGTAAAAACAAAGGGCCCCTGAGCGGGGGCATTTTTGGCCCAAGGGCGATAATTTGAACAATCTTGGTAGAGGTCCAATGGATGAAGCTTCATTCTAAATATCAAAGTCCTGGACCTTGCGGTTTCAGAGAAGAAGATTTTTAAAGATTTTCCCTATATAAGGCCATGTAAAACCAAAGGGCCCCGGAACGGGGGCATTTTTTGCCCCAGCACTATAATTTGAACAATCTTGGTAGGGGTCCACTAGATAAAGCTTAATACCAAATATCAAAGTCCTGGGCCTTGCAGCTTCAGAGCAGAAGATTTTTAAAGATTTTCCCTATATAAGCCTATGTAAAACCAAAGGGCCCGGGGGCGGGGACATTTTTGGCCTCAGCACTATCATTTGAATAATCTTGTTAGGGGTCTTTTAGATGAAGCTTCATACCAAATATAAAAGACCTAGGCCTTGTGGTTTCAGAGAAAAGGATTTTTAAAGATTTTCCCTATATAAGTCTATGTAAAACTAGAGTGTTCACAAGTTTTTTCTTTAATTTGACCTACTGACCTACTTTTTGACCCGAAAAGACCTTTATTCAAACTTAGCCAAGATATTGTCACAATGACCATTCTGAGCAAGATTAATGATTTAACCAAACTTGTGGCCTCCTGAGTATTCACAAGGTTTTTCTATGATTTGACCTACTGACCTACTTTTCAACCGGACATGACCCATATTCAAACTTGACCGAGATATTGTCATGATGATCATTCTGAGCAAGTTTGATTATGATTGGACCAAAATTGTGGCCCCTAGGGTGTTCACAAGGTTTTTATATGATTTGACCCGCTGACCTACTTTTTAACCCGATATGACCCATATTCGAACTGGACTGAAATATTGTCACAATGGTCATTCTGAGCAAGTTTCATGATAATTGGACCAAAACAGTGGCCTTCAGAGTGTTCACAAGGTTTTTCTATGATTTGACCTACTGACCTACTTTTTGACCGGACATGACCCATATTCGAACTTGACCAAGATATTGTCATGATGATCATTCTGAGCAAGTTTGATTATGATTGGACCAAAATTGTGGCCTCTAGGGTGTTCACAAGGTTTTTCTATGATTTGACCCGCTGACCTACTTTTTAAGCCGACATGATCCATATTCAAACTTCACTAAAATATTGTCACAATGATCATTCTGAGCAAGTTTGATGATGATTGGACCAAAATTGTGGCCTCTCGAGTGTTCACAAGGTTTTTCTATGATTTGACCTACTGACCTACTTTTTTACCCGACATGACCCAAATTCGAACTTGACCGAGATATTGTCATGATTATCATTCTGAGCAAGTTTGATGATAATTGGACCAAAACTGTGGCCTCTAGTGTGTTCACAAGAAAAAGTTTACGCACGGACGACGCACGACGGACGACGCACGACGCACGACGACGCCGGACATCTTACTGTCACAAAAGCTCACCATGACCTTCGGTCAGGTGAGCTAAAAAAAAACAAGGCATCGCATGCGATACAAATCCCCTCGCACAAGACAACTTCATGTGTGGAAAACACTGAAATGGCAAAAGTCCAACTTGCTTGAGATATTATCATATGCAACATTTGTGTAAAGTTTGTTTAAAAATCCATCCATAAATGTAGGTTCTAGAGTGATGACAATATTTCTCTAAAAATAGTCATAGGGACCTTGACTTGAGGCCATGGCCGCGAAGTAGATCTTGCTCAAGATATTATCATAAGCATCTTTTGTGTGAAGTTAGATTAAAATCATAAATGTAGGCGGTAGAGCAATGACAAAGTTTTTCTAAAAATAGCCATAGTGACCTTGACCTTGAGGTCATGACCAAGCAACTCGAGATATTACCATAAGAAACATTTGTGTGAAGTTCTATTAACATCCATCAATAAATGTAGGCACTAGAGCGATGACAAAGATTTTCTAAAAATAGCCCCAGTGACCTTGACCTTGAAAGTCGAAATAGTTCGAGATATTGTCATAAGGAACATTTGTGTGAAGTTATACTGAAATCGGTGAAGAAATGTAAGCGCTAGAGCCATGTCAAAGTTTTTCTAAAAATAGCCACAGTGACCTTGACCTTGAAAGTCAAACTCACTCGAGGTATTATCATAAGGAACATTTGTGTGAAGTTATATTGAAATCAGTGAAGAAATGTAGTCGCAAGGGCGATGACAGTTTTTTTCAAAAAATAGCCACAGTGACCTTGACCTTGAAAGTCGAAATCGCTCGAGATATTGTCTTAAGGAACATTTGTGTGAAATTATATTGAAATTGGTGAAGAAATGTAAGCGCTAGAGTATTGACAAAGTTTTTCTAAAAATAGTCACAGTGACCTTGACCTTGAAAATGGAACTCGCTACAGATATTGTCATAAGGAACATTTGTGTGAATCGATTTTGAAATTGGTGAAAAAATGTAAGCGCTAGAGCAATGAAAAAGGTTTTCTAAAAATAGCCACAGTGACCTTGACCTTGAAAGTCGACCTCTTTCGAGGTATTGTCATCAGGATCATTTGTGTGAAGTTATATTAAAATCGGTGAAGAAATGTAGGCGCTGGAGCGATAGCAACGTTTTTCTAAAAATAGCCATTGTGACCTTGAAAGTTGAAATGGCTTGAGATATTGTCATAAGGAACATTTGTGTGAAGTTATATTGAAATCGGTGAAGAAATGTAAGCGCTAGAGCATTGACAAAGTTTTTCTAAAAATAGCCACAGTGACCTTGACCTTGAAAGTGGAACTCGTTAGAGATATTGTCATAAGGAACATTTGTGTGAAGTTATATTGAAATCGGTGAAGAAATGTAGGCGCTAGAGCGATGACAATTTTTTTCTAAAAATAGCTACAGTGACCTTGACCTTGAGGTCATGACCCTGAAAGTCGAACACACTTGAGATATTGTCATAAGGAACATTTGTGTGAAGTTATATTGAAATCAGTGAAGAAATGTAGGCGCTAGAGCAATGACAAAGTTTTTCTAAAAATAGCCACAGTGACCTTGACCTTGAGGTCATGACCTTCAAAGTTGACCTCGCTCAAGATATTGTCATAAGGCACATTTGTTTGAAGTTATATTGAAAACAGTGAAGAAATGTAGGCGCTAGAGTGATGACAAAGTTTTTCTTAAAATAGCCACAGTGACCTTGACCTTGAGGTCATGACCTTGAAAGTCGAACTCGCTGAGATATTGTCATAAGAAACATTTGTGTGAAGTTATATTAAAATTGGTGAAGAAATGTAGGCCCTAGAGCGATGACAAAGTTTTTCTAAAAATAGCCACAGTGACCTTGACCTTGAGGTCATGACTTTGAGGTCGAACTCGCTCGAGATTTTTTTATAAGGAACATTTGTGTGAAGTTATATTGAAATTGGTGAAGAAATGTAGGCACTAGAGCGATGACAAAGTTTTTCTAAAAATAGCCACAGTGACCTTGACCTTGAGGTCATGACCTTGAAAGTCAAACTCGCTGAGATATTGTCATAAGAAACATTTGTGTGAAGTTACATTGAAATTGGTGAAGAAATGAAGGCGCTAGAGCGATGACAAAGTTTTTCTAAAAATAGCCACAGTGACCTTGACCTTGAGGTCATGACTTTGAAGTCGAACTCGCTCGAGATTTTTTTATAAGGAACATTTGTGTGAAGTTATATTGAAATTTGTGAAGAAATGTAGGCGCAAGAGCGATGACAAAGTTTTTCTAAAAATAGCCACAGTGACCTTGACCTTGAGGTCATGACTTTGAAGTCGAACTCGCTCGAGTTTTTTTATAAGGAACATTTGTGTGAAGTTATATTGAAATTGGTGAAGAAATGTAGGCGCTAGAACGATGACAAAGTTTTTCACAAATTACCAAAATGACAAAGGGCCATAACTCACAAAGTATTTTTCGGAATTTCGTCAAAAGTTAATCAGTTCATCTACTCATCACCACCAATATATTCACCAACTTTCAAGGCTCTAGCTCCAATAGTTTTTGAGAAATCTTGCTGACAAAATTTTATTAAAAAAAATTTCAAAGGGCAATAACTCTTAAAAGGGGCATAATCCGGACAAGAAAAAAAATACGTGTCAGCTAATTTTCCATAAGGAATCCATATATGAAATTTCAAAACCCTAGAATACACGGTTCTAAAGTTATGCTATGCATCACTTTTAGCATACATTACAATGGGCACAAATTACCAAAATGACAAAGGGCCATAACTCACAAAGTATTTTTCAGAATTTTGTCAAAAGTTAATCAGTTCATCTACTCATCACCACAAATCTATTCACCAACTTTCAAGGCCTTAGCTCCAATAGTTTTTGAGATATCTTGCTGCCAAGATTTTATTAAAAAAAATTTCAAAGGGCAATAACTCTTAAAAGGGGCATAATCCGGACGAGAAAAAAAATATGTGTCAGCTAATTTTCCATAAGGAATCCTTATATGAAATTTCAAAACCCTAGAATACACGGTTCTAAAGTTATGCTATGCATCACTTTTAGCATACATTACAATGGGCACAAATTACCAAAATGACAAAGGGCCATAACTCACAAAGTATTTTTCAGAATTTTGTCAAAAGTTAATCAGTTCATCTACTCATCACCACCAATCTATTCACCAACTTTCAAGGCCTTAGCTCCAATAGTTTTTGAGATATCTTGCTGACAAGATTTTATTAAAAAAATTTCAAAGGGCAATAACTCTTAAAAGGGGCCTAATCCGGACGAGAAAAAAAATACGCGTCAGCTAATTTTCCATGAGGAATCCATATATGAAATTTCAAAACCCTAGCATACACGGTTCTAAAGATATGCTTTGCATCAATTTTAGCATACATTACAATGGGCACAAATTACCAAAATGACAAAGGGCCATAACTCACAAAGTATTTTTCGGAATTTCGTCAAAAGTTAATCAGTTCATCTACTCATCACCACCAATATATTCACCACTTTTCAAGGCTCTAGCTCAAACAATTTTTGAGATATCTTGCTGACAAAATTTTATTAAAAAAATTTCAAAGGGCAATAACTCTTAAAAGGGGCATAATCCGGACAAGAAAAAAAATACGCGTCAGCTAATTTTCCATGAGGAATCCATATATGAAATTTCAAAACCCCAGCATACACGGTTCTAAAGTCATGCTATGCATCACTTTTAGCATACATTACAATGGGCACAAATTACCAAAATGACAAAGGGCCATAACTCACAAAGTATTTTTCAGAATTTTGTCAAAAGTTAATCAGTTCATCTTCTCATCACAACCAATATAATCACCAACTTTCAAGGCTCTAGCTCCAATAGTTTTTGAGATATCTTGCTGACAAGATTTTATTAAAAAAATTTCAAAGGACAATAACTCTTGAAGGGGGCATAATCCGGACTAGAAAAAAAATACGCGTCAGCTAATTTTCCATGAGGAATCCATATATGAAATTTCAAAACCCTAGCATACACGGTTCTTTAGTTATGCTATGCATCAAAAGCGTAACGGACGGACGAACGGACGAACGGACGAACGGACGAACAGACGAACGGACGAACGGACGAACGAGGCAGAAGCAATATGCCCCTCCAACTTTTTCAAAGTTGGGGGCATAATGAACCAGACTAGCTCCAAAACCTAATGCAGCCTTTCCCCTTGCCCAATGGTGCTACACATGAAATTTAAACAAGATTGGTCGACTGCCTTCTGAGATATGCTTCATTGAAAGTGTGGACGACGGATGGACGGACGACAGACGATGGACTCCGGAGCCTAGGTATACTATCAGCTCACTGGAGCCTTTGGCTCAGGTGAGCTAAAAATTCAAGTCACTATTTCTGTCACAACATTTTCCCTACGTTAAGTCTATGGGCAAATTTTTTTGTCTCTCAAGGTCACGTAACTCCGAGGTCAATATTCCGATTCGGCCCAAAATCGAACTTAACCGAGATTTTATGCCTGTCCTCGTTACCTGCAAGTTTGAAGCTGATATGAATAAAAATAAAGTTGCTATCGTGGTCACAACGTATTTTTTTATGCTCAAGGGCAGGTAACTCCAAGGCAAATATTCCGATTCGGCCCAAAATCGAACTTAACCGAGATTTTATGTCTGTCCTCGTTACCTGCAAGTTTGAAGCTGATCTGAAAAAAATTCAAGTCGCTATCGTAGTCGCAACATTTTCCCTAATTAAGTCTATGGGCAAATTTTTTGTCGCTCAAGGTCACGTAACTCCGAGGTCAATATTCCGATTCGGCCCAAAATTGAACTTAACCGAGATTTTATGCCTGTCCTCGTTACCTGCAAGTTTGAAGCTGATATGAATAAAAATAAAGTTGCTATCGTGGTCACAACGTATTTTTTTATGCTCAAGGGCAGGTAACTCCAAGGCAAATATTCCGATTCGGCCCAAAATCGAACTTAACCGAGATTTTATGTCTGTCCTCGTTACCTGCAAGTTTGAAGCTGATCTGAAAAAAATTCAAGTCGCTATCGTAGTCACAACATTTTCCCTATGTAAAGTCTATGGGCAAATTTTTTGTCGCTCAAGGTCATGTAACTCCGAGGTCAATATTCCGATTCGAACTTAACTGAGATTTTATGCCTGTCCACGTTACCTGCAAGTTTGAAGCTGATCTGAATAAAAATAAAGTTGCTATCGTGGTCACAACGTATTTTTTTATGCTCAAGGGCAGGTAACTCCAAGGCAAATAATCCGATTCGGCCCAAAATCGAACTTGACCGAGATTTTATGCCTGTACTGGTTATCTGCAAGAATGAAGTCGATCAGAAAAAAATTGACGGAGCTAGAGTGATGACAAGCTTTTTCCTATGTGAAGTCTATGGGAGCTAGATGTTGCCATGGCAACCAGAGTTCCACTCAGATCTGCCTGAAAACCTAATGAAGCCTTTCCACTTGCCCAATAATGCGACACATGAAATTTGATCAAAGTTGGCCAAGTAGTCTTTAAGATATACATTTTTGAAATTCCCATTAACCCTAATGCAAAAACACACAAGGGCAGGTAACTCCTAAGTGAATGATCCGATTCTGCCAGTTATCAAACTTGACCGAGATTTCATTGCTGTGCTGGTTATCTGCAAGAATAAAGCCAATCTGAAAATAATTGAAGCAGCTACGGTGATGACAACATTCTCCCCATGTTAAGTCAATAGGCAATTTTTTCAACGCTCAAGGGCACGTAACTCCTGAGTGAATAATCCGATTCAGCCCAAAATCGAACTTGATCGAGATTTCATGCCTGTCCTCGTTATCTGCAAGAATGAAGTCGATCAGAAAAAAATTGACGGAGCTAGAGTGATGACAAGCTTTTTCCTATGTTAAGAACGCTCAAGGGCACATAACTCCTGAGTGAATAATCCGATTCAGCCCAAAATCGAACTTGATCGAGATTTCATGCCTGTCCTCGTTATCTGCAAGAATGAAGTCGATCAGAAAAAAATTGACGGAGCTAGAGTGATGACAAGCTTTTTCCTATGTTAAGTCTATGGGAGCTATTTGTTGCTGTGGCAACCAGAGTTCCAATCCGATCTGCCCGAAAACAGTATGCAGCCTTTCCCCCTACCTGATAATGCTTCACATGAAATTTGATCAAGATTGGCCCACTGGTTCCGGAGATATACTTCTTTGAAAGTGTGGACGACGACGGACGACGACGGACGACGGACGCCGGCTCGTGGTATACTAATACCTCACATGAGCCTTCGGCTCAGGTGAGCTAACAAACCAACAAACAGGCAGGGTAAAAACAATATGTCCCTGCTATCGCTATCGGGGACATAAAAATTGTGATCTTTTCTAATTTCTGCTCAAAATATAGATTGTGGGTAGTCTTTAGAACAGCCTCATCAAGGTGGTTCTAGCAGTAACCCATAATCTATATTTTAGAGCAGAAATAAGAAGAATAAGGTTTACCCCTGTAAACCCCTGTTTTTTCTATATAAAAGTGGGGTTCAAGGGGGTTAAAATTATATACACGTGTTTTCGTGATGGTAATTCAAGTTTCAGGCGTTCAAGTCTATGAATTTTCTTACCAGATATAGATCTGTACATGTCATGCCATGTGGCCTTGTTATCACCTGTCCAGTGACCTCCATAGTGGCCTTGACCCGGGAATGTTGCCCTTGAAATTACAAATGGACGTTTTCCCCGAGCTTGTTTCAAAGCCCTGGAAAGCAGATAGAATAACATCAAATAACATTGTATCCCTTAAGATACCAAGAAAAAATCTTCTGTTTATGTCGTCTGCTGCATCTTCTTGCAAACTTTCCAAACGCATACAGGCAAACAG
Source organism: Lucinisca nassula (assembly GCA_963580285.1). NCBI lineage: Eukaryota > Metazoa > Mollusca > Bivalvia > Lucinida > Lucinidae > Lucinisca > Lucinisca nassula. Next base: position 71,413,548 of record OY757011.1, on the reverse strand, counting down.
TGTGAACCAAAATCAGACTGCTCCTAGAAAAGCAGTCTGATCTTGATCCACACTGTTTGCACACTATTTGCAACAATTACTTTTAAAGTAACTAGCAGACAAATCTAACAAGTGCCAACAGGGGTCATCCCTGGCCCAAAAAGTAGGGAGCAGTGACTTCTCTCTCCAGCCCTGACAGGGCATCTCATCACGCTAACAAGCCCATAAAATGAACACCCCTTAAACCCCACATTATGTAGAGAAAACTGGGGTTTACGGGGGTATACATTATTTTTCTTATTTCTGCTCCAAGACATAGGTTGTGGGTACTCGTTAGAACAAAAATATCACAAGTTTTCATCAGAAAAGTAACCATTTTGGAGATGTGAAAAATGCACTACGAGGGTAGCCTGAAAAGTTCTGAGCCTGACCAAGATCCAATGGTTTGTTCATGCTGAAAGTGCCTTACTTTTCAACATAGTCTCCCTTCCTGTCCACACACTTCCTCCAGCGATGCTGGAGTCCTTGGATCCCAGTGGTATAGAAAGTCTCATCTTGATCCCTGAAAAACTCCTCCACAGCAGCTATCACCTCCTCGTCTGACCGATAATGCTGCCCAGCCAAGTGCTTTTTCATGTTTGGAAACAGGAAATAATCTGATGGAGCTAGATCAGGTGAATACGGAGGGTGGTCGACAAGTGTGAAGCCACAGTCATGCACAGCAGCCATTGCGACAACCGATTTATGAGCAGGCGCATTGTCGTGATGGAACAAGACCCCTTTTGTCAATTTTCCGCGTCGTTTAGCCTTAATTGCTTTTCACAATTGTTTTAGCAGATCTGCATAATACTCCCCATTAATTGTTCTGCCCTTTTGAAGGTAATCTATGAATATTATACCCTTGGGATCCCAGAACACTGATGCCACCACCTTCCCTGCAGAGGAGTCGACCTTTGCCTTCTTTGGAGGGGGTGAGCCAGGGTGCTTCTATTGCATGGATTGTCTTTTGGTCTCTGGCTCAAAGTGATGAACCCAACACTCATCCTGAGTGACAAAACGGTCAAGAAAGCCATCTTGGTCTGCTTCAAAAATAGCCAAGTTGGCTTGTGACAGGTTCAGTCTGGTCAACTTTTGGTCTGGCGTCAAAAGCCGTGGCACCCATCTGGCGTAAACCTTCAGCATTCCTAATTCACAGTGTAGAATTTTCTCTACTCGTTCACGGGAGATGCCAACAGTGTTAGCTAAGTGATTCACAGTTAAACGCCTGTCACCCATCACGGCCCTGTGCACTTGGCTGATGGTTTCCTCAGTTGTTGCCGTTGTGGGTCGTCCACACCGGTCATCATCTTCAAGGCTGTCCTTGCCCATCTTAAAATTTGCTGCCCACCTTTTCGCGGTTGCATACAAAGGAGCATCATCCCCTAATGTAGCAACCATATCGGCATGAATGTCCTTAGGAGCTAACCCCTTTTTATGGAGGTACATGATGACACCACGATGCCAGATTTTGTCCATTTTCTCAAAAACGTGCTAGTATCAATTTTCAAAGTCTAGAATTTCTACGTTATTGCAGGTAAACTTGAACTCATTTGAGTCAAATCAAGTAATAAAGGTTTGGATTTAATGAATACAAAATTTCATGGCTGTTCGATGCCTGCTTCTTGGTCAGGCTCAGAACTTTTCAGCCTACCTGTATGTTTCAGCTTAGGCTCAGAACTTTTCAGCCTACCCTTTTCAGCCTACTCGTATGCCGCACGGGTGTGTTATCCTAATGTACCTCATTTATGTGCAGACAACAATTGCGGTGATTGGCATCTTAAGATTTATTAAAAAATAATTATCATCTAAAATTATGGCTGCAAGTTGCAAAGCTCCAGAAAAGGATGCTTAACAAGAATAATTTAAAGGGAACGGGAACATCTAGCAAATTTTTCTGCTATTTTCAAAAGGGAGACAGCTTTCAGGACTTCCTGTTCGCTTTTCTACAAACTCTGTCCCACATAAAAAGGGGCCTACTCTTAAAGGAAAGAATTTGCTCCTTGGGAAGGTGTGTCATTTACATCATCTGACCAGATCATGTGATAATCAACTACCCTACTAACCCTTGTCTCACCAAACCAGAATATGCACTACCCTAAAAATCCTAAAAATTTGGACATCTTCAGGACTTGCTGTAATTCTCCTAAAATGTTAACAAATTTGTTTCACAATCCAACAAGGAGCCCAAAAGGTGAAAAGGAATGACAAACAGTGTAGACCCTGATCAGACTGCTCCTTCAGGAGCAGTCTGATCTGGGTTTGCACTGTTTGCATAGGCCTGTTTGCATATTGCATAGGCCTGTTTGCATATTGCATATGCATATTGCATATGCCTGTCTGTCCCAATACTTAGGATCATTAAAGTACCTTTTGCAGTGTAGATACAGATGGCTTCTGAAGAATTCATCTAATCAGTATCTATGCTGTCTGACATAAAGCTTATGAATTATTAGGAATAAACTACATCATGTTATCTGACTGACTGAAAGTCAGAAATGGGTGTGGCTAAACTAAGTTATTCAGCAGGATAAGAGCTGAAATCTGCTTACAACTTGGGACTGAAAGGTAAGATTATAAATTAGTCCTGACTCCTGAACATTTTGAGGCGACGTCCAGACTATGCAGAAAACTGGCCATAAATACACCATAACCTCTTTATAACACTATTAATCATAAATACACCACAACATCTATTAATGGGGTCCAAAGCAGCAACCGTGTTAGTTAAACAACCGTGTTATATCCAAAACAAATATGTATAGATTACAGTCAAACCTGTCTTAAAGACCACCTGTGAACAAAGACCACTTCCAATTCCCCCCATCCAATTATACTATATAATGCACCTGTCAACAGAGACCACTAGGACAAGAGGACAGTCAAAAGCCTTCCCAAATGCATAGTTTTACCCTGAACAAAGACCACTTTGTGCTTTGAATAGCATTGACCAAAGTTTTAACTAGGCAATTAATTGTTTGTGGACATCCTTTAACCCTTTCCCACTCAGATACGTGTTTTTACGTGTCTGAACCCCACCCCCCCCCCCCCCCACCACCATTTTAAGCCCCAGAAGCACCTAAAATCTGCAATTCTACCCATGGGTATTTATGTTTGCTTTAGGATTTGTTGGGCAAAAAAGTGACCTGTTTTTTCGCGCGCCTCCCCACTAAAAATATTCTAGGAAGGATTGAAGGGGGGCAGCGCCCCCCTCACATCCCGAAAAATTTTGGGTGTATGGCCCAACCGGCCGCTAAAATTTATAATAATAAAGGGTTAATGAAGAAAATCCCAACTGACCAAAATAATGTTTTTCATCATTTTATTGCAGAAACAATATTTCGGATATAATTAATGCATTTTAGACTAAAATTCAGTATGTTCCCAGATTTCAGTTAACCCTTTCCCACTCAGATTCGTGTTTTTTATGTGTCTGACCCCCCCCCCCTAATATAAGCCCCAGAAGCACCTAAAATCTGCAATTCTACCCCTGGGTATTTATGTTTGCTTTAGGATTTGTTGGGCAAAAAAGTGACCTGTTTTTTCGCGCGCCTCCCCACTAAAAATATTCTAGGGGGCACAACCCCCCTCACATCCCGAAAAATTTTGGGTGTATGGCCCAACCGGCCGCTAAAATTTATATCTGAGGGTGTCTGGGGTCAAAAATGCCTGAAAATTGATGCTGATAAAACATGCTGCAAACAGGGAAAATGGCCAGTGTCAAACACCTAAGTTGTTGCCTTGACAGCTGTGTGAAGATTAAAATGTGATCAAAAATTCATGTGAAAACACACTTTTTGCCAACTTTGAGATGCCCCCTCTTTACCATGACAACAATGATCAAGTCATGAAAGGTTGCATTTGTAAGGCTACTGCCCAATGAACATTCATACCAAGTTTGGTGTAAAACAGACCATCCATTATGAAACAATGGCTAATTGAAGTTGCTGTCAGGTGCAACACTGTGAAAATCAGCGAAATTCACAAAATCCCTGATTTGTAAAGGGTTAATGAGCCAGATTAATTTTTTAGTGCTTCATTATTAAAACCTGACATAATGTTACCTTTAGGAGATTTAATCAGCGAATCATTCAGGTGTAACTGCGATTATCCAATACATATATGCATAAATGCTGTGAAGTAATCCTTGTCTTCTAAAGTGGTAGAGCAGTTGATGCAAAACTGACCCTCTGAATAAAGACAACCTGTGGGCAAAGACCATATTTCTTCTTTCCCTTAAGTGGTCTTTGTAGACAGGTTAGACTGTATATAGAATAATGACCATTTATGGTCATTTTTCTATATAATCTATACAGTTTTGGGATCCATCTTGAAAATGTGTTATATCCATAACTGTGTTATAACAAACAGTGTAATAATGAGGTTGCAGTATAAATTGTACAGATCATACAGAAAACTGACCAGTTCTGGTTACTTTTTGTATATCCTACTCATTTGTTTAGATACAGTTTGTCTCCACCTTCTTAAACTGTTAGCTAAAATGAAACGTATTTTATCATATGACGTCGCGTCTGAGAGTGTAATAATGCCATGTAATAAATTTGATAATCCACTAGTGGATTAAATAAGCAAATTAGTTAGAAATGCCCCTTAATGTTACATTTACGACATCATTATGGCGGATTATTGACATTTTTTGTAAAACAATCATGAACTAGATCGCGCAGTCGATGGCATACCATTGCAAATACCCGCTTTTTGTATGAATGGCACTAAAGATATGGCAAAGTCATAATTTTTTACCTTTGACCTTGGGGCCATGTTGGGGGTCAAGGTCACAAAAAAGTAGCCCACTGCCATCTACATACCACGTACTATCCACATGCAAAGTTTCAAAAGTGTAACTTCAGTGGTTGCAGAGGAGATCCATTTACAAGAAACGTGACGGATGGACAGACAGACAGACTGACGACCACTCAACTTTGGGACGAAAACAATATACCCTATTTTTCTTCGAAAAAGCGGGTATAATAAAATGCATTTTAAATGTCATGAAAAATAGAATCTTGCATTCGTGATCATGTATTATTGAATTTATTAAATTCGTTGAGGAAAATGCATAAAATGCTTGGCTAAGCCTCGCATTTTATTCCTTTTCCTCAACTCGTTTAATAAATTCAATAATATATGAACACTCGTGTAAGATCCTCTTTATACATAGATTCAAAAGTACTTACTCATATGTAGCCTTAGTTTCTTGTAACCCATAAGTACTGTGTAGATCATATGACCTCCACCTGTGTTGCCGAGCAGACGCACAAATAGTACTACTGGAAAGGAAGCCACCTGTAACAGCTGAAAAGATAATGAAGCACAGATATATCTTTTTTCACTGAAAAAAAAACACCAATAGACATACACCTTTGGACACAAATCTGTTCAAACCAAACTTTGATGAGCTGCATTTCAGCTTGATTCGAAACATCATTCAAAGTGTCTTAACATCATGTCAATCAACTGGCAGCCAGGAACACATTCAAAACACATAGTGGCATACATTTCACTGCAGACTCCAGCACTGTCCAATCAAAATACATCTAAAATGTCAAACAGACCTAAACTTGGAAAAAATTGCTGGTGAAAATCACACCAATCAATCTATATACTGCTTGATCCAGTTTTAGAATTCTTTGATGAATGATATTTGCTTGTCAAACTAACTTGATGCAGAGATTAATTGATAGGTACTTCATAGGAGTTTGAACAGATTTGTGTCCACAGGTCTAGCTTGTGAAAAATGACTGAACATCCCTATCAACAGAATTGGAAATGTTGCTTCTGATTTTTTTTGACTTTTTACCAACACTGAGCTGAAATGACATCTCCAGCCTAACCGCCCAAAGAAACCGCTAAGGCTTAAGGGACAGTCCATCCTGTACCACTTTGTCTGAGCAGGCTTAGGCCTTCTAAGCATTTTACCAGTACTCCAAAGCTAAGTCAGTTTCAGCTCTATGAGGAAGCTAAATGCAGTCCAATCTATTTCTTCAAGCCCCAATAGGCAGGGGCATGTAACACAAAGATACATATTTTGATAAAATGTTACTTTGAGACTATCGCTACTGTTTATGACACAAAAATTTAAAGCTATATAATAAAATGGTTATTTAAATGATATTAGTGAATATTTACCCAAGTTTGGATACTGAAGGACAACAGCCTGTAAACATGAATATTTCCCCCCAGTTAGGATACTGGAGGACACGAGCTTGCAAGCAATGAATATTTTCCCCAAGTTGGGGTACTGGAGGACATGAGCTTGCAAGTATGACTATTTTCCCCAAGCTGAGAATATGAAGGACATGAGCTTGCAAGCATGAATTTTTCCTCAAGTTGGGATACTGAAGACAAGAGCTTGCAAAAATGAATATTTTCCTCCAAGCTGAGAATATGAAAGACAAAAGCTTGCAAGCATGAATGTTTTCCCCAAGATGGTATACTGAAGGACACTAGCTAGCAAGCGTGAATATTTTCTCCAAGTTGGAATACTGGAGGACAGGAGCTTGCAAGCATGAATATTTTCCCCAAGTTGGGATACTGGAGGACAGGAGCTTGCAAGCGTGAATATTTTCCCCAAGTTGGGATACTGGAGGACATGAGCTTGCAGGCATAAATATTTTCCTCAAGTTGGGATACAGAAGGACATGAGCTTGCAACACAAATGTTGGATACTGAAGGCCACAAGCTTGCAAGCATAATTATTTTCCCCAACTTGACAACTCATATGTGACCCGAGCCAGGCTCAAACCACAGCTCATATGAGGCCTGTTAGACTAAGGTTTGGTTTGGCATTTTCAGGCTCGACAACTCTGCAGACTTCATGTGGACTAAACAAAATTAGTGTATACCGCGACAAAGGTAAGGGCGAGGATTATGGCCATGTAAAATCGATTTAAGCCCCCAGTGGAATTCTTTCCACTGACCGTTCCAAGGCTGTCCTTCTGTGGCAGTATATTTATGTTGTTGTTTGTTACTTACTGTGTGAATCACTTGTGTCTTTTTATTTTGGATGGCCGTTTGGCCATTTTGTGGGAAAGTAACTGTCCTTATGGCCTTCCTTTGTTTAGGTTTCCATTATGGACTGGTCGCTTCATGTTTGTGTTTCTTTCCCTTTGGTGTCTTTGATGGGTGGAGTAAGTTAATTGTATCGATTTCTGATCTTTTTTTTACTTCTACTTTCTATACAGGTCATTTCAATTCAGACAGCAAACCTAACCACACATTACCTGTGCAGACTTTAGCTAGATAACTTTAGAATTTTTGAGCATTTACATAGTGTACATGTTTTTGACAACTAACAAAATTTAATGTCCTTCTCTAACAAACAGAAAATATTTTATGTTCATACTCTACAAAAGCATGATGCCAAACCTAGGAATCAAACTCGTGACCTCCAAATCACCAGTTGGATGCACAACCAAGCCAATGCATCCAACTGCTAAAGTATTTAGGTTCAGTTTGAAGTTAAAAGTCCCAGTAAACACTATTAAGGTCCTATAAAGTGGGTCAGTTACCTAACAACACTTTCCCTGAACAAGGTTAGGTAGTACAGGGCACATTTTTTTGCTAGAAAATGTTAACTGCAGAAAATCACTTAAAGTAGAAATTTTTCATGATCAATCTTCAAGAGAATGTTTTTGACTCAGTTGTTTGTTTGTTTATTTGAGGTTTAATGTCCCTGTCAACACTGTATAGGTCATTTTGGAGATGTTGTTTCCAATTTTGTGGGACTTTTACCCAACACTGAGATGAAATGACATCTCAAGCCCTGTCGCCCCATGAAACCAATAGGGTTTATAAGCATGGACAGTCCGACTCGCACCACTTTACCTGGGCAGGCTTAGATCCTCTAAGGGGTTTACCAGTACTCGTGTGCGTTGGTTTCAGCACTGCTTGGAAGCATCATGAAATCCATCTATTTCTTCAAGCCCTGATGGACAAGCGCCTTTGACTCAGTTGGGATTGAACAAAAAACTTCCTATCACCAGACATATATCCAGCTCTTGGCCACCCACCCCAGCAACTGAAAGTACATTGTAGCTACAATAATTTTACGAAAACATATTTAAAAGCACTGATTAACCCTTTTTGGACCAAATGGAATCTTCCTCAATATGTTAAGAAGGAGCCCATTTTAAAATTTAGGGGTGTCAGCTTTGCCTTGTCTTCAAAATTTATTGCAAACAGTGTAGGCCCTGATCAAACACCTCATTTTGTGGTGTCTGATCTGGGCCTGCACTGTTTGCCAGGGTACCCATTTAAGGATTTCAAGCCTGAAATGGGTTAACCAGTTTTCCATGAAAAGTGAATGTTGCCTACCTGGGACATAAGGTGGAAAGTCATACTGTGTATGTGGACATCCTTCTACAGATCCATCAACAAAGTTTGACACCTCATTCATATCCTGGTACAACAGAAATAATTTAATGCATTGTATGCGGGAAACCCCTATAGGCAATCAGTGCTGGCCCAGATCAGACACCACAGAACGTGGCGTCTGATCAGGGCCTGCACTATTTTCTAACATAATTTTACATCAAAAATAGAATAAACTAGAAATGCGTCCATAGGACACGGATGCTCCTGCCTGAAAATATGTCTATGTTCGTATTCATCCATAGAAAGTTATTGACTGTGTTTAAGTTTTGGACCATTTTTTCACATTTGACCTCTAAGTATGACCTTAACCTTGGAGGTACGGACCTGGGTTTGCACGTGACACATCGTCTCATGATGGTTAACATTTTTTCAAAGTAATTTCAAAATCCATCCAGAAATAAGTTTAGTTTTAGTTTTGGTTTTACGGCCCTTTCAAGATTATTTCACTCATATCGAGCCGATCGTTAATCAGAAGTGGGCGAAAACCGGAGTACCCGGAGAAAAACCACCTGACCTTCCGTTGCAGAACTTGGCGTCTCACATGTGACCCGAGCGAGGCTCAAACCACAGCGGTGAGAGACCTAATGATCAAGAGTCAGCGCTCTTAACCACTAGGCCACGGAGGCCCGTCACCAGAAATAAGTAAGTCATTGACTGCGTTTAAGTTATCCTTTGACCTCTAAGTATGACCTTGACCTTGGAGCTACGGACCTGGGTTTGCACGTGACACATCATCTCATGATGGTTAACATTTTTACAAAGTAATTTCAAAATCCATCCTGAAATAAGAAAGTTATTGACTGCGTTTAATTTTTGGACCCTTTTTTACCTTTGACCTCTAAGTAGGACCTTGACCTTGGAGGTACGGATCTGGGTTTTGCAAGTGACACTTCTCATGATGGTTAACATTTCTGCCGAGGAAGTTGTTGACGGCGTTTAAGTTTCGGATGCACGGACGCATGGACGGACGGACAGGGGCAACGCTATATGCCCTTTCCACCATTCTTGAATGGCAGGGGCATAAAAACGAAAAAAATTGGTCTGACACCCCTTAAATGACAAATAAACTTGTCCAACATATAGCAATGGAAGAGTCCACTAGCATACAATGGGTTAAAGGAATCTGTAATAGCTGAGTAACCGACAAAATCAAAGCACTGAGGCTACAGTGGTCTCTTCTATCTTTGAATTTGGACATGTCCCTTTTTGTAAATAGGGGGTTTATTCACCAAGAGGCCCAAAAGCCATAATGGCCCTGGATCACTTACCTGATCCTTATGGTAGGTAATATAAGGTTAAGTGGATGGTTTGAGTCATTTTGATTGACAGTGACCCAAGGAACATTTCTGTGAAATTATTTCAAAATCAGTCTACCTATTTAGTAGTAGATGTCATTTCAAAGGTTGTTTATTTGTAAGTTTTGGTGGCTATTATGTTCAAAAAAAGAAAAGATTTTGAGCAATTTTGTCAGTGGGTCACCAATGTAACATTCCTTCCAAATTGTTTTCTTTCTGAGGATGAAGTCTTTCAAAAGTTCCCTTTGACAATAAAGAGCTGACTTTACTATCTGAGCACCTTCTGGACATTGAAGTAGAAGTAAAACAAAGATCAGGAATCGAAACAATTAACTTACTCCACCCATCAAAGACACCAAAGGGAAAGAAACACAACCATTAAGCGACCAGACCATAATGGAAACCTAGACAAAGGAAGGCCATAAGGACAGTTACTTTCCCACAAAATGGCCATATGGCCATCCAAAAATAAAAAGACACAAGTGATACACACAGTAAGTAACAAACAACACCATAAATAAACCACCACAGAAGAACCGCCTTGGAACGGTCAGTGGAATGATTTCCACTGGGGGGCTTAAATCGATTTTACGTGGCCACAATCCTCGCCCTTACTTCCATTGCGATTTAGACAAATAATTTGTTCAGTCCGCATGAAGGCCTCCTAACTCATCAGTGCAACATCTCCGTGAACACAAAAAATCAAAGAACCACAGAGGTGAGACAACGGTGAGGACTCGACAGCAAGAAACCACTGAAATGCTGGACAACGGTGAGGACTCGACAGCAAGAAACCACTGAAATGCTGGAGCAAAAGAAAACCAACAGTTAGACTCCGATGGGCCCGACCAGAGACAGAGCATCAGGCACCAACCAACATTACCTTGAGTTAGATCTCTCTAATTCTCAATAAGCCTTTACGTTGGAGCCGTCATAGAATCTGAGGCCTGACCCACCGGCGTGCAATTAAAGAGGGAGGCAAAGTTGCCAACCGTGATTGGGTTAACTACCATGCATGCAGTCTGTCGAATAACATCCATGTTGTACCCAATCTTTTCATATCGAAGAATGATTTTACGAAATTGGGTGCTGAAGTCATTGCGGTTATATATTTTTCTGAATTTATATACTAAGTCACCATAAAATTCGGGTTCCGATAGACCTTGTTGCAGAAGAGATTTAAGTCCAATATTGAATTTTGAAATTAAATCAGAATGGCGTCTATAAAATTTTGAAAAGGCTTTGCGTAGTTTATGGTACCGATAACCCTGATTAAGGAGTTTAGCCGTTAATAATTTATTACGAGTGTTGAAGTCAGTTACATGACTACACACTCTAGCAAATCGAATTAATTGCGAAATATAAACGCCATAGGATGGCGCACGAGGAACATCACCATCCAAAAAAGGAAAATTTACAATCTCAAAATCAAAGTCATCGCGTTTATCATAAATTTTGCCCAAAACAAATCCATCTACAATAGATAGATGTAAATCCAAAAACGGGGCCTCGGTATCAGAAGAATTTGCTTTATTTAGCTGAAGTTCTGGGGGGTAAATCTGACTGATCAAACCATCGAAATAGGTATCATCAATATTTAATAAATCATCTAAATATCTAGAAGTGGAGCTAAAAGCTGCAATAATTTCAGATTGGTTATCAATGGAAAGCGACAACATGAAGTCTCTTTCATAACAATACAAGAACAGATCAGCCACAAGAGGTGCGCAATTCGTACTCATCGGAATACCCACAATTTGTCTAAATAACTTAGTACCGAATCTAATATAAATATTGTCAAGTAGAAAGGTGAGGGCATCACACACTTTCTGACATGACCTAAGTGTATAATTCTTATGCTCTTTAGAAGTGAAAAATGCATTTCTGACATTACATGCAAGATAGAGAGAATCTTCTCTGTGAAAAGCCCATTCAATTAAATCATTAAGCTTTTCTTTTATAAGATTATGAGGAAGTGTAGTGTAAAGAGTGGAAAAATCGTAAGTAGACAGACTTGAAGCACGAAAATGTCTGGATTTCAATTTATTTAAAACCTCATTCGAATTTTGTATAGACCAAAACAGATTTCTTCCTGATCTTTCAAAGACTTTATCACAATATTTAATCACATGCGTTTTAATAGCAGTAAAACAGGAAGTTAATAATTTAGAAAGTTCAGTGGTAGTGAAAGAGCTAGAATTTGCAATAAACCGTGCTTTGTAAGGTCTTTTAGGTCAGGTCCTAGTGCACCAAGATGAATTTGCTCAGTCTAACTTACAATGCCTCCCTTTGACAATATTGAGCTGATGTGTATGTCACTATCTGGACACCTTGTGGTCACTGAGAGTCAGATCCTAGTGTACCAGAAGGAGATGAAGTGGCTCAGTCTTACTTACAATGTCACATGATTACAAGGGGGTAGGGGGAGTTGGCATCAGAAGTTACACTTGTGAGTCAGTGGTTCCTTTTGACAATACAGAGCTGACTTTTGAGTGAGTGTTTGTGTTTTACGTCTCACCAACAGCTAAGGTCATACGAAGACGGGACCTCGGTTTAAAGACTCATCTGAAGGTATGGAGAAGCCCGGGATCGATCCTGGTTTACAAGGCCAGTAGCATAACCACTACATCACGGAGGCTTCTCAGAGCTGACTTGTATGTCAGCTTAAAAGAACAACGCCTCGTGGTGACAGCGGGTGGTGTGGTGTGTGGATAGGGGGGAAACGAGGGGGTGGGGAAAGGGGGGTCTGTGAATGGTGAATGGAATCTGAAGTTAAACTTATGTGTTGGTGGTTCCCTTTGACAAAATCTGGGCACCTTGTGGATATTGAGGGCCAGGTCCTAGTGCACCAGACGGAGATGAACTGGCTCACTCTAACTAACAATGCCTTAACTCTATATAAAACCAGTGAGCCCCAGGGCAGGTCCATTTTTGGACTCATGGTGCTATAATTTGAACAATCTTGGCAGAGGGCCACTAGATGAAGTTTCATTCCAAATATCAAAGACTTGGGCCTTCTGGGTTTCAGACAAGAAGATTTTTAAAGGTTTTCCCTATGCAAGTCTATGTAAAACCAGTAGGCCCTGGGGCGAGGCCATTTTTGGCCCTAGAGCTATGATTTGAATAATCTTGATAGAGGTCCCCCACATGAAGATTCATGCAAAATATCTGGGCCTTGTGGTTTCCGAGAAGAAGATTTTTAAAGGGTTTTCCATGTATAAATCTATGTTAAACCAGTGGGCCCTGGGGCGGGGCCACCTTTGGCCCCAGGGCTATAATTTTAACAATCATGGCACAGGTCCACCAGATGAAGCTTCATACCAAATTTTAAAGACCTGAACCTTCTGATTTCAGGCAAGAAGATTTTAAAAGGTTTTCCAAATACAAGTCAAAGTAAAACCTCTGGGCCTCAGAGCAGAGCCATTTTTGACCTCTGGGCTGTAATTTGAATAATCCGGGTAGAGGTCCACCAGATAAGCTTCATACCAAATATCAAAGACCTGGGCCTTCTGGTTTCAGACAAGAAGATTTTTAAAGGTTTTCCCCATGTAAGTCTATCTAAAACCGGTGGGCCCCAGGGCGTGGCCATTTTGGCCCGCGGGCATGGCCATTTTGGCCCCAGGGCTATAATTTGAACAATCTTGGTAGAGATCCACTAGATTAAGCTTCATACCAAATATCAAAGACTGCAGCCTTCAGGTTTCAGATGAGAAGATTTTTAAAGGTTTTCCCTATATAAGTCTATGTAAAGCCAGTGGGCCACAGGGTGGGGCCATTTTTGGCCCAAAGGCTATCAAAGACAGAGGCCTTCTTGTTTCAAACGAGAAGATTTTTAAAGGGATTTTTAAAGGTTTTCCATATATAAGTCCATGTAAAACCTGTGGGCACAGGGGCAGGGCCATTTTTGGCTCCATGGCTATAATATGAATAATCTTGGTAGAGGTCCACTAGATGAAGCTTCATACCAAATATAAAAGACCTGGGCCTTCTCGTTTCAGACAAGAAGATTTTTAAAGGTTTTCAATATATAAGTCTATGTAAAATTGGTGGGCTCTGGGGGCATTTTTGGCCCCAGGGCTATAATATGAACAATCTTGGTAGAGGTCACCTGGATGAAGCTTCATACCAAATATCAAAGACCTGGGCCTTGTGGCTTCAGAGAAGAAAATTTTTTAAGTTTTCAGTAAAAAAAAAAATCTATTTTTGGCTCCTGTGACCTAGTAAGGGGACCACCTAAGGATCATTTCTGTGATGTTTGGTCAAAACTCAATCAGTTGTAGGAGGAGATGTCGTTTGAAGAAATTGTTTAAGCACACACTCACAACAGACAATGGCCAAAGAGTGATCACAAAAGCTTACCTCATCAGTATGTGACAGGTGAGCTAAAAATCACAACAAGAGTGCCAAGATGGCCCTGAATCGCTCACCTGATATCAAGCTTCTGAAAATCATGTGGAAGACAGCCATTCCATGAAGCCTAACTGTTGCTATTAGACAGATGATCACCTGGTCAACATTCTTTCAAAGTCTGATAAAAACTGGTTTCTGTTTTTAGCTATTTCAGCCATTTTGTTCATTATAATAGAAGCGTTTTAACTATTTTGGTAGGGGATCACCTAAGTAACATTCCAATGAAGTTTGAATGAAGTTGGTCCATGGGTATAGTAGGACTTGTTGATTAAAGGTTTGTCTATTTTTTATATCTGGCATCCATTTTGATCATGAGGGCCAAACCCATTTAGCTATTTTGGTGAGGGTAATCCAAGCAACACTCCAATGAAATTTGATTTTAAATGGCTAAGGGGTATAGGAGGTGATTTTGTTCAAAGATTTTTTTCTATTTTTAGCTCTGACAGCCATCTTATTTATAGCAGGAGAACTGTTTAAGCTAATTATGATAGGGAGGCACCTGGGCAACATTCCTGTGATGTTTGAATCAAATATTGACCCAAGTCATCAGGAGGAGTTCACATTTACAGCAAACTATTGACAATTTTCTATTTTTAGCCCTGGCAGCCATTTTGCTCATCTAAGCGGAACCAAATAGCAATTTTGGTAGAGGGTTGACATATGCAAGATTCCTACGAAAATTAAATGAAATTGGCCTAAGGGTATTAGAGAAGTTGACGTTTGAAGATTTTTCTATTTTGGCTCTGGCGGCTGTCTTGTTCATTAGAGCTTAATGATTTTTGCAATTTTGGGAGCCACCTAAGCAACATTCCTGCACAGTTTGAATCAAAATGGCCCAAGGGTTTAAGAGGAGCTCACATTTGAAGGAAATTTATGGTGTTTTTCTATTTTTAGCTCTGGCAGCCAATCGGCTCATTGGAGTGGAACCGTTTTAGCCATTTTGGTAGAGGGTCACCTCAGCAACATTCTTATGAAGTATTTTTCTATTTTTAGCTCTGGCAGCCATCTTGTTCAACAGAGCAGAATGATTATAGCTTTTTTCGAAGGGTGTCACCTACGCAAGACTCATGTTAAGTTTTAATCATATTGACCTCAGGGTTTTGAAGCAAATTTGTTATGTTTTTCTATTTTTGCTCTGGTGGCCATTTTGTTCATCATAGTCAAATGATTTTAGCTATTTTGGTAGGGATCTACCTAGGTAACATTCCTGTGAAGCGTGAAACAAATTGCTCAGGGATTTAGGAGTTGACATCTGAAGCAAATTTATGTTTTTCTATTGTAAGCTTTGGCAGCCATTTTGATCATCTGAGCAAAACTGTTATTTTGGTAATTGGTCACCTAAGCAACATTCCTATGAAGTTTGAATCAAATTGGCCAAGGGTTCAGGAGGAGTTCATGTTTGAAGCAAATTTACATTTTTCTATTTTTAACTCTGGCAGCCATCTTGTTCATCAGAGCGGAATGATTTTAGCTATTTTGTTACGGAGCCACCTGAGCAACATTCCTGTGAAGTTTGAATCAAACTGGCTCAAAGGTTAAGGAAGAGCACACATTTGAAGCAAATTTCGTATGTTTTTCTATTTTTAGCTCTGGCAGCTCATTGGAGCAGAACCATTTTAGCTATATTTTGGTAGAGGGTCACCTAAGCAACATTCCTATGAAGTTTGAATGAAATACTGTAACATACATACATGTTTTCTTGTTTCTGTTACAAATCCGTTACGTTACGGACTGAAATGTTACCTAACAGTTTGAAGCATTTCAAATTCCAAAGAGTAAATAGATACCACGCTGGTGACTTTGTTACATGTTACGTTACAAAAAAGCATGTCCACCTCTCGGGGTGCGTAGATTTTGTGCAATATATGTAGTAGGGGTCCGTAGATTTTGTGCAATATATGTCAACTAAGCAACATTCTTGTGAAGTTTGAATAAAATTGACCCAAGGGTTTAGGAGGAGTTTGCATTTAAATCAATTTGTTGGCAATGCATGACGGACGATGGAAATTCATTGATTACAATAGCTCACCATGAGCACTTCCTTTAGCTTAAACAAGAGGGCCCAATGGCCCTATATCGCTCACCTGTGTACCAGAAAATCATTAGTGTAGGAGACCACTTGACATTGCTACACTAAATATCTAAGCTCTGGGCCTTATGGCTTTGGAAAAGAAGATTTTTGCAGCTTTTTTCAATTATAAGTCTAAAGGAGCTGAGGGGCCCCGGGGTGTGGCCCATTTGAATCCCAGGGGCAGGGTTAGCAGGATTTATGTAGGTGACCATTTTATGTTGCTAGATACTAAATATCTAAGCTCTGTGCTTCACAGTTTCAGAGAAGAAGATTTTTGAAGCTATTCTCCATTATGAGTCAATGGGAGCTCAGGGGGTCACAGGGTGTGGCCCATTTGGACCCCAGGGGCATGATTGGCTAGATTTATGTAGGTGACCACTTGCCGTTGCTACATGCTACATATCTAAACTCTGGGCCCTGTGGTTTCAGAGAAAAAGATTTTTGAAGCTTTTTTTTTTCCATTATGAGTCTATGTGAGCTAAGGGGCCGCGGGGCGTGGCCCATTTGGACCCTAGGGGCATGATTGGCAGGATTTATGTAGGTGACCACTTGCTGTTGCTACATGCCAAATACCTCAGCTCTGGGCCCTGTGGTTTCAGAGAAGAAGATTTTTGAAGCTTTTTTCCATTAAAAGTCTATGGGAGTTAAGGGGCCAGGGGGTGTGGCCCATTTGGACCCCAGGGGCATGATTGGCAGGATTTATGTAGGTGACCACCTGCCATTGCTACATGCTAAATATCTAAGCTCTGGGCCCTGTGGTTTCAGAGAAGAAGATTTTTGAAGCTTTTTTCCATTATGAGTCTATGGGAGCTAAGGGGCCCCGGGGCGTAGCCCATTTTGACCCCAGGGGCAGGATTGGCAGGAATTATGAAGGTGACCACTTGCCATTGCTACATGCTAAATATCTAAGGTCTGGGCCCTATGGTTTCAGAGAAGAAGATTTTTGAAGTTCTTTTTTTCCATTACGAGTCTATGGGAGCTTAGGGGCCCCGGGGTGTGGCCCATTTGGACCCCAGGGGCATGATTGGCAGGAATTATGTAGGTGAGCACTTGCCGTTGCTATGTGCTAAATATCTAAGCTCTGGGAGCTGTGGTTTCAGAGAAGCTGATTTTTGAAGCTTTTTTCCATTATGAGTCTATGGGAGCAATGGGGCCCCGGGGCGTGGCCCATTTGGACCCTAGGGGCATGATTGGCAGGAATTGTGTAGGTGACCATTTGCCGTTGCTAGGTGCTAAATATCTAAGCTCTGGGCGCTGTGGTTTCAGAGAAGAAGATTTTTGAAGCTTTTTTTCCATTTTGTGTCTATGGGAGCTAAGGGGCCCCGGGGCGTGGCCCATTTGAACCCTAGTGGCATGATTGGCAGGAATTATGTAGGTGACCACTTTGCCTTTGCTACGTGCTAAATATCTAAGCTCTGGGCACTGTGGTTTCAGAGAAGAAGATTTTTGAAGCTTTTTTCCATTATGAGTCTATAGGAGCTAAAGGGCCCCTGGGCGTGGCCCGTTTGGACCTCAGGGGCATGATTGGCAGGAATTATATAGGTGACCACTTGCGGTTGCTACATGCTAAATATCTAAGCTCTGGGCCCTGTGGTTTCTGAAAAGAAGATTTTTGAAGCTTTTTGTTCCATTATGAGTCTATGGGAGCGAAGGGGCCCCGGGGCGTCGCCAATTTGCAACAAACGGGCATGATAGGCAGGAATTATGTAGGTGACCACTGGCCTTTGCTACATGCTAAATATCTAAGCTCTGGGCCCTGTGGTTTCAGAGAAGAAGATTTTTGAAGCTTTTTTCCATTATGAGTCTATGGGAGCTAAGGGGCCCCGGGGTGTGGCCAATTTGGACCCCAGGGGCATGATTGGCAGGAATTATGTAGGTGACCACTTGCCATTGAAACATGCCAAATATCTCAGCTCTGGGCCCTTTGGTTTCAGAGAAGAAGATTTTTGAAGCTTTTTTCCATTATGAGTCTATAGGAGCTAAAGGGCCCCTGGGCGTGGCCCGTTTGGACCCCAGGGGCATGATTGGCAGGAATTATGTAGGTGACCACTTGCCGTTGCTACATGCTAAATATCTAAGCTCTGGGCCCTATGGTTTCAGAGAAGAAGATTTTTGAAAGTTTTTTTTCCATTATGAGTCTATGGGAGCTAAGGGGCCCCGGGGTGTGGCCAATTTGGACCCCAGGGGCATGATTGGCAGGAATTATGTAGGTGACCACTGGCCTTTGCTACATGCTAAATATCTAAGCTCTGGGCCCTGTGGTTTCAGAGAAGACGATTTTTGAAGCTTTTTCCCATTATGAGTCTATGGGAGCTAAGGGGCCCCGGGGTGTGGCCAATTTGGACCCCAGGGGCATGATTGGCAGGAATTATGTAGGTGACCACTTGCTGTTGCTACATGCCAAATATCTCAGCTCTGGGCCCTTTGGTTTCAGAGAAGAAGATTTTTGAAGCTTTTTGTTCCATTATGAGTCTATGGGAGCGAAGGGGCCCCGGGGCGTCGCCAATTTGGAACCCACGGGCATGATTGGCAGGAATTATGTAGGTGACCACTTGCCGTTGCTACATGCCAAATATCTCAGCTCTGGGCCCTTTGGTTTTAGAGAAGAAGATTTTTGAAGCTTTTTTCCATTATGAGTCTATAGGAGCTAAAGGGCCCCGGGGCGTGGCCCGTTTGGACCCCAGGGGCATGATTGGCAGGAATTATGTAGGTGACCACTTGCCCTTGCTACATGCTAAATATCTAAGCTCTGGGCCCTATGGTTTCAGAGAAGAAAATTTTTAAAAGCTTTTTTTTTCCATTATGAGTCTATGGGAGCTAAGGGGCCCCGGGGTGTGGCCAATTTGGACCCCAGGGGCATGATTGGCAGGAATTACGTAGGTGACCACTTGACATTGTTACAAGCTTATTATCTAAGCTCTGGGCCCTGTGGTTTCAGAGAAGAAGATTTTTTAAATTTTTCCCATTATAAGTCTATGGGAGCTATATGTTGCCATGGAAACCAGAATTCCAATCTGATCAGCCCAAAAATCTTATGCAGCCTTTCCCCCTACCTGATGATGCTTCACATGAAATTTGATCAGGATTGGCCATGGGGTATTAGAGATATACTTATTTGAAATTGTTTACAGACGGACGGACGCACGCACGCACGCACGACGGACGACGGACAAAAAGTGATCCCAAAAGCTCACCTCGTCACTACGTGACAGGTGAGCTAAAAAGGATGGCAAACAGTGTACATCTTGATGAGCAATCTCATCTGGATATATACTGCTTGCATAGGTACCTCTTCAAGGCTACAGGGCTAAAAAGAGTTAACTTATCTGACATCCTTTGTTTGTAGTTTAATGGCCCAGTAAACACTATTTAGATCATATTGACATGGTAAGTTTAACTTACCATACTTTTCCTTCTTGAATCAGCAGAAAGGAGAGAATGACTATAAAAAAGATTTCATGATCAATCTCCAGTGAGGAATGTTGCTGAACCAGCAGGTATAGAGGGCATTAGTATAAATATTATATTGCTAGCAAAGTTTCTGGTGTTCCAACTTATCCCAGGGGAGAAGTCACTGCAGGGGACAAGGTGCCGTGGTGGAAGAGATAAAACTGTTACACCGGATTCGTTAATTTATGTACATACATGTACTTACATACATGCACATACGGTCAACCCGCTTTATACCGACATTCGTCATAATGGCAAAACTCGTAATAACGACAATTTCAATCGAATGACTTCTTAGCTAAGCACTTAGCATCAGTTCTGAGCGGCGTGGGCTTCCCTCGGGTTAGAAATGCACAAATCGAGTCCATAGTCATGAAAGATTCCTGTAATCTAATACTCCAAGAAACAAATGTTATAGATATTTGTTAGAATCGCCTCACTGAGGCGATTCTAACAAATGTCTATAACATTTGTTTCTTGGAGTTATTATGGGGAAAAGGCCTTTTATTACCTATCATATTGCTAACTGGGATTCTTTATAACGGCAAATTCTTTATAACGGCACAATAAAAGGGAACAAATACTGTCGTTATAACGAGGTTCCTCTATACATGCACATACTTACAATCCAAAGTCCATCAAACTTTACTTTATCATGGAATGTCTTGATGACAGTACTCCAGTATTCCTGAGATGATGGGTGAGTGAAGTCTGGCCAAACTGTGGGACCTGGCCACACCTGTAAGTAAAAACTTTATTTTTTTTCATAATTATTTTTACATATCCGTGTGCTACAATTGCACCTTTAATATCTGTGAAAACTTGGAAATTTTCAGATGAAATGTTTGGAAATAAATGTTTTCCTTTTTTCTGCTCTAAACAAAGTCAAATTCCGCTATTAAGACTACCTAAAATTATGACTAATTTTGCTTTCAAAAGCTAATTTAGTAGGCTCCAGTTATTCTTTCTTTGTCTTTTTTGCATGCAGTGTCCTCTTAAAGACCACTTTTGAACAGTCCCAAAAGTGGTCTTAAAAGGCTTATTTAGTAGGTTGTAGTTATTCTTTCTTTGTGGTTTCTGCATACAGTGTCCTCTGGTCAGAGAACACTTTTGGTCTTAAAGACCACTTTTGAACAGTCCCAAAAGTGGTCTAAATGTAGAAATTTTACTTACATTGTGGTTCAAACGAGTACACACAATCTATAAGTTTGTCTTTGTGCAAAAATAAGGAAACTAATCCTTACCCTTGTAAACCTAACTTTTCTTAAATAAAGTAGGGTTTACCAGGTGTGTTCATTACATGGACTTGTTAGTTATAATGTGATTTCCTGTTGAACAAAGACATGGTAAACCAGGGCATGCTGTACCTTTGAAAACATCTGGGGCCAGTTGTTCAAAACTAACGATGTCGTTAGTAAATAATTCGTTAAAACTTTGATCATCTAATATGGCAAATATACAAATATGTTTGCTTAGAAAATGAGAGCAGCTTTTGCAAATGCAAAAGCTGCTCACATTTTTTATGCAAAAATATCGAAATTGTAGATACTGTACTTGCTAGAACAGTTAACAGTATGACCACTAACGAGCCTGTTAAGCTAACAAGGCTTTGAACAACTGGACCCTGATCAGGATCTTTACTGTTATTCTACCGATGAATTTATAGGAATAAATTATCATCATCATCAGCAACGGATAATTGATTAACATGCAGGTACAGGGTACAGGGGCAATGTCCACATAAGTGGGCCCCCTTCCAGGTAGCTGGCTTGCTGCACGCATGGCAGATCTTACACCAGATCTCCAGGCCTGTCTATCATGAGGATCGACAGCAGAGAGCTTCCATTCTCTGCAATCTCTTTCTGTTAGCTGCTTCCAGGTCAGCTTGGGCCTTCCAGGCCCCCGCTTCCACCTACCTGTATGTCACAGGCAGTCCTGACTGCACCGGTGGAGCGTTCCACATGTCCATACCAGCGGAGCCTTCTCTCTTTCAGGATGAGGTCCAGGTCCTCAATTCCAAGACGCTCAAGTAACTCACTGGACCTGATGGTGACAGTGTCCTGTGGCTTGACATTGCAAATCTGTCTGATCATTGCCCTGTCATTCCGCTGAAGACGTTGGAGGTTTGGCTTTGTCAATGGCCATGTCTCACTGGCATGGAGCATTGGGCTCCGCACACAAGAGCTGTAAACACGGCCACGTGTCTTGAACGAGAGGTGGTGGGAAGAGAGAACTGGTAGCAACTCCTTGAATTTCTTCCAGGCTGTTTTCACATGTGATGTGGTTGAAAGGTCGCAACCACCCGCTGCTGACAGCATATCACCTAGGTAGCAAAAGGAAGCTACAACCTCCAGCTTGTCAGATCCAACTTGGACTTCCCTCTGTGGTCTGCCATCTAAGGGTCATGCAGTTCCTTGGCACCGTGTACATCTGTAATCAGGGTCCTCTATCAAGCGCTTGAGCCCACTGCATTTCTTGTGCACCCAGAACTTGCAGCCATTACAAAAGATACTGTTGCTGCCCACTCCAGTGCGACATACAGCGCATGGGAACTGGCCTGTACTCTGCAGGAGGTTCAGACCTGAGCCACAGATCATGATCTTTGTCTTTCCTGCATTCACTCTCAGCCCTTTCACCTCCATTACTCCATATATCAAGTAATATGATTGGTCGATAGTCAAAATAGGCATGACAATTTTTAATTTATTCAGCATGACAGTGCTTATTCTTCCTGCATTACAAGTTTAACCCATTTAGTACCAGAAACCCCAAACGGGTACCCTGGCAAGCAGTGCAGGCCCAGATCAGATGCCGCAGAACGCGGCGTCTGATCAGGGCCTACATTCTTTGCAAAAAATTCTGCCATTTTCCAAATCAATTTTGAAGAAAACACAACCTGACACCCCTAAATTTAATTTTGAAATGGACTCCTGCTATATTAAAGAAGGAAGATTCCATTTGGTACAAAAAGGGATAATGTTTTTTAAAATTATTGCATGAAAAATATTTTTATGTTTTTAATAGGATATCTGCAGAAAATTGCATCTGGTAAAACAGATCAACATATAATCAGTAATGTCAGCCAGCCTAACTCATAAATAGGCTTACGTTGAGGATTAGCTAAAAAATTTAACAAGGTTCATGATAGACCTGTATTACCATGGAAGCTTATCAATTTGATGATGATTTTTTAGCTCTGTCTGCCAATTTGTTCGGTGTAGCAGTAGTACCATTTTGGCATCTTTGGTAGAGATATTTGTGTGATTATTTTCAACTGGGATCACTGGCTTCAGTGATGTCATTTCAAGATTTTTTTCTGTTCTTCTCTCTAGCAGCCATCTTATTCAATGGCGCAAAATCATTAGAGCAGTTTTGGTAAAGGTTTAGGAAAGAAACATTTCTTTTTAACTCCAGTGGTCATTCAGTGAGGTGAAAACGTTGAAGCAATTTTGGTGCAAGGCCATGTGAGAAACATTTCTGGGACATTATATTGATATCTGGCCATTTGGCTTGTGAAATGTCATTTGGAGAAACGGAGAGATGACAGACGTACACCGATCACAGTAGCTCACCTTGAGCGCCTTGTGCTTAGGTAAGCTAAAATGGAAGTCTGTTTGGAGAAAGCCAGCTTGTTTGTACATTGAGAATGGATGGCCTAGAACTAATAATACAATACAGTCTTCAATACAGTCTTGGATAGCCAATTGGCCATTTTGTGGGAAAGTAACTGTCCTTTTGGCTTTCCGCTATTGATGTTTCCATTAGGGTCTGTTGCTTCATACTGGCCCCAATAGCTCAGTTGGTAGAGTGTCCACTCCGTGGAATGGGAGGTCACAGGTTCGATCCCGGGCTGATACTTCAGTGAGGCATTGAGCTCCCTGTCGCAACCAGACACCGTTGTGATATAACTGAAAATTGTTGAAAGTGACGTTAAACCCGACATCAGAAACACACACTGTTGCTTCATGTTTGTGTTTCTTTCCCTTTGGTGTCTCTGATGGGAGCTAGGGTTAATTGTATTGATTCCTGATCATTGCCTTCACTTCTATTTTCCAATGCAATTATAGTGCTGGATTCACGAGGCATGACTATCAGAGTATTCATCTGTGGTGTAGCTTGAATGGTTTGATGCAATAAATCCAGAGCAAAATACCATTTGTGAGCAAGATGTGCAGTTACGTTTGTCTACCATTATCTCAAAACTGGATCAACTGCATGTATAAAATTACTGTACTCATCCTAAGTATTGGGAAAGATAGGCCTAAGCAAACAGTGCAGACCCAGATCAGACCACTCCTGTTTGCCATTCTGTCTGCACCTTTTGGACTCCTTGCCTCCTTGCTGGATCGTGAAACTAATTTGTTAAAACTTTTAGGACAGGATTGATCCCAGGCTTCTCCCAACTTTCGGATGAGTCTTTAAACCAAGGTCCGGTCTCCGTATAACCTGAGCTGTTGGTGAGACGTAAAGACTCAAACAAACATTAAACTTTTAGGAGAATTACAACATGTCCTCAAAGGTGTCCAAATTTTCAGAATTTTTACGGCATTACACTTCAACCTCTTTATAACTATTGCAGGGGTCGAAGACAAAAACCCTATTAGTTATACAACCATGATATATCCAAACAAAAATGCATATATGTAGATGGATAAATTTTTGGGATGCATCTTTAAACCATGGTATATCCAAAACAATGTTATAATGAACTGTGTTTTAAAGAGGTTTAAGTGTGGTTAGGCACCCAAAACAAATTAACTGACATGAAAAACTGCATCTGAAAATGTTGTCTGTTTATGTCCTCTGCTGCATCTTCAAGCAAACTTTACAACATATTTTTGCATACAGGCAAACAGTGTGGACCCTGATCAGACTGCTCCTAGAGGACAGTCTGATCTGGGTCCACACTGTTTGCAAAAATGACTTTTTAAGTAAATAGCAGATGACAAAGCAGACAACAATTGTTGTGATTGGCATCTTATGGGTTAATGTGACACATACCTTTCCGACCAAAAGCTGTCCAGAATGATTCTTTATGAAAATGTCCATGTTCACACCTATGTCATATGGGGGGTAGGATCCTAGTGTCTGGTTACTACTGATCCCTGGGTCCTGAAATTGCAGGGAACCAATTATACTGAATGGGTAAAATTCTTAGAAAAATGATCCTGTCCGGAAGCATTTAAAATTCACTGTTGCAAACAGTGTGGATCCAGATCGGACTCCTCTAGGAACAGTCCGATCCGGTCCAGACAATTTGCATGCATGCAAAATTCACAATATGTTTGAAAAGTTTGCAAGAAAAATGTAGCAGACGACATGAACAGACAACATTTTCTGATGCTGTTTTTCTTGGCATCATAAGGGTTAATGAAGCCTCCGTGGTCGAGTGGTTACGCTACTCGCCTTGTAAACCAGGGGTCGCAGGTTCGATCCCGGGCTTCTCCAGACTTTCGGATGAGTCTTTAAACCAAGGTCCCTTCTCCGTATGACCTTAGCTGTTGGTGGGATGTAAAACTGAAACACTCACTCACTAATAAGGGTTAAATGTTTGTTTTTTATCAATATCTAGAAGTGAATCAAATACTTAAGGAGTAAATGCCAGCCCCCGCTCATCGGGGCTTGAAGAAATAGGTGGGCTGCATGATGGTTCCACGCAGAGCTGAAACCGACCCGCACACGATACTGATAAACCTCTTAGAGGATCTAAGACTGCCCAGGCAAAGTGGTGCGAGTCGGCCGGTCCATGCTTATAAACCCTGTTTGTTTCATTGGGCGACAGGGCTTGAGATGTCATTTCATCTCAATGTCGGGGAAAAGTCACAAAAAATTAAAAGCGATGTCTCAAAAATGACCTTTACAATTGACAGGGACGTTAAACCTCAAATCAAACAAAAATCAAGAGTAAATATTCACATTTAATCTTTACCACTCTCTGGCCTATATCAGCAGACGACAAATTGTTGGAATTTTTCTCTAGGAGCAGTCTGATCTGGGTCCACACTGTTTGCCTGTATGCAAAAATATTTTTTAAATGTTTGCAAGAAAATTCAGCAGACCATATAAGCAGACGACATTTTCGGATGTAGTTTTTCTCGGCATCTTAAGAGTTAAAATTATATGTCTTATATAGTCAAAAAACGATTTTCTTGTCTTGGTAGATAAGTAGCTAAGTCAAAAGCATGACATGTGTGACTGTTGATCAGGAGACCATGGATTTGATACCTGCCAATAGTCCTTCGTGATGGTTGAAAGCTTTTCCACACTCCTTCTCTCACTTACGCTGATTCTAGAGCAGCAGTTGTCAGTTTCTGGCACTGGTTGTGTGCTTACGTATAATCCTGCCTAGCAAAAGAGCGGTTAGGTGAACTGACCAGCTCGATATGGCCTAGTGTTAAACTGGACCAAACAAAGAAACAAAACACAGTAACTTACAGTGATAATGACATAATGCATCCCTCTACTATGTAGTTCATCAACCATAGATGCCTGATCACCAAACCGCTCAATGTCCGTTGTAAAATCTTTCCTACCAATTGCGTAGTCAATGTCATTCCATTGCACATCCTGTGAGTAAGAGAGAACTTTGTAAGCTTCAGTGTTGTGCCGTGGTCTGAAATTTTAACCCATTTTGTACCAAATGGAATCTTCCTCCTTATATATAGCAGGAGAACATTTCTAAATTAAGAAGTAACATGTTGTGTGCAACCACTGTAGGCATTCTGCAACATCTGATCAGGTCCTGCACTGTTTGCCAGTATCCCGTTTTTGGGTTTCCGGTACAAAATGGGTTCAAGCACATGTGGCCCCGTCCCTTTTTTTCTGGGGGACATTTTGGAGTTCTGGGGTCGGCGACTGTTAACAGACATAAGGTGACCATATAGTTCTGTCAATCAGAACACACTCTACAGCCTCAGAAATCGAATAACTTGAATCATATTAACTCATTGCATGCAGGAAACCCCAAAAGAGGTACCTTGGCAAACAGTGCAAACCCAGATCAGATGTCGCAAAATGTGGCATCTGATCTGGGCCTGCACTATTTGCTGACAGAATTTTTCATCAAAAATAGAATAAAAAGAAAACAAGAGGGCCATGATGGCCCTGGATCGCTCACCTGATCCATAGAGTAACAAGTGGGCCCCGGGGAAGGCCATTATTGACCCTAGGGTTACAATGTGCATAATGTTGAGGGAGGTTTTAAAAGGTGAAGCTTCATACCAAATATCAACATAGGCAATAATTTGAACAGTCTTGGCAAAGGTCCACTAGATGAAGCTACACACCAAATATCAAAGACCTGAGCCTTGCGGTTTCAGAGAAGAAGATTTATTTTAAGATATTCCCTACATAAGCCTATGTAAAACCTAATGGCCCCGGTGCGGGGACATTTTTGGCCTCAGGGCTATAATTTAAACAATATTGATAAAGGTCCACTAGATGAAGCTTCACACCAAAAATCAAAGACCTGGGCCTTTCTGTTTCAGAGAAGAAGATTTTCTAAGATTATCTCTATATAAGTCAATGTAAAACCAAAGGGCCCCGGGCGGGGGCATTTGTGGCCTGAGGGCTATAATTTGTTCAATCTTGGTAGAGATCCACTAGATGAAGCGCCATACCAAAAAGACAGAGACATCTCCTTGCAGTTTCAGAGAAGAAGATTTTTAAAGATTTCCCTAAGTAAAACCAAAGGGTCTTGGGGTGGGGGCATTTTTGGCCCCAGGGCTATAATTTTAACAATCTTGATAGAGGTCCACTAGATGAAATTTCACACCAAATATCAAAGACCTAGGCCTTGTGGTTTCATAGAAGAAGATTTTTAAAGATTTTCCCTATATAAGTCTATGTAAAACCAAAGGGCCCCGGGGCGGGGGAATTTTTGGCCCAAGCACTATAATTTGAACAATCTTGGTAGGGGTCCACTAGATGAAGCTTCATACCAAATGGCAAAGACCTGGGCCTTGCAGTTTCAGAGAAAAAGATTTTTAAAGATTTTCCCTATATAAGCCCATGTGAAACCAAAGGGCCCCTGGGCGGGGGCATTTTGGGCCCCAGTACTATTATTTGAACAACCTAAGTAGGGGTCCACTAGATGAAGCTTCATAACAAATATCAAAGACCTGGGCCTTGCGGTTTCAGAGAAGAAGATTTTTAAAGATTTTCCCTATATAAGCCCATGTAAAACCAAAGGGCTCCGGGGTGGATGCATTTTTGGCCCCAGCACTATAATTTGAACAATCTTGGCAGGGGACCACTAGATGAAGCTTCATACCAAATATCAAAGACCTGGGCCTTGCGGTTATAGAGAAGAAGATTTTTAAAGATTTTCCCTATATAAGCCCATGTAAAACCAAAGGGCCCCGGGCCGGAGGCATTTTTGGCTCCAGCACTATAATTGGAACAATCTTAGTAGGGGCCCACTAGATGAAGCTTCATACCAAATATCAAAGACCTGGGCCTTACGGTTTCAGAGAAGAAGTTTTTTAAAGTTTTCGATGAAAAAAATCTATTTTTGGCTCCTGTGACCTATATATGCAACGGACCGATCCATTTGAACAACTTTGAAAGGGGTCCGACTAAGGATCATTCCTGTGAAGTTTGGTCAAAATGGGATCAGTGGTTTAGGAGGCGATGTCGTTTGAAGAAATTGTTTACGCACGGATGACAGACAAAAAGTGATCCTAATATAAAACACAAGAGGGCCATGATGGCCCAGGATCGCTCACCTGATCCATAGTGTAACAAGTGGGCCCCAGAGAGGGCCATTATTGGCCCCAGGGCTTTAATGTGCATAATGTTGAGGGAGGTCTTAAAGGTGAAGCTTCATACCAAACATCAAAAAAGGCTATAATTTGAACAATCTTGGCAAAGGTCCACTAGATGAAGCTACACATCAAATATCAAAGACCTGGGCCTTGTGGTTTCAGAGAAGAAGATTTTTTTTAAAGATACATGTATTCCCTTCATAAGCCTATGCAAAACCAAATGGCCCCGGGGCTATATAAATCTATGTAAAACCAAAGGGCCCCGGTGTGGGGGCATTTGTGGCCCGAGGGCTGTAATTTGAACAATCTTGGTAGAGGTCCATTAGATGAAGCTTCATACCAAATTTCAAAGTCCTGGGCCTTGTGGTTTCAGAGAAGAAGATTTTTAAAGATTATCCCTATATAAGCCTATGTGAAACCAAAGGGCCCCGGGGCAGGGCCACTTTTGGCCCCAGCACTATAATTTGAATCATCTTGGTATAGGTCCTTTAGAAGAAGATTCATACCAAATATAAAAGACCTAGGACTTGTGGTTTCAGAGAAGAAGATTTTTAAAGATTTTCCCTATACAAGTCTATGTAAAACGAAAAGGCCCCGGAGCAGGGGCATTTTTGGCCCAAGGGCTATAATTTGATAATTTGAACAATCTTGGTAGGGGTCAACTAGATGAAGCTTCATACCAAATATCAAAGTCCTGGGCCTTGCGGTTTCAGAGAAGAAGATTTTTAAAGATTTTCTCTATATAAGCCTATGTAAAACCAAAGGGCCCCAGGCGGGGGCATTTTTTGACCCAGCACTATAATTTGAACAATCTTGGTAGGGGTCAACTAGATGAAGCTTCATACCAAATATCAAAGTCCTGGGCCTTGCGGTTTCAGAGAAGAAGATTTTTAAAGATTTTCCCTATATAAGCCTATGTAAAACCAAAGGGCCCCGGGGCGGGGACATTTTTGGCCCCAGCACTATAATTTGAATAATCTTGTTAGGGGTCCTTTAGATGAAGCTTCATACCAAATATCAAAGACCTAGGCCTTGTGGTTTCAGAGAAGAAGATTTTTAAAGATTTTCCCTATATAAGTCAATGAAAAACCAAAGGGCCCCGGGGCGGGGGCATTTTTGGCCCAAGGGCTATAATTTGAACAATCTTGGTAGAGGTCCATTAGATGAAGCTTCATACCAAATATCAAAGTCCTGGGCCTTGTGGTTTCAGAGAAGAAGATTTTTAAAGATTTTCCCTATATAAGCCTATGTAAAACCAAAGGGTCCGGGGGCGGAGCATTTTTTGTCCCAGCACTATAATTTGAACAATCTTGGTAGGGGTTCACTAGATGAAGCTACATACCAAATATCAAAGTCCTGGGCCTTGTGGTTTCAGAGAAGAAGATTTTTAAAGATTTTCCCAATATAAGCCTATGTAAAACCAAAGGGCCCCGGGGCGGGGGCATTTTTGGCCCCAGCACTATAATTTGAACAATCTTGGTAGGGGTCCACTAGATGAAGCTTCATACCAAATATCAAAGACCTGGGCCTTGTGGTTTCAGAGAAGAAGATTTTTAAAGATTTTCCCTATATAAGCCAATGTAAAACCAAAGGGCCCCGTGGCGGGGGCATTTTTTGTCCCAGCACTATAATTTGAACAATCTTGGTAGGGGTCCACTAGATGAAGCTTCATACCAAATATCTAAGTCCTGGGCCTTGTGGTTTCAGAGAAGAAGATTTTTAAAGATTTTCCCTATATAAGCCTAAGTAACACCAAAGGGCCCCGGGGCGGGGGCATTTTTGGCCCCAGCACTATAATTTGAACAATCTTGGTAGGGGTCCACTAGATGAAGCTTCATACCAAATATCAAAGACCTGGGCTTTGTGGTTTCAGAGAAGACGATTTTTCAAGTTTTTGGTGAAAAAAATCTATTTTTGGCTCCTGTGACCTAGATGTGCAACAGACCGGAACCATTTGAACAACTTTGAAAGGGGACCACCTAAGGATCATTCCTGTGAAGTTTGGTCAAAATCCGATCAGTGGTTTAGGAGGAGATGTCGTTTAAAGAAATTGTTTACAGACGCACGGACGGACGCACGCACGACGGATGACGGACAAAAAGTGATCCCAAAAGCTCACCTCGTCACTACGTGACGGTGAGCTAAAAATAGGCCTGTCACCCCTTATATGACAAATGGACTTGTCCAACATTCAGCAATGGAAGAGTCCACTAGTATACAATGGGTTAAGAGCCACTCACTGCAGCTGCCCCATTCACTATTTTGAGGTTCTGTCTGATTGGAAAAATGAATGGAGTTTGTCCTAAACCTGGCTCATTTTAATCGTGTTTTAGTTACCTCCCTTATTATTGTCCGAAATTAAAGCACTGATGGAATGCCAATTCTTTCTGACCGTTTTCAGGTCACATCCCAAAGCCGGAAGCAGTTAACCCTTAAGACCCCGAGAAAACTATGTAATTTTACTCTGCATCTTAAGGGTTAATATATTTCTGATAATTTAGGGAGAATTTCCTTATTCTATCTTGATGAAAAGAGTTCCTTACCTTATCTTGAAAAGATATGTTGAATGTACTCATGAGAATTGCATCGATGAGGCGATTCTAATGAGTACACCTAACATATTTATTTTAAAGAAAATCAAAAAGATATCCCTGTAATGCCTCCTGACCTGAAACTATGACTTTCCTCAGTGGCTCAAACTACCCCTGTTTCAAACAAATTTTCATGGTCCCAAAAAAGTTGCAGCCATTTGAATCATGGTCCCAAAGGTGTTAGATCCTTTTGAAACATGATCCCAAAGGTGTTCAAGCATTTGAATCATGGTCCCAAAGGTGTTCAAGCAATTTGAATCATGGTCCTAAAAGTGCTTAAGTATTTGTATCATTGCCCGAAAAGAGTTCAAGCAATTTGAATCATGGTCCAAAGGTGCTTAAGCCATTTGAATCATGGTCCCAAAGGTGCAGAAGCAATTTGAATCATGGTCCCAATGGTGCTTGAGCCATCTCAATCATGGTCCCATTTGAATCATGGTCCCAAATGTGTTCAAGGAATTTGAATAATGGTCCTAAAGGTGTTTGAGCATAAGAATCATGTTCCAAGGTGTTTGAGCCATCTGAATCATGGTCCCAAAGGTGATCAAGCCCTTTAAATCATGGGCCCAAAGGTGTTGGAGTCATTTGAATCGTGATCCTTAAGATGTTCAAGCCATTTAAGTTCGACATCATTTACCTGTGGCACACCAGCTTTCCTGACTCGGTCAACAACAGTCATGGTAGCATTAACTGTCTTGAGGCCAAATCTACATATATGGAAGCCCAGGCTCCAGTATGGAGGCATGAATGATGAACCAATCAGCTTTGTGTATTCTGGTATGACTTCATCAATAAAGATATAGAAATCTAGAATCCCACCAATGGAGCGCCAAGTTACAGCTGGTGCTGGCTGGAGAATTATATCTATTAAGAAAACAATAAAATACCGTAAGTGGCTAATAAAAGAATACTGGTGGCAAAAATTCAAACTAGAATGCATAGTCAATGCCATTGCAAATCTCCAAGCTTTCTCCACAGAGACTAAGTACCAAATAACAACATATATTTGTAATTGAATTTTATTGACATTTGATCTTTTGAACCCTCTCCCAGGGCCCAAATCTGACCCCAGGGTCAAAATTTTACTTGTATTATATACTACTAATCATCCCCTTCAACCTGATATGCCACATGGCTAGGTAATGAAAAAAATAATTTTGACCCACCACTAAGTATGACCCCAGGGGTTGCAGCCAAAATCCTGTTCAACATGTTTTACTTATTTCATTACTTATTAGTTCTGCAAAATCTCTCAAAATCTATTGACTTTGTAATTGAATTTTATGATACTTGACCTTTTGACCCCTAAGCATGGCCCCTGTGGGGGTTGGGTAAAAATAATGTTCTCTTGCACCCCCAACTCATGTAAGCAACCAACATACCTAATTTGGTTGAATTTTGATTATAGTTTAGGAGAAGATAGCATAACAGACAGACAGACTCTGTAAAATTGATTTTGAAATTGAATCTTATTCATATTTAACCATTGGACCCCTCTGCAGGGCCCCAGGAGGTTGGGCCAAAAATAAAATTAATGCACTCTTGTACACCCCACTTGTGTAAGCAACCCACACACAAACAAGTTGTGTTTGTGAAACACTGATGCCCCCGGAGAGCGCATGTGAAATATGTAAGCAGTATCACTAAGCAATCGAAAGGTATGGCCAATGTTCAAGTCTTAAAAAAGTAGGTCAAGGTCACAAGGTCAAAAATTATGGGATCGTTATGACATAGAATGCACATGTGAAATATGAAAGCCCTATCACTTACCAATCGAAAATTATGGCCTATGTTAAAGCTTTTTTTTAAAGGTCAAATGTCAAGGTCAAGGTCACGAGGTCAAAATTTATGGTACCACTGGAAAGGTCTTGTGAAAAAGAATGCACATGTGAAACATGAAAGCCCTATCACTTACCAATCGAAAGTTATGGACTTTTTTAAAGGTTTTTAAAAAGTAGGTCAAACGTCAAGATCAATGTCACGAGGTCAAAAATTATGGTACCACTAGAAAGGCCTTGTGACAAGGAATACACATGTGAAATATGAAAGCCCTATCACTTATCAATCAAAAGTTAAGGCCAATGTTAAAGTTTAAAAAAAAATGAAAAAAGTAGGTCAAAGTTCAAGGTCATGAGATCAAATATTATGTTACCACTGGAAAGGTCTTGTGATAAGGTATACAGATGTGAAATATGAAAGCTCTATCTATTACCATTCAAAAGTTATGCCCAATGTTAAGGTTTTTGTAGACAGACAAATGGACAAACATACAGACAGACCAGACTACATCCGACTGAGCTACCGAGGCTGGTGATTCTGATCAGTAACACAAACTGAGCTACCGAGGCTGGTGATTCTGATCAGTAACACAAAATACATTTTCAAGATGATACAATCTCCATAAATAGTGATTTTAGGAGATAAAATTTTGTTTATGATAGGGTACCCTTCTTAAATCGAGATTTGAAGCTGCAACTAATAATTTTTGTTTTAAACCCATACTCTGCTGAGGTATTATCGATGGTAATATTAAAGGTCAAGCTGTCTGACCTCCATAGGAAAGCTGGTGAAAATCAAACACTGATTTCTAGCAGTATGTACGGTAAATTTTTTATATAAAGGCTGATCAAACATTTCATCAACGTCAGTTCTGTTTCTGTGCTTGGAAGACCACATTTCTTCCATTTGCAACGCTTTCCACCAAGACCACCCCACCACAACATCTTATTGCAAACTTTTCAAACATATTTTTGCATACAGGCAAACAGTGTGGACCCTGATCAGACTGCTCCTAGAGCAGTCTGATCTGGGTCCACACAATATGCAAAAATAACTTTCAAAGTTACCAGCAGATGACAAAGCAGATGACAACTGTTGTGACTGGCATCTTATGGGTTAATGGAGTTTCAATCAGCCATGGTATAAGCCAACAATGCTGGAGTCCGAATATTTCTCCCCATTACAAGTATCCCCTAAAAAACTGATGCTAAAGCATGGCACTTCTCATTTATCTAAAAATGCAAAAATGAACGCAAGTTTACATTTCGTTTTTTGTGCCATTTTTTTTTTTTTTTTTGGTTTTGGTTTTAAGGCCCTTTCAAGATTATTTCATGCATATCGAGCCGATCGTTAATCAGGTGGGCAAAAACTAGAGTATCCAGAGAAAAACCACCTGACCTTCCGTTCCAGAACTTGGCGTCTCACATGTGACCCGAGCCAGGCTCGAACCCACAGCGGTGAGAGACCTAATGATTAAGAGTCAGCGCTCTTAACCACTAGGCCATGGAGGCCCGTCTTTTGTGCCATTACAAGAAAGTGTAAAAGTTCCTCACCCATTGCATTACTGTTGAGAAGAAACACTCCAGATGTTCCCCTGTCTGGCTCTATTACCATATGAAAAGGATGGGAACCATACAGGTTTGTATCTTCCTACAAAAACAACAAGATGTGTTTGTGAAACACTGATGCCCCCGGACAGCGCCAATGTTAATGTTTTTAAAAATTTTGAAAAAATAGGTCAAAGGTCAAGTTCAAGGTCACAAGATCAAAAATTATGGTACCACTGGAAAGGTCTTGTGATAAGGTATACACATGTGAAATATGAAAGCTCTATCTATTACCATTCAAAAGTTATGCCCAATGTTAAAGTTTTTGCAGACGGACAAACGGACAAACGGACAAACAGACAAACAGACAAACGGACAAACAGACGGACAGACCAAAAACTATATGCCCCCGAATCTCTTAGATTCCGGGGGCATAAAAAATACATTACAATAATGATAACAGTTTCAAGAATGGTGAAACTTACAGCAAATCATAGTAAGTCTGTTTGAACGAGTTTTAAAATCCCCATCAACACTATGTAGGTTCTTTTGGAGACATTGCTTCCAACTTTGTGGGACTTTTATCCAACAATGAGATGAAATGACATCTCAAGCCCTGCCGCCCAATGAAACCAAAAGCGTATATATGCATGGATGGTCCAACTCGCACCAGTTGTTGTCAGTTTCAGCTCTGCATGGAAGCACTATGCAGTGCAATCTATTTCTCCAAGCCCTGATGGGGGCCAAAGTCATAGTAAGTAAATTACTACAGATGACTTCAGAACCGTGTTTGGGGACCATCTGTTATTAATATGGGGATGAAAAATCCATGTAAATTAAGCATATATTGTAGGCCTAGATCAATTGCGGCAGAATGCAGCGTCTGATCAGCGGCTGCACTGTTTGCAAAGTATTCAGCCATTTTCCAAATACAATTTGAAGACAAGAAGACCATGATGGTCTAATATCCCTCACCTGAGCTAACAGAATACTACAGTGTTCCACTGACAGTCACCTATGGTGAGTGGTCACCTGCAAATAATGGCCCATTTTCATTCTCCTCCCCTCATTGGTATTACTTCTGATAACCAGTCACCTCCTCCATTCTAAGGTCAGGGGCCAAAAACATTTTTAATTTTTTGGCCAAATTTCATCTGTTAAACAGTCAAAATGACAGAGAATAGGAAATTTCATTGACAAAGAAATCAAAAGTAGAAAAGCTAAAATTCATGGAAATCGCATCTCACATAAAAAAAAAACAAATAGATAAAATACCAACTGTCCCTTACACAATATAAGTCATCATCAATGAATTGTTTATCAAAATTTTAGGCTCCTAGCTTTTACAGTTCCCGAGAAAACTTTGACTAAAAATTTAACATTGGAGCTGCCAGTATGGATAACAAAGAATGAAACAACAGATGAACAAATAAACCAAAAAATATCAAAGGCCTAGGCCTTCTGGTTTCAGATGAGATTTTTAAAAGTTTTACCCATATAAATCTTTTGTTTGTTAGAGGTTTTAGCATCCCCATCAACACTGTATAAGTCATTTTGGAGATGTTGCTTCCAATTTTGTGGGACTTTTACCCGCCATTAAGATTAAATGACAACTCAAGCCCTGTCGCCCAATGAAACCAATAGCATTTGTAAGCATGCATGGTCCGGTCCGACTAGCACCACTTTGCCTGGGCAGGCTTAGATCCTCTAAGCGGTTTACCAGTACTTGTGTGTGGTCAGTTTCAGCTCTGCGTGGAAAAATCATGCAGCCCATCTACTTCTTCAAGTCCCGATGGGCACGACCGCCCATATAAGTCTACGACCCCCAGGGCGGGGGAAATTTTTGGTCCCACAATCTGAGCAGAGGTCCACTTGGAGAAACAACATACCAAATATCAGAGACCTGGGCCTTCTGGTTTTTCCCTATTAGGGTCTATGTGAAACATGTGACCCTAGGACAGGACAGCTACATACCAAATATCAAAGACCTGGGCATTCTGAATTCAGACAAGAAGATTTTTTTAAGCTATTCCCTTATAAGTCTATGTAAAACAAGTAGGCCCCAGCGCGGTGCCATTTTGGGCCCCAGGGCCATAATTTGAACACAATCTTGGTAGAAGTCCACCAGATGAAGCTACAAACCAAATATCAAAGACCTGAGCATTGCAGTTTCACACAAGAAGATTTTTAAAGGTTTTCCCTTACAAGTCCATGAAAAACATGTTTGTTTGCTTTTTTGTTGTTGTTGTTTTTTGGGGGGTGGGGGGGTAGCCATTTTGGGCCCCAGGGCTATAATTTCAACAATCTTGGTAGAGGTGAGAGACTTAATCGAAAAGTTCTAAAATAAACCAAAGTGAGCAGTTTACGATCAGATCTGTCTGCTGCTTCAGAGAAGACAGATGAGGTTCTACACTGTTTGCCACTGAGCAAAAATCTTTGCAGTCAAACTATACAATGGGTGATTTATGCCATTAAAAGTTGTCTGAAACTTGAAGGTAAATATAGTATTTGGTTTTAATCCTTAAGACACTGAGAAAAACTACATTTTAAAATGTCGTCTGCTTATGTCATCTGCTAAATCTTCTTGCAAACTTTTTAAAAATATTTTTGCATACAGGCAAACAGTGTGGACCCAGATGAGACTGCTCCAAGAGGAGCAGTCTGATCTGAGTCCACACTGTTTGCAAAAATGAGTTTTAAAGTAAACAGCAGACGACAAAGAAGGCGACATTTGTCGTGACTGGCATTTTATGGGTTAAGACAACTGACACTGTGGTGAACCAAAACGGATGACATCAGTTTGTTACATATGGTGGCAACAAAAAGATCCAAAAGGCGGTCATTGTTGGACTCCAATTGCAACTCCTTTACCTGTACAGTCAGAGATCTTTTTCATGTAGACTGGAAACTGGCAAAATTTGTTCTAACCCACAACTTATTTCATTTTTCAGTTTGGTATTCCAGACATATTTGCTCACTGTGCCCAGCTTGCTGGCCAATATATGAAACAAGGACTCTACTTAAGGCTATGATTTCATCCAACTATGCTTAACCCATAAGATGCCAATCACGACAATTCATCACGAAAACACGCCTATATAATTTTGACCCCCATGAACCCAACTTTTATATAGTAAAACTGGGGTTTCCAGCGGTATAACTGATTTTTCTTATTTCTGCTCTAAAATATAGATTGTGGGTACTCGTTAGAACCGCCTCATCTAGGCGGTTCTAACGAGTGCCAACAATCTATATTTGGAGCAGAAATAAGAAAAATATCACAATTTTTCATCATAAAATTTTCATTTTTTCGACGATAAAGGTGGCAATGTATTTGTATAGGCGTGTTTGCGTAATGTGTTGTCTGCTTTGTCGTCTGCCAGTTGCTTTAAAAGGTCATTTTTTCAAACAGTGTAGGAGCAGTCTGATCTGGCTCCACACTGTTAGCCTGTTTGCAAAAAAATATTTTTTTCAAAAGTTTGCAAAAAGATTCAGCAGACGACATATTAAGCAGACGTCATAACAACTATGAGGGCAATGATGATCAATCAGTTTGTGCAGATTTGCAGGGTAAGCTGTGTCTTCAATGTCTTTGTATGTCATAATGATAAATATTCTGACACAGGGCCCCTATCAGGAATGGGAAGGACCTGTCTTTTACTTATGCAACAAATCATGGTGTGGAACAGCGTGACGAGTGACATCATTTAAAGCTGCAAATATATGACGTCACTCATTGATTGTTTGACGTTAGACGGTGTAATGTCACTTTCTCGCTAAAACATTACAAAAGGACATAAATGCATGTGATACAGTCAAAAGTTTTTGTGGAATACAATGGTGAAAAATTTTGAGATTTTGAAGAAAACAACAACATTATTGCCTATTTTCAGCGTGTTAGAATCGAAATCTATTTCTTAAATAATAATAATAATCAACCTTATTTATACAGGGCAACACATTGAGTAAACTAGTACTTATCTTCCATGTGGCCCTCTTTATCCTCCTGGGAGGAAACCAGCACTAAGCAATGTGGATAAAGTCTCTTGCTCAAGGAAACAAACTTGGTGCTTGCGGGAATCAAACTGGCTAACTCTCTTTCTCAAGTCTGATGCTTCTCCACTGCACCATAGAGCTCCATATAAACCTTTTCGTATGTATTTCCATAGGCACACCAAATACACCTAAACCTCTTTATAATGCTGTTCAGTATAACACAGTTTTGGGTATAACAGGTTTACAGGTGGACCCCAAAAAGGGAATAATGGGTAAAAATTGTTGTATGTTTGCAGTTTATGGAAGATTTGTGTGTTTAACCCATGAAATGCCAATCACGACTATTGTCATCTGCTTTGCCGTCTGCCAGTTACTTAAAAGTTTTTTTGTTGTTTTTTTTTTCGCAAAAAGTGTCGGCCAGATCAGACTGCTCTTGTATGCAAAAATATTTTTAAAAAGTTTGCAAAAAGATTCAGCAGACGTAAGCAAACAACTTTTTCAGATGTAGTTTTTTTTCGGCGTCTTAAGGGTTAACATTTCACCCTCATAAAATACAATGAATTATTTTAGTTTTTATTATTATTAATAATGACCTAAATAGTGTTGACATAAAACCTCAATCCAAAAGTAAGATATTACCAGAGGCCAGTGGTCCCTGTTCCACATAGTAAACCTGGTCCAGTTCACACTGTGCAGGAAACCATCCCTATGTTCACCAAGTCCATAAATATACTGAGATGGCAACAAAGATGAGAGCTGAAGAAACTGGTCACAAAATATCAGAGGGGCTGCTCCTTTGGTGGTGAAACTGAAAATAGAATATTAATGGAAATGATCATACGGGGAACCATTTTAACTTCACTACAGCTGATTTAAGGAAATATGTGATGGCCATAAAAAGTCATCCTGCCATGAATTTCATCATAGTGTAAATTATATTTTCAAGTCCTTTGGGATCATTGCTCTCATTGTGGAGTTTTGAAAATATTTCAGGGTACCTGATGAGGCCTGATTGGCCGAAACTAGCTGGTCTGGCCCAGAAAAACTTGTGCACTACAATTTTCAGTTCTGTAGTGTATTCCAAGCTTCCAAGAGACATATTCTTATTTGCTTTCCTGTAATTTGTAATCTGAGCTGAAAGGTCTGGGCCCAGTCTGTCGAAGTATTGTTAGCTTATCAAGCTTGTTAGTGGTCAAAATGTTAGCTGATATTTTACATCATGGTATTTTTTGTTGAAAACAATGTGAGTAGAGCTACACACAATTTTTTTTCAGCAAAGCTTCTTACAATTTTTCAGCAAAAATATTAGCATATTTGCCATATTTAATGATTTAAAGTTTGACAATTTTTAACTAAAAGCATCGTTAGTTTTGAACATCAGATGACCCTGAACTTTAAGCAAAATTTTCTCTGGAGGAACAATCTTTTTTTACAATTTTCAGAGAAAATCAGGCTTGACATTTCATGTGAATTGTCTGTCGAGCAGACAATTCACATGAAATGTCAAGCCTGATTTTCTATGAAACAAAAATTTGTTTTGTTTGTTTGTTTGATTTGAGAGTTAACCTCCTCGTCAACACTGTATAGGTCATTTTGGAGATGTTGCTTCCAATTTTGTGGGACTTTTAGTCTTTTACCCAACATTGAGATGAAATGACATCTCAAGCCCTGCCGCCCAATGAAACCAAATGGACGGCCTGACTCGCACCACTTTTCCTGGGCAGGCTTGGAACCTCTAAGTGGTTCACCAGTAACCATGTGCGGTCGGTTTCAGCTCTGCGTGGAAGAATCATGCAGCCCAATCTGTATCTTCAAGTACAGTCAGGACTGCCTAATTCCTGGTTTGGGGATTTATAGATATATTGGATTTAAATGAAGAGAGATAACTCTGTTGACTTCCTTTCTGAACCTAGTTGTTCAAAGCTAATGACATCTTTAGTTAACATATCTTTTATTATCACATGACGTCGTTGATAAGCAGTGGATAACGTCGTGTAATAAAAATCGTATGACCACACGTGTAATAACACTTTGGCGGGATTAAGTAACGTCATGA
Source organism: Lucinisca nassula (assembly GCA_963580285.1). Taxonomy (NCBI): domain Eukaryota; kingdom Metazoa; phylum Mollusca; class Bivalvia; order Lucinida; family Lucinidae; genus Lucinisca; species Lucinisca nassula. Next base: position 71,373,176 of record OY757011.1, on the reverse strand, counting down.
CGACTTTCATGTCAACCATGCATTTTTGTGGTAAAATTGTCAAATTTAAAGGCGATAAAATCCAATTTAAAGTGGTCATTTGATAAACAGAATCTTACACTCGTGGTCATTTCATATGAAATTTATGAAACTCGCCAAAGGCTCGTTTCATAAATTTCATATGAAATGACCACTTGTGTAAGATCCTCTATATATGGGAAATATACCAATATTTTTGATGAAAAATGTGAAGAGCTAATTTTTTCATCAAAAATACCACTATATAACACATTTAACTAACTAACTAGGATTGTTAAAATTTTGCCCACTAATGAGCTCGTAAAGCTAATGATGCTTTGAACAACTGGACCCTGCTTTCCTATAATCTGAGCAACAGAAGGTCAAAACATCACATGTCTAAGTCCGTGTAATGAACACCCCCATAAACACCACTTTATATAGAGAAACCTGGAGTTTTCAAGGGTAAACATTATGTTTCTTAGTTTTGCTCCAAGACACAGGTTGTGTGTACACGTTGGAACCATCTCAATGAGGTGGTTCTAACGAGCACCTACAAACTACATTTTGTTTATAAAAAACAATATTATCACAATTTGTACCAGAAAATTGATCACTATGGAGAAATGAAAGAATGCACCATGTGGCACAGATTTGTTATCATAATGAACTGAAATGAACAAATTCTAAAGGAACAAATTCTTTCATTTAAGATTAGACCTCCACAAGGAACAAATTCTTTCATTTAAGATTAGACCTCCACAAGGAACAAATTCTTTCATTTAAGATTAGACCTTCACTTTCTGTTTAGAAATGAGGCAAAAATTTGAAAGCATTGCCTTCTTTGCCTTCCATAATATCCTAATGATCCCAAGTATTCGGACAGACAGGCCTGAGCAACAAGTGCAGACTGAGATCAGACTGCTCCTGAAGGAGCAGTCTGATCACGGTCTTCACCAGTTGCCATTCTGCCTCCACTTTTTGGACTCCTTGCTAAATCACAAAACAAACTTGTTAAAATTTTAGGAGAATTGCAGCAAGTCCTCAAGGTGTCCGAATTTTTAAGAATTTCATGGTAAGTGTACAAGGTGTGTTATCGTAATGAGGCCATTTTTTACTTTTTTTGTGTCCAAATACAGGGTATATACAGTAATCAACATTTTCTCCATTTAGGGTAAGTACATGTATAACAACTAGAAAATGTGAAAATGAATATGAACCCATGAAAAGTATACACACACATACTGAGATACGAGCCGACAGTTCATATTACTACTTTAATATATTTTATACATGTACCCATTGGCTTACTTTACTTTTTAAACAAAATATGAAACAAAATTCATACTTTTACTAAAATCAAAGGAAAGTAAAAAGATAATTAAAAAAAAAATATACAAATATTATAATAATAATAATAATAAAGACTTTATTTCAGGAGGGTAACACAATTAGTACAAAGCTAATCTCCCCTGCGGCCCTCAAATATTTAGAGAAATATTTACAAGTTAACTAGAATGCAGAGCAGGCCATTGCAAATCCCCATGCTTTCTCCACAGGGGCTAAGTACAAAATAACAACATGTACATGTATTTGTAATTGAATTTGATTGACATGTGACATTTTGACCCCCTGCCCCCCCCCCCCCCCCCCCCCCCCCCCCCCCCCCCCCCCCCCCCCCCCCAGCCACCCAGAACAAAATCTGACCCCAGGGTAAAAAGGTTACTTGTATGATATTCTACTTACCATTCCCTTTGATTTGATATGCCACATGACTATGTTCCAAAAAACTTCAATTTTGAACCCCCGACCCCCACAAGTCCGACCCCTGGAGCATCACCCAGGGGTCGCAGTCAAAACCCCATTCAATATGTCTTACATATTTCATTAATCATTACTTCTGAAAAGTTGGTATCAAAATCTATAAAATTGACTTTGTAATATTTGACCTTTTGACCCCTCCCCAGGGACCATGAGGGCGGGGCTAAAAATAAATGTGCTGTTGCACACCCCTCATGTATGCAAACCACACACCAAATTAGGTTGGATTCCGGTTAATAGTTTAGGAGGAGATAGCATAATGGACGGATGGACAGATGGAGGCGAATAAAATATCCCCTCCGCTAAAGTGTGGGGATAAATATACATGTAATAATGAAAACACACACCTATGAATGCAGATACAAACACACACACATTTGCAACTATATATGCATCCCCCTCACACACACAGAATAACACATCTTGAATGAAAAAATTCAAAAGAAGGAGCTATTTTGATTTCTTTTGTCAAACAATTCCAGACCATGGGTCCAGAAAATGCCGTTCGGAGATTTGGTTTTGGCAGGACAAAATTATTTGCAAACAGCGTAAAAACATAATATTCATCACCATTATTATTATTATTATGCTGGAATTTTATAAACAAACTGTTTATATAGTCCGGCATGATATTTTTTTAAAACTTTAAACATAAATTTGGCTTTTCTGAATTATTCTCTTTCAGAAAATGCTTTTATTTTCAGATCATTCATTGACTGATGAATATTGTCAACGTTATAATTGAGGTTTACTCTACAGGCCCTTTGTTGAAGTCTTTCTATTTGTGATATTTGGACTACAAATTGGAACGAGGTCAAACATAAGGGTTGATGCCAACCTATGGTTGCGGCTGGACAAAGAAATGAATGAATGGAGAGAAAACAAGGTCACTATATTGTGACATGCTAAAAGCAGATGGAACAAAAAGGCCATACCCGGCTGGCACATCCTACATGTATATACACAGAACAGTTCTTGTAAATATCTTGGTCCAGATGTTCAAAGCATCGTTAGCTTAACAAGCTCGTTATTGGTCAAATTGTTAACTCTCTAGCAAGTACAATATCTATATGTAAAATTTTGTTATTTTTGCTGAAAAAATGTGAAAAGCTACTCCTATTTTTCCAGCAAAAAAAATGGTATATTTGCCATATTAATTTTAAATGATCAAAGTGTTAAAGATTTGTTAACTAACTGTCATTGGTTTTTGAACGATTGGCCCCTATTAAGTATGGAATATAAATTTCTTACATGGGTGGCCCAGAGTTTTGGCTTGCCCGACTGACTGTGATACTGAAAGGGTCTCCAGGGTCACTGGTGGTCACTGTATACCTAGGCTTGGTGGGCCTCGTTGTTGAATGCTTCACTTCCAAAGGTACCTCATATCTCTCATTGGCAGGGTCATGTATCTGTAATACATTTCATGTTAACCCTTCAAGCACTGCAGAAAATTCCACAGCAGATGATAAACTATTTTTTTCTTATTTTCCAAAGAAAACATGGCTTCACATTTCATGTGAACAGTTTGCTGGAACAATGTTAAGCCTTATTTTCTCTAAAAATATAAAAAAAATCAAAATTTTGTCTGCTAGTCATGATTACAACTGAAAGAGTTAAGATGATAAATTCATTTCCAAGTTTGCGTGTTTGATTTGAGGTTTAAAGTCCCCCTCAACACTAAATAGATCATTTGGGAGATGTTCTTCTAATTTTGTGAGACTTTTACTCTATATCTGACCCACTCCTCAACTGTCACCATAACTTCTTCGTTGGACTGGAAATGACGGTCATGGATATCCTTTTACAAGGAATAGGAAAATGTCACTTGGAGACGTGTCCAGAAAATAGGCGTGGTAAGGTCTTATCTCAAACCCATTCCACTCAACAGCATCCATTGCAATTTTGCAAATGTGGATTCTTGCATTGTGCCTCTCAAAATACAATTACCATGACCTTGCCAGCAGAGGGTTTAGTTTTGAACTTCTTTGGCCTTGGACACCCCAGCCCTACTCACTGGTGGCTTTGAGTTTTATTCTCTGGTCATAATAATGGAATCAGGTCTCATCAACAGTCACCAGTCATGAAAGAAAATCATCTTCCTTTGTCCTTAACCGCTTGAACACTGATGCTCTGGTTGCCATTTGCTCATTGCAGCAGACATTGCTAAGGGATTTTAGGACCCAACAGGCTGTTAGCTTGTGTATACCCAAGCGATCATGTAAAATTGTTGAAACATTACCATATGAAATGTGTAATACGTTCGCTATTTCTTCCTATCAGAATACACCAGATCCTGTACTTTGTTACACATTTCTTCATCGATGGCATCTGATGGGCATCTAGACCTGGTTTCGACTTCTAAAGATGTTCTTCCGCCTTTAAATTCCCCAACCCAGAATTTAACTTGTGCATATGATGGTGCAGAAAACCCCATAAACATAGGTTAACTCGCAATGTATGCTATTTTTTGTGACTTTCTGTTGGTGTTATGGTAAACTGAAAAAGGGAGTCCACTCGCAAAGAAAAGAAAGGAATACTTTTCTTTAAGAGAAGACTCCAATTACACCACAACCTCTTTATAACACTATTAGTGGGGTCCAAAGCAGAAGCCGTGTTAGTTAAACAACCGTGTTATATCCAAACAAAAAATGTATATGTTATATAGAACCAGAAATTCAACTTCGGAGAAGTTGATGTCGCACCTGCTCCCCACCTGCCCAACACAAAAAATAAAGTTTATTTAAGGCAGAAGAAATGAATATAGGGCTTTGAGAAGAATCCATAGCCTATATATGTGAGGTAAAAAACTGACAAAGTTCAAAACGTGATAAAATTAACTAAAATGATCCAAGAATTATATCCAAAAGCATATGAACATCCTCATATCATGGAGAAAATACAAGCTAAGTTTCAAAATGATTAGTATAAAACTAAGAGGAGTTGCGATGACTAGGTACCTATCATATATCAACTGAAGGTTAACAATGACTAAGTTCACAATGGACAAAAATTGATCCGAAGATTAAGTCCAAACCACATGCAGAGCCTCATGCCATGGCAAAAACACATCCAAAGTTTCAAAATGATTAGTATAAAACTGTAAGAGGAGTTGCGGTGACAAAGAGGTACCTCCTGTATATCAACTGAAGGTTAAAAATGACTAAATTCACTATGTGCAAAAAGTGGAATAAAATATTCTGAGAATTATGTCCAAACCACATGCACATCTTCATACCATGGTGAAAGCATATGCAAAGTTTCAAAATGATTGGTATAAAACTGTAAGAGTAGTTGTGATGACAAGAGGTACCTATGGCAGAGTTCTCACTAGGATTTTGAAAACAGGAGTTTAAGAATCCATCCATGGAAAAAGTTGGATTCAAATCTGAAAAGTTGGAGTCAAATTTTAAAAAGTTGGAGTTTGACCCTAAAAACGTTTGTCAATTATGGCTTAATGCGTACGGCTGTACAGAGTGTGACTCCAAACGACTTTAGGGCTTGAACCCTTGTTCTGCTTAACAAGACAAACCCTTTTTTGCAGTGGAGATCCAGATCAGATGGCTTCCATCTAATCAGGATTTACACTGTCACTCAGATTGTGAATTTGAATGGATAAATTACATTACTATTAGGCTTTTAAAGTCAGGAGTGGATTGGGTAAATTAATTTATTCATCAGGATATGGGTTTAAATTGAGTGTGAGCAGTTAACAGTAGTACAGGCTCTGATCAGTACAAGTCCGTTCAGGCCATGCACTACATCCTAGTTCATAAAATGGCATATGAAACTTTTGGATTCTTTGATATGTTACACGACCATGTCCTGGAAATTTTGATTTTGACCCCACGCGGGACCTACCCACCTCCCCCCCCCCCCGGGCCCACCCCTAGGGGCGTGATCAAAGTTCCGAAAATGTCATGCACTCCCCAGACCAAAGATCTGTCAGTTCCCAAAGTTTCAAGTTTCTATCTATCACTGTCTAGGAGTTATCCGGTAAGAGGGACGGACGTATGACGAAGACCATTACAATAGCCCCACGTGGGGACAAAAAAAAAACACCAACAGTGCAGGCCCAGATCAGATGCCACAGGTGTCTGTTCCGGACCTCCACTATTAGCAGGCAGTTCAACACTTGATAATTAATTTCTTTCATTCGAATAGGCCTAATCAAGGTAACTTGATAATGCGACAAACTCGAGTCATAATTTTCTTTAATCGTAACAAAGACGATTTATACACTAGATTATCGCATCCTTTAATTATGCCTCCGACATTTTTTCAACAATCAAATTACCGATAATCCAACTGTGTATTCAAGTATCCGGAAACAAAACAGTCAATTATTGTTAATCAGCCACGAGATTGCTGCATCTCGCAAACTGCAAGACAAACCTGCCAATCTTCTAGCCGTGACGCTCTGATTGGCCAAGAGAGTAATACAGACGACTGTCCTTGCCAGGTAATGCTTGAACAAGCCTGGCGGCGACGATTAACGGTAAACTATTGATCCGAAAACGGTAGCTAAATTTGGTGATCAAATGGACACCCGCTGTCATCGTTTGATGTGACTGAGGTCATTTTTACACTGGATAACGGACGCGTCAGGCAAAAAAAAAATTGGCGTAATTAAGAATCCACGACAGGAAATTTTACGAGTACAAAAGCAAAAACAGGCATAAAAATACGCCGGATTCGGCGTTTCCGAGAACTCTGCTATGGTATATCAATTGAAGCCCAAAAATGACTAAGTTCACAATGCGCAAAAAGCGAAGAATTATGTCGAAATCACATGCACATCCTCATACCATGGCAAAAGCACATGCAAAGTTTCGAAATGATTGGTATAAAACTGTAAGAGGAGTTGCGATGACAAGAGGTACCTATCATATATCAATTGAAGGTTAAAAAATGACTAAGTTCACAATGTGGAAAAAGTGACAAAAACTGATCCGAAGATTAAGTCCAAACCACATGCAGAGCCTCATGCCATAGCAAAAACACATGCAAAGTTTCAAAATGATTAGTATAAAACTGTAAGAGGAGTTGCGGTGACAAAGAGGTACCTCCTGAATATCAATTGAAGGTTAAAAATGACTAAGTTCACAATGTGGAAAAAGTGATAAAAATTGATCCGAAGATAATGTCCAAACCACATGCACGTCCTCATACCATAGCAAAAACACACACAAAGTTTCAAAATGATTGATATAAAACTGTAAGAGGAGTTGCGATGACAAGAGGTACCTATTGTATATCAACTGAAGCCTAACAAGAATTCCGCCGAAGGCTATGTCGCGCCTGTGGGGGCACAAAGTCACCCAACCATGATATGTAGGTCAAGGTCAAACATAGATGCTTGCACAAAAGTTTCCATTCTTAAATGCAAGCTTGTACCAAGTATCATTAATGTAGCTCCTATAGTTCTTGAGAAATAAACTTGACCATTAGGGTGAACTCTAGGGTGGTCGCAATATTTTACAAAGTCAGTGAACCATGAAATATAGGTCAATGTCAAATATGGTTGCTTGCATTTAAGTTACCATACCTTGATACAAGTTTGTACCAAGTATCATTAATGAAGCTCTTATAGTTCTTGAGAAATAAACCTGAACCTCAGGGTAAACGCTAGGGTGGTCGCAATATTTTACAAAGTCAGTGAACCATGAAATGTAGGTCAAGCTCAAATATGGATGCTTGCATGTAAGTTGTTATCCCCAGATACAAGTTTGTACCAAGTATCATTAATGAAGCTCTTATAGTTCTTGAGAAATAAACTTGAACCTCAGGGTGAACGCTAGGGTGGTCGCAATATTTTACAAAGTCAGTGAACCATGAAATGTAGGTCAAGGTCAAATATGGATGCTTGCATGTAAGTTGTCATCCCCAGATACAAGTTTGTACCAAGTATCATTAATGAAGCTCTTATAGTTCTTGAGAAATAAACTTGAACCTCAGGGTGAACGCTAGGGTGGTCGCAAATGTTGACGCCTTGACAAACGGATGGACGAACGGACGAACGGACAAACGGACGAACGGACGGAAAACCGGGCGCCTATATCGCGCCATGCTAATAGCAGGCGCGACAAAAATGGCTAAGTTCACAATGTGCAAAAAGTGAAAAAAAATAATTATGAATGAATTATTAAAGAATTATGTCGAAACCACATGCACATCCTCAAACCATGGCGAAAGCACATGCAAAGTTTCAAAATGATCGGTATAAAACTGCAAGAGGAGTTGCGATGACATGAGGTACCTATCATATATCAATTGAAGGTTAAAAATGACTAAGTTCACAATGTGGAAAAAGTGACAAAAACTGATTGGACGGTAAAGTCCAAACCACATGCGCATCCTCATACCATGGCAAAAACACACGCAAAGTTTCAAAATAATTGGTATGAAACTGTAGGAGTTGCGATGACAAGACACCCAGTGTAAAATGTTGAAGGAAAGACGGATGGACAACCAGACGGACGGACGGACGAACCAATGGACGGACGGAAACTTGCACGCCTATGTCTTCCTGCTAAAGCAGGTGTGACAAAAATGACCATTTATGGTCATTTTTCTATATGATCTATACATTTTTGGAATATGACCATCTATGGTCATTTTTCTATATGATCTATACATTTTTTGGGGTCCATCTTGAAACCATGTTATATCCAAAACAGTGTTATAACTAACCGTGTTATAATGAGGTTGTGGTGTAGTAGCAAATTCTTTCCTATACGAGAAGAACCCTATTGGTAAGTTTGTGTTGACTTTTACTACCCCATCAACACAATTTAGGTCTTTTTGGAGATGTTTCTTCCAATTGTGTGGGATTTTTACCAGACACCAAGATGAAATGAGATTTCAAGCCCTACTAACCAAAGAAACCACTAAGGTTTAAGGAACAGTCCAACTGGCACCACTTTTTCTGGGCAGGCAAAGACCTAAGCAGTTTACCAGTACTCAATTTCAGTCAGTTTCAGCTCTGTACTGACTACAGAAGACCATGCAGCCCGGCCCTGATGGGGGGGGGGGGGGGGGGGGGGGGTGCACCTTATTAAACAAAGGTCGAAACTGTTTTTGAAATTTTGAAAGTGCAGCTCCTATCCTTTGTGCTTTTGGGCCCAGAAGTGCAATTTAGACTTCTGCCACCATCTAAAGGCTACAAGGCTGCAATATATAGGCTGGATAAAAATGCTGGTTTCTAAATCTGTGATTTCCATATTAGGCATATGTGAAAGCCAAGTTCTGCTGAAGGACGTCTTTTTTTTCCCCGGGCATTCCATTTTTCCCCACCTTCTATGAGACACGGATACATAATAGTGATGTACTCTTGCAAGGGCTGTAGAACATTAGTGACATACAAAATACGTATTTACCATATTAATTGGACAGACAGGCCCGAGCAAACAGTGTAGTCCCTGATGAGATGCCACCGAATGTGGCATCTCATCAGGGTCTACACTGCTTACCACTCAGACACAACATCGGGTAGTAAAACCGTACTTGTTCACATTGTAGAACAAAACCGGAAAGGAGTTGAGGTGTCCAAATACTCATGGTAAATACTGTAGATGTTAATTTTCAGTGGATCGATTAAGGCATTTTAACCCATAAAATGCCAATCACAACAATTGTCATCTACTTTGCCATTTGTGGTTACCTTAAAAGTAATTTTTTTTTTGCAAACAATGTGGACCCAGATCAGACTACTCCTGTAGGAGCAGTCTGATCTGGGTCCACACTGTTTGCTTGTATGCAAAAATATTTTTAAAAAAGTTTGCTAAAAAATCAGCAGACGACATAAGCAGACGACATTTTCAGATGTAGTTTTTCTCGGCATATTATGGGTTAACATTAGTATTACCTTGACATGCAACATAAACTCATTTTCATAAGATACATCCATCACCAGCTTCTTCACATCTCTAGGGTAATATGATGAACTATTACGCTCCAGCCATGTCCTAAATCCCATTTTGGTCTTTTCCTTTGATGTTACAGTATAACCAGGGAAGTCCTTGGGGTAATAACAATAAGGGACATCTACAGGGGCCTGTGGGTCAGCTGAATTACCAGTATGTAATGGTTTGAACCTGGCTTTTGTTGGCAGCCAACAGCAACCTCGAGCTTCACACGCTGTTTGTGTGGGGGAATTTTCAGGATGACAGTCAAATCTCTCTTCAGGTTTCGGAATATCACAGCTCTTCTGTAAAGGCTTTCTATCAGCAACAACTGATTTTTCACCATTTGTAAGTAATTCTGCAGGATTTTCTGAAATATTCATCTCATCTTCCGTGCTTTCAGAACTGCTGTCATTTATGATATCTGTCTTAACTTTGAGATCATCTTTCTCCTCATCCTCTGTTTCCTGACTAGCCGCATCTAGCTTGTAGCTCATTGTATCCTTCTCTGTGTCACCTCTTGCTACTGTTTGACCTTCACTGTCTGTTTCCTGACTAGCTGGATCTAGCTCGTATCTCATTGTATCCTTCTCTGTGTCACCTCTTGCTACTGTTTGACCTTCACTGTCTGTTTCCTGACTACCCGACTCTGACCCACCTCTCAAGTTAATTTCCTCTTTGTCACTTGCTAGTTTTTCACTAACTCTATTTTCTACTTCATGTCTTGCTGATTCTGGCATACTCTCAGATTCAGCTCTGGCTTCAGCTACACCAACATTATCATACTCTCTTTTATCAGGTCCATACTTGAGTCCATCAATATTCTGAAACTCACTCAGTCCACTAACAAACAGTTTCTCATTCACTGCAGATTTATCTTTCTTGTTTAATACTGTGGACTTGACAATTTTATTCCAACCGAGGAGTTTGTATTCCAGTTCCTGGGGCCCTGCAATGCCAAGTTCAGGGGACTGGATCCACATTATGTTTATATTCACACCAAATTTGGTGTATATCATCAATAATACCAGGAAGACACTGAAGAATGCCACCACAATTCCTATATCATGTTTCCTCATGGTTCAAATGAGCAGGTTTACATCTCAAGGCTTCCTTCTAGAGTCGTTGTCAATTCATTGTATTCAAGAATCTGCCTGTGACTGCCTGAAAAATAAATGATGAAGGAGTTAACCCATTGTATGCTAGTGGACTCTTCCACTGCTATATGTTTGACAAGTCCATTTGTTAGCAAATAGTGCCGGCCCTGACCAGACGCCGCAGAATACCCCTTTAGGGGTTTCCTTCATACAATGGGTTAAAATATAACGAAATGATATTGTTTGTTTGTTTGTTTGTTTTGGAGTTTTACGGCCCAGTCAACACTATTTAGGTCATTTTTGAGCCGGTCAGTTTACCTATCAACACTTTCCTGGGCAGGCTTATACGTAAGCGGTTAACCAGTACAGTGCACATTCTTTCGCCAGAAACTGACAACTGCCCTTCTTGAATCAGCGGAAGGGAGAGAATGACCGTAGAAAAGATTTCATGATCAATCTCCACGAAAGAATGTTGCCGACCCCGGCGGGAGTCGAACCCGCGTCCTCCTGATCACCAGTCAGATGCGCATCCGACTGAGCCACTGAGGCCGGCAACGAAATGATATCAAACTTAATTCATAATATACACATATTTAACTTCATAACGGGCTTATTATGCTATTTTAGATACATTGCAGCTGCGTTATTACGCAGACACTTGAAACGGGGAAATCATTATAAGGCTGTGGCTCCCATTTTTTTTTTTTTGGCGTTTTCCACAAGTTTTGAAAATTTGGCCGAAAATTTTGACTTTTTTCCATAGAACTCGGCAGTCAAACCTTCGTCAGCAATGGCAATACATGTATAGTTACATGTATACCCGCTTATTTACACAAGTTGTCAACACTATAAACAGTCAATGCACCGAAGGTGTTATAGATAGGCCAGACAGCTTTACAGATTTGTATATTTTTTTTGGGGGGGGGGGGGGGGGTTTGGTTTTTACGGCCCTTTCAAGATTATTTCACTCATATCGAGCCAATCGTTAATCAGAGGTGGGCGAAAACCGGAGTACCCGGAGAAAAACCACCTGACCTTCCGTTGCAGAACTTGGCGTCTCACATATGACCCTATCGAGGCTCGAACCACAGCGGTGAGAGACCTAATGATCAAGAGTCAGCGCTCTTAACCACTAGGCCACGGAGACCCATACAGCTTTATATATAAAATTTTTACATGCAGGTGGTATGGACTGTGAAGTGTTTAGTAAACTTTATCAGCCGCTAGTCCAGCCTGTGTTATTCTATGGTGCTGGTATCTGAGGGTTAAGTGAACACAAAAAGGTTAATTCTGTTCAGAATAAAGTCTGTCAATACTTTTTGTGGGGTTGGGGAAAAATGCTGCAAATGTTGCTTCACAGGGTGACATGGGCTGGACTAGTTGCATAATAAAGCAAAAACTCGAGGCATGCAGACTGTTCCTCAAATTAACCCTTATTATGCTGTTCACGACAGCCACTATCTTTGGAAACAGTGTAGATCCAGATCAGATGGCTTCTGAAGAAGCCATCTGATCTGGATCTACCCTGTTTGGCATTCAGTTTATGAATTTGTAGCAATAAATTACATCAAGTAATTTGATTGGTTGATAGACAGAAATGGGTGTGGCTTAAATGAATATTCAGCAAGATAAGGGTTAAAGGCTTCTCCTGAACATAGAACTGTTAAACATGTATTTAACTGGTCAAGTCTGCATGGAAGGGCATGGGAAAGTCAGTGTATACAGTTACTGAATGACATTGGTTTAAGTGAGCTCATTTAAAATGTATCTGTTTAAGACAAACTATGCAAAACAGAAACTATTTTTTAACCCTTTCCCACTCAGGGATTTTGTGAATTTCGCTGATTTTCACAGTGTTGCACCTAGCCATTGTTTTATAATGGATGGTCTGTTTTATACCAAACTTGGTATGAATGTTCACTGCGCAGTAGCCTTTCAAATGCAACCTTTCATGACTTGATCATTGTTGTCATGGTAATGAGGGGGTATCTCAAAGTTGGCAAAAAAGTGTAATTTCACATGAATTTTTGACCAAATCTTCATCTTCACACAGCTTTCAGGGCAACAATTAAGGGGTTTGGCACTGGCCATTTTCACTTTTTGCAGCATGTTTTATCAGCATCAATTTCAATTTTGTGGCATTTTTGACTCCAAACACCCTCAGACATAAATTTTAGTGGCCAGTTGAGCCATACACCCAAAGTTTTTCGGATGATAGTTGGGCAACCCCCCCCCCCACCCCACCAACCCAAATATTTTTAGTGGGGAGGTGTGCGAAAAAACAGGTCACTTTTTAGGCCAACAAATCGTAAAGCAAACATAACTATCCAGGGTTAGAAAATTCAGATTTTAGGTGCTTGTGGGGCTTAAAATGGGGAGAGGGGGGGGGGGGGGGGTTGCAGACACGAAAAAACGCGTATCTGAGTGGGAAAGGGTTAAGGACCAGGAAAAGTTGAATGCTAAGCTGTTTGATGACTCTCGCCAGGAAAATGGTTTTTTACTTGTTTGATTTGAGGTTTAATGTCCCCAGCAACACTGTTAAGGCATTTTCGAGACTTTGCTTCCAATTTTGTGGGACTTTTACCCAACATTGAAATGAAATGACATCTCAAGCCCTGCTGCACCAGGAAAATGGTAACAAACTAGGGACTATATCCAACACTTTAGTTCAGGGACCAGTTGTTCAAAACTTACATGTTAGTTAACATATCGTTAAAACTTTGATCATTTATTATGGCAAATATGCTAATATTTTTGCTGAAAAAATATGAGCAGCTTTTGTGTTAATTTTCTAGTTAACTGCTCTTAAAGATATATTGTATGTACGACCCAACAGGGTCCTCTTTCTCTCTCTCTCTCTCTCTCTGAGTGTGCAATGGCATGTTGCTCTCTCTCTCTCTCTCAGCGTACCAGCAATCCGCCAGCGTAGGTAAATGTAAATTACAGTTTGTCGTTAAATACCGGTAACTCCAAGTCAACGGACATGTAACGTGTCAACAACGTTGTGTTTACATCAAACCAACATCAAAGCGATGCACTGAATTTGACTTTGCAATGTAGATGAAACATCAGAACATTGTGTTGGCGATAATACAGCGTTGCTTAACCCTTGTCCTGCTGAGCCCGGATATGCCTTATCTTTGAAACAATGTAGATCCAGATCAGATGGCTTCTGAAGAAGCCATCTGATCAGGATCTTCATTGTTTGCCATCCAGTTTATGAATTTGTTGCAATAATTTGCATCAAGTAATATGATTGGCTGATAATCAGTAGTGGGTGTGACATATTTAAATATTCAGTAGGACAAGGGTTAATAAGATGACATTTGCCCAGTGCTCGGACCCATCAAGACTTAAATTCAAAACAAATGTAGAACACCCTTTCAGTGCATGATAACGAAACACACCTTCACAAGTGCAAGATTTTACGGAAAAATTTGGTAGATTGGTAGATTTGTTCAACCTGCCCAACCCTTACATTAACCCATTTTGTACCAGAAACCCCAAAACGGGTACCCTGCCAAACAGTGCAGGCCAAGATCAGACGCTGCAGAAGAAAACACAACCTGACACCCCTTAATTTTGAAATGGACTCCTGCTATATATAAGGAGGCAGATTCCATTTGGTACAAAAAGGTTTAACGGCTTATTAGCTTAGCTCTACAATATCTTCTTGAGTACAGGGATCAGTCAAACCTCTCTCTCATCTCAACAGTCATGTGACATTGAAGTGAGTTGGAGTGGGTGTCGGCGGCATGACATCGAGCGAACGTTGACTCGACGCCCATCTATCAGTCCACTCATTGGTGTTTTTTAACTGTTAGTATGTTTATGTGTCTGTCTAACCATCCGTCTGCTCATCTGTTAGTCAGTTATTCAATCAGTCTTTCTGTCTGTCTACTGTCAGTTTGTCAGTCAAACCTCTCTCTCATCCCAACGGTCATGTGACACTGAAGTTAGTTGGAGTGGCTGTCGACGGCATGACGTCGAACCAACGTTGACTGGACGCTCGGCCGTCAGTCCACTCATTAGTTTATTTCGACTGTCAGTATGTTTATTTGACTGTCTAACTGTCCATCTGTTTGTCTGTTAGTCAGTCAATCTGTCTTCCTGTCCATCTGTCTGGTTGTTTGTCAGTCGTCTGTCTGTCTGTCTGTCTCACCACAACCAGTTTACTCAATATGTTAAGTCATATCACGTAACAAATCAGTTTGTTTTAGGAGATGATATTTATAAGCCTCAGGCTTACTGTCAGATTGTATTTGTCAGTTCCAATGTATTTAATTGTACATGATGTTTGCTGGAGATAGATAGATAAGATAGATAGATAGAGATAGATAGATAGGTAGATTGTTGTATATCTATAAAGCATTTTATCACTGCTTATGAGCTCGATGTGCTATAATTACTTCCTGTGCATTACAATGGTGCTAAACTCAGGCTGCTATATGTGCACGTGCGTAAATATGTTCCATTCAAAATCTGTATGTGATAGCTATGTGTCCTTATGTGATAGCTATACTTGGATAGCGAATAAAACGAAAAGTTACGTAAAAACTTATTTTGTAAGTAAGCTTTCGTGAATAACGGTATCTCAAGCGATTGACATGGGTCATTCACGAAGAGATTTTCGTCAATTAAAAACGGATCCAGGATAAAAGAATTTCAGTAATAAAAGCAAAATATCATTCTTTCCTTCTCGAGGCATTATTTCAATGTATATTTTCTCTCAAAATCTCTGAATATTGTTAGCATTTTAAGTTCTGCCAAAACTTTTGAATAGCGATGGCCGTTTCAATTGACGGCCAGTGCTTTCCGCATGAGCAAGAATGGCGTCATAAAAGGAATTGTTAAAACCTCCTAGACATTTTACATTTCATCTCACAACTTTGTCTCAGAATCAGAAATGAAGTAGTCTTTTTAATCAACGAACCAAGATTTTTTGGAATATTTTAACAAATAAATTACATCAAACGAGCACGGGCCTCCGTGGCCTAATGGATAAGAGCGCTGACTCTTAGTCATTAGGTCTCTCACCGCCGTGGGTTCGAGCCTTGCTTGGGTCACGTGTGAGTCGCCAAGTTCTGCAACGGAAGGTCAGGTGGTTTTTCTCCGGGTACTCCGGTTTTCGCCCACCTATGATTAACGATCGGCTCAATATGAATGAAATAATCTTGAAAGGGCCGTAAAACCCAAACCAAAAAAAAAAAAAAAAAAAAAACATCAAACGAGCATGTTTAAAGTAATGTATGATAAAAATATCCCGGGAAATATTTACCCCCGGGGTTAAGTTATCCAGGGTGTAAATATAAACTGTTACACTGGTCCTAATTGATCAGAATAAGAATTGTTTACTGGTGACACGTCCTTAGGCAATCCTTAACCAGGACCTTCGACTGACAGAACTAGTCCCTAGACCTCACGGTGCGCAAAAAAAAGTCACAGGAAAAAAAGTCACTGAAATAGAGTCAAAGAAAAAAGTCACAAATAAGAAAATAAAGAAATATTCCAATAAAAAGGGTGTTGCTAATGTTAAGTTTCTAAGATGATGAATTTTAAATGTTCATTCACCAACAAAATATATATTATATGCTTATATGAGGACTGTTCAAATATGAATGCAACTAAGCACATAAAAATGATTCCGTGATAGATTTCGATAAAAAATTTATTTTGTCCCCTCAAAGTATTCCCCTTAAACAGATATACAAACTTTCAGTCTTCTGATCCAATCATTGAATGCATTTTGGTAGTCTTTTCGAGGTATACTATGAAGGCACTGGAATATTGCAGAACCGAGGTGTTTGCGCTGTACAAATTTTCGACCAGAAAGGTATTTTTTCAGCCGCGGGAACAAAACAAAGTCACACGGGGCAAGGTAAGGGAAATACGGGGGGTGAGGGAGTTCAACAACCTTTTTGTGCTTCAGATAGTATTGCACAATGAACGCCTTGTGTGATGACGCATTGTCATGTAGCAATCTGACATTGGCCAAACCAGTTGCGGGTCTTCGTTCTTTGAAATATTTCTTCAATTTTCGAAGAACTTTATTCTTGTAAAACTTCGCATTTACAGATTTGCCTTTAGGCACAGCAACCTGAATAGCAGGGCCCTGATTTGAAAAGAATATGGCATACATTACCTTCTTGATGCTCATGGTCTGCTTTGCAATGCATGGTATCTTGCAATACTTTGTTGCCCATATTTTGTTCTGAATCTTTCGTTTTGGCTCA
This sequence comes from Lucinisca nassula, assembly GCA_963580285.1. Lineage (NCBI taxonomy): Eukaryota > Metazoa > Mollusca > Bivalvia > Lucinida > Lucinidae > Lucinisca > Lucinisca nassula. The sequence goes on along the minus strand of OY757011.1, from coordinate 71,356,127 downwards.
AAAAAGTGAACCCATGTCTCGTCACCTGTGACGACATTAGCGAAAGACCGTGCATTGTAATTTGGAAACTTTTTAAGCAACTTCTTGGCACACTGAACGCGTGTCTTTTTCTGCTCATCTGTCAACAGAAGGGGAATCCATCTAGCGCAGATCTTTCTCATTTTCAAATCCCATTTCAGAATTGTATGAGCTGCTCCTAATGAGATGCCAACCATACTAGCTATTTGCCTAGTGGTGTATCGTGCATTGGTAGCAACTATTTCTTTCACTCTTGCAACCCTCTTGGCAGATGTTGCTTCTTTCGACCGACGATCATGTGGTGCATCTTCTGTTGAGCCTAGCCCACAGCTGAATTTCTTACACCAATGAAAAACTGTCGGAAAAGACAAATCATTATGCCCATAAACCGAACATATTTCATCAAAAATGTCTTTGCACTGTATACCAAGAATACAATGATTCTTAATTTAGGACTGTATTTCAACGGCGTACTCTGACCTTCTTCCAACCATGTTTTGTAATAGTATACAAGAGTAGACAGTGTTTATCGAACGATATACATGGCTAAAGTGCACGGATTTTAACAGGTTTGGTATCAATGTATAGGTTTTGTTTGTTTGTATTGGAGTTTAACGGCCCAGTCAACACTATTTAGGTCATTTTTGAGCCTGTCAGTTTACCTATCAACACTTTCTTGGGCAGGCTTATACGTAAGCGGTTAACCAGTACAGTGCACATTCTTTCGCCAGAAACTGACAACTGCCCTTCTTGAATCAGTGGAAGGGAGAGAAGCAATGTATAGGTAAAATGTTTTTCTACGCTGTGATATTTATTTCCAGGTGATTTTCGCATTAGTGCATGAGAAAACGTTCTACTTGCATTCATATTTGAACAGTCCTCGTATTTAGAAACAAGAGGACCATGATGGCCCTGGATCGCTCACCTGATCCATAGAGTAACAAGTGGGCCCCGGGGAGGGCCATTATTGACCCCAGGGTTATAATGTGCATAATGTTGAGGGCGGTCTAAAAAGGTGAAGCTTCATACCAAATATCAACAAAGGCTATAATTTGAACACTCTTGGCAAAGGTCCACTAGATGAAGCTACAAAACAAATATCAAAGACCTGGGCCTTGTGGTTTCAGGGAAGAAGATTTTTTTTAAGATATTCCTTACATAAGCCTATGTAAAACCAAATGGCCCCAGGGCAGGGGCATTTTTGGCCTCAGGGCTATAATTTAAACAATCTTGATAGTGGTCCACTAGATGAAGCTTCACACCAAATATCAAAGACCTGGGCCTTGTTGTTTCAGAGAAGAAGATTTTCAAAGATTATCTCTATTATAAGTCTATGTAAAACCAAAGGGCCCTGGGACGGGGGCATTGTGGCCCCAGGGCTATAATTTGAACAATCTTGGTAGAGGTCCACTAGCTGAAGCTTCATACCAAATGTCAAAGACCTAGGCCTTGTGGTTTCAGAGTAGAAGATTTTTCAAGATTTTCCCTATATAAGTCTATGAAAAACCAAAGGGCCCAGGAGCGGGGGCAATTTTGGCCTAAGGGCTATAATTTGAACAATCTTGATAGAGGTCCACAAGATGAAACTTCATAACAAATATCAAAGACCTGGGCCTTGCAGTTTCAGAAAAGAAGATTTTTAAAGATTTTCCCTATATAAGCCTATGTAAAACCAAAGGGCCCCGGGGCGGGGGCATTTTTGGCCCCAGCACTATAATTTGAACAGTCTTGGTAGGGGTCCACTATATGAAACTTCATACCAAATAGCAAAGACCTGGGCCCTGCAATTTCAGAGAAGAAGATTTTTTAAAGATTTTCCCAATATAAGCCCATGTCAAACCAAAGGGCCCTGGGGCAGGGGCATTTTTGGTCCCAGCACTATAATTTGAACAACCTTGGTAGGGGTCCACTAGATGAAGCTTCATACCAAATATCAAAGACCTGGGCCTTGCGGTTTCATAGTAGAAGTTTTTTAAAGGTTTTCCCTATATAAGCCTATGTAAAACCAAAGGGCCCGGGGGCGGGGGCATTTTTGGCCCCAGCACTATAATTTGAACAATCTTGGTAGGGGTCCATAAGATGAAGATTCATACCAAATATCAAAGACCTGGGCCTTGCAGTTTCAGAGAAGAAGATTTTTAAAGATTTTCCCAATATAAGCCCATGTAAAACCAAAGGGCCCCGGGGCGGGGGCATTTTTGGCCCCAGCACTTTAATTTGAACAATCTTGGTAGGGGTCCACTAGATGAAGCTTCATACCAAATATCAAAGACCTGGGCCTTGCAGTTTCAGAGAAGAAGATTTTTAAAGATTTTCCCTACATAAGCCTATGTAAAACAAAAGGGCACTGGGGCGGGGGCATCTTTAGCCCCAGCACTATAATTTGAACAATCTTGGTAGGGGTCCACCAGATAAAGATTCATACCAAATATCAAAGACCTGGGCCTTGCAGTTTCAGAGAAGAAGATTTTTAAAGATTTTCCCTATATAAGCCCATGATAAACCAAAGGGCCCCGGGGCGGGGGCATTTTTGGCCCCAGCACTATAATTTGAACAATCTTAGTAGGGGTCCACTAGATGAAGCTTCATACCAAATATCAAAGACCTGGGCCTTGCAGTTTCAGAGAAGAAGATTTTTTAAGTTTTCGGTGAAAAAAATCTATTTTTGGCTCCTGTGACCTATATGTGCAACGGACTGGAACCATTTGAACATCTTTGAAAGGGGACCACCTAAGGATCATTCCTGTGAAGTTTGGTCAAAATCCGCTCAGTGGTTTAGGAGGAGATGTCGTTTGAAGAAAAAGTTTACGGATGCACGGACGCACGCACGCACGACGGACAAAAAGTGGTCCCAAAAGCTCACCTCGTCACTACGTGACGGTGAGCTAAAAAAATAATCAGGTCAACAAGCCCAAGCAATGAATATCCCTTAAAACCCACTTTTTATAGAGAATAGCAAGGCTTTACGGCGGTGTAAAAATGATACCCTGTTAATATTTTTTCCTTATTTTTGTTCAAAAACATAGATTGTGGATACCATCAAGGTGGTTTTTACTTGCACCCACAATCTGTATTTTGATTAATAGAAATAAGAAACATATTGAACATGATTAAAACCAATTCTGTGACTTTTTTTCCGTGACTTTTTTTATTACCCCAAAATGTGACTTTTTTCCTTTGACTTTTTTTCCTACATTCGACCTCACAAGGGTGGTGAATTTAGAGATGGAACGGTCCATAGAAATACCAAAACGCACCAAAACGCACCTGTATTTACTGCCAATATTGGATTTTTCTATGTAGGGTAGGGTGAATTGGCGGATAAGACACTTAGAAACAAATATATATATATCTATATAATACATACTTAGGATATACATAAATATAGGCGTTTATACATATTATACATTTGAGCCAGGGCTCAGCAGTTCCTACCAAAACGCTACCAAAACACACTGTCAATATTGGATTTTTCTAAGAACACCAATCTGATGCGGAAAAAGTATTTCCGAATATCAGGGTCATAGTCCCAGGAATGCAGTCTGATCCATCATGTAAATTGATGTTAACAAGTCTGTGTAATAAGCACCCCTCTAAACACCACGTTATACGCTGATAACTGCAGTTTACAGGGGTAGACACTTTTTTTTCTTCTTTCCGTGCTCCAAGACATAGGTTGTGGGTACACGTTAGAATCAACTAAACGAGCGGTTTTAACGAACACCCACAATCGATATTTTAAAGTATAAATAAGAAAAAATTATGTCCAAAAATTCAAGGCTCCTGATGCGCACCTGACTGATAATCAGGAGGACGATCTGGCGAGTAAAAGCGTGGCTAATTAAACTGACCGGATCAACAATGTCCTAACTTAGGGTTGTTGACTCAGAATCAGAATTGTTACTGGTGACACGTCAAATGACATTCATACACCAGGACCTGTGATATGATAAGTTAGTCCCTAGCTCTAACCAAAGATGTAAACTTAGCTACACAATCCTCAGCACCTTCAGCCGTCAAAATAATAGAATCGGGTAGGGCATTCCAATCTCTAATGGTTCGGGGGAAGAACGATTCTTTATAAATATCCGTTCTTGCAGTAAGGGTCTGAAACGTCATTGAATGGTGCTTTCTACAGTGCCTAGCCGGGGGAACAAGGTCATCTGTTGGAATGCTGGCAGCACCCTTTAGACCTTTGTATAAGAGTATGAGCCTACTGTCTCTTCTCCTTTTCTTGAGAGACTCCCATCTTAATTTTCCCAGAATTCCAGTCATGCTCCCAGTTTCAAAGCAATAATTTCCAGTTACAAATCTAGCAGCTCTATTCTGAACTTTTTCAATTTCTTCATTAAGGACCACTCCGCTTGGGTGCCAGATGCAACTACCATATTCCAAGATTGGGCGAACAAGTCCCCTGTATGCTGTCTCTTTCACATCCTGAGGACACTGATGAAGATTTCGCCTCAGGAAACCAAGTGTTCTATTCGCCTTTGTACACATATTGCTAATGTGTGTATTCCATCTCAAATCGTGAGTGATTGTCACACCAAGGTATTTAATGGAATTCACATTTTCGAGGACCGTTCCCTGTAAGGTGTAAGGAGCCTCAACTTTATTAGATCTCTTCATTGTTATCTGCATAATATTGCATTTAACTGGTTGAAATCTCATGCCCCATTTTCTGGCCCAACATCCTAATCTATCAATGTCAGCCTGAAGTTTACACCTGTGGACACAAATCCGTTCAAACTTTGATGAGCTTCATTTCATTTTTATCTGATGTTTCATTCAATATTTCCTTACATCCTGTTAGTCATCTGCAAGACAGGAATAAATTCAAAACACAAAGTGTTGTACATTTCATTGTAGACCTTGCACTGTCCAATCAACATACATTTCAAATGTCAATTAGATCTAAAAATGGAAAAAAGTGCTTGTCACAATAAGACCAATCAATGTATATTGCTTGATCCAGTTTTAGACTTCTTTGATGAATGACATTTGCTTTTCAAACTAACTTGATGCAAAGAGATTCATTGAAAGGTACTTCATCGAAGTTTGAACGCTTTTGTGTCCACAGGTGTAAGTGAGTCATCTGTATCTCTAATTTCCCGGTAACAAACACAGTCATCTGCGAACAGTCTTATTTCTGATTCAATGTCAGTGGAAATATCATTGATGTACAGGGAGAACAATAGAGGACCAAGAACGGTCCCTTGTGGGACTCCCGACAAAACTGGCGCCCATACTGAAGATTCACCATTAACAACAACACGCTGTTTTCTGTAGCAAAGGAAGGAATCTATCCATTTAAGAGTCTTCCCTCCAATTCCATAACCAAATAATTTGGATTTAAGTAGTTCATGAGGAGGGGTGTCAAAAGCCTTCTCAAAGTCCAGAATAAATGTGTCCACCTGCCCCCCTTTGTCCAGGATTTTTGCCCAATCATTAATAACTGTGCTCAACTGAGTTTCGCAACTGCCTTTTCCTAAATGCATGTTGTCTGTCTGACAAAAGTTTATGTTCATCCAAGTGGGCCATGATGTTTGAGCAGACTATGTGTTCAAGCAATTTACATAGAACACAGGTCAGTGACACCGGGCAATAATTACGAGCAAGAGTCCTGTCCCCTTTTTTGAAAAGTGGACAGATGTTCGCTAGGAGCCATTCTTTGGGAATTTCACCTGTATCGAGAGATTGTTGGAAAAGATGAGCAAAAACTGGACCTAACTCGTTTGCTAGTTCCTTCAGGACTCTAGGATGAAGCTCATCAGGCCCTAAAGCTTTAGAAGGGTTCAAGCCTTTAAGTAACTTGATCACTCCCGCAGAGGATACAACAATATTTTCCATGAAAGGGGCCGATCTTCCAGTCAATGGAACCTCGTTGAACTCAGTTTTATTAAATGCATCATTGAATTGACCAACCAATTCCTCTGCCCTTTCAGAGTCTGATTCAGCGACCCCGTTCCCTCCTCTTTTATTAAGGGGTGGGATGCCTTGCCTATCTTTCTTCTGGCTATTGATATATCTGTAGAAGTCTCTGGGATTCGCCTTTACATCACCTACCAAGTTATTTACATACTGATCATGCTGATTTTTGATGTCATTTTTAATTTCTCGTCTCAAGTTTTCAAATTTTGCTCTGAGTTTACCACTTCCCGACTTTTTTGCCTTAGCATGAATCTTATTTCTCCTTCGAGTTTTTCTTCTTATTTCTGGTGTGATCCAAGGAATTGAAGATACAGACCTGCTAGTTTTGGAGGGGATATGATTTTCGGACGAAGCTTGAATGAAAGACTTTATCAAATCAAAGTTCTCCTGGACAGATCTAGCGTCTGAATGACCATTAAAGTATTTCTCTCTTGCAAATTTTAGGGCATCCTTCCTCATAGTTTCATAGTCACCCTTTTGATATAAGTACACCTTTCTATGAGGTTTCTTTATAGGTGGTATGAAGATTTTCAAAAATCCAGAGACAATATCATGATCACTTCGTTTGTCCGGGGATTGAATATCCCCAAACTGTCCTGGCAAAGTTGTAAGAATCAAATCCAAAGTGTTTCTATCTCGAGTAGGGAAGTCAACAACCTGTTCCAAGCCATGATCATTCATGATGTCAACCAACACCTGTCCCTCTGACGGACTCAGCATCGTGCCTTGTTTGCTGAGCCTATCTGGCCAAACAATCTCTCTGAAGTTGAAGTCACCTAAGGCATGTACTGCAGGAAGTTTTTTACCCTTATTCTGAGACTTAATGCGATCAAGCTGATCTTTAAATAACTGGAAGTTTTCGACAGTGTCGTTAGGTGGTCGATACCAACTTGCAATAAAGTGGGAAGTTTTGTTTGCAAAAACCTTAACCCAAACAGATTCTGAATCGTTTTCCAGTTCCATGAATGGCATATGATGGATATCTCTGTGAACGAGCAACATCACCCCGCCGCCATGAGTTTTTCTATCTTTTCTGTAGACACTGTATTCGCAAGTTTCAGGGAAAAGCTCCGAAGTCATAATTGAACTGTCAATCTTTGTTTCCTGAATAGCCACAATATGTGGTTGGTGAGTATCAAGGAAAGCTAAAAGTTCAAGTATCTTTCCTCTTAAACCGTTAATGTTAATACTGCAAAGTTTCAAACCTTTTACAAAATTCGGCTTTCTCATGTCAGTAGTCGGAGATTTAACTCCTTTCTCCTTTGACAGAGGTTCAAATTTATTTCTTTCTTCCAGTTCTATAGGTTCGCTGAAGAACGAGTCAGAAAAATTAAAAAACTCGCACTTCGGGCATATCCATGAACAACTCGAGTTAACCAGTTTGCCATACTCGGCGTCTGAAAGGAAAGCACAATCAGTGTGAATCCACATTTCACACTGGTCACACTGAACTGCCTTATGCTCATTTGGAACATCACCACTACAAAGGCCACAGTCTGCTTTGCAATCTGTGCAATACCAAGTTCCAATTCCAAGCTCTAGCAATTGGTTTTCATCCAATTCAGAACACGAGGAATGAAAATGCTTTTCACAGTCCTCACATTCTACCCATTTCTGAGAGTCTTTGCAATATTTTTTGCACAGCCCACAGCGAAATCTTGGACCGGGGTTAGTTTCAATGTCTCCGGCCAGGATCAATAGAATGACCAAATTTGTTCCACCTGAGGACTTGAAGTTCCGTAAGCCCTCCGAACGTCGTTTGTTTCCTAACTTCCTAGTTACAGCCAAGTACTGAGAAGTTTTATCGCAGTTTTGCTCTTTTGCAATCCTGCATTCCTGATTTCCATCATCCGGTTGGGTTCTGTTACTTAATTTCCAGAGGGTGAACCAAAGAATCAAGACCATGGGAAGCAGGGAGACCTTCATTTTAATATAAAGGGCAACTTTGAGTCAACAATACTACAAGATAAAGGGCTCTGCACACTCAACTATCTGACAACACTCGGTTAATACCAGCCGTCTGCCAGCTGTACGGACAGTCCACACTCGCTGACAAGCTGATAACACAAGGCTCTTCCAAATGAAAGTAACAATTCTGAATCCGAGTTTTTAACAAACAGTGTACTGACAGCTACAAAGGACTATTCAGCACCCTGTTCTAAATTATATACAGCTCAACACACTCAAATATCTGACAACTCACCGGCTCTTCAGAAAAATGAATGTGGCAAGCCTCCAAAGAATAATTCAATTTTGCGTTTACCCCACGGGCCCACCCACTGGTGTGGTAATGGCGGGAAATTATGTCAACAATGTAAATTAATCCACAAATGAAAAAATTAATAATCTACGATTACAAGCAATAATATTTTGCTGGTTTGTTTGTCTGATATGAGTTAGACAAGAAACCAGAAACAATAAACAAGAAAAAAACTTCTCTTTTTCTTGCTCCAAAATTTTTGTGATCCGCCAGGTCAGACGGATCGCCGTTATACTCCAATACAAACAAAATGAAGGCCCGATGTTGCTTAGTTAGATCGCGCTAAACGGAACACAACTCGGCATAAACAATGACGTGCATTATAGATACATTATCCCAGCTAGCACAAAATAGCTGGCCAACGTCGGGCAGACCGCGATACGACACTGTTGGCCCGACGTTGGCTCGACATGCTTTGCTGGCTGGGATATCTACAGCCCATAAGGAGCATCTGAGTATTAAAGTTCAAGATAAAAGGTAAGCTTTCCAATACACATCAAATCCCAATATTGGCAGTGCGTTTTGGTAAATACATATGCTATTTCACTGACATCTTTACACCATCCAAGTAAGAGAACGCAACTTGACAAAAACAATTACCAAAACGCACTAGAAATATTAGTTTATGTGCATTATAGATACATTATCTAAAACCCATCTGAGTATCAAAGTTCAAAATAAAAGGTTCACATTATTAAAAGAAACCAATAACCCTCTAATATATAATGGCCATTTACGAATAAAAAAATGAGCCGGGGCACAGCATTTCTTGCCATTTACATGTGCGCCCAGCGAAAACCCAGAAAAGCCTATGCATGTGCGCAGTCTGATCAGTCTTCGTTGTGCACGCTAAGCTTGGGTAGCTAAGGGCCAAATGCTCCTTCATGCAGAAGTCTCTGGTCAGACGTATACTATATAAATGTGCAGAGCGCACTTGTAAATTGTAGGAAATGCTGTGCCCTGGCTCAAATGTTAGCATTATTTTAATTTATCGATATATTTTAATTATATATATATTTCTAATCCTCTTTTGAAAAACTGCTGAATTTCCTTCTAGCATACATAGAAAAATCCAATATCGACAGTGTGTTTTGATAGCGTTTTGGTAGGAACTGCCGTGCCCGGGCTCAAACGTTAATACTATTTCAATTTATCTATCTATATATTTATGTATTATATATAGATATATATATTTGTTTCTAGGTGTCTAATCCTCTTAACAAATGTTGAATTCACCCTACCCTACATAGAAAAATCTAATATTGGCAGTGCGTTTTGGTAAATACAGGTGCGTTTTGGTGTTTTGGTGCGTTTTGGTATTTCTATGGACCCGAGATGGAGTTGTCTGCACCTTCTGATCGCTCAAAGAATTTCTATTTGGCGCCTTCTATTTACGTTTCTGGAATTGTGATTGAAGAAAGATATGGCTCATACCCTGCATAAGTGCGTCGAAACACATGTGTCAAGCATATGGCAAGCTGATGACAACCTGCTGACCTGTGTCAGAGTGTGTGCTGGACACGACAATCAGTCTGCCTTGCAAATAAAATTACATTTGTGCTTCTGCAATTTCCATGAACGAAAATAACAATATGAAGTTGCATTCTACATAAGAACATTTGATTGACAAACACTGCAAAATCTATAAATGCATAAAATATGAGACCAATTTCCATACCATTCCATGATATTTTGTCATTCTTCGATAAAATGCGAATTAATCCAAATTTTCCCAGATGACTGTTGATTAGCCCCGTGCAGTAGTACTAATAGAGTCAAAGTCGAGATGCGTCTACGCTCATGGGCGTAGACAGAAAGGGCAGGCGTGTGAAGGTAAATCCGAGTATAGAAGATTGGCTTGACAAACCGAGCAACTGTATCCCAGAATGTTGCTATATCTATCTTCTAATACTGAGTCGGTCACATTTGACTATTACCTACAGCCCCACCCATTACAATTGTTACTGGTGACATGTCAAATGACAGTCATTCACCAGAACGTGTGATATATGCAGCTCAAGTGTAGTTAATTAGTCACTCTACATTATTTTCAAGAAGTCATTAAAAATGGTACATTACCAAAAGAATTTAAGCAAGCCACCGTTTCGCCGATATTAAAAAAAATGATTCCTTGATGGATTTTTATTCGGTAAAATCAACACAATGTATACATACAGAATAAGATTAAATATCAGCACATTTACAAGAGATACTATTCTGATTTAGAAGCGGTTCAGTATTTATATACAGTAAAATTCCTATATAAAGACATTTGGGGCTGTTCAAAAGTAGTCTTTAAGACCACGTTTGAATTTGCTTTATTTAATTGAAGTTCTGATGGGTAAATATGACTAATCGAAATGGAATCTCTTTCATATCAAAACAAAAGCAAATTAGGCACAATGGGGGGGGGGGGGCGCAATCCGTACCCATATGAATTCCCACCGTTTCTTCAAAATAACTCAGTACAAACTTCTCTATAAATATTGTCAAGTAGAAAGGTGGGAGCTTCACGCACTTTCTGACATGACCAAAGTATATATTTTTTAATAAAAAAAAATCTTTCAGTGCATGCAAGATAGAGGGAATCTTCTATTTGGAATATCAATTCAATTAAATCATTGAGTGTTTTACTTTTTTCAGATTATGTAGAAGTGTTGTGTAACTTTAAGCGTGGAAAAATCGAAAGTGGGTTTTGGCCATTTTGTGGGAAAGTAACTGTCCTTTTGGCTTTCCGCTGTTGGTGATTCTGTTGGGGTCTGTTGCTTCATGTTTGTGTTTCTTTCCCTTTGGTGTCTCTGATGGGAGCTGTGGGTTAATTGTATCGATTCCTGATCACTGCCTCCACTTCTATTTGATTCATTTAAATGTTCTGAAAAAGGGCCATCTTTTGGAAGCATGGACTAAAGCAAAGAACTGATATTTATGGAGTGTACAAGATTTTTCTGGGCCAGACTAGCTTGTTTCGGCCATTAAATAGAAGTGAAGGCAATGATCAGGAATCGATACAATTAACCCACAGCTCCCATCAGAGACACCGAAGGGAAAGAAACACAAACATGAAACAATTAGACCCTAATGGAAACATCAATAGCGTAAAGCCAAAAGGGCAGTTACTTTCCCACAAAATGGCCAATTTGGCTATCCAAAAGAAAAAATACAAGAAATACACACACTCATAGACAAGCCATAACAAGAATAAACCGCGACAGAAGAACCGCCTTGGTCAGTGAAACGAATTTCATTGGGGGGCTTAAATCGACTTTACGCGGCCGCTATCCTCATTCGATTTTTTATGGACAAAAATATAGTTCTCCTGATCTTTCATAAACATTGTTGCAATATCCAATCACGCGTTTAATCTTTTTATGGCGGTAAGACATGAAAATAAAAATTTAGAAAGTTCAATTGTGGTACAAGAGGTTGAATTTGCAATAAACTGCGCTTTATATGGTCTTTTAAGAAGTTTAGGTAACCAATATAGCATAGGACGCTTGTCTTGGCCCTCTGTTACACATACAACAAACTTGGTGGCTGAATGACATATATTCATTTACTACAGACCTCCCTTCAGCCAAATGATATATGTAGTTCATAGTTCACCACCAAGTTCTTGCTGAAGAGTGTTAACATAATGGAGCCATCGAACGACGAAATTGATTGCGGTCTTGTCTGTCGGAGCCAAAACATACTTCCTATGAACCTCTTGAATACTTAAGCCTGTCCAGGCAAAGTGGAGCGAAACAGACCGTCCATGCATATGAAGTTAAAATGGCTAATGTATTTGCATTGGACGGCTGGGCTTGAGATGTCATTTAATCGCAATGTCGGGTAAAAGTACCATAATACTGGAAGCAACGTCTACAAATTACAAAAATAAGGATGACGGGAACTTTAAACCTCAGCCAGATAAACAAACTGACCATTGCCTCAGTTAATTCCTGGGTTGAAACCAGCACTAAGCAATGTTGATAAAGTGTTTTGCTAAAGGAAACAACGCGTGATGCTTGGCGTGGGACTTGAACCCGGAACCCTTCGATCACGATCAAGTGTTTGACAACGTAGGACAATGTAGGACAGGCAGACATTTTGCGGCCGCCACACATTCCCAAACACCAGCTGTTGTGACGTTAAATATGTCCTATAAAAGGTTTATCCTTTGGAAGCTAAGTATTTTTTTCTATTTTCTGGCATTTTGTTTCCCGTGACAACCAATCATAATGAGCTAAGCCTAAAATCATATGGCAGAAGAATAATAATTGAGAAAACATTTCTATGAAAGTTTTGTCAAAATCTCTGCAAAAGCTTGTCAGTATATGTCAATTTGTTTTTAATTTATTTCCTCTATTATAAGTCTATGGAAAATCTAAGCTGCCATAGCAACTAAACTGATGAGCAAATTTTCATAACACACACACACACACACACACACACACACACACACACACACACACACTAAGTCCCTAAGCCCAAGGATGCTGCAGATGAAATTTGAGCTCAATCGGCCTAGTGGCTTCAGATAAGATGTCGTTTTGAAGACGGACGACGACGGCGTCGGACGATGACGACGGACAACTGTCAATCCTTTAAGAAGCCTTCGGCTCTGGTTAGCTGAAAACGGGGCTTTGGAATCAGAAGATTTTTTTTATTTAAATGAAGTTCTATTTCTGACTTCAGGAAAGCCATTCCTAGCGAATGGATGTCATTGCCCTGTAAGCTACATGTGCACCCTTGTGAATACTGGCGATTGAATGTCTGTAGATGCTTTATTTGGTATCAAATTGGCATTGCCGTCACTGATAGATCCATGGATATAAGACAGTGACCTACATACACAGTATATAGGACAATGGATCGGGTGTACATATAGCTTATTCAACCATGCAATATTTAATTGTACATTTGACTTTAGTCCATTTCAAAAGTTGTTAATAAATTGCTATACTATAACCAGTGCTTCAGCTGAAGTGCACGACCCGCCGGATGCTTTTAGCTTTATGAGTGTTACCATATATGGGTATGGCGGCCATTTTGGTCATGTGACCTGGACCTAAAACGCTTCCCCCAATAAATGCGCCTTATCGTAAGGAGCAAAAATATATCTTATACTTTAGTACTGTATTCTGAATCGTTTGCAGGATAAAATGCATTCTCACTTTTCCAATACAAAAGCATATGTGTCAAAGTTTGACCTAGGCACAAAGAAGGTCAAGGTCAACCCAGGGTCACCATTTTAGCAATTTATGATGGGCCTACGTCCCAGATGCTATTTATCAAGTTTCGTGGAAATCTGCCCAGTGGTTCTGGAGAAGACTATTTTTGAAGGGTTTTTACCATATATGGCTAGGCGGCCATTTTGGTCATGTGACCTGGACCCCATGAGCAAATTTTGGTTTCCCCCATCCCATAGAGGCTACATATGAAATTTGACTTCAATCGGCCCAACGGTTTCCGAGGAGAAGCAGTTCGAAAATTTTCACATTTTTCGCCTCGGCGAGGCTATACTAAATGGAATGTAATATTTCGCAAGTTCATTGGTAAGATCACATTCATATCTATCAGTATGTCAAAAATTGTTTCAATATTCCAAGCGGTTAAGTCACTATCACCAAATTACACAAACGGGTTACCGACGGACAGACAGACAGACCATATATGGCTTGGCGGCCATTTTGGTCATGTGAACTGGACCCCATGAGCAAATTTTGGTTTCCCCAATCCCATAGAGGCTTCATATGAAACTTGATTTAAATAGGCCCAACGGTTTCCGAGGAGAAGCAGTTCAAAAATTTTCACATTTTTCGCCTCGGCGAGGCTATACTAAATGAAATGTAATATTTCGCAAGTTCATTGGTTAGATCTTATTGATATCTATCAGTATGCCAAAAATTGTTTCAATATTCCAAGCGGTTAAGTCACTATAACCAATTTTCACAAACGGGTTACGGACGGACCCAAAGAACATCAAGGTCAACCCATGGTCACCTTTTTAGCAATTTATGATGGGCCTACGTCCCAGATGCTATTTATCAAGTTTCGTGGAAATCTGCCCAGTGGTTCTGGAGAAGACAATTTTTGAAGGGTTTTTACCATATATGGCTTGGCGGCCATTTTGGTCATGTGACATGGACCCCATGACCAATTTTGGTTTCCCTATCCCATAGAGGCTCCATATGAAATTTGACTTCAATCGGCCCAACGGTTTCCGAGGAGAAGCAGTTCGAAAATTTTCACATTTTTCGCCTCGGCGAGGCTATACTAAATGGAATGCAATATTTCGCAAGTTCATTGGTTAGATCTCATTGATATTTATCAGTATGCCAAAAATTGTTAAATATTCCAAGCGGTTAAGTCAGTATCACCAATTTTCACAAACGGGTTACGGACGGACAGACAGACAGACCATATATGGCTTGGCGGCCATTTTGGTCATGTGACCTGGACCCCATGAGCAAATTTTGGTTTCCCCCATCCCATAGAGGCTCCATATGAAATTTGACTTCAATCGGCCCACAGTTGTCGAGGAGAAGCAGTTCGAAAATTTTCACATTTTTCGCCTCGGCGAGGCTATACTAAATGGAATGTAATATTTCGCAAGTTCATTGGTGAGATCTCATTGATATCTATCAGTATGCCAAAAATTGTTTCAATATTCCAATTTTCACAAACGGGTTACGGACGGACGGACGGACAGACTGACAGACTGACAGAATGACAGAATGACCGATTGACCGAATGACAGAATGACACGGTGATTTTAGGGCACTCTTAGAAATCAACCGACTTCAGTCGGTTGCTTTTTCTGCGGGTCGTGCAATAATAACCGAAGTGCATCAAAGTCAATTATGTACACCATATCATGCGATACAATATTGCCTGTAGCAGTGTCCGATATAGACCTATATATGTATATACATGTATGTCGCTGCATGTAGGTATCTTTAGTAATTACTAATTAAGACTACTTTTCAGGGAAAATGTACTCTTTATCTTGCTTCTATAGATACAATTGCTTTGTTTACTTCTGATAACCAAAAAGGTTTGTGGTTTAACCTTTGGACTTGCCAAAATGTGTTTCTGATGCTTAAATATATCTTTTAGATAACGTATTCATTAGATTTGGTACTTAGTTACTTTGACAAATTAAAAAAAATCTGGTGGGTATCTATTGCGCTCCTCTTGTAGCTGATATATATTTTTCTTATTTTGCTATGAAAGAGATTTCATGACGTCAATGTCTGATCATATTCAAGCTGATGTCATAGGAGGATTTAATCCAACGTCTAGATATTCGGACGGCTTTTTAATATTGACAATCATTATTTTGAAGAGCTGTGGGTTGATTGTATCGATTCCTGATCATTTGCCTCCACTTCTATTTTAGTCAAATTTATCCTGTCGAATTGTAGTTAGTTAAATAAAGTTTATACTTTTGATACCAAGGACTCGTTAGATTTACATTTATGAATTTTAGACGGATTTGTTTCGTCTATAATCTAAGTCAAACGCCATGATTTTGATTTTTTTCGATATTGTTTACTTGCCTTTTTTAACGGCTCCCCCGCACCACTTCTTATGGTATTTACATCCCTCAATGCTGGTAATAAAGTTTAATTGCAAAGATTTTACAGCAAGGGTATCGGTACCAAAACTGTGGAAAACATTTCCTAATCTTTATTGTTGACACTTTGAATTGATTGCTAGAGATATACCGGATTACGTTCAGTTTTGCAACAAGACCTGTCGGAATCTGATTTGTATGGCGACTTAGTATATAAATTCGTAGGGACAACAGAATTGTCTGACCAATTTAAGAAAAGTATCATGCGATACAAACGCATAGGTTATCATGTAGATGTGATGCGACGGTCTGCATGCAAGCAATCCAATCACGGTTGACAACTTACCTGTCTTTTACTTCAAAATAATCATGCGATACACACGCATAATGTAGATGTACACGTATTGTGGTTAACCCAATCGCGGTTGGCAACTGCTGTCGCACGCCGATTGTTGGGGTTCAGACTCTATGGCAGCACTAAATAAAGCTAAATGTTTGGTTGGTTGTAACTGGACACTTGCCTGTTTCTTGGCCCACCAGTGTTGATCTGATGGTCTTCTTTCGCTCCAGTTTCTAGCGGTGCTGCTGAGTCCCCATACTCTACTTTGATTTTAATTATTGCCGTGATAACACATTCTAATGCACTTGCGTATGTAACGCAACGTCTGATTGGATAAGGTCAAAAATTTGCGACAGTACATTCCGCGACATACTGTCGGAAACCCGACGTCATCATGTAACGTCGCTTTCCATTGGCTGGTATTTGTTTTTACGCAGTTCACAGCGCTTGCCGCTTTGAGCAAAACAACACACTTTTTAAAGAAAACAACCGAATAAGTGCATTAGAATGGAGATAACTGTTTTGGGGAGGTAAATCGTCGGTTTTACGGTCGCAAATTTCGTTTTACGGCTCCGCAAACGCGTGAAACGAAATTTCCGACCATAAAACCGCCGATTTACCTCCTCAAATGACAATTTTGAATACAGTTATCCCTTAATTGGTGGGCTAGGAGGCATTTAATGCGAGCCGAACAGTCAGCTAAATTAGGTTTAACTCGGGGGGGGGGGGGGGGGGGGGGGGCGGGGGGGGGGGGGGGAGAAGATGCGGGTGAAGGTTGGGACTCCCGAAAATAAGTTCTTTGGAAAGGTAGTTCTAACGCAGAACTGAAAAGTGTCGAGTGCACGAGTTTTTTTTCTGTGACTGACTAGATAGTTCTGGCTAATCAGGCCTTCATCAGTGGCCCTAGGATATTTTCAAAATTCCACAGTGGAATCAATGATCATAAAGGACTACAAAATATAACACACACTATATGATGAAACAGGTTTAGACCCTTAGGTAATTATGACTGGCCATCCCAAGCCGGTACTTTAGTAGCGGTTCATTTGCTTTATATTTTAAATGTGTTCATTTTTAACACTTCTGTTTGTCTAGGTTGAGATCATTTATTTCAGTAAAGGTAATTGAATTCTGATTATTAGGCTTGTCGACTGTTTTTTTTTGTTTTTTTTTTTGTTAAGATATGCTTGTCCGTCTTTCCATTTCATGCTTAGCAAAGGCTTTGGGTTCTGATTCGCTCAGTTCCTGCAGTATCTTTACTTATTTGCTTCAGTAACAGTGCCCCATGTCTCATATAACAGTCAGTAAATCATGCTTGGATTGACGTTGTTCTAAAATCGCAGCCTGTATATTTTTCTTGTTTGTTTTCCAAACATAGACAGACAATGTACTTGATAGAGCCGATTCACTGAGACGATTCTAACGAGTCCCTACAATCTACCCACAAATTATGTTCTAATAGAAATAAAGCACAAAAGTGTTCAGGTCATCGTCGTTTTCATCTCTGAACTCGTTTGATTTGTATTTTCTCTGATGTGATTCACTGATGAGTTAAAAACGCTTAAAACGAGATGTAAACTAAGGGTGAGGGATGTACCCTTATAAAAACAATTTAACACACCCTCCCCTCGCCCACGGATCATTCCAATGCTATGATTCTGTTGCAAAATAGAAGCAAAGCAATGATCATGAATCGATACAATTACCTCGCCTCCCATCCCAGAGACCAAAGCGAACGATCCAAAAACATAAGACAACTTCACCATGATAAAAACTTCACAAGCGGAAAGCCAAAAGGACAGTTACTTTCCCACAAAATGATCAAAACGGCTATCCAAATTAAAAAAAAAAAGATATTAGCATTAAATACATGCAAAGACGAACCGCCAATACAAAGGAGTGGGGCGCTTATTATATCCAAAAGTTGGATCCCCTGGAAGCAAATAATACCCCAAATAAAGGAAAGTAGTAGACCCGGTTTTATTGAGTCTGTTCATGATCCGTACTGAAATGTGCAACACCGGCCACGCCCTCTATTATCAAAATGATTCTAAATGAACTCAATGACCCCACAGGACCACAAAATATAATCTGCACTATGATGTTTGTCTTTACATGCATGTCCTGTGGTTTTTTTTTATTTTTTTTTTTTAAGAAAATGTCTTTTTGACTTTCTACATTTATCACATGACGCCACGTCTGAGAATGTATTAACGCCATGTAATAAATTCGATAATCCACTTGTGGATTAAATATGCAAATTAGGGAGTTACGCCATGTAACGTTACATGTACGACGTCCTTAACGATGTCGGGTTTGATTTTTATTTGCCTTCACTGCAGCTGGTGTTGTGCCCTGTGGCGGCCGTAAAACGTCTTCCCGTACATCAACCATAGTGTAGTTTATATTTTACTTTTGGTCCTTTGAGATCAACGTGAATATTCTGAGAAATCGGAAATTAATTATTGGTTTAGACTCATATTCTAGACAGGTTTTTATTTATTTGGACCCCATTTTGATTTATATCAGTCTAAGTGTTGGTTTTCTTTTGGTCCAGCATTTCAGTGTTTCTTGCTGTCGAGTCCTCACCGTTGTCTCACCTCTGTGGTTCTTTGATTTTTTGTTCACGGAGATGTTGCACTGATGAGTTAGGAGGCCTTCATGCGGACTGAACAAATTATTTGTCTAAATCGCGACGGAAGTAAGGGCGAGGATTGTGGCCACGTAAAATCGATTTAAGCCCCCCAGTGGAAATCTTCCACTGACCGTTCCAAGGCGGCTCTTCTGTGGCTATTTATTTATGTTGTTGTTTGTTACTTACTGTGTGTATCACTTGTGTCTTTTAATTTTGGATGGCCATATGGCCATTTTGTGGGAAAGTAACTGTCCTTATGGCCTTCCTTTGTTTAGGTTTCCATTATGGTCTGGTCGCTTATTGTTTGTATTTCTTTCCCTTTGGTGTCTTTTATGGGTGGAGTAAGTTAATTGTATCAATTCCTGATCTTTGTTTTACTTCTACTTTGAATCGACTGCCTATTCGAAATTCGCTAAATTGCAGTATGTTTCCTCTGGCTTTCTTTGCCGGATCATAACAGGGTCACTGATGAGGCTTTATTAGCCGAAACTACGTAGTATGACCCATCTTCTGTCTTATGAATGTTTTCAATGCTCTTAAAGGAACTCATTTTTTATTTTTATTTGCCTTCACTGCAGCTGGTGTTGTGCCCTGTGGCGGCCGTAAAACGTCTCCCCGTACATCAACCATAGTGTAGTTTATATTTTACTTTTGGTCCTTTGAGATCAACGTGAATATTCTGAGAAATCGGAAATTAATTATTGGTTTAGACTCATATTCTAGACAGGTTTTAATTATTTGGACCCCATTTTGATTTATATCAGTCTTTGAATCGACTGCCTATTCGAAATTCGCTAAATTGCAGTATGTTTCCTCTGGCTTTCTTTGCCGGATCATAACAGGGTCACTGATGAGGCTTTATTAGCCGAAACTACGTAGTATGACCCATCTTCTTTCTTATGAATGTTTTCATTGCTCTTAAAGGAACTCATTTTTTATTTTTATTTGCCTTCACTGCAGCTGGTGTTGTGCCGTGCGGCGGCCGTAAAACGTCTCCCCGTACATCAACCATAGTGTAGTTTATCTTTTACTTTTGGTCCTTTGAGATCAACGTGAATATTCTGTGAAATCGGAAATTAATTATTGGTTTAGACTCATATTCCAGACAGGTTTTTAATTATTTGGACCCCATTTTGATTTATATCAGTATTTGAATCGACTGCCTATTCGAAATTCGCTAAATTGCAGGATGTTTCCTCTGGCTTTCTTTGCCGGATCATAACAGGGTCACTGATGAGGCTTTATTAGCCGAAACTACGTAGTATGACCCATCTTCTTTCTTATGAATGTTTTTATTGCTCTTAAAGGAACTCATTTTTTATTTTTATTTGCCTTCACTGCAGCTGGTGTTGTGCCGTGTGGCGGCCGTAAAACGTCTCCCCGTACATCAACCATAGTGTAGTTTATATTTTACTTTTGGTCCTTTGAGATCAATGTGAATACTCTGAGAAATCGGAAATTAATTATTGGTTTAGACTCATATTCTAGACAGGTTTTTAATTATTTGGACCCCATTTTGATTTATATCAGTCTTTGAATCGACTGCCTATTCGAAATTCGCTAAATTGCAGTATGTTTCCTCTGGCTTTCTTTGCCGGATCATAACAGGGTCACTGATGAGGCTTTATTAGCCGAAACTACGTAGTATGACCCATCTTCTTTCTTATGAATGTTTTCATTGCTCTTAAAGGAACTCATTTTTTATTTTTATTTGCTAATGGCGGAATATTGACAGACTGTGAATAAAATGCGTTTTAAATGTCATATGATAAACAGAATCTTGCATTCGTGCTCATAAATCCAATAATACATGAGCACTCATGTAAGATGCTCTATGTAATGTTTCAGTTATAATACCCTTGTTTTATGTGTGTCATTATCCTTTGGGTCTTGGGCGGAAGTTTCACAGGTTTATTTTCCTTTTGGATCATTGATTCCACTGTGGAATGTTGAAAATATTTAAGGGTCACTGATTAAATTTAATTGGCCGATACTAACGAGTCTGGCACAGAATACGTTGTACACTCGGACTCTACAATTTTCAGTCGTTATGAAAACACACCTATACAAATACATTGTAAACTTTACCTCAGAAAAATCGAAAAATTTTAGATGAAAATTTGTGATATTTTTTTTCTTATTTCGAGTACCCACAATCTATATTTTAGAACAGAAATGAAAAAAATAAGGTTTACCCCATGTAAACCCCAGTTTTACTGTATAAAAATGGGGTTCAATGGGGTCAAAATTATATGGGCATGTTTTCATGATATCTATTTTCCATGCTTTCAACTTTTTAGAACAATTGTATCGATTCCTGATCATTTCCTTCCCGTCTACTTTGTAAGGCACCATGATCTTGTGGATCCGTACAATGTGGCCATTTCCAGAATTATTTCTGATATGTTTGCCAATGGAAAGCCATGGGAAGACTTCCAAAATCTCGGACATACCCTTCCCGGCATTTACACCTTTTCTTCGTTCGGGTCGATGGGCATGGTGGGCGAAGCTTGCTTACCAAGTAATGCTTAATATCCGCGGACGCCTGATTACACTCTTCTGGAGTCCATGTCTGTTGATCCGAACATTGATATTTGCCATTTTGTCTATGGATTAACGATTTTGGATTAACGCTTTGGTACTACGACCTAAACTACTTGTAACTGTTCTATCAAAAGGTAATCCTTTGGAAGCAAGGACGACTGACAATGCAGAACTGGAAACTGCAGCGTGTGCAAGTTGTTTTTTTCAGGACCAGAATAGCTAGTTTTTGCCAATCAGGCCTCATCAGTGACCCTCAGATTTTTTTCAACTCCGCAGTGGAACCAATGATCCCAAATAATTAGAAAAAGGTAATACACACTATGATGACGGGCATGTGGGGTGCGTTTTTCGGCCGCCAAACATTCCCTTAACACCAGCTGTGGTGGAGTTAAATCCCACTTTATATAAATTTGGGCGTTTTATTATTATTGTCTTTTTTTTTTTTTTTTTTTTGCCATAAGGCCATTGACAACATTGTAAACACATATCTCTCTATTGTAACGTTCAATAAAAAAATCAATAAATGCATAATATAAAGAAAACGTTACACAAAACAAAGTATTCTCAAGCCGAAGAGTTGCCCATATTCGGTTTAAAAAATGACGCAGTGTGATTAGGCATTATATTTCAGAAATTTATTTCAGTATGTTATATGTATGTATATGAACTATGTGGTCATTACGAACAACTATACTGTCACATCTGCCATATGTATATGATGTTTATGTATCCTCGTGGGCATATGTGCCCATTGGAATCTGAATAAAGTCTTCTTCATTTCCATAGAAAGTCTTTCAATTAACCGCACGGTCAGGCACAATTACTAATGTCAACTTGCTAAACCAAAAATGTGTGAACCAAACAAGTGCAAAGTTGGAATAATGAACATCTGTACCAAAAACTCAATAAGTTCCTTAACATCACGAAAACACGCCTATATATATTTTACCCCTTGAACCCCACTATTATATGGTAAAACTGGGGTTTACAGGGGCAAATCTCATGTTTCTTATTTCTGCTCTAAAAATATAGATTGTAGGTACTCGTTAGAACGATGAGGCGGTTCTATCGAGTACCCACAATCTATATTTTAAGCAGAAATAAGAAAAATATCACAATTTCTTATCTTAAAATTTTCGTTTTTTCGGCGGTAAAGTTTACAATGTATTTGTATAGCCGTGTTTTCGAAATGCGAACACAAAATAGAAGTGAAGACAATGACCAGGAATCGATACAATTAACCGACAGCGCCCATCAGAGACACCAGGGGAAAGAAACACAAACATGAAACAACTAGACACTTATGGAAACATCACTAGTGGAAAGCCAAAAGGACAGTCGCTTTCCCGCAAAATGACCAATTGGCTATCCAAAGCAAAATAATATAAGCGATAGACACACTCAAAGACAAACCATAACAAAAATAAACCACGACAGAAGAACCGCATTGAAACGGTCAGTGAAACGAATTACACTGTCGACAATGTGTCCTTAATTCTGCTACGTCGGTCGGTGTGTGCTCGGAGGGGGATGTGCTGTGTTTGCCGGGTCTTGTCCATCACCCGTTTCGGTTTCAAAACTTTGGGGTTTAGATACACTGATGAAGATTAAATATCAGTGAGGCCTCCGTGTCACTAAATTTGGTATAGTTACACCTTAATTAAAAAGCTTATTTAGTCAGCTGAAGTTATTTTTTCGTTGTTTTTTTTCTGCATACTTTTTCCCCTGGACAGAGACCACCTTTGGGACTTTTTAAAAGTGGTCCTAAAGAACATCTCTTTCTTAAAGACCACTTTTGAACAGTCCCAAAAGTGGTCTTAATATAGGAATTTTACTGTACTTTAAGCAAACTGGGAAGAACGTGATTATACGCCATGCTCTGTTGCGTCTGATCAGGATCAACACTACATATGTCCCTTTTCGGTACCCTGAGCATTTAGAGGTTACCATTCCACGATCATCATATATAAACAAATTTAAAATGACATTAAAAGAGTGAATATATTAGCTTATTTGTTTGACTGAAGTTTAACGTCCCGTAAATACTATTTAGGTCATTTTAGAGACGTTGCTTCCAATTTTGCGCGACTTTTATCCGAAATTGAGATGCAATGACATCTCAATCCCTGCCGCCTAATGAAACCAATAGGGTTTATATGCATGGACGGTCCGACTCGCACCACTTTGCCTGGGCAGGCCTAGACCTTCTAAACGGCTTACCATTCTTCGAAATAAAAAGATTGGGTACAACATAAATGTTATATGACAGACTGCATGCATGGTAGTTAACCCAATCACGGTTGACAACTTTGCTTCCCTCTTTAATTGCACGCCGGTGGGTCAGGCCTCAGATTCTATGACGGTTCCAACGTAAAGGCTTATGTTGGTTGGTACCTGATGCTCTGTCTCTGGTCGGGCCCATCGGAGTCTAATTGTTGGGTTTCTTATGCTCCAGCATTTCTGTTGTTTCTTGCTGTCGAGTCCTCAATGTTGTTTCATTGTTGTTTCTGTGGTTGTTTGATTTTTGTTTTCACGGAAATGTTGCACTGATGAGTTAGAAGGCCTTGATGCGGACTGAACAAATTATTTGTCTTAATCGCGACGGAAGTAAGGGCGAGGAAGCACCCTAGTTGAATTCGTTCCGCTGACCGTTCCAAGGCGGTTCTTCTGTCGCGGTTTATTTTTGTTATGGTTTGTCTTTGGGTGTTTGTGTCGCTTATATTATTTTATTTTGGATAGCCTTTTGGCCATTTTGTGGGAAAGTAACTGTCCTTTTGGCTTTCCGCTGTTGGTGTTTCCCTTGGGGTCTGTTGCTTCATGATTGTGTTTCTTTCCCTTTGGTGTCTCTGTGTGGGAGCTGTGGGTTAATTGTATCGATTCCTGATCATTGCCTGTACTTCTATTTTACCAGTACTCATGTGCGATCCGTTTCAGCTCTGCCAGGAAGCATCATGAAGTCCAATCTATTTCTCCAAGCCCCGATTGAATAATTGAGCTAGCGCACGACAAAACCTACAATAAGACGTGCACCCAGCGAAGACTCAGACCAGCCTGCGCATTCGCGCAGTCTGATCAGAGTCTTCGCTGTGCGCTCTAAGGATAGTTAAGGGCCCAACGCTCCTTCATGCAGCAAGAGAAGTCTGGTCAGACTAAATGGATACACAGACTGATCTGATTCTTCGCTGGGCGCACATGTAAATTGTAGGAAATGCTGTGTCCCTGTTCATATATTAGTTAAAAACAGATATTACTAATCTAAAACGCCATGGCTATTTGTTTAAGAAGGTTGTATAGTGCGAACAAATTGACCTGAGACTGGTGAACTCTATTAACATTATTTCACACCCGGCTGAATGCATGTATTTATCTTCGCCGTCTCCCGAAGATGAAGTTATTGTTATTCAATACAAAGCGGTCGGTAAATGGATCGCAATTCACGTGATGCCGAAAAGTCACGAAAAGTTTACGGAAGCCGACGTATTAGGCGATAGCAGTGAGTAATTTATTCCTTGCATAAAGGTCAGTCTCAGGTCAATTTGTTCGCACTATAAGTAATAGTTCAAACATTCAATTACCTGGCCGTGAACCGATATTATCAGTAGTAACACAACATAACAGATAATACAATACGATCTTGGTAGCAAACCTAATGCTGTAAGAATGGTAGAACTGGATGGAATTCTGACGACCTCTAGATGCTTTTGAAAACATGTTAACACTTATCATGCTTAACCATTGCGAACAGTGAAAATCCAGATCAGATGACATTATATGATCAGGACGGGCCGCAATTCCTCCCTTCGGTTATGTACCGAGGTAGATTATGCATAGCTTATAGGTCCATCTCCACTCTCTGCATCAAGCAGTCGACTGTAGATCTTTGGCTCAGCGGTTAGAGCATTGGACTTTCACCCTAGCGGCCATGGTTCCTTCGTTTCGACTTATACATGTTGTAAGACAACTGTATCAGGCAGTCGTCTCCTTAGCTCAGTGGTTAGAGCCTAGCGGCCATGGTTCCTTCGTTTCGACTTACATGTTGTAGGACACTGTTTATCATGCAGTTTGTTAATTGTTATATTATATCAAGTAACTTGATTGGTTGATAGTCAGAAATGTACATGGCTAAATTAATTTATTCAGAAGAATAAGGGTAACAATCATCCAAGTTTGTTCCACGAAAACTTTAGGTTTATGCAGGTGTTTAATAGATTCCCTTAACATAATGACATTCGCAAAGCTAGTGAAGTAATCACAGATAAAAAAAAATAAGTATCAGGATTTTATTTAGACTGTCGAAAACATTTCTGTAATTTTTAACCTTTTCCACTCTCTGAGCCAATTCGGCAGGCGACAAATTGATGATAGTTTTCTTATTTTTTCCCAGAAAAGGGGGCTTGACATCTCATGCAAATTGTCTTGCATGAAATGTCAAATCCTGTTTTCTCAGAAAATACGCCAGGCGTATATGATTAAGTTGTGATAACCCTGCAGGCACAAAACGTTGACTCAACGTTGAACTAACGTTGAAATAACGCTTTCAACGTTGGTTCAAAACTGAGTGCCTGCTGGGATACAGTTTAACATTGCCACTATATACGCATCTGTACGCGCTACCCATAATTGGTCATAACTAGTTTTTAAATTCTGTCCCCAAACTCATCACATTGGCTCAACGCCGGCACAACAGTGTTGGCTTCTATCATGAGACTATATTTGCATTCCCAGTGTTAATTCCAATGTAAACCTATATAAAACAATCCATTAACGCACCGAGTCACATGATTTTCAGGGACGCCAAGTGACGTCAGTCTAAACCATGGTTCTCTACGGGCATTGGTGACGTCAACGTTGTTCCGCTCTGTGTTTGTTTGTTTGTTTGTTTGATTTGAGATTTAACGTCCCCGTCAACACTCTATAGGTCATTTTGAAGACGTCGCTTCCAATGTTGTGGGACTTTTACCCGACATTGAGATGAAATGACATCTCAAGCCCTGTCGCCCAATGAAACCAATAGGGTTTATAAGCATGGTCGGGCCGATTCGCACCACTTTGCCTCAGGCTTAGATCCTCGAAGCGGTTTACCAGCACTCGTGTGCGGTCGGTTTCAGCTCTGCGTGGAAGCATCATGCAGCCCATCTATATCTTCAAGCCCCGATTGGCGGGGGTCGCTCTGTGTTGAAAAACAGCGTGTAAATGCTTTTCATCTTTAAAATTTGCCCTATAAGCATTTTTTCGCCCAATGATGTGGGACAAAGAATGTAAATGTAAAAAATAAACTTAATTTTTCTGCTTTTCATGAAAGTATGAACGTCAGCGGATCGCTAGCAAAATATACTGGAACCCCTTCGGGGTTCATTTACTTTGCACGCGACCCACTGCGTTCATACTTTCATGAACAGCAGAATATAAAGTTCATTTCTTAAATGAATACCAGAATCAGAATTGTTACTGGTGACACTTCAAATGACATTCATACACCAGGACCTTTGATTGGAAGTTATTCTCTAGCCCAGTACATGATATCTCGGACCCATCAATACCTTGATGGGTCCGAGATGATATGTAAATGTTCTGTGGAAAAATGAGTGCTTCAAACCTTCTAGATGTGCATCCCCGCACCCAAATTGCCTCTTTACGAAAGCTTATACTTGTTTCAGTTGACCTGGTTCTAAAAATAGAACCAACATTTTCCGGTTTAAACCGCCTTGATGTGACAACAAACATACATATAAGACCATGAGTAGATAGCGGACCAATTACCGAAGTTCCCAAGGGCACTGTGCGCTCAAAATTTTCGCGTTGAAATTTTGAAGGCGGGTGCATGTAGGGCTGCTGTTAGCATTGTGTGCCTTCTATTTTGTTATCAAAAACGATGTTGTTGTCAGCGCATTCAGGGGTTGACCCCTGACCATCTGAAAGGTGGATTTTTGTGTTAAAAATAATAATAATAATAATAATTTTCTAAAATCGGTCCTGAAATAAAATTGTTACTGGAGACCCATCAAATTACCATCAGTCTATTCTTTAAGTGTTCCAAAAAATAAGGAAATATCGATGGAACAGTTGCTGACAGTAAGTTTAACTGCTATTTTTGTGTAATTTGCTTGTTTCCGTTCACGCACGTGCCAGCTGTCATTCGCCAGAATGCGAAAACACTTCAAATAGGCATGACAGTCAGTGTCAAAATCAAGAAAAGTAAAATAAACAACAGTATTTGTTGGATAATTTTATGGCTAATATCAAGGTAATTAATTAGCCAATAAGCCCACCAATATGTATTTTATTATCTTGCAATTCAGTTGCAAGATAATTTGTTTTAATTCAATTGTTAATTGTTTAATTGGTGCCAAACGCCAACAGTTACACTAAATCAAAACACTGTTATGCCAACAGTGTATTGATTATGCATGAAAGTGATACCTATTAACACTTCAGTTGCATAATAACACTGATCTGGCACACTTTCACACTTCACTTGTTTAATTGGTGTCACTTTCATGCATAATCAAAAGACTATTTAGTCAGTAATTGTGTGCATTAGAGAATGGGAGCTGTGGCCCAAATATGAAAAAAACTTAGTGATCAGTTTGCTTACAAAACTTCTTGCCACCAATGGTGAATGTGACATATCTCTGCAGTAAGCAGTATAATTTAGCATTGAAGACAAAAGGAAGGAGAAGGATCTTTTTTTTTTAGTTGAGAGATGTGCTCTTTTAGCAAGGTTGTACATGTTGCCCTTTTTACATGGCTGTGTGTATTTAAAGTGTCTTTTTTTTTAAAACTTTCGCTAGAGACAGCCGGCTGTCAATAGCCACTTCCTTATTTAAACAGGCATAACTTTCTTTTTTGGTCATTTTCAGTGATTTTTGTACCAAAATGCAGGAGAAAACATTTGCTCCATCTGAAAAAGAGCATGGCGCTAGAGAAAAGGGGCATGGCGCAGCGCCATGCTAAAAAGGACTTTGGGGAAACTGGTAGATAGAAAAACCCAAATCCACCATATTATATTAAGTGGATTTGGGTAAATACAGTGGATTCGGGATTTTCCGTTCCACCCAGGGGAAACACTACATATTTGTTTAACTTTTCAGTATTTTTTGTATTTTTTCAGTCACCTGTGATAAAATCATTTCTGGCTGGCTCGTTAAGTGGTACCTGTTCCACCTTATTATTTCAACCCTTGGATCTGGTAAAGACGAGAGTTCAGTCATCTATCAATGTTGGGTGAGTATCCTTTGAGCTACCACTGCACATTACGAAAACACACCCATAGCAACAGATTGTTTTTCGGCGGTAAAATTTATGATGTATTTGAATAGGACCTGGTGTGCATAGCAACAGATAAAGTGGGTATTTTGTGATAATTGAAGGATAGTTTTCCTTATTTCTCCATATAAACCTATGTTGTGGGGATTCATTAGAACCACCTCGACGAGGCGGTTCTAATGAATACCCACAACATAGGTTTTTACGTAGAATTGACAAAAACTATCCTTCAGTTATCACAAAATACCCACCTTACCTGATGCTATGCACACCTATTCAAATTCATCATAAATTTTACCGCCGAAAAAACAACAATTTTCAGATAAAAGACTGTGATATTTTTTCTTGTTTCTGCTCAAAATATAGACTGTGTGTACACATTAGAACCGCCTCATCGTCCGCGGTGGCTCTAATGAGTACCCACAATCTAGTTTAGAGCAGAAATAAAAAAATAAGGTTTACCCCTGTTAACCCCAGTTTTACTGTATAAAAGTGGGTACAAGGGAGTCAGAATTATATAGGCGAGTTCTCCTGGTGACATGAGAGAATGGGTGCGGTGGTCACAGCTGGTTCTAAGGAAAAGTACCGTGTTAGTGTCTGGTACCTTTCTTTGAAGATTGACCTCAAACTTATAAATCACTTATAAAATTCATGGCTTTCTCTAAAACACATAAAAACACTGATGTTGTCATTTGGAGCATACATTAACCCTTGTCCTGATGAATATTTATATATGCCACACCCACTACTGATTATCAACCAATCAGATTGCTTGATGCAAATTATTGCAACAAATTCATAAACTGAATGACAAACAATGAAGATCCTGATCAAATGGCTTCTTCAGAAGCTCCGACCCCGCCATCAGGGCTTGAAGAAATAGATGGGCTGCATGATGCTTCCACGCAGAGCTGAAACCAGTCGCACATGAGTACTGGAAAACAGCTTATGGGAAACAGCTTAGAGGTTCTAAGCCTGCCCAGGAAAAGGGGTGCGATTTGGACCGTCCATGCATATAAACCCTATTGGTTTCATTGGGTGGAAGGGCTTGAGATGTCATTTCATCTTAATGTCAGGTAAAAGTCCCACAAAATTGGAAGCAACGTCTCCAAAATGACCTATACAGTTTTGATGGGGACATTAAACCCCAAATCAAACAAATCTTCAGAAGTCATCTGATCTGGATCTACATTGAAGGATAAGATATATCCAGGCTCAGCAGGACAAGGGTTACCCCTTACTGTGCTGACTGTTTCAATATGGTGTACTGCATCCCCAATTTTCAGCCTTTTCAAGTTTTGTGTTGCATGCTTTTAATTTTTTTCGTGGATTCAGAAGCAGAATGGAAAACTATAGATTCTGATCAGCCTGCTTATGACTCATATGAGAATCCAGCTGATCTGATATTTCATACATAGAGGATCTAACACGAGTGGTCATTTCATATGAAATTTATGAAACGAGCCTCTGGCGAGTTTCATAAATTTCATTTGAAATGAGCAGGAGTGTAAGATTCTCTTTATCATATGACGACTTTAAATTGGGTTTTATCGCCTTTTAATTTGACAAATTTTCTACGAATAATGCATTGTTGACATGGACGTCATCATGACGTTACTTAATCCCGCCAAAGTGTTATTACACGTGTGGTCATACGATTTTTATTACACAACGTTATCCACTGCTTATCAACGACGTCATATGATAAATAGTTGTCTTACACTTTGATTACCGGTAAACAACATATGACATATCACTAACCTCAGCAATTATATGAAGTGAAAATGCAAATTTCAGAGACGTGGGGGCAGAGTGGTAAGGTTGCAGAAGTTGGACATCCACTAATTTGTGACTATTAAAACATAATTCAGTACACATTTGAGGGAAAAAGACTGAGTAGTTGTTTTTTATTTTTGGGGGGAGTGGGGGGTGGTGCTTGTTGCCATTAAAGGTGCATTATTGAGCTATCTGGAAAAAATGCTTCCAAAAATAAAATACATATAGCCGGTATTTTTCTTTAAAACAATATAAATGAATGCATTTTATGCAAAAATGCGAACAATTATGATGACAGGTAAACGAGTTTGAGAGGGATTCCCTAACTAGGTTTCGAACACTAGTTAGATCTATTTTTAGTTCGTGACAAAAATAGACTCCCCATATATGACGTTATGCGACGTTCATTTTTGGCCTTGTTTGCTTAGGCCATGCCTGAATCGGAAAAAAAATATGACGCTGAATACCATGCCATAAGTAACGACACTCAGAGACATTATGTGTAAAGTGACATATTTATTTTTAGAACAGAAATTCCGAACACATGTTCAGAGCGAAGGGTAAACACGAATGAAAACGACCATTTTCACCAAGTTCTGAAGCTGTATTTGGCTCCAAAAGTGTACACATGACAAAGGAGTATGCATTGAAGATAAATACCAGAACAAAAAATGGAGACCTGGTAGCTCAATAATGCACCTTTAAAGTAAATTTTAAATTCATAAACATTTTCTATCAAAACTTGGGCGACTAGTTGAAAAGTAAGTGGTCTTTGGCAACTGGGCTTCTAACTGACTTTCATCCTTGATTTTAAGATGATATATGTAAATAGCATACTGACATTTTTATTACTCTTTATTTGTCATGTCCAGTATTTCAAGTGTTTTAAGGCATTATGCGGAGATCCTCGGGATCAGCCAAGTACAGGTATATTACATGTACACTTGAGAGTGTCACCTTGCACTGCCTTACAATATCGTTATTTGCTCACCTGTAAAAATCATGTTAACCCTTTCCTCCCTGAATGTGTAATGGAGACTGTTCCAGCTCTACTCATGATGCATCTCATCTGAATCTACAGTTTGCATACATATCCATAAAATTATACAGGGTTGAAATAGCTGACATTTAATCCTTAAGATGCCAAGAAAACTACATCTGAAAATGTTGTCTGCTTAATATGTCATCTTCTGAATTTTTTTGCAAACTTTTCATCTGGCTCCACACTGTTTGCAACAAATTACATTTAAGGCAACCGGCAGACGGCAAACCAGATGACAATTGTTGTGATTGGCATTTTATGGGTATACTTGGGGCATTGACACATAGTGCAGACCTAGGTCAAATGTCACAAAATGTGGTCTCTGATCAGAGTATTCTCTATTTGATAAATTAATTGATTTTGTAAAATAGGATAAAGATATTAGCTTAAAAATGCCACTTTCCTAACTTAAGCTATTCTAGATTCAAGATTGAATGTCAAAAAGTGCGCCATCCTTCGGATCAGGACATTAACTGGAGGCCCCCTGTGCAGTGAGATCAATCCCCTATGCAGGTTAAAGAACCCTACCTTACTGTGCAGGCTTTCATCCTGCAAAACTGGAGTGTATGTAATATACACCATCTGTGTCCCCTCCTGGTTAAGGCGAAAGAAGTTTCTATTTGTCAACTGTGGTTTAACCTATTTTGTACTGGAAACCCCAAAATGGGTAATGGCAAACAGTGCAGGCCCAGATCAGACGCCGCAGAATGCAGTGTCTGATCAGGGCCTACACTGTTTGCAAAAAGTTCAACCTGACAACCTGACACCCCTAAATTTTGAAATGGACTCCTGCTATATATAAGGAGGAAGATTCCATTTTGTTCAAAATGGGTTAACCTTGACATTATTACAGGTTAACAACAAATAACAGATTTATATAAGTGCAAATCAGGTATCCAGTTTTCAATCTGGCCGAACATTTACTGATCAAATTCTTGAAATAAGTGTGGAAATATGACATTTGACCAAGCTGTACGTAATTTATGATATTTAAAGAATGGTACATGTACATTTAGGTGACCAAATATGGCATATGGACAGCTCAGTCATTGAGTGTTTGAGTTTTACATCCCACCATCAGCTAAGGTCATACGGAGACGGTACCTCGGTTTAAAGACTCCTCCGAAAGTCTGGAGAAGCCCGGGCAAGTAGCGTTTTGCAAGGCAAGTAGCTTAGCCACTACACCACTGAGGCTTCTAGCTCAGTCATTGTATGGCGAAAGAATATGCACTGTACTGCTTAACTGCTTATATGAAAGCCTGGCCAGGAAAAGTTGGCTTGAAATGGACTTGAACTCCAGACCAAACTACGGCCCCTGCCCATTGGGGCTTGAAGAAATAGATGGGCTGCATGATGCTTCCACCCAGAGCTGAAACCGGCCCGCACAAGAGTATTGGGTAACAGCTTAGAGGATCTAAGCCTGCCCAGGCAAAGCGGAGCGAGTCGGCCCGTCCATGCTTATCAAACCTGTTGGTTTCATTGGGCGACAGGGCTTGAGATGTCTTTCATTTCAATGTTGGGTAAAAGTCCCACAAAATTGGAAGCAACGTCTCCGAAATGACCTATCCAGTGTTGATGGGGACGTTAAACCTCAAATCAAACAAACAGACCAAACTAACAAAAGCTCAGTTTAGAATATGAAACTGTCTAACATTGTACATGCTTGAACAAACATGGTTGTCCTGTTTTACTTTTAAGGCCCACCATACATGTACATTCTGCTTTACATTTACATTGTTCGGCCCCCGCCCATAGTGGCTTGAAAAAATAGGTTTGGCTGCATGATGCTCTTCCAGGCATAGCTGAAACTGACCGCACATGTCATGAGTACTGGTAAATTTCTTAGAGGCTCTAAGCCTGCCCAGGAAAAGTGGTGTGAGTTTGACTGTCCATGCATATAAACCCTATTGGTTTCATAGGGCTCGAGATGTAATTTCATCTCAATGTCAGGTAAAAGTCCCACACAATTGAAAGCAACGTCTCCAAAATGACCTATACAGAGTTGACTGGGATATTAAACCTCAAATCAAACAAACATTTACTTCGTACATGTGCCTGGTACTGTAATCAGGGCTTGGAGAAATAGATTGGGCTGCTTGGTGCTTCCAGGCAGAGCTGAAACCGACCAAATTTGAGTACTTGTAAACCCCTTAAAAGCTCTAAGCCTGCCCAGGAAAATTGGTGTGATTCGGACCTTTCCTTATACCTTAGTGGTTTCTTTGGGCAGTAGGGTTTCATCTCATGTGTGCTAGTGAAACCTACATGTATAAAACCTTTAATAACCTATGATTTTGTGTCAAACCTATAAAACCTTTATTTTGTTCATAAAACCTTTAAAAAGCCTGTATTTTCATTAAAAAAAAAACCCTATATTTTTCTCTTTTTGAACGTTCTTGCGACTCAACACAACTTTCTTTCAACATGCCTTTCTATTTTTAGTTTTTAGTCCCAAAAATTAGATAAAAAAGGTTAAGGAATCGTTTGTTTTTTTTTCCCCCAGGGCTTTGTAAGACTCAGATCAACTTTGTCTGAGTAAATGTGGTGCAAAAATACACCAAATATTTTTCTTTTAGTTTTAAATCTTTATGTGAGTTAAGAAGAACCTATTTTTAACCTATATTTTTATTGAAAAACCTGTAAAAACCTATATTTTGAGCAAGAAGAACCTACATGTATTTTTGAAGTTGGGCAAAATGACCTAAATAGTGTTGACACTCAAACAAACAAACATGTATTGAACTATAGGCTATATTTAGACTAGAATTACTGCCAATAAAATGTCCAGGTCAGTTTGTTACATCAGCCATAGTTTTTCAAGGTCTCAATCAAACATATACATGTACTTGATCATTCAGTAGTCATTAGCAAACACATGACAGAACCAACTACACCACAACTTTATTATAACAGGGTTTGTTATAACATGGTTTGGATATAGCATGGTTTCAAGATGGATCCCAAAAATGTATAGATTATATAAAAGAATGACTATAAACAGTCATTTTTCTATATAATCTATACATTTTTGTTTGGATATAACACCGTTGTTTAACTAACACGGTTTCTGCTTTGGAACCCATTTATTGTGTTATAAAGAGGTTGTGGTGTACATGTAAAAGGCCTGTGTGATCTACAGAGACTCAAATCAGCCTGCACATCTACATGTACTCTGCCACGATGACAAGAGTAGCCATTTATCTCCCTGGATAGCCCAGAGGCAATTTAATATCATTTTATCAGCAAAAATTAATGAATCTGTGGATCCGAGTCTTGACAGTTTACACAAGTCATACTGTAGGTTTAGCTGTTTGCTGGACGTTCAGTAGTTCTTCCAGGAATCCACTTTAGGTTTCGTGAAAATTTATTTATCTCTGATCGAACGGTTTTCAAGAAACAGCTCTAAAAATAGAAATTAACCCATGTACTGCCAATCACGACATTTTCATGTTATTTATTTCTGATTTTTCATGGAAAATAATGCTGAACATTACATAAGTCCTGTAAATTGTTTGCGAAGCAGATGATTAACCCTTGTCCTGCTGAGCCCGGATATGCCTTATCTTTGAAACAATGTAGATCCAGATCAGATGGCTTCTGAAGAAGCCATCTGATCAGGATCTACATTGTTTGCCATTCAGATTGTGAATTTGTTGCAATAATTTGCATCATGTAATCTGATTGGTTGATAATCGGTAGTGGGTGTGGCAGATTCAGCATGACAAGGGTTAACATGTTTTGTCAAGTCTTATTTTCCATGAAAACAAAGAAGAAAAACTATTTGTTTGCTTGTTTGATTTGAGGTTTAACGTCCCCGTCAACACTGTATAGGTCATTTTGGAGACGTTGCTTCCAATTTTGTGGGACTTTTACCCGACATTGGGATGAAATGACATCTCAAGCCCTGTCACCCAATGAAACCAATAGGCTTTATTAGCATGGATGGTCCGCCTCGCACCGTGGTTCCTGGACAGGCTAAGATCCTCTAAGCGGTTTACAAATACTAGTGTGCGGGCCGGATTCAGCTCTGTGTCGAAGCATCATGCAGCCCATATATTTCTTCAAGCCCCTATGGGTGGAGGCCTAGAAGAAAAAATAACTTCTACTCCAAATATTTACATCGCTCTTTAATTCAGTGCAACCTGGAAACCCCTAAAGTTGTACCTTGGCAAACAGTGCAGGCCTAGACCAGATGCCGCAGAACGCGGCATCTGATCTAGGCCTACACTATTTGCTGACAGAATTTTCCTTCAAAAATAGAATAAAAACGAAAAAATAGGCCTGACACCCCTTATATGACAACTGGACTTTTCTAACATATAGCAATGGAAGAGTCCACTAGTATACAATGGGTTAATGGTTAAGAAAATAATTTTACTCCTAATGCACCAGAGCCTCTTTATACCACTGTTCAGTATAACTTATTTTAGTACAGTCGAACTTCAATGGCTCGAACACCTTTGGGACCTCGAAAATCTGTTCGAGACAGGGGTAGTTCGAGCCACTGAGGTTACTGTCAGGAGGTATTAGGAGATACCTTTAGACATCTTTTCGGTGTTCTATAATGAAAATGTATGCTGTGTGTACTCATTAGAATCGCCTCATCGAGGTGATTCTAATGAGTACACACAGCATACATTTGCAAGATAAAAGACTAAAATCTCCTCAGTTATCCCCCACTATTTCTTATGCAGAGGATTTCGCTAGGGGCTCAAGAATGGGTTCGACACATCCATTGGTGTTCGAGCCATCGGAGTTCTACTGTATATTCATGAAACACTGTCCCAAAAATATACATTTAGATGATATTGAAAAATGACCGCAAGTGGTCATTCTCTGGAAAAGTAACCGTAAGTGGTCATTTTCTATATTATATATGCATTTTTATTTGGATATGCCATAAAAGACTGGGGTATAGCTCCTATGCTTGTTGTCATTTTAGCATCTTCAGCAGCAAATAGCCCCATGGGATGTCATTTTTTTTGTCATTTCAGCACACGCCCAATTGGAATGGTTACCGTGGTGGCCCATGTTGTTCAGCAGGAGAGACTTGTTGGTTTATGGCGAGGCCTCGTACCTGTGAGTATCAGTGTGGAGGTGTCATTTTTAACCCTTTTATACCCTGGGTTTCTGAAAAAGATCTTCCCTGCTTCTGAAGTTCTGATCAAGATTTGAAATACACATGTAAGGATTTAGTTATCCCACTGATCTTGAAAGAATCCTTATAAAAAAGGTTTGAAAAATTAATAATAGATCTACATGTTATTCTTAAACAGTTTGGCAAACAGTGTAGACTAGATGAGATAACTCATAAGGCTTGACAATTTGACACTCACAGCTCCAGTTTAAGAGGCTAATTGAGGATAACTTGGGAAAAGATTTTCGCATTTCTACATTAAAACATATGTTGTGAGAACTTGTTAGAATCACCTCAATGGGGCATTTCAAACAAGTACCCATAACAGTGTTGCTAACAAGAAAAAAAAAAATATCCCTAACTATCTCTGGTACCCGTCCTTATTCCGAGCTATGTACCTGGAACACGGTCACTGTGCAGGTATTGTTTTGGTCTACAGACCTGTGAGGGATTAGCTTTGTGAGTACATGTACTTGAGTTATTGGGATGCCCAATTGATGCAAATTGAAATTTGGGCAAGACTTACTGTCATATTTGGGAAACTGTTTGTACCCTGCCATTTGGGAAGGTATGCAGGCATTTTCTTTGACTTTGGGGAACATTGGGAAAATACAGACCAGTTTTGGATTGGGAATGCCTCCCATAACAGTAGGTAAACCACTGTTATTCCAGGTACCATTAGTCCTTGTTATTTATAGGTGTGGTTAAAGGTTATGTAAATTTCTGAGATTTGTTGAAATCTTATGTACATGCATCTCTGAGAAATGTTTTTTCCAGTGGAAATGATATTTCTGAGAACTCAAGTATTCTTTTAATATCTGGTTAGATGGTATTTCTGAGAAAAGTTTTGTATGCTTATACATCTAGCAATATTTTACTGGAACATTATTATTTCTGAGAAATGTTATACATATGTTCTCTTATTTCAGTCCATCTCCAGATGTGTTCCAGGAATCGGTATATACTTTTCCACCATCCATTACCTGAAGGGACATTTTGAGTAAGTATTAGACCACATCTTGAGAAACGTATGTCCTTGAAGGAATGACTTTTGAGAGTAATGAAACTGTACAGTCCCTTTACAATGCTTTCATTGGGAGCTCTAATGAGACTGTGTAATGCGTGGGGTTTTATACCATAAAAATCCTGAAAATTGGGACACCTTGAGAACTTGCTGTAATTCTCCTAAAATTTTAACAAATTTGTTTCATGATCCAGCCATGAGTTCAAAAGGTGCAGGCGGAATGGCAAACACTGTAGACCCTGATCAGAGGAGTAGTCTGATCTGGGTCTGCACTGTTTGCTATGGCCTATCTGTGTGAATACTTAGGATCATTACGGTAATAGAAGTAAATGTCACAGCTCCCTGAAGGAGTTATGAGGATAATTTAGTGATAATTTTCCATATTTTCTTGTGAGAAACATTTGTTGTGGATACTTCATAGGAGCGCTGAATCACCTCTCTAAGGCAGTTCTAACAAGTACCCACATGATGTTTTATTGGCAGAATAAGAAAACAAAAATATCCCCAAATTATCATTAATACTCCCTATTTGAAGCTATGTGGCAATTCTAACAATTACCCATAACATGCTTGTAACAAGAAAAGATAAAAAAAAATCTGCAGCCATGAGGCGTTTCTAACAAGTACCCTCAATTTAACAAGAAATATGAAAAAAAATGAAGCCAGAAGGTGATTCTTACAAATACCCACAATTTAACAAGCAATTCTGCAGCCATGAGATGATTCTAATAAGTACCCACAATTTAACAAGAAATAAGAAAAAATATTCAGGTCTGAAGGTGAGTCTAACAAGTACCCACAATTTAACAAGAAATAAGAAAAAATCTGCAGCCATGAGATGATTCTAATAAGTGCCCACAATTTAACAAGAAATAAGAAAAATTCTGCAGCCATGAGGTGATTCTAATAAGTGTCCACAATTTAACAAGAAATTCTGCTGCCATGAGGGGATTCTAATAAGAACCCACTATATAACAAGAAATTCTGCAGCCATGAGGTGATTCTAACAAGTACCCACAATTTAACAAGAAATAAGAAAAATTCTGCAGCCATGAGGTGATTCTAACAAGTACCCACAATTTAACAAGAAATAAGAAAAATTCTGCAGCCATGAGGTGATTCTAACAAGTACCCACAATTTAACAAGAATCAAGGAAAATTCTGCAGCAGTGAGGTGATTCTAACAAGTACCCACAATTTAACAAGAAATAAGAAAAATTCTGTAGCCATGAGGTGATTCTAACAAGTACCCAAAATTTAACAAGAAATAAGAAAAAATCTGCAGCCATGAGGTGATTCTAACAAGTACCCATAATTTAACAAGAAATAAGAAAAATTCTGCAGCCATGAGGTGATTCTAACAAGTACCCACAATTTAACAAGAATCAAGAAAAAATCTGCAGCCATGAGGTGATTCTAACAAGTACCCACAATTTAACAAGAAATAAGAAAAATTCTGCAGCCATGAGGTGATTCTAACAAGTACCCACAATTTAACAAGAATCAAGAAAAAATCTGCAGCCATGAGGTGATTCTAACAAGTACCCACAATTTAACAAGAAATAAGAAAAATTCTGCAGCCATGAGGTGATTCTAACAAGTACCCACAATTTAACAAGAAATAAGAAAAAATCTGCAGCCATGAGGTGATTCTAACAAGTACCCACAATTTAACAAGAAATAAGAAAAATTCTGCAGCCATGAGGTGATTCTAACAAGTACCCACAATTTAACAAGAATCAAGAAAAAATCTGCAGCCATGAGGTGATTCTAACAAGTACCCACAATTTAACAAGAAATAAGAAAAATTCTGCAGCCATGAGGTGATTCTAACAAGTACCAACAATTTAACAAGAATCAAGAAAAAATCTGCAGCCATGAGGTGATTCTAACAAGTACCCACAATTTAACAAGAAATAAGAAAAATTCTGCAGCCATGAGGTGATTCTAACAAGTACCCACAATTTAACAAGAAATAAGAAAAATTCTGCAGCCATGAGGTGATTCTAACAAGTACCCACAATTTATCAAGAAATAAGAAAAATTCTGCAGCTATGAGGTGTCCACAGTTAACAAGAAATAAGAATAATTCTGCAGCCATGAGGTATTCTAACAGACAAGTACCCACAACATATATATTTAATCCATTCAGTACCAGAAATCCCTTAAGGGGTACTTTGGCAACAGTGCAGTCCCAGATCAGATGCCGCATAATGCGGCGTCTGATCAGGGCCTACACTGTTTGATAAAAGTTCAGTCATTTTCCAAATAAATTTTGAAGAAAAAACAATCTGACACCCTAAATTTTGAAATGGACTCCTGCCATATATAAGAAGGAAGATTCCATTTGGTACTAAAACGGTTAATGGATAAATAAGAAAAATTATCCCCGAAGTATCATCAGTAGTGGCTCTTATCTGGAGCTTTATAGAGCATAGTGAAATTAGCATTTTAGAAGTTTATATTCCAAACCCAGTACTTTCAACGAGACCACTATATTCATGTGGCTGGGATAGCACTTCGTATGTTTCTCAATTGCCCAGGTTTGATTCTAACGTTGATGGTATCTAGGTCTCAGTGGCCTTCATGTTGATTCTAGGAAGTCCCAGAATAGACACTGTGATACCTTGGTGCATTAACCCGTAAGACATCAATCACGACATTTGTCGTCTGCTTTTGTCGGCATCTTAAGGGTTAAGTTTGTTTACTTACCATTAAAGTACAGAACAAAAAAGGAAAAACAAAAAGCGGTTATTTGGATGTTTTCCAAGTGTTTGTATTCACTGTGAATACCATTAATATTGAGTCAAACAGTACATGCTCAGATCAGACTGCAAGGAGCAGTCTGATCTCGGCCTCTCGGCCTGTACTGTTTACCTTTCCTCCAGCATGTTTTTAACATGTTCAGATTTTCAAAATTCATGTATAATGTATATGGTATGTTTCAGAAAAATCAATGTACATTTAGGATTGTTATGGTATGATGTCCAATATATTTAACCGATATATGACAAAGGCTTAATAGCTTTGCATTTGCACGTAAAGGGAATGGGAACACCTGGCAGACTTTTCTGCCATTTTTCAAAGGGAGACAATTTTTGGGACTTCAGTATGCTTTTCTGTAAGCCCTGTCCCACTGAAAAAGGGGTCTACTCTTAAAGGAAAGAATTTGCTCCTGAGGAGCAAATTCTTTCCTTTAAGAGTAGACCCCTATAAACATGGGAGACAAAAATACTTTTGCAGGAGTTGCCTGCCCTGAAGGTGTTCCCAATCCCCTTCAAAATGAACTCCCAGTGGTTAAGGAGGCTCATTAAAGATAATTAAAGGATACATTTTCTTAATTCTTGTTAGAAACATATGGTGTGGGTACTTGTTAGAATGGCCTTGATGTGACGATTCTGATAAATACCCACAACATAGGTTTGTATGGAGAAATAAGAAAAAATATCCCTTTTTATCCTTGCTACACCCCTTATCTGGAGCTCTGGTCTCTTGTTTGTTTATTTCCTGTAAGTTTTATATAAAATATTGTGAAGACTGATCATGAGTGGCGTTCTGCAGCATTTAGTCTAGGTCTACACTACTAGGGCTGAGAAGCCACCATGGATTAGTGGATTAGCTACTCGCCTCATAAACCAGGGGGCATGGGTTTAGCCATATGAATCACATTGGACCTACAAATTAAACTTTTACCCAATCCCAGGCTTCTCCAGACTTTCGGATGAGTCTTTAAACTGAGGTCCCATCTCCATATGACCTTAGCTGTTGGTGGGACGTAAAACACAAGCCCCACTCACTCACACTACTCGTATTTCCCGGTGTCCCTTTTAAGTGATGCTTGACTTTTAGCTTTAGGGCTTTTTTTTTTTTTTTTTGATTTTGGTTTTACGGCCCTTTCAAGATTATTTCACTCATATCGAGCCGATCGTTAATCAGAGGTGGGCGAAAACCGGAGTACCCGGAGAAAAACCACCTGACCTTCCGTTGCAGAACTTGGCGTCCCACATGTGACCCGAGCGAGGCAACTTTAGGGCTTAACCATTTTTGTACCAAATGGGATCTTCCTCCTTATATATAGCAGGAGTCCATTTAGGGGTGTCAGGTTGTGTTTTCTTCAAAATCTATTTGGAAACTGGCTGAACTTTTTGCAAACAGTGTAGGCCCTGATCAGATGCCACATTCTGCGGCGTCTGATCTGGGCCTGCATTGTTTGCCAGGTTACCTGTTTGGGGGTTTCCGGTTCAAAATGGGTTAACAGTACAGGGTAACTTGTCCATATCTTTCCAAGGAACTGATTAGATATTTGACACCAAGGTCGTGAAGGAGATTCAAATGAGTACCCACAACATTCTGCTGGCAAAAGAATGTGCGTTGTACTAGTTAACAACTCAGAAAGATGTACATGTAGCCTGCCCAGTACAGGAAAGTGTGGCTAGGTTAATTGACCAGCTTGAACTGACATTTCGATACTGTTGACCGGGTCACTAAGCTTTTAAACAAATACAGTTGACTCTTGTCTCAAACACTTATATCTTAAACTACTGCTAATGGCAAACTAAAATTTTGGCCAATTTTTGGCCATTTTATTTTAGTTTTGCTAAATGTTCCTTGTATTTTGACTTCTTTTATCTCAAACAACAGTTATCTGAAACCTAATTTCT
This sequence comes from Lucinisca nassula, assembly GCA_963580285.1. Classification (NCBI taxonomy): domain Eukaryota; kingdom Metazoa; phylum Mollusca; class Bivalvia; order Lucinida; family Lucinidae; genus Lucinisca; species Lucinisca nassula. Next base: position 71,313,935 of record OY757011.1, on the reverse strand, counting down.
TGCACACCAGGCAAGGAAATCCGTGATTTTACCCTGGGATAGAAATTTATGTTCCGACCCTGGTGTTCCGACCCCAAATTGAATATAATCGCATGTTTGATAAATGCACTGGTTGATTACAACCTCATGCGCGGCGTCGTCATGCGTGATGTCACGAAACATTCCTGTTGTGTCATCACAAAATGGCGGACGTCGGTAACCGAAGTGACAACAGCATTAAAAATTCGGAATAGAAATGGAAGGTATGCAAGAAAAAGAATCCTATATGGGTGTGAGGGTGGATAGGAAAATCCGTCCCTCGAGATCACTGTTCGGCATCAATCGGCAAGCCTCGTGATGCCGGACAGTGACCCTCTGGACGGATTTTTCCATCCACCCCTCACACCCATATAAGAATCTTATAATCCCAGTCCCTTGGAGTTTGAGATATTAAGTGAGTGTAGGATTATCTAACCTGAATCTTATCCAGCATATCTTCATACACAGAAATATGTACATAAGTACATATTCACAGTACCTTTCCTTAAAATTTAAATGAAACAGTAGGTTTTTGTGTGTTTGAGTTTTACACCCCACCAACAGCTAAGGTCATATGGAGACAGGACCTAGGTTTAAAGACTCACCCAGAGGTCTAAAGAAGCCGTAATGGAAGCCAAGACCCCTGGTTTATTGGGCAAGTACACCACAACCTCTTTATAACACTATTAATGGGGTCCAAAGCCAAAACCGTGTTAGTTAAACAACCATGTTATATCCAAAAAAATGTATAGATAATATAGAAAAATGACCATTTATGGGATCAATAGTTATTTTTATGCCCCCCCCCCCCCCCCCCACACACCCACACACACATTCGAAGACTGGTGGAAAGGGCATATAGTGTTGCCACTGTCCGTCCGTGCGTCCGAAACTTAAACGCGGTCAATAACTCACTTATTTCTTGATGGAATTTAAAATTACTCGGCAGAAATGTTAACCATCATGAGACGATGTGTCTCGTGCAAAACCAAGGTCATACTTAGAGGTAAAAGGTCAAAAAAGGGTCCGAAACTTAAACGCAGTCAATTACTTACTTATTTCTGGATTGATTTTGAAATTAATTTGAAGAAATGTTACCCTTCATAAGACGATGTGTCACATGCAAACCCAGATCCGTACCTCCAAGGTCAAGGTCATACTTAGAGGTCAAAGGTAAAAAAAATGGTCCGAAACTTAAACGCAGTCAATAACTTTCTTATCTCTGGATGGATTTTGAAATTACTTGGCAGAAATATTGGCCATCAGGAGACAATCTGCCTCACACAAAACCATGGTCCTTACCTCCAAGGTCAAGGGCATACATAGAGGTCAAATGTGAAAAAAGGGTCCAAAACTTAAACATGGTCAATAACTTTCTATGGATGCATTTCTAGTTCTATATAATCTATACATTTTTGGGATCCATCTTGAAACTGCATTATATCCAAAACTGTGTTGTAACAAACCGTGTTATAATGAAGTTGTGGTGTAATATGACACAGAGGCTTCTCATACAGTAGATTTGAACATAGCTGCAGATAAGGACTAACGAGGATAATATTGCTGAATCCGGCCCGCACACTAGTAGTGGTAAACCGCTTAGAGGACAGCCTGTCCAGGAACCGCGGTGCGAGGCGGACCGTCCATGCTAATAAACCCTATTGGTTTCATTGGGCGACTGGGCTTGAGATGTCATTTCATCTCAATGTCGGGTAAAAGTCCCACAAAATTTGAAGCAACGTCTCCAAAATGACCTTTACAGTGTTGACGGGGACATTAAACCTCAAATCAAACAAACAAACGAGGATAATATTGGGATAGTTTTGCAATATTCAATGAAAAACATGTTATGGACACTTGTACAGTACCCCTAGCATACATTTCTACAAGTAAAAGTACATGAGATTATCCTTGAAACCTCATGCCCCCGTCAATCAGGACTTAGTGAAATAGATTGGGCTGCATGGTGTTTCCACACAGAGCTGAAAGCTACCAAACTTTAGAGTACTGGTACCTTGTGTCACTTTTACCCGACATTGCAATATCTCAAGCCCTACGGGTCCAAAAAACTGCTAGGGTTGAAGGGGCGGGTCCCACTCACACCACTTCTGCTGGGCTCTTTATCTAGAGCTATGTTTGAACTTACTGTACTGAAACATGCATGAATTGTTGATCTTTGATAAGAAAGGACACATTCTAAATATGATGATACAGCAATTTTTCTAGTGACTTTCACAGTCACTTAACATAAGCTGTGTCAAAAGACAACCTGCCTTATACAGAGGACCCTCATTATAACGACAGTATTTTTTCCCTATTATTGTGCCGTTATAAAGAATTTGCCATCATAAAGAATCCCAGTTTGGAGTATGATAGGTAATAAAAGGCCTTTTCCCCATTATTACTCCAAGAAACAAATGTTATAGACATTTGTTAGAATCCCCTCGATGAGGCGATTCTAATAAAAATAGCTAACATTTGTTTCTGTGAGTATTAAATTACAAGACCCTTTCATGACTATGGACTCGATCTGTGCATTTCCAACCCAAGGGAAGCCCACGCCACTCCGAACCGAGACTAGGCCTTTTGCTAAGTAGTCATTCCATTCAAATTGCTGTTAAAATGAGTTTTGCCGTTCTAACAAATGTCGGTATAAAGAGGGTTGACTCTACATACCTTTCCTTGCCAACCAAGTCTCTGATCGGTCTATGTAGGCTGATGAGTGTCCTTGCTTTCTGCAGGAGGCTTCTTCAGACCATTAACCCTTTCATTATGAGAACACATCTGTGTGTTACAAACATAAAATGATGTCTTTTCTGCCTCTAGAACTTGCAGTCTTCAGTTGAAAATGTTATTTCTGGTTTTAATACAGATTCTTGACACTTGTTAGTATCCTCTCAATGAGACTAATCCAGTACACACAATCTGTGTTTTTGAACAGAAATTAAGAAAGCAGTGAATACCCCCACAAACTCCACTTTCTATATGAGCCTGCGCATGACAAAAGCTACAATAAGACCGGTCCGACCAGCAGAGACTCAAATCAACCTGCACACCCATCCACTATGACAAGACCTTTTGCTTATGTCTCTTTGCATAGATATAAGCCTACAGTAGGTACATGTGATCAGCGAAGACTGATAAGACTGTGGGAATGTGCAGCCTGATCCGAGTCTTTGCTGGTCGCTGAAGACTTCTTGTAGATATTGTCATGCGCTGGCTCATATATAAAGTGGGTTTTTTAGAAGTGTTCATTACACAGACTTATTAATCCCACATGCCCGGAAGTTTCTGATGTTGACTCTTCTGTCTTAGAATTTGGCCATGATGGTTGGAGGATAGCATAGCAATAGTTAACGTTCTTATTTTGTGATAATTGAAGGATAGTTTTTATCAATTCTCCATAAAACATATGTTGTGGGTATCCATTAGAACCGCCTCGGTGAGGCGGTTCTAATGAATACCCACAACATTGGTTTATAATGAATACCCACATCATAGGTTTATATGGAGAAATAAGGAAAACTGTTCTTCAATTTTCACAAAATACGAACCTTATGTTGCTTGTTTGTTTGATTTGAAGTTTAACATCCCCGTCAACACTGTAAAGGTCATTTTGGAGACGTTGCTTCCAATTTTGTGGGACTTTTATCCTACATTGAGATGAAATGACATCTCAAGCCCTGCTGCCTAATGAAACCAGTAGGGTTCATAAGCACAGACGGTCCGACTCACACCGCTTTGCCTGGGCAGGCTTAGATTCTCTAAGCGGTTTACCAATACTTGTGTGCGGGTCGGTTTCAGCTCTGCGTGGAAGCATCATGCAGCCCATCTATTCAAGCCCCGATGGGCGGGGGCCGCTTATCTGTTGCTATCAGCTTAGTCAATATTTATTATTCTAACACAGCGCGCCTATATAGGCAATGGAAAACAACTGTGTTTTATTCTACAACAAATCACGGCTAGGAATAGCGTGACAAGTGATGTCATTAAAAACTGCGAATTGATGACGTCACTAGTCGATTTCCTTGACGTTAGACGGTGTAACATCATTTTCTCGCATTGAAAACATTAGAAAAGGATGTAAATGCATGTGTTTCAGTCGTTAATTTTAGCGGGATTTCTTCTAACAATGGCAAAAAGTTGTGAGATTTTGAAGGAAACAACAACATTATTGCCAATTTTCACCGTGTTAGAATCGAAATAGATCAGCTCTAGCCAGTGATTTGTTGGTTAATAAATCACAGTTTGTCGGTCAGTTGTAAGTAGACAAATCACGTGCGCTACGCGCACGTGATTTGTCTACTTTACAACTGACCTCCAAACTGTGATTTATTACTCAACAAATCACAGCTAGAGTTGATCTATTTCTTAAACAAAATGGCAAATAGTTTGATCCTGATGTGATGGATCACTATGTGCAATCACATCAGGATCAAACTATTTGCACAGAGGTACATGTATTTTCACTGGTCTATAGAGTTAAATTGAAAGCTTTCCTTGCAGAAACAGACAAACAACAATTCAGTAAAAGCTTAAAAGCATATGAGTGTTTTTTTTTCCTTTCAGGACATCAAAGAAACCCTTTGAATCCATTCTAATAGGAGCATCAGCTAGGTCAGTGGCGGCGGTGACGATGCTACCGTTCACAGTGCTCAAAACCAGATACGAGGTAATCAAAAGTGCAATGACTTGTTTTTCGTCCATAAGTTTCATTAAATAGTTTGAATGATTGTTTTGTAGGTTGGCTGTGATTATATATTAGTTTATTTTATGTCCCTGTTAGCGTTAGAGGGGACATGTTTTTGCCATGAATGTTTGTTGGTATGTTGGTTAGTTTGTTAGACAAACATTAGTTATAACTTTTGAACCGTTTGAGATAGAACCTTCATATTTGGCATGTACGTTCCTTGTGATAAGACTTCCAATTTATACAAAAAAATATTGACCTGCAGAAACAAATAACATTGGTCATAACTTTTGAACCATTTGAGATGGAGCCTTCATATTTGGCATGTACATTCCTTGTGACAAGAGCTTACCACTCATTTAAAAAATTACCTTTGACCTTGCCTGTGACCTATTTTAAAGAAGAAAAAAAATTGTTGGTCATAACTTTTGAACAGTTTGAGATAGAGCCTTCATATCTGGTATGTAGGTTCCTTGTGACAAGGGCTTTACACTCATAGAAATAGTTTGTCCTTGACCTTGACCTACTTCAAATGAAAATATAACATTGGTCATAACTTTTTAACAATTTGAAATAGAGCGTTCATATTTTGCGTGTAGGTTTCTTGTGGCAAGGGCTTTCCACTCAAACAAAAACAATTTGATCTGTGACCTACTTTATCATAACTTTTGAACCGTTTGAGATGGAGCCTTCATATTTGGCAAGTTAATGACCTCAACACCTAAAACACATGTATTTTTGGCATTGATGGTGCCTAAGGATCTGACAGCTAAAGTACATCATCATGTGGGAAATAGAATTCTAAGCCGGTTGGTGTTAAGAGACCTGTGCCAGAAATTCTAGAAGAAACTATGTCTGTATTCAAAAGGTCAGGTTGGTGATATTTGACCATAATTTGGGTTTAACCCTTATCTTGCTGTTCGCGACAACCCCTATCTTTGCAAACAGTGTAGATCCAGATCATATGGCTTCTGAAGAAGCCATCTGATCAGGATCTACACTGTTTGGCATTCAGTTTATGAATTTGTAGCAATAAATTACATCAAGTAATTTAATTGGTTGACAGACAGAAATGGGTGTGGCTTAAATGAATATTCAGCAAGATAAGGTTAATATGTGATCGCCAAAATTTTCAAATTAGCGTGTTTTCCCTGGGTTATCCTGCTACAGCTCACCACTCTTCGGGATGATTTTAATAGGTGTATATGCATGTAATGATAGACTATAAAAACCTTATTAAAAAGTTATATTTTTTATCAAACCACTTTCCATACAGCTTCATATTGGTACACATGTATGTTTGCCTACATGAAAAAATATTTTTACAAACATTTACTATAAAATTTGACAGAAGATATAAGCAGATGACATTTTCAGATGTAGTTTTTCTCGGTGTTAAGCTTTGAAAACAGTAACAGTATGTTTAAGGCTTATCAATTCACTGCATAAAAGTATAAAAAACATTTTTTTTTTTTTTTCAGAGTGGAGAGTTCCCATATAAAAGCATGACGAGAGCCTTATTTAAGATATATGGAACAGAAGGAGTGAAAGGTTAGCATCTGTCACTCATTGCTTGTATTTTCTTTGCTCGGAATGCTTTTTGTCACAAACACCTTTTCTCTTTCCGGCTTGCCTGTCGGCAAGCATTGGAAGGGCCAGCTGCATTGGCCGAGTCAGCTGCATAGGTCGTGAATTGGTCCAGCAACATGGTTTCATGGAGATAGATCATGAAATACTTTTCTACAAGCATTCCTTTATGGGAGCTGGCCTCGGTAGCTCAGTAGGATGCGCGTCTGACTGGTGATCAGGACGTGGGTTCGATACCTGCCAGGGTCGGCAACATTCTTTCGTGGAGATTGATCAGTCTATTCTCTCCCTTCTGCTGATTCAAGAAGGGCAGTTGTCAGTTTCTGGAGAAAGAATGTGCACTGTACTGGTTAACACCGTTTATGTAAAAGCCTGCCCAGGAAAAGTGGATAGGTAAACTGACTGGCTCAAATATGACCTAAAATAGTGTTGACTGGGCCATTTAACTCCAATACAAACAAACAAACATTCCTTTATGGGAGTTGTCAGTCACTGGCAAAAGAATGTGCACTGGTTTGGTTAACCACTTATGCATACATGTGATATCTCCTGATTTCGTCGGGATATCCCGATTTCGAACCCCATCTCCCGGTCTCCCGTCCAACGGCCCTAATCTCCCGACACAACAATTTTCCTATAGTAGTTTTCCGCCGACCGACCATTTAAGTGTTTACCGCAGTAAAATACCTATGCGGTTAACCGTTAGTGTAGTCACTATAAACCAGTGTACCGGTAAATTGCAATACACACCTGCACATGTATGATATCGCGGTATGAAAAGAACGCACCGGTAAATACCATATTAAAATGCAACCATCAAACAAGCCGCAAACAGGGTGATAAAAAGTGAAAAATTCAATAATGTTTCAAATAAAAGGAAGAAAAGTGATGTTTGCACACATTTATTAATAATTATACCCCCCTGATCACTGATTTGCTCCAGTTGCCAATACTATTAAACCGTTTAGACCCAAGGCGGGCCTTACTGATAAGCCGACAATTAACAATGTGACATGGTGTGAAAACTAGTCAATCAAGATATACCAGTTATATCTTATTTAATCCCTTTGTAATTGACAGGTGTAGACGCTAAATATTATTCCCGCCAAAACAGAGCAAAGCAGACGCTGCTTTCTTTCTACGCGTCTGTAAACTGTTATTCATTTATTAACCATAGAACTCGGGTATTACATAGTGACATTATCTATTTAAATCTGAGAACAATATTTTGCCGTTTTTATGGATGAAAGAAATATGCCCCACGTGACATCAATGAAAATTTGTGCATGCTTTTTGGCCGACAGGTGAACGCATTATATATTTTTTCCCGCCAAAACAGAGCAGAGCAGACGCTGGTATTTTCTAAGCATCTGTATGCAGTTTTTCATTTATTAATAAACATAGAACTGGAGTTTTGTAGGGTGACATTTTCTATTCAAACCTGTTTCATTTTTAGCTTGCGAGAAAAAATATTTTTTGCCGTGTTTTTAATGGATCTTTTATGAAAGAAATATGCCCCCAAGTTAAATCAATAAAAATTCATGCATGCTTATTAGTTCCGAGGCATGTTTTGGGGGAAGTAGCCATGGAAAAAGCATGGGCATTTAAAAATTTAGGCATTACAAAAACTTCCGTACTTCACGATCTTTAGCTTTGTTTACCGATCTACAGATGAAGCTATCCACACTGCAAGACTATTGCAGTAAGTTCCCTTGGGGCGCTTGATTGGTCATAAAAGAACAACAAACATTTTGGAAGTTTACTAATTTAAAAACTAAGAAACGGAAATCAAGTAAGGTACATGCGCAAATTTTCAACAATAAACAAACAAAAACATAAACAACATGCAATATAACTTATAAAATACTTACAGTATGTAACATTTCATAACGGCAATCATGCATGCACCCCACCACCAAATAAAAAAGATAAGAAAAGGGATGTAAGAGTACAAGTAAATGTATGTCAGATTTTTTGCTATGCGAGTATTCTGAACGTTGTTTTTTCTGCCAGGTGCTAGGTGAGTATTTAACACCGATCTATTGGTCAGTGCTTGTTCTTTGATAGTTCCTCCGAGAAACTGTCCCTCTATTAAAAGACAAAATGGAAGTTTGTCGTCTGCTGAATTTTTTCTTCTTCCAAGCTTTTATAACATATTTTTGCATAAAGGCAAACAGTGTGGACCCTCATCAGACTGCTCTGCAGTCTGATTAGAGCAGTCTGATCTGGGTCCACACTGTTTTCAAAAAGTGATTTTTAATGCAGATGACAGACTGCAAAGCAGACGACAATTGTCATGTGGGCATGTTATGGGTGAAAAAGTACTTCAGAGGTAAATTTTAACCAAAAATAACATCACTTTTTACCGCGGAAAAATCTCCCTATTTGGGACCCCAATCTCCCTATCTGAAAATCAAAATCTCCCAATTTGGGTCCAAGAAAATATCACATGTATGCTTATGTATAGCACTGCTCAGGTAGATTGTGGTTTGGAAAATTAACAGGCTCAACATAATCTTAGTAGCCCAGCTAACTGTGCCATCAAACTCCAAATCAACCAAGTTTTTGGACTTTATTCAGTAACAGGGAAGTCTTTGGCATCCACAAAATTTTTTTAAGGCCTCATAGTTTTCATTCTATAAGATGAATAACTTCGGTCATTTTTTTTTCTTTGTGATTCTATATATTTTTGGGATCCATTTTAACCATGTTACTGTAATGGGACAGATAAGCCAAAGCAAACAGTGCAAACCCAGATCAGACTGCTCCTGAAGGAGCAATCTGATCAGGGTCTACACTGTTTGCTATTCCATCTGTACCTGCAGGATTGTGAAACAAATGTGTTAAAATGTTTTGAGAATCACGTCAAGTTCTCAAGGTGTCTGAAATTTTAGGATTTTTACGGTATCATATGACCATTTATGGTAATTTTTCTATATAATCTTTCCATTTTTGGAATCCGTTTTGAATCATGTTATCATATCCAAAAGCATGATATAATGAACAGTGTTATAAAGAGGTTTAGGTGTGGTACAACTACTTCAAAGCATGTAAACTTAACTGCTGTCAGCAATACTCCTGCCCATACCCATGACCTCAAGGTCACTGATTTAGAGAGATTTTATGTTGAAGTTTATTAAGACCTCAAATTATCCAAATCATATGTTGGCTTTTCTTCATATTTGATAGATGACAATGTTTTATTCAGTAATCCCCACACCCATGCCATTGCAGTCTTGTTAAAGTTTTTTTAAGAGCTTGTATTTTCCAAACCAAATGGTGGATTTGGTTCATAACCGGAAATATGATTATAGGTTTTATTTTGCAATATCCCCACTTATGCCTATGACCTCCAGAACAAATTCTTGAGAGGTATGCTGTCTGATGACAGCTCTTGTTCAATATAATCTATAAATTTTTGGGATCCATTTTCAGCCATCATATCCAAAACAATGTTATAATAAATGAAAGAGATATGGGTGTAGTACTTTAACCCATTTAGTACCAGAAACCCCTAAACAGGTACCCTGGCAAACAGTGCAGACCCAGATCAGACTCTGCAGAACGCGGCGTCTGATCAGGGCCTTCACTGTTTGCTATAAGTTCAGTCATTTTCCAAATAAATTTTGAAGAAAACACAACCTGATACCCCTATATTTTGAAGTGGACTCTTGCTATATATAAAGAGGAAGATTCCATTTGGTACAAAAAAGATTAAATCTGGTGCCGGTGTATAAACTGTCATTCAGTTGTGTCATAGGTAGAGAAGATAAGGCTTCTCAAATCTTGGTCAGGCTTATCTTCTTTTGGCCTACATGTATTGGATATTATGAGCTGCTTCAAGCAATATTGTGTGTTTGGACATGTTCCCAGTAGAGACACAAATCAGCCTGCATGTCCATGCATTCTGGTCATTCTTAACTATGCACCATATTGAGATCATAACCAAGCTTCTTATGACAGACAGCGAGAGCTCTCAGAAGGAGTGGTTGTGCCTGCTGATTTTTGCCCTCACTTTGCACAGGTGTCAGAAGATATAGTTTCACTAATTGTGATTTACAGTATACCAGGCCCATGGAATTCTTGTCCAAGGACAAGTGCTGTGATAACCCATTTAGTACCAGAAACCCCAAATCAGGTACCCTGGCAAACAGTGCAGGCCCAGATCAGACGCCGCAGGACACGGCGTCTGATCAGGGCCTACACTGTTTGCAAAAAGTTCAGCCATTTTCGTAATCAATTTTGAAGAAAATACAACCTGACACCCCAAAATTTTGAAATGGGCTCATGCTATATATAAGGAGGAAGATTCCATTTGGTGCAAAAAGGGTTAAAATAAAAGAAACAACAGTAAAAAAATAATCAGAAAAAAAGAATCAACAAAGAAAAACAACAACAAAAAAAACAAAAAACAACCAAGAATAATAAAAAAGTGAAAACAACACAAACAAGAAACTCGGGTCCACATCACGAAAACACGCCGATATAAATCTGACCCCTTGAACCCCCACTTTTATATAGTAAAACTGGGGTTTACAGGGGTAAACCTTATTTTTCTTATTTCTGCTCTAAAATAAAGATTGTGGGTACTCGTTAGAACCGCCTCCTCGAGGCGGTTCTAACGAGTACCCAAAATCTATATTTTGAGCAGAAATAAGAAAAATATCACAATTTTTCCACTCAAAATTTTCGCTTTTTCGGCGATAAAGGTGGTAATGTATTTGTATAGGCGTGTTTTCGTAATGCATGTCACTTTAATTTTCAGGGTTATTCAGTGGTCTAACAGCTACTTTGATGAGAGACGTACCATTCTCAGGGCTGTATTTCATGTTTTATACGCAGCTGAAGGAACTTCCTGCAAATGTCAATTTTAGTGAGTATATCTCTAGTCCAGTATCATGCATGTTGCACAAATAGTTACTTCATTATAGTAAAACAAGTGCTTCACACAGGTCTGTTTTCTGTCTCTTGGAATCCTTTTTGCAGCAGTAGCCAGCACATCACGAAAATACACCTATATAATTTTGACCCCTTTTACCCCCCCCCCCCCCCCCCCCCCTTATATACAGTAAAACTAGGGTTTACAGTCTCAAAATCATAGCTTGTGGGTACACGTTAGAACCGCCTCACTGAGGGGATTCTCAGTGAGGCGGTTCTAACCAGTGCCGACAATCTGTGTTTTGAGCAGTTTTGTGAAAACTATTCAGAATTTTTGTCCAAAATTTCTCATTTTTAGGGGGTAAACTTTCAATATTTTATGAATTAATTTCATTTTTGTGGATTTTATTGATGTGTAAACTCGGCGAATCACTCACAAAAAGCCTGGAACCCGAAGTGCTTTATGCTAAGTTGTGAGTGATTTCAGGCTTCATGCAGTTTGTGAGTGATTCGCTGGAGTTAACACATCAATAAAATCCACAAAAATGATAATTCAGTCCTTATAATTCCAACTAGTCATCGGAATATTAAAAATGCTACAAAAGCAGTTCAAAATTTTAGGAATGCTTTCCAAAACGTTAGAAGGAACTTACCAACGGCCACGACAGATTGGTTGTTTCTTTAGAAGGTGCCATCTTTGAAACAAATCCAAGGGAACAAAATGTCAAGTCTATAACTCAGTTTATTTTTTCTACTGACACTTATGTTTTCAATAGTTTTCCATCTTTTAATAGAACGCTGTTGACATCATTTATATACAGTGATGTAACGTGTGCGTTATATTACTACCTGTCACTTTGTGAAACAGATCTGAGATTCTTGCTCTTGGAATTTATTGAAGTATAAAACTTTTATTTCTACCAATCAAATCGCTCGAAATGTATATAATGATGGAGAGTTGGAATTATATTTGAATAGGCTTGTTATCGTAATGAGCTCTATCCACACTTCTCGGCATGCCTCCAGATAAGGAGTTACAAGAGCAATTAAGGGAAATGGGAACACCTTCAGGGGAGGCAACTCCTGCAAAAGTGTTTTTGTCTACCGTGTCAATAGGGTTCAACTTTTAAAGGAAAGAATTTGCTCCTCAGGAGCAAATTCTTTCCTTTAGAGTCAACCCCTTTTTCCATGCGACAGAGCTTATAGAAAAGCGAACAGGAAGTACCAAAAATGTTGTCACCCTTTGAAAAATGGCAGACACATTTGCCAGGTGTTCCCATTCCTCTAAAGGGATAATTTCCATTTTTTTTTCATTTTAAAAACATAGGTTGTTGTACTTGTTAGAAATTTAAGGGGATTCAGACAGCATATCTTTTTATAAAGACATAAACAAGATTATTGAGTTTGTCAAATGCTGACACAGTGCCACAGAATTGATAATGCTTATGTGCATGTAGAATATTTTTTTAATGAGCTTACTATAGTATTTTAAAAATGCTTCACTAATGAAATACAAAATTACTCCAAATTTTTATCCAGACGACATTGCTTTTTTGGTTTGATTGTCATTAATGCTTTTCCTAAAAATATTGTATTCAGAGCTTATTAATTTCAAGAACTAACATGCCTCATTAATTATCATGTTTGCGATTTTTAATATTTTGTGCATTGTCTTTGAAAATATTTTCTACATTTATTATCTTTATGGTTATTGTGACATGTTATTATTAAATATTAAAATATGCCTTTACTTTTTCTGTATTTAACCAATTGCATGAGGGAAGGCAAACAGTGCAGGCCCAGATCAGACGCTGGCGAACGCGCCGTCTGTTCAGGGCCTGCACTATTTGCTAACAGAATTTTCCGTAAAAAATATAATAAAAACAAAAAAAAATAGGCCTATCACCCCTTATATGGCAAATGGACTTCTCCAACATATAGCAATGGAAGAGTCCACAAGCATACAATGGTTAAAGAAATAGATCAGCTCTAGCAATGATTTGTTGAGTGATAAACCACAGTTTTGGAGGTGAGTTGTAAAGTAGATCAAATCACGAGCATGTAGTGCAATTGATTTGTCTACTTACAACTGATCCACAATCTGTGATTTATTACTCAACAATTCACATACATTTTGATTCTAACACACTGAAAAACGGCACTAATTCTGTTGTTTTCTTCAAGTTCTCCCAACCTTTCGCCATTGCTAGAAAAGATCCCGCCAAAATACTAGGCTGTAATACATGCATTTGTACTTTTCTAACGTTTTTGATGTGAGAAAATGATGTCAAAAAATCTAGAAGTGACATCATATAATGGCGGCTATTCACGTAACGCTCTTCTTCCCTGTGATTTATTTCAGAATAAATCACAGTTCCTTTTTATCGACTGTGTTGGCGTGTTGTGTCAGAATTTAGTTGTAGAATTCAAGCTTTATAACTTGTTTTAATCATACTGCCGGGTAAGGAAGAATAAAACTAACAAGGTCTTGCTAACAACTTACAAGCATTCACAACATATGTTTGTAAGAAGAAATTTTGATTCATTGCTTGTTTGGAGTTTTACACCCCAGTTAACCAGTTAACACTATCTAGGTTATATCAAGCCGGTCTGTTAACCTATCCACACTTTCCTTAAGTGGTTAACTAGAAGGGTGCGCATTCATTTGCCAGAAAAATATACAACTGCTCTTTATGAATCATCATAAGAGAGAGAATGACAGTAGAAAAGATTTCATGATCAGTCTCTATGAAAAAAAGTTTCCAGGTCTCCCCGGCCGGTATTGAGCCATTGACCTCCTGATCACCAGTCAGATGCACATGCGACTGAGCTACCGAGGCCAACTTGTATGGAGAAATAAAGAAAAATATCTCTTGACTCTTAAAATATCAGTCAGGAATGTTAGCATTTTCCATTTTTCCCTATTTTTCATAGAAAATGATGCTTGATATTTCATGTGAATTGTCAATGAAATGTCAAGCCTGGTTTTCTTTGAAAACTGAAAAAATATAATTGTCTGCTTTACAGGTTTGCCTGGCACTTTAAGGATTAATAATCCTCATGCATGATGTCTTTGAATCATTGAAGCATCAGTCACAATATAAATATGACAGGCATAATATATACAATGTAACTGTAATATACTAAAGCTTTACTAACCCTTTTAGTACCAGAAACCCCAAAACGGGTACCCTGGCAAACAGTGCAGGCCCAGATCAGACGCCACACAACGGGGCGTCTGATCAGAGCCTCCACTGTTTGCATAAAGTTCAGCCATTTTCCAACTAAATTTGAAGAAAACACAACCTGACACCCCTAAATTCTGAAATGGACCACTGCTATATATAAGGAGGAAGATTCCATTTGGTACCAAAAGGGTTAATTGACTACCCTGTATTGTTCGGAGGTCATCCGTATTAACACTGAGGTCAAAAATCAATAATCCTGTTTTTAATGGTGTCAATTAATAAAATTGTCATTAATCAAGTATTTCCGTATTGTCCCAGTAACAGGTGCTCTGTATGTTGTATTGGCCTCGGCCTTAGGCCTTGGGCCAATACAGTAGACCTCGGACCTTTTACTGGGACGATACAAAATTATTTGATTAATAACATTATATTTTATGCATTCTTATTTATAAGGGTGGTTGGGCACTAATCATAGTTTTTTTGTTTCTGTGTATGATTTATAGATCTCTTCTCCCCTACTGTCCAGCCACACTCGTTCCTATCATAAAAGGTATTTATGACAAATGGTTTGTATGACAAAATGTAGTGTTTCGTTTAAAATATAATCTTAAAAAATACCAGGTTGAATCAGTAATTCATCATGTATGCATGCTTCGTAAAAAACGGTTTTTGATTTAATTTCCCTCATTCCATATTACTAGGCTTTTATAACGACTTTCGTACAAAAACATGTCATGATTTTTTTCGTAGTACACCTGTGTTTTGGACTTCTAAATGTGCAAAGTTGAACAGATTTATGCTGCTGAGGAAATTTTATAAAAATATTGAAGAAGTGTTTTACAGAAAAAAAAAGATAATTTGAAACAATGTCAGACTACAGAAACAGTAAAATTGAATTTTCTGTGTATTAGAAAAGAAAATAAGCAAATACAAAGCTAAACAATACTGCAAAACTAGAGCACAACTACTATCTAATTCCTGTGAAATGTGTAGAACAACATAAGATCCAGTTAAGAAATGAGACTATGCTTGTAATCATGTCCAGAGTAAATTCAAAAGCAGCTAAAGGCTAAGCCTTTAGCTAAGTAGTCATTCTTTCGTTTCTCTTTCTTTCTTTCTACTTATACTGCGATCGGTCACATTTGACCATTACTCGCGGGTGTACATTACATACACTCAAGGTTGCAGGGTTGAAAGCCTACACAGTAATCAAGTAATTATGGTAGGGGTCTTTAACCTGCACAGGAGATGGCTCTTCCTGCACAGGGGGCCTCCAGTTAAGGTCCCGATCTGAAGGCTGGTGCACTTTTTTGGCATTCATCCCTGCAAATGATGCCAATGGGGATAGAACCAGGGGCCTCTAGCATCAGAGGCAAGTGCACTAACCATTGAGCTATCACGCTCCTTCCATTCAGATGGCTGTTATAACGACTTTTGCCATTATAACGAATGTCTGTATAAAGAGGGTTGACTGTATAGTACTATCCAAGGAGCTAACACAAAGGTGCTGATCACAATGCACAGATGCAGTCTGATCTGCATCGTTTGCAAATGTCAAAAACAGATTTTCTTACGACGTGGCTCGCCAGTACCATAAACTCATCATTGACATACCGTAAGAATCCTAAAAATGTGGACAGGGGAGAACTGGCTCTTATTCTCCTACAATTTTAACAAATTTGTTACACAATCCAGCAAGGTTGCTCAATAGTGCAGGCAGAATGGCAAACAGTGTAGACCCTGATCAGACTGCTTGAGCAGTCTGTCCTTGGTCTGCACTGTTTGCTTAAGTCTTACTGCCCAAATACTTAGGATCATTACGGTAATATTCTTGAAATGTGAAAATGGCAGATCAAAGCACTCGTAAAAAAAAAAATAATAATAAGTCAAACATCTTGAATCTAAAGGTATATTACAAAAAGGAATCTAGTAGCCCCACCTAGGACATATTATATATATATAAATATATAAAATTTCTTGGCGGCTCACCACTTGAGATAGTTCATGCTCACCTTCAAAAAAGATTTATTCAGAAGTTTTTAGCCATACTGTCATGTTTCTAACATTGGTCTCTTTTCTGTTTCAGTTGGTATCCCCGATTCGAGGTTACCGATGTTCTACTTCAGCTGTGGCGTCACGGCGGGAATGTTTGCATCTGTTATCACACAGCCTGCTGATGTAATTAAAACCCACATGCAACTTAATCCAGAGAAGTTTTCAAAAATACAGCATGCAGTGATCCATGTTTATGAGGTACTGACTGTTTCATTGATCATTTTGGTCTGGGATCTTTGAGTAGATGTGCCCAGCATGTTCATCTGCACAATCTGATCAGTTTCATGAAGGCCATTGACCTATATTTTCTTTATACAGTCAGGGAACGTATTCTGACTAAATTTCTATACCGTAAAAATAATAAAAATTCAGCCTTTGATGTGCACTATGATCTGAAGGACTTGTTTATTGCAGACTATTAAATAGGCCACCCCTTTTAAACAGAGAAAAATATGTCTCTTTAAGGACTTGGCATAATTCTCCTAAATGTTTGACAAATTTGTTCCACGATCCTGGAAGGAGTCAAAAAGGTACAGAGGGAATGGAAAACAATGTAGACCCTGATCAGACTGCTCCTTCAGGAGCACTGTTTGCTTAGGCCAGTTTGTCTGTCCCAGTACTTATGATTATTACGGTAGATCCTGATTTTAATTGCTCAAGCCTGCTTCAGTACTCACTTGGTTTGTTTTTCTGACTGGTGATCTTCCATGGAGATTGACAATGAGATCTTTTCTATGTTTATTCTCTCCCTCCTGCTAGTTCAGGAAGGGCAGTTGTCAGTTTCTGGTTGATGAACGTGTGCTTCACTGGTTAACCACTCATAATGTATGAGCCTGTCCAGGAAAAGTGTAGTTCTGTAAACAGACCCATTCAATTTGACCTAAATAGTTTTGACTGGACTGTTTAAACCCAAACTGACAAACTCATGCACAAAGACCCCGTTTTGCAAGTTTGGGCCCAGTGCATCAAATTGGGTGTAGTACTGAAAAATGTGCTATTTTAGTTACACACTATCCTTTTTGTTCAATCTCCTCTATCACCAGGCGCAAGCTGTTGTGTTTAAATCATATTTCCAGAGGCAAGCTATTTTTACAAAGATAAAAAAGAAGAAAATATTGGTGGGGGTGGGGTGGGGGGGGGGAATATTTTGCTATACAAAACCAGTGTAGTGAAAAGTGATAGTATTTTTTTGGCTTACTCATTGTCACATACTAAGGTTACAGTAGGTCACCATAGCTGATGTCAGTAAAGAATGTGAACTTGAATGAGCCTAGATATTAAGACACCTTACCTTTGTTGGACAGATCACAAGAAATGGCATGTTGGCATTGTTGGTATACTTTACCCATCTTTGTCACATAGCATATCCTGCCTAATAGGTTAGGACTGACCATTTCTAGTGATAGGCTGTCAGGTACTTTGTTGTAAGCTTAGACAAAAATCCACTTTAAGCAAACAGTGTAGATCCTGATCAGATGCCGCATAAGCGGCATCTGATCAGGAACTACACTGTTTGCCAATGTCCCATTCTTTATCTTCAGTCATATATGGGTTAATAGGGTCATATACAGTAAAATTCCTATATTAAGACCACCTTTGGGAGTGTTCAAAAGTGGTCTTTTAGTAGAGGGCAGGGGTGTAGAAATCCCAGAAAAAGAAAACCATAAACTTCTAAGTATGTTTTTAAGACACAAATTTGTCTTAATTTTAGATGGCATTAAAAGCGGAATTTTACTGTATCTGGTTTTTTCATCTGAGTCCTTGTGTTTGCTCTTATTATATGACGAAGGTGTGTACGAAAAATGTTCAGGCAGGACTGCATATGTGCAAGCTCACATATCAGAATTATTGCTGTTTTGTCTCTTAAATATGATGCTTCCATGCAGAGCTGGAACCGACCACACACGAGTAGGTAAACAGCTTAGAGCGTGCCCAGGCAAAGCGATGTGAGTTGAACCGGCCGTACTTGAATTACAAGCCCTTTTGGTTTCATTGGGCGACAGCACTTGAGATGACATTTCGTCTCAATGTCGGGTAAAAGCCCACAAAATTGGAAGCGACATCTCCAAAATGACCTATGCAGTGTTGACGGGGATGTTGAACCCTAAATCAATCAATCAAGGAAGTGGTTTTTGACAGCCGGCTGTCTCCAGCGAAAGCTCGCCAATTGAGTGGCCCAACATGGCCTTAGTATTGCTGAGTGGGATGCTAGACTACAAATCAAATCACAACCAAAGCTTTAAATGGCCCCCACCCATCGGGGCTTGCACGAATAGATTGGGTTGCATGATGCTTCCACGCAGAGCTGAAACCGAGCCCACATGAAAACTGGTAAACCACTTAGAAGGTCTTAGCCTACCATGGCAAAGTGGTGCAAATCCCTGCATATAAACTGTATTGGTTTGTTTGGACTGTATGGCTTGTGCTGTCATTATAGCCCCGCTTTGAAAAAGTGGGGCTATATTGGATTTGCCATGTCCTTCTGTCATTCCGTGATTCCGTTAATTTGTGTTGGCTCCATAACTTTGTATCTGCTTAACATATTTTCATGAAACTTCACACAAATGTTAAACACCATAAGACAATGTGCAGAGCGAAGGAATTATAACTGTGGATTGCCTACTTTTGGAGTTATTGCCCTTTGAACATTTTCCGTAATTCCGTGATTCCGTTAATTTGTTTTGGCTCCATAACTTTGTATCTGCTTAACATATTTTCATGAAACTTCACACAAATGTTAAACACCATAAGACAATGTGCAGAGCGAAGGAATTATAACTGTGGATTGCCTACTTTTGGAGTTATTGCCCTTTGAACATTGAAAAATGGCAATTTTAATTGTGTCCGCTTCATAACTCGAAAACCGTTTGAGATATTTTTAGGAAACTTCACACAAATGTTAAGCACTATGAGACGATGTGCAGAGCGCAGGAACCATAACTCTGCATTGCTTATTTTTGGAGTTATTGCCCTTTGAACATTGAAAAATGGCAATTTTAACAGTGTCCGCTTCATAACTCGAAAACCGTTTGAGATAATTTCATGAAACTTCACACAAATGTTAAGCACTATGAGACAATGTGCAGAGCGCAAGAACCATAACTCTGGTTTTCGTATTTTCTGTGTGTCTGTCTGTGTGTCTGTCTGTGTCTGTTAACAATTTTCGTGTCCGCTCCATAACTTTAAAACCCATTCACATATTTTCATGAAACTTCACACAAACATTAAACACCATGAGATGGTGTGCAGAGTGCAGGAACCATAACTCTGGATTGCCTTATTTTTGAGTTATTTCCCTTTGAATATTGAAAAATATCAATTTTAGCCGTCTTTGCTCGATAACTCAAAAACCGTTTGAGATAATTTTATGAAACTTCACACAAATGTAAAGCACCATATTACGTGTGCAGAGCGCAGGAACCCAAACTCTGGATTGTCTACTTTTTCAGTTATAGGCTTTTGAATATTAAAAAATGGCAATTTTAACTATGTCCTCTCCATAACCGTTTCTGATATTTTCATGAAACTTCAAATAAATGAAAAGCACCTTGAGATGATGTGCAGAGTGCAGGAACTATAACTCTGGTTTGCCTACTTTAGGAGTTATTGCCCTTTGAACATTTAAAAAGGCAATTTTGACTGTGTCGGCTCCATAACTCACAAACCATTTGAGATATTTTCATGACACTTCACACAAGTGTAAAGCACCATGAGACAATGTGCAGAGCGCAGGAACCCTGACTCTGATTTGCCTACTTTAGGAGTTATTACCCTTTGAACATTGAAAAATGGAAGATGAAATTTAGTATAAACATGGACATTCTGGTAATGTATCATGCTCATTGAAATGAGGGACAAGGGCTCACAACTCTTAGAGTTTTTCCAGATAATGTAAAATTTTCAACAGTTATTTCTTGTTCATAACTGTTTTCTCTGCAGCTTAAATAACTTTCTTCTCTGACAGCGCTGAAGCGGGGCTATAGTCAGATCCTCTGACAGCTCTAGTTTCATCTCAGTGTCAGGTTAAAGTCCCACAAAATAGGAAGCAATGTCTCTAAAATCACCTAAATAGTCTTGATGGGGACGGTAAACCTCAATTCAAACAAAAAGTAAGACCTCATTGAAATTTATAAAAAATGCTATATGTATCGGACTACAGGGTTGCGAGGATTAAATCAAATATTAAATATTTTAAAAATATTGGTCAGCAGACCTTTGTTTCTTGCACACCAGACAAGGAAATCCGTGATTTTACCCTGGGATAGAAATTTATGTTCTGACCCTGGTGTTCCGACCCCAAATCGAATATAATCGCGTGTTTGATAAATACACTGGTTGATTACAACCTCATGCGCGGCGTCGTCATGCGTGACGTCACTAAACATTCCTGTTGTGTCATCACAAAATGGCGGACGACGGTAACCGAAGTGACAGCAGCATTAAAAATTCGCAATAGAAATGGAAGGTATGCAAGAAAAAGAATCCAATATGGGTGTGAGGGGTGGATAGAAAAATCCGTCCCTCGGGATCACTGTCCGGCATCACTCGGCAAGCCTCGTGATGCCGGACAGTGTCCCTCGGGACAGATTTTTCAATCCACCCCTCACACCCATATAAGATTCTTATATTCTCACACGGGGAGGTTTGTGATGCACAGAAACTTTCTGACCTACATCTAGGGATAAAGAAAAACGTGATAAGATTTACTAGCAAGGTTATTACGAGCCACTTCATGAGAAAACCTGTATTCGCTGTTTGTGAAGAAGAAAGGGGCAGATCAGCCTGTGCACAGTCTGATCACCACCTTGAGTCACCGCTGCTTGGATAGTATAAAACCAGAATAGCCCTAGTTTTCAATATCTAAAATTTCAAGGCTAGGTAGTCGTGTAGTGAAGCAGGCTGGTCTGTGCCCGCAAACCCTGAAGACAGATTTCCTTGTAAGGGCTCGTATGACAATGCAATAGATGTTAGTCCTTGAGACCCCAGTCATTAAAATTGTCGTCTGCTTTATTGTCTGCTGGTTCCTTTCGAAGTCGTTGTTGCAAACAGTGTGGACCCTGATCAGACTGCTCCTGCAGGAGCAGTCTGATCAGGGTCCACACTGTTTGCCAAGTGTAGATCCTGATCAGACTAGGAGCAGTCTGATCAGGGTCCACACTGTTTGCCTGTATGCAAAAAAACGTGTTTGGAAAATTTTGCAAGAATTTTACCAGGGCATGTCCATAATAATTGTGTCATGGTAAAAATTGAATTCAGGCTGTGCATCTATGCAGTCACTTCAACTTCTTCAATATTTACACTGTAGATGTGCCATAGATGACACATGAGACTTGTCAAGTCTCTTGTCAGACTGGATGTGCTTGCTGATCTGAGTCTTTCTTGATTGCATATGTCATCTTGCATCTCCCATTGCTGTCTGATGATTTACAAAATGGTGCTGGCAGAATGGCTGACCGTGAAGTTCAGGAGCAGTCTGATTTGGATCTACTTTGTTTGCTCTAGCCAGGGAATAATGCTATTCCCAGGGGTCTCAAAGAAATAGGGTCTGAATGAAAACTGATTTTTGAAATAAAAATGTATCATAATCATTACTCCCAATGATTAGGTCTTCCACCATTGTGGGTTCAAGCCTTGCTCATGTTATATAATAGAAGATCAGGGGCCAGTTGTTCAAAACTAACAATGTCGTTAGTTAACATATTGTTAACTTTTATCATTAAATATGGCAAATTTACTAATAATTTTGCAGAAAAAATGTGAGCAGCTTTTACAAATACAAAAGCTGCTCACATTTTTCAGCAAAAATACTAGAGGGGTAACGATTCACCGAAAGTACGGTTCACCGCGGTACGAAGCTGACGGTTCGGTTCACGGTCCGTTTTTGGTAATTTCGGTTCGGTTCGGTTCACCAAAAACATTTCGTCAAAAGACAAAATTAAGAGAGAAAATAGCAGAGAAACTGCTTAAATGTTGTTTCTAATGTTGAATCCTACTTGATTTTGCTTTATTGATGCATTAATTATCGATGTAATCGCCTATTTTCGCCTTACGACAACTACCGTATTCCGTTCGGCTAAAAACACTCGCAACAATAGACTGTTCGGCCCCATAAATATATCTCAATTTTCGAGAAAGAAATATTGTTTTAATGATTATATCTTCGCTAACATGGTTCTATATTAATTTTCTCCTCTTATCTGGGATGTTTATTGTTCAGTGAAGGGTTTTATTATCTTAGGATTATCTTAACTACAGTTAAATTTGTTCATTGTTCTAATATCTTTTAAGCTTTCTTTTTACATATTATATGCTGGCTGTAACTTGGACAGTAACAGAATCTCAGTTTTCTCAGTGTTCCCAAAACTAAGCAACAAATATTCCCTTAAACCCAACTATCTATCTATCTATCTATCTATCTATCTATCTATCTATCTATCTATCTATCTATCTATCTATCTATCTATCTATCTATCTATCTATCTATCTATCTGTCTATCTATATATCTATCTATCTATCTATCTACTGATACTGCGTCGGTCACATTTGACCATTACCGCAGGTGTATAATACATACAATCCAGGTTTTGCAATCTGTCTGTCTGATAAAAAAGTATCGCGATACGTATCGTATCGTGAGGTAAGTATCACGATACATATCGTATCGTGAGGTAGGTGTATCGTTACACCCCTAAAAAATACCAGAACTATAGATATTGTAATTGCTAGAACAGTTAACAATATGACCACTAATGAGCTCGTTAAGCTAACAATGCTTTGAACAACTGGGCCCAGGTGTTGTTTTTTTCTCCAGGTACTGTAGCTTTCTTTCACTTGATTAACTGACTATCAGCTCATTAAAAGTGAAATAATCTAAAAAGGGGTGTAAAATGTGAACTGACAAAAAAGGAAAAACTTACGTGTCTTGGTATATAAACTCGATTAATGAACATACTTGTTGCCAAGTTATGATTGGCAGTAGAGGAGAGAAAAGAAACAAATAAACAGACGTTATAAACAGCTTTTTTGCTTTGCTTTGTGCATTAATGACATG
Organism: Lucinisca nassula; assembly: GCA_963580285.1. NCBI lineage: Eukaryota > Metazoa > Mollusca > Bivalvia > Lucinida > Lucinidae > Lucinisca > Lucinisca nassula. The sequence goes on along the minus strand of OY757011.1, from coordinate 71,290,467 downwards.
TTTGATTAGACCTGACTGAATTACATAAACTGGATTAATGAACACATTCTGTTGCCAAGTCATGATGTGGTGTTTAACAGTTGTTGAACTTTGTTTTCACATAATCACATGAAAGAAAAATTAACATGAATTATATTTTTCATGTAAAGAAAGTTGAAATAGGAACATACAAATACCATAGCTCCAAATAATAAGAGTAATGAGGGTAATTAAGGGATCATTTTCCTCATTTCTTTATAGCAACATAATTATGTTGCGTGTACTTGTTGGAATTGCCTTGTTGAGGATAACTGTGGGATAATTTTCCATATTGATAGCAACATATGTTGTTGGTACTTGTTAGAATGGCCTTGTTGAGGGTAATCTAAGGGATGATTTTCCTTATTTCTTGAGAGCAACACATGTTATGGGTACTTGTTAGAATGGCCTTGTTGGTGTAGTATTTGGGTCACTCGCCTTACAAACCAGGGGTTGTGGGTTAGATCCCAGGCTTCTCCAGACTTTTGGAGGAGTCTTTAAACCAAGGCCCTGTCTCCATATGACCTTAGCTGTTGGTGAGATGTAAAACTCAAACACACACATACCCCATTTTCTTTGCAACTATGAATGCATGATCCATGCATAACGCGTAGTAATGAAGCATTTTTTAGCTGGCCTGTGCAGAAATATTTCTGTACAGAAATATCTCTGTAACCCTGGTGATGACATTGTCACTTCCCACACACTCTTTTTGAAGTTCCCCTTCAAAATTTAACATCAAAGTTTTTAAAAATCACATCTCAGTAGCCACAAACATTTCATTTTCAAAATATTGCCCTTGTATGGGGTTGACTTTCCTTCTTTACTACCATTCCAAGGTCCAAGGTCAAGCCACGGGATAGGGCCTTGGGGGTAACAGAAAAAAGAACTCATTCCTGGGTCAAGCCCAGGGTTGGGCCTTGGGGGTAACAGAAAAAGAACTTTGTTACATTAAGGATTTACACAACCCCAGATAAGGATAATTATGGGATAATTTTCCTTTTATCTTGTAAAAAAGCATATGTTTTGGGTATTTGTTAGAGTCGCCTCGATAATGGGAGAACTAAGAAAAAATATTCCCAAATATGTACAATACTCCTCCCTTTTCACAGTAAAATATTCTAGCATTAATTCTATGTTTGCCAGTATCTAATTTTGGGGTTTCCAGTACAAAATGGGTTAAGTTTTGAAAAGGACTCCTGATAAGGATTTCAATCAGTACAAAATGGGTCAGTTATATAAATCTGTATGAGATATGATTTTTTATAAATAGCAGTACGGTAATTCTCCTATAATTTCGAACACCCTAAAAATTCGGACACCAAAAATTATTGACAAAAATAATTTCCAAAATACCTTTAAAATCTCGAACAGTGGCATTTTTATAAGACAGCAGTTTTTAAAATTTCGAACACTGAATTTCGCTGTGTAATTACCGATCCCTACTATGTTGTAATCGCTTTAGTCACATTGGTGACGGTGCTTTCTGATGTGAAGACCAGCCACCAGAAGTGGTATAAGTGGATTATACTGGCCTGAGTCCCGCTGCGAAGACACAGTCTGATAATCGTAAACCATATATGACAATGAACATATGTTTGGAGTGGTCCATTTAGAGTTTTAGGCATGTTAGGTTTGTTTTGTTTTTTTTTTTGCTAAGTTTTATAAAAAAGAAATGTACACACTTTACCCAAATAGTGTTGACTCAGATCAGACACCGCATTCTGAGGCGTCTGATCTGGGTCTAAACTATTTGCCACTGTCTCCATAATGGATAAGGTGACTTCAAAAATTATCAGTGCAGGCCATTTTTCGAAGGCGCCGAGCCATCCTCGTAAAATGCCTTGTTATAATGTCATCCCTAAAAACAACCATATCTTTCGTTTGGGCTCAAATGTTGTGTATTCAAATTATTGAGCTTCGTTCGTTCGTTCGTTCGTTAAGGTTAAGGCTTTTTATGTCTGCCATGGTCAAGCGGACAGAACTCCATAGCTCCACAACAAGACATAGGTTAAGTGCTTCTGGGCTGCAAATCGTGGCAGTTTGTCCAACAAAAGCAAATGGGGTTGGACTGCCGGTGCCCCACCGTAGAAAATGAAGCACTGCCTGTTTTTGAAATTTAAAAGGCTGGTCGAAAAATGAGCTGAAAATGTATAGAAATCAGTGCCAATACGACTGCAAATCATGATTTCTATGCTATGCTCAAGAGCGATAAGTGATTCAATAGTGCTCTTTCTTTTTGCCGCTTGATAATTGCCATTTGACTAAGGCTGCAAATGGAGCATGCCTATGCAGGTTTCCATGCAGGAACACACGCGGCTAAAGGTTCAGAGAAAGAAGACTGGTCGCAAGTCTTACTTTCAACAATGAGACAGCATATGATATAAGATTATAATGGTAATGATAATAATAATAATAATAATAATAATAACAGTGAGAAATGACAATCATAATAATAATGATAATTGAAGCTAAACAGAAACATTGTGCATCTATTGGTATAGCTACAACATGCAGTGCTGTTTTTAGACTCTTCAAATTTGAGTACAATGTATTAAAATGGAATAAATAGAATGAAAAAGATACATAAATATGATTATTATAGTCGTAATGAAAACTAAAGGAGAACATAGTTTTTAGCTCACCTGTCACGTAGTGACAAGGTGAGCTTTTGTGATCACATTTTGTCCGTCGTCCGTCGTCCGTGCGTGCGTGCGTGCGTGCGTCCGTAAACAATTTGTTGTCCGCATGATAGCATCTTCATTTATGATTTGATTTTAACCAGACTTGCACACAACTTGTACCCCCATGAGATCTAGGTTCCTTTCTTGAACCAGCCATATTCCATCATGTGTTACTGAGTTATGGCCCCTGAAAGGGCAAAAATTGCCTATTTTGGTCTTGTCCGCAGGATAGCATCTTCATTTATGATTTGATTTTAACCAGATTTGCACACAACTTGTACCACCATGAGATCTGGGTTCCTTTCTTGAACCAGCCATGTCCCATCATGTGCTACAGAGTTATGGCCCCTGAAAGGGCATAAATTGCCTATTTTGGTCTTGTCCGCACGATAGCATCTTCATTTATGATTTGATTTTAACCAGACTTGCACACAACTTGTACCCCCATGAGATCTAGGTTCCTTTCTTGAACCAGCCATATCCCATCATGTGTTTCTGAGTTACGGCCCTTGAAAGGGCAAAAATTGCCTATTTTGGTCTTTTCCGCACGATAGCATCTTCATTTATGATTTGATTTTAACCAGACTTGCACACAACTTGTACCCCCATGAGATCTGGGTTCCTTTCTTGAATCAGCCATATCCCATCATGTGCTTCGGAGTTACGGCCCCTGAAAGGGCAAAAATTGCCTATTTTGGTCTTGTCCGCACGATAGCATCTTCATTAATGATTGGATTTTAACCAGACTTGCACACAACTTGTACCACCATGGGATCTGGGTTCCTTTCTTGAATCAGCTATATCCCATCATGTGCTTTGGAGTTACAGCCCCTGAAAGGGCAAAAATTGCCTATTTTGGTCTTGTCCGCACAATAGCATCTTCATTTATGATTTGATTTTAACCAGACTTGCACACAACTTGTACCACCATGGGATCTGGGTTCCTTTCTTGAACCAGCCATACCCCATTATGTGTTACGGAGTTACGGCCCCTGAAAGGGCAAAAATTGTCTATTTTGGTCTTGTCTGCCTGATAGCTGTTTCATTTATGATTTGATTTTAACTTAACTTGCACACGTTTTGTACCACCACAAAATATCTCGGTCAAGATCGAATATGGGTCATGTTGGGTCAAAAAGTAGGTCAGTAGGTCAAATCAGGAAAAAACCTTGTGAAAACACTAGAGGCCACAGTTTTGGTCCGATCATCATCAAACTAGCCCAGAATAATCATCTTGAAAATATCTCAGTCAAGTTCGAATATAGGTGTTGTCGGGTTTAAAAGTAGGTCATTAGGTCAAATCATAGAAAAACCTTCTGAACACACTAGAGGCAACAATTTATGTCCAATCATCATCAAACTTGCTCAGAATGATCATCTTGATAATATCATAGTCGCGTTTGAATATGAGTCATGTTGGTTCAAAAAGTAGGTCAGTAGGTCAAATCATAGAAAAACCTTGTGAACACACTAGAGGCAACAGTTTTGGTCCAATCATCATCAAACTTGCTCAGAATGATCATCTTGATAATATTTTGGTCACCTTCGAATATGGGTCAAAAAGTAGGTCAGTAGGTCAAATAAGAGAAAAACCTTGTGAACACACTAGAGGCCACATTTTTGGTCCAATCATCATCAAACTTGCTCGGAATGATAGTCTTGACAATATCTCGGTCATGTTCGAATATGGGTCATTTCAGGTCAAGAAGTAGGTCAGTAGGTCAAATCATAGAAAAACCTTGTGAACACACTAGAGGCCACAGATTAGGTCCGATCATCATCAAACATGCCCAGAATGATCATCTTGACAATATCTGAGTCATGTTCAAATATTGGTCATGTCGGTCCAAAAAGTAGGTCAGTAGATAAAATCATAGAAAAACCCTCTGAACACACTAGAGGCCACAGTTTTGGTCTGATCATCATCAAACTTGCTAAAAATGATCATTTGACAATATCTCAGTTAATTTTGAATGTGGGTCATATCTTGCCAGTAAGTAGGTCAGTAGGTCAGATTGCTGAAAAACCTTGTGTACACACTAGAGACCCCAGTTTTGGTCCGATCATCATCAAACTTGCTCAGAATGATCATCTTGACAATATCTGGGTCAAGTTTGAATATGGGTCATGTCGGGTCAAAAAGTAGGTCAGCAGGTCAAATCATATAAAAAGTTTTGAACACTCTTAGAGGCCACAGTTTTAATCAAATCATCATAAAACTTGCTCAGAATGATCATCTGGACAATATCTCAGTTCAGTTCGAATATGGGTCATGTCAAATCAAAAAGTAGATCAGTAGGTTATTTTGTCATAACTTTTGAACTGTTTTAGATAGAGCCTTCATATTTGGCATGTAGGTTCCTTGTGACAAGGGCTTCCCACTCATATAAAGATTTGACCTGTGACTTTGACCTGTGACCTACTTTATCATAACTTTTGAACCATATGAGATAGAGCCTTCATATTTGGCATGTATGTTCCCTGTGACAAAGTTTTCCCAATCATTCAAATTTTTTTAGCCATGACCTTGACCTTTGACCTACTTTGTCATAACTTTTGGAGCATTTAAGATACAGCCTTCATATTTGGCATAAAGGTTCCTTCATAGGAGTGAGTGTTTGAGTTGAAGTCTCACCGAAAGCTAAGGTCATACAGTGATGGGACCTCTGTTTAAAAACCAATCAGAAAGTCTGGAGAAGCTTGGGATCGATACTGCTACCCCTGGTTTACAAGGCAAGTAACATGACCACAGTACCATGAAGGCTTCTAAACTTCATTGGAATGTTGTGTAGATGACCCTCTAGGAAAATAGCATAATGGTTAACAAATGGTCACAAGAGCTAAAAATAGAAAAAACATTGTGAATTTGCTTCAAATGCGAACTCCTTCTAAACCTTTGGGCAAATTGGATTTTAAACTTCACAGGAATGTTGCCTAGGTGACTACCTACCAAAATAGTTAAACCATATTCCACTCCAATGAACAAGATGGCTGCCAGAGTTAAAAATAAAAAAAAAATCTTCAAATGACAATTCCTACTGTACTCTTGGGCCAATTTCATTCAAACTTTGAAGTAATGTTGCTTAGATGACCTCTACCAAAAAGGCTAAAACAATCCCGCTCTGATGAAAAAAATGGCCACCGGAGCTAAAAATAGAAAAATATTGTAAATCTGATTCAAACGTGAACCCCTCCTAAACCCTATGGCCAATTTGATTCAAACTTCACAGGAATGTTACCTAGGTTACTCCCTACCAAATAAGCTAAAATCACTGCTGATGGCCACCATAGCTAAAAATAGAATGTACTCGAGACAGTGACAGACAGGTGAGCGAATCAGGGCCCTGTGGGCCCTCTTGTTGATAGAAGTTAACAAGCTGATTCTTGACATACTATTTACATGCTGAAAAGGAAGGTGAAGATTATACAAAGACAAAACAGGTTTTATGTACAGTGTCAGAAGATAGATCTGAAGGGAAGATTATATGGAAAGGGAGAGAATAGACCCTTAATATGCTTTCTTCTTCTTCAAATCCAGCTTTGACGTGTTTTTTTTTTTTTTTCAGATATTTTTTTTTTTTTTTTTTTTGTGTGGGCATTGCCGAAGGTAAACATTTGTTAATACAATAGATACTAAAAATAAGATCAAACATGTGGCTAAGATGGTTTGATTTAGTTTTTGAACCAGGGACAAAATTTATTATTAAACAAACAAACAAGCAAACAATATATTGTTACTCATGTATAAAGGCGTTGTCTTTGGCCAGCTGTAACAATTGATGTGAAAACTGTTGATTCTTTGAAAGACTTTTCTTTTGTTGAATACAAAACTGGTTTGAAGTTAGGCTGATCATACCAATTGTTATTAATGTCATGTGTTGACAGATGGTTAATATGTTTGGTTGGACAAAAGATCCTAAAATGATTTGTAAACAAAGCTGACAGACAAGTTGTTTATGCAAGTGGCTAATTAATAAAGTTATTGAAATGTGCAAACAATAGTTCTCAAATACAAAGGGGTGCATAAAAGTTTGGATAGGTAATTATGGAAACATGACTGATTGCCTCTGGTGTGAGACAGAACTGTTAATATCTTAATTGCTTTTAACACCCTATTGCTAATTGGTCCCTGGTTTTCATGAGAAGAAAAGAAACAGAAAAAATAGAAAAATGGAAAGAGAAAAAAAAAATAAAAAAATAAAAAAAAATAATAATAACTAAATAAATAAAAGAAAACAGACAAAAAACCAACACACTCACACACAAAAAAGTGGTAAGTTATAACTTTCACACCAATTAAGCTATCATACTAGCCGCACTGACCATCAAACAAACAAATATAGATTCATTCAGTGACATCAAATATTGATGTTTTTTGTACATATATACAGTCACTGTTTATTTAGAGGATTGGCCTGCAGGTTTTAGTGATTGCCCCTCTCTTCATTATTTTACTGTACTACAGCTTCGTATACCCTTAAGTTAAGCAATTTATAATTATAATTCCTAAATGTCCTATTCTGCTGATTTACTTTCCCATTTTTATGATGATAGTGTTACGCGATTCAAGCTCGCCCCGCTGGGAAGCGGGGGAGGTCAGTATCCAATCGAAATTTGAAAGTTTTGCCCACTATCATCCTGGCATCTTGGTATAGATATTATGAATATGGTAAAATAAAGGTTCCTTTTGATTTGCTTTCCTACTTTTACGATGACAGTGATGCGCGATTCAAGCTCGCCCCGCTGAAAGCGGGGGAGGTCAGTAACCAATCGTAAAAAGAAAGTTTTATCACTGTCATCCCTGCTTCTTGGTTTAAATAATAGATTGGTAGTTTGTATTTTTAATGTATGTGAAAACTGCTTCCCTTATTTCAACTGAATATTTTTTGTTTGGGTTAAGTAGCAGTTTTATACTTAGATTGGAATCTGCTAACCCCTGTATACTATTGATAGTTTCATGAAGTATTTTCCTGTGTTCATTATGTTGGGAGCAGTGGAGAAAATAATGAGCTGTGTCCTCTATATCCCCACAATGAGGACATAGAGGGTCCATCTCATTATGATATTGGTTATTTGCTTTGAGTCCATTGTGCCCTAGCCTTAAACGGGTATATGCTCTATCCATTTGCCTACTATTTGAGTACTGGGTGATCTTCGTTGGAAGCATGCTGTCAAGTTCCCAACGCTGACCATGCCCATATTGTTCCCATTGTGATGCCCATTTCTTCCTTACTTGACGTTTAATAATTGAATATGTCTCATTTTTGCTGAGCTTTATATCTAGAGGTTTACCTGTTTTAGACCCTAACTTAGCTGCTTTATCGGCTAATTCATTCCCCTCAATATTGCAATGTGATGGGCACCATTCTAATATAATGTTGAGATTTTTATGTATTATTTTATCAATAAGGTCTTCAATTTCTAAGAGGATATCTGGTCTAGAAGTACATGTTCCAGAAGTAAGGGTCTGTATTGCACTTAAGGAGTCTGTCAGTATTACTGACTTTTGTGGTTGGTTCTCTTCAACCCATTTAAGGGCTTCCCTTATTGCAATTAATTCTGCAGTGAAGACTGTGAGATTTCCATTTAATTTATAGTGTTTAGTTATCCTTAGCTCCGGTATAGTGAAAGCACATCCTGTGAGAGAATTTTCTTCATCTTTACTTCCATCTGAATAGATTTGCAAAACAGAATTATACTTTTCTCGAATGTGTGTTTTAGCCTTGCACTCAATAACCTTAATATTATCTGTTTTTTTATTAATTACACCTGACAGTGTAGCATTTGGTATGATTGACTTGAGAGCAAATTTATTTCTATAGGTTGGCTCTTGTATTTGGATGTCTGGCATATTGTATTCTTTTTTAAGGTCCTCCACAGCGATGACGTATGGTATCTTTTTGTTTATTCGCTTTAATTCAGTTTCATAGACAGAATGACCAAAAAGTTCGTTAAGTGGTAATTTGTTGCCATGAGGAATTGACCTTGCCCAATATTTAAGTATCATCTCTTCTCTTCTGAGGTTTAGCGGTAAGACATTACATTCAGCTTCAACAGACACATTTGATGTTGATTTGTATGCACCAGTTACAATTCTTAGAGCTGCAGATTGTATTCGGTTCAACCTGTTCAGCTGAGTTTGACTTGCTGTTGTTGCATAGGCTTGACAACCATAGTCTAGTTTGCTTCTGATTAAGGTTTTGTATAACATCAGTAGTGTTTTCTTATCCGCACCATATTTGGTTCCAGAAATGTAGCGCATTAGATTCAGATCTTTTTTGCACCTTTCTAAGAGCGTATCAAAATGAGAATTCCAGTTTAGGTTGTTATCAAAGGTTATCCCTAATAATTTGGCCTGTTTTTTGTATTCAGTGGTTTTGTTCCCAATTTTCAATTTAGGAATGTCTTCGGATGGTAATTTTCCATAGTTAAAGACTACACACTCAGTTTTTCCTGCCGATATCCTTATCCCCCATTCCTCTGCCTTGGCTATTCCCACCAATCTTAAATGGGGCTTCCAGCATGACTCAGACCGCAACTGCGCAGCCTGATCTTAACCATGGCTGATCGCGCCGCATCTGCGGTAGCGAAGTCTTATCTGAGTGTCGGCTGTTCGCGCCACATCTGTGACAGCGCAGTCTGATCTGAGAGTCGGCTGTTCGCATCAATCTTAAATGGCGCTACCAGCACACAGGACCCTACACCTGTGCGGTTTGATCTTAGCCTCGGCTGTTCGCGGCGCATCGGCGGCAGCTCAGTCTGATCTGAGCCTCGGTTGTTCGCGGCATATCTGCGGCAGTGCAGTCTGATCAGAGCCTCATCTGTTCGCGGCTCATCTGCGTCAGCGCAGTCTTACCTGAGACTCGGCTGTTCGCATCAATTTAAAATGGTGCTTCCAGCATGCTCGAGCAACACAGACTCAGACCGCATCTACACTGGGAATAGATTCCGATTAATATGTGCCAGCATGTTTTCTCTTAGCAACTTCATAATGTATTAATAACGGGAAATCTCATGGGTCAGCGGTTACGGTTAAGCTTGACGACTTCTCGAATACGGTCCTGTTTTAGGAAATAAAGACAGAACATGCCGATGCAAATATATTGAAAACTTACCATCAAAAATAAAAAAAAATCAGATAAATAAAAATCATAAACCATATATTGTAGATATGTTTGAACAGCCTCGGTGAGGTGGTTTTAATGAGTACCTACAACCTAATTCTACTTAAAAAGCTTATTTGGAAGGGTGCAGTAATTCTTTCTTCCAATTTCCTGCCCACAATGTCCTCTGGTCAGGGACCACCTTTGGGACTGTTAAAAAAACCAAAGAACGTTGGTCATGTATGTCCGCTCACTGCCGAATATATGGCCACGAGCTAGCTGTAAACTACAGATTCTTAATTGGGGGTATTCATTCACCTACTGCGCAATCAATGCAACTGAAATTTAGACACTACACAGTTTATTAACCCATTCAGTACCGAAAACCCCAAAACAGGTAGTTGGCAAACAGTGCAGGCCCAGATCAGATGCCACAGAACGCGGCGTCTGATCTGGGCCTCCACTGTTTGCTAAATGTTCAACCATTTTCCAAATAAATTTTCATGAAAACAACCTGACGCCCCTAAATTTTGAAATGAACTCCTGCTATTTATAAGGAGGAAGGTTCCATTTGGCAAAAAAGGGTTAAACATGATAAAGATTAGCTAACGGTTACTGCTGGTCGACTGCAGAAATTGTTTTGATACGGTAACACACCCCTGAGACACATTGCATTTTTCACATCTTCAAATTGGCTACTTTTTGATAAAAGTCTGTGATATTTTTCTTAATAACACTGCAAACATAGGTTGTGGATGCTCGTTATAACGAGTACCCACAACCTATGTTTTGGAGCAGAAAACCCTCCCCCAGTTGTGTATAAATAAAGTGGGGTTATAGGCTCGGGTTTAGGGGTATTCATATCACGGACTTGTTCACGTGATGTGTCGGGAGATAAGGGCCGTCGGGCGTGAGACCGGAAGATGGGGTTCTAAATCAGAATACCCCGACGAAATTGGGCGATATCACATGTACACATCTGCGCAGTCTGATCAGCGCTTTCGAGAGCTTGAGGTGTCATTTCATCTGTGCAGAATGACCTGCGTCTTCGCTGGTCGTTTAGCCACCGTCACAGACTCGGATTAAGGCCCCCGCCAATCGGGGCTTGAAGAAATAGATGGGCTGCATGATGCTTCCACGCTGAGCTAAAACAGACCGCACTATTTTAAAGCTCTCTCGTTGTTCAGCTAACTGTTTTGAAGTGACATAGCCTTTTCCCAGGCAATTTTACTGCAGTGCGTCATATTAGCATGTGCAGTTAAAGCTGCCTGTGAATGTTTTCCCGCCAAAACATACTACATCATTATAGCGAGCAGTTGTTGCTTGTGAAAAGGCACAAACAGTTACTATGATTTCGATTGTTTGATTTGAGGTTTAACGTCCCCGTCAACACTGTAAAGGTCATTTTGGAGACGTTGCTTCAATTCTGTGGGACTTTTACCCGACATCGAGATGAAACGACATCTCAAGCCCTGTCGCCCAATGAAACCAATAGGGTTTATTAGCATGGACGGTCCGACTCGCACCGCTTTGCCTGGGAGTTACTATGATCGCTGGTTAGGGGACTGATCTTCGATTTTCTTGGTAGTTTCGCGTTTGTTTTGCTTCATTAATTTACAATGTCCATGTCGCACCAGATTGAACTTTTTAAAAAAAAGCACAGACGCATGAACGGTGAAGGCTCATATCAACCTGCGCATTCCCATATTCTAATCAGTGTCTTTGCTGTTCGTATGAGCCTTCTATTCAAAGAACAATAAGTAAAGGCTTTGTCCACATTTGCTAGATGCACATTTTGGGGGAACGTTGAATTTGGAAAGAACGGTGAAACGCGAGACCAGTGAACACTCGGATCAGTCTGCGCATCCGCACAGTCTGATCAGAGCTTTAGCTTTTCGTATGAGTCTTCTGTGACATATGTACCAGTCAACTAGCAGCAAACGAGATCAAGCCGCATTGGTTTGATGCACAGGCTGATCTGATACTTATGTAGTAGAAGGTTTCTTTGCTCTGCGCCGGCTCAAATCCATGGAAATGTGTAAATACGGTGTAACCGCTGACTTGTAAATGAGGCTGTGACAGTTGAAGACTCAGAGCAGTCTGCACAGCCTAATCAGAGCATTTGCGGTTTGTACAAGCTTCTATGGTCTCTGAGGTATTAAAAGAGCAGCAAGCGAAGAACATGATAGGTCAGAACCTTAAAATTTCGAACAGTGGACTTCTTTGCCAGCTCGAATTTCTAAAAATTCGAACAGCGGCAAAAATAATTATTTAATTTTGTTCGAAATTATAGGAGAATTACCGTAGTATCTCTGTTAATAGTTAAATTTAGATATGAGTGGTCAGTCAGTCAAAGGTACCAGCTAGTCAGTGGGTCAAAGGTAATGTTAACGTCACGGCACCATGATAAACAATCAGTAGTTTAACCCATAAAATGCCAATTGTCGTCTGCCGGTTACTTTGAAAGTCATTTCGCCTCTAGGAGCAGTCTGATCTGGGTCCACACTGTTTGCCTGAATGAAAAAATATTTTTAAAAACTAAAAAAGTTTGCAAGAAGATTCAGCAAACGCCATAAGCAGACGACATTTTCAGATGTAGTTTTTCTCGGCAACTCAAGGGTTAACCCTTGTCCCACTGAACACAACAACCACTACCTTTCCCATGACAATTACCATCCGCTTTGTTATCTGCCAGTTACTTTAAAAGTCATTTTTTGCAAACAGTGTGGACCCAGATCAGACTGCTCCCCTAGGAGAAGTCTGATCTGGGTCCACACTGTTTGCCTGAATGAAAAAATATTTCTAAAAAAGTTTGCAAGAAGATTCAGTGAAGGACATAAGCAGACGACATTTTCAGATGTAGTTTTTCTCGGCAATATAAGGGTTAACCCTTATCTCACTGAACACAACAACCATTACCTTCGGTCAAGGTTCATGTATCACAACTTAAACATATATGAGGACGGATGACTGCCCCCGCCCATAGGGGCTTGAAGAAATATATGGGCTGCATGATGCTTCCACGCAGAGCTGAATCCGGCCCACACACTAGTACTGGTAAACCGCTTAGAGGACCTAAACCTGTCCAGGAACCGCGGTGAGAGGCGGACCGTCCATGCTAATAAACCCAATTGGTTTCATTGGGCGACAGGGCTTGAGATGTCATTTTATCTCAATGTCGGGTAAAAGTCCCACACAATTGGAAGCAACGTCTCCAAAATGACCTTTGCAGTGTTGACAAGAACGTTAAACCTCAAATCAATCAAATGAGGACGGATGACTAAGATTATTTAGAAGAGTCTAGCCATATCATGATTTTGCAGTCTTGGCCTATTTTTGGGGATATGAACTTAATTTGACAATGGCTGACCTTGTTTATTTATCAGTCAAGTTCCTATATGGTATAGAATGTAAACATCTGCTTACCTATTGTATTTTTGAACCTTTGATACTAAAGGCCAAACAGTGAAATAGAGGATTTTACAAGGGCGACCATTTCATAAGAAATACATGAAACTAGCCTTTGGCAAGTCATAAGTTTCATATGAAATGACCACAAGTGTAAGATTCTGTTAATCATATAACAATTTCAAATCAAATTTTATTACCGAAGAAATTCAAAGGAATTTCGAATAGAAATACATATACATGGCTGTCACTGACAAAGTCATGATGTTACACGCTAGTAACCATGTGTTATTACAGGTATGGTCATAAGCCTTTTATGACATGATGTTATCCACTACATAACTGCCGCAATGCCCCCGCCTATCGGGGCTTGAAGAAATAGATGGGCTGCTTCCACGCAGAGCTGAAACCGATCCGCACACGAGTACTGGTTAACCGCTTAGAGGATCTAAGCCTGCCCAGGCAAAGCGGTGCGAGTCAGACCGTCCATGCTAATAAACCCTATTGGTTTCATTGGGTGGCAGGGATTGAGATGTCATTTCATCTCAATGTTGGGTAAAAGTCCCACAAAAGTGGAAGCAAAGTCTCCAAAATGACCTTTACAGTGTTGACGGGGACATTAAACCTCAAACAAAACAGAACAAAACATACATGCTGCGAGAAAATTACATCTGAAAATGTTGTCTGCTTATGTCGTCTGCTGAATTTTGTTTGCAAACTTTTTAAAAATATTTTTGCATACAGGCAAACAGTGTGGGCCCAGATGAGACTGAGTCTACAGGAGCAGTCTGGTCTGGTTCCACATTGCAAGAAATTTCTTTTAAGGTAACCGGCAGACGGCAAAGCAGAAGAAAATTGTCATGATTGGCATCTTATGGGTGCAGTCTGATCACTGTTTGCAAAAAAATACTTTTAATGTCTGGCAGACGGCAAAGCAGATGACACTTGTCATGATTGGCATTTTATGGGTTGAAAAAATCAATAACTCAAACATACCTTGGATAATTCAAACTCTTTCTTGAGCCATAGAGAAATCTTCTAATACACTAGAACTTCGATGGCTCGAACACCGATGAGTCGTTTACCATGGATGTGTCGAACCCATTCTTGAGCCCCTTGGGAAATCCTCTACATAAGAAGTAGTGGGGGATAATTAAGGAGATTTTAGTCTTTTATCTTGCAAATGTATGCTGTGTGTACTCATTAGAATCGCCTCGATGAGGCGATTCTAATGAGTACACACAGCATACATTTTCATTATAGAACACGGAAAAGATGACTGAAAAAAGTATCTCGTTATGCCTCCTGACATTAACCTCAGTGGCTCGAACTACCCCTGTCTCGAACAGATTTTCGAGGTCCCAAAGGTGTTCGAGCCATTGAAGTTCGACTGTTCTTCCAGACAACTGTTGGAATTAGGGGAGGTTTTCCTGATTATAGCCCCGCTTTGAAAAAGTGGGGGCTATATTGGATTTGGCTTGTCCGGAATTCCGTCTGTCTGTCTGTCTTTCTGTCTGTCTGTAATATTTGATAATGGGTACCTTGTTACCGCAACTCCTCTTACAGTTCTAGGTCAATCCTTTTGAAACTTTACAGGTGTTTTCATATCGGTCTGAGGATGTGCATATTCTTTTTTCATTATCCTTAAATAATTTTTTTCACTTATTTCACCTTTTTTAACTTAGACAATTTTTGAGATCTACTAATGTTAAAATGTATAGGGAGTAGCTACCTTGTTACCGCAACTCCTCTTACAGTTCTAGGTCAATCCTTTTGAAACTTTACAGGTGTTTTCATATAGGTCTGAAGATGTGCATATGCTTTTTTCATTATCCTTAAATAATTTTTTTCACTTATTTCACCTTTTTTAACTTAGACAATTTTTGAGATCTGTTAATGTTAAAATGTTAGGAAGTAGCTACCTTGTGACCACAACTCCTCTTACAGTTCTAGGTCAATCCTTTTGAAACTTTACAGGTGTTTTCATATAGGTCTGAAGATGTGCATATTCGTTTTTCATTATCCTTAAATAATTTTTTTCACTTATTTCACCTTTTTTAACTTAGACAATTTTTGAGATCTACTAATGTTAAAATGTATAGGGAGTAGCTACCTTGTGATCGCAACTCATCTTACAGTTCTAGGTCAATCCTTTTGAAACTTAACAGGTGTTTTCATATAGGTCTGAAGATGTGCATGTGCTTTTTTCATTATCCAAAACTTCTTTTTAACTTAGTCTGTTTCTCAGATCTAATAACGCGAAAAGTCTATAAGGCGTAGGTACCTTGTTAGGGATTTAACCCTCTCACAAGTCTTTACCTTTAATTCATGAGTCTTTCTCCTCTGACAGGGCTATAGCGGGGCTATAGTCAGATCCTCTGACAGTTCTAGTTTTATCTTAAAAAGGGGTTGATGTGTGTACTCATGAGAATCAAATGAGAGTACACATAGCATACTTCAGTTTTATATATATATAAAAAAAACTTAAGTGATCCCCATTATGCCCCATAATGACGGTTATGGGCCAGTTGTCTCTGTTGGATGCAAATCTGACTGGTGTCCATGAGATCACAGTTTTGGTCCCAAAGGGGTCTGGTGGCGGTCCTGGGCCTGACTTTGCTGCATGAGCTTGCCCTATTTGACTGTTTCTTGTTTTGAGGTTTCTCATATAGAATGGGTTAATTTTATAATCCTGTAAAGAAGGTTTAACCCATAAGATGCCAATCACGACAATAGTTGTCTGCTTTTGTCGTCTGCTGGTAACTTTAAAAGTCATTTTTGCAAACAGTGTCTGTACTCAAAAATATGTTTTAAAAGCTTTCAAGAAAATGAAGCAGACGACATAAACACACAACATTTTCAGATGCAACTTTTTCATGGCATCTTAATCCATAAGACGCCAATCACGACAATTGTCGTCTGCTTTGTTGTCTGCCGGTTACTGTAAAATCTATTTTTGCAAACAGTGTGGACCCAGATGAGACTGCTCCTGTAGGAGCAGTCTCATCTGGGTCCACACTGTTTGCCTTTCAGAAAACATATTCCTGAAAAGTTTGCAAGAAGATTCAGCAGACGGCATCTTCAGATGTTGTTTTTCTCGGCAGCTTATGGGTTAGGGGTTAAACATTCATAGATTATCATACTGTTTATGAGAAGCCTCCATGGTGTTAAGGGTTAATCATTCATAGATTATCATACTGCATATGTTATGCTACTCGTCTTGTAAACCAGGGGTCGCAGAATCGATCCCAGGCTTCTCCAGACTTTTGGATGAGTCTTTAAACTGAGGTCCCGTCTCCATATGACCTCAGCTGTTGGTGAGATGTAAAACTCAAACACTCGCTCATCATACTGTTTATTTGTCCAGAGAGATGGTATTGATGGGTTTTGGCGAGGTATTCTGCCAAGGACAATCAGGAGAACATTAATGGCAGCCTTGGCTTGGACAGTCTATGAGGAGGTAAGAAATTTCAAAACTCTAAATTTTCCGTTACTGTCGAAATTTTCACACGATCAGATGTGATGCGTATATCTGTACTTTAAGGTGTCATAAATCAGTTTGGTAAGAGCTGCTATGCTATCAGCAGAGGAAAATAATGGGGACTAAGAAACTTACGTGGGGTGTGTGTGTGTGGTCACCCCACCCAACAAGGCTTGAAGAAATAGATAGGCTGCATGATGCTTCCAGGCAGAGCTGAAATCTGACTGCACACGAGTACTGGTAAACCGCTTAGAAGATTTAAGCCTGCCAGGCAAAGGGCTGCGAGTCTGACCGTCCATGCTTATAAACCCTACTGGTTTCATTGGGCGACAGGGTTTGAGATGTCATTTCGTCTCATTGTTGGGTAAAAGTCCCACAAAATTGGGATCAACATCTCCAAAATGACCTATACAATCTTGACGGGGATGTTAAACCTCATTTCCAACAAAAAAAACAAATATACCGTATTGTGCTTAAAGATTGGGACACCCAAAGTTTTGGGACACGGTTGAAAATCTTGAAAATAATTATTTATGACAGTCCAAAGATTTGGGACATACTAAAAATCACAAGAAAATTATGTAATTTTTCTTTCCAAAGAATTGGGACAGGTTTATTTTTACGAAAACGTAAGAAGAAAAATGCCGCACATGACGTTTTTTATTTTTCAGCTTGTCCTTTGCTTGCCAAATCTTACCGTGATGAAATGAAGATATTCAGAGCCGATTTTATCCAGTAAAAGAATTATTCATCAATATACACCGAATTGAAATTAAAGAATTACAAGCATTAGCATTTCTGATCACCTAATCAATTTATTTGTGTCTGAACATAAATCTGGCAACGATTTTACCGATCCGTGGCCGCCATTTTTTAAATCTATATCGTGTGACCGCCACGTGACCAGACATGTGGCAGTCACTTGCAAATTTGCATATTTTTATTATATTTTTGGTTCTGTGTGTCTTTTTTCGCCATAAATAACATTTTTTAAAAGAAAAGAGGATAATAATAATAAAAAAAACCCGCTGAACAATTAATATATAAAACTACGTCCTCGGCCGATAACTTCAGGGCTAATGCAAGGTGCACTTCTCAATCCTATTTTCTTCTGACGAACCGGAAAAATCATGAAACTTTTTTTACCTTCATTTCAAAATTTTCCATTTTGCATGCTTGCTTATTTGTTTGTTTGATAGATTGTTTGTTGTTTTCTGCGAGGTCATGGACTGCAGGCTTTTTTCCGGCAATGTCCCACGAAGACCATACATACGGAAAAAGCCGATCGGTGATTTTTGAATTGATATAAATCGGTACCGGTAAAAAATCTTTTCTTGATAGCTAAACGGTTGTGAATAGAGGTGGATAGAAAACCAGCGCTTTGCACAGCCCCCTGAATTATCCCCAGAAGCTCCGTGTCAATAACCAACAACAGCGTTCGACTTTTCCCGCCCAGCGTCTGCTATTTGGCGCCAAAACATAACCATTCATGAGATTGCAGAAAAGTCCGTTTTTATTATGAAAATATCTTCCTTTAGATGTAGCTAATTGTCTGAGGAGCAATTAAATCATTTTCACATTGATTGTGGATTAAATTTTATGATTGGAGGATAAACGCCAATTAGAGACATAACTTGACCATATTTTCACACCTTATCGACACGCACCGCAGGGTGGCAATTATATGACAGGGATTAACAATAGTGTCATACTTGAACCATAATAAATACACAGATGGTTTGTTTCTGAATTGACAGTGCAGTAATTATTGCGATTTACTTACTGGTCTAGTTTTACTCAAAAAGACTGACAGTTGTAGACGATTTTTTTTTTGCGTCATAACTTGATAAGGTCCAAAGCTCAGATCAGTTAGATGTTTTCTCTTGTCGATATGCGCCAATACTTTTTGGCTTTTGCGGCGCATTGCGACAACCCCTTCGACCCCAAACCAAAGTTTTGGGACACCTAAAAATATAATTATTTTTCATCGACCTAAATATTGGGACAGCTCAAAAAGTAATTATTTTTTTCTGTCCCAATTTTTAAGCACAATACGGTACACTGTTTGAGCCAGCCTTGGTAGCTCAGTTGGATGCGCGTCTGACTGGTGATTAGGAGGACACGGGTTCGATACCTGCCGGGGTCGGCAACATTCTTTCGTGGAGATTGATCATGAAATCTTTTCTACGGTCATTCTCTCCATTCCACTGATTCAAGAAGGGCAGTTGTCAGTTTCTGGTGAAAGAATGTGCACTGTACTGGTTAACCGCTTAAGTATAAGCCTGCCCAGAAAAAAATGTGGATTGATAAACTGACCGGCTCAAAAATGACCTAAAATACTGTTGACTGGGCCTTTAAACCCCAGTACAAACAAACAAAATGCTCTCAGCAGATGAAAATAATGGAGTCATTTTTATAAGAAACTTACGTGGGGTGTATGTGCGTGTGGTTACGTCCACCCAATGGGGCTTGAAAAAATAGATGGACTGCATGATGTTTCCATGCAGAGCTGAAACCGACCACACACAAAACGGTGCGAGTCGGACCGTCCATTCTTATAAATCCTATTGGTTTCATTGGGCGACAGGGCTTGAGATGTCATTTCATCTCTATGTTGTGTAACAGTCCCACAAAATTGGCAGCAAAGTCTCCAAAATGACCTATACAGTGTTGGCATGGATGTTAAATCTCAAAACAAACAAAATGTGGGTGTGAGGCGTGGATAGTAAAATCCGAGGTCACAGTCCGGCCGGCATCACAAGGCGTATAAAAGTTTGATACCCTTAAAGATAAATTTTGGGTTCTGATGTACCAATATCCTGTGCAGACCTACATGTATTTAAACACATCAGTGCTCAGTGGCTAACAGTGTAGACACCCTCCTTTGGGAGCAATCGGATCTTTATATACACTGTTTGCTTTGACTAATTGTTATAACTCTTCGGGAGTCAGAATATTTAGGGCATATATTATGCTAACTACCTGTGTAAAATTCCGCTATTAGACCACCTAAAATAAAGACTAAATCTGCCTTTAAAACTTTATTGAGAAGGTTTCAGCTTTTCTTTATTTGTGTTTTCTGCACCCAGTGTCTTCTAATAAGAGACCACCTTTGGGACTGTTCAAAAGTGGTCTTAAGACCACTTTTTAACGGTCCCAAAGGTGGTCTTAGTATAGGAATTTTACTGTACCTAAGTGAAAACTTTTAACAGGGGTACTTTATATTGAATTATCAGAACTTTACTGGTAGAATTATTATCTCTTTAGAATTATATGGTTATCATAATTATGCCCTGATTTAATGTGAGTTCTTTACCCTTTAGTCTTATCCTGCTGAACAGGATAACCCATACCTTTGCAACCAGAAACAGAGTAGATCTAGATCAGATGGCTTGATTGTTTGCCATGCAGTTTTGTGAATTGACTGAATAAATTATGTCAAGTAATTTGACTGGATACATGTGGCTAAATTAATTTATTCAGCAGGATAAGGGTTAAAATGCCGAAAAAATCCCTTTAAATAAAAAATGTTCTGTTTATGTTGTCTGCTGAATCTTCTTGGAAACTTTTAAAACATATTTTTTGCAGGCAACAGTGTTGACTCAGATCAGACTGCTTATAGAGCAGTCTAATTTTGGTCGACGCTGGGTCCACACTGTTTGCAACAATTACTTTTAAAGTGCTTTCAGCAAAGCACAGGACAATTATTGTGACTGGCATTTTAAGAGTTGATATTGTGTTATGTCAGTGTTAGTTTTGAAGAACAAAGTCCTATGCTTTATTGCATTCTGTTCTCTCAATTTCAGGTTTCCAAGTCTTTCGGCTTAAAATAGTAGTTCTCTCCCTTTTCATCTAGAAAAGTAGTTCCGGTAACTGCAGTCTATAGCAGCATGAAAGCAGAATTTCTATCATGTTCATAAATTGTTGACATTATTGTGGAATTTGATCATGTGATACCTCTTCCGTCTTGAGGGAGGTCTCGAGAGGACTGAATCAGCATCAACCCTGTTTGCCATTTAAGGGGAATAGGAACACCTGGCACTTTTTCCGCCATTTTTAAAAGGGAGACAACTTTTGGGACTTCCTGTTCACTTTTCTATAGGCTCAGTCTTGCTGAAAAATGGTCTACTCTTAAAGGGAAGAATTTGCTCCTCAGGAGCAAATTCTTTCCTTTAAGAGTTGACCCCTATTGACATGGGAGACAAAAATACTTTTGCAGGAGTTGCCTCCCCTGAAGCTGTTCCCATTCCCCTTAAGAAGCAGTCCGATCTGGGTTTACACTGCTTGCCATTCCACTAATGGTAACCAGTGCATGAAACACCTAGGCCCAGTTGTATAAAGCTAACAAAATTGTTGTTTTATGTTAATTTAGCACAATCTATTCATTATGGTGAAAACACTCATATTTTTGCTGAAAAATTGTGAGCAGCTTTTGCCATGCAAAAGCTGCTCATACTTTTCCAGCATGCATACCACTGCATTACATTTTGTACCTTTGTGACCAGTTAAATTTTTGACCGTTAACAAATTTTTCTAAGATCATTCTTCCACGTTCCTTGATTTAAGAAAGGCAGTTGTCAGTTTCTGGCAAAAGAATGTGCTTTTTACTGGTTAACCACCTTTGTATAAGCCAGCCCAGGAAAAAGTATGGTTCATTGAACTTACCGACTCAATATGACCTACTAGTGTTGACTAGGCTGTTAAACTCAAAACAAACCAACTAACAAGTCTGATGCTTTGAATGACTGGGCCCAGAAAAAAAAGCACTCAGCCAAATAATAAAATAATAATAATAATAATAATCGACCTTATTTATAGAGGGTAACACATTTAGTACTAGTACTAATCTTCCATGTGGCCCTCAAATGTAAAGTAAAGTTGGAAAGAAAAAAAAGATGTTCGGAGACCTAGAATATTTACTGTTAAAAAAAAATGGTATAATGGGGGAAATTCTGTCATAAAATAATGATTTTTAATCAGTGATTAAGACATCTGTTGATGTCGTAAGAGATGCCATATATGCTGATTAACTGTGATTAATAAAACAAACAAAAAACATTGTGCATCATAATCTAATTCAGCATAGCTCTAGATGACATTGAGTAACAAGGATAGTAAAGGGATAATTTTCTTATTTCTTGTTCCAAACATATGTTGTGGGTACTTGTTAGAGTTGCCTCTTCGAGGCAACTCTAACAAGTACCCACAACATACATTTAAATGGAAAGATAAGAAAAATAATGCTGGCGGTAAACCTTCTGGCTCAAAACTTAAGGGTTTCTTGTGTAGAGAAATTCCCTAGACACTCAAGAACTGGTTCGACTCAGCCATGGTAAACGCGCCATTGGTTTCGAGCCAGCGAAGTTCTACTGTATATATGAGAAGTTAAAAAGTGGATTAGACCTGATGGTTTTGGATGTGGCTGAGGCTGAAGAAGTAGTCTACATCAGGAATGAACATAGCTCTAGAAAAAGCACTTTTTTTTCGGCAGAAAAGTACTGATATTTTTCTTATTTCTGCATGAAAACATACATTGCAGGTACTCATTAGAAGCGCCTTGGCAAGGCACTTCTAATGAGTTTCCGCAACATGTTTTCACGCAGTAATAAGAAAAATAATTTGTGGCTGCCCCCTCTTATCTGGGGCTGTGAATAATCTCTATTGTTCAGTAAGTTAAAGTTACATGTTTAATGCACCACAACCCTTTTATAACACTATTAATGGGGTCCAAAGCAGAAACCGTGTAAGTTATACAACCGTGTTATATCCAAACAAAAATGTATAGATTTTATAGAAAAATACCATGTATGGTCGCGCCTGCTATTAGCATGGCGCAATATAGGCACCCGGTTTTCCGTCCGTTTGTCCGTCAGTCCGTTTGTCAAGGCGTCAACATTTGCGACCACCCTAGCGTTCACCCTAATGGTCGAGTTTATTTCTCAAGAACTATAAGAGCTTCATTAATGATACTTGGTACACACTTGTATCTGTGGATGGCAATTTTAATGCAAGCATCCGTATTTGACCTTGACCTACATTTCATGGTTCACTGACTTTGTAAACTATTGCGACCACCCTAGCGTTCACCCTAATGGTCAAGTTTATTGCTCAAGAACTATAAGAGCTTTATTAATGATACTTGGTACAAACTTGTATCTGGGTATGGTAACTTAAATGCAAGCATCCATATTTGACCTTGACCTATATTTCATGGTTCACTGACTTTGTAAAATATTGCGACCATCCTAGCGTTCACCCTAATGGTCAAGTTTATTTCTCAAGAACTATAAGAGCTTCATTAATGATATTTGGTGCAAACTTGAATCTGGGGATGGCAACTTAAATGCAAGCATCCATATTTGACCGTGACCTAAATTTCATGGTTCACTGACTTTGTAAAACATTGCGACCACCCTAGCGTTCTCCCTAATGGTTATTTCTCAAGAATTATTAGAGCTTCATTAATGATACTTAGTACAAGCTTGCATTTGAGAATGGAATCTTTTGTGCAAGCATCTATGTTTGACCTTGACCTACATATCATGACTCGATGACCTTGCGCCCCCACAGGCTCGACATAGCCTTCGGCGGAATTCTTGTTCTATATAATCTATACATTTTTGGGATCCATCTTGAAACCCTCTACATAATCTATACATCTTTATAATCTACATTTTTGGGATCCATCTTGAAACCGTGTTATATACAAAACCATGTTATAATGAAGTTGTGGTGTATGTTCAGAAGAGTGTTGATAACCCAAAAAATTCAAATTCTTCAAGTGGATCCAAGTGCAAGGCCCTTGCTGGGGCCACTCCCACCTCTGGTTAAATATATGGAAGATGTGGGAGATGTGCGGAGGGACGCTGACCCCCCATGTGACTTTTGGGGGGTCATATACATGAGTAACATGGCAATCCTTGCTGTAACTGATTGGTGGGTCAGGGGTCGCAGTACTTTGATGAAAGCCTAAGAAATGCAAGGTGAGCCTGTTTCCAGCCATCATGAAAACACGCCTATATAATTCTGACCCCCTTGAACCCCACTTTTATATAGAAAAATTAGTGTTTACAGGGATACATAATATTTTTCTAATTTCTGCTCCAAAATATAGATTGTGGATACTCATTAGAACCACCTGGATGAGGCGGTTCTAATGTGTACCCACAGTCTATATTTTTGGGGCAGACATATGAAAAATATCAATTTTTCATCTGAAATTATTCATTTTTCGGGGATAAAATTTAGTGTGCAGGGCAGTCCCTTTATAATGCTATGTTTGGGATGCATAGAACAGGACCGTGTGTTATAAGTGAACCATGTTAAAAAGGGATATTTTGATTTAGAAATAGAAAAATGACAATTTGGGAGGCAAGACCTGGCCGTGTTATAACCAAAACTGTGGTATAATGAGTAGAGTACTAAAGGGATTGAAGTATATTCATATGGGTGTGTTTTCGTAATGGATATAGATTGGTGTACAAAAGTAGTGACATGGAAACGAGCTGCATGGTTTGAAAAATGTCCATGTGTTAAAAGCAGTGCTCATCTAAATGAGAACCATTCTGATGGAAATCTAAGTCAAATGAGCAGTGGTTAAAACACGCATATGAAATGATGGACTTCAATTCATGACTTTATTAGAATGTAGCCCATATGACTAAACAATAAGGTTGGAATGAAACCATTATTTTATTGTAGGTATCCTGTCTGGTTGTACATAATTCATGAATTGTACTATACTGGTGATTTTTCAATATAATGTATACATTTTTGATTTTGATAAAACATTTTTGGTGATCCAATATCATCTGTGTTATATCTAGAAACGGGCATTATTTCGGAGGGGTTTCATGTCCATTTTGCCTCTTTTATAGCAACATTTGATAAAATGATAAAACTCGTTATAACGACAATTTCAGTGGCCCGAATCCAAAGCTAAAGATGAGCTGTATTGATGGAGATATTCAAGAGTATTGTTTAATACTTTCAGCAACAAATGTTGTATATATTTTTACAAACACATTTCTGGGAGTAGTTAACCCTTAAGATGCCGAGAAAAACATCTGAAAATGTTGTCTGCTTATGTCGTCTGCCGAATCTTTTTGCAAACTTTTTAAAAATAGTTTTGCATACATGCAAACAGTGTGGACCCAGATCAAACTGCTCCTAGAGGAGCAGTCTGATCTTGGTCCACACTGTTTGCAAAATTGACTTTTAAAGTAACCAGCAGACGACAAAACAGGCAACAGATGTCGTGATTGGCATCTAATGGGTTAAGTGAAAAAAGCCCATTCTTTCCTATTATACTAGTGACAAATTCTTCATAGCAACAAAAAGCTAGGGAACTTATTCTGTCGTTATAATGAGGGCCCTCTGTTTTTGTTATATATATTATATAAAGTACATGGAAGTATACATAATAAGTGCTGAAATTAATACAAGTGTTCTAGATATTTAATCCAGTTATAAACTGGTCTAAAGATGGGATGTATCATATTTACCTAAATGGATTGAAACAAAACTTTTTTGGCTAAGACTTAAATTAATGTTACAAGATATTCAAGATCACAAATATATTTTTCTGACTATCTACCAATCAGATGTCTTGATATAATGTATTCATTCAATTCACAAGTACCGTGAAATTCCGCTATTAAGACTACCTAAACTTCGGACCAATTCTGCTTTGAAAGTCTTATTTAACAGGCTTTAGTTATTCTTTCTTTGTGTTTTTGGCATACAGTGTCCTCTGGTCAGAGACCACCTTTGGGACTGTTCAAAAGTGGTCTTAAAGACCACTTTTGAACATGCCCAAAGGTGGTCTTAATAGAGGAATTTTACTGTAGGATCACAGTGTAGATCGTGATTGGATGGCTTCTTTCTGTTTTCTAAGGTAAGGGCTGTCGTGTTTAGCAGGACAAGAGTTTAAAATGTGATTTTTCAGCATGAATTGTTGTCAGATGTAGTTGCCATATTACATAACAAAAATTTTAACATTCATGTAAACTATACATTATTGACCCTTACCAACAGGGTTTATAGGTGAATATGATAGCTTTTATTTTTAGGATTTTTTTTTTTCATATATGCTGAGGTAGGGGCCATAAATTGCCTAAGCTTCCATGTACTTACAGTCATGTGAGATACCAGTATGTTATTAGGACATTGTTTTCATTTTGGTAATTTGTAAATGTGTCTCTTTTCTTGAAAGGTACTTAGAAATGTGTTAGTAGTAGTAGTACAACTGTTTTAGAATATTTAAATATAAACCACAACCTCATTATAACACGGTTTTGGATATAACACGGTTTCAAGATGGATCCCAAAAATGTATAGATCATATAGAAAAATGACCATAAATGGTCATTTTTCAATATAATCTATACATTTTTGTTTGGATATAACACGGTTGTTTAATTAACACGGTTTCTGCTTTGGACCCCAACAATAGTGTTATAAAGAGGTTTTGGTGTATTTGTTTTTCCAGGTTGATGTGCTGTAGGAGAAGTCATGTGCCCTTGATTTTTTAGCTCACCGTCACGTTGTGACGAGGTGAGCTTTTGGGATCACTTTTTGTCCGTCGTCCGTCGTGCGTCCGTGCGTCCGTCCGTGCGTAAACAATTTCTTCAAACGACATCTCCTCCGAAACCACTGATCGGATTTTGATCAAACTTCACAGGAATGATGCCTAGGTGGTCCCCTTTCAAAGTTGTTCAAATGGTTCCGGTCCGTTTCACATCAAGGTCACAGGAGCCAAAAATAGATTTTTTTAACCGAAAACTTAAAAAATCTTCTTCTCTGAAACCGCAAGGCCCAGGTCTTTCATATTTGGTATGAAGCTTCATCTAGTGGACCCCTACCAAGATTGTTCAAATTATAGTGCTGGGGCCAAAAATGCCCCCGCCCCGGGGCCCTTTGGTTTTACATGGGCTTATAAAGGGAAAATCTTTAAAAATCTTCTTCTCTGAATCCGCAAGGCCCAGGTCTTTGATATTTGGTATGAAGCTTCATCTAGTGGACCCCTACCAAGATTGTTCAAATTATAGCCCTGGGGCGATAAATGCCCCCACTCCGGGGCCCTTTGGTTTTACATGGGCTTATATAGGGAAAATCTTGAAAAATCTTCTTCTCTGAAACCGCAAGGCCCAGGTCTTTCATATTTGGTATGAAGCTTCATCTAGTGGACCCC
Organism: Lucinisca nassula; assembly: GCA_963580285.1. Lineage (NCBI taxonomy): Eukaryota > Metazoa > Mollusca > Bivalvia > Lucinida > Lucinidae > Lucinisca > Lucinisca nassula. The sequence goes on along the minus strand of OY757011.1, from coordinate 71,263,581 downwards.
TACCAAGATTGTTCAAATTATAGTGTTGGGGCCAAAAATGCCCCCGCCCCGGGGCCCTTTGGTTTTACATGGGCTTATATAGGGAAAATCTTTAAAAATCTTCTTCTCTGAATCCACAAGGCCCAGGTCTTTGATATTTGGTATGAAGCTTCATCTAAAGGACCCCTACCAAGATTGTTCAAATTATAGTGCTGGGGCCAAAAATGCCCCCGCCCCGGGGCCCTTTGGTTTTACATGGGCTTATATAGGGAAAATCTTTAAAAATCTTCTTCTCTGAAACCACAAGGCCCAGGTCTTTGATATTTGGTATGAAGCTTCATCTACTGGACCCCTACCAAGATTGTTCAAATTATAGTGCTGGGGCCAAAAATGCCCCCGCCCTGGGGCCCTTTGGTTTTACATAGGCTTATATAGGGAAAATCTTTAAAAATCTTCTTCTCTGAAACCACAAGGCCTAGGTCTTTGATATTTGGTATGAAGCTTCATCTAGTGGACCTCTATCATGATTGTTCTAATTATAGTCCTGGGGCCAAGAAATGCCCCTGGCCCGGACCCCTTTAGTTTTACATTGACTTATATAGTAAAAATCTTAAAAAAATCTTCTTCTCAGAAACCACAAGGCCGAGGTCTTTGATATTTGGTGTGTAGCTTCATCTAGTGGACCTTTACCAAGATTGTTCAAATTATAGCCCATGGGCGATTAATGCCCCCACTCCGGGGCCCTTTGGTTTTACATGGGCTTATATAGGGAAAATCTTTAAAAATCTTCTTCTCTGAAACCGCAAGTCCCAGGTCTTTCATATTTGGTATGAAGCTTCATCTAGTGGACCCCTACCAAGATTGTTCAAATTATAGTGCTGGGGCCAAAAATGCCCCCGCCCCGGGGCCATTTGGTTTTACATGGGCTTATATAGGGAAAACCAAGAAATGCCCCTGGCCCGGACCCCTTTAGTTTTACATTGAATTATATAGGAAAAATCTTTAAAAAATCTTCTTCTCAGAAACCACAAGGCCGAGGTCTTTGATATTTGGTGTGTAGCTTCATCTAGTGGACCTCTACCAAGATTGTTCAAATTATAGCCCTTGTACCAAAAATGTCCCGGACCCAGGGCCCTTTTTGATTTTACATTGGCTTATAGGAAAAATCTGAAAAAATCTTCTTCTCTGAAACCGCAAGGCCTAGGTCTTTGATATTTGGTGTGAAGCTTCATCTAGTGGACCTCTATCAAAATTGTTCAAATTATAGCTCTTGGGCCAAAAATTCCCCCGCCCCGGGGCCCTTTGCTTTTACATTGACTTATATAGGAACAATCTTAAAAAATCTCCTCTGAAACTGCAAGGCCCAGGTCTTTGATATTTGTTGTGAAGCTTTATTTAGTGGACCTCTACCAAGATCTTTTAAATTATAGCCCTGGGGCCAAAAATGACCCCGCCCCAGGGCACTTTAGTTTTACATAGACTTACATAGGGAAAACCTTTGAAAGTCTTCTTGTCTGAAACCAGAAGGCTCAGGTGTTTGATATATACTATGAAGCTTTGTCTTGTGGTCCTTTATCAAGATTGTTCAAATTATAACCCTGGGGCCAAAAATGCCCCCGCCCTGTGGACCTTTGGTTTTACATAGACTTAGGAAAAATCTTTAAAAATCTTTTTCTCTGAAATCTCAAGGCCCAGGTCTTTGATATTTGATATGAAGCTTCATCTAGTGGACCTCTATCAACATTGTTCAAATTATAGCTCTGGGGCCAAAAATGCCCCCTGCCCCGGGGCCCTTTGGTTTTACATAGGCTTATATAGGGAAAATCTTTAAAAATCTTCTTTTCTTTTACCACAAGGCCCAAGTCTTTGATATTTTGTGTGAAGCTTCATCTAGTGGACCTCTATCAAGATTGTTCAAATTATAGCCCTAGGGCCAAAAATGCCCCCCGCCCCGGGGCCCTTTGGTTTTACATAGACTTATATAGGAAAAATCTTAAAAAGTCTTCTCCTCTGAAACCGCAAAGACCAGGGTTTTGATATTTGGTGTGTAGCTTCATCCAGTGGACCTCTACCAAGATTGTTTAAATTATAGCCCAGGGGCGAAAAATACCCCCGCCCCTGGGCACTACTGTTTTACATAGAGAAACATAGGGAAAACATTTAAAAACTTCTTGTCTGTAACCAGAAGGCTCAGGTGTTTGATATTTGGTATGAAGCTTCGTCTTGATGACCTTTATCAAGGTTGTTCAAATTGTAGCACTGGGGCCAAAAATGCCTCTGCCCCAGGGCCTTTTGGTTTTACATAGACTTATATAGGGAAAACCTTTAAAAATCTTCTTTTCAGAAACCAGAAGGCTCAGGTGTTTGATATACATGTATGGTAGGAAAGCTTTGTCTTGTGGACCTCTACCAAGATTGTTCAAATTATAGCCCTGGGGCCAAAAATACCCCCACCCTGGGACCCTTTGGTTTTACATTGATTTATATTGGAAAAATCTTAAAAAATCCTCTCCTCTGAAAACGCAAGGCCCAGGTCTTTGATATTTGATGTGTAGCTTCATCTAGTGGACCTCTACAAAGATTATTAAAATAAAGCCCTGGGGCCAAAAATGCCCCTGCCCTGTGGGCCCTTTGTTTTTACATAGACTTTCATAGGGAAAACCTTTAAAATTCTTCTTGTCTGAGACCAGAATGCTCAGGTGTTTGATATTTGGTATGAAGCTTTGTCTTGTGGACCTCTATCAAGATTGTTCAAATTATAGCCCTGGGGCCAAAAATGCCCCCACCCTGGGACCCTTTAGTTTTACATTAACTTATATAGGAAAATCTTAAAAAATCTTCTCCTCTGAAACCACAAGGCCCAGGTCTTGAATATTTGGTGTGTAGCTTCATCTAGTGGACCTCTACAAAGATTGTTCAAATGATAGCCTTGGTGCCAGAAATGGTCCCGTTACAAAGACTTACATAGGGAAAACCTTTAAATCTTCTTCTCTGAAACCACAAGGCTCATGTCTTTGGTATTTAGTATGAAATTTCATATAGTGCACCTCTTCTAAGATTGTTCAAATTATAGCACTGGGGTAAAAGTGACTCCCCTCTAGGGGCACTTAATTGGTACAGTTTTTTTAGACATCAGAATGTATAAAAATACTTTAGAGAAAATTGAATCATTAATAGAGACTTTTACATGGTTTACCATCATTGAAAATCTCCCAAGCCTTTAGAGAGCATTTTGATGTATGCATGGTAATATAAATAAACAAAACATTGTTGTACATGTGTAGTTAATGATAATAAGTATTTTATTAACATTGACACTATTATTTTTTTTTATTCCAGGCATGAAGATACATAGTTTCCAGCATGGTGAAGAGTAATATTGGTGTCATTTATAGTCGTACCCGGGACATTGTTTATTCTAGCTAAAGAATATAACGATCGTTCGTCTTAAAATTTTTATTCATCTAAGCCAGACTGGTAGCTCTGTTGGATGCTTTCCTGACTGGTGATCAAGAAGTTAAGGGTTCCATACCTGCTGAGGTTGGCAACATTCTAAAATGGCTATCAATCAGGAAATCTTTTCTCTGGTCATTCCCTTCTGCTGATTCAAGAAGGGCGGTTATCAACTTCTGGTGAAAGACTGTGCACTGTACTGGTTAACCACTTACGTATAAGCCTGTCTCGAAAGTGTGGTTAGTTAAACTAACTGGCTTGAATGCTTGTTTTGAAATCCTGTTTGCATGTACTATTGTGTTCTGTCTATGTATGAACTTGTAAATGTTTGACAAATCAAAATAAATAAAGTTTAAAGCAAACTAACTGGCTCAAAAATTAACTAAATAGTGTTGGCTTGGCCATAAAATAGAAGTGGAGGCAATGATCAGGAAACCCACAGCTCCCATCAGCTCCCCAAAATTAACTAACAAACCATGTTCATCTGAAAAAAGTTATAAACAATGGTTATCCACAAAAGGGGTAATCGCAGACGTACCAGGTAAGAAAGATGAAGGTTGTTTGGCATGGCATTCCAGTCTTATTTGGATAATGTTAGTTGTATGAATGAAATTGTAAAAACTAAAATTGAAATTTTATAATCTCTGCAACAAAACTGAGCAGAAGTATATAGCATAATTCAATTTGTCTGTAGACATTTTTGTGGGATATCAATCACTTTTATTGATAGATCACTTTTAGTAATAGATCTAGTTGGTTTTAAAGATACATTAAATAAACACTCTTTTACCTTTTCTAATACCTTCATCTGTGCATAGAGGGTCTCTTCCTGGAGTAAAACCGCCTTGCTGATCATGACTTATGCTCCCGGTAGGGAAGCATATTATAATACTTAGTCACCTTTTTAATTGTTGAATGAATGAAAGTTTAATCAATTTTATCAGCCATACACAAATCAAATCCACTTTATATTTAAATATAATGATAATTCTTCATGAATTTAATTTTAAATACCTTTATAGATTTGAGTTTAAAACTGCAATATGTGTACTGATGTTCAGCTAATCAGTATTTTAAATTACTTTATTTTTATGCCTCCGTAATCAAAGATTCTGGGGGCATATAGTTTTGGACTGTCTGCCTGTTTGTCTGTCCGCAAAAACCTGAACATTGGGCATAACTTTTGATTGGTAACTTATAGGGCTTTCTTCTTTCACATGTGCATTCCTTGTCACAATACCTTTCAAGAGATACCATAAATTTTGACCTTGTGACCGTGACCTTGACATCTGACCTTCTTTTGACCTCCTTTTTAAAAACTTTAAGATTAGCCATAAAGTTTGATAGGTTAGAGATAGGACTTTCATATTTCACATGTCTATTCCATGTAACAAGACCGTTCTAGTGATACCATAATTTTTGACCTCTTGACCTTGTCATTTGATCTACTTCTTTTAAAAAAAACTTTTAACATTCACAAAAACTTTTAACATTGGGCATAATGTTTAAATGGTAATTGATATAGCTTACATAGCTCGTATTTCACACGTGCATTCCTTGTCACAAGACCTTTCCAGTGATACCATAATTTTTGACTTCATGACCTTGACCTTGACGTTTCACCTACTTTTTAAAAACTTTAACATTGGCCATAACTTTTGATTGGTAAGTGATAGGGTTTCATATTTCACATGTGCATTCCTTGTCACAAGACCTTTCTAGTGTTACCATAATTTTTGACCTTGTGACCTTGACATTTGACCTACTTTTAAAAAAAACTTTAACATTGGCCATAACTTTCGATTGGTAAGTCCTAGGGCTTTTAATATTTCACACGTGTATTCCTTGTCACAAGACCTTTCCAGTGGTATCATAATTTTTGACCTCATGACCTTGACCATGACATTTGATCTACTTTTTAAAAACTTTAACACAGTCCATAACTTTGGATTGGTAACAGATAGGTCTTTCATATTTCACATGTGCATTCTTTATCACAAGATCTTTCCATAGGTACCGTATTATTTTACCTTGACCTTGACATTTGACCTATTTTTTTAAAAACTTTAACATTGGCCATAACTTTCGATTGGTAAGTGATAGGGCTTTCATATTTCACATGTGCATTCTATGTTACAAGACCTTTCCAACGATCCCATAATTTTTGACCTCATGACCTTGACCTACTTTTTTAAGACTTGAACATCGGCCATACCATTTGATTGGTTAGTGATACTGCTTTCATATTTAACATGCACTGTCCGGGGGCATCCGTGTTTCACAAACACATCTTGTTTCTAAATTTATTGAAACAGTAATTTTTTCAGATTCTTAAAAAAATGGTTTGTTTTTACAGTAAATTTGTCTAATACAGCTTTCCTTTTTTGTAGTATCAACAAGATTTCTGAAAAGAAAATATTCTTACTGTGTTGGATATACATTTAAATAATTGACAAAGTGATAGATAGACAGTATTTGTGACTTAGTGACTGATAGATAGACAGTGTTTGTGACTTAGTGTTGTGTATAAAAAGTGGAAAACTGTGCTTAAAACAAGTTACAGCTCATCACTGTATTTCAAGGTAAATGAATGATTGTTTTGTTAATGATAGTAAATAGTAATAGGTAAATGGTTTTGGCAAAATCAGAGTGAATCACACCTTTTGCTTGATAGAAGAATAGTTTGTATAATACAGTGCCCAAAAGAATGAAGTCAAAGTACAATTATTAACATGAAAATCCTTGATATTGCATGCAGATAATTTGAACTTGCCAATAATGTTTGATGCTATTGTGTTTGAGGTCAGAGGTTAGGTTACTTATACTCTAAAAACCAAAAAACTTTTTAAGAAATAAGCAAAAATGATAGAGGCCATCAAGAGGTATTGCAGTATCAAAGAACGGTAAATACCTGTTTTTTTAACAACTATACTTTTTTTTAATTAATGCTTGTCTGGAGAACTACTAGAAAAGTAATAAAACTGATGTTGAAAGATACTTCAGGAACTGATTCAAACAGGAACTGATTGAAACAGAACCAAGAGCTTATCCTTAAAGTCAAAGGGAAAGACAAAAAGACACTTCTTAACAAACAATAAAATCATAGGGTATAGGCCAATTTAGTAGCTCTTTCCATTCTGGCCTTGGTAGCTCAGTAGGATGCCTGTCTAACTTGTGATCAGGAGATCGCAGATTGGATACCTGCTAGGGTTAGGAACATTCATTGCTGGAAGATCGATCATGAAATCTATTATAAGGTCATTACCTCCCTTGTGCTTATTTAATAAAGATAGTTGTCAGTTTCTGGCCAAAGAATATGCACTATATTGGTGAATATCTTACGTATGAGGGTGCCCTGATAGTGTGGTTAGGTAACCTTACTGGCTAAAAAATAACCTAGATTGTGTTGAGTGGGTGGTAAATGAATTAAACAAAATAGAAGTGAAGGTAATGATCAGGAATTGATGCAATTAAGCCACAGCTCCGATCAGAGACACTAAAGGGAAAGAAACACAAACATGAAACAACAGACCCTAATGGAAACATCAATAGTGGAAAGCCAAAAAGGACAGTTACTTTCCCACAAAATGGCCAATTGGCTATCCAAAACAAAATAATATAAGCGGTACAAACACTTAAAGACAAACCATAACAAAAATGAACCGGGACAGAAGAACCATCTTGGAACAGTCAGTAAAACAAATTCCACTGGGGGCTTAAATCGATTTTACGTGGTCAAAATCTTCACACTTATTTCCATAGCAATTTAGACAATTTGTTCAGTCCTCATGAATGCCTCCCAACTCATCAGTGCAACATTGCTGTGAACACAAAAATCAAAGAACCACAGAGATGAAACAACGGTGAGGATTTGACAACAAGGAATCACTGAAATGCTGGAGCAAAAGAAAACCAACATTTTGACTCCGATGGACCCGACCAGAGACAGAACTTCAGGCACTAACCAACATTACATAGAATTAAATTCTCTCTAATTCTTTGTAAGCTTTGGGAAAAGTAGTTTTTTTCCCCAACAGGTGGTAACTCGGTAACTTTTACTAAATTAAATAATTTGGACACACAGTCATAAGTGTTAGAAAATTAAAAGATATAAAAAAAATGAAAATACATGAAATGAAACTGCAATGAAAGAACAACTTTGGGATGTAAAGTAATAATGAATGTGAGGAAGGGTTTAAACCATTTTTTCAGGGCCCCAACTTTCACTATCATCTATTGCTGTTGTTTACACAGTTTAGTTGGCTTTTAAAGTAGGAGTAAAACAAAGATCAGGAATCGATACAATTAACTTACTCCACCCATCAAAGACACCAAAGGGAAAGAAACACAAACATGAAGCGACCAGACAATGGAAACCTAAACAAAGGAAGGCCATAAGGACAGTTACTTTCCCACAAAATGGCCAAAATAAAAAGACACAAGTGATACGGTAAGTAACAAACAACAACATAAATAAACCGCCACAGAAGAACCGCCTTGGAACAGTCAGTGGAAAGAATTCCACTTGGGGGCTTAAATCGATTTTACATGGCCATAATCCTCGCCCTTACCTCTGTCGCAGTATACACTAATTTTGTTTAGTCTGCATGAAGGCTTCCTAACTCTTCAGTGTAACATCTCCGAGAACATACAAATAAAAAAAACTACAGAGATGAAACAAGGTTGAGGACTCAACAGCATACAACAACAGAATTGCTGGAGCAAAAGAAAACCAACAGTTAGTCTCCGAGGGATCCGACCAAAGACGGAGCATCAGACCCACACATTGAAGTCTCACATTGAAGTCTCCTATTAAAAATACTTGGCCAAAACTATACAGAATGATAAAAGTCTAGAGGATTATCATTTGTTTTTTGGGGGATTTCCTTTTCAAATTACTGTGCTCAAGCGAGAAAAGAAAATCTGTCTGTTTTACAAAAATTCATTAAGTATAGGCAAGATTTTGAATTATTTAAAGATAATACCGTTTCCCCTTTTCCTTTTAAAGCAGACACCTGCTTTTGTATCTTTCAGGTTGAGGTATGCCACGCAAAAAGACCTGGAAGAAGTCATTGGCAAAGACCATGGTGAGGGCTAATGATGGTAGCCCTGGGTTACTTTTCTCAGATGTGGGCCTGACCCCCCTCATAGATCGTGGAGGATCTAAGCCCCAATCGCTTGCAGCGATGGGGACATCTGTGCCAGGGTCAATTATTTTGTCAGATGTGGGTATGACCTGCCCCAGTGTATCATCTGACCCAGGGTCATCTAGTTCTTCAGATGTGGGTATGACCTGCCTCAGCGTGACATCTGATGCTTCAGTTTTACAAAGTAGAAATGACAAAGATATGAACTCAGTATTACAAAGTAGAAATGACAAAGATATTTACAGAAAACAACCAGAACAAAATATCGAAGTTTTGCAAAGTTCAAATGACAATACTAACAGACAACAACTAGGACAAAATACCAAAATACATTCACCCATAGAATTTACAAACACTGTATTTTCAAGCTCTACACAAGTTGATGAAAACATTATGTATACAGCATTTCCTTTAATGGAACAAACTGAAACAGTGCTATGGAAGCCTTCTAATGGTCCATTTAACTCTGTCAAATTTGAACTGGGATCTTTTCACCAAGGTTCAGAAATATTTAGCAATGAGTCCAGAGGATGCCAATGTACTGCAAATGCACTTTGTTCATTAATATATGCAGCATACTCAGACATTGCTTGTAGTACAGATCTAGACAACATTCTTTTAGCTGGAGATAGTCTGTATAATAAGATCATTGGTGAATTAAAGGCAGAAGGTAAATTCAGGAGTAAGTTACTAAGCTTTGATGAACTTCCAAGATTAGTTTCAATTTTAAACAAAGAAGTTGTTGTGAAAACATCTGCTATTGTGACAGGTCTTTGCACAGAACAGTTTGTCAATACCAGTTTACCTACTCTTCACCAAGCATTGTACACTTCTCTACAAAATTCTCCAAGTGTTTTATTAATGATGGGTTCAATTTGTTGCTCTGTGTTCAAGAGAGATTGTAAATATTTTATATTTGATTCACATTCACATGGTTTAAATGGATTATCTGTTCCGGATGGAAAATCATTACTAGCTGCTTTCAATTGTTTAGATGATCTAGTTGCATTTCTATATGCATTGTTTGAAAGTATGATGATTTCAATTTCCACGCAGTTTGAAATTCTTCCTATAGACTTTGAGTTATCTAATCCAGAGCATCATTCAATATTTGATATTGAAAATCATGCAGACAGCCATACTGACACTCCATGTGACTATGCTTGGAAAACTGTAACTTACAAGAGAAAGGTGTCTGAAAGCCATATGAGGAATTCACATGCAAGAGAAGACTTATTTGCTAATTCAAGCAGTGAAAATCATGCAACACTTATTGGCAAATACTTTAAGGATCAAAAGCATAAACTTGAAGAAAAGACACGGAATAGTACAAATGTGACTAAAAATCAAAAGATGAGGAACAAAGAAATAAAAATAAACAAGAAAAAAGCTACAGAAAGAAAAGAATATATGAGAGTTTATATGGAAAAACGAAGGCAAGACTCTAACTTCAAAGGAAAAGACAAAGAGTATACACTAAAATCAATGCAGAGTGCTAGACAGTCTGAAGAATATCGAAAAAAGGATAAAGAATATACACTCAAATCTAAGCAGAGTGCTAGACAGTCTGAAGAATATCGAAAAAAGGATAAAGAATATACGCTAAAATCTAAGCAGAGTGCTAGACAGTCCGAAGAATATCGAAAAAAGGATAAAGCATATACACTAAAATCAATGCAGAGTGCTAGACAATCTGAAGAATATCGAAAAAAGGATAGAGAATATACATTTAAATCTAAGCAGAGTGCTAGACAATCTGAAGAATATCGAAAAAAGGATAAAGAATATACACTAAAATCAATGCAGAGTGCTAGACAATCTGAAGAACATCGAAAAAAGGATAAAGAATATACACTAAAATCAAAGCAGACTGCTAGACAATCTGAAGAATATCGTAGAAAAGACAAAGCTATGACAAAGGCATGTATGAGAAGGGCTAGATTAATAGATGAATACAAAAAATGGGAAAGTGAAAAGAAACGAGAATCTCGAGAATGCCTTGAATTAAAAAAAAAAGATATTGCAATACAAAATCTATCAAAGAGGAAGGCGAGATCAGATCCATACAAATTAGAACAAGAAAGGGTTGCAAAACAACAGTGGAGACTAAATGAAAAAAACAAGAAAGCTGAAAACATTATAGACAGTAAAAGAAAAGCTACCAAGCGTAAAGATCCATCTTTTTCACAAGTTGAAAAGATAAACACAAAGCGCAGAAAATGTGGTAGTGATATTGATGTTTGTATTGAAAAGTTTCACAAGAATATATCAGTTGGACCTGTCTATATATGTAGTTGCTGTCAACAGACATGGTTTGAAGAGACTGTATCAAAAGTTAAGACATTTGTTTCTAAAGACAAGGCAAAGTACTTAACAGGGGTGAAATCAGTCAATGAAGAAGAATGGATATGCTGTACATGCAAAGACAATATTAAGTGTGGTAAAGTCCCAAAATTGTCTGTTGTAAACGGAATGAAGTGGCCACCAAAACCAAAAGAATTGGAGCTGTTTCCACTTGAAGAACGCCTTATTGCTTTACGTATACCGTTCATGCAGATGAGAGAACTACCTAGAGGTCGTCAGTTATCAGTAAAAGGAAATGTTGTTAATGTACCTGTTGACATTCAACCAGTTGTAAATGCTTTACCTAGGCCTTTTGATGAAAATGTTACAGTTGCAGTGAAATTAAAGAAGAAGATGTCATTTAAGTCATATGTTTTCTCAGAAAATGTTCGACCATGTCATGTGCTTTGTGCTTTGCATTGGCTAATGAGTGGTAGTGAATTGTACAAAAACGCAAATGTTGAAATAGACCAGCAGTGGTTAAAGAGAATCACAGAAGAAAGTAATGAAACACTGCATGCATTTTTTGAATCACAAAAAAAAACCTGCTCTGAAACAAATAATGATGATTCTGATGGTGTTTTGGATGAAAGTCTTCAGGATAGTCCATGTAATCAGAACCAAGCTGAGGTTATACATAATTTTTTTGAGTTGTGTACAAAAGAATGTTCAAAGTATGATATTATTGAGTTTGATGGTGTTGTTAGTGAAATGTGTAACAATTATCCAAACGATCAGTTAGAAAAAAATGATGATATTTCAAATCATAACACACCTCATGTCGAAGAACTGTATGATTCAGATGCAGAAGAAATCGCACAAGAAAATGTGGGAAATATTGACACTCTATTGGATGATGCAGATCTTGAAAACAGAAATTCTACATTCACATTTGCTCCTGGAGAAGGTCAAAGGCCACTCAGTATATTTCAAGATAAAGATTCAGAATATCTTTGTTTTCCAACCATATTTTGTGGGCAGAGGCGCATAGATAATGATGATAGAAAAGTGCCTGTACATTATAGTGATATTGCAAAATGGGAATTGAGAAGCCAGGATAGGCGTGCTGCTAACAGTGTACCCAATATATTTTTTAAACTGAAAAAAATACAAATGAAGCAACTGAACGATAAAGCAAACCTTGCTGTTAGAAGGTGTCAAACGGGAACAAATAATATTACTGCTGTACAAGCAAGAAACTCAGAGTGTATTGACAGTATTGTAAAAAATGATGAAGGTTACTATTTGTTTAAACAGCTAAGAAATTCTCCAGCATATTTAGAATCTAGAAAAAAAGATGTTTATGCTATGATTCGTCAGTTGGGTTTGCCAACTTGGTTTATGTCATTGTCCTCGGCTGATACAAGATGGATTGAGCTTTTGAAAATGCTAGCTACCTTAAATAAAAATTTCAACTACACTGATGATCAAATTGAAAACTTGGCATGGGAACAAAAGATAAAACTTATTCAATCGGATCCAGTCACTTGTTCTAGATATTTCGATCATAGAGTTAAAGAATTCATCAACACAGTTCTAAAGAGTGAGCATGAACCTCTTGGAAAAGTTGTTGATTACTTTTTTAGAGTGGAATTTCAGCAACGTGGATCGCCACACATTCATATGATTGTATGGGTACAGAATGCACCAAAATTCATTGTGGATTCGGATGTAGAGTTGGCTGCTTATGTGGATCAGTATTTGAAATGTTCTATAGATAATTCACAGCTTCGTCATTTAATAGAACTTCAAATTCACAAACATTCTAGAACATGTAGAAAACGAGAAGATAAAATCTGTCGATTTGGTTATCCTTTGCCACCTCTTTCCAAAACTATGGTCTTACAGCCTCTCGAAACTGAAAAAGACAAGTATTATAAATTGTACCAAAACTTACAGAAAACAATGAACAGTAAGAAAGATGGATATGATATGTCTTATGAGGAGTTTCTGACAAATGTTGTCGGAATGAGTGAGGAAGAATATATTAAATGTATCAGAAGTTCTTTAAACTCTTCAAAAGTGTTTTTGAAAAGAAATCCAAGTGAAATCCGTGTAAATTTGTACAATGATAGTGTGTTAAAAGCTTGGAAGGCAAACATTGATATACAATTTGTGTTAGATCCATATGCTTGTGCTATGTATATAGTTTCATATATTAGTAAATCTCAAAGAGGGATGAGTAATTTGTTGCATGCAGCTGCAAAAGAAGCAAGGAATGGCAATATGGATCTCAAAAGACAAGTTAGACATATTGGAAATGTGTTTTCAAACAGTGTTGAAGTAAGTGCACAAGAGGCAGTTTATTTGGTACTGCAAATGCCATTGACTAAAAGTTCAAGGAGTGTTGTCTTCATAAATACGTCACTTCCAACCCAGAGAGTACAGTTACTGAAACCAAAGTCAGTACTTGATGAATTGCCGGCAGACTCGACAGATATAATGTCAGACAATAAAATTAAAAGATACTCGAAGCGTCCCAAACCATTGGAAAAGTATTGTTTAGCCGATTATGTGTCTGAGTTAGAAGTCATTTACCCAGATGGACATAATGATAGTAGAGATGAGGAGGAGCAAGATTATGAGAAAGATGCAGAAGTGTCAGATGAAGAATGCTTTGGTGATGGTGAAACTATTTTAACTTTAAAGAATGGCATAAAAATCAAACGATGTCGTAATTCTAAAATAATAAGGTATGTGAGATTCAATCGCAAAACAGATGAAGAGAACTATTATAGAGAGAAACTTCTACTTTTTCACCCATGGAGAAATGAAGACACTGACTTACTTGGAACTTTTAGAACATATAAAGAACACTATGAGTCAATGAAGCATGTGATAGATCATAAATGTTCCACTTACGAACATTATGCTGAAGAGTTGGATTTAGCAAGAGATTTAGCAGAAATTGAATATGATGCATTCGATGATATTGCTCCAAGTACACAACAAGTTGAAGGTGATGATGCTGAAATTGAACCAATTCAGTCTGAAGAGTTTATATATTTTAATCCTGATAGAATTGAGCACAGAGACTATGATATAGGGACTGAAATTGGATGTTACGTTTCTGCACCTCAAATTGATGTGAATGAAAATATTCTTTCAGATATTGATTACAGAAAGCTCCTGCAGTGTTTAAATAGTAAACAAAAACAGTTTTACTATCATGTGATTCACTGGATTAAAACAAAAGATGCCCCCTTATATGCATTTCTTTCTGGTGGAGCTGGTGTTGGAAAAAGTCTAGTTATTCGAGCATTGTATCAGACTTTGTTTAGAATATTAAATCTGAAAGAAGGAGAAGATGCGGATCACACAAGGGTTCTTCTTTGTGCATTTACAGGAAAAGCAGCATTTAATATTAATGGTTCTACCATCTCATCTGCATTTAAACAAAAGTATAAGCAATCGGATCAAACATTAACCTGTGACAGTCTGAATACCTTTAGATCAAAATACCGTGATTTGTCAGTTGTGATTATTGATGAAATTTCAATGGTTAGTAATTCTATGTTGAATTTTATTGATCAGAGACTTCAAGCATTGAAAGGAACAAGAACGCCTTTTGGTGGTGTTAGCATTATTGCTGTTGGTGATCTTTATCAGTTGAAACCAGTGAGTGGTGATTGGATATTTAATGACATGAAACATGATGCAGCTGCTTTATCACAAAATCTCTGGAAAGACTTATTTACCATGTTTGAACTAACAGAAATTATGAGACAAAAAGATGACCTTGAATTTGCAGAATTGTTAAATAGATTAAGGATCAATGCCTTGACTGCTGAAGACAAGAATAGGTTTAAGCAATGTGAAGTAACTAAAAAAGATACTGAGTATCAGAAAAATGCGCCTCACCTCTTTGCAGAAAACTATTTCATGCATGCTTTTAATGATGAAATTATAAGAAATATGGCAACAGAAAAGGTTGAAATACCATGCATGGATACATATGTCTCACCTAAGTTATCTAAAGAAAAGATAGACTGTGCACTCAAGAATCTAAAGAATGTAACAGATTCAAACCAAACAGCAAATTTACATTGCTCGTTAACAGTTGTTGTTGACATGATTTATGATTTAACAATAAACATAAAAACAGAAGATGGACTAGCAAATGGAGCATCATGTGTAGTTAAGTTTATTGAGTATAAACTACAAACCACACGACGTCCAAGCATAATTTGGGTCCAGTTTGATGACAAAAAAGCAGGAATGGAAACAAGAATCAAATACAAAAACAGGGGACTGTATCATAGCAATATTGATGAAAATTGGACACCAATTTTTGATGTCAACAGGTCATTTACTTACAACAGAAAGACCTTTCAGAGAGTTCAATTCCCTTTGCAACCTTCTGCAGGGCGTTCAGTACATAGAGCACAAGGTAGTACCCTTGAAAGAGTTGTTATTGACTTATCACAACGTAAAACCCGCAAAGTTCCACATTTACACTATGTTGCACTCAGCAGGGTAAGGTCAATTGAAAAGCTTCAGATCCTTAACTTCAATGAGAAAGCATTACAAGTTGATGATCAGGTTAAGACAGAAATGCAGCGATTGCATGAAACAGCAATGCTTCAGCTGTGTGATACATCTTTAGAATTGATAGATCCAGTTTCGCATTTCAAAGTTGCTTTCAATAATTGTAGATCCTTGAATCTTCATTTTGATGATGTTAGACATGACAAAAATCTGTTGTCAACGCACATATTTGGATTAGCAGAAACACGACTACATCAGCCTGATAATGATAGTGATTATGTAATAGAAGGCTATTGTTTGACAAGAAATGACCAAATTGGATACAGTACTTGCAAAAGACCTCCTCATGGATTAGCAGTTTATGTCAAAGATGATATCATTATTATACAGAAGAGAAAGTATAGTTCAGATACATTAGAATTTATTATGATAACTGCCAGGCATGTCTCGATTGAAAGTCAGATCGTATTTTTGTATAAGTCACCTCAAATGTCTGACAGTAATCTTCTTTCTTGTCTGCACAAAGAACTTATTCCATATTTGACCCCATCAAAGCCATTGATGATAATTGGAGATTTCAATATTAATGTTTTGCTGAAACATAGCATTGTTAAGAAATTAAGTGATAAGTTTTCATGCAAAATGCTTATAAAAGAATGTACCACAGATCATATGACAACGCTTGATTTGGTATTTTCTAATGTTGATTTTTCATATGTTGATGGTGCAGTTGGAACATGTGAAACATACTGGTCAGATCACAAAATAGTCTTTTTGCACATGAAATCCACATAGTTGAAGACTTTTCACCTGCATAATTTTAAATATATAAAACCAGTCTCTCAAATTAAGGTTGCTTTTTTTGGTGAAATTGGAACAGAGGAATCTATTGGTCAGATCATAAGTACCACACTTTTTGCATAACAACTTGGAAATCGTGTCAGGTATTTTTATGCTACTTTTCAGTGCACTCACCCACCACATAAAATGCTGTATTTACCTTTTTAAAGGTAGATATTGCTGGTGGTTTGGCAAGATTTGGGTGGCCACCACTTACAGATATCAGGAAATGAGCACCCCTGTAAAACTCCTTATATAAAGAAGAGTGGAGTTTACAGGGCTATTCTTTATTTTCTATACATATTTTTACCATTTTCTTACTCGAAACATAGACAGTGAGGTGTTTCTCTAAATGATCTATGTTTGAAGCTGAAATAAGAAAAATATATAAATTTTCATTCAAAAATGCTATTTTTTCTATCATGACTGAAAGCATTACATATATGGATGCATTATTCTAATGGAATATGTCCTCTTTTTCCAGTCAGAAGTGAGAAATAGGACATCTCGAAAAAACAACATGGAAAAATAAAAGTTTAATCTTAAAGGACATTAATAATATTTAATATTTTATTTGGTTTTCCAGTTTTATAGTAGATTAAAAAATATTTTTGAGTATGATTTCAACCTTTTTTCTTAGAATTTATGTGCACAAGATGAAACTACATTTTCTGTTGGCATAAAAATTTTGAAGATTATAAAGCATCTGATAGTCTGTTGATACAGTGGAGGTTTCAAAGATTGACTTGTATGTATGTATATTATTATGATGTGATTTTACATGGATGCTGTTGATGTACCTTTGGTTAATATTAATTGTACTCTTCAACTGGATTCACATCACGTGAACAAGCCCATGAAATAAAACCCCCTTAAACCCCACTTTATATTGAGAAATCTGGGGTTTATAGGGGTATACATTATTTTTCTTATTTCTGCTCCAATACATAGGTTGTGGGTACTCATTAGAACTGCCTCAATGAGGCGGTTCTAACTAGCACCCGCCACCTGTGTTTGCAGTATAAATAAGGAAAATATCATTGATTTTCATAAAATAAGCAGCTATTTTGAAGATTCAAAAAATGCATTATGTTTCAAGGGTGTTATTATCTTAGTTCTTAGATGTATTGGCGAATAATTAAAAAATATTAATTCTTTACTTATCTCCAAACATTTGCTACCTTCATATTAAACATCTGACCAGACACTTTGTCAGGGGAAGAATTGACTTACAATGTACATTCTGTCCATTTTTCCCCAGACGTTAGTCGAAGGGGACTATAGTAACGGTTTTCGTCCATCCATCCACCGTCCATCCATCAGTCGGTCCGTCTGCAACTCCTCCTACATTTTCAAGGGATTTTGATGAAACTTTCCAGTTATTGTTCCCATGTCCTGAAGATGATCATATTTTATCGAGGTCATGCTAGACTGATTTTTACAAGAGTTATTGCCCTTTGTCAGTTTTAGCAATTTTATCAACAGAAGTTTTTGTCTCAGCAACTCCTCCCAGTGTTCAAGAGATTTTGATGAAACTTCTCAATTATTGTTCTTATGACCTGAAAATGATCATATTTTAAGGAGGTTGTGCTTGATTGATTTTTACCAGCATCATTGCCCTTTGTCAGTCTAAGCCATGTTATCAACAGAAATTCTTGTCTCAACTCCTCCTACAGTTTTCACCAGATTTGGATGAAACTTGCCATTTTTTGTTTCCATGACCTGAAGATGATCATATTCTATTGCGGTTGTGCTCAATTGATTACTGAATTTTCCTGGGGTTTTGGTCCTTTGTCTTACAGTTTTGGAGATCACTTTTTTTCTCTGTAAATTTATTCCTTACAACTTTAGGAAAATTTAAAAGAAATAGTCTGTTGAAATGGTTTTAAATTCCCTAAACATGGCTTATGACATATGTTATAGACATATTCACCACATACTGACATTTCAGAGATGGGGGGACACTTAGCCTGGGGTCGTTTGTTCACAATATTCTGAATTCTGCCAAATAACATACTATATTTTATTCTTATTTGCAACACTGTTTTGACATGTAAATCTGTTGTTCTTAGAGAAAGGTTTATCGCAGTATTTTGAATTTTGTCAATATTTTATTATTTTCTTATTTGCAACATTGACAATAATTTTACATGTAAATTTGTTGTTACTTGAAAAGGCTTAAAACAGATTTTCTTCATAAAGATTTAAGTAACAATTTTCTACATACCGGGTACTTGCAAGGTCAGGAATTTATTTATTGGTGATCAAGAGAATAAGGTGATGCATCTGCTTTCTATGCATAGAAATGACTCACATTATTTTTAGCTGTTCTTTATTTTGTGCACCTAAAGATGCCTTTTTGGCACATATCACAACATAGATTCTACATATGTTTGTGTGTCTTAGTTTATGCCTTATTATAATTATGCCCACTGTAACAGAATTAATTCTTTGTGGGTTTAAGATAGATGTAACAACCAAGATGTTTATGATATAAAGGTAACTTAATCTATAATATGGGCCTTATACATCAGTGTGACTGAGTAAAAGTCAAAGATACAGTCTGGATAGAACTAAGCAGACTTTGGCCTCTCTTTTTTGACATGGATGCAGCTATTTGAGATCATCAGTGTTTCTTATGTAAATTTTGTCATCCCATGCAATACTGTTGAAAACCACTGTGTCGAAAGGAAATCATAGCTACAGATATTGATTTCTTTGTCAAATTATGACTACATCATGAACAAAGACTAACTGCATGGATTCAAGAAGTCTTGTGTATACTCTACATCTTGCCCTTCAAGATTTCATCCTGAAGAGTTCAACTGGTTCAACTGATGTACAAGTATATTGACCACCCTGGATCTATGAAGACATTTATATCTATCAGGTAAACAAACATGTCTTGCCTTTCTGTACAGTTCTTTTTTTCTAAATATCACTAATGATTATCTGGTACACAGGTGAGCGATATAGGGTCATCATGGCCCTCTTGTGTTTTATATTAGGATCACTTTTTGGTCTGTCATCCGTGCGTAAACATTTTCTTCAAACAACATCTCCTCCTAAACCACTGATCGGATTTTGACCAAACTTCACAGGAATGATCCTTAGGTGGTCCCTTTTCAAAGTTGTTCAAATGGTTCCGGTCTGTCGCACATATAGGTCACAGGAGCCAAAAATAGATTTTTTCACCGAAAACTTAAAAAATCTTCTTCTCTGAAACCACAAGGCCCAGTTCTTTAATTTTTGGTATGAAGCTTAATCTAGCGGACCCCTACCAAGATTGTTCAAATTAAAGTGCTGGGGCCAAAAATGCCCCCGCCCAGGGGCCCTTTGGTTTTACATGGGCTTATATAGGGAAAAACTTTAAAAATCTTCTTCTCTGAAACCGCAAGGCCCAGGTCATTGATATTTGATATGAAGCTTCATCTAGTGGACCCCTACCAAGATTGTTCAAATTATAATGCTGGGACCAAAAATGCCCCCGCCTCAGGGCCCTTTGGTTTTACATGGGCTTACATAGGGAAAATCTTTAAAAATCTTCTTCTCTAAAACTGCAAGGCCCAAGGCTTTACTATTTGGTATGAAGCTTCATCTAGTGGACCCCTACCAAGATTGTTCAAATTATAGCCCTTGGGCCAAAAATGCCCCCGCTCCGGGGCCCTTTGGTTTTACATAGACTTATATAGAGAAAATCTTCTTCTCTGAAACCACAAGGCCTAGGTCTTTGATATTTGGTATGAAGCTTCAGCTATTGGACCTCTACCAAGATTGTTCAAATTATAGCCCTGAGGCGAAAAATGCCCCCACCTCGGGCCCTTTGGTTTTACATAGACTTATATAGGGAAAATCTTTAAAAATCTTCTTCTGTGAAACCACAAGGCCTAGGTCTTTGATATTTGGTGTGAAATTTCATGTAGTGGATCTCTACCAAGATTGTTCAAATTATAGCCCTGGTGCCAAAAATGCCCCCGCCCCGAGACCCTTTGGTTTTACATAGACTTATATAGGGAAATCTTTAAAAGTCTTCTTCTCTGAAACAGCAAGGCCCATGTCTTCGATATTTGGTATTGAGCTTCATCTAGTGGACAATTATAGCCTTTGTTGATATTTGGTATGAAGCTTCACCTTTTTAGACCTCCCTCAACATTATGTACATTGTAACCTTGGGGTCAATAATAGCCCACCCCGGGGCCCACTTGTTACTCTATGGATCAGGTGAGCAATCCAGGGCCATCATGGCCCTCTTGTTTCTGCTTCTGTTCTGCTGCTTTCAAGTGGCACCAAATGATAATCTGGAACTCCATACAAGATTGTTTTATTTAGCATACTGCCCATAATTTTGTCATGTTATTCTGTTTCTTTTAAATCTCAGTTTAACGGCATATATTTGAAGTGACGTGGATATTTTTTGTGGGGTAAGATTATAAGAATCTTATATGGGTGTGAGGGGTGGATGGAAAAATCTGTCCCAAGGGTCACTGTCCGGCATCACGAGGCTTGCCGAGTGATGCCGGTCAGTGATCCCGAGGGACGGATTTTTCTATCCAACCCTCACATCCATATTGGATTCTTTTTCTTGCATACCTTCCATTTCTTAGCGCGGAATTTAAATGCTGCAGTCACTTCGGTTACCAACGTCCGCCATTTTGTGTTGACACTGCAGGAATGTAAAGTGACGTCACGGATCGTGCATGACGTCAACCTTAACGACGGCGCACACAAGGTCGTAATCAACCAGTGCATTTATCAAACACGCGATTATATTCGATTTGGGGTCGGAACACCAGGGTCAGAACATAAATTTCTATCCCAGGGTAAAATCGCGGATTTCCTTGTCTGGTGTGCAAGAATTACTGAATATAGTCAAACATCAAGGGTTCGAACATTTGTTTAAACCAACAGTAGCTTGAGCCACTGTGGGTTACTCAGGAGGCACAATAAGAATAATCTTGGTACAGTGAAATTCTGCTGTTAAGACCACCTAAAATAAACCCATAAAATGCCAACATCGACAATTGTCGTCTGCTTTGCCGTCTGCCCGGTTACCTTAAAAGTAATTTTTTTGTAAACATTGTGGTCCCAGATCAGACTGCAGTCTGATCTCGGCCCACACTGTTGCTTGTATGCAAAAATACTTTTAAAAAGTTTGTAAAAAAAAAACAGCAGACGACGTAAGCAGACGACATATTTAGATGTAGTTTTTCTCGGCATCTTTAGTGTTAAGACTCATTCTGCTTTAAAAAGCTTATTTCGAAGGGTTCACTTAACCTGTCTTTGGGTTTTCTGCCCTCAGGGAACACCTTTGGGACTGTTCAAAAGTGGTCTTAAAGACCACTTTTGAACAGTCCCAAAGGTGGTCTTAATATAGGAATTTCACTGTATATCTATTGATGTTCTATAAAATCATTGTATATTGGGTGTACTCATTAGAATTGCCTGATTGTGGTGATTCCCATGAGTGTACACAACATCCATTTTCAAGTCTACCTAAATTACCCTTCACTATTTCTTATCTGGAACTCTGGGAAGAAAATCCTACGGACCCAAGAATGGATTGGACTTGGTCATGCTAAAATGAGACATCGATGTTCGAGTCATAGAATTTGCAATGTAGTACATTTGAGTTGTAAAAAAAAATCAGACAAAAAGTATTTGTTTGCGCATCAGTATCTTTGCTGTTTGCACTTTCTGAAATTTCCAATGTGTAGCATGTTTTACTATATCAGGAGTTATACATTTCTAACTTAGTTTTTCTTTTTTTTTGACTATTTAAGAACATTCTGTCAAACACTAGCTTAGTACGGACTAAGATACAATGTATATAAATTAACTATAGAAATTGGCATTTTCAAGTCAGCCTGTGTACTAACTTGAAATTGATTCTAATCTTCCAAGTTGTAATATATTGTTTTCCAACTTCAGCATTGAGTGACAGCAGTGTTATAGTCTCAAGGCTTGCTTAAGGTTTGGGGTATATTGTTTTATGTACTCAATCTCTAGTTGTTATGTTTTTATCATGCTAGTTATTTCATTTACAATAGTTGTTACCAGAATAATGCAAATAAAATAGTTAAATACTGTTGTCAGAAGATAAGTTGACAGTCACTGTGCAGGTTAAAGAACCCTACCGTAATTACATGATTACTGTGTAGGCTTTCATCCTGCAACACTGGGGTGTATGAAATATACACCATCTATGTCCCCTACCGTGGTTAAGGCGAAACCGGAAGAAAGAAAGAAAGAAAGAAAGAGTGAACCACTACAGGTAGGTTTGACAGGTTGTACCGTTCTCATTTTCATACCCATCATTGGTTGACAAGACAGATTGTACCATTATAATAATCATTTCCTTTTGATAACAGTGGACAATACTTAATAACAAAAACATTTGCTGATGTCACTTTCAACTTATCCTCCGACAACAATACCTGTTGTAACTGTTGGTAAATATTAACCCTCATCCCGCTGAACACAACAACAATTACTTTTGAAAACCGTGTAGATCCAGATCAGATGGTTCAAAGTCAGAGATGGGAGTGGCTAAATTAATTATTCAGCTGGATAAGGGTTAACAGCTATGAAGAACAAGTTCAGTTCAGGAGTTTATTCATCTGTTGAGCCCAGTTGTTCAAAGCATTGTTAGATACCAAACTCATTTAGGGTAGCATTATGAGAACACGCCTGTACAAATGCATTGTAAACTTAACAGCCGAAAGAAACGAAAATTCTAATATGAAAAATTTTGATATATTTCTTATTTCTGCTCAAAATATATAAACCGGCCCCGATAGCTCAGTTGGTAGAGTATCCGCTCCGGGGAACGGGAGGTCTGGGGTTCGATCCCGGGCCGCGACATACCAAAGTCGTTAAAAATGGTACTAGCTGCTCCTCGCTTGGCACTCAGGTTTACGGGGAAGAGCTAGGACTGGTCGATCCAGTGTCAGGATAATGTGACTGGGTGTGGTATCATGTAATGTGTCTGGGACATGATACTTCAGTGAGGCAGCACTATAAACGTGAGCATTGAGCTCCCTGTCGCAACCAGACACCGTCGTGATATGACTGAAAAATTGTTGAAAGCGACGTTAAACCCGAATTCACACACACACACACACTGCTCAAAATATAGATTGTGGGTACACGTTAGAACTGCCTCATCGAGGCGGTTCTAACTAGTACCCACAATCTATATTAGAGCAGAACTAAGAAAAATAAGATTTACCTCTGTAAACCCCAGCTTTACTATATAAAAGTGGGGTTCAAGGGGGTCAAAATTATATACAGTCGAACTTCAATGGCTCGAATACCTTTGGGACCTCGAAAATCTGTTCGAGACAGGGATAGTTCGAGCCACTGAGGTTACTGTCGGGAGGCATAACGAGATACTTTTAAACATCTTTTCGATGTTCTATAATGAAAATGTATGCTGTGTGTACTAATTAGAATCGCCTCATCGAGGCGATTCTAATGAGTACACACAGCATACATTTGCAAGATAAAAGACTAAAATCTCCTTAATTATCCCCCACTATTTCTTATGTAGAGGATTTTACTAGGGGCTCAATATTGGGTTCGACACAACCATGGTAAACAAGACATCGGTGTTCAAGCCATCGAAGTTCTACTGCAGGTGTGTTTTCGTGATGGAATAGCAAATAGTGCAGAATACGCTTACATTTTTTCCTGAAAAAAAAAAGTGAGAAGGTAAAAGCTATCACATTTTCTTCTTTTTTCCATATTGAATGATTTAAGTTTTAATATAATGTTAACTAATGACTTTGTTAACATTGAGCAGCTGGGCTCTGATTGTTTTATATCATGCTTGTGGATTCCATTCCATTGGATTCCATGCTTGTGGATTCCATTTGCATTTGTTTGAATCTTGTACTACCAGGAGTTAATAAAAAATTAACTGTTCTAATAAATCTTTATTGTTTATTTGTGTACCATTGTTGACATAGAAGGACTTTCGGATGAGTCTTTAAACCATGTCCAGTCTCGGTATGACTTTAGCTGTTGGTGTGTATGACCTTAGCTGTTGGTGTGACCTAAAACCCAAACTATCTATCTATCTATCTTCTTATACTGAGTCGGTCATATTTGGCCATTTCCTCAGTTGGGTGCGTAGCTAGCTAAAAAAAAAAAAAAAAGAAATCATTGGATGAGTCCTTTCTGAATAACAGGTTTACTAAAACGCACACCTCTGAATCTCAATCTTACATTGTACGGGCTTTGAACTCCTCTGCAGTCTTAGCATTCACCACAGAAGAGGGAAGAGTCGTTTACTTTTGATGCTCTTGTTCGGGTTGAAACTGTCACAGGGGTCAAGTATTTATCTTTATTAATGGCCACTGTACCTGAATGTATCTTTTAGAAGAAGGTTAAAGAGGACTGCTCACGACGGGCCTCTAGGGATGGCCATTTTAGCTCGTTAAGCATGTCACCAACGCTACTTCTATTGCGCCATCGTCGGCAGGTCCATCGAGCAGCTGTCCTCTGCACCTTCTCCACCTGCTGAATCTGAGTTTTAACATAGGGATGCCAAATGGGTGATGCATATTCAACTTGAGGGCGAACCAATGTTTTATATGCAACATCCTTTGTCTGCCTAGGTGCAAAAGCCAAAAGGCAGACAAAGGATGTTGCATATAAAGAAGGAGAATATTTATTCCTATAAAGGACACAATCATCAGCAAACAAACGGACAGATGACCTGATATTATCAGGGAGATCATTAATGAATACCAAGAAAAGGACGGGTCCAAGGACCGAACCTTTGGGGACAACACATACATTGTTGATATACCTCATAAACCAGGGGTTGTGAGTTTGATTCCAGGCTTCTCTAGACTTTTGGATGAGTCGGAACCGAGGTCCTGTCTCCAAATAAGCATGTGGGTGGGATGTAAAACTAAACAAGAAAAACGCCAAATGGCATTATGGTCGGGTTTTTGAAAAAAGGTTAACCAAAAGGTAAACTGGGAGGCAGCGGCCTGCCCGCACAGAAATCGCTATTCTAAAGGACGGAATTTTTCCTTGAAAAACCTGTCCAAAAACACACACACACCATCATTAGTATTGTAGGACAATCTATGGAAACCTAGGTGGATTACCATTTGAGCTAGCACACAACAAAACCTATGTCAGGGCTTGTGCAACCAGCGAAGACTAAGATTCGCGCAGTCTGATCAGAGCCTTTGCTGATCACATGTACCTTCTATAGCCTGCAGGTTATTCAGAGATACACAACATCTCATGTCTTAGTGTGTAAATGAGCAGACTGATCCGGGTATTTGAAGGATGCACGTCTTTATGTAGGTTTTGTCGTGTGCTTCCAGGAATAGAGGCCAGGACACAGGGGATCCTGTTCTGTTCCCATTCTTTGCTGGAGATTGATTTTCTAGTGGTTCTGTCCCTTTAGCTGATGCAAGACTTGAAGTTTGAATGGCAAACGTATGTGGTATGTGAGTGAGTGTTATTTTTCATAGTAAATAAGGCTTGACATTAAATGTTTCACTTGTTGTTTTGTTTTTTTTTTGTTTTTTTTTGGTTTGGGTTTTACGGCCCTTTCAAGATTATTTCACTCATATCGAGCCGATCGTTAATCAGGTGGGCGAAAACCGGAGTACCCGGAGAAAAACCACCTGACCTTCCGTTGCAGAACTTGGCCTCTCACACGTGGCACGAGCGAGGCTCGAACCTACGGCGGTGAGAGACCTAATGACTAAGAGTCAGCGCTCTTATCCACTAGGCCACGGAGGCCCGTGTATTTCACTTGTTATATCAACCCTTATTTTCTGTGAAAAATAAAGAAAACAGTTTGTAAATACCATCTGCTATTTGTGTATGTTTGTATTGGAGTTTAACTACCCAGTCAACACTATTTTAGGTCATTTTTGATAGAAGCCTCTGTGGTGTAGTGGTTACGCTACTCGCCTTGTAAACCAGGGGTCGCAGGATCGATCCCGGGCTTCTCCAGACTTTCAGATGAGTCTTTAAATCGAGGTCCCGTCTCCGTATGACCTTAGCCATAGGTGGGACGTAAAACTCAAAACACTCACTCGGGTCATTTTTGAGCCGGTCAGTTTACCTATCCACACTTTTCCTGGGCAGGCTTATACATGAGCGGTTAACCAGTACAGTGCACATTCTTTCACCAGAAACTAACAACTGCCCTTCTTAAATCAGCAGAAGGGAGAGAATGACCGTAGAAAAGATTTCATATTCTTCACAAAAGAATTTTGCTGACTCCGGTAGTTATCAAACCCGCATCCTCCTGATCACCAGTCAGACGCACATCCGACTGAGCTACCAAGGCTGGCTCTGTGTGTTAGAAGAAGTCTTGATGGTCAAGCCATGGGCATAACAAGAAATCCACCAAAGGCTATGTCGTGTCGGTGGACCAAATCTGACCTGAAAACGGGGGTTGACACAAGCATCAGTTGATACATGTAGCTGGACAAACAAATGGAAAGAAAACCAGTTCCCTATATCATGCCATGCTAGAAGCAGGCACAACAAAAGACTTTAACCCTCACCATGCTGACCCTCACCAAGCTAACCCTCACCATGCTGACCCTCACCAAGCTAACCCTCACCATGCTGACCCTCACCAAGCTAACCCTCACCATGCTGACCCTCACCAAGCTAACCCTCACCATGCTGACCCTCACCAAGCCGACCCCTCACCAAGCTAACCCTCATCATGCCGACGATTTCAACCCACTACACTCCTCCCCAATTTTCAGCCATCGTATTGCATGATTTCAGAAGCAAAATGGAAAACAGTACAGAACCAGATCAGCTGGCTTCTCAGAAGCCAGCTGATCAGGATCTATAATGTTTTCAAAATAGGATATAGAGTAAAATTCCTCTATTAAGACCACCTTTGGGACTGTTCAGAAGTGGTCTTTAAGACCACTTTTGAACAGTTCCAAAGATGGTCTCTGACCAGATGACATTGTACACCACCGGCCTCAATAGCTCAGTTGGTAGAGTGTCTGCTCCGGGGAACGGGAGGTCACGGGTTTGATTCCGGGCCGCGACATACCGAAGTCGTTAAAAATGGTACTAGCTGCTCCTCGCTTGCCACTCAGATTTACGGGGTAAAGCTAGGACTGGTCGACCCAGTGTCAAGATAATGTGACTGGGTGTGGTATCATGTAATGTGTCTGGGACATGATACTTCAGTAAGGCAGCACTATAAAAGTGAGCATTGAGCTCCCTGTCGCAACCAGACACCGTCGTGATAGGACTGAAAAATTGTTGAAAGCGACGTTAAACTCGAATTCACACACACACACATTGTATACCAAAAACGTAAAGAAAGAATAATTAAAACCTACTAAATAAGGGTTTCAAAGCAGAATTGTTCTTAATTTTAGGTGGTCTTAATTAATAGCGGAATTTCACTGTATTCAAGTTCAACATGAGGGTAACAGAATGCTTTCTGAAAACAAGAGTCATTATTATCATCTCTGATGGAAGTGAAAACAAAATGGAAGACATATGATCGGTTTTTATATCTTTATTAAAACATTATTTCACCTGGTTTATGGAATGTTTGAATGGAAACAGATGAGTCAGCACAAAACAAAATGAAGAACAAATCTTTGCTTGACATGAAGACCCAGATAGCCATTTTTGACTTCCTTTATAAATGGAGTTATTCCCCCGTTTAAACCCATTGTATACTGGTGGACTCTTCCATTGCTATACGTTGTCATATAAGGGGTGTCAGTCCTATTTTTACATTTTTATTCTAATTTTGATGGAAAATTCTATTAGCAAATAGTGCAGGCCCTGATTGGACGCCACATTCCGCGGTGTCTGATCTGTGCCTGCACAGTTTGCCAAGGTACCCCTTTAGGGGTTTCCCACATACAATGGGTTAATAGAGGGAATGAATTCACTCTGCCAGTCTGTGACTTCCATCTAAACACATCACATAATTTTGTGGACAATGTTTCACAATAAAACCATGTGCTTTTGTTTCTCTGAATTGAGGCTTTACATCTCCCTCAACACTATTTCGGTCATTTTGGAGACATCCTTACGAAAACACACCCATACAAATACATTGTTAACTTTACCGCCAAAAAAAACTAAAATTTTTAGATGAAAATTTCTGATATTTTTTTTATTTCTGCTCAAAGTATTTTAGAACCAAAATAAGAAGAAAAAAAAAGGTTTACCCCTGTAAACCCCAGTTTT
This sequence comes from Lucinisca nassula, assembly GCA_963580285.1. Taxonomy (NCBI): domain Eukaryota; kingdom Metazoa; phylum Mollusca; class Bivalvia; order Lucinida; family Lucinidae; genus Lucinisca; species Lucinisca nassula. The sequence goes on along the minus strand of OY757011.1, from coordinate 71,235,112 downwards.
ACTATATAAAAGTTGGGTTCAGGGGGGGGTCAAAATTATATAGGTGTTTTCGTGATGTGCTTCCTATTTTATGGGACTTTACCTCACTGAGATGAAATGACATCTCAAGCCCTACCACCCAAACAAACCAATAGGGTTTATATGCAGGGACTCGCACCACTTTACCTGGGTAGCCTTAGACCTTCTAAGCGGTTTACCAGTACTCGTTTGCAGCTGGTTTCAGCTCTGCGTGGAAGCAACATACAGCCCAATCTAATTCTCCAAGCCCATGGGTGGGGGCCCGAAAGCGTGTGAAGTAGGTACTCATTTGATTTACTTTGCGGCAATGAAGTGATTGCAATGTGTCCGATATTTTATTTTATGACGAAATGAGAAAATTCTCCCAAAACAATCCTCATTATCTAAAGCCCTGAAGAGGGACATTTTCAAGGAAAGAATTCACTTTCCAGCACAGGGAATACTTTAGAAGTAATTGAATATTAAGAAGAATGTACATGCCTTCAGGAGAAGTAACTTCAAAAAATACTTCCCCTTGTAAATTGGTTACTTCTTTTAATGGAAAGCTCCTGGGGGAGCAAATTCTTTCCTTTACCAGAAGAACCCTGTTTTGTAAGGGTTCAATTCAAAGGAATGCAAACAGGCCCCAAAAGTTGTCTCCATTGTTAAAAACTGGTGGAAAAATATTCCCATCAAAAAAAAAAAATCCCACTGAAAGGGAGGCACCTAGTTCAAAGAAACATGCATGCCTGGCAAGACTTCTTATGAAAGGGGAGGCTAATCTTGGTCTTCATCTTCAAGGAAGATAATAAAACACTGCTTCTAATAAATAACATAAAAATGTATTCAGTAACAGATTCAACATAAACATATGAGCACATTTAATAACATTTTCAGTGGAACAGGGTCAAACAGAAAAATATCATCACGTGAATAAGTCCTTGAAATGAAGACCCCCTTACATCCCACTTTGTATAGAGAAAACTGGGGTTTATGGGGGTAAATATTATTTTTCTTATTTTTACTTCAAGACATAGGTTGTGGGTACTCGTTAGAACCGCCTCAATGAGGCGGTTCTAATGAGCACCCACAAACTATGTTTGCAGTATAAATAAGAAAAATATCATGGAAAATTGATCAGAAAAATAGCCATTTTTGATGTGTGAAAAAATGCACTATGTTGCATGGGTGTGTTATCGTAATGTGTTTAGTGTCTCCAGACCCTACTTGAATTTTTTTCGGTGAAACCATAAAACTTCTTTCATAACCATCAGGAAAACATCCCTGTATAATTTTGACCCCCCCCCCCCTGAAATCCCACTTTTATATATTAAAACTGGGGTTTACAGGGGTAAACATTATTTTTCTTATTTCAGCTCAAAAACATTAATTGTGGGTGCTTGTTTGAGCTGCCTCGCCGAGGCAGTTCTAAGGAGTTCCCACGATCTATGTTTTGAGCAGAAATATGAAAAATGTAAGATTTCTTTATTAGAAAATTTTGAATTTTTGGTGGTAAAATTTTCAATATATTTGAAATGTGTGTTTTTGTAATTTTTTTTTTTAATGCCCCCCAAGAATCTTTGATTTGGGGGGCATATAGTATTTGCCCTGTCTGTCTGTTTGTTTGTCTGTCTGTCCATCACAAAAACTTTAACCTTGATCATAACTTCAAAAGTATTTGACCTAGCTCCATGAAACTTCACACACTTATTCGCCATCACAAGGGCTACATTCTGACCATGGGCCATAACTCTGTTGTCATTTTTGGCTCCCTTTGAAATTTTGCAAAAACTCAGAAATTGGCTCCCACAGGGGGCATTGGTCACCTATAGTGACAGCACTTGTTTGAAGTAGGAATTATGGTTCTTGTGATATATTTGGGCTCTTTTGTGCTAACTTTATTTCTACAAAGCCCCAGAAAAGGAGGAGTCCTGAGGATAGTTTTTTTCTTTTTTCTCCATCGAAACATCGGGACTTCCTATTCACCTTTCTATCAACTCATCCCACTGAAAAAGGGGTCTACTCTTAAAGGAAAGAATTTGCTCCTCTGGAGCAAATTCTTTCCTTTAAGAGTTGATCCCTATTGACTTTTGCAGGAGTTGCCTCCCCTGAAGGTGTACCCATTCCCCCTAATCATCCTCTTTACTCTGCAGATATTACACAAACGCTATCATGCATTAGAGGATATTTGGAGATAAATTGCTATAATTCCACAGAGGTATTTGAGATAATATTTTCTGTCAGAAAAAAAGGTACTAGGTAAAAGGCGGTTTTGTTTGTTTGTTTGTTTGTTGAATTGAGGTTTAACATCCCCGTCAACACTATTTGGATAATTTTGGAGATGCTGCTTCCAATTTTGTGGGATTTTTATCCAACATGGAGATGAAATGACATCTCAAGCCCTGCTGCCCAATGAAAGCAAAAGATTATATTCACTGGACGGTCTGACTCACATCACTTTGCCTGGGCAGACTTAGTTCTTCTAAGCAGTTTACCAGTACTTATGTGTGGTCAGTTCCAACTCTGCATAGAAGCATTGTGCAGCCCAATCTATTTCTCCAAGCCCTGATGGGGGCAAACACAATGGCTGTATCAGAATGAATATTTCATTAAAGGACATCCTCTGTCTAGCTTTGATTGTTCAAATAAAATTCTCATACACTGTACTCCAGCAAACAGACAGTACCAGTGAATGGGTACACACTGCTATTTTGCCTTCATTTTTCAAACACTCTACTGAATCAATTTCTCTAGAAAATAAGTATCCTCCATCCTTCCTTTTATAATTAATCCAATCAAAAATTTAGACTTCTCAACTTGGCCTGCTGAGCCCGGATATGCTTTATTTTCCAAACAATGAAGATCCAGATCAGATGGCTTCTGACAAAGCCATCTGATCAGGATCTACATTGTTTGCCATTCAGATTGTGAATTTATTGCAATAATTTGCATTAAGTAATCTGATTGGTTGATAATCGGTAGTGGGTGTCGCAGATTAAAATATTCAGCAGCACAAGGGTTAAAAAATTAATTTTGCTAATCCCACTTTTGACTGTCAATAAATTAAATGACATTATGTAAATTCACTAAATGAAACAGTGTAGATCGAGATCAGATGGCTACTGGAGAAGCCATCTGATCTGGATTTAAGCTACAGTCCAACTTCAATGGCTCGAACACCTTTGGGACCATGAAAATCTGTTCGAGACAGGGGTAGTTCGAGCCACTGAGGGCTACTGCCAGGAGGCATAACGAGATACTTTTGGACATCTTTTCGGTGCTCTATAATGAAAATGTATGCTGTGTGTACACATTAGAATCACCTCAATGAGGCGATTCTAATGAGTACACACAGCATACATTTGCAAGATAAAAGACGAAAATCTCCTAAATTATCCCCCATTATTTCTTATGTAGAGGAATTTCCTAGGGACTCAAAAACCGGTTAGACTCAGCCATGGTATACGAGCCATCGGTGTTCAAGCCGTCGAAGTTCTACTGTATTTGCAAAGGTAAAGAATATCCGGGTTCAGCAGGACAAGGGTTAAAGGTACTAGGAGACAGGAGATTATAACAATCTTATATGGGTGTGAGGGGTGGATGGAAAAATCCGTCCCGAGGGTCACTGTCCGGCATCACGAGGCTTGCAGTGTGATGCCGAACAGTGATCTCGAGGTACAGATTTTTCTATCCACCCCTCAGACCCATACAGGTTTCATTTTCTTGCATACCTTCCAGTTCATAGCGCGGATTATTAATGCTGCAGTCACTTCAGTTACCGACGTCCGCCATATCGTGATGACACAACAGGAATGTTTAGTGACGTCATGTAACGTGCTGTGACATCAACCTTCATGAAGGCACATACGAGGTCGTATTCAACCAGTGCATTTAACAAACATGCGAAAATATTCAATTCTGGGTAAGATCACCAGGGTTAGAACAGAATTTCTATCCCAAGGTAAAACTATGGATTTCCTTATCTGGTGTGCAAGAAATATACTTCCCTAGCGGAGTAGCACCCCTTCATGTAAAACTTACAATAAATGAAGTAAACAAGAGACTCCTAAACCCTGATCCAGCTGAACACGAAAACCCATACCTTTTCAAGCAGTGTAAATCCAGAAAAGATGACTTCTAAAGAAGCCGTCTGATCAGGAACTACACTGTCAATTAGTTTGCAAATCTGAATGAAATATTTTATCAAGTATTTTGATTGACTGACAGACAGCAATGGGTGTGACTTAATTCATTTATTCAGCAGGATACTGGTTAATCTGGAAATGGGCTAGTCCAAAACTATCAGATGGAAGTGTCTTTGTGTTTAAAACAGTAGGTTAGCTAATGGTTAGCATAATTTAAATGGTTAAGACATACACAAAGTTAGGATTTGTCTGAAGAAAGCCAGTGCCTGTTTTCAAAAGTATTCTCCCTTTGCAAAACTGCAGCAAAAGAGATAACTCCAATGAAGTAGGTAACTCCAGTAAAGGATATTTCTTCAGCATAAGGAGATAACTCTACCAAGGAGGAAAATCCAGTAAAGGCCAGAACACCAATAAAGGTGATAACTTCAATAAAGTAGGAAATTCCAGTAAAGGAGGAAACTCTAATGAAGGAATTAACCAGAGTTAAGAAGGTAACTCCACTAAAGGAGGTAACTCTAGCAAAGCAGATGACTCCTGTGAAATAGATAACTCCCATAAAAGAGATATGGAAAAATCTCCAGTAAAGGAGATTGCATCTGTTAGAGAGAACTCCAGTGAAGGAGATAGCATCTGTAAGAGACATAATTCAAGTAAGTTACACCAGTAAGGAGGTATCTCCAGTAAAAGAGGTAACTCTAGCAAAGGAGATAACTCCGGTAAAAGAAACAAGTCCCATAAAAGAGATAGCTCAAGTGAAGGTGAGAACAGTAAAGGCAGATAGCTAAAGATTTTCTTCTGCCGATGATTAATCTGGTGGACATAAGCAGGAGTACCCGGAGAAAAACTATCTGACCTCCCTTTGCTGTACCTGGCATTTCATAATTAACCAACCAAAATGAGGCTCAAATGTGTATCCTTTAGGCCGGCCTTGGTAGCTCAGTTGGATGCGCGTCTGACTGGTGATCAGGAGGATGCGGGTTTGATACCTGCCGGAGCCGGCAACATTCTTTTGAAGAGATTGATCATGAAATCTTTTCTACGGTCATTCTAGCCCTTCCGCTGATTCAAGAAGGGCAGTTGTCAGTTTCTGGCAAATGAATATGCCCAGTACTGGTTAATCACTTACGGGAAAAGTGTGGATAGGTAAAATGACTGGCTCAAAAATGACCTAAATAGTGTTGACTGGGGCGTTAAACTAAAAAAAAAAAGAAACAAACAAATGTCAAACAAATGTGTATCCTTGGGCAGAAATGTAACAACTGGCTTTCAGGACTTTCCTAAACTAATGGATGAAATTAATATTAAGGCTAAATGGGTCTCAATGATTGAAGGGGACTAGATATCAGGTTATCACACAATGTAAACCAAATGCCATCTGGTCCACGAGGCTACTAAACTTTTTCCATGCCCAGCATCATAGAACATGTGTTTTATGCTAATTAATATGAAAATACTAATCTAAAATATTAATGCTGTTTTGCATGCTCTAATCAATAGAGAATATTATTTGTCCTGCTCATAAATATTAACATGCCAATGATTGTTGGCATTTTAATATTTATGAACAGCCCAAAATGTCCTGCTCATAAATCTTAAAATGCCGACACTCTTTAGCATTTTAATATTTATGAACAGACCAAATATCCTGCTCATAAATCTTAAAATGGCAACCCTCTTTAGCATTTTAATATTTATGCACAGGCCAAATTTCCTGTTAAGTTTAACCAAGCCATTACGAAAACACACCTATACAAATGCATTGTAAATTTTACTGCCGAAAAAACAAAAGTTTTAAGATGAAAAATTGTGATATTTTTCTTACTTCTGCTCAAAATATAGTTAATAGGTACACATTAGAACTGCCTCGTGGAGGCGGTTCTAACGAGTACCCATAATCTATATTTTAGAGCAGAAATTAGAAAAATATGGCTCTATATTTTAGAGCAGAAATAAGAAAAATATGGCTGTAAACCCCAGTTTTACTATATAAATGTGGGGTTCAGGGGCTCAAAATTATATAGGCGTATTTTCGTGATGATGAAAAAAGTTTTCATAATCTTGGGACCAGCTAAAGAGATGTGAGCATTATGTTAGAAACGATATATTATGATGTAAAATGTAGGAACGACATATTACGTAAATGCTGGTAAGTATGAGACATTATGATTTGTACTGGCAAAATCTGATTTAACCCTTAAAATGCCAATCACAACCAGAGCAGACAGTATTTTTCAAATATTTTTTTTTTGTATTTTTCAGAAAATAAGGCTTGGCAGATGATTGACAAGCAATGTCAAGTCTGATTTTCTGAGAAAAATAAAATAAGAAATTTACAAATACAGTCCTCTCCTCCGGACTTTAGCCTGGCATTTTAAGGTCAACAATAGTCTAAAAATAAATAAAAGCGTAAAAAATGCATTATTAAACAGTCGTTGCGTGTCCTTGCTGAATTGCTGCTAACAGATTGTTCCTCATTCGTACATAAAGACGACCTTTCGTCCATGGATTCTGCAAAGATAATGGCTGATAATCATCCCGTAAAATCCTTTCTCTTGCTCCAATCACAGCCACGAGACAAAAATCTAAGAATTGTTCTTCGTCGTAAGTTGGCCCAGTTTTACCTTTATTCAATACTGCTTGGTTCAGATTTTGCACCACCAAGTTTATCACCTCCCTTGCTGTAGTTTTCGGTGTCACGTGAAGTTTCACACTTGTTCCTTTTGCTAATCCGGTCTCATAAGCCGCATAAACCCGTAAAATCCCTGAATCAATTGCTTGACTAGAACTAGAAGCTTTACTTTTTGTACTTATGTGACCATTCTCCGGCGAAACATCCTCGGTGGGATCGTAAAACTTTGCAATTTTTCGCTTATCTTTCCCGACACTTATTTCGTTTGAATCACAAGCACCGTCTTTACAACTTTGCGAATTATTGTTGTCCAAAATTCTTCCCTTTTGCTCTAACTCCGAAGTCAATGAATTGTCTTCCACTGGCATTAACAAGGAGCCCATAGGAAGTCCTCCTTTAAACGTTCTTGCACGAGCGTATGCTATGAGGTCCATAATCCAGCGCATACCTTTCCAGGCCTTATCTAAATCTTGCTGTAGATTACACAACTGATTCACTCTCTCTTTGGCATGGCCCAGCTCTTCCTTAGAAAATGCCTAAAAGAAACCAGAAAAATTTATATATCATAATATATTTATCTTAATTATATAAAATTGCTGTTATTTACTGGAGAACATCATGCCACAACTTGAAATGTGTCAATATGACAGATGCCCATACCCAGGAGCCCATCTCTCCCCAAAAAACCATGTTGCAACAACAGCTTTCAATGGACCTGCAAAAGTGTCCTTGAGGTCATACGCATAGGATGGGCTCAATATAAACCCAATCCATTAAAGAGTTTGAAAAATATGAGCTCTTAGAAACTTAAACATTAAAAATTTTCTAAGTCTGTGACTTTGACCTTGAGATCATTGGCAGGTTCAGTGGTATGGCTGCATGAAACTTTGAACATGCAACTATCACCATTCCAAATTTGTTTTTGTTTGATTTGAGGTTTAACGTCCCCATCAACACTGTAAAGGTCATTTTGGAGACGTTGCTTCCAATTTTGTGGGACTTTCCAAATATGAAGCCATATGAATCTATAACATGGTTTGGAAAATATAAGCCCTAAAAACTTTAAAAACATCATACAAACTAAGTCTTTGACCTTGAGGTCAGGTGTGGGGTATGGCTAAATAAAACTTTAGACCTGTAACTTTCATCATACCAAATATGAAGCTAATCCATGATAAGGTTTTGATTAGGCGATTTTACAAGTTTCCACAACACGGTAGAATTGTATGTTGTGGGTACTTGTTGGAACCACCTCAATTAGATGATTTTACAAGTATCCACAACACATGCTAGAATTGTATGTTTTGGGTACTTCTTAGAATTTTTGCCTCAATCAGGTGATTCTCTAAAGCATGTGTTTTGATATAGAAACATGCTCAAATTATCCTCATAACTCCCACTTATCTGAGAATATGACCCTCACGTTTAACCCTTATGCTGCTGAATAAATTATTTTTGACACACCTAATACTGACAATCAACCAATCAGATTTCTTGATATAAAGATTCATTCAAATTTGCAAAATGAATAACAGAGTTGATCCTGATCAGATGGCTTCTGAAGAATGTGTGTGTGAATTCGGGTTTAACATCGCTTTCAACAATTTTTCAGTCATATCACGACGGTCGGCTTCTGAAGAAGCCATCTGATCAGGATCTACACTGTTTGCAAAGATGGGGGTTAATGTGTTCAGCAGGATAAAGGTTAATCTATGATAATTTTGTTGGAAATATGTTGTATTGTTATACTGCAAAGGAATTTCCAGGGTTTTGATTGGACAGTGCAAGAGTAGTTGTTTTCTAAATACCCTGTGAGCAAAAATATATACCCCTCTTGTGGTTGCTTTCGCTGAATTGCGATGTCCCCCATCTTGCATTTACTGCAGTTGATAAAAATATAAGCAAAATAATTTTTATACACCACAATAAAATAGAAACTTTGATTGCTTTTAATTTCATTGTTTTCTGTTATAATACTCTCATTTTACTATGGTGTAAACATTTTCCCACAGAGCACAATGATCAATTCCCCGCCTGAAAGCCATACTTGCCCTCGCCTAATGCCTCGAGCAACTATCGCTCTCAGGCTTGGAATTTGATCCCATGTTCCCTGTCAAGAATCAAAATAACTTATAATATAGCTGGCGTACCTCTCTTTGCAACTGTTGAGCAAGAATGATGTCCATTTCCAAGATGGATGAAAGACGAGAATAGCGACTGATGAACGTTGACTGATATGTACACATATGAATCATCTCAAACACTTGTACGGGAAGCAGAGTCATGTCCTCTCTCTCGACGACCTCGTCACTCTGTCCCGGAATGATACAAACATCCTCGACGGGCGGGAGAATCAGGAGAAATGACACATGGGGACTAAGTTCTATTACTTCTACATCATATAACCGATGACATGATGCAAAGCTTTCTGATATACCTGTAATATAGACAAAAAATAATTATGACCAACATTTCAGAGTGTTGTGTGAATGATTGATTGCCATTGACAATCAATCAAATATTAGTTTTGATTCTACTAATAATAATTTATTAACTGACTATCCTGTATTGTTCGGAGGTTATCCTTATTAACACTGAGGTCAACAAGAGCACCACATGCCGGTGCCAACGCTCAGCTGCAAAAATTCTAAGTTGAAAAAGGGGTATAACTGTGCCAAAATATATTTTGAGGGTTACCTCAACTATTGGTATGAGTTCCCCTTTTCATAATGAACAACTAGTTGGAGTTTCAAGTAAATATGTTCATTAATGACAGAGATATTACAAAATGTCCAAGTTTTTGCAAGACGACGCAGACAACACCACAGCTATGACAATACCTCATCGTTTTCTTTGAAAACAGCCGAGCTAAAAATCAATAATCATGTTAACAATTGTCATTAATCAAGTAATTCCGTATTGTCCTAGTTACAGGTCCTCAGTCAGCTGAATTGGCCTCGGCCTTTGGCCTCGTGCCAATACAGCAGATCTCGAACCTGTAACTGAGCCTATACAAAATTACTTGATTAATAACGCTATAGTAATAAGTATGCATATCTTACCCCTTTTCAAGTTGCAATTTACACTTTACAGCGCGTAGGCAAGAAATCTTTGGCAAGAAATATACTTTCTCACAAACTATTCACTGAATTTTATTTCTTTCCATTCCTGTTAAGACTTCTAGCCCGGCACTAATAAAGATAACTCAATAAATATCTGTTCTGTAATGTCACAGCACATAGCCCCCCCGCACATTGGGCCTTGAAGAAATAGATGGGCTGCATGATGCTTCCACGCAGAGCTGAAACCGACCCACACACGAGTACTGGTAAGCCGCTTAGAGGACCTAAGCCTGACCAAGGGATGCAGTGCGCGTCGGCCCGTCCATGCTTATAAACCCTACTGGTTTCATTGGGCAGCAGGGCTTGAGATGTCATTTCATCTCAATGTCAGGTAAAAGTCCCACAAAATTGGAAGCAACATCTCCAAAATGACCTTTACAGTGTTGACGGGGACGTTAAACTTCAAATTAAACAAACAAACAAAACGTCACACTACAAGCTTTATACAGTGTTGGGAACTGGTTACTTGGACAAACTGCATAGTAGTGTGTGTCAATAGGCTATCAAAGGGCATCTTTGCCCCCATCCATCGAGGCTTGGAGCTGCATGGTGCTTCCAAGCAAAGCTGAAACTGACCACATAATTATGAGAATTGGTTAACCGCTTAGAAGGACTAGGCCTGCCCAGGCAAAGTGCTGTGTGTGAGTCAGACCGTCCAATACATGAACCTTTTAGTTTCATTGGGTGGCAGGGCTTGAGATGTCACTTCATCTCAAGTGTTGGGTAAAAGTCCCACAAAATTGGAAGCAATGTCTCCAAAGTGACCTAAATAGTGTTGACGGGGATGTTTAACCTCAATTCAAACAAACAAAATCAAAATGCATGTATAACTCACCTAAATGTTTAAATAACTTTTTGGCTGCTTTGGCAAGACTATTTTGGAAGTTTTGTTGATTGTTGGAGGGCGGGACCACTAGACTGTCTGCCCCCAGTCTCTTCAACCACTCCCACTCCTCACTGGAAAAGGAAGACAAGATGTTTTAACATTAAAAGCACCAAGAAAATTTTTTACAGCAGACGACATAATAATTTTCTTTCATTTTTCAGAGAAAATCAGGTTTGACATTTCAGTCGAAGTGTCTGCCATATATGTCCTTTTATGTAATACAATTCTTTTAACCCCTAACGGGGTACCTGCGGCATCTGATCTGGGCCTGCACTGTTTGCCAAGGTATCCCTTTTGGGGGTTTCCCACCCACAATGGATTGAAATAAAATGTGTTAGTAATATTCATCAAATGGCTTTTCAGTGTTTAACATTTTGTTGTTAACAATCTCTGATTTGTGCTGGGTCCTTAACATTGACTTCGGGCTGCAACAGATTTTAAACACCTCAAACCCATTGAACTGCATCAGAAAGTCTCCGCATGCTTCATCATAGTGCAGTTTACATTTTTTTTTATTTCCTTTTGGATCATGGAGTTCATTGTCAGTCTTGATTGGATGATCATCACAAGAGTTACTGATGAGACCTAACTTGCTGAAACTAGCTAGTCTGGCCCAGAAAACTTGATTTTTGATTCTTGTTCTTGTGAATCATTACGAAAAAACTCAAATCTACCGAAAATTTTACCATTGAAAACTGAAAATTTTCAGAAAAAAAAATTGTGGGCCCAGTTGTTCAAAACTAACGACATCGTTAGCTAACGTGTCGTTAAAACAGATCATTTGATATGGTGAAAATACTAATATATTTGCTAAAAAAATGTGAGCAGCTTTTGCTAGAACAGTTAACAATTTGACCACTAACGAGCTCTTTAAGCTAATGATGCTTTGAACAACTGGCCCCTGAGTACATATTTCAGCCCAAAACAAATATTATGGGTACTCGTTAGAACTGCCTCAGTGAGACAGTTCTAATGAGTACCCACAATCTATGCTTTTAAACAGAAATAAAAAAAATGAAACTGACTAGGGCCCCGGCAGTGCCATCAGAGGAGTTGGATTTTTTTTCAAAGGGCTATTACTCTTAGAGTATTGTAGCTAGAGTTACGTCGGTTGCCATGTAATTGTGTAATGATATTGTGACCATATATCTTAAGTTTGAAGTTGATGCATTTGACTGTTTGTAAGTTATGAATTAAAAACAAAAGGGTATTACTATATGGCAACTGTCAATAACTTCAGCTTCAGTTTGTAAACATGAAAAATGTTGATGGATAGACGGGCAGATGGACAGACGGACGGATGGACGGACGGACGGACAGACTGGGCATTACTATACGGCACACTGTCACATTATGGTTAATATTTCTGCTAAGAAATATTTAAATCCATCCAGGTATAAGAAAGTTATAGATTGGACAAAATAAAAAAGACGCTTTTTTGACCTTTTATCTCTAAGTATGACCTTGACCTTTGAGGTACGGCTGTGGGTCTTGCGTGTGACACTTCGTCACATTATGGTTAACATTTCTGCCAAGTAATATTTAAATCCATCCAGGAATAATAACAAAGTTATTAATTGGACACAGGAAAGACCCTTTTTTGACCTTTAACCTCTAAGTATGACCTTGAGCTTTGAGGTACGCACCTGAGTCTTGCGCGTAACACTCCATCACATTATGGTTAACATTTCTGCCAAGTAATATTTAAATCCATCCAGGAATAAGAAAGTTATGGAGGATAAAAAAATTTGTGGACGGACAGACGGACAGACAGACAGACAGACGGACGGACAGAGTGATTACTATAGGGCACCCACACTTTCAGTGCGGGGCCCTAACAACATAAACCCCTGTAAACTCAAGTTTTACTTATAGAAGTGGGGTTTAAGGGGGTCAAAATTATATAGGCATGTTTTTGTGATGTGTGTTCTGTTTCCAAAAGCAACTTTTATAGTTTTATTACCTCGAGACATTAGAGCAGTCCCTCACTCTGACGTTTGGTAAGACATTGGGAGCATTCGGTGAGACTAGGACCCTGATCAGGTCCACTGAGGCCTGAAGTTTCAGGTAGCCTAGGTAGAGACCTGGAGGTAGGGCCAGGGAGCTTGTCTGATTATACTGGGTCATCTCCTAAAAATATACAAATTTGTCTGATTATACTGGGTCATCTCCTAAAATTATACAAATTTGTCTGATTATACTGGGTCATCTCCTGAAAATATACAAATTTGTCTGATTATACTGGGTCATCTCCTGAAAATTATACAAATTTGTCTGATTATACTGGGTCATCTCCTGAAAATTATACAAATTTGTCTGATTATACTGGGTCATCTCCTGAAAATATACAAATTTGTCTGATTATACAGAAATTATTAATTGGCTATCCTGTATTGATCGGAGGTCAAGTGATATTAGGCTGCGGTCAACAATCAATAATCATGTTTTTTAATTGTGTCAATAAAATTGTCATTAATCAAGCAATTTTGTATTGGCCAAGTTAATTACAGGTCCTTGGTCAGCTGTATTGACCTTGGAGTTTGGCCTCAGGCCAATACAGCAGACCTGGGACCTGTAACTGGGCCAATATGAAATCACTTAGTAACAATCTATTATTACACTTGTGGTCAAATCATTTTTTGGGTGGAATGTTTATCAATCAACCCCAAATTACTAACTACAGAAGGTTCCTGCCTGCTACTGTCCACATGACCTGGACTGGGCCAGTGTACTGGGCCACTGGCAAACAGTGGAGACAGATCAGATGCAAAAAATGCGGGATCTGATCTGGGTCTACACTGTTCGCTTACAGTACATGAATTTAAGGGTTATAAGAAACAGTCTAATCACCCATTCAAGAACATTTTCCCAGCCTACACCAGAAAATCGACCCACTAGAGCTGTCAGGGCTTTGATTTATGACATTGAAATTATGCAATGAACAACTGATTTTTTCTTTTTTATTTTGGTTTTGGTTTTACTGCCCTTTCAAGATTATTTCACTTTTTTTCAAGCCAATGGTTAATCAGAGGTGGGCGAAAATCAAGAGTACCCAGAGAAAAAACATCTGACCTTCCATTGCAGAACCTGGCATCTCACATGTGGCCCAAGTGAGGCCCGAACCAAAAGGGTGAGAGACCTATGATTAGGAGTCAGTGCTTTTTTTTCTATTAGGCCATGGAGGCAATGTTAATATGATAAATGCAATAGACCAAAACCTCATTAAAACACTGTTCATTATAACACGGTTTTGGATATAACACATTTTCAAGATGGATCCCAAAAATGTATAGATTATATAGAAAAATGACCATATTTGGTCATTTTTCTATATAATCTATACATTTTTGTTTGGATATAACATGGTTGTCTAACTAACACGGTTTCTACTTTGGACCCCATTAACAGTGTTATAAAGAGGTTGTGGTTTATGACACCACAAAACTGATATTTGACTCCCCATAAAACTGATTCCTCCTAAAACAAGAGGGCCATGATGGCCCTGGATCGCTCACCTGATCCATAGTGTAACAAGTGGGCCCCAGAGAGGGCCATTATTGGCCCCAGGGCTTTAATGTACATAATGTTGAGGGAGGTCTTAAAGGTGAAGCTTCATACCAAACATCAACAAAGGCTAAAATTTGAACAATCTTGTCAAAGGTCCACTAGATGAAGCTACACATCAAATATCAAAGACCTGGGCCTAGCGGTTTCAGAGAAGAAGATTTTTAAAGATTTTGCCTATATAAGCCTATGTAAAATCAAAGGGCCCCGGGACAGGGGCATTTTTTGCCCCAGCACTATAGTTTGAACAATCTTGGTAGGGGTCCACTAGATGAAGCTTCATACCAAATATCAAAGTTCTGGGCCTTGTGGTTTCAGAGAAGAAGATTTTTAAAGATTTTCCCTATATAAGCCTATGTAAAACCAAAGGGCCCCGTGGCAGGGGGGGATTTTTTGTCCCAGCACTATAATTTGAACAATCTTGGTAGGGGTCCACTAGACGAAGCTTCATACCAAATATCAAAGTCCTGGGCCTTGTGGTTTCAGAGAAGAAGATTTTTAAAGATTTTCCCTATATAAGCCTATGTAAAACCAAAGGGCCCCGGGGCAGGGGCATTTTTGGCCCCAGCACTAAAATTGGAACAATCTTGGTAGGGGTCCACTAGATGAAGCTTCATACCAAATATCAAAGTCCTGGGCCTTGTGGTTTTAGAGAAGAAAATTTTTAAAGATTTTCCCTATATAAGCCTATGTAAAACCAAAGGGCCCCGTGGCGGGGGCATTTTTGGCCCCAGCACTATAATTTGAACAATCTTGGTAGGGGTCCACTAGATGAAGCTTCATACCAAATATATAAGACCTGGGCCTTGTGGTTTCAGAGAAGAAGATTTTTAAAAATTTTCCCTATATAAGCCAATGTAAAAGCAAAGGGCCCCGTGGCGGGGCATTTTTGTCCCAGCACTAAAATTTGAACAATCTTGGTAGGGGTCCACTAGATGAAGCTTCATACCAAATATCAAAGTCCTGGGCCTTGTGGTTTCAGAAAAGAAAATTTTTAAAGATTTTCCCTATATAAGCCCATGTAAAACCAAAGGGCCCCGTGGCGGGGGCATTTTTTGTCCCAGCACTAAAATTTGAACAATCTTGGTAGGGGTCCACTAGATGAAGCTTCATACCAAATATCAAAGACCTGGGCCTTGTGGTTTCAGAGAAGAAGATTTTTTAAGATTTTCCCTATATAAGCCTATGTAAAACCAAAGGGCCCCGGGGCGGGGGCATTTTTGGCCCCAGCACTGTAATTTGAACAATCTTGGTAGGGGTCAACTAGATGAAGCTTCATACCAAATATCAAAGACCTGGGCCTTGTGGTTTCAGAGAAGAAGATTTTTAAAGATTTTCCCTATATAAGCCTATGTAAAACCAAAGGGCCCCGTGGCGGGGGCATTTTTTGTCCCAGCACTATAATTTGAACAATCTTGGTAGGGGTCCACTAGATGAAGCTTCATACCAAATATCAAAGTCCTGGGCCTTGTGGTTTCAGAGTAGAAGATTTTTGAAGATTTTCCCTATATAAGCCTATGTAAAACCAAAGGGCCCTGGGGCGGGGGCATTTTTGGCCCCAGCACTATAATTTGAACAATCTTGGTAGGGGTCCACTAGATGAAGCTTCATACCAAATATCAAAGACCTGGGCCTTGTGGTTTCAGAGAAGAAGATTTTTAAAGATTTTCCCTATATAAGCCAATGTAAAACCAAAGGGCCCCGTGGCGGGGGCATTTTTCGTCCCAGCACTCAAATTTGAACAATCTTGGTAGGGGTCCACTAGATGAAGCTTCATACCAAATATCAAAGTCCTGGGCCTTGTGGTTTCAGAGAAGAAGATTTTAAAAGATTTTCCCTATATAAGCCTATGTAAAACCAAAGGGCCCCCGTGCGGGGGCATTTTTGGCCCCAGCACTATAATTTGAACAATCTTGGTAGGGGTCCACTAGATGAAGCTTCATACCAAATAACAAAGACCTGGGCCTTGTGGTTTCAGAGAAGAAGATTTTTTAAGTTTTTGGTGAAAAAAATCTGTTTTTGGCTCCTGTGACCTAGATGTGCAACGGACCGGAACCATTTGACCCATATTCAAACTTGACCGAGATATTGTCATGATGATCATTCTGAGCAAGTTTGATTAAGATTGGACCAAAATTGTGGCCCCTAGGGTGTTCACAAGGTTTTTATATGATTTGACCCGCTGACCTACTTTTTAACCCGATATGACCCATATTCGAACTGGACTGAAATATTGTCACAATGGTCATTCTGAGCAAGTTTCATGATAATTGGACCAAAACAGTGGCCTTCAGAGTGTTCACAAGGTTTTTCTATGATTTGACCTACTGACCTACTTTTTGACCGGACATGACCCATATTCGAACTTGACCAAGATATTGTCATGATGATCATTCTGAGCAAGTTTGATTATGATTGGACCAAAATTGTGGCCTCTAGGGTGTTCACAAGGTTTTTCTATGATTTGACCCGCTGACCTACTTTTTAAGCCGACATGATCCATATTCAAACTTCACTAAAATATTGTCACAATGATCATTCTGAGCAAGTTTGATGATGATTGGACCAAAATTGTGGCCTCTCGAGTGTTCACAAGGTTTTTCTATGATTTGACCTACTGACCTACTTTTTTACCCGACATGACCCAAATTCGAACTTGACCGAGATATTGTCATGATTATCATTCTGAGCAAGTTTGATGATAATTGGACCAAAACTGTGGCCTCTAGTGTGTTCACAAGAAAAAGTTTACGCACGACGGACGACGGACGACGGACGACGCACGACGACGCCGGACATCTTACTGTCACAAAAGCTCACCATGACCTTCGGTCAGGTGAGCTAAAAATGCATACCTGTGATACCTGCCTCATCAGGAGGGAGACTCCCTCATTTTGATGCTAATTTTAGCCCAATTTATGCTGAATTTTAGGAAAATTTTGGAGTCTCCCTAATTTGAACTCAGAATTCCCCTATATATTCTTTACATCTCCCTAATCACAATTGCAAATCTCCCTCATACAGTTCAAAAATTATAACAGGTATGTCAGTTATCCCCTCTATATAATCTCTTACACTCCAAAATTCTAGGAAAATTTTACTTACACGAAAGGAAGTGACTAGACAGTCTTGGGCCTCAGACAATTCCATCAGGGAAGCTGATTGTCGTCGCTGGAGTTTAGAGACTGGAATCCACTTTGCAGAACCGAAAGTCACAACCTTAGGATCTTGTATATTATTGACTGTCACCAGTATGGTACTACCACAAGGCTCTTTTAAGGGCTTGTAATAAAACTGACCTAAATCATGGGTTCCTAGACCAGTCTGTAAAGGAAAAGACCAGGCTGCATCAGTGAACGAGCTAGCAAATCAATGATAAGGGTAAACTTTTTCTAAGAACACCAGAAAATGACATCTGCTATTCTTGAATCAATGGAAGGGGGAGAATGACCGTAGAAAAAGAATCCATGATTTCACTGTGGCAATACACTAATACTTTTGCTGAAAAAAAAAATGCTTTTCTTTTTCAGCATATATACCACTGCATGAAAACTGTTTTGTTTGTTTGATTCGAGGTTTAACATCCCTGTCAACACTGTATAGGTCATTTTGGAGACGTTGCTTCCAATTTTGTGGGACTTTTACCTGACATTGAGATGAAATAACATCCTAAGCCCTGTCGCCCAATGAAACCAATAGGGTTTATAAGCATGGACATTCCAACTCGCACTGCTTTGCCTGAGCAACCCATCTATTTCTTCAAGCCCCGATGGGCGGGGGCGGTGCATGAAAACTGTACTTGGTAGAACATTTAATATTCTCACCATAAATTTTTGGCAATCACGACAAAACAGACATTTTTTTTTTTCAAATAATTTTTTCCTTTATTTCTGAGAAAATAAAGACCGACTGCTGGTCAGACGATTCACATGCAATGTCTGGCCTTATTTCCTCTGAAAAATAATTTAAAAGATACAATTAATATCTATCTAAAAATTTAAGGGGCTTAAAGGGTTGAGCTAATTTGCCTTTACTTTGCCCTAACTGTTATTCTTAACAAAGACATGACGGTCCCATTGATTTCCTTCTCGCCAGTTTGTCAAGAAATTATTTCAAATATTCCTGGTTCAGTCACTTACCTGCATGAGTGAGATAGCTTGTAACAGCTTTCCACGGAAATGTACTTTTCCCTCAGCAGTACTCTTATCCATGTCTTGCCGTAATGATTTAATATCATCCCAGGTACAGGCCACCTACAATAAAAGGAAATTTCAAAACTTAATATGATTATAGGTACACATCACAAAAATACTTACCGTATTCGCCCTAATTACCGCACATGCTCCTATAAGCGCACACAAAAGCTATTTTTGAAAAGGAAATGCATAAGCGCACACTTTACAGTAACTTTCCCTTGAAGCTCTCACAGTAAATCTATAAAAACTACTGTTATTTCTTCAACAGTGAAGGCAATGCTTAAGTATCATTTTCCGTCCCATTAAATATCAGAATGTATCATCTTGGAAGCTATTGTTTTTGTATCAAGTGTGCGCTAAATAGGTAGATTTTTCACCATGATTTTTTTGACACCAGATTTTGAAAACACTAAGGGCATGGTGCGGTAAGTGGGGCGAATACGGTATATAATTTTGACCCCCTTTAATCCCACTTTTATATAGTAAAACTGGGGTTTACAAGGGTAAAGATTATTTTTCTTATTTCTGCTCTAAAATATAGATTGTTGGTGCATGTTAGAACCGCCTCATTGAGGTGGTACTCACGTGTACCAACAATCTATTTTTTGAGCAGAAATAAGAAAAAAATTGCATTTTTTCAGCAGTAAATTTACAATACAGGCAAGTTTTCATAATGAGTGAATCTGTGTTAAAATGTTTCTTGTTACAACATCTTGTTGTTACTTTACTTGTTATAACATTGTGTTATGATGTTATTTGTCATAACATATTGTTATAATGTTACTTCTTATTATAATGTTACTTGTTATAAAACCTTGTTACTTAAAATAACATCTTGTTGTAAAGTTACTTGTGACTTGAAAAATATGTATTTTCATATCCAACAAAATTGTTCAGCATTTTTCCTTTATATCAGTTTTTACTGCCTTTTCAAGATTATTTTACTGATATCTAGCCATACGTTAATCAGAGGTGGGAAAAATCAGAGCACCCGGAGAAAAACACCTGACTTTTCATTGCAGAACTTGGTGCCTCACATGTGGCCTGAGTGAGGCTCTGATTCGCGGCCATGTAAGGTTTAACCCCTTGTATGCTAGTGGACTCTTCCATTGCTATATGTTGGACAAGTCCATTTGTCATATAAGGGGTGTCAGGCCTATTTTTCCATTTTTATTCTATTTTTTGACAGAAAATTCTGTTAGCAAATAGTGCAGGCCCTGATCAGACGCCGCGTTCTGCGGCGTCTGATCTGGGCCCGCACTGTTTGCCAAGGTACCCTTTAGGGGTTTGTGGCCTCTGATCTGGGCCTGCACTGTTTGCCAAGGTACCCCTTTAGGTGTTTCCTGCATAGAATGGGTTAAGAGTCGGCCACAAAACCCATCCATGCAGCAATTAAGAAAACTGTAATACTGATATAAGAATGAAATTAATACCAATTAAGCAGACTGAAAATTACTTAATTATCATCCCCCGAAGCCAAAACTGCAACAACAAAATTGTCTGCCGTCATGCTATCGGAAGAGTGATATAGCCCGCAAGCATGCAAAATGGTTGTTAACAACTTAGTCTAATTTCTGCTGCAGCTAAAAACGGAGTCGACAGACAAAATAATGACATATGACTGACACAGTAATTTCTAAAAGCATTTTCGTCTTTGCGATTCTCAATTCAATCCGAACACTAAAATAAAAGAGCTGATTTTGTGTTTTAAGCTATTTAACCCATTTTGTAAGAGGAAATTCCAAAACAAAATACTGGCAAACAGTGTTGGCCCAGATCAGACGCCACAGACTGTGGCGTCTGATCAGGGCCTACACTGCTTGCAAGAATTTCAGCCATTTTTTCAAAATAAATTTCAAAGGTAACACAACATGACACCCCTAAATTTGGTAATGGACTCCTGCTACATGTTAAGTTGAAGTTCCATTCAATTCAAAATGGGTTAAATTCATTAGAAACTGAAGAGCAGATGCTATACATTCAAGGGAGCCAACTTTGTTTTTGAAATTGCTTTGCTGTATTATATTATTCATTTATTGCTCTTGTGTGAGAGGAATATGACTATTTTTTCGCCAGAGCATGTAATACTGACCGAGGACGAAGCCCGAGGGCAATCTTACCTGTCGAGGGTGAACAAATCGTCATATTCCCCTCACACAAGGGCAACAAAGGATTTATTATACCGAAGTCGGACTGCTAGTGATTCTTATAGTGAATGCACTTGTATTTTTGAGCAGTGAGGTCAGAGGAATATGATAATTTATGGCCCTGCTCATGGCATGCTCTCGACCAATCAGAATTCTAGAAATATTAATGAGGTATAATAATGTAGTTTGTCATATGATGCCACGTCTAGGAATGCAATAATGACATGTAGTAAATTCAGTAATCCACTAGTGGATTAAATGTGCAAAATTAGTTAGATAGGCCCCATTACATCACGATAACAAGTCCGTGAAATGAAGACCCCTCTAAACCCCACTTTATATAGAGAAAACTGGGGTTTACGGGGTAAACATTATTTTTCTCATTTTTGCTCCAAGACATAGGTTGTGGGTACTCGTTAGAACAGCCTCAATGAGGCAGTTCTAACGAGCCCCCACAACCTATGTTTGCAGTAGAAATAAGAAAAATATCAAAGATTTTCATTAGAAAAGGAGCCATTTTGGAGATGTGAAAAGTGCACTATGTTGCACGGGTGTGTTTTCGTTACGATGTTGCATGTAGGAAGTGGATTAAATATGCAATTATTTAGATATGCCCCACAATGTTACATGTACAAAGTTCTTATATAATGACGTCAAGTTTACTAATGGTGGAATATTGACATTCCTGTAAACCAATCGTGAATAAAATGCATTTTAAACCCTATTTTCAGATGTTGCTTTTCTCATTGTCTAAAGAGTTAAATCTCTATCGTCGTCAGCAAATGCAAATCAACAACTATATTCTTTGTGAACTTGTTATAAATCTTTTTAGATCGGTTAAAATCTCATTTCTATGACCAATCCACACTATCAATCTACTTAGTACTGTGTAATCAAATGTCTTTTCTAATTGGTCAGTATCTCACCTTCATCAGCCAATAGAGATCAAGATTTATTGATGGTCCAGCAAAAGTCTCATCCACCTCTACAATGGGTAGTTGGTCCTCTGAGGTCACTAATACTTTGTCTTCACAATAGAAGAAACAGGCAAGATAAACACCCCTGAAAAGATAACAGGCCCCTGTGAGATAAAGCTTTCTTTCATGCCTGTAAGATAAAAACATTTGATATTTTTCTTTATTCTGCTATTAACATAGATTCTGGGTGCTTGTTTATTAAAGTGGTTCCAATGAGCACCCACAATCTATGAATACCGATTGTAATATACATCTTGGAAAATCCCCATATTTTGGTTGGCTATTTATCAATCAACCCATAGTTACTTGGTGTATACAATATTTACTCATTTTCAATAAATAGGCAAGTTACAACAGTACATGTACAAATTGCAATGACAGGATTTGAAAACAAGCGGGGGTCGGCCGTCCACAGTCTATTTGAACTGATTAAAGTTACTAGAAGCCAAAGTTACTTGATCTACAAGCTTTGCTAAGATTGTCAAAGTCACCAATAAAGTTTGTAAGAAATTCAGGTAATAGTTATTCAGAGCTGCGCTGTTCCTGTCATGGTGACACCAGACTGCTGTATAAAGAGGGTTGTCCGTAAAACCTGGGACCATGGTATAAACAGAATGAAGTCTACAAGGGAGTTCATTACATAGACTTGTTAACCCATAAAATGCCAAACAAGACTATTGTCGTCTGCTTTGCCATCTGCCGGTAACCTTAAAAGTCATTTTTTGCAAACAGTGTGGACCCAGATCAGACTGCTCCTTTGAAATTCTTTACGGAACGCACACATGGAAGCACAACGGGCGATGGACAAAATGTGATCACAAAAGCTCACCTTGTCACTGCGTGAGCTAAAAAGTGCCCTAATTACAGCGACTATGGTAAGACATAATATAATGATCGGTTGCCTGTATTTGGGGTTAAACGAAACATCAAGCACTGTGGGTCAAATTTTTGTGTCGTCTCCCAGAGTAAGGGAGAAAAGAGATAGATGAGATAGTAAAGGAAATGAAAGGGAGGGTCAGGGGAGAAAGAGGGAAATAAATGGAAGTGTAGGAACTGAAGAAATAACAGCATTCCCTCTCTACCCTTACCAGCTGTGAGGACAGTAGGGCTTGCCCAATTGTAAGCCAATATCAGTTGGACGTCCCAGTGATGCATGATACACGACACCGTGGCCTAACCCAACATGATAGCATGAGTCACAGTCTATTTATGTATGATGAACTATGATGTTTTAGGTCAATACAAAAACCTTTTACATCAAATAAGATATGCTATATCATTGTCATCAATTTTTATTTCTGATCTACCATATTCATTGTATAAACCATAATGATCCTAAGTATTAGGACAGATAGGCCTAAGCAAATAGTGCAGACCCAGACCATTACTTCAGGAGCAGTCTGATCAGGATCTACACCATTTGCCATTCTGTCTGTACTTGCAGGATCGTGTAACAAATTTGTTAAAATTTTTAGAGTTTTATAGAAAGTCCTCAAGATGTCCGAATTTTTAGGATTTTTACGGTATTTGGGCAGAAAAGCCAGAGGAATTAGTATAGACCCAGATGAGATGCAGCAGAATGCAGCATCTCATCAGGGTCTACATTGTCTGCTACTCATCCAGCTGTTGTCAGAAACAAGATCTGGGACCTGTTGTTCAAAGCCTCATTAGCTTAACAAGCTCGATAGTGGTCATATTGTAAACTGTTCTAGTAAGTTCAACAATATCTAAAATATTGCTATTTTTGCTGAAAAAATGTGAGCAGCTTTTGCAGATGCAAAAGCTGCTCACATTTTTTCTGCAAAAATATTAGCACATTTTCCATATTAAATGATCAAAGATTTAACGATACATCAACTAATGACGCCATTAGTTTTAAACAACTGGCCCCAGGTGGTAAGTTATACTTGTTCAAATTTTGGGAAAACTATGGCAAACTAAGTACTATTAGATTTCAAAGTACTTAGGATAAATGCAGTTTACTTGTACTTAGATGCAGTCACTGTCAAAACATTTGAAGAATTTTAGCTTTTGACATACCTCTATTTTTTCCCAGTGAAATATTTCTTTAATGTTAGAGGCCACCATATTCTCCAATGATCTCAACCTTACATCACGAAAATACGCCTATATAATTTTGACCCCTCTTGAACCCCACTTTTATATAGTAAATCTGAGGTTTATAGGGGTAAACCTTATTTTTTCATTTCTGCTCGAAAATATAGATTGTGGATACTTGTTAGAACCACCACAATCTATATTTTGAGGAGAAATATGAAAAATATCACAATTTTTCATCTTAAAATCTTCACTTTTTCTGTGATAAAAGTTTAATACTATGTATTTATATAGGCGTGTTTTCAAAATGTAACTTAATGGAGACTCAAAATTCCCAGCCGATAACATTCTAAAAATTGTTTGTTATTTTTCATAGAAAATCAAGACTGACATTTCATGTGAATTGTTTGCTGGCAGGCAATACACATGCAATTTCAAGCCTTATTTTCTCTGAAAATTAAGAAAATATATCTGTAATGTTGTTTGCTCCAAATGTAAATGAAGCTAATGCGGCTCTTACACTGTCACAACTTTGACCACAACTGTCCACGACCAATGGGGACCATGGAAATCGTGGCGAATCGAGGCATACACGGTTCCGATTTCACTACCTTACGAATACTCACGACATTGCTATGACACTTCTATGAACAATCACGATTGCTGCACGATAATGGAGCCGATTTACAACGATCCTCCACGATCGACCATTTGGTTTTGGTTTTACGGCCCTTTCAAGATTATTTCACTCATATCGAGCCGATCGTTAATCAGAGGGGGGGGGTGGGAAAAACCGGAGTACCCGGAGAAAATACACCTGACCTGCCGTTGCCAAGTTCTGCAACGGAAGGTCAGGTGTATTTTCTCCGTGTACTCCGGTTTTCGCCCACCTCTGATTAACGATCGGCTCGATATGAGTGAAATAATCTTGAAAGGGCCGTAAAACCAAAACCCAAAAAAACCCACGATCGACCACGATGTCTTACGATCCTCTAGGATTCTTCTACGACTGCACCATGATTGCTTCAAGATATCAGGCAATCATACACAATTTCTCACGATCCCTGCAAGACTGCTCTATTACCAAGGCCGAATTGGCACGATGATCAAAGACTCAGTACGATCATGGAAGATTCGATACGATTTACTCACCATTAACCAATACTTCTCCCGATTCGTATGGATTTATAATGATCTGGGGAGAAAGTAGTGCGTTCGACGTAGCGTCAGGATAAATCATGCTAGCGTCGTCATCAATCGTAGTGCATTCCTGGTGAATCTTGCATTGTCACGAGCAGTCGTCGTGATATTGTAGTAGATCGTACGGCAGTCACAACGGAATCGTAGAGGCGTCGTAGATGATCTTGTCTCCTCCTAGCTAAATCGTGGTAGAACTCTGCCACGATTAATCACGATTGGCCACGATTACCACGACGACGGCTCACGACTGAGGTACAATTTCTCTACGACCCCTCTATGATTTGAAAAATGATGCCGACTTGTCACAAATGTTTTGAACATGTCCAAAACAGTCGTGGTCACTCCCGAACTATCACGATCAACCACGATTCCTCAAGATCTCTGCCAACTTCTCTACTATGTTGTTCACGATTTACCATGATTTAAAAAATCGTGGTGAGTCTTGGCCAAAATCGTGACAGTGTAAGAGCCCCTTAAAGAATTAAAATTGTGTGCATGTTTGCTAAACAGTATACATCACCTCTTTATAACTACTGTTCAAGTCCATAAAAAAACCCTTGGTAGCTAAACTACCATGTTATATCCAAACAAAAATATGTATATAGAAAAATGACAATTTATGGTCATTTTTCTTTTTTATCTATACATTTTTGTGGATCCATCTTTTAACTCTTTTTCATCGAAAACTGTGTCATAATGAACAGTGTTATAAGGAGGTTTAAGTGTCTATATAAAACATAAATGAATACCTTTTAAAAGATTTATGGAATTTGGGAGCCGAAGAAAAGAGATTCTTGAAACCCTTTTTCTTGCGTTGCACTGGTGAGGTAGAACCGGGAGTATCTGGGGGAAAAAAGACCACATTTTATCCAACCTACATGTATTTTAACACAGCACACATATAAAAGCAATGGAATGGAACTTCAATTAAATCTACAGCAAGTCACTGGGTGAAACGCATGACGCGAAAAGGCACTGTTTTATGACGTCAATTGTAGATTCTTTGACGGTGGCGGGTGTAATGTTTTTCACACATCAAAAACATTACAAAATATGTTAATGCCAATGGTGTTGACGGGATTTCATGTAAGAATGGTGAAAGGGGGATTTCATGTAAGAATGGTGAAAGGTTGGGAGAATTTGAAGGAAACAAAATTATTGACAATGTCTAGTGTGTTTGATGTTTGTTTGTTTGATTCGAGGTTTAAGGTCCCCGTCAACATTGTAAAGTCTTTTTGGAGACGTTGCTTCCAAATTTGTGCGATTTTTACCCGACACTGAGATGAAATACCCTGCCGCCCAATGAAACCAATAGGGTTTATAAGCATGGTCAGGCCAACTCGCACCGCTTTGCCAGGGCAGGCTTAGATCCTCTAAGCGGTTTACCAGTACTCGTGTGCGGGTCAGTTTCAGCTTTGCGTGGAAGCATCATGCAGCCCATATATTTCTTCAAGCCCCGATGGGCGGGGGTTATTTAGTTTGTTTGAATCGATGTATAGTGTGTTTGAATCGATAAAGATCAAGTCCAGTGTGTGAAATCACAGTTTGTTGGTCACTTGCAGGTAGAAAAACAGAAATGAAACTAATCAGACACACATCCAACTGAGCTACAAAGGCTAAAGCATTTTATTCCATCTGAAATCCGAGATTTGTTACCTTTAATGATGGATGCGTCAGCTGGCCTTAGTTGCTTCACTTGTGTAAAAAGTTCCTCCAAGATCTTGAGCTTGCCCTGGGACCGTGGCATTGTTTGCTCTACATCTCTCCAACCTAGCATTGAAAAAAAACAAACATATCTGAATGTGCAAAGATAATTTTCAATATAACAACTAGCCTTGGCCTAAGTACACCGGGACAGAATAGAACAGATTATTTCATTCTGCATACCATCTACAAAGAGGGTGTTCACAGCATCAAACAAACAATACATGTAAGTATCAAAGAAGAGCAATGTAATACAACATTTGTGAATGAATGTATATCAGCAAATAAAGCTGCCGGGGTCGGCAACATTCTTTCGTGGAGATTGATCATGAAATCTTTTCTACGGTCATTCTCCCCCTTCTGCTGATTCAAGAGGGGGCAGTTGTCAGTTTTTGGCAAAAGAATGTGCACTGTACTGGTCAACCGCTTACATATAAGCCTGCCCAGGAAAAGTGTGGATAGGTAAACTGACCGGCTCAGAAATTACCTAAAATAGTGTTGATTGGGCTGTTAAACCCCAATACAAACAAACAGCAAATAAAGCATTTGATCGCTCATGACCTCTTTCTAGGAAGCTCTTACATGTCTATGTATGCAAACAGGAAGAGCCATTTAAAAGGGTTTCCCATCTACTTCAGTGGCAACAGTTTAGGATCCAAATCAGAAACTTGTTTGTTAAACAATAGTATTATATCCAAACAAAAAAATGTAGATTTGTCTATATGAGCCCCGCCAAGCGAATTTGTGTCTTCGAGCATTCCGTCATCACAAATTTTAACTGCGCATGCCCAGCCATTCAGAGGGGCCAGGGATATGGCTTTCTGTCTGAAGGTTCCTCTTGATTCACTGCTTGTATGAGCAAGCAGCGAAGGTTCTGGCGAGACTGCGCGGACGCGCAGGCTCGCCTGAACCTTCGCTGCTCGCATAGGCGATAAGTACCAAAATCGCTTGAGGGGGCCCATATAATCTATACATTTTTAGAATCTATAATTAAAACCATGCTATTTGCGTCACTGGGGCATCCAACTGATAATGGCCGACCTGCTGTCCTTGCAGCAGTTAAGGGTATAGAGGAAAATGTTGTTATTTCTTCTGTTTCTACACTTCCATTCATTTTTCCTCTTTCTCCTCTGTCCCTCACTTTCATCTCCTCTACTATGTATGTCTTCTATCCCTTTTTATCCCTTTCCCTGGGAGATGACACAAAATGACCCCCAAGAGTTAACATGTCGTTGAACCCAAAACAATCAATAAAACCATGTTATATCCAACAGTAAAGTTATCACGAAATTGTGGCATTATTTTATAAACTGGTCTCACTGAGCTGTAGTCTGTGTGCATAAAGGAACTCGAAAGACATTCTTTACTCACTTGAAGGAACTCCATATAATGGATTAGAGCTGGCAAACTGGCTGTATCCCTTCATATTCATTGCCGCTACCCGGACGTAAATTGGCGTGCCTTTCTGTAGATTTCTGATCTCCAGCTCCAGGTTCCGAACGTCTTCGAGAACTGATGAGCCTTCTAACTGTACGAATGATTCATTCTTACTCCATTCCACTGTAGTAAAGAAAACATGTGTTAACCCATAGTATACTAGTGGACTCTTCCACTGCTATATGTTGAACAAGTCCATTTCTCATATAAGGGGTGTCAGGCCTATTTTTTTCGTTTTTATTCTACTTTTGATGGAAAATTCTGTATGCAAACAGTGCAGGCTCTGATCAGACGCCACATTCTGTGGCGTCTGATCTTGGCCTGAGCAGGACAAACAACATTCTGTGCTGATCCGAGCAAGAAAAGTGCCTCTATCAGTTGTATCTTAATCTTTGTGAGCATTATGTATTTCATACTCAGCTGAGTTGAGCACGAAAAATGTTTCATAACCTCGGGGACAGGTTACACACAAAAATAGCTGCTAAGTTACACAGACAAGCAAATGTCTTGAAATTTTTGATATAGAAACTAGAAGTACTGTAGTATCTAAGCATAGAACACAAAGGTGCTGATCAGACTGAGCAAATCAGACTTTTTTTAAAGCTGCTACATAATTATATGGTTTAAGGACACATCAACCACTGTGGGTCATTTTGTGTCCTCTCCAAGAGAAAGGTAGAAAAGAGAGAAATGACAGTAGAAGAATTGGAAGAGAGGGACAGGAGACCGCAGAGAAAAAGGAACAAGAATGAAAGTGAAGGAATGGAAAAAAAAATCTCCCTCTAACCTTAACTGCTTCAAGGCAAGCAGGCCTCTAACCGTAACTGCTTCAAGGCAAGCAGGCCTTGCCCAACTGTAAGCCAGTATCAGTATGTACGTTGGACACCTCAGTCATGTAGGATACATGGCAGATTCACCTCGCCCACCACCCCACCTACAATGTTAAACTGATTAACCCTTAAGAGGCTGAGAAAAACTACATCTGAAAATGTTGTCTGCTTATGTCGTCTGCTGAATTTTTCTGCAAACATTTTAAAAATATTTATGCATACAAGCAAACAGTGTGGACCCAGATCAGACTGCTCAGTCTGATCTGGGCCCACAATGTTTGCAAAAAAAAAAATACTTTTAAGGTAATCTGCAGACGGCAAAGCAGACGACAATAGTCGTGATTGGCATTTTATGGGTTGATAAAATACCTTTATACTTAGTGACAACAGCACCATTTCTGTTCAATGGCTCACCGAACTTGACCATCAGTGAAGAACTGCTTGCTATATTTAGCGTCACATTTGTCGGTGGGTCGGGACATCCTGTGAAATAAAACAAGAAACTATAGCTAGACTATAAAGAATTTTATTTTGTTTGGACGCAGCACATTTGCTTTACTAACACAGTTTCAGCATCAGAGTGTTTTACGGTGACATTTGCTTGCAATATCAACATTTTCAAATAAGCAGTTTTACAGAAACATGCAACAATAAAATTAATGCGAAATATGCGTGTACAGTAACATTTTAAATAAAATAAATGCCAAATCCTCAGCGCTTGACGGTAACATCTGCTTGCCTCATCAACATTTTCAAGTGGTGAGTGTATGCAGTTATATAGTGTCATCACAATATCTGAGATTCTGAGTGAATTTTTTTTTACTCACTTGCATGATCATAGCCTGCTTTCATTCTTTTGAGAAGTCGATGTCGGAACTCCCAATGACTTAGCTGTCTTTCATTTTCCTGGAAAATACATATGCATGCTGTATAAAAATGTAGCCTGGTATGCATCTTTTTTATACAAAGATCCAAAGACAAATTAATAAGTCTGTGTGATGAACACCATTATTAGGCCCTACTTTATTGTGAAAATAGGGGACAATTCATTACTTTTTTATATTTCAGCTCAGAAACAGACTGTGGGTATTTGTTAGAACTGCCTCAATGAGGCAGTTCTAACAAGCACCCACATTCTATGTTTGAAGAAAAACAAGGGAAAATCTTACAATTTTTCAAGAGAAAAAATAATATTCAGCCCTGGTTCAGCTAGAACCATACAACCTACCTTTGTAGAAGCCATCTGATTAGGATCTTCACAGTTTGTCATTCAATTGGTGCAATCATAGGAATAAATTGCTTCAAGTAATCTGATTGGTTGACAATCAGAAATGGGTGTGGCTAAAATAGTTTATTCAGAATGACAACAGACATGAAGACAACTTCAACTTAGATGGCTGTTTTATCTTAATGGTATTTATGGTAACATTCAAACCAACCAATCAAAGTTACTTTCTGCTGATTGGCTGCAGATGGAATGGCAAACAGTGGTTTACAATCAACAACAACAAATTTAGCTTGTGGAGTGCTGTGGTGCAGTGGTAAAGCATTGGACTCGAGATCAAGAGGTACCAGGTTAGATCCCCTTGAGCACCAAGTCTTGTTTTCCTTGAGCAAGAGACTTTATCCACAATGCTTAGTACTTGTTTCTACCCAGGAAGAAAAGAGGGCCACATGGAAGATTAGTATTACCGTAAAAATTCGGCTATAAGGCGATTCGGCTATAAGACGGGACCCCCTTTTCAGTTTTTCTAAGGTGGGATTTTGCTTATACTCTTTTAAAAGACGGGTCAAATTTTTGCCATATCTGTCGGGGCCTATCTGCTACCGCCAGATGCCATTTAGATGTGAGAAATCGGCCTTTTTTCGTCAGAAGTAACTGAACGTTTTTTTTATCGGGGAACACAACACCTAGCTATTCAGTTTCACAACCAACGCCCCAGCTAGCACAAAATAGCGGCAAACGTCGTATCGCTGTCGGCCCGGTACATGCTTTGCTGGCTTAGACTACACAGACTTCTATTTAATAGACGACAGGGGCTGACAAATCCATTTCCCGGCCGTCTGGGACAAGACCGAAATCACGCCGGACAGGTGCACTTTGACCTTATGACGCTCGGTCGGGACAAGTGCAAAAATTAAAAAAAAAATCGTCTACAACTCCAGTCTTTTTTGAGTCCTTAAATACGGTACAACTAGACCAGTAAGTAAATCGCTGTCAATACAACAAACCATCTGTGTATTTATTACAGTTCAAGTATGTGTCGTATAATTGCCACCCTGCGGTGCGTGTCGATAAGGTGTGAAAATATGGTCAAGTTATGTCTCTAATTTGCGTTTATCCTCCAATCATAAAATTTAATCCACAATCAATGTGAAAATGATTTAATTGCTCCTCAGACTATTAGCTACATCTAACGGTAAATGTTTGCATTATAAAATCGGACTATTCTACGATCTCATGAATGGTTATGTTTTGGCGCCAAATAGCAGACGTTGGCGGGAAAGTCGAACGCTGTTGTTGGTTATTGACACGGAGCTTCTGGAGATAATTCGGGAGCTGTGCAAAGCACTGATTTTCTATCCACCTCTATTCACATCCGCTTAGCTATATAGGGAAAATATTTGTTGCCGGTTCTAAACATTTTTTTTTAAATGAAAGAAACACATGCGATGACATAAAACACGTGTGGGGATAATGCGTCGGATGACGTCATTTACCGATCGCGTGCAGAAAAATCGTAGCGGTGGTTTGTGGGCGGCGATTTATATCAATTCAAAAATCACCGATCGGCTTTTTCTGTATGTCTGGTCTTCGCCGGACATTGACGGAAAAAAGCCTGCAGTCCATGACCTCGGCTATAAGACGGGGTCAATTTTTTTGGCTCATTTTGGAGGGAAAAATCCTCGTCTTATAGCCGAATTTTTACGGTAGTTTACGATTTACTAAATGTGTTACCCTGTATAAATAAAGTTGAATATTTTTATTAATATTATTACCTCTCTGCTGATTGATAGTCCAAACTACCAACCTTGGCCACCGCCCATAGGGGCTTGAAGAAACAGATCTGTTTCTTCCACGCAGAGCTGAAACAGACCGCACACGAGTACTGGAAAACTGCTTAGAGGATCTTAGAGCCTGCATATACAAAGCAGTGCAAGTTAGACCGTCCATTCTTATAAACCCTACTGGTTCCATTCAGGACAGGGCTAGAGATGTATTTTGATCTTAATGTCGGGTAAAAGCCCCACAAAATTGGAAGCAATGTCTCCAAAATGACCTATACAGTGTTGATGGGGCTGTTAAACCTCAAATCAAACAAACAAACAAAACCAACCAATAAATAAAATTTACCAAATTTACCATATGTATTCGGACAGACAGGCCTGAGCAAACATTGTAGACCCAGATGAGATGCAGCAAAATGTGGCATCTCATTAGGGTCTACACTGTTTGCCTCTCATCCCCCTATTCTTAGACACAGAATCGGGCCATAAATATTACTCGTTCAAATTTTAGAACAAGTACGGTAAGGAGTTGAGGTGTCCGAATATCTAGGGTAAATATGGTACTTACTGCTTTACTGAAGACTGGTTGGAAAATGGTTCACATTTAATCAACCAATCAACCAACCAAGAACACTTACTTTCTGCTGATTAGTTGACACAGTTGAGCTGCCCGAACTTCCATTCAGTACCGCTGCGGTGAGATCAACAACTCTTCTCTCGGCTTCCGATACCAGCACATCTAACCTTGCTGATCGGGTTTCTTCTCTTTGAACTAAACAGCAAAAGAATTTCCACATGATGAGAGATAGAAGAGAGTTGTTATCACAAAATTGGTAAGTTCGTTTCTTTTAGGGATGCATTATAGTAACTGACGGATTTGGACAGGTCAGATCTATTTCCAATTTCAAAGATCTCCTGTTTGTTTTTACAAAGAGTGTCTGATCCGCAACTTCACTGTTTGTGTTGTAATATGCAACAGCATACCATGTACTTTTGTAAAGGCAAGCTAACATTTTCATGAATAATATTATTATAGTGGTGTATGTGTGTTTGAGTTTAACATCCCATCAACAACTAAGGTCCTAATGCAGGCGTCACACTGTCCCGAAAATGACACCAGGTGGCCATACGAATATGGAATCTGGAATTTCGCACGAAGATCGCTCCGAACATGGTCAACAGCCAATCTCAAGCCGAAGCAAGTACGATGCATGCAGACGGTCACACGATGGCATCCGAACCACACACGAAGGCAACGCGAAGATGTGTTTTTTTATTACGAAGTTTACCCGCAGGCCAAACGAAGGCCACACGACGGGTTCACGATGTCATATTGAGAGTACGATGCGTTGGAACTAGGTCCCGAAGACGACACGTGACCTCCCGATGTTATAAAACCTTCGGCCGGCCTTTTGAATTTCATTTGATGATTGGAGAGTACACAGTACATTTCAACTCTCTTAAATTTGATTCAACTTAAAACCAATTTAAAATGCCACCCAAAGAGAAGACAACTTTTTCAGAGAGAATTGGTTTATAGGACAATAAGATCTGCTCATCTTGTTCTCTAAGGTGCATCAAAAGAAGCAATCCTGCTGCCTCCTTTTTCCTGATGGTCTCATCATCAAAGTATGCCATTCTGCAGGAACGGAATTGGAATGACTGAAGCTTTGGGAGCTACACAAGCCTATGCTCTGCAGAGTTGCTCATCAGGGCTGACTAAGGAAGATGCTCTGAGGTTGGCCTTTTATATGTCTACGTTACCATGACACATGGGTATCGCTTGAGGTACTCAAATTCAGCTGTCTTCATCGACATCTTGGTCCAATCTCAATGTCATCGTACTATAATACGATGGCTACACGACGTCATTGCGAGGGTTTCACGTAGTCGTATTGCCTTCCTAAGACAATCGGACAACTTCTTGTTTCCCTCGTATTATCTTCGTGAGGCGTAAAATGCCCGAGACCACCGATGATCACACGAAGAAAAGACGAAGATGACACGATTTGACAAGATGCCCTCACGATGGCCTTACGAAGGGCAAGATGGACAAACGAATTCAACACGAAAATGAACCTTCGCAAGGTCTTCCGGCAATTTTTTGGCATGCCAAAGATTTTGCCGCCGCTCACGAAGTTGCTGCCGGAGCCTCAGAAAATCCACCAAATTCATACGATGGCTTAAGATGTCCTCACGAATGGCCCGATGTTTTCACGATCAGAACCGAATTAGAACATTTCCTTTATCGTGTTTCCATCTGGTGTCAATTTCGGGACAGTGTGACGCCTGCATAAGGAGATATGATCTCAGTTTAAAGACTCATTCAAAATGTTCTATAAAAGGGTTATCCTTTGGAAGCAAGGAATACACCACAGAACTGAAAAATATGGAGTGTATATGTTTTCTGGGCCAGACTAGCTAGTTTTGGCCAATTAGGCCTCATCAGTGACCCTCAGATATTTTCAAAATTCCACAATGGAATCAATGATCCCAAAGGACAAGAAAATATAATCTACACTATGATGTAAAAGTCTGGAGAAGTCCACAATCAAACCAATGATCCCTTGTTTATGAGGTGACCAGCTTAACCACTACACCACGGAGGCTTCTGAGTACAACATAGGATGAACTGATGAAATCTCAGTGGGGCTCAGAAGGCCACATTAGCAGGTTCCCACTGACTCCTTCCAAGAAATGCTATCTAAATGACACACACCTACTGAACCTACATGTAACCCTTAAGATGCCGAGAAAAACTACACCTGAAAATGTCGTCTGCTTATGTCGTCTGCTGAATATTCTTGCAAACTTTTTAGAAATATTTTTTCATATGGGCAAACAGTTTGGGCCCAGATCAGACTGCTCCTAGAGGAGTAGTCTGATCTGGGTCCACACTGTTTGCAAAAATGACTTTTAAAGTAACCAGCAGACGACAAAGCAGACGGCAATTGTTGTGATTGGCATCTTATGGGTTAATATAACAACAAAACTTGTTACAATGACAATTTCAGTTGAACGAATTCTCAGTTCAAGTCGTGAGATATTCAAGAATATTTAATTTGCTACACCATCCAAAAACAAATATTGTGGATATTTGTTAGAATCACCTCTGTGAGGCTATTCTAACAAATGTCCACAACATTTGTTTCTTGGACCCTATATTACCTATTATACTATTCCTCAATGAGATTCTTTATAGCGGCAAATTCTTTATAATGCTGAAGTGATGGTGAACAAATATTATTGTTATAGCGACGATCCTCTGTATCAAGATCATATATTTTTATAATTTCAATTGTCCATCATTATGTATATTTTGAGCGATTTGCCTGGATGAAATAAAGTTTTATACTTCTATAAATTCCCTGAGTAGGAATCTCAGAACTATTTCACACAGTGACAGGTAGTTATGTAATGTGACATCAAAAAGCATGTTTAGAACCTGCGTGTTACGTCATCTTATTTGAAATGATGTCAACAGCGTTCGATTAAAAGATGGAAAACAATTGAAAATGTAAATGTTTGAAGACAAATAAACTCAATTTAAAGGCTTGACATTTCTTTCCCTTGGGTGTCTTTCAAAGATGCCAGCTTATATCTGAATAATCATTTCGCCTAAGCCGTTGGTGAATTCATTCTTACACTTTTTGAAAGAATGACTGAAATTTACAATTTTCTGTGGTAACTCTTAACATTTCGATGACAAAGTAGGAATTATAAGGAATGAATTATAATTTTTGTGGATTCTATCACTGTGTAAACTCCGGCGAATCACTAACAAACCTTTGGGCTTTATGTAGTTTCTAGTTTAAACATCGATAAAATCCCATTCCTATATTGACCCTTGTCCTGCTGAGCCCGGATATGTCTTATCTTTCAAACAATGAAGATCCTGATCAGATGGCTTCTGAAGAAGCCATCTGATCAGGATCTTCTTTGTTTGTCATTCAGTTTATGAATTTGTCGCAATAATTTGCATCAAGTAATCTGATTGGTTGATAATCGGTAGTGGGTGTGGCATATTTAAATATTCAGCAGGTCAAGGGTTAAAATAATATCAACTTACATAAAGGACTTTCTCTAGCCCCCTTTGAAAGCAGAATTTTAGCCATTGGTATATTGTTGGTCATCACAGCGACATCTAACGGGGTTAGGAACTCACTGTTTACACTGAAATTAACAAAACATCAGGCATTTCTAACAAAAACCCACAATCTATATTTGGACTACCACACTGAGGCAGTTTTAACAAGCACCATCAGTCTTTATTTGGATTTGGCCAGTGAGGCAGTTTTAACCCTTATCCTGCTGTTCACAACAACCCTTACCTTTGCAAACAGTGTAGATCCAGATCAGATGGCTTCTGAAGAAGCCATCTGATCAGGATCTACACTTTTTGTCATGGAGTTTTTGAATTGAACAAATACATTAGATCAAGTAATTAGATTGGTGGATAGTTAGCAGTGGGTGTGGCTAAATTTATCATTCAGCGGGATAAGACTTAATAAGCATTCACAATCTATATTTGAACTCCCAAAATGCAGAAGTTCTTACAAATACCCACAATCTATCTTTGAACTGCTTCAGTTTTAAAGGCAGTTTTAACGAACATCATCAATCTATATTTTGACTGTCTATGCTAGGCAGTTCTAAAAAGCATTCAATCTATATTTGGACTCCCTCAATCTATATTTAGATAGTAAGAAAGTGATCACAAATAAGTCCATTTTAGAGCCTGCAACATAGCATGATGTCAAACTGGCACATCATTAAAAAGGTAAACCACACAAGTAAAAAAAAAAAAAAAAAAGCAACAAAAACACTAAATTTTGAAAGTATTCAAAATGCACCATTTGGATTAAGAGCTGAATCTAATACCTCAAATTATAAAATTCACCTCGAAGACCCAACACTGATTTGGTGAATCTTAAAATATAAAATGTTAATATATCTTAACCCTTTACCACTCAGGGATTTTGAGAATTTCGCTGATTTTCACAGTGTAACACCAGACAGCAACTTCAACTAGCCATTGTTTCATAATGGATGGTCTGTTTTACACCAAACTCGGTATGAATGTTCATTTGGCAGTAGCCTTTCAAATGCAACCTTTCATGACTTGATCATTGTTGTCATGGTAAAGAGGGGGCATCTCAAAGTTGGCAAAAAGTGTGTTTTCACATGAATTTTTGACCACATTTTAATCTTCACACAGCTGTCAAGGCAACAATTAAGGTGTTTGGCACTGGCCATTTTCACTGTTTGCAGCATGTTTTATCAGCATCAATTTTCAGGCATTTTTGACCCCAGACACCCTCAGATATATATTTAAGCGGTCGGTTGGGCCATACTCCCAAAATTTTTTCGGGATGTGAGGGGGGCGTTGCCCCCCTCAATCCCCCCAAGAATATTTTTAGTGGGGAGGCGCGCGAAAAAAAACAGGTCACTTTTTTGCCCAACAAATCCTAAAGCAAACATAACTATCCGGGGCTAGAAATGCAGATTTTAGGTGCTTCTGGGGCTTAAAATGGGGGGGGGGGGGGGTGGTGGTGCAGACACGTAAAAACACGTATGTGAGTGGGAAAGGGTTAAGGAGACAGTAAAGGAACACTGTATTTCATTCTTATTTCTTAAAATCATTTTTCCCACCCCCACTCCCCAGAGCAACCCTTTAACAATGTTCAAAACACACCTTTTTAAATTAATAAATGAATCCACTACATGTATCTTGACACTTACATATTTTCTAAGTGAAATATTGACACTCAAGGTGCAAGACAACTGTGGGATTCTAACATAACATTATCACCCCCAAGAGTTAACAACTAAACAAAATAAACAGAAACCAAGTAGAAACTAAGGCTTAAGACAGCTTATATCACTTTCAAATACAATTTATTTGCTCAAGATGGACTCAATAAATTCAAAGATTTGTAAAGGTTCCTACTCTGAATGTTTTAGCAAATATATGGACAGATAAGAAAAGGATGAACAGAAATGCACCACAATCATTTTATAACACTGTTCATAATAACAAGTTTTTGGATACATAAAAGTTTAAAGATGGATCCAAAAAGTGTACAGAACATATAGAATCAAAGCACTGAGAGTACTGGTGGGTCGATTGTCTCTGGGTGTAGTTAGGAAAAATGGGCCTGAGCGTGGACAGTTTCGTTTAACCCTTAAACTCCTTTACTGAAAGCAAACCGTGTAGACCCTGATCAGACACTGCGTTTTCGGTGCCTGATCCTTAAATCCCTATACTCTTAGCAAGCAGTGAAGACCCTGATCAGACGCCGCGTTCTGCGGCGTCTGATCTGGGTCTACACTGTTTGCCTAGCCCAACTTAGATTCCAGCCCAGATTTTACAGTTAACCTTTTAAGTAAACACGCTGACCTCACTGCGATAAAATTCTATAAATAATCTGTGTGGATTCCTACAAATCAGTGATAGTCACGTGGACTCCAGCACTAATAGAGTAAACAATCCGATCCTAATGCAAAGAACTAGGTCACGGATGCATTCCTCGCTTAAAAATGCTGACTAAGACTTCATTCTTACCTGGCCGTACAGCTCGAGAAGAAGACTGCAAAGGGAAAACAAGTTCATAAAGAACGAACCATTTCTTCAAGGATTTATATTAAATCCTTACGATAATATTGATGATAATCTCTGAAAACAAATATGGCGTATGGAAGAGAGCTCGGCGTTGTATATATCACATGATCGGCGTTTTTGTATATCACGTGAGAGCCTTTTCGCGTGCTTTTGATTGATTGGTCAATAATGGTCATGTGGTTATCTCCGCGTTGGTCACGTGGACATTTGCAAGAATTGACTTTCTACCGTATGGTACATTTGGGTCGATTGATAAACAATCGACCCAAAAATGACTATAAATGGTAATTTTTCCATATAATCTATATACTTTAAGGTGGATATAACACAGTTGTTTAACTAACAAAGATAAAGTTTCAGCTTTGAACCACAATACAACTGTGCAACTAGCAGTTTAGCAACACAACATCTGGCGTAAGTTCATTAAAGTGCAAATATGTCAAAACACAATGACAGGCTGAGCAAGAATTTGTGTCACAAGTGACATGTCTGTCAAAGTTAAAGAAACCATAACCCATATTAAGCATATATTCCGCTTCACATAGAAATTGGGGGCAAAGCTAAGCGAGTCAAAGAATCTATAACACTGCAATCCCCCCTTGTTCAGATTTGCGCTGGATAGGCAAAAATGTTATTGTTATCAGTAACTGGTGAAACTGGTTTACCATTTATGATCATTTATGTATAAGCCTGCTCAGGAAAAGTGTTGTTGTCTGATATGGGTTCACACTGTTTGCAACTATGACTTTTTAAATAAGCAGCAGACAACAAAGCAGATGACAATTGTTGTTATTGGCATCTTATGAGTTAAATGAAGCCTCAAATGCCCCTATTCCAAACAGACCACAAATCCAACGAAAGCCAAGAATTGATGAATTTTAGGATTCGTGAAATTTCGTAAATTTTCTGGTCCAGTTCGCGATGCTCTACGATACAGGTACAATAGTGTTACGGATATTTGTGGGATTCGAATGGACTGGGGTGGAATCATACGAATATTGTCAAGAATTCACCATGATTTAAAAGATTTTAGAGGGAAATATTGCAGGAAGGTTAGCAATCAGCTAA
Organism: Lucinisca nassula; assembly: GCA_963580285.1. NCBI lineage: Eukaryota > Metazoa > Mollusca > Bivalvia > Lucinida > Lucinidae > Lucinisca > Lucinisca nassula. The sequence goes on along the minus strand of OY757011.1, from coordinate 71,195,521 downwards.
GAATTAAAAATACGCCCAATGCAAGTTCGAATATGGTACAAAAAAAAAAAATGAATTCATGAGTATTCTTGAAAATTTGTGGGATTTTCCTTCACAATTGTTCTTACTTGTTCCTAATTCCTTTGCTATGTATTCGTTGGATTTGTGACAGATTTGCAGCTGATTCATAATCAAGCCACAAATTCATGAATACCCGAATGAATTAAGAATACGTACGAATGCCTCCAAATCGATTACGATTCAGCTACGATGCCTAAGAATGCACTACAAATTTGTTACGAATTAACGACTTTTTGTTAGAATCAGGAGTTTGTGGCCAAAATTTTTAACAGTTCAAAATTTTTGTCATAAATTCCCGATTGCTGAAGAATTACAAGAACTGTCTACAAATATATACGATTCAGTTAGGAACTTCACAAATTGATTACCATTCAGCTACGAATCGTAAAATTTATCAATTCATAGCGATTTGAAGGATTCGTGGTCTGTGTGGAAAAGGGGCATAACACACTATGCCCCATATTACAGTGATGGACTACCTACACCTAAAGTGCTAAATTTTTAGGAGAATCGCAATAAAAACATAAGAACCTGTTAATGTCAAGCCCATTGGTTTCCAGAATTTCTTTGACAACATCAAGATCTTGATGTTCAACAGCATCAAACAGGGCTGAAAAAGACAGGAGAAAAAGTCAATTGTAACCTATGGCACTAAGAAAAATTCTAGAGCAGATGACAATCTAGTTTTTTCTTCCTTTTTTTCGTATTTTGACTAAACTTCTTTATAATACTGATCATTATTAATTGATTATCCTATATTACACAAGGTCAACCAATATTCAAAAATCATAAATCCTGTTTTTAATTGCGTCAATTAATAAAATTGTCATTAATCAAGTAATTTCGTATTGGCCCAGTTACAGGTCCTCGGTCAGCTGTATTGGCCTCGGCCTTCGGCCTCGTGCCAATACAGCAGACCTCGGACCTGTACCTGGGCCAATACGAAATAACTTGATTAATAACATTATATTATTACAAGGTTTGAAAATGGCTCACAAAAATGTATAGAGTATATAAAAAATTGACATCACAAAAATGTATAGATTATATAGAAAATTGACCCTATATGGTCAATTTTCTATATCATCTATAAATTTATTGTTTGGATATAACATACTTGTTCAACTATTATAAAACACAGTTAACTAACAGAGCCTGAAAACAGTGTTATAAAAGGGTTGGAGATGATTCTCATTAACGCACTGCATGTTGGATATTTTTTGAGTTGATCTGTTTGTTTGATTTGAGGTTTAACATCAACACTGTAAAGGTCATTTTGGAGACGTTGCTTCCAATTCTGTGGGACTTTTATCCGACATTGAGATGAAATGATATCTCAAGCCCTGCCATCCAATGAAACCAATATAATAAGCATGGATGGGCCGACTTGCACAGCATTGCCTGGGCAGGCTTAGATCCTCTAAGCGGTTTACCAGTACTCATGTGCGGGTCGGTTTCAGCTCTACGTGGAAGCATGATGCAGCCCATCTATTTCTTCAAGCCCCGATGGGTTTTTCAGTAGACGACATTGCAAAATATAATTATTATTTTTTTTCCAGAAAACTGGATTTGACATTTCTTGCAAATTGTCTGCTAAATTAGCCAAGAGAGTAGTAACGGCTAAACCATTTACCATAAATTTGAGAAGTTTAAATTTTACCTGGATACTGTGCATAATCCAGACAGTAAAACAAAGGTGTGTTTGCGCAAACAAGATTTTGGCTTGTCTGAAATGGTACAAACTAAGTTTCAACAACACCTTTATAATCCAGTACAATCTTATCAGATTCGAAGCCACGCTTTTCTAAAACATTATCATTATTTCCTAATAACAACTGTCGTTTTGAACAAACAAAGGGTTTGAATTTGCCCCTTTGAATTTTGATTGGCATACACTATGTCATGTCACCGGCAATACACCATACCTGGTATTGATTAATTACCACTAAAGATTTGTCCTGTGGGGGTTTTTATTTGATCTTTCAAGGGATGCACTAATTTATGGCTACAATTAGACAAATATATTGAAGGTCCATCAAAAGGCGGAAACCCGTAAAAAATATTAAACTTCGGACATCTTGAGGACTTGTTGTAATTCTCCTAAAATTTTAACAAATTGTTTCATGATCCAGCAAGGTGTCCAAGAGGTGCAGACGGTCCACAGGAGCAGTCTGATCTGAGTATGCACTGTTTGTGAAGGAGCAGTCTGATCAGGGTCTACGTTGTTTGTTTAGGCCTGCCTGTCTCAATACTTCGGATCATCACAGTGCATAAAGACAGGTCTGTGAAATGACTATCTCAAGACTTGTCCAGCTAAACCAGAATGCATAATCCTACCTTTACAGATAGTGCAGGTTCAGAACAGATGGCCTCTGATCAAGATCTACACTGATTTTCATTCAGTTGGCAATTTTGACTGAATACATTATATCAGTAACATGATTGGTTGATAGCCAAAATGTGTGACACATAATTTATTCAGCAGGTTAAAATTCTACACTTTTAAAGCAACAAGCAAAATTTCACAGACAAAATTGAAATTTTCAGTTTTTCTCTCTTTTTTTCCCCCCCCAAGAAAATTAGATTTAAAAATGTGTTTTATAAGTGGAAGTGAGGCTTAGATGTCAGGCATGTTTCAGTACTATAAGCCTCATTTTTAAGTCTGCACTTTCATAGAGAGAGAAACAATTGGTTTAAAAATTTGTTCGTATGAATTGAGGTTTAACGTCCCCATCAACACTTTAAAGGTCATTTTGGAAATGTTGCTTCCAATTTTGTGGGACTTTTACCCGACATTGAGATGAAATGACATCTCAAGCCCGGTCGCCCAATGAAACCAATAGAGTTTATAAGCGTGGAGGGGCCGACTTGTACCGCTTTGCCTGAGCAGGCTTAGATCCTCTAAGCGGTTTACCAGTACTCGTGTGCGGGTCGGTTTCAGCTCTGCGTGGAAGCATCATGCAGCCCATATATTTCTTAAAGCCCCAATGGGCGGGGGCCCTGGTTTAAAAGGATGTATACTATTTATAATTTGTTATATTTCTGCTCATGAAACAAGTTGGTACCCTTAGGACCAGTGACCTCAAATATTAACCCTTGTCCTGCTGAATATTTAAATATGCCACACCCACCAGTGCTTATCAACCAATCAGATTTCTTGATGCAAATCATTGCAACAAATTTGCAAACTGAATGACAAACAATGAAGATCCTGATCAGATGGCATTGTTTGAAAGATAAGGCATACCCGGGCTCAGCAGGACAAGCGTTAATGTTAAAATAAAATTTTGTAAATGAAAATTTATCAGTTGAAAATAAACTGAGAACTACAAGGAAGTGAATCGTTGAAAAAAATGGCCCAAGGCTAATGTTGTTCTGTTGTACATTTGAAAGTCAACTTGCAATGAAGTTTCTTGTATTTTGTAGTTGCATCGGGGCTGACTGATTGATATACTCGGTTTTTGGGTCGATTGTTTATCAATCGACCCAAAGGTATAAAGGACAAAACCTCTATTAGTGCTGGAGTCCACGGTGACTATCACATCCACGGAGATTATTTAAAGAATTGTATCCCAGTGAGGTCAGCGTGTTTACGTAAAAAGGTTAACTGTAAAATCTGGGCTGGAATCATGGATTGGGCTAGGCAAACAGTGTAGACCCAGATCAGACGCCGCAGGACGCGGCGTCTGATCAGGGTCTTCACTGCTTGCTTACAGTATAGGAATTTAAGGGTCAGACGCCGAAAACTGCAGCGTCTAATCAGGGTCTACATGGTTTACTTTCAGTAAAGGAGTTTAAGGGTTAAACGAAACAGTCCCCGTTCAGTCCCATTTTTCCTAACTACACCCAGAGACAATCGACCCACCAGTACTCTCAGTGCTTTGATTTTTTAGGTAACTGAGGGCTAAAAGCACAGAGGGAACCCCAAGGAGAAACCGAGATGGTCTGCTGTACTCTCACATCAAGTGAACAAGCCTGTGAAATGAAGACCCCCTATACCCCACTTTATATAGAGAAAACTCGGGTTTACGGGGTAAACATTATTTTCCTTATTTCTGTTCCAAGACATAGGTTGTTGGTACTTGATAGAACCGCCTCAATGAGGCGGTTCTAATGAGCACCCACAACCTATGTTTGGTGTATAAATAAGAAAACTATCACAAATTTTTATCAGAAAAATGGCCATTTTGGAGATATGATAAAATGCACAATGTCGCATGGGTGGGGTATCGTAATGTAATATTACATGAACATGAGGGGGTGGAGCTACTTTCAACCGGATCTACTCTACCTTCAAAATAGTTTTGTCTTTCTTGTAAATAGACGTTAAGAATGACCATGCTACATGGACTCTAAAAAGATCCCTTTTGATATTGATGACATGGCAACCGCAACAAAAAAAACTTATGGATAACCCCATTCTACTATTTGACTGGTAGCATGGCAACCACTACATAAACCTTTGAGAAGCTTGGGCCAGATGGAAGTGCTTGTATAGAAAATGCCCAATTACTCACCAACAATGTCATAAGACTTCACATCCTTGCTGAAACGTTTTCGGTCAAATTTTCCCGGGGAGGAGCCATCTGTATCAGTACTGCTCACTGAGCCTCTCTTCTTAGGTGTGGCTGCAACACAAAATATTCTATAGTCAGTAAAGTTGTTGGCTTTACAAACCCCTAAGTGTTCAAAATCTTAACTGTTCTAGCAAATACATGTCAGCCTCGATAGCGCAGTGGTTAAAGCGTTCGACTTGTGATCGAGAGGCTGTGCGTTCGAAGTCCTTGGGCAAGACACTTAATGACACTGCCCCACTCCACCCAGTGTAAATGGGTAGCAGGGGTGTAAAAGCCACTGCCTTTCTCTCTCGTGTGCGCGTGAAAACACCCAGAATGAGTGTTCGAGGGCGATTCAATAAGCTTGAAGCTTTCATCGATAAATTGGTATAAACTAAATACACAGTGCATACACTTTTGCAATAGCTACTCAAAATTTGAGATTTTTTGGCCATGTAGATGATCGAAGTTTTCACATAGTGTTAACTAACAATTTTGTTACCTTTGAACTGGGCCCAGCTGGGCAGCCACACCTTAACCTCATTACAGCACTATTACTAGTAATTATAACCCAGTTTTGGATATAACACAGTTTAAAGACAGACCCCAAAAAGTCCTTTTCGATATAAACTACATATTTTGTTTGGGTATAACACTGTTGTTTAACTACCGGTAACACAGTTTCTACTTTGGATCCCAACAATAGACTTCAAAGCTCCAGATAAGGCGATTTTTTCATCCGAAAAGTACTGACATTTTTCTTAATTCTGCACAAAAACATATCTTGTTGGTACTTGCCAAGGTGCTTCTAATGAGTACCCACAACATACAACAAGAGGGCCATCATGGCCCTGGTATCATGGCCCTGGGTTGCTCACCTGATCCATAGAGTAACAAGTGGACCCCTGGGAGGGCCATTATTGACCCCAGGCCTATTATGTGCACAATTTTGAAGAAGGTCTAAAAAGGCGAAGCTTCATACCAAATATCAACAAAGGCTATAATTTTAACAATCTTGGCAAAGGCCCACTAGATGAAGCTAGACACCAAATATCATAGATCTTGGCCTTGTGGTTTCGGAGAAGAAGATTTTTATAAAGTTATTCCCTACATAAGCCTATGTAAAACCGAATGGCCCCGGGCGGGGGCATTGTTGACCTCAGGGCTATAATTTAAACCATCTTGATAGAGGTCCACTAGATGAAGCTTCACACCAAATATCAAAAACCTGGGCCTTGCTGTTTCAGAGAAGAAGATTTTCTAAGATTATCTCTATATAAGTCTATGTAAAACCAAAGGGCCCCTGGGGTGGAGCATTTGTGGCCCGAGGGCTATAATTTGAACAATCTTGGTAGAGGTCCACTAGGTGAAGCTCCAGACAAAATATCAAAGACATGGGCCTTGCAGTTTCAGAGAAGAAGACTTTTAAAGATTTCCCTATGTAAGTCTATGTAACCCCAAAAGGTCTCAGGGCGGGGGCCTTTTTGGCTCCAGGCTATAATTTGAACAATCTTTATAAAGGTCCACTAGATGAAATTTCACACCAAATATCAAAGACCTTGGCCTTGTGGTTTCACCGAAGAAGATTTTCCCTATATAAGCCCATGTAAAACCAAAGGGCCCCAGGGCGGGGGCATTTTTTGCCCCAGCACTATAATTTGAACAATCTTGGTAGGGGTCCACTAGATGAAGCTTCATACCAAATATCAAAGACCTGGGCCTTGGGGTTTCTGAGAAGAAGTTTTTAAAGATCTTTCCTATATAATCCTATATTAAACCGCAGGGACCTGGGGCGGGGGCATTTTTGGCCCCAGCACTATAATTTGAACAATTTTGGTAGGGGTCCACTAGATGAAGCTTCATATCAAATATCAAAGACCTGGGCCTTGTGGTTTCAGAGAAGAAGATTTTTTAAGTTTTTGGTGAAAAAAAAAATCTATTTTTGGCTCCTAGATATGCAACTGACCAGAACCATTTGAACAACTTTGAAAGGGGACCACCTAAGGATCATTCTTGTGAAGTTTGGTCAAAATCTGATCAGTGGTTTAGGAGGAGATGCCGTTTGAAGAAAAAGTTTATGCATGCACGGACGAAAAGTGATCCCAAAAGCTCACCTTGTGTGTTGTTTACTGACACAACAACTGTTGAGGTGTCTCATAGAAATGGAGACAGAGACAGAAGAGATAGCTGAGAAATTTAAAGAAAGAGAGAAGAAGGTCCAAGGCAGAAATTGTAATTTTTTTAAACAAACAGAAATGTATAGATCATTGTTTGTTTGTTTGATTTGAGGTTTAACTTCCCTGTCAACACTGTAAAGGTTATTTTGGAGATGTACGTTCCAATTTTGTGGGACTTTTACCTGACATTGAGATGAAATGACATCTCAAGGCCTGACACCCAATGAAACCAACAGGGTTTATAAGCATGTGCGGTCCGACTTGCACCGCTTTGGCTGGGCAGGCTTAGATCCTCTAAGCGGTTTACCAGTACTCGTGGCGGGTCGGTTTAAGCTCTGCGTGGAAGCATTATGCAGCCCTTCTATTTCTTCAAGCCCCGATGGAAGGGGGCCGGTAGATCATATAGAAAAATGACAATTTATGGTCATTAATTTATATATTTTTGAGGTTCATCTAGCCAAAATATATTTGGCCATATTATAAAGAGGTTGTGTTGTATACACAACACTTTTGCCAGACTCAGCCACCCCATTATGACCTAATTCACCTGTCATTTGTAAGCAAAATATCTCTACAACTATTTGAGCTATTGTCTTGAATAGGGGGTAATGAGTAGATAACTCCAATGCTCCATAAGGGGAATCAGTAGAAGGTTCTCAAAGAAAAGTACTTGGGCTCTACACAAGGAAAATCAGTCAGATCACTCACCAATTTCTGATAATGTACTGATCTTGGACTGCACTGTCTGTGAATGTTCCTTTCTTTGCAGGGGATGGGTGGGGGATGTGAAGAATTAGTGGGTTAGTCTAACAATATCACAATCTTACCTGCTTCTACTCCTCCAAAGACAATATATGACCTAAATGAAGTTCTCAAAGGAGATCTAAATGAAGACTTCATTGATGATCTCAATGAAGAGCGACCATAAGATCTTGCGAAGTTAGAGATGACCATAACTATAAATTCAATGACTGACTCATCGCACCTAAGTTGACTGAGTGACTTCATACAGTGCATGACATCCGATATGGTCCGAACCTGGTAGAATATGCAAACCAATACCAGATGCAACAAGTTCAAACATGCTTGGTATGTGGTGATGAAATATGAAGCTCCAAACTGATGACTACCATAATCAAGAATGTGGACAAAATTTTACATATCAGTTGGGCAAGAGCTATTGCAGGGTAGCATCGTTTACCAGCTTGTGCGTCTGGTCTGACAATTCTTTTCTGAGTTGCTAACAGTCAATCAGAGGTGCATGAAAATCAGAGTAAACCTTCCATTTCATGTGTACATACTCTTCTGAAATTGGCACAATTAAGATGGAGAGGCCATGTTTCCAGAGTGCCTGTCAAATGTTTGCCAAAGTAAATCCTCTATGGAGAACAACAACTTGGAAGACACTCACAATGTGACAGAAGAATCGATACAAGAACACTCTAGAAGATTAGCAGAGTGGTGGAAAGAGCTTGCTCAGGACCTAGTAAAGTGGCAGGGCCTAATCAGAAGGAGTGCTGGTGAATATGAGGCAAAAAGAATCAGTGAAGCTGAGCAGAAAAATGCTCCGCTCAAAGCCAGAGCTAAGGTAACACTGAGCTTTCTCCCTCAAACCACATTTGCTCCTTCTGCAACAGGCAGTTTAGAGCTAACAGTGGTCTAATCTGCCATCTTAGAACACACAAACAGTAGCAAATTGATTAACCCTTAAAATGCAGAGAAAAACTACATCTGAAAATGTCATCTGCTCTGCTGATTTTTTTGCAAATGTTTTAAAAAATATTTTTGCTTACTGGCAGTCTGATTTGAGTCCACACTGTTTGCAAAAATGAATATTAAAGTAACCAGCAGACGACAAAGCAGACGAAAATTGTCGTGATTGGCATTTTATGGGTAAAGTAGATTGTAAGATTGTTAGTGTCAAGGGAGACAATCCACCCCAACAGGAAAATTAAAGTACATACTTGTAGGTGTTCTAGGTGGTCTACCAGGTGAATGGTGGCCATTGTTGCGTAGTACGACTCCTGGGTCACTGGGAGAGGCGTGCAGGGTCTGTTTGCTTCGTTGCAAAGTATCTGAGTCAGAGGTAAACATTGTCATCATTCGGCCATCACCGCTGAAAACAGAGAATGTAATTAGATCTAAGTGATCAAACCAAAACCACCTAAGAATTCTAAAAGATGTTCAAAACTGAAAAAATTCTTATAGTATCAATCATGACATTTTCAAACAATTTATTCTTATTATCAGCAATAATAATTAAGACTTGACATTACCTGTGAATGGTTTGCTGTGCAGACGATCGGATTCACATACAATGTCAAGCCTTTTTTCCGAAAAATAGGACAAAAAATTAGATATGTTATCTGCTCTAAAATTTTCTCTAACACTTTGAGATTGAGTTATGTTAGTGATTATGCAATTATACAAAGCCGAAAAAAAAAATTCAGCCATGAGAGTTCCTTACAACCACACAACCAGCAGTTTAGCAATAAGACTTCTCCCCGCTGCTCATTTGATGTTATTTGCAACGAAAATCAAAGATGTGCCAAACTCTTTGTCACACCATGTTGAACTTTCTATCATGTGCTTCTGAATGTGGGTGGAATGATTGCATAGCTAGTCCTTCTCAGTTGATTGGCCGAAACTTTCAGATAACTGACGTAATGTTAATACGCAGTGCAAATCTGAAGAAGGCGGGTTTGCAGTGGTATAGATTTTTGACAATCGCTAATTTGTGTGTAAAGGGGAATTAACCCACCAGTATTCAATATAGTAAATATGGATGCTCACATTTTTTCTGCAAAAAATTTATTATTTATTATATTTGCCATATTAAATGAACAGGTTTAACAATATCTTAACTAACAAAAAATATTGTTAGTGTTGAACACCAAATAAATGAACAGAAAAGAAAACCAGACCTATGTAATGCCATATGCTTAAAGGATGCATGACAAAAATTATGCAAAAGCTATCAAAGCCAAATATAGCAAAAGTTAGTCTTCAGATGTGTTGACACAGGGCATTCAAACCAGCATGTGGGACTTGGCCTTGCTTATTGGCATGATGTTTGTTATTTTATTGTGCAGTTTTATGGCCAAGTCAACACTATTTAGGTCATATCGAGCCAGTCAGTTTACCTTAGGCCACACTGCCTGGACAGGCTAATTATACATAAGCACATAACGATTACAGTGTACACTCTTTTGCAAGAATCTGACAATTGCCCTTTTTGAATCAGTGGAAGGGAGAAAATAACATGATAGTATAAACTTCATGATCAATCTCCATATATAAACAAATGTTGCCAACCCTAGCAGGTATCTAACCCAGGACATCCTGATCTCCAGTCAGACATATATCTGACTGAGCTACGAGACTGGCTACATGATATGAGCCCCGCCAAGCGAATTTGTGTCTTCGAGCATTCCGTCATGACAAATTTTAACTGCGGATGCCCAGCCATTCAGAGGGGCCAGGGATATGGCTTTCTGTTTGAAGGTTCCTCTTGATTCACTGCTTGTATGAGCGAGCAGCAAAGGTTCTGGCGAGACTGCGCGGATGCACAGGCTCGCCTGAACCTTCGCTGCACCCATAGGCGTTAAGTACCAAAATCGCTTGACGGGGCCCATATGAGAAAGCAATTTACATAATATGACTCGCCCCCGCCCATCGGGGCTGAAAGAAATAATTGGGCTGCAAGATTCTTCCACGCAGAGCTGAAACCGACCACCATGAGTACTGGTAAACTGCTTAGAGGATCTAAGCTTGCCCAGGCAAAGCGGTGCAAGTAGGACCGTCCATGCTTATAAACCCTATTGGTTTCATTGGGCGACAGGGCTTGAGATGTAATTTCATCTCAATGTTGGGTAAAAGTCCCACAAAATTGCAAGGGTCTCCAAAATGACCTATACAGTGTTGACGGGGACGTTAAACCTCAAATCAAACAAAAACAATATAAACATGAAAGAAATATAATCTTACACAATAACGGTTTCCTCGGTGTTTAGAAAGCTTGAATTAACACACGCAAATGTCGCTATATCCTCATCGCCAAAGAGACTTATATCATCCAAGCCACTGGTACATGGCAGTTTTTGTATGAATGATCGAGACAGTCTCTGCATTTTGGTAACTTTATTTTTTGAAACTTTAAAGGGATAGCACGCTGATACAATACTGGAAGTATTTGCCTCTCATCTCAAAGGTGCCGATAATATTCTTCAAAAACACATCACGAAAACACACCTATACTATTTTGTCCCCCTTGAACCCCACTTTTATATAGTAAAACTGGGGGGTTTACAGAGGTAAACCTTATTTTTCTTATTTCTGCTCTAAAATATAGATTGTGGGTACTCGTTAGAACCGCCTCATCGAGGCGGTTCTAACGTGTACCTACAATCTATATTTTGAGCAGAAATAAGACCAAAATCACAATTTTTCATCTCAAAATTTTAGATTTTTGGACGTAAAGTTTACAATGGATTTGTATAGGCTTGTTTGCGTAATGGAAGATGACCAATTTCTCTGGCTTTGTCTTCTTTTTCCAAGAGGGAGGCTAATCTTAAAGAAAATAATTTGCTCCCATTCGAAAAGGGAGACAGGTCCGAATTAGTTTCCTGGGAGTTGGAGCAGCAGTTCAAATTATTATTTCCTTTTGTAGTACCCCCAAAAGAAGAGGAAGATACAAATTATCTCCCTTAGTTCAAATAATATTTAATGGAAAATGACAAAAATCTTGCAGAATACTTAGTTCTGATGACTATGTGGGATATTCCAAACAAAACCTTGTTCCTTCATGTAGCATCAATATTTTTGGGGTTTTTTTTTCCTGTCATTCCAATTATTCTGAAAAGGGGATGTCTTAGACACCAAAGATATAGAGGACATCCAAATTTGAAAAATTGCAACTCTGTATGCCCTAACCTCAAGAACACAAGAACTTAATCCTCACATTTTACACACTGGACATTTTATACAATGGCCATGATAAAATTACTTCGGACAGCAACAGCCTAACTGTGGAACAAATCCAAGAATATCCATTTCTTAACACAAGATGTCCATATCTGACACCACAGACCCAGGTATGCTCTTCTTGGTAACACCGGCATGTGTCAATTACGAAAAGATTTTTAAAAGATGTGTCTGTTTTACATATATCGCCTATCTTAAAGCAAATAAAAGAGACAGCATTTTCCCTTTTATAAATGTTGTCGGAAAGATCTCTTGATAAATTGAACTCTTCTTTTCTCATGGCGTTCAAATAGGTGCACACTTTTAGCGATAGGAGAAAGCTTTTAAAGTTAAAATCCTTCGACTGCCAATCACGACTAGCAGACGACATTTTCAAAGAGTTTCTGTTACTTATTTTTCATAGAAAATAAAGCCAGCTTGTATATGTGAATCGTCTACTGGGCAGAGGATTCACATACAATCTATTAGATGCCAATCACGACAATTGTCGTCTGCTTTGTTGTCTGCCAGTTACTTCAAAACTCATTTTTGCAAACAGTGTGGATCCAGATCAGACTGCTCCTCCAGGAGGAGCAGTCTGATCTGGGTCCACAATGTTTGACTGTATGCAAAAATATTTTTAAAAAGTTTGCAAGAAGATTCAGCAAATGACATAAACAGACGACATCTTCAGTTGTAATTTTTCTCGGCATTTTAAGGGTTAATAATTGTCGTTTGCTCAAAGTTTTTATGTAACAGATAAAGTGTCTCTTTATACGTGTGTTTGTGTTCACCGAAGTCTCAGATCAACCTGCGTATCCACCAAGTCTGATCAGAACCTTCACTGAGCAGTTGTATGGTTCCCAGTTCTTAATGAATTATCATGGACACAGGTAAGGCAATTATTGGAATGATTAAGTAACCAGGCTGAATTTCAAAGATACCATTTTCTCTAGTTGACGTCCTCTGACGTCATGTACGCTTTACCACTGACTTTAAACCAAGTTTCGGTGACTTGTGTGTCAAAAGTTGTCTATGCCATCAGCAATACCCAAAATAGGTATATCAGATTGTATGTCACTTAACTCTTATCTTGCTGAATATTCATTTAAGCCACATCCATTCCTGTCTATAAACCAATCAAATTACTTGATGTAATTTATTGCTACAAATTCATAAACTGCATGCCAAACAGTGTAGATCCTGATCAGATGGCTTCTTCAGAAGTTGTTTGCAAAGATAGGGGTTATCGTGAACAGCAAGATAAGGGTTAAATAATCTGTTTTTGTGATTACAGATTTACCCTTATTCCGCTGAATAATTAAGTTAGCCACACCCATTTCTGACTTTGAACCAATCAGATTACTTGATGTAATTTATTCCCACAATGTAAAACAGTGTAGATCCATATCAGATGGCTTCTTCTGATCTGGATTTACACTGTTTGCAAAGGTAGTGGTTGTTGTGAACAGCAGAATAAGGGTTAACTCTTATCTTGCTGTTCACGACAACCCCTATCTTTGCAAACAGTGCAGATCCAGATCAGACGGCTTCTGAAGAAGCCATCTGATCAGGATCTACACGGTTTGACATTCAATTTATGAATTTGTAAGAATAAATTACATCAAGTAATCTGATTGGTTCAAAGTCAGGAATGGGTGTGGCTTAACTGAATATTCAGCAAGAGAAGGGTTAAAATGAAACACATCTGATATCACAGGCATTTTTCATTACAACTTGCATCCCATTTTTGGCAAAATCATCCAAAATTAAAAGTAAAATCAATACTAGTAAACAAACTTAGATTTAAGATGTGGAAACTGCAAATCTGACTGTATGAAAACTCAAATGTATATATATTTATAACAAATTTATATCATATGATGAAGGAATAGGCGGTGACATTTCAAATGATTTGTTTGATCTGAGGTTTAACGTCCCTGTCAACACTGTAAAGGTCATTTTGGAGATGTTGCTTCCAATTTTGTGGGACTTTCACCAGACACTGAGATGAAATGACATCTCAAGCCCTATCGCCCAATGAAACCAATAGGGTTTATTAGCATGGACGGTCTGCCTCGCACCGCAGTTCCTGGACAGGCTTAGATCCTCTAAGCAGTTTACCAGAACTAGTGTGCGGGCCGGATTCAGCTCTGCGTGGAAGCATCATGCAGCCCATATATTTCTTCAAGCCCCTATGGGCTGGGGCCACATTTCAAATGAAGATAAAGGAATAGGCAGTCATTTCATTTCATGGATTTTAAACAGATAATGTTTCATTTGACTGACCAAGACTCACAAAACACGCAAAAATTAAAAAAAAAAATCATATTTTCATTTACGTCCACTCCTGTAAGTTTCTTTCGTAAGTATATGTCTTTTCCTAGCATTCTGCCACACAAAAACCACCCTCAATATGTTTTACTGTTTTGTTTCTTCACATATTATCCTTTAAGATGCAGAGAAAAACTACATCTGAAAATGTCGTCTGCTTATGTCGTCTGTTTTTTTTTTGTTTTGTTTTTTCAAACTTTATAAAAAATATTTTTGCATACAGGCAAACAGTGTGGGCCCAGATCAGACTGCTCCTACAGGAGCAATCTGATCTGGGTCCATACTGTTTGCAAAAAAATACTTTTAAGGTAACAGGCAGACGGCAAAGCAGACGACAATTGTCGCGATTGGCATTTTATAGGTTACAGTCCATCTTAAAACAGGAATCAAGTATTCTCAGAATCTGAACAGTATGGCAAACAATATAATCCTAAACAGGCTGCTCTAAGACCTGCTCAGAATGCTCCTTCTGAGCACTCTTCAATGAGGCTACACTACAAGAACTGATATTTCCTTTCCAATTGTTCAGGTTATTAAGGCCAACAGACACATCTGACATTTTGTTCTGACATGTTTGCAAAGGGGGTGGGGTATAGCTTTTATGACTTTCTGTTCGCATTTCCGTTAACTTGAGCCCCTGAGGAAAAGGGGTCAACTCTAAGAGGAGTCTACTCTTAGAGGAAAGAATTTGCTCCTTAGGAGTGAATTCTTTCCTCTAATAGTACACCCCTATTAACATGGGAGACAAAATATATTTTTTGAAAGAACTGCTTTCCCTGAATGTATATCCCTTCACCTTTAACCGTAAACCTTATAAGGAAACTGTATACATGAATAACCTTATTTTGTATGTTTGAAAGTAGACATTATATAAAGAAAACTTAGATTAATGATATTAATTTAGGTAATATTTTGTCAGAAGCTTCATAAAATCCTATTTAACTGCTACAATGTGTAATTTTTCTTATATAATGCACACATTATCTCCATTTATTATATGACTTTATGACAGTAAAACCATAATCTTTTGCTGAAATAACATTTGGTGATGTCTCGTTATGCTGAAAAAAGGCTTTTACTTAACGCTCTTCCATGCTGCAGGCTGGTGCACATTGCAATAACATATTCGAATCCTGTAACAGTGTCTTTCACATCTGTAAAACTAGCATTTATTATTATTTTCTTATTTTCCTCTTTTTTGGCTCCAAACATACCTGATGGTTGGGAGTGCTCGTAAGAAACGCCTCATTGAGATTGTGTGCACTTACCGTATTCGCCATAATTACCGCACCGTGCGCTTAGTTTTTTCAAAATCGTGTCATAAAATCATGGTGAAAAATCTAGCTAATTAGCGCACACTTGATACGAAAACAACAGCTTCCAAGATGATGCATACTGATATTTAATGGGACGGAAAAAGATACTTAAGCATTGCCTTCACTGTTGGAAGAAATAATGGTAAGTTTTTATAGATTTACTATGAGACCTTCAAGGGGAGATTACTGTAAAGTGTGCGCTTATGCATTTCCTTTTCAAAAAAAGCTTTGGTTTGCGCTTATAGGAGCATGTGCGGTAATTAGGGCGAATACGGTAACTTTTGTCCAGCTAAACATGACAACCCATACCTTTGCAAACAGAGTATATCCAGATGAAGAAGCCATCTGATCAGGATCTACACTGTCATGCAGTTTGTGAATGTAACAAATATATAAAGTGGCTTAATTAATTTATGCAGCAGGATAAGGGTTTAAGCAACTGAATACACACACCTTCAGGGGAGGCAACTCTTAACAAAATATTTTTGTATCCCTTGTCAAAAGGGGTCTGCTTTTATAGGAAAACTAGACATGTGTCCAAAGTACACAGATGCCCCCGCCATATATCTTTGTCGATATGGCTTTTACCCATTCTCTAGAATGGCACAGGGGTGTCCGGAGTGACCCGGAGCTGTCCACAGGGACCCAAGGTCTGTGTCAGTGAATGCATCTTATCATAAGGAACAATAATATATATGGTTAAGTGGTGGGGATATGAATTGTTTCTGAGATATAAGGCCTTTTATGAATTGAAGGGGGCGGGGCATGGTCCGGGGTTGACCAGAGGGAGACAAAGTCTGTGTCTTAGAATGAGTCATATCATAAGGAACAATAATATGTATGGTTTAGGTGTTCGAATCTGATTAAGTCTGTGTCAGTTTAATGCATCTTATCATAAGGAACAATAAAATATATGGTTAAGGGGTGGTGACATGGATAGTTTCTGAGATATAACGAAGGGGGGCGGTGCATGGCCCAGGGGGGACCCAAAGTCTGCGTCTTGGAATGTGTCATATCATAAGGAACGATAATATATATGGTTTAGGTGTTCGAATCTGATTAATTTTCAAGATAATTAGGCGGGGCATGGGCCGGGGGTGACCAGAGGGACCCAAATTCTTTGTCTTGGAATGTGTCATATCATAAGCAACAATAATATATATGGTTTAGGTGGGGGGGGGGGGGGTCGGGATGAACCCAATGTCTGTATCAGTCAAAGCATCTTATCATAAGGAACAATAATATATATGGTTAAGGGGTGGGGATATGGATAGTTTCTGAGATATAAAGACTTTAATGAAGCAAAGGGGGCGGGGCATGGCCCAGGGGTGACTGTAGGGACCCAAAGTCTGTATCATGGAATGTGTCATATCATAAGGAACAATAATATATATGTTTTAGGTGTTCGGGATGGACCCAATGTCTGTATCAGTCAATGCATCTTATCATAAGGAACAATAATATATATGGTTAAGGGGTGGGGATATGGATAGTTTCCTAGATATAAAGACTTTAATGAAGCAAAGGGGGCGGGGCATGGCCCAGGGGTGACTGTAGGGACCCAAAGTCTGTGTCATGGAATGTGTCATATCATAAGGAACAATAATATATATGGTTTAGGTGTTCGAATCTGATAAATTTTCAAGATAATTAGACATTTTGATAGTTTTGCATGCAAATTCCTATATGACAATTTTGACCTGTTACGCAATCTAACCCCTAGGCCCACCCAGGGGCACGACTTTGGGTCAACTTGAACATGAACTGATAGGGCTTGGTCTGAGTAGATGTCATACCAAATTTCAACTTTGTAGCACAACAGATAAAAAAATTATATGCAAGTCCGAGGTTTCAGCTCGACATTTCAGCCCGAGGTGTCCGAGGTTTCAGCTCGACATTTCAGCCCGAGGTGGTTACGAACGTGACATTCGCACAAACGCACGTACGCACGTACGGACGTAACATCACGGCGAAACGCTATATGCCCCACTCCTGCCAAGGCAGGCGGGGGCATAAAAATTGTATCTTTAACAGAAGATCCCTTTTGAGAGGGACAAAGTACCCTACATGCTGTAACAGGACATTTCAAGCTAAGAATGTTTATTTTTGCTATGTTTGACAAAATGACAGGAATGCGAAGTTGCAAAAAAATGCCTGTTGGAAAAACAAATAGCAGATGCAACCATTCACCTCAAACCTTTCTTTTTTTATTTACATTGGGCTTGGAGAAACAGATTGGCTTTGCATAATGCTTCCATGTAGAGCTGAAACTGACAGCCTACGAGTACTGGTAAACCGCTTAGAGGGTCTACTTAGCCTGCCTGGCAAAATGGTGCGAGTCAGACCATCCCTACATATAAACCCTTTTGGTTTGTTTGGGTGGCAGTGCTTGAGACGTCATTCCTTCTCAATGTTGGGTAAAGTCCAATAAAATTGGAAGCAATATCTCCAAAATGACCTGAATAGTGTTGACGGGAACAAAAAACCTCAATTCGAACAAAAAATCTCAATCCCTATTCAGCAAAATTTCCAAAAAGAAAAATTCAGAACTTACTCCCTAAATACGCCATAATACACTGCAACCTCGTTATAGCGCTGATCGTTTAAGCGCGGAAATCAGTATAACGCGGTTGTTCCATGGCTCCCGATTTTTTTCCGTCGGGCAAGATTTCGCGCGTCCGAAATTGACTGGGGCGAACCGGCAGATTTTTTCGAGCGTCCGAAAGTGACGGGGGCGAATCAGCCGATTCGCTGAAATAGATTTGCGACAAGCCGCAGACTTGAATCCGCGGCATAGTAGAGCTTCCGAAATTTACTGGGGCGAACCGGCCGACTTTTTTTCCAGCGTCCGAAATTGACAGGGGCGATTCGGCCGATTAGCTGAAATAGATCTTTGACAACCCGCACACTTGAATCTGGCGCATAGAACTTCCGCGCATCCGAAATTGACTGGGGCGAATCGGCCGATTTTTTCCGAGCGTCCGAAATTGACGGGTGCGAATCAATGAGATGAAACCACCGCTACAGTTTTTTCTGCACGCGATCGGTAAATGACGTCATCGGACCCCAGCAACCCTACACGTGTCTATTGTTTTATCTTAATGGGGCGTATCTCTTTCATTAATTGTTTGGAAATGGTAAAAAAATTCTCGATAGCAAAATGGTTGTGGAAAATAGTGCTTTCTGTAAGCTCTGTGTCAATAACCAACAACAGCATACAGATGTGTTAACACAAATTTTTCTCACACTTTTCTCGCCAAGCGTCTGCTATTTGGCGCGAAAACATAATCATTCACGAGATAGTAGAATAGTCGTAGCAACTCGTCTTAGGAGCAATTAAATAATTTTCACATTGATTGCGGATTAAATTTTATGATCGGGGAATAAACGCAAATTAGAGACATAACTTGACCATATTTTCACACCTTATCGACATGCACCGCAGGGTGGCAATTATATGACAGGGATTAACAATAGTGTCATAAATGAACCGTTATAAATCATCAAACAGTGTAAATCCAAATCAACTTTACAATACAATCCAAATCAGATGTCTGCGGCGTCTTTCTGAGGTGTCTGATCTGGGCTTGCCGGTGCCCCCAAATTTATAACGCAGTGATCACCACTAACGCGGTTGGGGTTCTTGGACCCCACCACCCGCGTTATAACGAGGTTGCAGTGTATATGTTGTTTGACACGTAAATTACTGTAAATGTTCATTCACTGTCAGTGAAAAATTTAAAGAGATTTTTGACGTCTATACTCATTATAGTCTATACTCATTATACTTATACCTCGATAATGTTTAATCTCTCAAAAGTAAATGTTTGTTTTCCATACGAACAACAGAGCCAATTGTCAAACTTAAGAAAATGGGCCAAGACATGTCTTTTGTTGGCATTTTATATGATTCAAATCATTTAAATCGGAAAAAATCTGGAGCCAAAATCCAAATCAATAAAGGTCAGTTTATTCAGATTTTGATGATGTTTATCAAACTAGGTAATATTTTTATTTGGCAGAAGTATAAAAAGTGTGTATCAAAACAGCCACTACATTACAAATTTCATTATAAATGAACTAAACCAAAGATAAGAGCAAAATTGTGTACAACAAGAGGGCCATGATGGCCCTGGATCGCTCACCTGACCCATATGATAGAGTAACAAGTGGGCCTCGGGGAGGGCCATTATTGACCCCAGGGCTACAATGTGCATATTGTAGAGGGAGGTCTAAAAAGGTGAAGCTTCATACCAAATATCAACAAAGCCTATAATTTGAACAATCTTGGCAAAGGTCCACTAGATGAAGCTACACACCAAATATCAAAGACCTGGGCCTTGGGGTTTCAGAGAAAAAGATTTTTTAAAGATATTCCCTACATTAGCCTATGTAAAACCAAATGGCCCCGGTGCGGGGGCATTTTTGGCCTCAGGGCTATAACTTAAACAATCTTGATAGAGGTCCACTAGATGAAGCTTCACACCAAATATCAAAGACCTGGGCCTTGCTGTTTCAGAGAAGAAGATTTTCAAAGATTATCTCTATATAAAACTATGTAAAACCAAAGGGCCCCGGGGCAGGGGCTATAATTTGAACAATCTTGGTAGAGGTCCACTAGATGAAGCTCCACACCAAATATCAAAGACATGGGCCTTGTGGTTTCAGAGAAGAAGATTTTTAAAGATTTCCCTATATAAGTCTATGAAAAACCAAAGGTTCTCGGGGCAGGGGCATTTTTGGCCCCAGGGCTATAATTTGAACAATCTTGATAGAGGTCCACTAGATGAAATTTCACACCAAATATCAAAGACCTAGGCCTTGTGGTTTCACAGAAGAAGATTTTTAAAGATTTTCCCTATATAAGTCTATGTAAAACCAAAGGGCCCCCGAGACAGGGGTGTTTTTGGTCTCAGGGCTATAATTTGAACAATCTTGGTAGAGGTCCACTAGATGGAGCTTCATACCAAATATCGAAGACATAGGTCTTCTGGTTTCAGAGAAGAAGATTTTTCAAGATTTTCCCTATATATAAGTCTATGTAATACCAAAGGGCCCCAGTGGGGGCATTTTTGGCCCCAGGGCTATAATTTGAACAATCTTGGTAGGGGTCCACAAGATTAAGCTTCATACCAAATATCAAAGACCTAGGCCTTGTGGTTTCAGAGAAAAAGATTTTTCAAGATTTTCCCTAAATAAGTCCATGTAAAACCAAAGGGCCCTGGAGCGGGAGCATTTTTGGCCCCAGGGCTATAATTTGAACAATCTTAGTAGGGGTCCACTAGGTGAAGCTTCATACCAAATATCAAAGACCTGGGCCTTGTGGTTTCAGAGAAGAAGATTTTTAAAGATTTTCCCTATAGAAGCCATGTAAAACCAAAAGGCCCCAGAGCGAGGGCATTTCTGGCCCCAGCACTATAATTTGAACAATCTTGGTAGGGGTCCACAAGGTGAAGCTTCATACTAAATATCAAAGACCTGGGCCTTGCGGTTTCAGAGAAGATTTTTAAAGATTTTCCCTATATAAGCATATGTAAAACCAAAGGGCCCCGGAACGGGGGCATATTTGACCCAGGGGGTGGGGGGGGGGGGGGGGACCTGGGCCTTTTGGGGTGAAGCTTCTTACCAAATATCAAAGACACGGGCCTTACAGTTTCAGAGAAGAAAATTTTTAAATATTTTCCCTATATAAGCCCATGTAAAACCAAAGGGCCCCGGAGCGGGGGCATATTTGACCCCAGCACTATAATTTCAACCATCTTGGTAGGGGTCCACTAGATGAAGCTTCATACCAAATATCAAAGACCTAGGCCTTGCGGTTTCAGAGAAGAAGATTTTTAAAGATTTTCCCTATATAAGCCCATGTAAAACCAAAGGGCCCCGGGGTGGGGGCATTTTTGGCCCCAGCACTATAATTTGAACAATCTTGGTAGGGGTCTCCTAGATGAAGCTTCATACCAAATATCAAAGACCTGGGCCATACGGTTGCAGAGAAGAAGATTTTTAAAGCTCTTCCCAATATAAGCCAATGTAAAACCAAAGGGCCCCGGAGCGGGGGCATTTTTTGCCCCAGCACTATAATTTGAACAATCTTGATAGGGGTCCACTAGATGGAGCTTCATACCAAATATCAAAGACCTGGGCCCTGCGGTTTCAGAGAAGAAGATTTTTAAAGATTTTCCCTAAATAAGCCCATGTAAAACCAAAGGGCCCCGGAGTGGGGGCATATTTGACCCCAGCACTATAATTTGAACAATCTTGGTAGGGGTCCACTAGATGAAGCTTCATACCAAATATCAAAGATCTAGGCCTTGCAGTTTCAGAGAAGAAGATTTTTAAAGATTTTCCCTATATAAGCCCATGTAAAACCAAAGGGCCCCGGGGCGGGGGTTATTTTTGGCCCCAGCACTCTAATTTGAACAATCTTGGTAGGGGTCCCCTAGATGAAGCTTCATACCAAAAAACAAAGACCTGGGCCTTATGGTTTCAGAGAAGAAGATTTTTAAAGCTCTTCCCTATATAAGCCCATGTAAAACCAAAGGGCCCCGGAGCAGGGGCATTTTTGGTCCCAGCACTATAATTTGAACAATCTTGGTAGGGGTCCACTAGATGAAGCTTCATACCAAATATCAAAGACCTGGGCCTTGTGGTTTCAGAGAAGAAGATTTTTTAAGTTTTTGGTGAAAAAAAATCTATTTTTGGCTCCTATGACCTAGATGTGCAACGGACTGGAACCATTTGAACAACTTTGAAAGGGGACCACCTAAGGATCATTCCTGTGAAGTTTGGTCAAAATCCGATCAGTGGTTTAGGAGGAGATGTCGTTTAAAGAAATTGTTTACGGACGGATGGACGCACGCACGACAGACGAAAAGTGATCCCAAAAGCTCACCTCGTCACTACGTGACGGTGAGCTAAAAATATGGTAATATATATTCAAAATATACCATCCGTGAAATGAACACACCCTAAACCCCATTTCATATACAGAAAACTGGGGTTTTCAGGGGTATATATTATTTTACTTATTTCTGTTCCAAGACATAGGTTGTGGGTACTCATTAGAACCGCCTCAATGAGGCTGTTCTAACGAGCACCCACAACCTATGTTTGCAGTATAAATAGGAAAAATATCACAGGTTTTCATCAGAAAAGTACCCATTTCGGAGATGTGAAAAAATGCAGTAAGTGGCACGGACATGTTATCGTAATGACAAGTTGGCATCTGACATCACATCAACAAGTGTGTGAAATGAACAACCCTACAAACCCCACTCTATGTAAGAAAATCAGACTGCTCTGGGCCCACACTGCTTGTCTGCAAAATTCCTTTTGGAAAGTTTATTAGAACGTTCAAGAGGACATAAAGAGAGGACATTTTCAAATGCAGTTTTTCGTTAATCACTGCAAGGTGCTTTTACTATGTGAACCTTCCCTGCTTGGGGTTTTATTTTTATAAAACATTTCATAAGATTACTATATCAGAACTTAATCAAAATTTTATGACACAAATTATAGAAATATGAGATGTCTGATACCATAGTTTTGCCTTTTAAATTGGTGGGAACAATAACAATGTTTTCAACCTTATGAAGGCAAATTGGGTAAGTTGCCATAAGAATCCTAAAAATTGGAACACCTTGAGAACTTGCTTTAATTCTCCTAAAATTTTAAGAAATTTCTTTCACAATCTAGCAACGAGTCCAAGAAGTGCAGATGGAATGGCAAACAGTATAGACCCTGATCAGACTGATCTTGCATTTGAAAGAAAAAAATCCTCATTTTTCTGAGAAGATAAGGCTTAACATTACCTGTGAATTGTCTGCCCAGCAGATGATTCACATGAAATGTCAAGCCTTTTTTGTCTCTGAAACATAAGATGGCCCCCGCCCATCGGGGCTTAAAGAAATAGATGGGCTGCATGATGCTTCCAAGCAGAGCTGAAACCGACCTGCACACAAGTACTGGTAAACCGCTTAGAGGATCAAAGCCTGCCCAGGCAAAGCGGTGCTAGTTGGATCGTCCATGCATAACAACCCCCCGTTGGTTTCATTGGGCGGCAAGGCTTGAGATGTCATTTCATCTAAAAGTTAGGTAAAAGTCCCACAAAATTGGAAGCAATGTCTCCAAAATGACCTTTACAGTGTTGATGGGGTCGTTAAACCTTAAATCCAACCAACCAGAAAAAAGATTGTCATCTGCTATACAAATTTCTCTGGCACTTAGAAGGTTTACTTAGTTGACTTTTGGCAGATTATCCAGGGATTAAGTTTATATCAAACAATGTGTACACAAAGCATTCATATTGGGTTGTTTACATGCAGTATGTCTAAATTTAAACAATGAATACATGTATTCACCATATTTGCATTATTTTCTGGCTCCCAGCCTGCACAAACAAACAAACACACATAAGAAGAAAAAGATTGAGATTTCATTTCATCTCAATGTCGGCTAAAAGTTCCACAAAACTGGAAGCAACATCTCCAAAATGACCTATACAGTGTTGACGGGGACGTTAAACCTTAAATCCAACCAACCAGAAAAAAGATTGTCATCTGCTATACAAATTTCTCTAGCACTTGAAAGGTTTACTTAGTTGACTTTTGGCAGATTATCCAGGGATTAAGTTTATATCAAACAATGTGTACACAAAGCATTCATATTGGGTTGTTTACATGCAGTATGTCTAAATTTAAACAATGAATACATGTATTCACCATATTTGCATTATTTTCTGGCTCCAAGCTTGCACATTGTCAATATAGGAAAAACAGGTAAGTTAACCAGACCCCCCTGATCTTTAAAGGTCAGGGGGGTCTGGTTACCTGTTTTTCCAACACTGATAACCTTCAGACTAGGAACCAGCAGATAATGCAAATAAGGTGAATATACTTTAAGACTTTTTGTTTGTTAACCCTTTTTGTACCAAATGGAATCTTCCTCTTTATATATAGCTGGAGTTCACTTCAAAATTTAGGGGTGTCAGGTTGTGTTTTCTTCAAAATTTATTTGGAAAATGGCTGAACTTTTAGCAAACAGTGGAGGCCCTGATCAGACGCCGTCTTCTGGGTACCCGTTTTGGGGTTTCTGGTACTAAATGGGTTAATATCATTCAGTCTCAATTAAAAACTAAATGGTCAATGCCTGTCACACAATGAATGTGAGTCTCTCAAGAAAAGGCGATAGATATTATGCCATTGTATACGTACAAGTCCATTTTTCATATAAGGGATGTCAGGCCTATTTTTTCATTTTTATTCTATTTTTGACGGAAAATTATGTTAGCGAATAGTGCAGGCCCTGATCAGACGCCGCAGAATGCGGTTTCTGATCTGGGCCTGCACTGTTTGCCAAGGTACTCAAGGTGCTCTTGTCACTACATGACAGGTGAGCTAATGATAGTTTATCCTAACAAAAATGTATAGATTACAAAGAAAAAAGACAATTTAACCCATTTTGTACCGGAAACCCCAAAACAGGTACCCTGGCAAACAGTGCAGGCCCAGATTAGTCACTGCAGAATGCCGCATCTGGTCAGGGCATACAATGTTTGTGAAAAGCTAAGCCATTTTCCAAATATATTTTGAAGAAAACACAATCTGACATCCGTAAATTTTGCAATGGACTTCTGCTATATATATGGAGGAAGATTCCATTTGGTAAAAAAAGGGTTAATCTTACCATTTGGATTCATCTTCAAATGATGTTTTAACCAAAACTGCATTATAATGAACAGTCTTATAAAGAGGCTGTGGTGTGAAATGCCAAGTTTGACAAAGATCTTGCTGCGAGGTAAGTAAGAGAGAATGAAATGTGGCCTGTTCACAAATATTAAAATGCCAACAGTCAACAAAATGCAAACATTTTTCTAGTGGAAATAAACTTTCTTTTGTTTGATTTGAGATTTAACGTCCCCGTCAACACGGTATAGGTCATTTTGGAGATGCTGTCAATTTTGTGGGACGTTTACCCTTTATTGAGATGAAATGACTTCTCAAGCCCTGTCGCCAAATGAAACCATTAGGGTTTATAAGCATGGACGGTCCGACTCGCACGGCTTTGCCTGGGCAGGCTTAGATCCTCTAAGCGGTTTACCAATACTCTTGTGCGGTCGGTTTCAGCTCTGCGTGGAAGCATCTTGCAGCCCATCTGTTTCTTCAAGCCCCGATGGGCGGGGGCCCTTCTTTTAAAGGTAAAATATTACTACTTACTAGTCTAAGCTAACAGATCTTTGGCGCCCGGACTTTGATCCTTCATGCTTGTAGTTACTTGATTTCCGTGCATTCCTGAAATGTAAGAGAATAGCATAATCCTGAGCTTTCCTGACGTGAAAGAGAATAGCAAAATCCTGAGCATTCATGAAATAAAAGAATGGCATATTCCTAAGCATTCCTGATATGAAAGAGAATGGCATAATCCTGAGTTTTCCTGATATGAAGGCAAATGGAATACTCCTGAGCATTCCTGAAATTAGAGAGAATGGCATTAAATCCTAAAACAAAAAAGAATGACATTTCAGACATGAAAGTAAATGGCATATCCTCAGCATTCCTGAAATGAAAGAGAATGACATATTCTTGATCATTCCTGGAATTTCATGATCCTGAGCATTCTTGAAATGACAGAGAATGACATAATCCTGAGCATTCCTGAAATGACTGAACCCTAAGCAGCCCTGAAATAAGAGAATTTCATAATCTTGAGCATTCTGGAAATGACACAGGATGACATAAACCTCAGCATTCCTGAAATGACTGATAATGACATAATCCTGAGCATTCCAGAAATAAAAGAGAATGGCATAATCTTCAGAATTCCTGGAATGATAGAAGGGCATAATCCTGAGCATTCTGGAAATGACAGAGGCTGACATGAACCTGAGCATTCCAGAAATGACTGATAATGACATGATCTTGAACATTCCTGGAATAAAAGAGAATGGCATAATCCTGAGCATTCCAGAAAAAAGCTTCCTTAAAGCCGGGTACTTCTAACCCTCATGATGCTGAACCCAGATATTTAAACAAGAGGGCCATGATGGCCCTAAATCGCTCACCTGATCCATAGAGTAACAAGTGGGCCCCGGGGAGGGCCATTATTGACCCAAGGGTTATAATGTGCATAATGTTGAGGGCGGTCAAAAAAGGTGAAGCTTCATACCAAATATCAACAAAGGCTATAATTTGAACAATCTTGGCAAAGGTCTACTAAATGAAGCTACACACCAAATATCAAAGACCTGGGCCTTGCGGTTTCAGAGAATAAGGTTTTTTATAAAGATATTCCCTACATAAGCCTATGTAAAACCAAATGGCCCTGGGGCGGGGGCATTTTTGGCCTCAGGGCTATAATTTAAACAATCTTGATAGAGGTCCAATAGATGAAGCTTCACACCAAATATCAAAGTCCTGGGCCTTGCTGTTTCAGAGAAGAAGATTTTCAAAGATTATCTCTATACAAGTCTATGTAAAACCAAAGGGCCCCGGGGCGGGGGCATTTGTGGCCAGAGGGCTATAATTTGAACAATCTTGGTAGAGGTCCACTAGATGAAGCTTCATACCAAATATCAAAGACCATGGCCATGCAGTTTCAGAGAAGAAGATTTTTAAAGATTTCCCTATATAAGTCTATGTAAAACCAAAGGGTCTTGGGTGGGGGGATTTTTGGCCCCAGCACTATAATTTGAACAATCTTGATAGAGGTCCACTAGATGACATTTCACACCAAATATCAAAGACCTAGGCCTTGTGGTTTCAGAGAAGAAGATTTTTAAAGACTTTCCCTATATAAGTCTATGTAAAACCAAAGGGCCACGTGGAGGGGGCGTTTTTGGTCTCAGGGCTATAATTTGAACAATCTTGGTAGAAGTCCACTAGCTGAAGCTTCATAACAAATATCAAAGACCAAAGCCTTGTGGTTTCAGAGAACAAGATTTTTCAAGATTTTCGCTATATTAGTCTATGTAAAACCAAAAGACCTTGGCGTGGGGGCAATTTTGGCCCCAGGGCTATAATTTGAACAATCTTCGTAGAGGTCCACTAGCTGAAGCTTCATAACAAATATCAAAGACCTAAGCCTTGTGGTTTAAGAGAAGATTTTTCAAGAATTTCCCTATATAAGTCTATGTAAAACCAAAGGACCACATGGCAGGGACATTTTGGTCTCACGGCTATAATTTGTACAATCTTGGTAGAGGTCCACTAGCTGAAGCTTCATAACAAATATCAAAGACCTAAGCCTTGTGGTTTCAGAGAAGATTTTTCAAGAATTTCCCTATATAAGTCTATGTAAAACCAAAGGGCTCCGGAGCGGGGGCATTTTTGGCCCCAGGGCTATAATTTACACAATCTTGGTAGAGGTCCACAAGATAAAGCTTCATACCAAATATCAAAGACCTGGGCCTTGTAGTTTCAGAGAAGAAGATTTTTAAAGATTTTCCCTATATAAGCCTATGTAAAACCAAAGGCCCTGGGGCGGGGGCATTTTTGGCCCCAGCACTATAATTTGAACAATCTTGGTAGGGGTCCACTAGATGAAGCTTCATACCAAATAGCAAAGACCTGGGCCTTGGGGTTTCGGAGAAGAAGGTTTTTAAAGATTTTCCCTATATAAGCCCATGTGAAACAAAAGGGCCCCGGGGCGGGGGCATTTTTGGCCCCAGCACTATAATTTGAATAATCTTGTTAGGAGTCCACTAGATGAAGCTTCATACCAAATATCAAAGACCTGGGCCTTGCAGTTTCAGAGAAGAAGATTTTTAAAGATTTTCCCTATATAAGCCCATGTAAAACCAAAGGGCCCTGGGGCGGAGGCTTTTTTGGCCCCAGCACTATAATTTGAACAATCTTGGTAGGGGTCCACTAGATGAAGCTTCATACCAAATATCAAAGACCTGGGCCTTGCAGTTTCAGAGAAGAAGATTTTTAAAGATTTTCCCTATATAAGCCCATGTAAAACCAAAGGGCCCCAGGGCGGAGGCTTTTTTGGCCCCAGCACTATAATTTGAACAATCTTGGTAGGGGTCCACTAGATGAAGCTTCATACCAAATATCAAAGACCTGGGCCTTGCAGTTTCAGAGAAGAAGATTTTTTAAGTTTTCGGTGAAAAAAATTCTATTTTTGGCTCCTGTGACCTATATGTGCAACGGACCGGAACCATTTGAACAACTTTGAAAGGGGACCACCTAAGGATCATTCCTGTGAAGTTTGGTCAAAATCCGCTCAGTGGTTTAGGAGGAGATGTCGTTTGAAGAAATTGTTTACGCACGCACGCACGGACGGACGCACGGACGGACGCACGGACGCACGACGGACAAAAAGTGATCCCAAAAGCTCACCTCGTCACTACGTGACGGTGAGCTAAAAACAGTACAGATCTAGATCAGCTGGCTTCTTGGAAGCCAGCTGATCAGGATCTATAGTGTTTTCAATTCTGCTTCTGAATCCATGGTTAAAACTGAAATCATGCAACATAAATTCCTGAAAATAGGGGAGGAGTGTAGCGCATTGAAATATTCAGCATGGTGAGGATTAATAATAGAGGTGGCCATTAATGACAGGTTCTACTGAACATTACGAAAACACGCCTCTACAAATGAATACATTGTAAACTTAACCGTGGTAAACACAAAAATTTTAAGATGAAAAATTGAGATATTTTTCTTATCTCTGCTCAAAATATAGATTGTTGGTACTCGTTAGAACTGCCTCATCGAAGAGGTTCTAACAAGTACCCCCAGTCTATATTTAAGAGCAGAAACAAGAAAAATAAGGTTTACCCCTGTAAACACCAGTTTCACTTTATAAAAGTGGGGTTCAAGGGGGTCAAAATTATAAAAGAGTGTTTTCGTGACGAGCTACTTCTAAAATGTATTTTCTCTGGATATTCCTTGTGCTCTATGGGATACCCAGCAGTCAATTTCAAAAACAACGTTTACTAGGCCAAGTCAAGACCTACCTGGAAATGCCAGTCATGCTATAAGTTTTAGAAGGCCCAGAGTGCATAACTAGTGTCACACTCCCTGCTGAACCCATTGCTGCCTTTTTCTTTATTTCTAAATCTCTTTTTTTCAAATCTAAATGAAGGTTACGAATGTATGCTAAAATGTCTAAAGCTC
Source organism: Lucinisca nassula (assembly GCA_963580285.1). Lineage (NCBI taxonomy): Eukaryota > Metazoa > Mollusca > Bivalvia > Lucinida > Lucinidae > Lucinisca > Lucinisca nassula. The sequence continues at coordinate 71,165,996 of OY757011.1, read as the reverse complement.
TTGCAAGCACTTCTTTCACAGAACAGCATAATTTTACTGAACTGTTCAACTTCTGACTTTCTTAATTTTGTTAGTTTCATCTCCTGGAAGTTCTCTGTGATTTGATCACTGTCAGAATCTTCTGCTTCGATAGAATACTCCATACACACTTCATTAGCATTATTCAGAGTCTTTATCAAATTAACTTTTTTAATGTTTCCAAAAAGCCTCCAACAGTGATTTGTTAATTTAGTTGCATCCTTTTGCACTCAGAAACATCCAAATGTTAATTTTCTGATTTTCTTTTTTCAATCACATTATCAATTAGTATGGCAAACATTTCTGTATGTCTTTCCTTGCTACTTATTCTTGCAGCTTTCTAAATGCTGTCTCCTCTGATTTTTTTCATTCCATTTTTATCCCTCTGCCACTTTCCTAGTACCCAGTCTTTACTATAAATATCACAGAATAAACTGTCCACAAAACAAGCAATATTTGCAATTACAATTCAAACTTTTGCCTTAATTAACCTTGTTAGTCATTCTAAGATGTAAATTTACACCTTTTCAAAGTTCAATCAAGTTACCCAGACTTCAACAACAAATCAATGGCACAATAAAAATGTGTCACATTTAATTCATTTTATTTCATCAGGGCTATTACTGATATACCATCTAATGATATTGGAAGTCATAATCATAAAACTTTTATGTACAAATTAGAACTATCGGAAACTGATATTGCACATAAATAAGCCAGGTTTAGAAAAATCGGTCCCTAGCACATAGTATTACACAGAATGTAATCATTTGAAGCTTTATGCACAGTGACTTTAAGAAGTGGCCAGAAATCACTCCTTTTCTGAAGCTTTCTCTAAGCCCACTGTTACTGGGAGCAAACAGCAAAGGTTCTGGTGAGACTGCGCCACAGCGCAGTCTCACCAGAACCTTGGCTGTTGGCTGAAGAACCTTTTATATGTGGTCGGCACATACCATAACAGCTGATGACTTAATGATAATCCCGAACAAATCAAAGAAATACTGTGAAAAGCTGAAGGATTATGATCACAAAAAGGGTATTGAATATCAACAAAAGGGATACAGGTGGGTGGCTCAAATAATACTCGATCAATACAAAAAACATCGACCAGTCCTGGGTAAGACTCATAATTTCTCATAATGAAATAAACAAAGTATCTGAAGTCTCTATGAATGTTAATACACTAGAGAATGGGAAATGACTTACATGAAACCAATTTTGTTTACAGGTTTGGATAGAAAATGAAACAACTAATCCCAGTCTGACTGAAGTAAATAAAACTGAATGGACTCTACATGAAAAAGGTGTGCATAATATCATTCATAGATTGCTAATGAATGAATATTTTTAGCCAAAATGAAAAGTAAGTAAAAATATGAGTCAAGAAAAATGTTTAGGATGATAAATTAACTCTGCGTGAAAAGTCATTTTTTTTTTCACAAAAGATAAAAAATGAAGCAAATTTGTATGAACAGTATTTATTTTTCACTTCATGAAAAAAAATACCTTCAATAAGCCACCTTCAGTCTTTAATAATAAATAAATTTTAACAGAAAGTTTATTTTAGTAGTCACTGTAATAACGGCACAGTGCATTTAGACATTTTTTTCCGATCATTAACCCATTGCATGCGGGAAACCCCTAAAGGGGTACCTTGGCAAATAGTGCAGGTCCAGATCAGATGCCCCAGAGTGCGGTGTCTGATCAGGGCCTGCACTATTTGCTAATAGAAGTTTCCGTCAAAAATAGAAAACGAAAAAAATAGGCCTGACAAATGGACTTGTCCAAAATATAGCAACGGAAGAGTCCACTAGTATACAATGCATTAAAATGCCCTAGAAAGTCCTTCTATTTACCCATTTTGTACCAAATGGAAGCTTGAGACCATTTCAAAATTTAGGGGTGTCAGGTTGAGTTGTCTTCAAAATTTATTTGGAAAATTGCGGCGTCTGATCTGGGCCTGCACTGTTTGCCAGGGTACCCATTTTGGGGTTTATGGCACAAAATGGGTTAACCCCTATCTTGCTGTTCACGACAACCCCTATCTTTTCAAACAGTGTAGATCCAGATCAGATGGCTTCTGAAGAAGCCATCTGATCAGGATCTACACTGTTTGGCATTCAGTTTATAAATTTGTAGGAATAAATTACATCAAGTAATCTGATTGGGTCAAAGTCACAAATGGGTGTGGCTATAATGAATATTCAGCAAGAGAAGGGTTAAGAGCGCAGTCATTGGCCACCTCCTGTTCCTTATACCAATGTTGGATATGTTTGGCCAGAGCTATTTCACTCATTTTGAGTGAAATTATAAGCTCCTGGTTTGGCTGAACAAAACATGTCAAAGATTAGCATAAGGAGCACATATATTAATTTAAAGTCAGCAATATCAATAAACAAAAGTCTGTGCAACATGTCCCTCCTTGTCAAACTAGCATACAACTGATTTGTTAAAAGTGATCTTTCAGTATGCTGCAGTCAGTTTCTACTTCAACAGACAGCAAATTCTTGCGTTCTTTCATGGTGTCAAATATACTTCTTGAAAAATTCTTGAAAAAGTATTAGTGAGGATTCACAACTGTGCAACTAGCAGCTTAGCAATGCAACATCTCTCGTCAGTTCATTAGAGTGCAAACACATCAAAATACACTGACATGCTGAACAAGAATTTATGTCTCAAGTGACATGTTTGTCAAAGTACAAAGTAACCGTAATCCATATTAAACATATTGAATAACGGTATTCCGCTTCTCGCAGACAGTAGGGCAGTCTGATCTGGGTCCCACTATTTGACTATTTATTTGCCTGTAAACAGGCAAAAATATTTTTAAAACCTTTTAGTATGCTGCAGTCTGTTTCAACTTCAACAGGCAGCAAAATCTTGCATTTTTTTCATGGTGTCAAATATACTTCTTGAAAAAGTATTGGTGAGCATTTACAACTGTGCAACTAGCAACTTAGCAATACAACATCTCTCGTCTGTTCAATGAAATGTAAATAGGTCAAAACACAATGACACGCTGAACAAGAATTTACATCTCAAGTGACATGTTTGTCAAAAGTACAAAGTAACCATAATCCATATTAAGCATATTGAATAACGGTATTCTGCTTCTCACAGAAAGTGGGGCAGTCTGATCTTGGTCCACAATCTTTGCCTGTAAACAGGCAAAACTATTTTTAAAAGGTTTGCAAGAAGATTAAACAAACAACATTTTCAGATACAGTTTTTCTTGGCATCTTAAGGGGAATGGATACACCTTCAGGGGAGGCAACTCCTACAAAAGTATTTTTGTCTCCCATGTCAATAGGGGTCAACTCTTAAAAGGAAAGAATTTACTCCTGAGGAGCAAATTCTTTCCTTTAAGAGTTGACACCCTTTTCCCATGGGGCAGAGCTTATAGAAAAGCGAACAGGAATTTCTGAAAGTCGTCTCCCTTTGAAAAATGGCAGAAAAATCTGCCAGGTGTTCCCATTCCCCTTAAGGGTTAACCAATACTGCATTTTTTACTCTTTTGATGCTTTTAAAATTGGTGTTAAACATGAGCACAGACATTACCCATCAACTGTAGACCAGAACAAGAGTAGACATGAAACCAGATTAATGAATGTTTTATTGTCTGGTGCTAAATCTGGATAATTGGTTGGTTTTGTGTTTCACCCACCAGGTCAAGCACTATTAAGGTCATCATCATCAACACCAATATCACCATTTTTTATTAAGATGCAGGTACAGGGGCAACATCCACAACAGTGGACCCCTTCCAGGTAGCTGGCTTGCTGCACGCATGGCAGATCATGAGGGCTTTCACTCTCTGTGATCTCTCTGTCAATCTTGGGCCTCCCAAGCCTATGCTTTTCATCCACCTCTATATCACAGGCTGTCTTGACTGCACTGTTGGAGTCTTCCACATGTATAATTTTCAGCGGAGCCTTCTCTTCTTCATGATGAGGTTCAGGTCCTCAATGCAAGCTGTGTGACCTGATGGTGACAGTGACTTGTGGCTTGACATTGCAGATCTGTCTGATCATTGCCTTGTCATTCTGCTGCAGACATTGGAGGTTTGGCTTTAATTGTTAATGGCCAAGTCTCAATGAGCTCCGAACACAAGAGCCAAGTCTTGAACAAGAGGTGGTGGGAAGAGAGAGCTGGTAGCAGCTCCTTGAACTTCTTCCAGGCAGTTTTCATGTGTGATATGGTCGAAAGATCACAGCCTCCAGCTGCTGAGAGCATGTCTCCTAGGTAGCAAAAGGAAACTACCATCTCCAGCTCGTCATGTCCAACTTGGACTTCACTGTGTGGTAAGCCCTATAATTTGTCTGAGAATAAGTTACATACCTGTTTTCTAATTCAGTCAGTTAATGTTCTCTTTGTTTTGCAATTACACCAAAACCTCTTTATAACCCTATTGTTGGGGTCCAAAGCAGAAACTGTGTTAGTTAAACAACCCTGTTATATCCAAACAAAAATGTATAGATTATATAGAAAAATGACCATTTATGGTCATTTTTCTATATAGTCTATACATTTTTGGGATCCATATTGAAACCGTCTTATATCTAAAACTGTGTTATGATAAACCGTGGTATAATGAGGTCATGGTGTAATGGAATTTGAAAAAGGTTTATATTATCCAAATTTTTATCTTGCACTCTGTGAATTCATGCTACTACTTTTACTATGTTTCTTTTTACGTGACAGCGAAACCTACAAATTTCGGACAAATAAACGGTAGCTTACCCTTTACATCATAAAGTATACATTAGCGTTAAAACTTATTCACGTGAAAACATAAAGGTTTGGGCAAAATTTTTACAATCGAATGCACTGATTTTTGTACTCAGTATTGTGAATTAAATTAGATTAAAGAAATGATGTGGGTATTGAACCATACTAAAGAATCTATTTCACCCTGTGGATATAAGAAGAGTACTTGTTGAAACAGTTACTATAATACTTGTTCAGGATCTGAAAAATGTGTCAAAAATGTGGGCATCTGAATGAGAACAGATAAACCTTTCGTGATGCAAATAATTTTCTCCCCTAATCAACTTGGGGCTGACCTTTAAGAAAAGAACCTGCTCCTCGAGGGAGTAAATTATTTTCTTTAAGGGTAGACACCCTTTTCAAAGGGGCTTAGTTTAACCCATTTGACGGCCCCCGCCCATCAGGGCTTGAAGAAATAGATTGGCTGCATGATGCTTCCACGCAGAGCTGAAACCGATCCGCACACAAGTACTGGTAAACCGCTTAGAGGAAATAAGCCTGCCTAGGCAAAGTGGTGTGAGTCGAACCATCCATGCTTATAAACTCTATTGGTTTATCATTGGGCGACATGACTTGAGATGTCATTTCATCTCAATGTCGGGTAAAAGTCCCACTAAACTGGAAGCAACATCTCCAAAATGACCCATACAGTGTTGACAGGGACATTAAACCTCAAATCAAACAATCAATTATAAGGTGGAAGATTCCATTTGGTAAAAAAAGGGTTAAGGAGAACATCTTGCAGGGAGGCAACTGTGCTGCAAATAATTTTCTCCCCTAATCAACTTGAATCTGCTCCTCAAGGGAGTAAATTATTTTCTTTAAGGGTAGACACCCTTTCAAAAGGGGCTTAGTTTAACCCATTTAGTACCAGAAACCCCAAAACGGGTAATTGGCAAACAGTGTAGGCCAAGATCAGATGCCATGTTCTGTGGCGTCTGATCAGGGCCTACACTGTTTGCAAAAAGTTTAGCCATTTTCCAAATAAATTTTGAAGAAAACACAACCTGACACCCCTAACTGCTATGCATACGGAGGCAGCTTCCATTTGGTACAAGAAAAAAGGGTTTAAGTAAAAGAAAATTTAGGAAGTCAAAATAGTGGTCTTTCTTGTACAAATGACAGAAAAAAAACAACAAGAGGGCCATGATGGCCCTGGATCGCTCACCTGATCCTATTGTACAAACGGAATTGTGGGTAATATATGGTGGAGTGGAGGGTTTGAGCAATTTTGGTTGGACCCAAAGACCATTTCTGTGAAATTAATTCAAAATCAGTCTGCCTGTTTAGGAGTAGAAGTCATTTTGAGAAGTAGAAGCCATTTTTGATGAAATGACATCTCAAGCCCTGCTGCCCAATGAAACCAATGGGGTTTAAATGTATTGATGGTTCCACTTGCACCACTTTGCCTAGACAGGCTAAAACCTTCGAAGTGGTTTACCAATATTCCTGTAGAAGCACCTTGCAGCCAAGGTGGGTGGGGGCCAAAACTTTCAAAAGACATCTGTCTCTAAAAGGAAGCAATTTTATAGGAATGTTCTATGAGTGACCCTCTAACAATATTGCTAAAAATATTTTGCTTAACTGAACATGATGGCCACCACAGCTAAAAACCTCAAACCTCATTCCTGTCAAATAATTTCATAATCAATCCACTGGTTAAGGAGAAGAAGTTGTTTAAAGGTTTTGTTCACCAGAGCGGCATAGTTTGAGCAATTTTGGTGGAGGGTCACCCAAGGAACATTCCTGTCAAGTAATTTCAAAATCCATCCACTGGTTAAGGAGAAGAAGTCGTTTAAAGGTTTTTCTATTTTTAGCTCTGGCAGCCATCTTGTTCACCAGAGCAGAATGGTTTGAGCACTTTTTGTAGAGGGTCACCCAAGGAACATTCCTGTGAAGTTATTTCAAAATCCATCCACGGGTAATGAGAAGAAGTTGTTTAAAGTTTTTTCTATTTTTAGCTCTGGTGGCCATTTTATTCAACCGAGCAGAACGGTTTGAGCAATTGTGGTAGAGGGTCACCGAACGAACATTCCTGTGAAATAATTTCAAAATCCATCCACTTGTTAAGGAGAAGTCATTTAAAGGTTTTTCTATTTTTAGCTCTGGCGGCCATTTTGTTGACCTGTTTGTTGGAACGGTTTGAGCAAATTTGGTAGAGGGTTACCCAAGGAACATTCTGGTGAAATAATTTCAAAATCCATCCACTGGTTAAGGAGAAAAGTGCGTTTAAAGGTTATTCTATTTTTAGCTCTGGTGGCCATTTTGTTAACCCGAGCTGAACAGTTTGAGCAAATTTGGTGGAGGGCCACCCAAGGAACATTCCTGTTAAGTGATTTCAAAATCCATCCGCTGGTAAAGGAGAAGAAGTCGTTTAAAGGTTTTTCTATTTTAAGCTCTGGCGGCCATTTTGTTTACCCGAGCGGAACAGTATGAGCAATTTTGGTAGAGGGTCACCAAACAAACATTCCTGTGATATAATTTCAAAATCCATCAACTGGTTATGGAGAAGTCGTTTAAAGGTTTTTCTATTTTTAGCTCTGGTGGCCATTTTGTTCACCCGAGGGGAACAGCATGAGCAATTTTTGTAGAGGTTTGCCAAAGGAACATTCCTGTGAAATTTCAAAATCCATCCACTGTTTAAGGAGTAGAAGATGTTTAAAGGTTTTTCTATTTTTAGCTCTGGTGGCCATTTTGTTCACCCAAGCGGAACTGTTTGAGCAATTTTGGTAGAGGATCCCCCAAGGAACATTCCAGTGAAATAATTTCAAAATCCATCCACTGGTTAAGGAGAAAAAGTCGTTTAAAGCTTTTTCTATTTTTAGCTCTGGCAGCCATTTTGTTCACCCGAGCGGAATGGTTTGGGCAATTTTGGTAGAGGGTCACCGAAGGAACATTCCTGTGAAGTAATTTCAAAATCCATCCACTAGTTAAGGAGAAAAAGTCGTTTAAAGCTTTTTCTATTTTTAGCTCTGGCGGCCATTTTGTTCACCCGAGCGGAACGGTTTGAGCAATTCTGGTAGAGGGTCACCCAAGGAACTTTCCTGTCAAGTAATTTCGAAATCCATCCACTGGTTAAGGAGAAGAAGTTGTTAAAAGGTTTTTCTATTTTTAGCTCTGGCAGCCATTTTGTCACCCGAGCTGAACGGTTTGAGCAATTTTGGTAGAGGGTCATCCAAGGAACATTCCTGTGAAACAATTTCAAAATCCATCCACTGGTTAAGCAGGAGAAGTCGTTTAAAGAATTTTCTATTTTTAGCTCTGGCGGCCATCTTGTTCACCCGAGCGGAACACTTTGAGCAATTTTGGTAGAGCATTCCTGTGAAATTCCCAAGGAGCATTCCTGTGAAATTAGATCAAAATCTGTCCAGCAGTTTTGGAGGAGAAGTTGTTTAAAGCAAAAGTTGACGACGGACGGACGCATGCACGGACGACGGACGACGGACAAAGACTGATCCCAAAAGCTCACCTTGAGCACTTCGTGCTCAGGTGAGCTAAAAACAACATCTGATGTATCTTACTCCCTTAAAACTAATCCAAATGTACCAAAACAATATTATAGACAAGCCTGACAGCACCCCTGCCCATCGGGGCCTGGAGAAATAGACTGGGCTGCACAGTGCTTCCGAACCGAACTTGAGTACTGGTCTAAGCCTGCCCAGCAAAAGTGATGCGAGTCGGACCGCTCCTTAAACCCTAGCAGTTTCTATGGGCAACAGGGCTTGAGATGATGTCATTTTATCTCAATGTCGGGTAAAACTCCCACAAAATCAGAACCAACATCTCAAAATGACCTTAATACTGTTGAAGGGGATGTAAAACATCAAACAAACAAAAGACAAGCCTGACAGAAAATGAACAGGCCTTTTGTGCGGTTGTCCAAGTCATCATGATAATAAAGTCTGTGAAACAAAGACCCCTCTGAACCCCACTTTATATAGAGAAAAGTGGGGTTTACAGGGGTATATATTATCTGTCAAAAACAGATTGTGGGTACTTGTTAGAAATGCCACACCTAGATTGTGGGTACTCATTAGAACTGCCTCAACGAGGGGGTTCTAACGAGTACCCACAATCTATGTTAAAAACAGAAATAAGAAAGATGTTAAAATTTCACCTTACATATGTCATTTCTGACACCATGTTGGATGCCATTATTTCATATGGACATGTTTTCCTAGTGGAAGCATTCCTGGACCTGCACATCCAGCAGAGATCTCCAATTTCAGGAGTTTCCAGCCTACATCCGGAGACAATCCCAGAGCCCTAGATAAGCGTGCCTAATGCGTTTTCACCCATATTTTTAAGCGAAAAACGCATTAGAAATGAAACCCGAACGTAAGAAAACGTACCGATAAACGGCCGGTACGCAATCCCGGTTTTTATCAGATGTAACCGGAATTGCAGTATTTTCTAATAGAACATGCTATAATCCGTTTCATTACAAATGCTTATCGATTTTTTGGTTGAAATTGTAAGCGCTTGGGCCACAGTGCAAACAATCAAACAACATGGCTTCTCCTGGTCAATTTATTGTCCGTGCTGGACGTTTCAAGAATAATTACGCTGAAAATACGGCGTCATTAAGATACTTAACTAGGGATGAGCAGGCAGAAGAAAACAGTGAAACGCTTGTAAGAAAAAAATATTGACGGTGTTGACCGTTCGGAAAAAGGCCAAAAAGCATTTTGGCACAACTGTTTCATTCATTAAATCTTTACTCATTGACTTTTCAACTTTCCGCATTGGAATTTAAAACTGGGGGTAAAATACTCATTAACTGAAAACCTTATCTAAAGATGAGCTCTGCAATCCTCCCATCAGTGCTGTCAGTGCTTTGATTTATTTAGAAATTCTGTTTAATGGAAACTAGCTAGTCTGTCCAAGAAAACTTTCTTAGTTCTGTGGTGTATTCTTTGCCCTTTTATAGGACATATTTAACTTCACTAAAGCTTGTGTTATGGGAATGTGTGGCGGGCCTAAATTGTTTGTTTGTTTGATTTGAGGTTTAACGTCCCTGTCAACACTGTGAAGGTCAATTTGGAGACGTTGCTTCCAATTCTGTGGGACTTTTACCCGACATTGAGATGAAATGACATCCCAAGCCCTGTCGCTCAATGTAACCAACAGGGTTTGTAAGCATGGTCGGTCCGATTCGCACCGCTTTACCTAGGTAAGCTAATCCTCTAAGCGTTTTACCAGTACTCATGTGCGGTCGGTTTCAGCTCTGGGTGGAGGCATCATGCAGCCCATTTGTTTCTTCAAGCCCCAGTGGGCAGGTCCAAGTGGCGGGCGTAAAAAGTCTCCCTGCCCTTCATCATAGTGTAGTTTATATTTTCTTGTCCTCTGGGATCATAGAAGCCCCCGTGGTGTAGTGGTTACGCTACTCGCCTTGTAAACCAGGGGTCGCAGGATCGATCCCGGGCTTCTCTAGACTTTCGGATGAGTCTTTAAACCGAGGTCCCGTCTCCGTATGACCTTAGATGTTGGTGGGACGTAAAACTCGAACACTCACTCACTCACTCACTCCTCTGGGATCATTAATTCCATTGTGGAATCTTGAAAATATTTTAGGGTCACTGATGAGGCATAATTAGCCGAAACTAGCTAGTCTGGCCCAGAAAACTGTACACTTCATAATTTTAAGCTCTGTGGTGTAAGGATACCTTTTATAGGACATATTTAACATCACTGCAGCTGGTGTTATGGGAATGTGTGGCGGCCATAAAAAGTCTCCCTGCCCTTCATCATAGTGTAGTTTATATTTTCTTGTCCTCTGGGATCTTTAATTCCATTGTGTAATCTTGAAAATATTTTAGGGTCACTGATGAGGCGTAATTAGCCGAAACTAGCTAGTCTGGCCCAGAAAACTGTACACTTCATAATTTTAAGTTCTGTGGTGTAAGGATATCCCTTTTATAGGACATATTTAACGTCTCTACAGCTGGTGTTATGGGAATGTGTTGCGACCAGAAAATGTCTCCCTGCCCTTCATCATAGTGTAGCTTATATTTTCTTGTCCGATTTCATTGAGGAATCTTGAAAATGTTTTAGGGTCACTGATGAGGCCTAATTGGCCGAAACTAGCTAGTCTGGCCCAGAAAACTGTACACTTCATAATTTTAAGTTCTGTGTTGTATTTTTTGCTTCCAAAGGATAACCCTTTTATAGGAACATATTTAAATAAATTCTAAAATCAAACTAAAATAAGTTAAGTAAAAATAATTACCTAATGTATGAACTTGAAAATATCTAAGATAAGACCACTTTCAAATCCTGAATATTTTCACTAAAACTGTGAACTAACAATGTCAATATAAATTTAATCAATTTTATATTTGACCGATAAGATATCCATTCTTACCTTAGTACGTAATTAATTCCGTTTAACTTGAGGTGTACAGAAAATATTCTAATTTGACCACATTAATGCTAATGGGATTTTACCATAAATAATTGTTCAAAAGACCACAACATTCTTTTAATTATTATCCCCGTTTAATATTAATTTTATGGTGATACTGAATAAAATGCTCTATTAAATTCTGGGTTGTATTGTATAGCATTTATTTTGTCCTAAATGGAATCCAGTAGGAGTCCATTTTAGGAATGTCAGGTTGTGTTCGTGTTTGAAATTTATTTGCAAACTGGCTGAACTTTTTGCAACAATAAGAAAGCCCTGATCAGATGCCACAGCACTGGTAGCACAAACTAAACTCTGTATGCCAATGCCTGTAAAAATTCTGACACCCTTAAACCTCACTTTTTACTTAGTAAAAACTGGGGTATACAGAGTAAAACATTATTTTTCATATTTCTGCCAAAAATAGATTGTGGGTACTCATCAGAACTAGAAATGCCTCGATGAGGCAGTTCTAAATGGAAATTTCAGGATTTTTATTTTTCTTATTTCTGCTCAAAATATAGATTGTGGGTACTCATTAGAACCGCCTCGATATAGATTGTGGGTACTCGTTAGAGCTGCATCATCAAGGCGGTTCTAACGAGTACCCACAATCTATATTTTGAGCAGAAATAAGAAAAATATCACTTTTCATCTTAAAATTTTCATTTTTCCGGCGATAAAGGTTACAATGTATATGTATAGGGGTGTTATCGTAATGTTGAAAATTTTCAATATATTTGAATTATAAGGCGTGTTTTCGTAATGTGCAGTGATAAAATCCCTGATCAGAAGGTACAGAACTGGTAGCACTGTATGCCAGTGACACTTCATGGGGTTTTCAGCCTAAAATGGATAAGTAGTGGCATGCAATGTGGGTCATTTTGTGCTGTCTCCTACAGAAACAGACGCAAGAGATCTTTTTGAGTCCTATTTCTGAAACATCATGCCAAATGATAATCAGGTGGTTGAAAACCAGAGTGCCCAGGGAAAAACCACTTGAGTATCTGATGCAGAACTTGGTATCTCATAATATTATGTAACCTGAGTTTAAAGAAACCTCATTCAAAACCACTTGGCAAGGGTGGTCTGTTCACAGAATTAGAAAAGATAGTTCAGGAGTTGAAAACTGTGAAATGGTGATGGCTGCTTTGTATTCTCCAAATTTCTCATTTCAGATTGCTGGTACTGGTTAGAACAGACTCAAAACGTTAGCTTGTGTTCAGGTTTTACATCTCTGCAAACACTATTTAGGTCATTTTGGAGATGTTGATTCTAATTTTGTGAGGTTTTACCTGAACTGAGATGAAATGACATCTCAAGCCCTACCGCCCAAAGAAACCGCTAGGGTTTAAGGTACGATCCGACTCGCACCATTTTTCCTCGGCAGACTTAGACCTTCTAAGCATATTTTTTGTTAATTTCAGCGCTGCGTGGAAGCACCACGCAATGCAGCCCAATCTATTTCATCAAGCCCTGATGGGTGAGGGGCCTGCTGACTTTGAGCCATATTAAACCTGAACTGGTTTTAACTACCCCTAATTCAAACAAATTTGGAGCTCAAGCCATACTGTATAGACAAAAAATAATTTATGACAAGGCAGTTTTCTTTGTATTAGCCATATGATTTTAATATTAAAAGAAGAATAAACTGGAGACTTATGCACCTGTGTTATGCTAAAAATTGACTTTCAAAATATGCACACAGCAAAGACTCTGATCAGACTGCGCATTTGTGCAGTCTGATCAGAGTTTTTTTCTGTGTGTTAATTGTGTGCCCATAAACCCTATTTCTCCATTCTGACAAGAAAGCTTGTGTCATGGATTGAGTGGATAAGCACACTACTTCAACACTTTGCCAAACACACGCCCTAAGACTTGTTTGCTCGATATAGCTCACATAAATATGTAGTAAATGAAGGAATTTTAATCCTGGGAAGGCCCTTACACAATTAAAATCGTAACTTTTGAAAACTAAATACAATTATGATAATCCAAACTATTAACCCATTTTGTGCCGGAAACCCCAAAACGGGTACCCAGGCAAATAGTGCAGACCCAGATCAGACGCCGCAGAACGTGGCGTCTGATCAGGGCCTCCACTATTTGCTAAAATTTCAGTCATTTTTTAAATCAATTTTGAAGAAATCACAATCTGACACCCCTTAATTTCGAAATGGACTCCTGCTATATATAAGGAGGAAGATTCCATTTGGTACTAAAAGGGTTAATCATCACAAAATGTTTTGATGTTCTAAAGTACATATTTGCTCATTAAAAAATTGTTGAAACGAACAACGATATGTTTAACCAGGACCAACAAATAAGATATGTTTAATTAAGAACCGTAAAGTTTATTTAATTCTATATTGACAAAATATTATAGCAAACTATCAAAATGTACCTATGGCTCTATCTCAAACAGTTCGAAAGTTATGACAAATGATAATTTTTCTTAAGAGTAGGTCAAGGTCAAGGTCAAAGGTCAAAATTTTTTGTTTGAGTAGAAAGCCCTTGGCACAAGGAACTTACATGCCAAAGTATGAAGGCCATATCTGAAACAGTTCAAAAGTTATGACCAATGTTAAGTTTTTCTTTTAAGTAGGTCACAGGTCAACATTTTTTGTACGGGCTAGAAGCCCCTGTCACATTGAACCCACACGCAAAATATGAAAGATCTATCTCAAACAGCTCAAACGTTATGACCAATGTTTTTTTTTCTTTATAATAGGTCATTTAGCTCTTGTCACATCTGATCTGGATCTAAACTATTTGTAAATGTAGGGTTGAAGTGTTCAGCAGGAAAAGCATTGCATGCGGGGGAAACCCATTGCACATGGGACTGGCAAATAGTGCAGGCCCAGATCAGATGCCGCAGGATGCTACATCTGATCAGGGACTGCACTATTTGCTAACAGAATTTTCCGTCAAGATAAAATAAAAACAAAGAAAATAGGCCTGACACCCCTTATAGGACAAACATATAGCAATGGAAGAGACAACTAGTTTACAATGGGTTAAGTGTGTTTATTGGTCAGGAATTTACCTTAACCTTTCAATGAGTCCTAGGTTATGAAATTCAAAGATTCTGTGTGTTGACTTAATTTTTTTCGCAAACAAGGCTTTAATTGTCCACCGTAATCTTAAATGACCTTTTTAAAGACATTCATTGTTTCTGGTTTTTAACTTTTAAACCTGAATACATTCTTTGTTTTAATGTGGAAAATGAGATGCAGCATCATTTACCCCATTTTGTACCGGAAACCCCTAAAGGGGTACTCTGGCAAACAGTGCAGGCCCAGATCAGACGCCACAGAACGCGGCATCTGATCAGGGCCTCCACTGTTTGCTTAAAGTTCAGTCATTTTCAAAATAAATTTTGAAGAAAACACAACCCCTAAATTTTGAAATGGACTTTTACCATATATAAGAAGGAAGATTCCATTTGGTACAAAAGGGTTAAGGTATTATTCCTTGAAGCACCAATAAAAGGTCTAGAGCAGAAAACAATGTTTTTTTGTTTTTTTTCGTTCTTGTTGTTGTTGTTTTTTAAAGCAAATAAGTCTTGACAAAATATGTGAATGGTGAAGATAATTCACATATTACATATTAAGCTTTATTTTTTGTGAAAAATTAGAAAAAAAAAATACTTTTGGCATGGCGTCGCTGCTTCAATTATCAAAATGGTCACGCAGCTTATATATCTGAGTGAGTTAATTGGTAGATAGGATCTAATTGTCATCCAATACTTTTAATGTTTTACCTGCAGGTATACAAATAAATCAAATTTGTGTTATAGTACCCTAAGTTTATTTCAGTATAAATAACCATTTAAATTTTGGTGACATTTCTGAAATATTTTTGTAACAGAACCGGGAGTTTAACATCCCCGTAAAAACTGTTGAGGTCATGTAGGGCTGGTCAATTTATTGTACCTATTTTTCTTAAGTAGACCTATCCTGTACAGTGCACATTCTTTCATCAGAAAGCATAGACAATATTTCAAACCAACTTCAGAATCTGAACCCATCAAGGACTGACCCTGTGGCTCTCACAGCATCAGGCTTATTGCAATTTTATGAAGACAACAAGGGCCGGGTGCGATTTAGAACTTCTGGAAGCACAAGATTACGTGATAAAAGATGTGAAACCACATGACAGAAAATATGCAGAAGATGGAAGAACGAAAACAAAATTGGTCACGCTGAAAAAACGGAAGTAGGAAAATCAAAGAAAGCTCTTCCAATACGAGGAAACAGTAATGGCCGCCCCCATAAACCTTGCATTTCATCCTTCTGCACATAAAAATCTCATCACATGAACAAGTCCGTGAAATAAAGACCCCCCTATACCCCACTTTATATAGAGAAAACTGGGGTTTATGGGAGTATAAATTATTTTTCTTATTTTTGCTCCAATACATAGGTTGTGGGTACTCGTTAGAACCGCCTCAATGAGGCGGTTCTAACGAGTACCCACAACCTATGTTTGCAGTATTTAAAAGAAAAATATCACGGAACTTCATCAGAAAAATGGTCATTTTGGAGGTGTAAAAATGCACTATATCGCACGGGTGTGTTATCGTAATGTGTCTTGGTGTGGACAGATATACAACAGCTATTCGGTTTTTCTCCCTTAAATAGATAAAATTGAATAGCTGTTGTATATTTGTCCACATCGCGACAGATTTTTATATGCAGAACGATGGAATGCAACATGATTCATATCATGACGGCAGCTATTACTATTTCCTCCAGTCCAATTGGGTGAGTTTCACAGATCGTAACTTTATTTAAATGTCACTTAAATAGATTCAAATACATGTTACTCTCAGTTTTATCTGTTTTCACAATTTCATTCATTTGTCACCCCAAGCAGGACACCATTGTTGTTAGGGTGAACGATCATGTGACCATCTTCTATCTTCCAGCTTCTGCTCAAAATTCGAAAGATGCAGAAGAGCATCTGACAGCAGAAGTGAGCCGTTTGATTTGTTGGAAGCAGAAGAATTTTTCAACTTCTGTTTTCAAAAGCCGTAAATCGAAAAGCAATTACAAGCTTCTGCTTCGTGTGCAGTCGGTATCAGTTCTGCGTGGAAGCATCATGCAGCCCATCTATTTCTTCAAGCCATGATGGGCAGGGGCTGTGTGTGTGTACTCACCTTAAGTGTATTACCTTAAGTGCACACAATGTCAATGTGCCAAGTCTGTGTGTGAGCAACAGACAGTCAATCTGTTTCATCTATTTCATATTCATATTTCGTACTTTCAACGTTTTCTTATGAATGAAATGGTCGAATATGCATGCAATAAATCTGATGAATTCATTTTCATTAATAAGAGAAGCATATGTGACTAAATTAACTCATAATATGTGACGAAATTAGTTCATAGCTGACAAAGTAATCACAGTGCTAATCAAATGCACTTCTAATGATTCTGATGGAGAAAAATTGAACGAGTCCCATCGAGAAAAAATGGTCCTCAGGTATGTGAACAGTGTATGTGTGTTAGGCAGTCATGAAATCCACTCAGTGAACCCTTAAATCCTGCTGAACACGACAACCCCTACCATTGCAAACAGTGTAGATCCTGTTCAGATGGCTTCTGAAGAAGCCATCTGAACAGGATCTACACTGTTTGTCATGCAGTTTGTGAATTGAATGTCTACACTATAACAAGTAATTTGACTGGTTGATAATAAGACATGGGTGTGGCTAAATTAATTTATTCAGTAGGATAAGGGTTTAGGACACATTTGTTTGTTTGATTTGAGCTTTAATGTGCCCATCAACACTGTAAAGGTCATTTTGGAGACGCTGCTTCCAATTTTGTGGGACTTCTACCTGACATTGAGATGAAATGATATCTCAAGCCCTGTCGCCCAATGAAACCAATAGGGTTAATAAGCATGGACGGTTCGACTCGCACAGATTTGCCTGGGCAGACTTAGATCCTCTAAGCGGGTTACCAGTACTCGTGTGCGGTAGGTTTCAGCTCTGCGTGGAAGCATCATGCAGTCCATCTATTTCATCAAGCCCAGATGAGTGAGGGCCAGGTTTAGGACAAATATGTCTAAGTTTTAGATCACCAGTTATCCACATAGGGTACAGTAAGAACTGATCAGACTCTACAATACACAGACTGTTCAGAATATATGTTATACCCTCATGTCTCAATTCCCGTTTTCCCTTGTAGCAGCTCATAATTGCCGAATATAAAAATAAAACCATATACCAGATGCCCTAAAATTCTGATAAGAAATTAAAAATAATAATCACCCTGCATTGTGGAGGCTGCAGCAATCTTTTGTGCAGATTGATTATGAAAATCTTTTTTACGCTTGTTGATTGAAGAAGGACAGTTGTCAGTTTCTGGTGACATTTTTCTCTGTACATGTCTGAAGTTGGGTTTAGAGGTGTGATCTTTACTCTTACTTGTTATAGGCTGATGACTCTTAATTAAAGGAAATATTTTGCTTGCTACATCACAAAAACACCTCTATATAATTTTGACCCCCTTGAACCCCACTTTTATTTTGTAAAACTGAGGTTTGCAGGGGTTAACCTTATTTTTCGTATTGCTGCTCTAAAATATAGATTGTGGGTACTCGTTAGAACCGCCTCAATTAGGCGGCTCTAACGAGTACCCACAATCTATATTTTGAGCAGAAATACGAAAAATATAATTTTTCATCTTAAAATTTTATTTTTTTCGGCAGTAAAGTTTACAATGTATTTGTATAGGCGCATTTTCGAAATGGTTAGAATTCCCTCCTCTTGATAAGGGAGACAAACAAATTTGTGTAAGAGTTGTTTCCCTTGAATAGATCCCCAATGACTTTAGGGACAAAAATATTTTTCAAAAGAGTTGCCTCCCCTGAAGGTTTATCAATCCCACAATCACTCGGTTAATACAAATATGACTGTTTATCCTCTTTATCGAGTATATTGAGATCTTGTCTAAACTAATATAAGGTGGAGACTTCTTTCTTTTATCTTTTCACCTTAGGATTGAATTTCATTTACATTATGAATCAATATTTAATATCAGTTATGTAAAGAAATAACCAATCTAATTTCCATCCTCAAATTTGCCATTTTATGCTGTAAGGGAAGAAACTCTTCAAGTACTGTGTGATACAGTGAAATTCTGCTATTAAGACCACCTAAAGTTAAGACTAATTCTGCATTTAAAAGCTAATTTTGAAGGGTGCAATTAATATTTCTTTGTGTTTTCTGGCCGCAGAGTCTTCTGGTCAGCGATTACCTTTGGGACTGTTCAAAAGTGGTCTTAAAGACCACTTTAGAACAGTCTCAAAGGTGGTCTTAATTGAGAAATTCTACTGTAACCGATCCAATGCCCATCCTCAAATTTTGATATTTTATGCCATACGGGGGAAAAAAATACTTCACATCATGCAAACAAGTCCATGTAAAACTCCACTTTATATAGAGAAAACTGGGGTTTACAGGGGTATACATTATTATTTCAGGTTATGGGTGCTCATTAGAACTGCCTCAATGAAGCAGTTCTAATGAGCCCCCGCAACCTATGTTTGAAGTATAAAAAAGAATGAAATATCAAAAGTTTTGGCCAATGTTAAAATTTTTAAAAAGTACCCGGTAGGTCAAATGTCAAGGTCAAGGTCACGAGGTAAAAAAATTATGGTACCACTAGAAAGGTCTTGTGACAAGGAAGGCACATGTGAAATATGAAAGTCCTATCAGTTACCTAATGTTAAGGTTTTTGCTGACAGACAAACAAACAGACAACCCAAACGAACAGATAACCAGACAGACAGACAGACAGACAGACCAAAAACTATATGCCCCTCAATCTATCTCAAATTTCATCATAAAAGTGACCATTTTGGCGATATGCACGATATCACATGGCTGTGTTAGCACACAGCTTTGTTAGCGTAATGTTACATGAACTTTTCTACTATTCATTATGGCACAGTCAACACAATTTAAGTCATTGAGCCAGCACACTTTTCTTGGGCAGGCTTAGTCCTTTAAACAGTGCACATTATTTCACCAGTACATCATGTTAACAAGTCCGTGAAATGAACACCCCAATGAACCGCACTTTATA
Source organism: Lucinisca nassula (assembly GCA_963580285.1). Lineage (NCBI taxonomy): Eukaryota > Metazoa > Mollusca > Bivalvia > Lucinida > Lucinidae > Lucinisca > Lucinisca nassula. The sequence continues at coordinate 71,146,709 of OY757011.1, read as the reverse complement.
CAAAGAAAACTGGGGTTTACGGGGGGTAAACATTATTTTTCCTATTTCTGCTCTTACATATAGGTTGTGGGTACTCGTTAGAACCGCCTCATTGAGGCGGTTCTAACAAGCACCCACAACTTATATTTGCAGCATAAATAAGAAAAATATCATGGAATTTCATCAGAAAAGTAGCCATTATGGAGATGTGAAAAAATGCATTATTTCGCATGGGTGTGTTATCGTAATTAATTGGTATCACAGCTGATCATAAAAGTCTTAAAGCCAACTGATAAGGATCTATACTGTTTTTGGTACTGCTTCTAAAAATCAGGGAGCTGTGAAGCATATTGAAATATTCAACAGGGTAAGAGTGATGGATGCTCATTTAAGTCTGCATAAGCTTCGGGTGCAGCTAAAGCAAAACTTGTATGTATATTATACACTTACATATATATTGTCATTTGTTTGTTTGATTTGAGGTTTAACGTCCCCGTCAACACTGTAAAGGTCATTTTGGTGACATTGCTTCCATTTTGTGTGACTTTTACCCGACATTGAGATGAAATGACTTCTCAAGCCCTGTTGCCCAATGAAACCAATAGGGTTTATTAGCATGGACGGTCCACCTCGCACCGCGGTTCCTGGACAGGCTTAGATCCTCTAAGCGGTTTACCAGTACTAGTGTGCGGGCCGGATTCAGCTCTGCGTGGGAGCATCATGCAGCCCATATATTTCTTCAAGCCCCTATGGGCGGGGGCCGATATATTGTCATAACAATGGCCCTTCAAGTTACGGTAAGAAATTTCATTGACCTATAAATCATGAGACTGTTTTCTCTTCTGTAATATTATATTCCATTTCTTTATGTCTAGGGAAAAAGATCTTATGCAATAAAAATAAAAAAATCAGCTTTTGAGAATTCAAAATAAACACAAAACACAAGTTTAATGGAATATAGCTGACTATAGCATTAGAAGACGATTTTCATTCCAGAGCTAGAATGACAATTTTTCTTTTACAATTTCAATACTTTTGCAAACGGGGATGAGCTGTCTCAGTAGGATCTACACTGTTTGCCAGCCTATTAATGCTTTCTACCGAACATCAAATTTACAAAAGTGGATGTCAGCCCCAGCCCATTAGGGCTTGAAAAAATAGATGGGCTGCATGATGCTAATCCACACAGAGCTGAAACCGACCGCACATGAGTACTGGTAAATGGCTTAGAGGAGATAAGCCTGCCCAGGCAAAACGGCGCTAGTCGGACCATCCATGCTTAAAAACCCTATTGATTTCATTAGATGACAGGGCTTGAGATGTCATTTCATCTCAATGTCAGATAAAAGTCCAACAAATTTGGAAGCAACATCTCCAAAATGACCTATACAGTGTGGACTCGGACGTTAAACCTCAAATCAAACAAACAAACAAAAGTGGATGTGTCCAAACTGAAAGATGGAAGAATCCAAATCAGAAACTCAGGGGTGAAAGGGTTGATAAGTCTGCTCTAAGTGAAAAAGAATTAACTGGGCAACAATATTTTCCCTAAGTGAAGTACAGACCCGACACCATTAAGCACAATAACCCAGATAACTGTTGATCTGTCTGACAATTTTTGGAGTTAACATCCTTTCGGAAATCCCTAGGTGATTGATTTTTATTTCCTGAAATTATGATGAGGTGGAAGACCAACAGAACATGCAGCAAACTGGAGCCAAATGCGAGAAATTCTTAATTTAATGACTTTATTCTTGATTGGAAGTAGTTTTCAGTCAATTTGTATGATTGAAAATATTTGTAACTCTGACCTAGATAATTTAAATTTTGTTTCTGATTTTTTTCAGTTTCTTCAAACTCCAATGATGCATTGTTCAACATCAAACTTAATAGCATTCAGAACATGTTCCAGGGAAGGTAAACTGATTAGCTGATCCTTTATCTTGTTTGCTTGTATAGATACACCATAACAAACAGACTGTCAAGTCCCAGATATTAGGTCAGAAAAGCCTGTCTGTCAAGTTGGATTTTGAGACAATGATGTATACAAGTATCTGTTGCAATATTTCCTAAAATGTCTAATGTACTGTCTTTACCAAACAGTTGGTCCCTACTTTGATAAATTTAAATACTTTACAATGAGAAGTCTGAAAACTGGCAAAGAAACACTGGCTCAACAGTGTAGATCTACACTTTGATTTTCATAACGAAAACACGCCTATACAAATACACTGTAACCTTTATCGCCGAAAAAATGAAAATTTTAAGATGGAAAAATTGTGATATTTTCCTTATTTCTGCTCAAAATATAGATTGTGGGTACTCGTTAGAACTGCCTCATCAAAGTACCCACAGTCTATATTTTAGAGCAGAACTAGGAAAAATAAGGTTTAGCCCTGTTTTACTGTATAGATGTGGGGGTCAAGGGGGTCAAAATTATATAGGTGTGTTTTCGTGATGTTGTTCCGAGTTGAATTGTTCAATTCTTTGTTATTATTTTTCCAAAAATATCAGGCTTGACATTTCAGCTGAATCATCTGCTGAAAGATGGTTCACATAAAATATTGTCAGATTTTCTCTGAAAAATAAGAAAAAAAAATATTTAAAACTGTCATCTGTTACAACTAGGATTGTCAGCCTCGATAGCGCAGTGGTTAATGCGTTTGAATCCAGCCGCCAGTATCAAGGTGTGTCCTTGGGCAAGACACGTAATGACACTGCCCCACTATACCCAGTTGTAAATGGGTAGCAGTGGTGTAAAAGCCACTGCCTCTCTTTCTTGTGCATGTGAAAACACCCGGAATGAGTGTATGAGAGCGATTCAATAAGCTTGAAGCTTTCATGGCAATAGAACTAAAACAAACTAGTATAAACTAAAAGAAAGTAAACCAGAATTAACTAGGATTGGCACCTCAGGGTTAAACATGTTACCTAGGGTTAAATATGGTACCAACCCCGCAATCATGAACCTATGCAAAAAATATTATTCCACCTACTATAGAAAAAATTTGAGAGAATTAACAATGCAAAAGGTGATTATTTCTGTTTCGCTGCTTTTCAAATCTTAATCATCACCTTTTGAATATTAAATGCGTAGTTCTGATTCCTAGATGTTATTTCTGGAATATCATCCACCAAATGCACTATTCTGTACTCTATCATTAAAGATTTAAAACGCCTGTGATGCCGTATTTAGCTTGATCGAATCTATTTATTCTTAGTCCATCAGCAACAGCATTTTACAGATAATATTTCTTATTTCTGCTATTTTAGAACTGATCTTTAAAATACTTGATATTTGAACTCAAATGACATAAATCAAAGTACCTAAAACCAGAAATCTTAACCCTTGTCCTGCTGAGCCCGGATATGCCTATCTTTCAAACAATGTAGATCCAGATCAGATGGCTTCTGAAGAAGCCATCTGATCTGGATCTACATTGTTTGTCATACAGATTGTGAATTTGTGACAATAATTTGCATCAAGTAATCCGATTGGATGATAATCGGTAGTGGGTGTGGCAGATTAAAATATTCAGCAGGACAAGGGTTAAATTTCATGGAAAAATGCACTGATCATCTGGTTTAACCAATTTCATATGGGGAAAATTCAATAACAAGTCATTTGCAAACAGTGCAGGCCCAGATCAGATGCCAAGTTTTGCGGTATCTGATCAGGCCTTCGCTGTTTGTAAAAAAGAGATTACACAGTTGATGCCCCTTAATCTTGAAATGGACTCATGCTATACAAATGTATGATTAGCATACCATAAAAGAAAACTGGCCTCATTTATGCCTCAAATGAGACTTCTGATCAGAAAATACTCTGTTTGCTCAACTATATGGGAGTTTTTCGTAAAACTCTCGCATTTTATCCCTTTTCTTCAACGAGTTTAATAAATTCAATAATACATGAGCATGAATGCAAGATTCTATTTATCATATGACATTTAAAACGCATTTTATTCACGATTGTTTAACAAAAAGGTCAATATTGCGCCATTAGTAAACGCGACGTCGTTAAGGATGTCGTATATGTAAAGTTCCGGGATGTATCTTTCTAATTTGCATATTTAATCCACTAGTGGATTATCAAATTTATTACATGGCGTTATTACATTCTCAGACGCGATGTCATATGATATATTCAGTTTAAACACACCTATATCTGCATATATTGCATAAAGAGGTGGACATGTTTTTCTGTAACATAACGTAAGGTGTAACAAAGTCACCAGCATGGTATCTATTTACTCTTTGGAATTTGAAATGTTTCAAACTGTTATGTAACATTTCAATCCATTTTGTTTGCTTGTTTGTTTGTTTGATTTGAGGTTTAACGTCCCTGTCAACACTGTAAAGGTCCGTTTCGTAACAGATTTGTAACAGAAACAAGACTAGAAATGCATCCATAGGACACGGATGCCCCAGCCTGAAAATATGTCTATGTTCGTATTCATCCATAGAAAGTTATTGACCGTGTTTAAGTTTTGGACCCTTTTTTCACATTTGACCTCTAAGTATGACCTTGACCTTGGAGATAAGGACCTTGGTTTTGTGTGAGGCAGATTGTCTCATGATGGCCAACATTTCTGCCAAATAATTTCAAAATCCATCCAGAGATAAGAAAGTTATTGACTGTGTTTAAGTTTCGACCATTTTTTTTACCTTTGACCTCTAAGTATGACCTTGACCTTGGGGGTATGTATCTGGGTTTGCACGTGACACATCGTCTCATGATGGTTAACATTTCTATAACGTAATTTCAAAATCCATCCAGAAATAAGAAAGTTATTGACTGCGTTTAAGTTTCAGACCCTTTTTTTGACCGTTGACCGCTAAGTATGACCTTGACCTTGGAGGTACGGACCTGGGTTTTGCACGTGACACATCGTCTCATGATGGTTAACATTTCTGCCGAGTAATTGATAAAATCCATCGAGAAATAAGTAAGTTTTTTACCGCGTTTAAGTTTCGGAGGCACGGACGGACAGGGGAAACGCTATATGTTCTTTCCACCATTTGTTGAATGGTGGAAAGAAAAATAAAAACTGTATGTTACAGTCCTGTTACGTAATGTTTAATTCCGTTACACAACAGAACTGTGACAGATTCTCCTTGCATATTGTTTCAAGCAAAAAAAAGTGGAACATAACATAACGGCATAACAGAATCCCGTTATGTGACATTTCAATCCGTTACGTAACAGATTTGTAACAGAAACAAGAAAACATATATGTTACAGTCCTGTTTTGTAACGTATTATTCCGTTACGTAACAGAACTGTAACAGATTCTCCTTACATATTGTTTCAAGCAAAAAAATAAATGAAACAAAACGTTGTAACAGAATCCCGTTACATAACGTTTCAGTCTGTTATTTTTTTCTTATTTTTCAGAAAAATAAGAAGAAGAAGAAGAAAACTGATACTAATAAAATACCTGAATCTCTGCAATGTGCTTGTTTGATAATCAAAAAGTCCTTTTTTTCTCAAAAAAGTATTCATATCTGTCACAAGCTTTGGAAAAAATTCCATTTATATCTTATGACTAGTGTGCCTAGCACTTGTACACAAGTAGCTGACGTGAAGAGGGCTTGGTTGACAAAATTTGGAAGTAACGCCAGCAAAATGGTGTTTTGGGACATGGGGTGCACAGCAATGACTCTGATCAGACTGCGCATCTGGGCAGTCTGATCAGAGTCTTTGCTGTGCCATGTATAGAGAACAAACTACCCAAAGCTTCCTAAGATAAACAGAGACAATCGTTATCTGAATGTAAGAGCAGACAGGCTGATCCGAGTAGACACTGAGAGCAGGTCCGACAACACATTTTCTCTTGTTGTGGAACATTAAATTTTGGAAGTGGCACCAACAAACCTAGGATAAAATCAAATAAAATTCATACACTTGAAACCATAGGAGAACATGATCAGACAGAAAATCTGTACAGACAGACCACAATCTAAGATTACTTATACAGAAAACTCCTACTCTGTAAAGCTGAACAGACTGACTGTGGGCTTCTCCTCATTACATATGTCATTTTGTCAGATCTGTCGGGTGGCTTGAATGAGAAAAGGGGCCTACTAAATATTAAGGTAGATAAAATATTTTATCCTTATAATCATCTAATTATTAATGATCTAGAACAAAAGAGTTTGATACAATGCAACAATGGAAGATATAAAGACGACAGAACCCATATTGTGATGAAAGCCACAAAAAAAAAAAAAACATTGGCAAACAGTGCAGGCCCTGATCAGATACTGCACAATGTGGCATCTGATCAGGGCCTTTGCTGTTTTCCAAAAGTTCAGCCATCTTCTTGACAATTTTCTGAAACTAACTCAGTCTGACACTCCTTTATGTCGAAATGGACTCCTGCTGTATATATATGCTGGAAGATTCCATTCAGAACAAAAAGGGTAAAGCGGAATAGAATCTTCCTCACTATATACAGCAGGAGTACTGGTGTCAGGTTTAACCCTTGTCCTGCTAATCCCGGATATGCCTTATCTTTGAAACAATGTAGATCCAGATCAGGTCAGAAGCCATCTGATCAGGATCTACATTGTTTGCCATTCAGGTTGTGATTTTGTTGTAATAATTTGCATCAAGTAATCTGATTGGTTGATAATCGGTAGTGGGTGTGGCATGTATGAATATTCAGCAGGACAAGGGTTAAGAAATCAACCCATTGACTATGCTAGTGGACTCTTCCATTGCTATATGTTGGACAATTCCATTTGTCATATAAGGGGTGTCAGGCCTATTTTTACGTTTTTATTCAATTTTTGGTGGACAATTCTGTTAGCAAATAGTGCAGGCCCTGATCTGGGCCTGCACTCTTTGTCAAGGTACCCCTTTATTTGTTTGTTTGATTTCAAGTTTGACGTCCCCGTCAACACTGTAAATGTCATTTTGGAGACGTTGCTACCAATTTTGTGGGACTTTTACCCGACATTGAGATGAAATAAAATCTCGAAGCACTGTCGCCGCATGAAACCAATAGGGTTTATAAGCATGGGCGGTCCGACTCACACAGCTTTGCCTGGGCAGGCTTAGATCCTCTAAGCAGTTTACCAGTACCCGTGTGTGGGTTGGATGTAGCTCTGCGTGGAAGCATCATGCAGCCCATATATTTCTTCAAGCCCCGATGGGCGGGGGCAGAAGGTACCCCTTTAGGGGTTTCCCACATACAATGGGTTAATGATAATGGCTGAACATTTTGCCAACTGAGAAGGCCTGGATCATCCAAAAGATCAATTTTACAGTCTTAAGAAGACTCCTGACCTCTACCAGGAAGAAGGGTAGAAGAGGATGTATATAAATGGGCTAAGGTGATCTTTAAAACTTTTTTCGATCATGAAAAATAAACAATATACTGATACTTAAGCTTTTTGACAAAATGTGTAGGTTGCGTAAATAGAACTAGAAATTTTTCCAAAGGACACAAATGCCCCACCTGCTAGCCCAATTAACCCTTATCTTGCTGAATATTCATTCAAGCCACACCCATTTCTGTCTATCAACCAATCAAATTACTTGATGTACCGTATTCGGGTGTGTATTACCCGCATTTGCGTACTACCCGCAGCCCCCTTTTTTGCCAAAATCTGGGGGAAAACTGTTATTCTGTTGTATTACCCGCATGGAACATTTGCTGAAATTTTGGTGGATGCGTAAGTGAGAAAAAGTAAGAATGTGGCCAGTTTTTGTAACACACAACGGAACGTGCGATCGTCTTCAAAAGGCGGGAAAATGCACCTGCGTGCGAGTAACACCAGAAAGCATGTATTTTGCATAAATATGTTTAAAAAACTTTACCTGTTCACCATTGTAATTTATTTATTAACCCACATATGCCCGCGGCCCTTTTTGGGGACATCGGCAAACAGTGCAGTCCCAGATCAGACACCACCAAAATGCGCCGCAGACGTCTCTTTTTTGGGACATCGGCAAACAGTGCAGTCCCAGATCAGACACATCAGAAAGACGCCGCAGACGTCTGATTTGGATTTACACTGTTTGATGACTGATAACAGTTCAATTATGACACTATTGTTAATCCCTGTCATATAATGGCCACCCTGCGGTGCGTGTCGATAAGGTGTGAAAATATGGTCAAGTTATGTCTCTAATTTGCGTTTATTCCCTAATCATAAAATTTAATCCGCAATCAATGTGAAAATTATTTAATTGCTCCTAAGACGAGTTGCTACGACTATTCTACTATCTCGTAAATGGTTATGTTTTGGCGCCAAATAGCAGACGCTTGGCGAGAAAAGTTGAACACTTTAATTTGTGTTAACACATCTGTATGCTTTTGTTGGTATTGACACGGAGCATACGGAAAACGCTGTCTTCCACAACCATTTTGCTATCGGGAATATTTTTACTGTTTCCAAACAATTTTTTATGAGAGAGATACGCCCCGTTAAGATAAAACAATAGACACGTGTGGGGTTGCTGGGGTCCGATGACGTCATTTACCCATCGCATGCAGAAAAAAAAACTGAAGTGGTGGTTTGTGGGCGGCGGTTTTGATGCCGGAAAACTTTGATGTTCGCATTGAACTTGCTTGTTGATTTCGTTTAAAATCAGAGTTTTAGGAATAATACCCACAAAATCGGGCTTGCTAGTAATGGAGATTGTTATATTACTCATGTGTAAGTAAAATTGAGTGGACAATTAAACGTTTTTTATGTCGGGAATCGTAAAAGGATAGAGCATAACACGAGATGCATCGTATTTTCAGCTGACAAAAGTAAAAATAAAATGGTCCAAAAATAATTCGGGCGGATTACCCGCACCCTGAACTTGGGCCTGTAATTTGAGGGAAAAAAACTGCGGGTAATACACGCCCGAATACGGTAATTTATTGCTACAAATTCATAAACTAAATGCCAAACAGTGTAGATCCTGATCAGATGGCTTCTCCATCTGATCTGGATCTTCACTGTTTCCAAAGATAGGGGTTGTCGTGAACAGCATGATAAGAGTTAAGAAGACTTAACACAAATTGCTAGTGCCATCTTAGACATGGCTGCAGACATGTAGGGAGAGGAATATGCGGACAATACAGAGACAAATGGACGGACAAGGGTAGCCCTATCTGCCCTTTCCATCATTCTTCTAATGGCAGGGGTATAAAAATTATACTGTATTAATTTAGAATTGTCTATAATTAAGCACAAATTTTCTATGGATCCTAACCGTGGCAAACAGTGCAGGCCCAGATCAGACGCCGCAGAACGCGGCGTCTGATCAGGGCCTCCACTGTTTGCTAAAAGTTCAGCAATTTTCCAAATAAATTTTGAAGAAAACACAACCTGACACCTCTAAATTTAGAAATGAACTCCTGCTATATATAAGGAGGAAGATTCCATTTGGTACAAAAAGGGTTAAGAAGATTCATGACCTCTACCAGGAAGAAGGGTAGAAGAGGATGTATATAAATGGGCTAAGGTGATCTTTAAAACTTTTTTTGATCATGAAAAATAAACAATATACTGATACTTAAGCTTTTTGAAAAAATGTGTAGGTTGCGTAAACAGAACTAGAAATGTTTCCAAAGGACACAAATGCCCCATCTGGTAGCCCAATTAAGAAGACTTAACACAAACTGCTAGTGCCATCTCAGACATGGCTGTGGACAATACAGAGACGAATGAACAGACAAGGGTAGCACTATCTGCCCTTTCCATCATTCTTCTAATGGCAGGGGTATAAAAATTAAATTGTATTAATTTAGAATTGTCTATAATTAAGCACAAATTTTCTATGGATCCTAACCATAGTATGAAACAAGAGGGCCATGATGGCCCTGGATCGCTCACCTGATCCATAGGGTATCAAGTGTGCCCCTGGGAGAGCCATTATTGGCCCAGGCTATAATATGAAATCGGGCCAAAGGGCTAGGAGGAGATGTTGCTTAAAGGTATTTCTATTTTTAGCTCTGGTGGCCATTTTGTTCAGCGGAGCAGAACCATTTTAGCAATTTCTGAAAAGGGTCATCCAAGGAACATTTCAGTGAAATTATTTTGAAATCGGGCCAAAGGGCTAGGAGATGTCGTTTAAAGGTTTTTCTATTTTTAGCTCTGGCGGCCATTTTGTTCAGCAGAGCAGAACCATTTTAGCAATTTTGGTAAAGGGTCATCCAAGGAACATTTCAGTGAAATAATTTTGAAATCAGGCCAAAGGGCTAGGAGGAGATGTCGTTTAAAGGTTTTTCTATTTTTAGCTCTGGCGGCCATTTTTTTCAGCGGAGAGGAACCATTTCAGCAATTTTGGTAGAGGGTCATCCAAGGAACATTTCTGTGAAATTATTTTGAAATCAGACCAAAGGGCTAGGAGGAGATGTCGTTTAAAGGTTTTTCTATTTTTAGCTCTTGCGGCCATTTTGTTCAGCGGAGCGGAACCATTTTAGCAATTACGGTAGAGGGTCATCCAAGAAACATTTCAGTGAAATAATGTTGAAATCGGGCCAAAGGGCTAGGAGGAAATGTCGTTTAAAGGTTTTTCTATTTTTAGCTCTGGCGGCCATTTTGTTCAGCGGAGAGGAACCATTTTATCAATTTGGGTAGAGGGTCATCCAAGGAACATTTCTGTGAAATTATTTTGAAATCGGGCCAAAGGGCTAGGAGGAGATGTCGTTTAAAGGTTTTTCTATTTTTAGCTCTTGCGGCCATTTTGTTCAGCGGAGCGGAACCATTTTAGCAATTTCGGTAGAGGGTCATCCAAGGAACATTTCTGTGAAATTATTTTGAAATCGGGCCAAAGGGCTAGGAGGAGATGTCGTTTAAAGGTTTTTCTATTTTTAGCTCTGGCGGCCATTTTGTTCAGCGGAGCGGAACCATTTTAGCAATTTTGGTAGAGGGTCATCCAAGGAACATTTCTGTGAAATTATTTTGAAATCGGGCCAAAGGGCTAGGAGGAGATGTCGTTTAAAGGTTTTTCTATTTTTAGCTCTGGCGGCCATTTTGTTCTGCGGAGCGGAACCATTTTAGCAATTTTGGTAGAGGGTCATCCAAGGAACATTTCTGTGAAATTATTTTGAAATCGGACCAAAGGGCTAGGAGGAGATGTCGTTAAAAGGTTTTTCTATTTTTAGCTCTTGCGGCCATTTTGTTCAGCGGAGCGGAACCATTTTAGCAATTTCGGTAGAGGGTCATCCAAGAAACATTTCAGTGAAATTATTTTGAAATTGGGCCAAAGGGCTAGGAGGAGATGTCGTTTAAAGGTTTTTCTATTTTTAGCTCTGGCGGCCATTTTGTTCAGCGGAGTGGAACCATTTTAGCAATTTCGGTAGAGGGTCATCAAAGGAACATTTCTGTGAAATTATTTTGATATCGGGCCAAAGGGCTAGGAGGAGATGTCGTTTAAAGGTTTTTCTATTTTTAGCTCTGGCGGCCATTTTGTTCAGCGGAGCGGAACCATTTTAGCAATTTTGGTAGAGGGTCATCCAAGGAACATTTCTGTGAAATTATTTTGAAATCGGGCCAAAGGGCTAGGAGGAGATGTTGTTTAAAGGTTTTTCTATTTTTAGCTCTGGTGGCCATTTTGTTCTGCGGAGCGGAACCATTTTAGCAATTTTGGTAGAGGGTCACCCAAGGATCATTTCTATGAAAGTATTTTGAAATCCATTCACTGGTTTAGGAGGAGATGTCATTTAAGTGAATTGTTGACGACGCACGACGCACACCGCACAACGCACGACGGACGCCGGACAAAAGGCGATCACAATAGCTCACCTTGAGCACTTCGTGCTCAGGTGAGCTAAAAATAAGAGGGCCATGATGGTCCTGTATCACTCACCTGAGTATCATAGTACTTAACCCTTTTTGTACCAAATGGAATCTTCCTCCTTATATATAGCAGGAGTTCATTTCAAAATTTAGGGGTGTCAGACTGTGTTTTCTTCAAAATTTACTTGGAAATTGGTTTGACTTTTCGCAAACAGTGTAGGCCCTGATCAGATGATTACTTCAAAAATATGACCTCTGGAGTGTTAACAAAGGTTTTCTTTTGATAAGGTCTGGTGACCTAGTTTTTAACTCATGAGACCAAGTGTTGAACTTGACCTAGAAATCATGAAAATAAACATTTGGAGCAATATTCATGATGATGGTGAAAACTGTTTAAAGAAATTTGACCTAGTGACCTAGCTTTTACCTGACATTACCCATATTCAAATTTGACCCAGATATTGTCAAGACAAACATTCTGGTAAAGTTTCATGAAGATTGAAGCAAATCTGTGGCTTCTAGAGGGTGAACATGGTTATAAAGAAATTTTACATAGTGACCTAGTTTTTTACCTAAATGACCCATATTCCAACCTGAATAAGGTACATATATAATTAAGACAAACATCCTGGTAAAGTTTCATGCAGATTGAAGCAAAACTGTGGCTTCTAGAGGTTGAAAAAGGTTTTGAATAAATTTGACCTAGTTTTGGACCCGACATGACCCATATTTGAACATGATCCAGATATTGTCAAGACAAACATTCTGGTAATGTTTCATGAAGATTGAAGCAAAACTGTGGCCTCTAGAGGGTGAAAAACATAAAGCTGATGACGAACGACGCACAACGGATGTACAACGGACAAATGGTGATCACAATAGCTTACCTTGAGCACTTTGTGCTCAGGTGAGCTAAAAACTTATCATATCATCATATACTCGTATTTATCATATATTTGAACAAGAGCTGTCACGGGACTTGTGGAGAAAGTTGAATCAGTCAGGGAAAACCATGACCATGCCAATTTGCCTTAAAAAAGTAATCACTAACACTTGATTAACCCTTGTCCTGCTGAACAAGGATATGATCTACCCTTGCAAACAGTGTAAATCCAGATCAGACCTTGTTTGTCATTCAATAGAAATAAATTAATTGGCTGATAGGCAAAAATGGGTGTGGCACAGTTAACAAGCAAAACCACCAATACATGGACTGGCAGCTCTGACATCAAACTCATCTCACACTGAATATAACATAAAGAAGCTAACCTTTTCTCATCTTGATTTCGAGCCATATTCTGAAAATAGAGATGGAAATTAAATCAAATTAAAAGCAAATTAAGTTTCAATGGGAATAAATGTTTGCAATTTTAAAGACAACTTGCATGACTATCTGTTTGCTTTTGTGAAAATAATGTCCCTGTATTACCCATTACATCTCCAAAACAGTCAATTTTCTGATGAAAATTTGTGATATTATTCTTATTTATACTCAAAACATAGACTGTGGGTGCTCGTTAGAACCGCCTCATTGAGGCGGTTCTAATGAGTACCCATAACCTATGTCTATGAGCAGAAATAAAGAAAATAATGTATACCGGCCTAAACCCCAGTTTTCTCTATATAAAGTGGGGTGTAAGGGGGTGTTCATTTCACGGGCTTGTTAGCGTGATGTAAAAAGGGGCTCTTCAGTCTTTAAGAGTAAACCGGAGACGAAAATATTTTTGATTTAGTTAATTGCTTCCCCCCAAAATTATATACATGTATTCCTGCTAATAAAATAAACAATCTAAAATACAGGCAAGCTTCAATAAGTGGAATACATAGTGATCATGAAAATAAGTTGATTTGTTTGTTTAAGGTTTACCCTGTCAACACTGTATAGGTCATTTTGGAGACATTGCTTCCAAATTTGTGGAACTTTTATCCAACATTGAGATGAAATGACATCTCAAGCCCTGCCGCCTAATGAAACCAATAGGGTTTATAAGCATGGACGGTCCAACTCGCACCGCTTTGCCAGGGCAGGCTTAGATCCTCTAAGCGGTATACCAGTTCTTGTGTGCGGTCGGTTTCAGCTCTGCGTGGAAGCATCAAGCAGCCCATCTATTTCTTCAGGCCTCGATGGGTGGGGGCCGTCAGTAAGTGGAATACATTGGGATCATGAAAATCGGTTCAAAGTATGGATAGTTGGAACTATTGAGGGATAATCTCATGGCACAGGGTCTTGAGGCATAATGGGAATTTCTTCAGGGTATCTTTTTTCTCCTATGGAATAAAGGTATGACGTGTGTACTCATTAGAATCGCCTCACTGAGGCAATTCTAATGAGTACACACAAAATACCCTTTCACAATATACCCTTTCAAGTAAAATCCCCCCCCCCCCCCCCCCCCCCAAAAAAAAAAATGATATCTGGAGCTATGGCAAGATATAGGGCATATACAAGTTGGAATTAGCCATGGTATAGAAGCCACCCGTGTTTGAGTTATTGAAGTTTTACTGTACTGTAAGAAAAGCTCATAATATTATACCTAAAGAGCAGTGAAGCTTAATTGTTGGTACATTGTCTGTTGCAAGATAGCTTATTGCAGAAACTGACAATGTGCAATTTTTATTTCCTGATTAACCCTTTTTGTACCAAATGGAATCTTCCTCTTTAAATAAAGCAGGAGTCCATTTCAAAAGTTAGGGGTATCAGGTTGTGTTTTCTTAAAATTTATTTGGAAAATAGCTAAACTTTTTGCAAACAGTGTAGGACCTGATCAGACGCCGCGTTCTGCGGCGTCTGATCTGGGCCTGCACTGTTTGCTTGGGTACCCGTTTGGGGTTTCCGGTACAAAATGGGTTAAGCTGGGTCTTTTTGGTGGTACTACACTTCTTCACATTGGCATGGTCTGCAAAGAGTGGGATGAGTGGAAAACTACATGGTGATGTATGCCATCTTCTGCGACATTGTATCTAGGTCTACACTAATTGCTCAGGCCTGTCTGTCCGAATACATTCAGTAAATACGGAAAACCAAAACAGCGAATTCCTTTCGGAATGTGTAGTTGAACAGGCTGGTCTAAGTTTTACTGGTGACCAATCAAAAGTATGTTTTCTTCAAAATTTATTTGGAAGATAGCTAAACTTTTTGCAAACAGTGTAGGACCTGATCAGACGCCGCGGTCTGATCTGGGCCTGCACTGTTTGCTTGGGTACCCATTTTGGGGTTCCCGGTATAAAATGGGTAAGGCAGGGTCTTTTTGGTGGTACTACACTTCTTCACATTGGCATGGTCTGCAAAGAGCGGGATGAGTGGAAAACTACATGGTGATGTATGCCATCTTCTGCGACATCGTATCTAGGTCTACACCCATTGCTCGGGTCTGTCTGTCCGAATACATTCAGTAAATACGGAAAAAAACAAAACAGAAAATTCCTTTCTGAATGTGTAGTTGAACAGGCTGGTCTAAATTTTACTGGTGACCAATCGTAAGTATTGATACATACCATCATCATCTGCCTGAATTGCGAGATATTTTTAAAAAGTCCAGTTATGTCCCTTGAATCAATAACATCCATTTAAATCCCAATGAATTTAATTCCCAAATGATAAACACTTCTTGTTTGTTTTCCTTGACGAAAAGTAATAATCCATAACATGGTTAATTTGAAATTTTAGCAGACGACATTCAAAAACCTTTTTTTTCCTGAAAACAAGAAGGCTTGACATTTAATTCAAATTGTCTCTAGGAGACAATTTGAATTAAATGTCAAGTCCTGTTTTTGGAAAAATAACTTTTTTGAGTGTTAAGCAAAAAAAATAAGGAAAGAATAATAATAAACTTGTGATTATTTAAATTTTAGCAGATGTCTTTTCATAGGTTCAAAACCTGTCAGGGGAGACAATCTGAATTAAAAGTCAAATCCTGTTTTTTTGGAAAGATAATTTTAAGAGAGCTCTTAGAAAATAAATGTCAATACCTGTTTTTGAAAAGACAATTTTTATGGAATAACATGCCTTGTTTTTGAAAAAAAAAAAAAATGAAAATTTATTATTATGTCATCTGCTCGTGTATCATGCAGCATTAGGTAAAAGTTTAGAGTTCTGGCATTTCTCAAGATCGAAATCATACCAAGAAACTTAAGAAGAAAGTAACAGAAACCATTCAAGTGTTCAATATCTGACCAATCATAAAACCAGGATAACCCGTACCATATAACAAGATTATATATTTATAGTCATCACCCTATGGGCATTAAAGTTCCATGATTCACGGTACAGAAATATAGATACAAATCATTACCGTTATGTAAAATTATTATCTGCGGAGCTGTTCATTGCATGACAAGCAACCATGTAATTATTCTGTCACAGAACATGGACCCCCTGGAGACAATCGCGCTCAGAATCAGGTCATGCAGTTCATAGTTGGTTGCTTTCCCAATATTTCACTTTCTCGAATGATAATGGGTAATAGATGAGTCTATGTCACGAGTAAAATTGACAATTTCTGCAATCTCCCCATAAATACAGTCAGCCGTAAACATTTGTTTGAGACAGGGGTAGTTTTGAGCCACTGGGAGTCAGTCATGGCTAAAGATCAGGGGGCATAATAGGGGAATCTTTTATTTTAAAGGTATGTTGTTGATACTCATTAGAATCACCTCATAGAGGCAATTCTAACAAATGATGAGTACACAAAACACACATTTTCAGGATAAAATATGAAACTTCTCTTTTACCCCTTTAAAATGCCAATCAGGACAATTGTCGTCTGCTTTGTCGTCTGCTGGTTACTTTAAAAAGTCATTTTTGCAAACAGTGTGGACCTAAATCAGACTGCCTCTCTGGAAGCAGTCTGATTTGTGTCCACGAGGAGCAGTCTGATTTTGGTCCAGCCTGTTTGCCTGTAAGCAAAAATATTTTTTAAAACATTTGCAAAATATTCATCAGACGACATATTAAGCAGACAACATTTTCAGATGTAGTTTTCTTGGCATCTAAAGGGTTAAAGGTATGTTGTTGATACTCATTAGAATCACCTCATAGAGGCAATTCTAATTGGTACACAAAACACATATTTTCAGGATAAAATATGAAACTTCTCCTTAACCCATAAAATGCCAATCATAACAATTGCCGTCTGCTTTGCCATCTGCCTATTACCGTAAAAGTAATTTTTTTGCAAACAGTGTAGGCCCAGATCAGACTGTTCCTCTAGGAGCAGTCTGATCTGGCCCCACACTGTTTGCCTGTTACTGTATGCAAAAATATTTTTAAGAAGTTTGCAAGATGATTCAGCAGACGACATGAGCAGGCGACATTTTCAGATGTTTTTCTCAGCAGTTTTAGGGTTAACCTGATGCAAAAATATGACAAATTTCCTTGTTCCTACTGTGAATATAGGTTGTTGGTGCTTGTTAGAACCACCTCATTGTAGAACCACATGCTATGTTTTGGCTAAGTTATGTAGACATTTCGTATGAAGTATCAAATCCTGTTTTCTAGGAAAAATAAGAAAAGAGTACCGTATTCGCCCTAATTACCGCACATGCTCCTATAAGCGCACACCAAAGCTATTTTTGAAAAGGAAATGCATAAGCGCACACTTTAGAGTAACCTCAACCCTGGAAGCTCTCAAGTAAATCAATAAAAAACTTACCGTTGTTTTTCAACCGTGAAGGTAATGCTTTAGTATCCTTTTCCGCCCCATTAAATATCAGTATGCATCATCTCTGAAGCTATTGTTTTCGCATTGAGTGTGCGCTAATTAGGTGGATTTTTCACTTGATTTTTTGACACGATTTTGAAAAAACTAAGCGCACGGTGCGGTAATTAGGGCGAATACGGTATTTCAAAATGTCATCTGCTGAAAAATACCCAGCATGCAGTATGACTCAGAGGACTCCTTACAAAAAAGCATAGTATCATGCAGTGCTCTTAAATTATGATAAGTACTTTGTAAATTTGGAGAATAATCAAAGAATTACTTAGAGACAGGTAACATTTCAATAAAAGATAACAGATAATGGAACCACATAGTGAAATGGGCAGAACTAGAACATAAAACTGTTGGAAAGTTTATTATTTACCCTAAAAACAGGACTTCACATCACGTTAACAAGTCCGTGAAATAAACACCCCCTTACACCCCACTTTATATAGAGAAAACTATGGTCTAAGGGGGTATATATTATTTTCCTTATTTCTGCTCCTAGACATAGGTTGTGGGTACTCGTTAAAACCGCCTCAATGAGGCGGTTCTAACGAGTACCCACAACCTATGTTTTGAGTATAAATAAGAATAATACCACAAATTTTCTGAAGAAAATTTACCGTTTTGGAGATGTAAAAAATGCACTATGACGTACGGGTGTGTTATCGTAATGATCCAGCTGAAGTAGGAAGACCACAGAGTGAGTGAGTGTTTGAGTTTTACGTCCCACCAACAGCTAAGGTCATACAGAGACAGGACCTCGGTTTAAAGTCCGGAGAAGCCGGGATCGATCCTGCGATCTCTGGTTTACAAGGCGAGTAGCGTAACCACTACACCACGGAGGCTTCTGGAAGACCACTGAAGCAATTTGTCTTGACCCATTGTATACTAGTCGGCTCTTCCATTGCTATATGTTGGACAAGTCCATTTGTCATATAAGGGGTGTCAGGCCCATTCTATTTTTGCCGGAAAATTCTGTTAGCAAATAGTCCAGGCCCTGAGCAGAGGCCGCATGCTGCGGTGTCTGATCTGGGCCTGTACTGTTTGCCAAGGTACCCAGCCCTTTAGAGGTTTGCTCGCATGCAATCCGTTAACTCTTCAAGTTCTGTAGAAAATTCAAGAGCACACTAGTGTAACAGCCAAATTTTTAAAAATTATTTTTCAGCAAAAATAAGGTCTGACATGTCATGTCAAATCATCTGTCCAGCAAAACCAGTTCCACTGCCTTGAGAAATGGACTCTTACATTAAGGTGAAAGGTAGAGTACGTGGTTGCAAATGTTGACAGCTTGAGGAACTGATCGGCCCCAGCCCATCGGGGCTTGAAGAAGTAAATGGGCTGCAGGATGTTTCCACGCATAGCTGAAACCGACCACACACAAGTACTGGTAAACAGCTTAGAGGATCTCAGCCTGCCCAGGCAAAGCGGTGTGAGTCGGTCCATGCTTTTTGTAAGAGTCCTCTATGAGTCACATAGCATGTTGGGTATTTTTTCAGCAGATGACATACTGAAATACTGTTTTCTTATAACTATTACAACCATGCTTATAAACCCTATTGGTTTCATTGGGTGGCAGGGCTTGACATGTCATTTCATCTCAATGTCGGGTAAAAGTCCCACAAAATTGAAAGCAATGTCTCCAAAATGACCCTCACAGTGTTGACGGGGACGTTAAACCTCAAATCAAACAAACAAACAAAATCATCAAAATTTATTTGGAAAATGACTGAACTTTTAGCAAACAGTGGAGGCCCTGATCAGACGCCGTGTACTGCGGCGTCTGATCTGGGTCTGCACTGTTTGTCAGGGTACCCGTTTTGGGGTTTCTGGTACCAAATGGGTTAAGGTGGAAGATAGGGTGGTTGCAAATGTTGACAGCTTGAGGAACTGATGGAAAAGCAGCATCACAAAAACACGCCTATATAATTTTGACCCCCTTGAACCCCACTTTTATATAGTAAAACTGGGGTTTCCGAGGGTATACCTTATTTTTCTTATTTCTGCTCTAAATTATAGATTGTGGGTACTCGTTAGAACCGCCTCGGCGAGGCGGTTCTAACAAGTGCCCAAAATCTAAATTTTGAGCAGAAATAAGAAAAATATCACAATTTTTCATCTTAAAATTTCCATTTTTTCGGCGATAAAGGTGGCAATGTATTTGTATAGGCGTGTTTGCGTAATGAGGCTCAACAAAGTCCCCGTTCAAGCCTACACTCGGACTACAGAGACAACTGACCCACCAGTGCTGTCAGCACTTCGATTTTTTCTTGTTGTTCAAATTTTTAGAGGAAAATGAACACACCTTATGATCCTCATATTCTTTTGATCATCTTAATTACCCAAATAACCTGAATGCTTCTAGTTAGCTAACAAAAATTACCGAATGTCAAGCTGACTTTATTTACAAATTTTGACTGGCATTCAAACTCTGAACGCTTTATAACTTGCCTGACTTAGTGCCAGCTCAGGTACTTGAACCGCAATAGTTTATTTGTTTGAAGTTTAATGGCCCAATCAACACTATTTAGGTCAGTTTAGCCATACCACACTTTTTCTGGGCAGGCTTATACATAAGCTTAGCCCCTACCATCAGGGCTTGGTAGCCCCCGCCCATTGGGGCTTGAAGAAATAGATGGGCTGCATGATGCTTTGATGCAGAGCTGAAACCAGCCCGCGCACAAGTACTGGTAAACGGCTTAGAGGATCTAAGCCTGCCCAGGCAATGCGGGGCGATGCCTAAATTGTGTTGATTGGGACATTAAACCTCAATTCAAACAAAATATACATAAGCTGTTCAGTGCACATTCTTTCACCCGAAACTGACAACTGCCCTTCTTGAATCACAACACAAATGGCTGAAAATCAGGGAGGGGACAATGTAGTATATCAGTTACCCCTATATTAATTGCATTGCAACATGTTGAACTGATGAAGATATACTATCTCAGGACAAGCAAGCTTTATCAGGTCAATGTGACATTGCAATTTTATGAATGAACTTGACTCCTGGAAAAATTGACAAAAAATATTATTACAACCGGAAAAATTTGAAAAAAAAAATTACAAGAAAAAAATATCATAGGAAAACTTACTGTCAAATGATACTAAATATATGGACTGATTACTGCACGCTGGAATCTTGGAACATGCTGAGGATAATTGATAACGGATTGTAAATTGTAAAGAGTGTATAAGGGGATAAACTGATAAAAAGAATACCAGATTTGTGTCCTTTGATATCAAGTTTATCAGGCTTGGCTTCGAGAACGCATGTAGAATCGCTCGGCAAGCCTCGCAATTCAACAAGCGTCCTCGAAGCCTGGCCTGATAAACTTGATATCAAATGACACAAAACTGGTATTCTCTATATATTGAAATATGCAGCTTTTGAATGTAGCAAACCAGCTGAAATATCTGTCACTATCAAATATCAGGAATCTGTCACTATCAAATATCAGGAAAAAAAGTTGCTAACATCAGAAGTATTGGTACTGACATCAGCAAATAGCTTTAGGTGCACCAAAACAGTGAAGTGATACAGCAAAGTCAATTGCAATTTTCTGCTGCTTATAAAGCTTTTGACTGAAGCAGTTCCCTGCAATTTCCCTGCCAAGGCAGGCAGTCTGTCTGACAAAAGCTCAGACATCAATAGGTCTTTTAACTAATTTTATATATATCTCTGCCAAATTAAATGGATTTAGCTGAGAGTAGACACTACAACATGTCAATTTTAAATGAAATAATGATTGATATCACCCCAGTGCTAAAAAAGTGGCATACATAGTATGGCAATATGCAGACTATATACAAAACCCAAACAATTCATCTCTGTTTCACCTTGTGAAGGCTAAGATGCCCTAATGCTGTGGCCCTAAAAAGGATTGCTCGATCAACTAGAGAACAGAAAAGGACGAAGCCAGACAGAATGCAAGGTTACTGTTGCCCTTTTTGGCCCTCGCCCATCAGGGCTTGAAGAAATAGATGGGCTGCATGTTGCTTCCATCCCACACACGAGTACTGGTAAACCGCTTAGGGGATCTAAGCCTGCCCAGGCAAAGCGGTGCCAGTCAGACCGTCCACCATGCCCTATTGGTTTCATTGGGCGACAGGGCTTCAGATGTCATTTCACCTGAATGTCGGGTAAAAGTCCCACAACACTGGAAGTGACGTCTGCAAAATGACCTATACAGTGTTGACGGGGATGTTAAACCTCAAAACGCCAGTTTTTCTATATAAAAGTGGGGTTTAAGCGGGTTAAAAATTATATAGGTGTGTTTTCGCGATGCTTCCCCACTGGTAAGAGATGGTCATTGATCTCTTACTCATCTATAATGCCAAGCTGTTTGATACATTGACAAAACAATCATTTTCACACCTTAAGGCAGTGGAATTTCCTTACAATTTAATAAACTGCAACTTGATTCCTGACAGTCACAGAAAGACCCTCAGGAGTAATGTTATGATGGAGATTATTACAAAAACACTCCTATACAAATATACTGTAAACTTTACCGCCCAAAAAACAAAAATATTAAGATGAAAAATTATGATATTTTTCTTATTTCGGAGCAGAAATAAGGAAAATGAGGTTTACCCCTGTAAACCCCAGTTTTACTATATAAAAATGGGGTTCAAGGGGGTCAAAATTATATAGGCTTGTGATCGCGATGTGGAACTTTGATGTGTGTGAGTGTGTGAAGTCGGGTTTAACGTCGCTTTCAACAATTTTTCAGTCGTATCACGACGATGTCTGGTTGCGACAGGGAGTTCAATGCTCACTTTTATAGTGCTGCCTCACTAAAGTATCATGTCCCAGACACATTACATGATACCACATCCAGTCTCATTATCCTGACACTGGGTCGACCAGTCCTAGCTCTACCCCGTAAATCTGAGTGCCAAGGGAAGAGCAGCTAGTACCATTTTTAATGACTTTGGTATTCACGGCCCGGGATCGAACACGTGACCTCCCGTTCCCCGGAGCAGACACTATACCAACTGAGCTATTGGGGCCGGTGTGGAACTTTTATATCTTTTGCTATCAGACTTTTAAAGTGATCACAAGGAGCAGTCGAGGATGTTAGAGTTATATATAAGAGAAACGGCCCCAGCCCATTGGGGCTTGAAGAAATTATGGGGCAACATGATGCTTCCATGCAGAGCCGAATCCGACCGCACACAAGTACTGGTAAACCGCTTAGAGGATCTAAGCCTGCCCAGGCAAAGCAGTGCGAGTCGGACCATCCATGCTTATAAACCCTATTGGTTTCATTGAGTGACAGGGCTTGAGATGTCATTTCATCTCAATGTCTGGGAAAAGTCCCACAAAATTGGAAGCAACGTCTCCAAAATGACCTTTATAGTGTTGACGGTGACTTTAAACATCAAATCTTACAAACAAATATATAAGACAGAAATTGTTTGTCTGAATGGAGGTTAAACGTCCCCATCAACACTATTTAGGTCATTTTAGAGACATTGCTTCCAATTTTGTGGGCCTTTTACCCGACATTTAGATGAAATGACATCTCAAGCCCTGCTGGCCAAACAAACCAAAAGGGTTATATGTAGGGACGGTTTGACTGGCATCACTTTGCCTGGGCAGGCTTAGATCCTCTAAGCTGTTTACCAGTACTCATGTGTGGTCAATTTCAGCTCTGCGTGGCATCATGCAGCACAATCTATTTCTCCAAGCCCCATGAGTGGGAGACATAATGACACAATTAATATCTGTAGTTCCCAAACACACTAGATGGCTAAAAGACATCCTGCTGCCGCTTCTGCTGCTGATGACGTGGTAAAAATGGAGATGATAATGATAATGGTGGTGGTCATCATCATTGTTAAGATGATGATGATGATGATAATGATGATGGGGAGGAGGAGGACAATGATGATGGGGAGGAGGAAGACAATGATGATGATGATGATGTGTATGTTATTGGTGGTGTGATGATAACTTTTACTATGAATGTAGAGATCGTATCACTTTATTGACCATTTCTGGGGTTGCAACATTGATAGCCCTTTCAGTATGGGGGCCATCCTCAAGGCTCTGTCTGCCCCACTTAAATTCTTCTACCCACCTTTTCACTGTAGCATACGTATGAAGGGGCATCCCTAGTGTTGCTACCATACCATTATGACCATTATCCCAAACACACTAGATGGCTAAAAGACATCCTGCTGCCGCTTCTGCTGCTGATGACGTGGTAAAAATGGAGATGATAATGATAATGGTGGTGGTCATCATCATTGGTCATCATCCTTAGGTGTTAAACCTTTTTAATGCAAATATTGGATCACTGCTCTTTCAGCGATTTTGTCCATTTTGCAAGAGCTGCTCGCCTTGTTCACTTTAGAGTGCTACCTTGTCAATATAAACTAACCAAAAGAGACCAGTCCTTGGGTACACAGCCCTATATAGTCAGAGAATAGTAGGACTTAAAAAGAACATCCCTTCGTATCTTCTTCAATACGAGGCTCACAACATATCAATCAGCCCTCGTTCATTTACTTGGGTTTTGTACATGGTCAGTGATAGTCACATGGACAATAGCAGGCAGGAAGCTTCTGTATTTAGTAACTTTGTGGTTGATTTATAAACAATCGACCCAAAAATGCACCAAAAATGTCAACGTCTTTTTAATCTGTCTACTTCTCTCTCTCTGGTGACCAACTTTATTAAATGAAGATGTTTTTTCATTCATGTTATAAGACAAACCCACTTTTAATAATTCAGAAACTGAGGTAGAGGAGACTCTTGGGAGAAGATGTCTTTTAACCCATTTTGTACCTGAAACCCCAAAATGGATACCCTGGCAAGCAGTGCAGGCCCAGATCAGACGCCACGTTCTGATCAGGGCCCACAGACTGTTTGCAAAAAGTTCAGCCATTTTCCAAATCAATTTTAAAGAGAACCCAACATGTCACCCCCAAATTTTGAAATGGACTCCTGTTATATATATGGAGGAAGATTCCATTTCATACAACAAGAGGGCCATGATGGCCCTGGATCGCTCACCTGATCCTATTGTACAAACGGAATTGTGGGTAATATATGGTGGAGTGGAGGGTTTGAGCAATTTTGGTTGGACCCAAAGACCATTTCTGTGAAATTAATTCAAAATCAGTCTGCCTGTTTAGAAGTCATTTTGAGAAGTAGAAGTCATTTTTGATGAAATGACATCTCAAGCCCTGCCACCCAATGAAACCAGTGGGGTTTAAATATATTGATGGTTCCACTTGCACCACTTTGCCTAGACAGGCTAAAACCTTCAAAGTGGTTTACCAATACTCCTGTAGAAGCACCTTGCAGCCAAGGTGGGTGGGGGCCAAAACTTTCAAAAGACATCTGTCTCTAAAAGGAAGCAATTATATAGGAATGTTCCATGAGTGACCCTCTAACAAAATTGCTATAAATATTTTGCTTAACTGAGCATGATGGCCACCACAGCTAAAAACCTCAAACCTCATTCCTGTCAAATAATTTCATAATCAATCCACTGGTTAAGGAGAAGAAGTTGTTTAAAGGTTTTGTTCACCAGAGCGGCATAGTTTGAGCAATTTTGGTGGAGGGTCACCCACGGAACATTCCTGTCAATTTAATTCAAAATCCATCCACTGGTTAAGGAGAAGAAGTCATTTAAAGGTTTTTCTATTTTTAGTTCTGGCAGCCATCTTGTTCACCAGAGCAGAATGGTTTGAGCACTTTTTGTAGGTCACCCAAGGAACATTCCTGTGAAGTTATTTCAAAATCCATCCACGGGTTAAGGAGAAGAAGTCGTTTAAAGTTTTTTCTATTTTTAGATCTGGTGGCCATTTTATTCAACCGAGCGGAACGGTTTGAGCAATTGTGGTAGAGGGTCACCGAAGGAACATGCCTGTGAAATAATTTCAAAAACCATCCACTTGTTAAGGAGAAGTCATTTAAAGGTTTTTCTATTTTTAGCTCTGGCGGCCATTTTGTTGACCTGAGCAGAACGGTTTGAGCAATTTTGGTAGAGGGTCACCAAAGGAACATTCTGGTGAAATAATTTCAAAATCCATCCACTGGTTAAGGAGAAAAGTGCGTTTAAAGGTTATTCTATTTTTAGCTCTGGCGGCCATTTTGTTAACCCGAGCTGAACAGTTTGAGCAATTTTGGTGGAGGGCCACCCAAGGAACATTCCTGTTAAGTGATTTCAAAATCCATCCGCTGGTAAAGGAGAGGAAGTCGTTTAAAGGTTTTTCTATTTTAAGCTCTGGCAGCCATTTTGTTCACCCGAGCGGAACAGTATGAGCAATTTTGGTAGAAGGTCACCAAACAAACATTTCTGTGACATAATTTCAAAATCCATCCACTGGTTATGGAGAAGAAGTCGTTTAAAGGTTTTTCTATTTTTAGCTCTGGCGGCCATTTTGTTCACCCGAGGGGAACAGTATGAGCAATTTTTGTAGAGGTTTACCAAAGGAACATTCCTGTGAAATAATTTCAAAATCCATCCACTGGTTAAGGAGTAGAAGGTGTTTAAAGGTTTTTCTATTTTTAGCTCTGGTGGCCATTTTGTTCACCCGAGCGGAACTGTTTGAGCAATTTTGGTAGAGGATCCCCAAGGAACATTCCAGTGAAATAATTTCAAAATCCATCCACTGGTTAAGGAGAAAAAGTCGTTTAAAGCTTTTTCTATTTTTAGGTCTGGCGGCCATTTTGTTCACCCAAGCGGAACGGTTTGGGCAATTTTGGTAGAGGGTCACCGAAGGAACATTCCTGTGAAGTAATTTCAAAATCCATCCACTAGTTAAGGAGAAAAAGTCGTTAAAAGCTTTTTCTATTTTTAGCTCTGGCGGCCATTTTGTTCACCCGAGCGGAACGGTTTGAGCAATTTTGGTAGAGGGTCACCCAAGGAACATTCCTGTCAAGTAAATTCGAAATCCATTCACTGGTTAAGGAGAAGAAGTCCTTTAAAGGTTTTTCTATTTTTAGCTCTGGTGGCCATTTTGTTCACCCGAGCGGAATGGCTTGAGCAATCTAGTAGAGGGGCACCCAAGAAACCTTCCTGTGCAATAATTTCAAAATCAATCCACTGGTTAAGGAGAAGAAGTTGTTTAAAGGTTTTTCTATTTTTAGCTCTGGTGGCCATTTTGTTCACCCGAGCTGATCGGTTTGAGCAATTTTGGTAGAGGGTCATCCAAGGAACATTCCTGTGAAATAATTTCAAAATCCATACACTGGTTAAGCAGGAGAAGTCGTTTAAAGAATTTTCTATTTTTAGCTCTGGCGGCCATCTTGTTCACCTGAGCGGAACAGTTTGAGCAATTTTTGTAGAGGTTCACCCAAGGAGCATTCCTGTGAAATTAGATCAAAATCTGTCCAGCAGTTTTGGAGGAGAAGTTGTTTAAAGCAAAAGTTGACGACGGACGGACGCACGTATGCACGGACGACGGACAAAGACTGATCCCAAAAGCTCACCTTGAGCACTTCATGCTCAGGTGAGCTAAAAAGGGTTAACCCATTTTGTATTGAATAGGATCTTCCATGTCATATGTAGCAGGAGTTCATTTTAAAATTTGGTGGTGGTGGTGGGGGGTGGTGGGGGGATTGGGGCAGGGAGGCCGAGATGTTTTCAGAAATTCATTTGAAGAGTCTTTTTGCAAAGATCAGATAATGCATTCTGTGCCATCTGATCTTGGCCCTTGAGTCTTGGCCTGTTTGTCCCAGTTTGAGGTTTACCATATCAAATGGGCTAACCCATATATGCCTGGCATACTTAAAATGGAACAGCTGCAAACACTGTAAACCCCGATCCGATGGCTCAAAATGCTGTATGTGACCCAGGTCTACTCTGTTTGCTTAAAGTACATGAGTTTTTAGTAAATTTGACCTCAAGCAAACCCAACCTGACACCTCTGTAACTCAAAATGGACCAGTCCAAAGACATTTCGTGGAAGATTCTATGCGTCCTATACGGGTAAAACTAATAGAACTCTCAAGAGACGTGATCTTTGAAATAACAGAAAATTTATCAAATTTCCTGCCAGTCAAACTTTTAAACCTTGGGATGCCAAGAAAAAAGCATCTGAATATGTCATCTGTATAAAATGTCGTCTGCTGTGTCTTCTTGCAAACTTCTTAGAAAATATTTTTACGTACAGGCAAACAATGTGGAACCAGATCAGACTGCTCCTAGAGGAGCAGTCTGATCTGGCTCCACACTGTTTGCAACAATGACTTTAAAAGTAACTGGCAGGCGACAAAGCAGGCGACAATAGCTTTGACTGAATTAACCCTTGTTCTGCTGAATATTTATATAAGCCACACCCACTACTGATTATTAGCCAATCAGATTACTTGATTCAAATTATTGCAACAAATTCACAATGTGAATGACAAACAATGTAGATCCTGATCAGATGGCTTCTTCAGAAGCCATCTGATCTGGAACTACATTGTTTGAAAGGTAAGACATATCCGGGCTCAGCAGGACAAGGGTTAAAGTCTATTCTTGAAAGAAAACTTATTGAATCGCGGAAATAAGGGCACAGAGCGCTTCGATATTTCATTCTTAGACTAATCATACAAACACGCCCAAGTAAATCCTTCTATTATGCTTCTAAGCCGCCATGGTGTAGTGATTAAGTACTTCACCTCATGAACCAGGGGTCTAGGGTTTAATTTAGGGTCTTATGAGTCTTTAAACTGCTGTCCCATCTCCATATCGGTCGATATATTTAGTATCAGCTGACCGTAATTTTCTTATATGTTGTTAAGTAATTTTTCCAGGCAAAATTACATTTTGCCAATCCTTCCAGTAGTCTTTTTTGTTTGTTTTGTTTGATTTGAGGTTTAACATCCCCGTCAACACTATGTAGTCATTTTGGAGACGCTGCTTCCAATTTTGTGGGACTTTTACCCGACATTGAGATGAAAAGACATCTCAATCCCTGCCGCCCAATAAAACTAATAGGGTTTGTATGCGGGGGAGAACTTCTTCTTCCAGTAGTCCAGTTCATTCATAAGAGTGATGTCACATTGACCTGATGAAGCTCACTTGTCCTGAGATAGCATATCTTAATCAGGTCAAGGTGCAGCAATGCAATTAATATAGGGGGTAACTGATAACTATTTTTCTTAAAGCCATCAATTGTTTGTTTGATTTGAGGTTAACATCCCGTCAACACTATTTAGGTCATTTTGGAGATGTTGCTTCCAATTTTGTGGGACTTTTACCCGACATTGAGATGAAATGACATCTCAATCCCTGCCGCCCAATGAAACCAATAGGGCTTATAAGCATGGACGGGCTGACTCGCAGCAATTTTCCTGGGCAGGCTTAGACATTCTAATTGGAATACCAGTAATCATGTGCGATCGGTACCAGCTCTGTGTGGAAGTATCAGTGCAGCCCAATCTATTTCTCCAAGCCCCGATAGGCGGGGGCAGATAACAGGCATTAAACAAAATGTTTTCTCATCAAAGGGCTCAAATATAGCATCAGCCTGCATGAGCATTTCAACACACTTCCACCTCTTTATAACACTATTGTTGGGGTCCAAATCTGAGAAACTGTGTTAGTTACACAACTATGGTATACCAAACAACAATATATAAATTATACATGTACAGAAAAATGACAATATATGGTCATTTTTCTATATAATCTATACATTATTAGGATCTATCTTTAAGGGGAATAGGAACATCTTCAGGGGAGATAACTCCTAGAAAAGTATTTTTGTCTCCCATTTCAATGGGGATCAACTCTTAAAGGAAAGAATTTGCGCCTAAGGAGCAAATCCTAAGGAGCAAATTCTTTCCTTAAAAAGTAGACTCCTCTTTCAGAACTGATGAACAGTGTTATAAAAAGATTTATGACACAAGAAAAATAAATACTTACTGCTTTTGGTGGTGTTGTGTAGTAGAGTTGCGTAGGACTCTTGTGAACAGACTGTAGTGACACGTCATCAGAGCAGGTCGTCATGGTTTCTGAAGAGGTTGTAGAATCTGTGTCATCATCAAAGTTCCATGCTGATCCTAAAATAAATAAGATATTAAGAAGAAATAATTTAAGAAGATGGAATGAGATATGTATATCCTGAGGTAAAGATCATTACAAAATGACAAATTGAGATGTGTGATCTTCCAAGAAAGAACATTACAATATGAGACAAGCAGTTCCTGAAATAAAGACCATTACAAAATGAGACAAGCAGATCTTTGAGTAAAGACCATTATAAAGTGAGACAAGCAGATCCTGAAATAAAGATCACTACAAAATGAGACAAGCAGATCTTGGAATAATGACCAATACAAAATGAGACAAACAGATCTTGGAATAATGATCAATACAAAATGAGACAAGCAGATCTTGGAATAATGATCAATACAAAATGAGACAAGCAGATCTTGGAATAATGATCAATACAAAATGTGACAAACAGATCCTCCAATAAAGATGATACCGTATTCGCTCTAATTACCGCATCGTGCCCTTAGTTTTTTAAAAATCGTGTCAAAAAATCATGGTGAAAAATCTACCTAATTAGCGCACACTTGATAAAAAAAAAAATCACTTCCGAGATGATGCATACTGATATTTAATGGGATGGAAAAGGATACTTAAGCATTGCGTTCACTGTTGAAGAAATAACGGTAAGTTTTTTATAGATTTACTAGGAGAGCTTCAAGGGGAGGTTACTGTAAAGTGTGTGCTTATGCATTTCCTTTTCAAAAATAGCTTTGGGGTGTGCTTATAGGAGCATGTACGGTAATTAGGGCAAATACGGTAATTACAAATTGAGACAAACAGATCTGGAAATGAAGATATTACAAATTGAGACAAGCAGATCCTGAATTAATGATCATTACAAAATGAGACAAGCAGATCTGGAAATAAAGATCATTACAAAATGAGACAAGCAGATCTGGAAAAGAAGATCATTACAAATTGAGACAAGCAGATCCTGAAGCAAAGATCATTACAAAATGAAAAACGTGACTCCCAAAATGAAGATCATTACAAAATAAGACAAGCAGATCCTGATTTTAAGATCATTACAAAATTAGACAAACAGATCCTAAATTAAAAGATCGTGATCATTACAATTAGCCATTAGATCTTGGAATAAGAATTATCACAAAATGAGACAAGCAGATCCCAAAATAAGACAAAAAAAATACAAAAAGAGACTCGTAGATTGTGAAATAAAGCTCATTATAAAATGAGATATGCAGATCCCAAAATAAAGATCATTACAAACAAAGACAAGCAGATCCTGAATTGAAGATCATTACAAAATGAGACACGCAGATCCCAAAATAATTAAAGATCATTACAAATTGAGACATGCAGATCCTTAATTAACCCATATCCTGCTGATCACGTCAACCCCTACCTTTGCAACCAATGCAGATGCAGATCAGCCATCTGATCTGGATCATTAGTGTGTCATTTTGTTTGTGAGCAGGATAAGGGTTAACCCATAAAATGCCAATCACTACAATTGTCGTCTGCTAGTTACCTTTAAAGCCATTTTTTGCAATTAGCGTATTCGCCCTAATTACCACACCGTGCGCTTAGTTTTTTCAAAATTGTGTCAACAAATCGGGGTGAAAAATCGACCAATTAAGCACACACAAATCATTCGGTGACTGTCTTGGCAGCTGAATTGTCTTGTTCCCCGCTTCACTGTTGAAGAAATAATGGTAAAATTTTATAAATTTCCCGTGAAAGCTTCAATTGGAGGTTACTGTAAGGTGTGTGCTTATGCATATTTTTTCAATAGCTTTGGTGTGCGCTTATAGGCGCATGTGCGGTAATTAGGGCGAATACGGTAAAATGTTTGCAAAAAGACTCAGCAGACGACATAAGCAGACAACATTTTCAGATGTTGTATTTTCTCCGGGTCTCAAGGCTTAAGCAATAATATTTATGTATATTCTATATTTCATACACAAAAATAATGAAATCTTTAACCGCACATAATCTAACGTCTTTGCTATTTTTTAACAACTGCGCCCAGCTCTTCAAAGCATCATTAGCTTATTGAGCTGTTCTGGTAAGCAAAATACCTAATTCAATGGTATTTTTGCTGAAAAAATATGAGTAGCTTTAGCATTTGCAAAAGCTGCTCACTTTTGCATTTGCAAAAGCTGCTCACATTTTTTTTTCTGCAAAAACAGTATTTTTGCCATATGAAATGGAGAAGTTTTGATGATATGTTAACTAATGATATCGTTAGTTTTCGAACAACGGGTCTCTGGTCCCTGGAGGTATTCCGTTCCTGAAATAAGCAAGGTCGCCAAAAGCTTAATGAGGCATGGCTCGAAATACTGACCCATATACGAAATAGACATAATAAGAAACTAAGCTTGACAACCCATATTTTAACCCATTTTGTACCGGAAACCTCAAAACGGGTAATTGGCAAACAGTGCAAGCCCAGATCAGACACCGCATTCTGCGGCATCTGATCAGGGCCTACATTGTTTGCATAAAGCTCAACCATTTTCCTGATAAATTTTGACGAAAACACAGCCTGACACCCCTAAATTTTGAAATGGACCTCTGCTCTATATAAGGTGGAAGATTCCATTTGGTACAAAAGGGTTAATCCATGCATGACAAAAGGAAATGTTCCCCGTTCAGGACTGAACAAAGCCATTTCCAAGTTTAGTGGTGGCTGACTTGCTTAATTTATTTTGTATTTTAGAAACATCCATTTACATTCAGCAATGTTGTAGACCCTGAGCTGATCTGAGTCTGTACGGTTTGCAGATGTTCAATTTACTACAAGCTAGGCACATATCGGTGATGGAAACTATGATATATTTGAACGTTTTAACGACTGGTAATGGCCGTCTAAAGTCAATAGATTTTTTCAGAAGATTAGCGAAAATTGTCCATTTGAAGAATATGATACCACTCGGAGGAAGCTTCCTGTACCATATGACAAATCATCTTTCCGTATAATTGTCAGTTAAAACATTATTATGCTTTTCTAGGCCATTAAAGCGCACACAAGCCTTCAATATGAATAATGCCAGAAAAGACGGGAGAAGACGGAAGATCTGTTGTCATTTCAAGTTACATCATTGTGGTTTAATAGAATGTCAACCTTTGAGAGTCAAGTTGTGCCCTCTATCACAGAATTTTAGTTTTGTTTAGTTTTTGAGGTTTAATGGCAAAGTCAACACTGTTAAGAATATATTGAGCTTGTCAGTTTACCTAACCACATTTTTCCATTGCAAGCTTGAGACTTTCGGATGAGTCTTTAAACCGAGGTCCCGTCTCTGTATGACCTTAGCTGTTGATGGGACGTAAAACTCAAACACTCACTCACTCCATTGCAAGCTTATGTGACACTTTCCTCTGGTCAAGCTTGTAAAGCCGTTTAACCATTAACCGACTGACGTTTATGACCCACCAAGAGGGTTGACGCGTTGTTAAACACGAAATCATCATCATCATCAAGCTTGTAAAATGTCATGCATGGTCACTAATACAGTGATAATTCTTTCACCAGAAAGAAACCTACAACTGCCCTTCTTGAATCAGTGGAAAGAGAGAGAATGTCCATAGAAAACATTTCACGATCACAAAAGATTGTTACTAGACTGGTGCCAAATGAACCTGCCATCTCCTGGGGGCAAAAATGAATGACTGAATGAATGACACCATTCTCACACAAGTGCACCAAAAACTGGATTGCCAGAACAATTTGGGTCTTTGGGACAGATGCATCTTAATTCATATTATGACAGGAAAATCCCTGTCTCCGTATCACAGTGTCTGGACCATTATGAGCACTGTCCCAATAAAAACTAAACCCGTCTTTTTGTGCACAAGACCAGCTAAAACTGTCTTTTTGTGCACACGACACAAACTGGCCTGCACAGCTACACACTCTAGCAAGAATGTTGACATTTTAGTAAAACAAGAGGCCCATGGGCCACTATGCTCACCAGAGCTCAGGTGGGCACTGCCCATCCTGCCCAATGGCAGCCATGTATTTTAACATGATATCATTTTAATCCACCAAATGAACCCCCATGTCCAAATGAGCACCCATGTGGACTCAGCATCTGAAAAGTTAGGCCTTTTATGAAGTAGAGGGGGTGGGGCATGGACCCAATGGAGCCCTGGTTGGTATCACTAAATGCGTCTTATCATAAGAAACAAAATTATATATGGTTTAGCAGTGGGGATCTGTAAGGCCTCTTTAACAGTTGAGGGGTTGGGGCATGCCCTGTTGATCCCAGGAAAGCCCAAACTGTTGTCCCTAAATGTGTCTTATCATAAGGACCAAGTATATATATGGTTCAGTGCTGGGAATCTGACCGGTTTCAGGGATTTGAGGCCCTTTTATGAAATAGGAATGGCCCCTGCGGACCCCGCTACAGTAGGTGTGCTAATAATAAGGAAAAAGAACATATATGATTATGGGGTGGGGATTTGAATGGTTTCTGAAATATAAAGCCTTTTATGAAATGGAAGGGCGGGGCACATTGCCTCAGCACAAAGAGACCTCCAGGTTGGTGTGATTGAACGAGTCTTATCATAAGGAACAAGTTTATGGTTTAGGGGTGGGGATCTGAACTATTTCTGATATATATGGCTTTTAATGAAGTAAAGCGGTGTGGCATGGCCTGGGCGTGCCCCGGGGACTCCCAAGCTGGTGTCACTGAATGCGTCTTATCATAAGAAAGATGAATATATATGGTTTAGGGTGGGGCTAAGAACATTCTCTGAGATATAAGGCCTTATGTGAAGTGGAGGGGTGGGGCAAGGCCCAGGGAGACTCCCAGGTTGGTGTCAATGAATGTGTCTTATCATAAGGAACAAGACTATATATGGTTAAGGGGTGGCCATCTGTAGGGTTTCCGAGATATTGTGATATTATGAAATGGAGGGGGTGGGGCATGGCCCAAGCATATCCCTGGGAACCCCCAGGTTGGTGTTACTGAATGCGTCTTATCATAATGAACAAGAATATATATGGTTTAGGGGTGGGGATCTGAACAGTTTCTGAAATATATGGCCTTTTTTGAAGTGGAGGGGTGGGGCAAGGCCCCAGCGCGTCTTTGAGGACCCCCAGGTTGGTGTCAATGAATGTGTCTTATCATAAGAAGCAAGCATATATATGGTTTATGGGCGGGGATCTGTAAGGTTTCCGAGATATTGGGCCTTTTATCAAATGGAGGGGGTGGGGCATGGCCCCGGTGCATCCAGGGGACTCCCAGGTTGATGTCACTGAATGGGTCTTATCAAAAGGAACAAGAATATATATGGTTTAGGGGTGGGAATCTGAATGGTTTCCGAGATATTGGGCCTTTTATAAAGTTGAGGGGGTGGGGCCTGACCTGTGCGCATTCCTGACGACCCCCAGGTTGGTGTTACTGAATGCGTCTTATCAATAGGAACAAGAATATATATGGTTTAGGGGTGGGTATCTGAACAGTTTCTGAGATATATGGCCTTTTGTGAAGTAGAGGGGTGGGGGCAAGGCCCCAGCGCATCTCTGAGGACCCCCAGGTTGGTGTCAATGAATGTGTCTTATCATAAGAAGCACGCATATATATGGTTTAGGGGCGGGGATCTGTAAGGTTTACGAGATATTGGGCCTTTTATGAAATGGAGGGGGTGGGGCATGGCCCCGGCGCATCCAGGGGACTCCCAGGTTGATGTCACCGAATGGGTCTTATCATAAGGAACAAGAATATATATGGTTTAGGGGTGGGGATCTGAATGGTTTCCGAGATATTGGGCCTTTTATTAAGTGGAGGGGGTGGGGCATGACCTCGGCGCATCCCTGAGGACCCCAAGGTTGGTGTTACTAAATGCGTCTTATCAATAGGAACAAGAATATATATGGTTTAGGGGTCGGGATCTGAATGGTTTCTGAGATATATAGCCTTTTATGAAGTGGAGGGGGTGGGGCATGGCCCCGGCACAACCTGGGGGACCCTCAGGTTGGCATAAAAGCATATGGCTGAAAGAATTTTACTCAAGAAACATTTCTATAAAAGTTTTGTCCAAATATCTGCAATGACTTGGCAGTAAATGCCATTTTTCAATTTTCCCCATTATAAGTCTATGGAAACTAAGTTGCCATAGCAACCAAACTAATGGGCCGATTTTCATAAAAAACACAAACTTTCAATCCCCCTGCCCAAGGATGCTACAGATAAAATTTGGGCTGAATCGGTCCAGTGGCTTCAGAGAAGAAGATGTTTGAAAGTGTTGACGTCAGACGACGACGACGACAACGACAACGACGACAACGACGACGACGCCGGACAACTGCCTATCCTATAAGCTCCCCCGGAGCCTTCGGCTCTGGTGAGCTAAAAAACTATAGAACTAATTGTGCCATCTAAACTGGGAACACAAAGGGGCTGATCAGACTCGCAGATGCGCAGTCTGATCTGCGCCATTGTTGTTCTCAAATGGCACAGACAGGTCTCTCATGACGCCGCTCATAATTTGGGAACCCTAGACTACAGACTAGCAGAAAGAATGGCCTCAAAATTTATTGAATAATCCTTGCTTGTCAATAATGGTCCTATCGCCAAGACGCACCTGACAAACTTGATTCAACGTGTGAAATTAATAATACAGACAGACTCAATACTATTCATTGATTCCAGTCTACCACATTTGGCCTCGAAATTGACCATTTCGACGATGGTATGAATAAGGCTCCAGATAGCAACGAGAAACGGGATCATGCAAGGTTGCAGATTTTTAGCTGGCCATGAAAATATCCACAAAATGGCATTTGATGTTAACCGATAAAATGCCAATCACAACAATTGTCGTCTGCTTTGTCATCTGCCAATCACTTCAAAAGTCATTTTTGCAAAAATAGTGGACCCAGGAGCAATATTAATGCAATGTCATTCTGCTTTAACCCTTAAGATGCCCAGAAAAACTATATCTGAAAATGTCGTCTGCTTATGTCGTCTGTTGAATCTTCTTGCAAACTTTTTAAAAATATTTCTGCATACAGGCAAACAGTGTGGACCCAGATAAGACTGCTCCTTGAGGAGTGGTCTGACCTGGGTCCACACTGTTTCCAAAAACTAATTTTAAAGCACTTGGCAGACAACAAAGCAGACGACAATTGTCGTGATTTTATGGGTTAATTTTGAACCCTGAACCAGCAATAGTAGTTTGAGCCTTTGGTGTCTGAGCTACTGAAGTTTAATGTATATATATCACTGGTATTTTGTCCTCAAGTGCCATAGGCTACTTTTGGTATCTTATCCTGAAGCGCCCAAGTACACTTTGATTGGTTATCCAGAAGTACCCAAGGACACTTTGATCCAGAAGTACCCAAGGGCACTTTGATTGGTTATCCTCCTGGGCCCAAAGAAACTTTGGTATCTAATTCTCAAGTGCCAACAGACACTATGGTTTATTTTGCTCAAGTGTCCAAATTTAAGACACTTAGATTATCTTATCCTCATCTGTTCCTCAAGTTTCAAAGGACACTCTTGTTATCCTCAAGAGTTCAAAGACACATTGATACCTTACCCTCAAGTGCCAGAGACAATGATTTATTATCCTCAGGTGTCCAAAGATACTTTGTTAAGTCATATTTAATTGTCTGTTTTATTTTCAAGCACCCAAAGGACTTGAGGATAACAAATCAAAGTGCCTATGAACACTTGATGATAACAAATCAAAGTGATTTCTTATCCCCTACTGATTTTTACTATCAAGTGGCCAAGAACACTTTGACTTTATATCTTTGAAAGTTCAAAGACACTTTGATTTGAAATCCTCAAGTATCCAAAGACACTTTGATTTGTTATGGATACTTATCTTATCCCAAAGTGTTCAATGACATTTTGATTTGTTATCCTCAAGTGTCCAAAGACACTTTGATACCTTACCCTCAAGTGCCAAGAACACTAACTTGTTATCCCCAAGGACACCTAACCCTTATCTTGCTGTTCACGGCAACCCCTATCTTTGGAAACAGTGTAGATCCAGATCAGATGGCTTCTGAAGAAGCCATCTGATCAGGATCTACACTGTTTGACATTCAATTTATGAATTTGTAAGAATAAATTGCATCAAGTAATTTGATTGGTTGATAGACAGAAATGGGTGTGGCTTAAATGAATATTCAGCAAGAGAAGGGTTAAACTGCAAAAGAACACTTTGATTTGTTACCCTCAAGTATTCAAAGACACTTTGATTAAAATGTTATCCTCAAGTGCACAAAGATATTTTAGCCCTGAAGGCGCCAAAAAAACTACATCTGCAAATGTCACCTGCAGATTTTTTTTTTTTTTGCAAACTTCTTAAAATTATTTTTGCATACAGGCAAACAGTGTTGCAAAAAAATTACTTTTAAGGTAGCCGGCAGACAACAATTGTTGTGATTGGCATTTTATGTGTTAAGGGAAATGAATTCACTTTCAGGGAAGGGAAGTCTTTCAAAAAACATTTTGTCTCTTGCGAATAAGGGTCTATCCTTAAATGTAAGAATTTGCTTCTGATTTTTTTTTTTTTTTTTTTTTAATTTTGGTTTTACTGCCCTTTCAAGATCATTTCACTCATATCGAGCCAGTCGTTAATCAGAGGTGGGCAAAAACAGGTGTACCCGAAAAAAAAACACCTGACCTTCCGTTGCAGAACTTGGCATCTCACATGAGACCCGAGCGAGGCTCGAATCCACACCGGTGAGAGACCTAATGACTAAGAGTCAGTTGTCTTATCCACCCGTCAGAAGCCTCCGTGGTGTAGTGGTTACCCTACTCGCCTTGTAAACCAGGGGTCGCAGGATCGATCCCGGGCTTCTCCAGACTTTTGGATGAGTCTTTAAACCGAGGTCCCGTCTCCGTATGACCTTAGCTGTTGGTGGGACGTAAAACTCAAACACTCACTCACTCTTATCCACCCGTCAATTTGCTTCCGAGGTCCTGACAAGATTAAGAGCAGACATCTGGCATAAGAAGGTCCAAAAGTTATCAATCCTGTAAAAAAGGGTGGCAAATGTCAAGTATATCTTTTCACCTTAAGGATGTCACAGCTTGCATAGAAGGACTGATCATGAGCCAGATTTCTCTGCTTTTCTTTTTCTATTTCCTTATTTCCATATTAATTTTGTCATGCAACTTTGTAGAATCAGGTGATCCAGTTTTAATGGGATTGCCAATATATTTTATCACTGACAGACAACAGTGACAATTGCAACTGCGATGCTGTATGCATACACACTTCTAACCCATAAAATGCCAATCATGACAATTGTCGTCTGCTCTGCCATCTGCCGGTTACCTTAAAAGTATTTTTTGCAAACAGTGTGGATCCAGATCAGACTGCTCCTATAGGAGCAGTCTGATCTGGGCCCACACTGTTTGCCTGTATGCAAAAAATTTTTTTTAAAACATTTGCAAAAAAAAAAAAATCAGCAGAGGATATAAGCAGTCGGTATTTTCAGATGTAGTTTTTTGCCGCGTCTTAAGGGTTAAGTATGTAATCACCATTTGTGGACCTTTTTTTTTTTTCTTTTTTTTTTGTTGTTTAATTCGGGTAAGGGCTTTATGCTCCTCACGAGATTATCAACTTTCTATCAAGCTGTTCTTTAACTAGAGAACTAGAGTACGCTGAGAAAAACTATCCAACCATAATCATCAATTGCAGGACTTGGAATACCACAGTGCCGCTCAACAAGGCCCATAATTTGTTGATTTTTTAGGATTTTTTTTCTAACCAATTTTGTACTGGAAACCCCAAAACAGGTAATTGGAAAACAGTGCTTAACCTGATCAGATTCCGCAGAATGTGGCATCTGATCAGAGCCTACACTGTTTGCAAAAAGTTCAGCAATTTTCCAAATAAAGTTTGGAAAAAAACTCCGCCTGACACCACTAAATTTTGAAATAGACTCCCGCTATATATAAAAGGAGGAAGATTCCATTTGGTACTAAAAAGAGTTTAGAAGCCAGTCTATTTTAACCCATTGTATACTAGTGGACTCTTCCTTTGCTATCTGTTGGAGAAGTCCATTTGTCATATAAGGGGTGGTAGGCCTATTTTTTTGTTCTTATTGTATTTATGATGGAAAATTCTTTTAGAAAATAGTGCAGGCCCTGATCAGACGTGTCTGATCTGGGCCTGCACTGTTTGCCAAGGTACTCCTTTAGGGGTTTCCCCCACACACAATGGGTTAAAAATTAAAAAAAAAGAAACAAGCAGGAATTGATACAATCAGATCCCAAATTCTTTCCACAATATCACCTGGGAAAGAAGTCGAAACATCACGTAAATATGTCCGTGAAATGATTTCCCCCTAAACCCCACTTTATATAGAGAAAACTGGGGTTTATGGGGGTATACATTAGTTTTCTTATTTCTTCTCCAAGACATAGGTTGTGGGTACTTGTTAGAACCGCCCCATTTAGGTGGTTCTAACGAGCACTCACAACCTATGTTTGCAACTTATAAATAAGAAAAATATCAGGTATTTTCATCAGAAAAGTAGCCATTTCAGAAATGTTATAAATGCACTTACAGGTACCCTGCCGTAATATGTCGGTGTTATGGTTTCAATGTTGATAAATACTCGTCTATTTATAAATCATAACAAACAACGGTGTTTTCCACAGGTACGTAACGGGTTATATTCTAACACAAAATCACTTAATTTTGCAGTTTCAATGTAATCCGTTGCGTAGAGCAACTAGTAGCGAGAAGAGCCTAAAACGACGTGTTTACTTTCCTGAGGGTCGCAGGTTCGATTCTCGCAGTCAATCTTTTTTTATAAAGCTATTAAAAGCATGATTTATTTTTTTTCTTGATGATTTTTTTATAAAATGGTTTCAGAATTTACATTTTTATTATTTCTTTTTTAATTTTCAATTCTGTTAATTATTTTTGTATTATTATTTTTTCGTGAATGGTTATCTATTTTTTTTAAAGTTCAATAGATGGCTAGTAAGTGGCAAGAATAGCTCCACGTTCCTCTTTTCTTCTTTGCAAATTTTCAAAATGTTCAATGCCGTGGCTTTGCTTTCGGCATTAAGAAGCTTTTTTGAAGACATGTTCGCGGCAGGGCAACCGAGTATGAACTAAGGAATGTTCAGTAAAAATTTATATCAGCACAAAAAATGCATGCTTCACGAGAAAATCGAGGATTTTTTGCTTTTGGCGCGAAAAAAAATGTTAAAGAAAAAACATCCCCAGCGGAATTCGAACCCGCATACTTCAGCTCTACAGGCCCGTGACTTTACCACTTGGCTAGCGTAGATACAGTGCAGGTATGGTATTTTTTAACCTGATACCATCACATTAATAGGGAGTCACCAAAAATAAAATTAGATCATCCAAAAATAACATATAATTGCGTAAATAAATTTAAAAATAACCTTTATTGACAATACCAAACTGACAACTGATGTCGGTTTTACTGTAGTAGCATGGGTGTGTTATTGAAATGACATGGAGTGACGACAATAAACAAAACAATGGACAACAGGTAAACCGAGTCAGCAGCTCTTAGGTGACTCAGAATATCCAAACCTAACTTAAACCCACAATCTCATATAAAGCCCAAACTCGAAAATAAACACTCGATTGAAACAACAGTCTGTTTTGTCAAATTTCACATGTTCTGCTTAACTGGCAATTAGTTCTGATGGATTCAATAATTCTTTGTATTTCAAAACAGTCAATTTGCATCCAAATTACAAAGGTTTAAAACAACAGAAAAATTCCAACCATTCTATTACAATGTGTGCTTAAAAGAATTGTTGGAATTTCTATGAACATTAAATTCAGTCTGAAGCTGATGCAAATGCTGGTTCATCACAATATAGCAGAATAAGTTCTGAATAGTTACCGTAAAATCTCTATTAGAAGCCCATGCTCTAATAAACGCCCACCCCCCGATTTTGATGTTAAAAATGGCGATTTTTGGGGCAATTCTCAGAAAAATACCAGCCTCTAATAAACGCCCACTGGAAAAAATCAGCAAAAAGCGATCTTACCGTATGCTGAAAAATTCCAAATTTGCTGCTTGATCGCCGAATGCACAAGTTTTTTTTTCTCTCGTGGTCCAAATAAATGGTAAACACAGGGAATTTCTGGTCCTTTGCCTTGAACAAAAGTCCCTTCTGCAGTGGAGTGTGGGCCTCCGGTAATTTCAGCTGTGATCTGAACGATACTGCCGTCCTTGTACAAAAATGTCAAAAGCTGACATAAACCTTCTGCAATACGTCCGACAGTAGTATCACTTTTCTTCACTATGATTGCACTGTCACTATGCTGATTGTCAGGCTCTAAGAAACAATCCAAATTTGTCCCACAAGAATAAGAAATCCTGTAAATGTGGTGTCCTTTAATAACACATTTGACAGACATGATCTTCCTGACAAACATCATGTGTTTGACGCATGTTTACCTCACATCAAAGGCGGCACCCCAGGATTTTTCCCGCGGAAATTTAGAGCCAGCGTCTATCAACACGTGGCCGATTAGGGCTGATCAATAAATAATGAGCCTCAACAGCAGAACAGGCGAAATGACGTTAGTGAAGAGGAAGACAGCTACATGACAGACAGAGAGGAAAGCCTTACCTCCGATGTTGATTCATAGGAACTTTTTTGTGACACTGCCTTGTAATGATGGGAACAAATTTTTTTATGTGTTTCTGCCATTTTTGACACGAAACGAGAAAGATGTTATATGATACTTGCTATATTGAAGATAGAGGGCAAGAGTTGTGCCTTTGTTTTTTTTTTTGTTTTTTTTTGTGTTTGATTTGAGGTTTTAACGTCCCTGTCAACACTGTAAAGGTCAATTTGGAGACGTTGCTCCCAATTTTGTGGGACTGTTACCCGACAAGTCATGCCTGAAGAAGTCTATTGTATCACCGGCACAGCTATTGTATCACCAGTCATTTTTTGAGAAACAAGATGGCGACCATATGAAAAAATCTGATCGTTTTGGACCGTCATATGTGACTTGCAGGTTTCTATAGCCTCTAATAAACGCCCAGCCCCCTCTTCATGAAAGGCAATGATTCTAATAGACGCCCGGGCGTCTATTAGAGATTTTACGGTAAATCCTTTGGAAGCAAAGAATACACCAAAATAAACGAAAATAGCAGACTCGGTTTTAGCAGACTCGGTTTTAAACCAGTACTGAAATGTGCTACACCTGCAACGCCCCCTAGCACCTGCTTAAGCAGAACTCTATTTTCAAAATGATTCTAAATGAACTCAATGATCCCAAAGGACCAGAAAATATAATCTGCACTATGATGGATGTACAGGGAGACTTTTTACGGCCCCCACATGGCTTTTTACGCCACACGCCACACGAACCCTTCTCTTGTAGCCACACCCATTTCTGACTTAGAACCAGTCAGATTACTTGATGTAATTTATTCCTACAATTTCATAAATTGCATGTCAAACAGTGTAGATCCTGATCAGATGGCTTCATCAGAAGCCATCTGATCTGGATCTACACTGATTGCAAAGAAAAGGGTTGTCGTGAAAAGCAGGATAAGAGTTAAGACCACAACCTTTGGGACTGTTTCAGACCACTTTCAGACTGTTTAGACTACTTTTGAACAGTCCCAAAGGTAGCCTCATTCTGGAGGACTGTGGGTTAAAGACAAAACAGCTGAAATTATTTAATTTCTGTGAAAGCAATTCTAAGGCTTTCCCTTTTTTGCCCCTACAGCTGTTACCCATGACCAAAAATTGGCAGATTTTGTTTGTTTGTTTGATTTGAGGTTTAACGTCCCCGTCAACACTTTAAAGGTCATTTTGGAGACATTGCTTCCAATTTTGTGGGACTTTTACCTGACATTGAGATGAAATGACATCTCAAGCCCTGTCGCCTAATGAAACCACATAGCGTTTATTAGCTTCGAAGGTCCATCTCGCACTGCGGTTCCTGGACAGGCTTAGATCATCTAAGCGGTTTACCAGTACTAATGTGCGGGCCAGATTCAGCTCTGTGTGGAAGCAGCATGCAGCCCATATATATCTTCAAGCC
Source organism: Lucinisca nassula (assembly GCA_963580285.1). Taxonomy (NCBI): domain Eukaryota; kingdom Metazoa; phylum Mollusca; class Bivalvia; order Lucinida; family Lucinidae; genus Lucinisca; species Lucinisca nassula. The sequence continues at coordinate 71,103,274 of OY757011.1, read as the reverse complement.
CCTATGGGCTGGGGACAAAAAATGGCAGATATATAAACTAACAATGATGGACATGCCTGTCATACCACAAAAAAGTTATCATGGTTCAGCAGGGGATAAGGGCTAATCTGTACAATTTTGTTCAGATAGAAAAAGGAACTTTGTCTTCTTTTCCTTTGGACCCCTGCAATAGTGCTACAATCAACCCTCTTTATACCGACACTAGTTATAACGGCAAAACTCGTTATAAGGACAATTTCAATGGAATGACTTCCGGTACTTAGCTCAAGGCTTAGCCTCGATTCAGAGCGACATGGGCTTCCCCGGGTTGGAAATGCACAAATCGAATCGATAGTCATGAAAGATTCTTGTAATTTAATACTCCAAGAAACAAATGTTACAGATATTTGTTAGAATCGCCTCACCGAGGCGATCGAACGAATGTCTATAACATTTGTTTCTTGGAGTAATGATGGGGGAAAAGGCTTTTATTACCTATCATACTCATAACTGGGATTCTTTGTAACAGCAAATTCATTATAACGGCACAATGATAGGGAACAAATACTGTCGTTATAAAGAGGGTCCTCTGTATAGAGGTTGCAGACTGCATTACTAAACTGCATCCACACGTTCAGCCTAATTAACTAAAGTTAAACTGATTTCAACCTGCAGAGGAAATAAGCTTCCTAATTCCCAAGAATCAATTTTCTGGTCAGTTAACAACAAAATTAGGATCTTTGGCTTCTGAAGAAACTTCTACTGAAATGCAACCAATGACACTTAATCAAAACACTGAAAGCACAGGTGGGTCAACCATTTCTGAGTGTGTCCTGAATGATTTGTTTGTTTGATTTGAGGTTTAACGTCCCCGTCAACACTGTAAAGGTCATTTTGGGGACATTGCTTCCAATTCAGTGGGACTTTTACCCGACATTGAGATGAAATGACATCTCAAGCCCTGTCGCTCAATGAAACCAATAGGGTTTATTAGCATGGACAGTCCGCCTCGCACCGTGGTTCCTGGACAGGGTGTCCTGAATGAGGCCTTAGACTATTTCATATAACCCTTATATTCCTGTTCTGTAAGCAAATAGTGCAGACCCTGATCAGATGCTGCATTCTGCATCCTCCTGTGCTGTAAACATAGAGTGTAGACCTTGGTTAGAACCCACATTCTGTTTGCCAAGCCATTTTACCCCTGATTCCAGTCAAAATTCTATAGAAAACATTCACAGTGGTAAGAATAATGCAGCTATATTTCTATGTTACCTGAATTTCCTCGGCCCCCGCCCATAGGGGCTTGAACAAATATATGGGCTGCATAATGCTTCGACGCAGAGCTGAATCCAGCCCGCACACTAGTACTGGTAAACCGCTTAGAGGATCTAAGTCTGTCCAGGAACCGCGGTGCAAGGCGGACGGTCCATGCTAATAAACCCTATTGGTTTCATTGGGCGACAGGGCTTGAGACGTCATTTCATCTCAATATCAGTTAAAAGTCCCACAAAAATTGGAAGCAGTGTTGACGGGGATGTTAAACCTCAAATCAAACAAAAAACCTGAATTTCCTATGAAATCTGTGATAGTCACATGGACTTGAGTACAGAAGAGCTATGCTTAGTAACTTGGGGTCGATCAACAAACAATTGACACCAAAGCATTTTAGCTCTAGAACATCTGGAACATGATGGCCTCAGACAAGGACAAGATCTTACATCTAAACCTCTATAAACCACTTTTCATTATAAAATGGTTTTGGATATAACATGGTTTAAAGATGGATCCCAAAATGTATACATTATACATTTAGTGTATGTCTGCGTGGGACTTAGTGTATGGTTTGTTGCCCTTGTCATTAGAGGTCAATGCCAGAGGAGCCAATTCTTTCCTTCTCCAGTTGTCCCCTTTCTCAGACTGAGTGGGATTTAGTGTACGGTTTGTTGCCCTTGTCACTAGAGGTCAATGTCAGAGGAGCCAATTCTTTCCTTCATGAGATGTCCCCTTTTTCAGACTGAGTGGGACTTACTGTATGGTTTGTTGCCCTTGTCATAAGAGGTCAATGCCAAAGGAGCCAATTTTTTTTTCTTCTAGAGTTGTCCTTTTTTTCAGACTAAGTGGGTCTTACTGTATGGTTTGTTGCCCTTGTCATTTAGAAGTCATTGCCAGAGGAGCCAATTTTTTTTCTTCTCGAGTAGTCCCCTTCTTAAGGCAGAGTGGGTATGTACTGTATGGTTTGTTGTCCTTGTCATTAGAGCCATTTTTTTTTCTTCTCAAGTTGTCCCTTTTTTCATACTGAGTCGGACTAAGTATAATATGGTTTGTTGCCCTTGTCATTAGAGGTCAACTGCAGAGGAGCCAATTCTTTTCTTCTTGAGTTGTCCCCTTTTTCAGACTTAGTGTATGGTTTGTTGCCCTTGTCATTAGAGGTCAATGCCAGAGGAGCCAATTCTTTCCTTCTCGTGGTGTCCTCTTTTTCAGACTGAGTAGGACTACCGGTAAGTGTATGGTTTGCTGTCCCTGTCATTAGAGGTCAATCAATGCTTGTCAGGTATCCGTCTAGAATTGGTGCCTCGTTCATGCCCCGTTCAGACTAAGTTGGACCAAGTGTGTGTTTTTTTGCCATTGCCATTAGGGGTCAACTACAATTAAGTACATTGTACATTCGGATATGTATAACAGCAAGTCACAAAAGTTGTCCACCTTGTTAACCCTTTTTGTACCAAATGGAATCTTTCCACTTTAGCAGGAGTCCATTTCATAATTTAAGGGTTTCTTCAGAAACTATTTGGAAATTGGCTGAAAATTTTGCAAATGGTGTAGGCCCTGATTCTGCGGCGTCTGATCTGGGTCTGCATTGTTTGCCAACTACCCAATTTGGGTTTTCCGGTAGAAAATTGGATAAAATCAATGAACAATCTTCCAAGGTGTATCGACTCACTTTAATAAGCCAGGTGTGTGGGTCCAAGGCTAAAGCATCATCTATCAACACAGAAACAGATGTGGAATTGTATGCTAAGTTTAGTATAATTAGTGATACATCCCTTTCATCTGATGCATAGTTAATACTGGCTCATTTGGCAGGTTTTAATGTTTTCCATGTTTTCAGGTGAAACTGCTGGAATCTTTATCATTAACTGTCTTACTTCTGTACTTTGAGGGTGTTCATTCATAGCTGACCAGTCAAAAGCATGCAGGTCTGTTAAAGTAATACCAATATCAATATCTGAGGTACATCTAAGGTACAACTAATTGTTTAATTAACCCTTATCTTGCTGTTCAAGACAACCCCTGTCTTTGCAAACAGTGTAGATCCAGATCAGATGGCTTCTGAAGCCATCTGATCTGGAGCTACACTGTTTGGCATTCAGTTTATGAATTTGTAGCAATAAATTACATCATGTAATTTGATTGGCTGATAGACAGAAATGGGTGTGGCTTAAATGAATATTCAGCAAGTTGTTGTTGTTGATTTGAGGTTGAATGTCCCCGTCAACACTGTAAAGGTCATTTTGGAGACGTTGCTTCCAATTTTGTGGGACTTTTACCCAACATTGAGATGAAATAACATCTCAAGCCCTGTCGCCCAATGAAACCAATAGGGTTTATTAGCATGGACGGTCCGCCTCGCACCGCAGTTCCTGGACAGGCTTAGATCCTCTAAGCGGTTTACCAGTACTAGTGTGCGGGCCGGATTCAGCTCTGCGTGGAAGCATCATGCAGCCCATATATTTCTTCAAGCTCCTATGGGCGGGGGCCGAATATTCAGCAAGATAAGGGTTAAGTAGCTACTGGGTGTCCAAGTTTTGGCAGCACTTGCACACAATATATTAACCATGTTTTGTTTTGTTTGTTTGTTTGATTTGAGGTTTAACATCCCCGTCAACACTGTAAAAGGTCATTTTGGAGACGTTGCTTCCAATTCTTTGTTTGTTTGTTTGTTTGATTTGAGGTATAACGTCCCCGTCAACACTGTATAGGTCATTTTGTGGGACTTTTACCCGACATTGAAATGAAATGGCATCTCAAGCCTTGTCGCCCAATGAAACTAATAGGGTTTATAAACATGGACGGTCCGACTCATACCGCTTTACCTGGGCAGGCTGAGATCCTCTAAGTGGTTTACCAGTTATCGTGTGTGGTCAGTTTCAGCTCTGCATGGAAGCATCATGCAGCCCATCTATTTCTTCAAGCCCATATGGGCGGGGGCCGTCAATATTTGAGGTAAATGTAAGTTTGAGCATCTAAGTACAACTGAGACTGTAATTGTTTAACCCATTCAGTACCAGAAACCCCTGAAGGGGTACTTTGGCAAACAGTGAAGGCCCAGATCAGAAGCCACAGAATGCGGGGTAAGGTGAGGTAATGTCATCTGAAGGCAGCTGCAGAATTGTAAACCACTTAAAAGGTCTGCCCAGGAAAAGTGGTGGGATTTGGACCGTTCATTAAACACTAGTGGTTTCTTTGGGTGGAAGGACTTTAAATGATATTTCATCTCTATACGAGGACTGTTCAAATATGAATGCAAGTAGAAAGTTTCTCATGCACTAATGCGAAAATCACCTGGAAATAAATATCACAGAGTAGAAAAACATTTTACCTATACATTGATACCAAACCTGTTAAAATCCGTTGACTTTAGCCATGTATATCGTTCGATAAACACTGTCTACTCTTGTATACTAATACAAAACATGGTTGGAAGAAGGTCAGAGTACGCCATTGAAATACGGTCCTATATTAAGAATCGTTGTATTCTTGGTATACGGTGCAAAGACATTTTTGATGAAATATGTTCGGTTTATGGGCATAATGAAATGTCTTTTCCGACAGTTTTTCGTTGGTGTAAGAAATTCAGCTGTGGGCTAGGCTCAACAGAAGATGCACCACATGATCCTCGGCCGAAAAGAGCAACATCTGCCAAGATGGTTGCTAGAGTGAAAGAAATAGTTGCAACCAATGCATGATACACCACTAGGCAAATAGCTAGTATGGTTGGCATCTCATTAGGAGCAGCTCATACAATTCTGAAACGGAATTTGAAAATGAGAAAGATCTGTGCTAGATGGATTCCCCATCTGTTGACAGATGAGCAGAAAAAGACACGCGTTCAGTGCGCAAAGAAGCTGCTTAAAAAGTTTCCAAATTACAATGCACGGTCTTTTGCTAATGTCGTCACAGGTGACGAGACACCTGTGACGAGACATGGGTTCACTTTTTTGAGCCAAAACGAAAGATTCAGAACAAAATATCGGCAACAAAGTATTGCAAAAGACCATGCATTGCAAAGCGGACCATGAGCGTCAAGAAGGTAATGTATGTCAAATTCTTTTCAAATCAGGGCCCTGCTATTCAGGTTGCTGTGCCTAAAGGCAAATCTGTAAATGCGAAGTTTTACAAGAATAAAGTTCTTCGAAAATTGAAGAAATATTTCAAAGAACGAAGACCCGCAACTGGTTTGGCCAATGTCAGATTGCTACATGACAATGCGTCATCGCACAAGGCGTTCATTGTGCAAGACTATCTGAAGCAGGAAAAGGTTGTTGAACTCCCTCACCCCCGTATTCCCCTGACCTTGCCCCATGCGACTTTTTTTGTTCCCCCGGCTGAAAAAATACCTTTCTGGTTGAAAATTTGTACAGCGCAAACACCTCGATTCTGCAATATTCCAGTGCCTTCATAGTACACCTCGAAAAGACTACCAAAATGCATTCAATGATTGGATCAGAAGACTGAAAGTTTGTATATGTGTTAAAGGGGAATACTTTGAGGGGACAAAATAAATTTTTCATCGAAATCTATCACAGAATCATTTTTATGTGCTTAGTTGAATTCATATTTGAACAGTCCTCGTATCAGGTAAAAGACTCACAAAATCGGAAGTAACATGTCCAAAATGACCCAAATAGTGTTGATGGGGATGTAAAACCTCAAGACAAACAAAATAAGCACTTGTACCATTTAAGAGCAACACTTGGGCCATCTAAAAGACAGCTGAGTAATTTGAGCAGAATGGGGATTCTGAACATGTAATTCAACAAAGCCCTCGCTCTTCTAGATATACCCCAATCTCTTTATAACACTAATGTTGGGGTCCAAAGCAGAAACCGTGTTAGTCAAAACAACCGTGTTCTATCCGTACAAGAATGTAAAGATAATATAGAAAAATGACCATTTATGGTCATTTTTCTATATAATCTATACATTTTTGGGATCCATCTTGAAACTGTGTTATATCAAAAATCGTGTTATAACGCACAGTGTTATAATGAGATTGTGGTGTACCTACACTGTGGGGAAAAATAATTGACAGGATATGGGGAATGGATGGCTTAAAGAAGTACAGACACAAAATCAGTGTAGAATGTTTGGTCTATAAATGATTTTATTCGGCAGCAATTTCATTCAAAAGAAAAGATCTGGTATTTTATAGCACTATTTTAAAAATTTTCATTGACTTTTAAACTAACCTTTTTAGAGATAATGTCATAATAATGACAGCAATTAAGCCATTCAATTACTAGATATTGAAGGCATGGTGTAAAAATGGGAGTGGAGCAGAGAACAGGATGAAGTGAGTGAGTGTTTGAGTTTTACGTCCCACCAACAGCTAAGGTCATACGGAGACAGGACCTCGGTTTTAAAGACTCATCCTAAATATGTTCTATAAAAGGGTTATCCTTTGGAAGCAAGGAATACACCATAGAAATGAAAAATATGGAGCGTACATGTTTACTGGGCCAGACTAGCTAGTTTTGGCCAATTAGGCCTCATCAGTGACCCTCAGATATTTTCAAAATTCTAAAGTCTGGAGAAGCCCGGGATCGATCCTGTGATCCCTGGTTTACAAGGCGAGTAGTGTAACCACTGCACCACGGAGGCTTCTAGTGGAGCAGAGAACAGGATGAAGTAGAGACATGCAAATCTTCTCAATTTTCCCCTTTACAGCAAAGAATTTGCTCCCTCTGTGATCATATTCTTTCCTTTAACCCATTGTATGCAATGGACTCGTCCACTGCTGTATGTTGGACAATTCCATTTGTCATATAAGGGGTGTCAGACCTATATTTTTGTTTTTATTCTGTTTTTGACAGAACATTCTGTTAGCAAATATCAGACGCCGCATTCTCATCGCTGTGGGTTCGAGCCTCGTTCGGGTCACATGTGAGATGCCAAGTTCTTCAATGGAGGGTCAGGTGGTTTTTCTCCAGGTACTCCAGTTTTTGCCCACCTCTGATTAACAATCAGCTCGATATGAGCGGCCCCCGCCCATCGGGGCTTGAAGAAATAGATGGGCTGCATGATGCTTCCACGCAGAGATGAAACCGACCCGCGCACGAGTACTGGTTCACTGCTTAGAGGATCTATGCCTGCCCAGGCAAAGCGGTGTATGTCGGTCTGTCCATGCTTATAAACCCTATTGGTTTCATTGGGCGACAGGTCTTGAGATGTCAGTTCATCTCAATGTCGGGTAAAAGTCCCACAAAATTGGAAGCAACGTCTCCAAAATGACCTATACAGTGTTGACGGGGACTTTAAACATCAAATCAAACAAAAGCTCGATATGAGTGAAATAATCTTGAAAGGGCCATAAAACTAAACCCCACCCCCCACCAAAAAAAAAAAAATTGAGAAAATTTTTGTGCCACTCTTACTCCATATTTTACACTATGCCTTGTTTTGAAAGTTTGGAAATAGACAAGAATATTATATCAATTTATTAAAAGCAATTTTACCAACCATAATCACTTCCCCATACAATCATGTACTCAATAAGTTTTGTATGAAGGCAATTTAAGGAAGTTTTCTTTTTTGATATTAAAAGAGGTTCTGACCCAGGTGGCCATTTCAAGTAGACCTTTACATGAGTTTAATGAGTTTCAAAATTTTTTATATGAACTAGACATATTAATCAAATGACCATTTTTCTTTGCATCCGGATCTATGTAAAAAAAAAAAAAAATCATGACAGCTTATAAAGAAAAACATGTTAAAATTGTCACCAACTGACTAACAGCATGATTTTTTTGTATGGAATTTATTGACCATGTCAACCCTATTTAGATCATATCAAGATGATCAGTATTACTTTTTCCAAGGCAGGCTTTAACCATTGCAGTTCACATTCGTTGACCAGAAACTGATAACTGTCCATCTTGAATCAGCAAAAAGGAAAGAATGACAGTTGAAAAGATTTCATGATCAATCTTCACAAAAAATGTTGCTGACCCCGAGGTATCAAACCTGGGATCTCCTGATCACATCCGGCCACCAGGAACAGCATGAGATGCGATGTGACCATAATACATACGGTATTGCGTACAGGAAACCTGAACTGAGTAACGATAAAGTCAACAGACTGGTCAACACTTTGAACCCTATAGACTGGTTCAGAAAGAAGTTACATCAAAGCCCTGACTTTGAACAATCAGATTACTTGATGTAATTTATTTCCTGCATATTCACAAACTGAAAATCAAACAGTGAAGATCCTGATCAGATGGCTTCTTTAGATCTGGAGCTACACTGTTTGCAAAGAGTTACTGTGGACAGCAGGATAAGGGCTAAGATGTGAGCCTTCTCATGGGGATCTATAATATTTGCAAGTTTTTAAATAGTTTTAACTAAATTCACTATTTACAAAAATGGGCGAGTCCCTATTCAAACAGGGAAGAGTCCATTTCAGATACTCGGGGGTAAAAGGGTCTAAACATTTTCTATCATAGTTTGTATTGAACTGAACTACCTTTCAACTTGACAAACACTTAACAGCCATAAACTATTCTGAGGGACAATTCATGTAAGTGCTTCTGTGGAATTTAATGTGTTTTGAATTTTTTATGACGGTCATCAAATCAATAGCAAAATTATGGAAAGTACAGTCCTATATTCAGACCATGGTTGTGACAGTTCGAAAGTGGTCATCAACCCATAAAATGCCAATCACGACAATTGTCGTCTGCTTTGCCGTCTGCCAGTTACCTTAAAAGTCATTTTTTGCAAACAGTGTGGACTCAGTCTCATCTGGGTCCACACTGTTTGCTTGTATGCAAAAATATTTTTAAAAAGTTTGCAAAAAAAATTCAGATGACATAAGCAGACGCCATTTTCAAATGTATTTTTCTCGGTGTCTTATTAAGACAACTATTGGGAGATACTGAAAGAAAAACAGAACACGCTCCATTGGCATCATTTGCAGGGATGAATGTCGGATTGGGACGTTAAAAGCTTTAAAACATGATTTTTAAAGAAAAATTAGCCATAACTTTGTCTGGTCTTAAAATCTATCTATCTATCTATCTATCTATCTATCTATCTATCTATCTATCTATCTACTGTGACCATTACCGAAGGTGTACATTACATACACTCCAGGTTTGCAGGATGAAAGCCTACACAGTAATCATGTAATTACGGTAGGGGGTCTTTAACCGGCACAGGAGATGACTCTCCCTGCACAGGGGGCCTCCAGTTAAAGTCCCAATCCGACATTCATCCCTGCAAATGATGCCAATGGAGCGTGTTCGGACACCGAAATAATCAACGCCAGCGGGGATTGACCGGGAGCCTCTAGCATCAAAGGCAAGTGCACTAACCACTGAGGTATCACGCTCCATTACATCTGAGCATGTTTGTCTAGCTCATAAATTTTAAAATGTTGTAAGCACTTTAACATTTATGAGCAGGACAAATAAAATTCTCTAATGATTACACCACAACCTCTTTATAACACCATCAATGGGGTCCAAAGCAGAAACTGTGTTACTTAAACAACCGTGTTATAAACAACCCTGCTATATCCAAACAAAAATGTGTAGATTATATAGAAAAATGACCATTTATGGTCATTTTTCTATATAATCTACACACTTTGGAGATCCATCTTGAAACCATGTTATATCCCAACCGTGTTATAATGAACCCTGTAATAACAAGGTTGTAGTGTACCTCATTTGTTTGCATTTTGATATTTTAATTGCATTAAAAATTCTGTGCTCATCAAGAAATGAACACCCTTTCTCTTTTTATAGAGAAAACTTGGGTTTATGGGGGTATACATTATTTATGCTCCAATACATAGGTTGTGGGTACTCGTTAGAACTGCCTCAATAAGGCGGTCCTAACGAGCACCCACAACCTGTTTTTGCAGCATAAATAAGAAAAATATCATCAATTTTCATCAGAAAAGTGGCCACTTTGGAGATGTGAAAAATGCACTATATCGCGCAGGTGTGTTGTCGTAATGTCATCTGAGATGTGCATGAGAAACAAGATCTAAAATCTCAGACACTAATCAGTATGATTAGTCTGATCTGGATCTACAATGTCCACCCCTCTATAAGTAGGTTTTGAATAAAGTCCAGCAAAATAAACTTGTTTAAATTTTAGTGCTTAGCTAATTAAGTCGGCCCACTTTTTATGATTGTTACATTTGAAGGCTGATAATTGGCAATTGTACATTGGCTGACTTTCAGCCAAATCAAAATTCTGTTCTTGTTATCATTAAATAAATTATTACGGTCAACCCCAGTTACTTGGTCACTAAGTCATCTCCTGAACAATATCATTAAGCCAACCTTCACTTTGTCTCAAAGGTAGGTTGCGGTAACATACAGGTGAAGGTCACAAAAAGGTAAAAGCTACCCTTAGAAACTATTTCATAGAAGTACAATGTATATGCCAAATTTGATACAGATGTGGAAGTGATTATAGACCGTAAAATATGGATCAAACTTATCCTGAAAGAAGGTCATAAAAAGTTACTGATTTATTGGGCAATAGGGCTTGAGATGTCATTTCATCTCAATGTCGGGTAAAAATCCCACAAAACTGGAAGCAACGTCTCCAAAATGACCTAAAATGACCTATAAAGTGTTGACAGGGACATTAAACCTCAAACAAACAAAATCAACCCACCAGTGGGGTCAGCACTGTGATTTCCCTATCTAGAAAACCTTTATATTCAATCTCTACCAACTTGGTACAAATCTGTGCCAAGTCTTCATACTCATAAAATCCCTAAAAATAATATTTGAACAAAAATTAAGCATAGAAAGGGAATGTACTTGCACATAATGATTTTGTGTATTTTCTAACATTAATACGATAATGACTTAGAAAAATATTTGTCACACATACAAGGTCTTTTTAAGTCAAAACTGCAACTGTACATGAAAGAAAGCCTAAAAGTTACAAAAAGTCAGCGAAGTCACCCCAAGGTTCTCCAAATAAATGACCACAGATCTGCATTAAATGTATGTGAGAGTGAGTGTTTGAGTTTTATGTCCCACCAACAGCTAAGGTCATACGGAGACGGGACCTCAGTTTAAAGACTCCTTCGAAAGTCTGGAGAAGCTGGGGATTGATCCTTGGACCCCTGGTTTACAATGCAAGTAGCGTAACCACTACACCACTGAGGCTTCTATTAAAAGTATGTTGTGGGTACTTGCTAGGATTGCCGGCTTAGGTAGCTCAGTCGGATGCGCGACTGACTGGTGATCAGGAGGATGTGGGTTCGATTCCTGCCGGAGTCGGCAACATTCTTTTGTGGAGATTGATCATGAAATCTTTTCTACAGTCATTCTCTCCCTTCTGCTGATTCAAGAAGGGCAGCTGTCAGTTTCTGGCAAAAGAATGTGCACTGTACTGGTTAACCGCTTAGGTATAAGCCTGCCCAGGAAAAGTGTGGATAGGTTAACTGACTGGCTCAAAAATGACCTAACATAGTGTTGATTGGGCTGTTAAAAACAAAACTTATTAGAATCACCTTAATGAGGCAATTCTAACCAGCACCCATTACATGTTTGAGTACATGCTAAAATAGCCTCAATGAGGCAATTCTTCCAAAAACCAAAACATAATTCTCCATCAAAACATTTGTTGTGGGTTCTTGTTAGAATCGCCTCATTGAGGCGATTCTAACAAGCACCAACAGCATATGTTTCTAGCATGAAAAAAGGAAAATGATCACCGACAGCATAATAATAATAATATGTTTCTAGCATGAAATAAGGAAAGCGAGCCCTTAATAATCCTCGTTACTTTTTCTTATCTGAACCTACATGAAAGACAGATTTATCCTGCATTGGTATGTTATTGTAAAGCATAAACTTACTAGGAATAACAGGTGGTGTCGGAGCCTTTCCCTCGGGTAGTGACAGTGACGGCTCCCCCTCACTTTTACTTCTTGCTAGAAGTGACAAGCGCTTATCCTTTTTCGGCTTCCAAGAGGAAGCGCGGCGCAGATCCTGCATTTTTGTCCTAGTTTTACGTGACAACATTTTCATGGATTTATCACCGTCACCACAAATTGTCATCAATCAGCAGCAACTACCGTTAAAAGCCTCAACACCATTATTATTCCATTTTCTATTCTTATCCATTATTTTCTGCCAATAAATTCCCGATAATTTTTTTTGCCCTTCCACGTTTCTCCCATTTCAATCTCTTGATCTTCACATACATATATCAGTAACTGAATTTTAATATTTGAAAGATAAAATCTTCCATGGGTAAAGTATCTGTAATTCTTTTTTTCTGATATCCGATAATGTATATTTACCGTATTCCTATATCACACACTGAAAGCCCATCGAAAGCCCAATATTTGCATACCTAGGTTTATTTCTCGAGTTCAATATAATCAGTTTTCGTCAATTCAAATCTTTGACGAGCACAGTCATTTAGCACTCTTATGCCTAATAGCAATCTATGGTGAAATTGTTCAATTCAATTCTTACACGAAATCAAAACAAATCACTCTGTCCAAAGAAATCCACATTTAAATAAATTCAAAGATAATGACACATTTAACTTTGTTATTAAATCAGCCTTACCATGAAAAACCCTGATTTTGCTATTAATGAACAGCAAAGGCGCAGAACAGCCTGCGCATCTGCGCAGGCTGTTCTGCGCCTTTCTGTTCACCGCTCAGCTAACCAGTCTATATAGCTGAGCAGGCTGGTTTGGATCTAACCTGGTCACAAATCCCGACGACAGGTATTTTTCCTGACGTGGCTCATGTAAAACAAAATCTATTCCTACTGATCTGATTGTTAACACTATCGAAATTCCAAAGCAGAATCATAAGCCATAAATAAAAAATTAATATACTCTTTCTTTATGTTTCCGTATTTTTTTTCAATAAATTTGTATGAACTGCAAAAATTTAATGATGCTTTTGAATGTGTAATGCATAAAAGCACAAAATAAACATTCAGTAATCATTTTCTCTGCCAATTCAAACAGAACCAATGTAAAGAAAAATAGAAGTAAAAGCATTCCATTCAGCAATATATATAAATGATTTAAGTAATAATCCAATTGAATTTCCCCTAACTAATCTTTCTACACTTGGACAAAAGAGTGTAACTGTAAAATGATCAATTGAAATTTGTTGTTAGTGGGGATAGACATTGGCTGAGCGTTGGTCATATGTGCTTGGAAAAGAACTTCAGCTTCAATTATCCCCTAAGAAAAACTGCATCTAAAAAGGTTGTCTGTTTATCTCATGTGTTGATCTTCTCCATGGTAACGTTTCAAAAATATTTTTGCATACTTTGCAAAAATGACTTTTAAAATAACAGGCAGACGTCAAAGCAGACGACAATTGTCGCTATTGGCATTTTATGGGTGTTATTTTAACCCATACATGATGCAGAGAAGCTGGGGACAGATCAATTTCCAATTAGGGAGTATCTGATTAATTTCATTTATTGTAAGTTTTAAACAAAATTCTTCACTTCAAACAAACAGTGAAGACCAGGATCAGCCACCACAGGAGTGCCATGGCTGATCTTGGGCTGCACTTTTTGCCAGTGTTCAATTTTTGGGGAGCCTCAGCATACATGAGTTAAGTAGAAATGTTACAGTTTTATTCTTATTGCTATTTCAAGCTTTGGCCAATTGTCCAAAATGCCTATCACTAAAATTGTTGTCTGCTTTGCCGTTTGCCAGTTACCTTAAATGTATTTTTTGCAAACAGTGTGGACCCAGATCAGACTGCTCCTGTAGGAGCAGTCTGATCTGGGCCCAAACTGATTGCCTGTATGCTAAAATATATTTTAAAAGTTTGCAAAAAAATTCAGCAGACGACATTTTCAGATAATAGTTTTTCTCAGCGGCTTATGGGTTAAGACTTGTGGCACTAAGCAAAACTCGAACAGATGTCATTTTTAGCTCGGCTGTTTTTGAAGGAAATGACAAGGTATTGTCATAGCTCTGGCGTCATTTGCGCCGTCGTGGTGGTAAAAAAACTTGGACATTTTGAAATATCTCTGTCATTACTGAACATATGTACTTGAAACTCGGACTAGTTGTTCATTATGAAAAGGGGAACTCATACCAATAGGTGAGGTAACCCTCAAAATATTTTTGGCACAGTTATGCCCCTTTTTTGAAATAGAATTTTTATTTTCTAAAAGAAACTGCAGCCGAGCGTTGGCACCCGCATGCGGTGCTCTTGTTATGGTTATTTTCATTGGGTTTTTTTTTTGTGATTTTTTTTTTGATAAAGTCAGGCTTGCCACCCCATGTGATTTGTCCAATACATATGAAATATTAAGTCCAACCTTCTTTGAAAAATAAAACTAGAGCGAGCAGTCAATGGCAAGCCATCGCAAATCCCCACGCTTTTGGCACATAGCAGACGTGACCTTTTGACCCCTTGAGATGGACCCTTTGGGCTGAGCCAACTATAACGTCCCTCTTGCACGCCCTCACCATGTAAGGAAGTCATGTAGCAAATATGGTTGCATTCCAGCCAGTGGTTAAGGAGGAGATAGCATGATGGACGGACGGAGGCATTCACAATATCCCCCAACGCTTTCTTTAAAAGCGTGGGGATAAAAAGTATATTTGAAGATGTCTGTTAAAGTTGTGCTTATATCTGGGATATGATATGAAGACACTAATTTCGCCACCATATACAATCTGTACTACCGGTAAGCAGAATTGAAAGTGATAAATATTTAATAATTTTCAAGTGCTTTAGGTAAATGGAAACTAGAAATGTATTAATGCCATGCAGATGCCCCTGCCGAGAGGCCATCCAAATTTGAAAAGAAAAAACAAACAACCTTTAATGGTTTAATACCCCCTCAACACTGCATAGGTCATTTCAGAGAAGTTGGTTCTTTAACCTGACCACCTAAAATTAAGACTAATTCTGCTTTAGAAAGCTTATTTAGAAGGGTGCAGTTATTTTTTCTTCGTGTTTTCTGCACACAGTGTCCCCTGGTCAGGGACCACCTTTGGGACTGTTCAAAAGTGGTCTTACAGACCACTTTTGAACAGTCCCAAAGGTTGTCTTAATGTAGGAACTCTACTGTATTTTCTGCAATATTTGCCTCCCCTGAAGGTATACCAAGAAGAATTCTCACCAATTAGACTTATCGCCCTTGGAGGTCTACTATTTTACTTTAAATGCTCATCAATGTTTATGGGGAAAATAAAATCAGATTCAGGTTATCTCGGTACAAGGATGTAAAGCATATCTTAATCAAACTTACATGATAGTAATAATGCATCAGACTGGTTCGATTATATTGAACCTCACTGAGTAACCTGAATAATGGATAATAACCCATTGTATACTAGTGGATTCTTGGCCCCCACCCAGCAGGGCTTGATTGAGGTTTAACTTCTCCGTCAACACTGTATAGGTAATTTTGGAGACGTTGCTTCCAATTTTGTGAGACTTTTACCATTGCCTATAAACCTATTGATTTCATTGGGCGACAGGGCTTGAGAAGTCATTTCATCTCTATCTCCGGTAAAAGTCCCACAAAATTGGAAGCAATGTCTCCAAAATGACATGTTGATGGGGACTTTAAACCTGAAATAAAACAAACAAACTAGTGGATTCTTCCATTGCTATATGTTGGACAAGTCCATTTCTCATATAAGGGGTGGTAGGCCTATTTTTTTTTCATTTTTATTCCGGAAAAATCTGTCACCAAATAGTGCAGGCACTGATCAGATGCCGCATGATCTGGGCCTGCTCTGTTTGCCAAGGTACCCCTTTAAAGGTTTGCCGCCTACAATGGGATAATTCATGAATGGACAATTCCTACATTTGCAAAAAGTGTAGATCCAGATCAAAGGATCTACAAAGTTTGCCATGCAATTTTTGAATCCAATGAACACAGTGTTTCAAGTAATTTGATTGGCTGATAGTCAGCAATGGGTGAGGCTTAATTAATTTATTCATTAGGAAAAGAACTAAATTAACACTTCAATTTTTTCCCTATTTTTCAGATAAAATAAGGCTTGCCATTTCATGTGAATCATTTTATCAGTTCACATGAAATTTCAAATGTTATTTTCTTGGAAAAGTGGGCAGACCATTCAAATCCTATTTTCTCTGAAAAATGGGCAGAGCATTCACATGTGATGTCAAGTTATAAGTCATTTTTGCAAATAGTATGGAACCTGATCAGACAGCTCCTCTAGGGGTCCTCAGTGCTTGTCTGTATGCAAGAAATATTTTTAAAAAGTTTGCAAGAAGATTCAGCAGACGACATGAGCAGGCGACATTTTCAGATGTAGTTTTTCTTGGCATCTTAAGAATAATGCTTTCACTAATGGTAAGCCCTTCTTATGAGAAATGGGTAAACCTTCAGGGGAGACAACTCTTTCAAAAATATCCCTTAATTATAAGGGTCATCTCTTAAAGAAAAGAATTTGCTCCTGAGGAGTAAATTCGTTCCCAGATGTTGTCTCTCTTGTTAGAAAAAAAATGCAAAAAAGATTATTCCCCTTAATTGACAGCTAATGCTATAAATAGTAACGAAGTGAATTAAAATTACAGGAATACTGTCATTTGTATGTCGTTTATCCAATTTAATTAGCACTGCTAATATTAAGAACTAATTAACCCTTCCTTAGCCCATAAGGTGCCAATCACAACAATTTTTTTTGTCATCTGCTTTGTCGTCTGCTGGTAACTTTAAAAGTTATTTTTGCAAACAGTGTGGACCCAGATCAGAATGCCCCTCTAGGAGCAGTGTGATCTGTGTTCCACACTGTTAGCCTGTATGCAAAAATATTTTAAAAAAGTTTGCAAAAAGATCAGCAGACGACATTTTCAGATGTAGTTTTTCTCACTGTTTAAAGGGTTAAGATGCCAAGAAAGGCTGCATCTGAAATGCTGTCTGCTGTTTTTCTTGCAAACTTTTTTTTTTTAAAATTTGCAAACGACCCTTGCTGGACTGGTCCTGGAGAAGCAGTCTGATCTGGGCCTACACTGTTTGCATCAAGGACTTATCAATTATTCAGCAGACAACAAACCTGACAAAGCAGACAGCAATTGTTGCGATCAGCATCTGAAGTGTTTATTTAGTGCTAACAGAAAACCTGCCATTTCCAACTTTGGTACCAGCCAGGGTCATTCAATCTTTAATTACTTTTCTCCTGAATAAGCAATCTAAACCATAAAAGGCCAAATCTTATTAAGATGAAACTGAATCTATATTTGATGATTCGATCAGTTTTGTAGGTGGAAATTTAAGAACAGATTAGAATTCTCAAGGTTCAAAGAATGCTGCAATTGCTATAGTTTTCTACTTTAATCTTTCATAAATGGCAGCAGCACTCCCATTCATTCTTACCAAGCACCCAATATTCCATTCTTGCTGCTGTGACATCAAAAATGCTGAGCATCACGTGAACAAGTCCGTGAAAAAAGACCCCCCTAAACCCCACTTTATATAGAGGAAACTGGGGTTTACGGGGGTTAAAATTATTTTCCTTATTTCTTCTCCAAAACATAGGTTGTGGGTACTCGTTAGAACCGCCTCAAAGAGGCGGTTCTAACGAGCACCCAAAACCTATATTTGGAGTATAAATAAGAAAAAATATTGCAAGTTTCATCAGAAAAATTACCTTTTTTGAGGTTTGAAAAATGCACTATATCACACGGATGTGTTATCGTAATGGTAAAGAGGATTATCTGTAAAACTCGAACTGGAGTCAAGTACTAGGTTAGGCAAACAGTGTAGAGCAAGATCTTCACTTAAGAAATACTGGTAGATCAGCTCTAGCAGTAACTTGTTGAGTAATATATCACTGTTTGGAGGTCAGCTGTAAGGCAGATCAAATCTCTAGCGCTGCAGAGCACGAGTGATTTATCTACTTACAACTGACCGACAAATTGTGATATAGTACCCAACAAATCACGCAACAGAGCTGATCTATTTCAATTCTAACACACTGAAATTCGACTAAATGTTGTTGTTTCCTTCATATTCCCTCAACATTCGGCTATTGTTTGAAGAAATCCTGTCAACATGTTTGACCATAACACAATGCTGTTTCCTGTTTTTGTAACATACGTACTATGTGTGAAAAAGACGTTACTCCGTCTATTTGTTTGTTTGATTTGAGGTTTAACGTCCCCATCAACACTGTAAAGGTCATTTTGGAGACGTTGCTTCCAATTTTGTGGGACTTTTACCCGACATTGAGATGAAATGACATCTCAAACCCTGTCGACCAATGAAACCAATAGGGTTTATAAGCATGGACAGGCAGACTTGTACTACTTTGCCTGGGCAGGCTTAGATGCTCTAATCGGTTTACCAGTACTAGTGTGCGGGCCGGATTTAGCTCTGCGTGGAAGCATCATGCAGCCCATATATTTCTTCGAGCCCCTATGGGCGGGGGCGATACAATGCTGTCAGTGCTTTGATTAGAGATTCCTTATCCAAATTTAAGAGTTCTGTATGACGTCTCAATCTTGGGGACAAAAATTTCTTTCATCAATTATTTATCTATTGACATGTCAAGTGTTCTGCTATTAGACACTTGGCCATTTTACTGTTAAATTTCAATTTATTAGCAATCAATAATCCTTCAAAACATAATTAAATGTTTAGATGGTCCATAAAGGTTTTTGACTCCAAACAACAGACAGTATGGATTTTGAAGGTACAGTAAAAGCCAATTAAAATTAATACTAAATCTGCTTTAAAACTCTTAATTTGAAGGTTTCACTAAATTTTACTTTGTGGTTTCTGCCAATACTGTCCGCTTGTCATGGACCACCTTTGGGACTGTTCAAAAGTGGTCTTAAAGACCACTTTTGAACAGTCCCAGAGGTGGTCTTAATATAGAAATTTTACTGTCAATAAGAAGGTAGCGTGATAGCTCAGTGGTTAGTGTACTTGCCTCTGATGTTAGAGGTACCAGGTTCGATCCCCGGCAGCGGCGATAAAATTTCCGTGTCCGAACACGCTCCATTGGCATCATTTGCAGGGATGAATGTCATAAAGTTCACCGTCCTTTGGATCGGGACGTTAACTGGAGGCCCCCTGTGCAGGGAGATCCATCCCCTGTGCAGGTTAAAAAGCCCTAACGTAATTACATGATTACCGTGTAGGCTTTCATCCCGCAAAACCTGGAGTGTATGCAATGTACACCTGCAGTTTTGTTTGTTTGATTTGAGGTTTAACGTCCCCATCAACACTGTAAAGGTCATTTTGGAGACATTGCTTCCAATTTTGTGGGACTTTTACCCGACATTGAGATGAAATGACATCTCAAGCCCTGTCGCCCAATGAAACCAATAGGGTTTATTAGCACTATCATTTCATTACATAATATGTAGCCCTCCGTGCTGACTGAAGAGATCCCCTCTGTCTTCAACAGGAAAGGGGCCACCTTGGGGAAAATCAATAGTTTACTGGAGTGTACATTATTGGTTTTCCCCTTAAGTGCCTCATGCAGGGGATTCAACAAGAGCTACTAATCACCCTATTAAGGGCCGCCTTTGATCTGCTACAGACAGAATATCACAGGGGGCAATAAAACAATTATGAACACACGGTTTGTCCTACTGTTACAGAATAAATGCCTTTAAAGACTCATCTGAAAGTCTGGAAGCCTGGGATCGAACCCACGACCCCTCTTTAAGAGGTGGGGTGGTTTAACAACTGAACCATTGAGGCTTCTAATCTCTTTAAAAATATAAATGAATTGTCAGCAAAGTGGTATGAACTGGATAACATGCCTCTGTATTTTAATGCTATCTTCAACCCTTAAAATTTTGTCATACATCACACAAACATGTCTAATAATTTTGACCCCCTTGAACCCCATTTTTATATAGTAAAACTGGGGTTTACAGGAGTAAACCTTATTTTTCTTATTTCTGCTCTAAAATATAGATTGTGGGTACTCGTTAGAACCTTATTATTTTTTCTTAGAAGCCTCCGTGGTGCAGTGGTTACGCTACTCGCCTTGTAAACCAGGGATCACAGGATCGATCCCGGGCTTCTCCAGACTTTCGGATGAGTCTTTAAACCGAGGTCCCATCTCCGTATGACCTTAGCTGTTGGTGGGACGTAAAACTAAAACTCACTCACTCACCTTATTTTTCTTATTTCTGCTCTAAAATATAAAATATAGATTGTGGGTACTCGTTAGAACCGCCTCTATGAGGCGGCTCTAACGTGTACCCACAGTCGATATATTTGAGCAGAAATAAGAAAAATCGAGGCGGCTCTAACGTGTACCCACAACCTATATTTTTGAGCAGAAATAAGAAAAATATCACAATTTTCATCTTAATTTTTTTTCATTTTTACTGCGGTAAAATGTACTGTGTATTTGAATAGGTGTGTTTGCGTAATGATTTTTTATAGAAAATAAGGCTTAATATGTAATGTCAATCATCAGCCCCTGTTTCTGGGTCCACACTGTTCGCAAGAACGACTTTTTAAAGTAACCGGCAGACGACAAAGCCGACAACAATTGTCGTGACTGGCATTTTGTAGGGTTAAATTGCTATATGTCTAACATTTTCTACAGCATTTGAAGGGTTAATTCAAAGAAAACCTTGTTCTGCAGAATAGCTTGAGTTCACCACACCAATTCTTGACTATCAACCAATCAAATGACTTGATTTAAATTGATTTAGACTATCAACCAATCAAATGACTTGATTTAACTGATTTAGCCTATCAACCAATCAAATGACTTGATTTAACTGATTTAGCCTATCAACCAATTAAATGACTTGATTTAAACTGATTTAGCCTATCAACCAATCAAATGACTTGATTTAAACTGATTTAGCCTATCAACCAACTAAATGACTTGATTTAAACTGATTTAGCCTATCAACCAATCAAATGACTTGATTTAAACTGGTTTAGCCCTATAAATTCACCAATTGAATAACAAACAGTGAAGATCCAGATCAGATGGCTTCCCCATCTGATCTGGGTTTACACTGTTTGCAAAGGTAGGAGATGTTTGCAAAGGTAGAAGATGTTTGCAAAGGTAGTGCACCGGACAAGGGCTGAGTGTGTGAGTGAGTGTTTTAGTTTTACATCTCACTGACAGCTAAGGTCATACAGAGACCGGATCTTTGTTTAAAGACTCATCTGAAAGTCTGGAGAAGACTGGAATCGATCCCGCAACTCTTGGTTTATAAGACGAATAGCATAACCACTACACCACCGGGGCTTCTAGGACAAGGGCTAAGACTTGCCGAGATAAAATATTGAATACTAGTATCATTTTTCATTCATACAATAAATTTGCCAAAAAAAAAAAAGTCTAAAATGAGTCTAAATTTGTAGTTGAAAGAGAAGGGTATTAAAAGGTCTTGCCATAACATGATCAAAATGACATACCTACACCCTCTATTGTAAGAAGTTATCTTCCATTGTCAAACAATACTGAAATCATCCTTCCCTGGTTCATAATAAATGACAACATTATAATGTTCTTGAATCGAAACAAGAGCCTTCCTAATGCTGTGTTTTATTCAAGGCACATAGATACACCATCATGGGAGGCAACTCTTACAAAATAAAATTTTTTGCCCCCTTTAACACTAGGGATCAACACTTAATGGAAAGAATTTGCTCCTTAGGAGCAAATTCTTCCCTTAGGAGCAAATTCTTCCCTTTAAGAGGTGATCCCTTTTTTCAGATGGCCCCAGTGTTTGTTTGAGTTGAGGTTTTACGTCTCCATCAACACTATTTAGGTCAGTTTGGAGACACTGCTTCTGATTTTGTGGGAATTTTGCCCGACACTATGATGAAATGACATCTCAAGCCCTGCCACCCATAGAAACTGCTAGGGTTTAAGGAGCAGTCTGACTCGCATCACTTTTCCTGGGCACGCTTAGACCTAAACGGTTTACCAGTAGTCAAGTTCAGTCAGTTTCAACTCTGCGTGGAAGCACCCTGCAGCCCAATCTATTTCTGCAAGCCCTGATGAGCAGGATGCAGATGGCCCCAGTTTATGTAAGAGCAAAAAGTTGCCCCTTTTGTTAGAACAGTAAAATATTAGCCCGTTGTAGGCATTCACCTTAAAATCTAAGCCCAATATCTATATATCTGAGATATAACGGAGTGTCATCTTCAAGTAAATTTCCCTCTAAAATCCTTGATAAAACTTTAAAATTCAATAAATTTCCCCTAATTGAACTGGAGAAGGTCGAAAATTAGATAATATATATGCTTCAATATGCTTCAAGGAAAACCAACGCTGGATCCATTATTTCTGAGTGTATTTTTTTGTTTTTGTTTTGGTTTTATGGCCCTTCCAAGATTATTTCACTCATATCGAGCCGATCGTTAATCAGAGGTGGGTGAAACCCGAAGTACCTGGAGAAAAACCACCTGACCTTCCGTTGCAGACTTGGTGTCTCATAATTATGTGACCCAAGCCAGGCTAGAACCACAGTGGTGAGAGGCCTGATGATTAAGAGTCAGTGCTCTTATCCACTAGGCCACACAGGCCCGTATTTCTGAGTGCAGGCTAGGACAATAGTCCTGAACTAAGACTTAAACTGTTTCATTTATAACTCTTTTAAGCAAACAGTGTAGACCCTGATCAGAAGCCACATTCTACGGCATCTGATCTGCATCTACACTGTTTGCCAATGTCCCAGTACACAAGCTGGGACAGCACTCTGACATGACATGGAGAAGTATTGCACTGCTTTAGTTTGATTTGATGTTTAACGTCCCCATCAACACTATGTACGCCATTTTGGAGACGTTGCTTCCAATTTTGTTGGACCCGACATTGAGATGCTATTAATAACCATTACCTGGATTTTGTGCAGTAAAATTCCTCTATTAAGACCACCTTTTGGACTGTTCAGAAGTGGTCTTTAAGACCACTTTTGAACAGTCCCAAAGGTGGTCTGATCAGAGGACACTGTATGCTGAAAGCACAAAGAAAGAAAAACTGAAACCTACTAAAAAAGATTTTCAAAGCGGAAATGGTCTTAATTTTAGGTGGTCTTAATAGCGGAATTTTACGGTATATGGTCAGCAAAGAGCAGGTGAGAAACTTCTGTAGCTATTTTTTTTTTTTATAGTAATTTTGGGTCGATTGATATTCAAACCAAAAACTACGAGTTATCAACAATACAAATCTATCTCCTCACACAAGACAACTTGTAAATAACCAGACATTAACCCTTAAGATGCCGAGAAAAACTACACCTGAAAATGTGTCTGCTGAATTTTTTTGAAAACTTTTCAAAAATATTTCAGAACTGTCTGATCTGGGTCCACACTGTTAGCAAAAAATTACTTTTAAGTGACCTTGATTTTGAGGCCAGGTTCCTGAAAGTCAAACTCCCTCGAGATATTATCATAGGCAACATTTGTGTAATGTTACATGTATATTAAAATCCAAAAATTCATCAACAGATGTAGGCGTAGTAGCGATTAAAGTTTTTCTAAAAATAGCCACAGTGACCTTGACCTTGAGCCCCAGACCCTGGAAGCAGAACCTGCTTGAGATATTATCATAGCTATGATTTGTGTGATGGTATTTCAAATCCATCACTACAGTGATGACAAAGTTTTTCTAAAAAAAGAAAAGCCACAGAGACCTTGACCTTGAGTCCAGGAACCTAAAAGTCAAATTCACTTAAGATATCATCATACCCGACATATATGTGAAGTTATATTATAAACTATTAATAAATGTAGACGCTAGAGTGATGACCAAGTTTTTCTAAAAATAGCCAGAGTGACCTTGACATTGAGCCCAGGACCCTGAAAGTCAAACTCCCTCGAGATATCATCATACCCAACATTTGTGTTAAGTTATTAAAATTAATCAATAAATGTAGGCGTTAAGAGTGATGACAGTTTTTTCTAAAAATAGCCAGTGACCTTGACCGTGAGGCCAAGACCTTGAAAGTCAAACTTGCTTGAGGTATTATCATAAGCAACATTTGTGTGAAGTAATAGTAAAATCCATCAATAAATATAGGCGCTAGAGCGATGACAAAGTTTTTCTACAAATAGCCACAGTCACCATGACATTAAGGCCATGGCCTTGAAAGTCAAACTCGCTCGAGATATTACCATAAGCAACATTTGTGTGAAGTTACATTAAAATCTGTCAATAAATGTACATTTAAGTGCTAGAGCGATGACAAAAGTATGTACGTAAGTGTGGGCCCAGGCTGTTTGCCTATATGCAAAAATATTCTCAAGAAGTTTCGGCAGACAACATAAGCAGACACCATTTCCAAATACGGTATTGTTTTCCTTGGCAGCTTAAGGGTTAATTTATCCTTTTTTGTCCTATATACCAATAATATGCTTGTATTGAAAAGATTTTTTTTTATCCTGAATTAAAAATATCATCCATAAGATTATTAAAAGATAGGTAGCTGACTGTTGAATTACTGACATAACCCCATGACTGTTAAATCATTTTCTGGGCATACATCCAACGAAATTATATTATAGGTAAGTATTATATAAATTTGAAAATATTTTAAAATGTAATTTAGTTAATTTATTTTCTCCATTCACAAGCTATAATGACCATTTTGGGGGGAAAAACTGAAAAGAATTTGATTGAATATCGGACATGTCATTCATTTATTCGGAAAAGATATGTAGCCAAATTAGTCTATTTTGTTTAAATCTATAGAAAAATGGATTCATCCTAAGGGGAGGCAATTCTGTCAAAAATATTTTTACCTCCCCTACCAATAGGGGTCTACTCTTTTAGGATAGAATTTGCTCCTCAGGACAGGAGCAAATTCTATCCTAAAAGAGTAAGACCCTTTTTCCAGAGGGTGTAGGTTCATGGGAAAGCGAATGAAAAACCCCTAAAGTTCTCCCCCTTATAAAAACTGGTGAAAAATGGGCCAGACAGATCCATTCCCCTTTAGATAATAACTGATCTGAAGTTTTAGATCAAATTTAAATTTGAGAATAACTTGCGACATTTATATTTGTGTTTAATATCACTTCCTGAAACGTTCAAATCTGTTGCAGACATCATTTTCTATTTTTCCATTCTTTTTTTTTTTTCTTAAGTTTTCAGAGAATATCACGCTCACATTTTGTGTGAATCATTTTGTTAGGCATGATTCACATAATAATGAGTTCTGATATCTCCCAGAGAAAGGGAGAGTGAGTGAGTGAGAGTTTGAGTTTTACATCTCACCCACAGCTAAGGTCATATGGAGACGGGACCTCGGTTTAAAGACACATCCGAAAAGTTGGAGAAGCCCAGGATCGATCCTTTGACCTCTGGTTTACAAGGCGAATAGCATAACCACTACACCACAGAGGCTTCTAATATTGAATGAAATACACCACAACCTCTTTATAACACTATTAATGGGGTCCAAAGCAGAAACCATGTTAGTTAAACAACAGTGTTATATCCTAACAAAAATGTATAGATTATATAGAAAAATGACCATTAATGGTCATTTTTCTATATAATCTATACATTTTTGGGATCCATCTTGAAACCATGATATATCCATAACCGTGTTATAACGAACCATGTTATAATGAGGTTGTGGTGTACATTATATGTGGTGAAACTTATATGCAGCAGAAGTCCATCTTAAAAAGGTTCATTTGTTTATTTTTCAAAATTTATTTTGGAAAATGGTTAATTTTTCTGCAAACAATGAAGACTCTGATTAGACGCCGTGATCTGGGCCTGAATTGTTTGCCAGCAACTCATTTTGAGGTTTCCTGTTTAACAGGGGTGCTCTTTAAAACAGTGTTAATTTCCACTTTTACTACAGTCAAACCTGTCATAGTGGCCACCTCTATTATGCAAGCAACCTGTATTAAGCAAGCAGGCATTCAGTCCCCAAAAAAGAAAAATTCAGTAAAATTCACCTGTGTTAAGCAAACACCTGTCTTAAGCAAGCACTTTTTGAATATCCCATAGGTGCTTTCTTAATACAGGTTGGACTGTACTTTATAAACAAAGGGATGATAACAAATAGGAGTGACTGGTAAAAACAGCAATAAATTTCCATTTTTCACTTAAAAAATATAGGCATACTGACAATGAGCCTGTTTTAGGCAGGGCAAGGGAGGGAGGTCTGAGGAAGATTTCAAACTCTATTGGTGATGCCTTTAACTCTTATCTTGCTCTTCACGACAACCCCTATCTTTGGAAACAGTGTAGATCCAGATCAGGATGTACACTGTTTGGCATTCAGTTTATGAATCTGTAGCAATAAAGTACATCAAGTAATTTGATTGGTTGATAAACAGAAATGGGAGTGGCTTAAATGAATATTCAGCAAGATAAGGGCTAATAAAGCCCCTGTCACACTATGCCGCGTTTTCACTACGATGGGACGGCGTTGTTTAATTTTTCAGAACGCCGCGAGATCGCAAGAAATATGGGATATTTTTGTGAACATGGACCTGTCATGGTGTCCCTACAGCGACCAAGACGTTTCTACGGAGCCTACACGGCGATCTATCGCGATCCTGCGGCGTTCTTGATGGCGATTGTATGCGCTCTCACGGCGCTTCCTCTGCACTTTTACGGGGCTCACAATGCGTGCACTGCACTTTTACGGCGCTCATAATGCGTGCACTGCGCTTTTACGGCGCTCACATGTTGAAGACGTTCTCAAAATGTAAACAGACATCTTCATCAGTCGAACAGTTTTGTTTGATTTGAGGTTTAACGTCCCATCAACACATTATAAGTCATTTTGGAGACGTTGCTTCTAATTTTGTTGGACTTTTACCCGACATTGAGATGAAATGACATCTCAATCCCTGTCACCCATTGAAACCAATAGGGTTAATAAGCATGGATGGTCCGTCACGCACCGCTTTGCCTGGGCAAGCTTAGATTCCCTAAGCGGTTAACCTGTACTCCTGTGCCGTCGGAAGCAAGTCCACTGCAATCACCGCAAGCAGGAGCAAGTCCACCGCCATTACCTTACCCGGGATGAGTCACCTCAGAAGTAGGTTTTTCGGGACAGTACACAATCAAACTCTACTCTAGCCACTGTTTATACAAGCGGGCGACCCCCGCCAATCGGGACTGGAAGAAATGGATGGGCTGCATGATGCTTCCACGCAGAGCTGAAACCGACCTCACACGAGTACTGGTAAACCGCTCAGAGGATCTAAGCCTGCCCAAGCAAAGCGGTGCGAGACATACCGTCCATGCTTATACTTGTAAACTCTATTGGTCTCATTGGGCGACAGGGCTCGAGATGTCATTTCATCTCAATGTCGGGTAAAAGTCCCACAAAATTGGAAGCAACGCCTCGAAAATGACCTATACAGTGTTGACTGGGATGTTAAACATAAAATCAATCAATCAGTTAATCAATTATACAAGCGGGGCCTATATGGCGTTGTAGGAGACCTCTGTGCGCCCCTGTCGAGCTCCTGTAGCGTTGTAGGAGACCTTACTGCGCTGCTATGGCAACCTTACGGCGACCTCACTGCACTCTGATCAGAACGCCGAGCGACGGCCTTTGTTTTGAGCATGCTCAAAATGCGCGCCGTCGCTTGGCGTTCTATGCGATCCCAACGCGCCTGCTGGCGATGCCACTGCATTGCTACGGCGATGTTTGCGATCGTACTGCGCGCACCTCGGCGTTCTGCATTTTTCTTGGACGCCGTGAGGACGCAGCCCTGGTGTGACAGGGGTTTAACTGAACACATATGAACAACAGAAACATAAAAAAAATGTTTGAAGGAGTTGCCTCCTCCACATCAATTCACCTGAACAGAAACATGAGATTCGAATTTTTCTTTTCAAACAATTGTCCATTAACCCTTATCTTGCTGAATATTCAGTTTAGCCACACCCATTTCTGACTTGGAACCTATCAGATTACTTCATGTAATTTATTCTTACAAATCCATAAACTTCATGTCAAACAGTGTAGATCCTGATTAGATGGCTTCTTCAGAAGCCATCTGATCTGGATCTACACTGTTTCCAAAGATAGAGGTTGTTGTGAACAGCATGATAAGAGCTAACCCTTTTTGTCCCAAATGTTCCAAATAAGCTGGAAGCTTTCATTGCAATCGAGCTAAAATAAATTAGTATAAACTAAACAGTGTAGGTACTGATCAGCTCTGCGTCGTCTGATCTGGGCCTGCACTGTTTGCCAATTACCAGGTACAAAATGAGTTAAAAGGCAAGTCTATTAATTCTATATAAGGATTGGTATTTGTAATCTCATCTCTTGCAAAGAAAGAAAAAAATAAAGACAATTAAAAGGATAAATTCAGGTTCAACAGAAATACGCTGACACACCTTCATCTGAATTTAATCAAGTCAGCTCGTATTCCCAGGTCGCCATAAGAAATACATGTGTCATTTCATAAAGGAGACCCAGGCTGCGGCTTTGTAGTTTAACGCCATGTCACTCCTCAGTTATCGCATTTTTGACGGGTACAGCACAGACCCAAATCAGCGGCATCTGATCAGGTTCTATACTGTTTGCAAAAAAAGTGTATCCATTTTCTAAATAAATTTCTAAAAATAACTCAGCTTGTACATCCCTAGGTTTCAAAATCGACTCCTGATCAGCCAAAATGGGTTGACCCTTATCTTGCTGTTCACGACAACCCCTATCTTTGCAAACAGTGTAGATCCAGATCAGATGGCTTCTGAAGAAGCCATCTGATCAGGATCTACACTGTTTGGTATTCAGTGTATGAATTCGTAGCAATAAATTAAGTAATTTGATTGGTTGATGGACAGAAATGGGTGTGGCTTAGATGAATATTCAGCAAGATAAGGATTAACACCTCGTCAATCACTGTTAATCATTTTGTTGTCTTATAAAGAAGGAAATGAAGAGACTGAACCCTTATCCCACTGATAGCGACAACCCCTACTTTTGCAAACATTGAAGATCCAGATCAGATGGCTTTTGGAGAAGCCATCTGATCAGGATCTACACTGTTTGACGTTCAGTTTGTGAATTTGCGGGAACAAATTATATCAAGTATTCTGATTGGTTCAAAGTCAGAAATGGGTGTGGCTAAATTAATTTATGAGCAGGATAAGGGTCAAGTTTCAAAAGAAAATTAAAATTTTCTTTTGTTGAGTCAGACATTCAGAAGAGATAAAAATACATCAGGTTCTACACACTAAATTTACATCCCTGTCAACACTATTTAGGTCATTTTGGAGACATTGCTTCCAATTTTGTGGGACTTCTATCTAACACATTGAAATGATATCTCAAGCCCTGACCCTTTTTCTCTAAAGACTAAGCGGGGTGGTTGGGCGAGGCAAAGGTGACGTGTACCTTGTGTCACTGGGGCATCCAACTGATATTGGCTTACTGTAGGGCAAGGCCTGCTGTCCTTGCAGCAGGTAAGGGTAGAGGGGGAGTGTTGTTATTTCTTCTGTTCATTTTCCTCTTTCTCCCATGTCGCTCATTTTCATCTCCTCTACTATCTCTTCTATCTCCCTTTCCTCCCTTTCTCTGGGAGAGGACACAAACTGACCCACAAGGGTTAATGTGTCGTTCAACCCCAAACAATCAATCAATCTGAAGACTAAGAAAATTTGACATATTATCAGACCAATCAAATGAAAGAGTGTAACTGCAAAATCCACAAGCTCTTAAACCTTGTAAGATTAGTTTCCCTTGACTATTCACTCTCCGCTGTCACTGAGATGTCAGTGGCCATAAAATAAGACTAACTCCTCCAAAAACAGATATGAAACATTTTCTGAATCATAAAGTAATGACAAGACAAGTAATAAAATGTCAAAACATTATAAAACTGCATTTCCATCAGCTAAGACAGTGACTTGGGCAATAGGACTTGTAAAAGTGTTAATTGCTAAATTGAAATGTCGGTTAACCCATTGCATGTGGTTTTGTTTGTTTGACTTGAGATTTAACGTCCCCGTCAACACTGTAAAGGTCATTTTGGAGACATTGCTTCCAATTTTGTGGGACTTTTACGCGACATTGAGATGAAATGACATCTCAAGCCCTGTCGCCCAATGAACCAAAAGAGTTTATAAGCATGGACGGGCTGACTCGCACTGCTTTGCCTGGGCAGGCTTAGATCCTCTAAGCAGTTTACCAGTACTCGTTTGTGGGTCGGTTTCAGCTCTGCATAGAAGCATCATGCAGCCCATATATTTCTTCAAGTGCCGATGGGCGGTGGGAAACCCCTGAATGGGTACCTTGGCAAACAGTCCAGGCCCAGATCAGACGCCGCAAAACCCGGCGTCTGATTAGGGCCTGCACTATTTGCTAGCAGAATTTTCTGTCAAAAATGGGATAAGAACGAAAAAATAGGCCTGACATCCCTTATATGACAAATGGACTTGTCCAACATATAGCAATGGAAGAGTCCACTAGCATACAATGGGTTAAGAACAAAATTTTTGATTCTGACAATCTTAGCAATGACAGCACTGGTATGTCAATTTACCCTTATCCTGCTGAATAAATTAATTTAGCTTTAGCCACACCCACTGATGACTATCAATCGATCAAATTATCTGTAACAATGTAGTCGTTCAAATCACAACCATCCTATCTGGATCTTCACGGTCGGCAAAGATAGGGTTTTTTCATGTTCAGCAGGATATAAGGGTTAAATCTTGTTCAAGGTTATAGACTGGGGGAACTCAGTTAGACGGTTATAACGAGCAACCACAATCTATCATCACAAAAATGTGCCTATATAATTTTGACCCCTTATATAGTAAACTGGGATTTACTGAGGCAGTTCTAACGTGTTCCCACAATCTATATTTTGAGCAGAAATAATATCACAAATTTTCATCTTAAAATTTTTTATTTTTTTTTGGCGGTAAAGCTTACAATATATTTGTATAGGCATGTCTTCGTAATTGTTTGTTTGTTTGAACTGAGGTTTTACGTCCCTGTCAATACTATTTAGGTCATTTTGGAGATGTTACTTCCAATTTTGTGGGACTTTTACCAGACATCAAAATGAAATGACATCTCAAGCCCTGCCACCCAATGAAACCAAAAGGTTTATATCTGGGCAGGCTTAGTCTAAGTTGTTTACCAGTACTCGTGTGTGGTCCTGCAGTTTTAGCTCTACGTGGAAGCACCATGCAGCCCAATCTATTTCTTCAAGCCCCGATGGGTGGAGACCATGTGTTTTCGTAATGATTTGCAGCAGAAATTTGATATCGCAAATCCAAAAAAATGAATTTAATGCACTATAGCACATGTGTAAGCTTCTCTAATAAAACAAAGGTAATATTTCATGGTCTTTTAACCCATAAAATGCCAATCACAACAACTGTCGTCTGCTTTGCCTTCTGCTGGTTACCATAAAAATATTTTTTTTTGCAAACAGTGTGGGCCCAGATCAGACTGCTCCTTTAGGAGCAGTCCGATCTGGGCCCACACTGTTTGCCTGTATGCAAAAATATCTTTAAAAAGTTTGCAAGAAGAGCAGAGGACATTTTCAGACGTTGTTTTCTTTGGCAGCCGAAGGGTTAATACATGTACTATACTTGAATTCAATAAAGATTCTAGAATGAAACAATAAATTTCTTATTATTTGCTTCAGGTAAGACAAAAAAAATCTTCTGAGACAAAACTGATTCGATTCTGTCTCTGAAACATACTCTGTCATTATGTTAACTCCATGAAATGAAGACGCCTGTAAACTTCACCTAAAACAAGTCCATGAAATGAAGATGCCTGTAAACATCACCTAAAACAAGTCCATGAAATGAAGATGCCTGTAAACTTCACCTAAAACAAGTCCATGAAATGAAGATGTCTGTAAACATCACCTAAAACAAGTCCATGAAATGAAGATGCCTGTAAACTTCACCTAAAACAAGTCCATGAAATGAAGATGCCTGTAAACTTCACCTAAAACAAGTCAATGAAATGAAGACCCCTGTAAACATCACCTAAAACAAGTCCATGAAATGAAGACCCCTGTAAACTTCACCTAAAACAAGTCCATGAAATGAAGATGCCTGTAAACTTCACCTAAAACAAGTCCATGAAATGAAGATGCCTGTAAACTTCACCAATAACAAGTCCATGAAATGAAGACCCCTGTAAACTTCAGCTAAAACAAGTCCATGAAATGAAGATGCCTGTAAACTTCACCTAAAACAAGTCCATGAAATGAAGACCCCTGTAAACTTCACCTAAAACAAGTCCATGAAATGAAGATGCCTGTAAACTTCACCTAAAACAAGTCCATGAAATGAAGAGCCCTGTAAACTTGACCTAAAACAAGTCCATGACATGAGGACCCCTGTAAACCTCACCTAAAACAAGTTAATGAAATAAAGACCCCTGTAAACTTCACCTTATATACAGAAAAACGTGGGTTGCAGCAGTATACATTATGTAAACAAAAATCGTCCCAAAGTTTCCAAGAAATTGAAACTTGACTGAAAAAAAAATTTCAGAATTTTTTCACAAGTTAATCAGGTCATGTTTATGTCATTCCCGTTCAGTATGAAAAAATTCAATGCTTAACCCTTAAGCCCGGCCCCCGCCCAACGGGGCTTGAAGAAATAGATGGGCTGCATGATGCTTCCAAGCAGAGCTGAAACCGAAACCCACACACAAGTACATGATGCTTCCAAGCAGAGCTGAAGCCGAAACCCACACACAAGTACTGGTAAACTGCTTAGAGGATCTAAGCCTGACCAGGCAAAATGGTGCGAGTCCATGGTTATAAACCCTATTGGTTTCATTCGGTGGTGTTGATGGGGATGTTAAACATTAAATCAAACAACAACCCTTAAGCTGCCGAGGAAAACAGCATCTGAAAATGTCTGCTTATTTCATCTGCTGAATCTTCTTGCAAACTTTTTAAAAATATTTGTGCATACAGGCAAACAGTGTGGGTCCAGATCAGACTGCTTCTATCATTCGGCCCCCGCCCATCAGGGCTTGAAGAAATGGGCTGCATGATGATTCCACGCAGAGCTGAAACTGTCCCGCTTAGAGGTAATCCGCTTAGAGGATCTAAGCCGCTTAGAGGATCTAAGCCTGCCCAGGCAAAGCGGTGCAAGTCGGACCGGCCATGCATATAAACCCTATTGGTTTCATTGGCTGGCAGGGCTTGGGATGTCATTTCATGTCAATGTCAGGTAAAAGTCCCACAAAGTTTGAAAAAAGGTCTCCAACATGACCTTTACAGTGTTGATGGGGACGTTAAACCTTAAATCAAACAAAATCCTACAGGAGCAGTCCAATCTGGGTCCAAAAAGGACTTATAAAGTAACCTGCAGATGGCAAAGCAGACGACAATTGTCATGATTGGCATTTTATGGGTTTTACATTTTTATAAATACATATATCTTGCTACAAGAATGCAACACAATTATGAGGCCAGAAAATGTCAAGGGACATAACTCCAACAAAATTTCATAAGTAACTCCAATGAAATTTCATTAAATTGGTTGAAAATTTATTTCAGTGATCTTCTCCTCAGTCCCAATCAGTATACCAAATATCAAGGCTGTTGCTCAAAATACCTTTCAGATATCTTGCTAACGAGATTTCAATGTCATTTTATTGAAAAGGAAATTACTCAAAAACAGGAGATAATTTTGATAAGAAACTAGAAATGCGTCCAAAGGACACAGATGCCCCTGCCTGAAAATATGTTGATGTTAGTATTTAACCTTCGACCCCTTAGTATGATCTTGACCTTACAGGTACAGATCTGGGTCTTGCATGAAACAAAGTTAATTGTCTCAAGATGGATAACATTTTGCCAAGTAATTTATAAGTCCAGCCAGGAACAACAAAGATACTGAGTGGACACAATAAAAAAAAAAAAAACTTTTCTTTCCCCTTTGACCTCTAAGTATGACCTTGACCTTGAACATACCAACCTCGGTCTTGTGCATGACACAACAACTCATGATGGTTAATATTTCTACCAAGTAATTTCCAAATCCATTCAGAATAAGGGGACACAACAATAAGACATTTTTTTGGTTCTTTACATTTGACCTCTAAGTATGACCTTGAGCTTGGATGTACCAACCATGGTCTTGGGCACGACATATCGTCTCATGATGGTTAACAGTTCTGCCAAGTAATTTAAAAATCCATCCAGAAATAAGAAAGTTATTGACTGTGGTTAAGATTTGGACCCTTTTTTTAACCTTTGACCTTTAAGTACAACCTTGACCTTGGAGGTACGGGCCTGCGTTTTGTGTGAGACAGATCGTCTCATGATGGCTAACATTTCTGCTGAGTAATTTCAAAATCCATCCAGAAATAATAAGGTTATTGACCATGTTTAAGTTTTGGACACTTTTTTACCTTTGACCTCTAAGTACGACCTTACTTGGAGGCATGGATCTGGGTTTTGCGCGCGACACATTGTCTCACGATGATTAACATTTCTGCAAAGCAATTTCAAAATCCATCCAAAAAAAAAGAAAGTTATTGACCATGTTTAAGTTTCAGACCCTTCTTTTGACCTTTGACCTCTAAGTACAAACATGACCTGGGATATGCACAACAAATTCGCTCATGATAATTAACATTTCTACAAAATAATTTCAAAATCCATCCAGAAATAAGAATGTTATTGACTGGGTTTAAGTTTTGGATGGACGGACAAACAGATGGACAGGGGCAACGCTATACGCCCTTCTACCATTCTTCGAATGGCGGGAACATAAAAAATATGGGTCAACTGTTTTTTCATGAGGAATCCATGTATGAAATTTCCAAACACTAGCATACATGGTTCTAAAGAAAGCAACACAAATAAATGACCGGAAATTGCAAAGGGCCATAACTCCAATAAAATATCATTAAAATTTAATCAGATATCTTGCTAACGAGATTTCTATGTTATGCAATTAAAAGGGTTAAAAAAACATACGGGCCGGCTTTTTTTTCATGAGGAATCCATATATGAAATTTCAAAGCACTTGCATACATGGTTCTAAAGTTGTGCAATGCACAATTAAATGACCGGAAATTGTCAAAGGCCATAACTCCAATAAAATATCATTCAAATTTAATTGGATGATCTCCTCCTCAGTCTCAATCATTATACCAAATATCAAGGCTCTAGCTCAAATACTTTTTCTGGTATCTTGCTAACAAGATTAGCATGTTATTTAATTAAAAGGGAAATAACTCGAAAAGGAGATGATTTGAATAAGAAAAAACAAATTCAGGTCAACTATTTTTTCATGGGGCACTTGCATACATGGTTCTTTAGTTATGATATGCACAAGAAAGAGTGACTAACAAACAAACAAACAAACAAGCCAGAACATTATGCAAACACACCTATACAAATACATTGCCACCTCTATCGCCAAAAAAATGAACATTTTATGCTGAAAAATTGTGATATTTTCTTATTTCTGCTCCAAATATAGATTGTGGGCACTTGTTTGAACCGCCTCATCGAGGCGGTTCTAACGAGTACCCACAATCTATATTTTAGAGCAGAAATAAGAACAAGAGGAGCTTAGGACTGATACTGTGTAGATAAGTCAAGATTTATGTTGCTAAGACATTTATTCTAATTAAAAAGTGTTTTTAAGGATTTATGCTATAATTCCTACATGAAAAGAAAGTTCTTGTTTCAAGGATTATGAATATATAAATTTTACTGAGAAAAACTGCTTTAAACAATGATTTTTTGTGATGTTTAAAATGGTTTCTTTGTTTTACACTGGACCCCCTGTTGATATTTAGTTGGTAATGCAGAAAATGGCTACCTGTAAGAGATTATAGGACCAAGTGTATTCTGACGTATGTGTCTTAAATGGCAGCTCATGTGATTGAAATGGAGGATTCATTTAACTTTAGTGGCTTGAGAAACTCATCATCCGGAAGTACTGTTTCATTAAATTCATCTTCAGGTAGTGTTTTATTTGGAGACAGCCACCATTTACAGGATGACTTTTCTGGATTTTCCAGAAGTGATTTGGAGTCTGATGTGGCTGATCCCTTTGAAGGAATTTTTTATCATTTGATGCCAGCAAAGGATAGTACAAACATCCTATTCTATAATAAGCCACTATATAACAATATTCTGACAGTGCTTAGCAAACAATTCAGTTTTCCATCTGAGGCATCAAAGACGTTTAGTGTAAAAACCCATGTTGATGGTAGTAAGAGCTGTAAGCTGTTTTTTGACAGAGGAGTAATGTCTATCTGTGCTAGTGGACCAGGACATACCTTTTGGAGGCAGAACAACTTCAAAAAAATGTCTGAGAATATGTTCAGAAGATTTGTAAGGGACACTAACACTGTGTTAAACCAGGACTCTTCTGTGTTGAACTCAACATATCATGTACAGAATCAAATTAGTGATTACATATCAGCCTCTCAGGTTTCTACACAGGAAAGCCAAGCTGGGAGCAATAATAGTACAAAAGAACCTGAAGTGGAGCCCCCTGCAGAGCAAGTACCACAGCTTCCA
The DNA here is from genome assembly GCA_963580285.1 of Lucinisca nassula. Taxonomy (NCBI): domain Eukaryota; kingdom Metazoa; phylum Mollusca; class Bivalvia; order Lucinida; family Lucinidae; genus Lucinisca; species Lucinisca nassula. The sequence goes on along the minus strand of OY757011.1, from coordinate 71,066,609 downwards.
AACCAAGTAGCTACTGACCTACAAAACACACCTGTGACACGCCAGATATCAGCACTTATGGATATGATTCATGCTTTACAGGGTCAGATCTCCATACTATCCAAACAAGTCAACAGCCTTGTTGAAAAGGCTGTAAATGATACCTCATACATAACAGTAGACCAGACTATTCCTGATGATCAGTCCATAGTGGAAGAACAAGCACAGGAAAACAGACGGGCCAGCAAGTATCATGAGCAGCCACCTAGGTCTGACACACAACTACCTGACCTACAAACAAGGCAGTACAGTGAAGTGGTCAGGACATCAACCCCAAGGACACAGAACCCTCAGTCCACACAGAGACCTCGCCCTACTACCCGTCCAATAATAGAAAACATCCATGAAACGTCAAGTCTTGACCGAGAGAGTCTCACACAGAGGAGTAATGGGCCTAATCAGATTTTACTCATAGGAGACTCTTTGATAGGATCGGTTAACCCCAAGGGACTTAACTCCAATGTGTTCAAAAATGGTATTTCAGGAGCTACAATAAGTAATGTCCTAAACCAAATTAAACTTTTTGACTTAAAGGAATTTTCCCATGTAGTAATTTATGTTGGAGGCAATGACGCCTCAAATGGAGTGGACATAGAGTATTTTGAGGAACTCTATGATCAGGTGATACAGTTCATCAAAGATCACAGCCGCTGTGAGATTATCATGTGTAAAGTGTGTCCTAGGGGTGACACAAGCACCTGTGATGTGAATGAAATCATCAAGGGACTTTCAGACCAACATAGGACAGTTATGATAGACCTTGATAGGGCTTTTCATGACAGTCATGGAAAAATGATTGACAGGTACTATGGCGCAGATTGTATACACCTGTCTAACTCGGGAGTCAAACGTCTTTTAGGCACTATCAACAAAGAAGCACCAATTGTAAAAGACTTCAATCTGTGTGTTTTCTCTAACAACAAAATGAAGAAACCTCAGTACCATTCTTCTGTAATGAGAAGACCAGCATCACAGCATTACAGACAGAGAAGGATAAATGCCCACCAAAAGGAGAAAACATTTTGTTATAAATGTGGTGAAAACAACCACGAAACTGGTCAGTGTAGGCACAAAGAACAATTAAAATGTTTCCACTGCAATTATTATGGGCACAAATCCACACGATGTCTTAATAAATAGGAACTCGGCAATGTTGCCTTATCATTAGCAGAATGTACACCAATAAATGTTAAATGTACTAATAGATTCTCTCTGCTTAATAGTATTTGTGTGGAATGTGACTCAAGTGTATGTGTGTGTATTATAGATGGAATTACTGTTAGTGCTGCAAAAAAATGCTCAACTGCTATTTCAAACGAATTTGAAAACTCCAGTCATGGAAGTCTGGTAAACCAAACAGCAATTAGTCACCATCATCAAGATGATGTTAATCTGCACTTTTCTGTTATTGATTTAAATTCTGCTATCCCCATGAGGCCCTCATATGATGACAGAGTAAACACTAATAATCATGTTACTTGTTATTCACATGAAACTTATGTTGATACTTATTCACCGCCTATTTCCTTTGGCAATGCTGAGACATTAACAGATGATAATGATACAAACAGACGAAACTCAGGAATTTCACCCTTTTCTGAACATGCCCATAATGACCTATTTCATGATACACTGCCGCTATCAGATATCACCTCTGATAATATGTATGCATATTCAACTTTAAGTGTTAATTCCAATGACAGTGCTTCTATATTTACAGGTTCAATTGGTCAGAGTCATGCTGAGATGGAAACCAATTATGTAGATACTATAATTAGTTCAAGTATTGACAGTCAATTATCTCAAGTGTCTGAAAATGATATAAGTACTGCAAATACTCAGTCTGCCACAGCAAATGACCATGACCAGTCAAATTCAAACAACTTGCTTGATTTAGGTCTTACATGTAAAGGCTTTAGAATGGGACATATCAATATTCAGGGAGTTAGCAATAAGATAGACCAAGTTCGTCTGCTATTAGGGTCTGAGAAAAATCAAGTCCAGCTTCTGGGCTTAGGAGAGACAAAACTAAATGTTGTGCATCCTAATTCAGCTTTTAAGATTAATGGGTTTCAAGAACCCTTTCGAAAGGATCGAAGTGAAAATTCAGGTGGCGGTATTTTGGTATATGTTAAAGATGGAGTCTGTTGCAACCGCAGATTAGATCTTGAACTTGAAAACCTGGAATGTATTTGGATTGAAGTTCAGCCCACAAAAAGCAAACCTTTCCTAGTTGGTAACATTTACAGGCCGCCAAATTCAACGGTTCAATGGAATGGAATTTTTGAAGATTGCATTGAAAATGTATTAAAAGAGGAAAAAGAAATTTATATAATAGGAGATTTTAACAGGGATCTGATGAACATCAATATCAGAAAAGCTTGGACTGATTATATGGAACCCTTTGGTCTAAATCAGCTAATTTCAGAACCCACCAGAGTTACTGCCGACTCAAGTACTCTCATTGACCATATTTACTCAAATTGTCCTGAAAATATCAATTCTATTAATGTGCCTAAAATTGGTTTGAGTGATCACTATCCCATCTTCTTCACGCGAAAAATGCATGTTCAACCTCCTAAAAATAAGCATTACACAATATTGTACAGATCTTTTCGAAACTTTGATGAAGCCAAATTTTCTGATGACCTTCAAACTGTTCCTTGGGATACTATAAAGCTTTTTGATGATACTGATGACATTCTTGAAGCATGGTCAGATCTTTTTCTGCAGGTTGTAGACAAACATTTACCAATCAAGAAACATAAGAGTAAAACACAAAAATCAACCCCAATGGATTACACCTGAAATACTAGATGCAATCAAAAGCAGAGACAGGCACAAATCACTAGGTAATACAGATGAATTCAAATATTGGCGTAATAAGGTAACAAAACTAATAAAAATATCTAAAAGAGATCAATTTCAAACTTATATTGACAATAATAAAGGCAACCCTGGTAGTATTTACAAAATTTTTCAGGAGGTAGGTGCAGGTAAAGGCCCTCAGAGACAAACATCTATAGGTAAAGTACAGTATGAAAATTCCCATACTGAAGACCCTACTGAGGTTTCAAATTTATTTAATGATTTCTTTGTTAATATTGCAACTAAAATAAAAGAAAAGGTTGTGCATACAAATCATGATAAGCTAAAAGCTTTCTGTCAAGATAAACTCTCAGGTGATGTTAAATTTGTTATTCCAAACATACAGAAAGAGACAGTGTTAAAATTTTTGTCATCCATTGATATAAGCAAAGCTACTGGGACTGACAGTCTTGGGCCACGTCTACTTAGACTTGCCGCCCCACACATTGCTGAGGAAATCACTTTCATCTGCAATCATAGTATAAATAAATCTAGTTTTCCGAACAAATGGAAAGAAGCCAAAGTTACCCCTCTTTACAAATCTGGTCCGCATGAGGAAGTTAACAATTATCGCCCCATTTCAATATTACCTGTCCTGTCTAAAGTTCTGGAAAAACATGTTCATGACTGTCTTTCAGATTATCTACAAACATTCAAATTACTCCATAAAACCCAATCAGGCTTCAGATTTCAGCATTCATGCGAAACGGCTCTTATCAATATGATAGATTCCTGGCTACATGCTATTGATCACAGCAAAATGATTGGTGTAGTATTAGTTGATTTTAAGAAGGCATTTGACCTTGTTGATCATCAAATTCTACTATCTAAACTTAAAATCTATGGAATAAAAGAAGAATCTTTAGGGTGGTTTAACTCCTATCTAAGTCAAAGGAAGCAGCAAGTGGCGGTAAATGGTAGCAAATCAGACTTCAAGCAAATTATACATGGTGTCCCTCAAGGGTCAATATTAGGACCACTTTTATTTTTGATTTTCATAAACGATCTCCCTCTGTACACAAACAACGTTAATGTGGATCTCTATGCCGATGACACAACACTGTATGACATTCAGGATTCTCCTGAACTGATCGAAAACAACCTACAAACTGCTTTAACCAATCTTTACCTGTGGTGTCAAAGCAATGGAATGATTCTTAACTCTGCTAAAACTAAGGTAATGCTTATTACAACAAACCAAAAACGTCAAAGGCTGAATAAGGCAACTCTCAACCTCAAATTTAATGATCAACATCTTGACATGATTTCCAATGATAAAATACTGGGTGTCTTCGTTGACAACAATTTGACCTGGTCAGAGCATATCAAGCATCTAACAAAAAAGATTTCTTCAAGCATATGGCTTCTTTCAAAGATAAAAAGTTTCCTATCTCAAGCTCATCGAGTTCAATATTATAAATCCTACATTCAACCACATATCGACTTCTGCAACATTGTGTGGGGAAGCTCTTCTGAGGCTAATAAGCTAAAGGTTTTTAAATTACAGAAGCGAGCATGTCGAGTTATCCTTGATTATAGAGTAGCAGATTCAAATGAAGCCATGAACTCTTTAAAGATTTTGTCCATTTATGATCGCCTATACTTTAGAAAAACAAAATTTATGTTTAAAAACTATAATAATACTGTACCAGAATACATCAATGAAAACTTTATGATGCGTAATAATCTCAATGCCACTGTTACTTTAAGATCAACCTCTACTGGTTGCTATGTCCCTGTTGCGAGATGGAATAGGAAACCTCTCTGGTGCTTATGCACATCTAAATTATTTTAGTAGATATATGGTAGGGCGGTGCGAGTGAAATATTTTAGGTGAAATATGGTACGCAAACTATGCGGCTCCATGAACAAGTCATGCACATATCATACGATGTATGCATGAGTGGTTTATAGAGAGCTGTTTTTACAATACAGGGGGCCGCTAAAAGGCCGAGTCCTATAGAATTTGCCTAAAAATCGCCAACCGCCAAATTGTGCCATATATGATTTTTATTCCCGTCACGTGTTGTGTGGGTGTTCGTTTTGACAGGAGTCATGTCATTGATTATAGGGTCGTTTCATCAATTTTTCCTATGGGAAATATACTATTTGAAGGCAAATCCATTATCTACTCGATTTTGCTATCTGGCTTTGTTTGTGGCCGGTATCTCCACTTCCCCACGAACAAAGCAAGGTAATACGAGTAGGCATGATTTTCCGGTAGTATTCATAGATATATAAACCCTGAAAAAAGCGGACACCTTAGCAGCAGGTCAAGTTGTAAAGAGTAAACACAACATTGTGACGGGGAAATAGAAAGTATATTGAAAGGTATGTTTAATCTATGTTTAGTATTATTTTTGTATGAACATGCTTGTAGGTTTTGGAGGGGTTTACTTCTAGTATACCCCAACTTTCTGAAGCCTATTCTGAATTCACTATTGAGGCCTGTAGTGATTAGGCTACTAGCTTTGCCAGCTAGACGTCGCAGGATCGATCCCAGGCTTCTCCAGTAGTAGAATGAGTCTTTCTAAGTGAGGTCCTGTCTCATGCTGACCCTAGATGTTGGTGAGACGTAAAGTTTGGACACCCGCTCATTCTAGATTCATTTAGGCTTTTACACCCCTTTTGTAGAATGTAACTAATAAACGCCGGGTCACTTGTTTGATCCATGACTTGTGACTAGCTGTGGTTAGAAAACCGTGGTTCCGTCCCAATATGATATTAGGTGTAGAGGGGACGTAAACTTAAGACGGGTTTAACCATATTTTCATCATCAGGGCAAACTCTTACAAGAGCCTGTTGGGTTATCCGTGATGATGAACTGTAATGAATTTTATTTTACAAGCATGTTCACGTTGATTAGAAATAATTTTGTTCAAGAAGAATTACGAGTTCATTTTGTAATGATGCCGTTTTTGTCTGATAACTCAGTTTGTGCATGTATGTACATATAAAGAACGTGATGATGATAAGGGGGAGTATTTGGTCGCCACACGTCATAACGGCCTGAGCGGCGGGGATGACGTCAGCTGCGTCATCGGCGCCGCGAGGACGGTTGTGACGGGGTGCCTACCAAATAGAGAGAATTTACGGCAAACAGTGTTGGCCCATATGAGACACTAACAAATGTTGTAGATTATAGATGAAAATCTTCTGTTGTAGTTTCTATCTGTTATTAATGTATTGAATTTGTGAATAGCTATATTTGTGAGCCGTGTCGCGGAGAAGGATATGAAATAGAGATTGTTATGTTTCCTGTAATTGGCAGCTGACCAGGTAGCGCAAAGGCGTGGTCTGTTCAATTGCCTCTTACTTGTGATAATGTAGTGAGCACAAATTTGATGAGTATTATGCTCAGTAGTAGTGAGCATTAATTGATTTCTGTAGTGCTCAGTAAGGAAACATGAACTTTGAGTATTATTGTGTCAAGCGCTGGGTGCTGATAATTTGATGCACAGTCAAGTTGAGTTCTGCTGTACGGTTATTTGTCGCATGCACTAATCAGCCTGTATGTCTGGTCGGCGCATGCGCAATAACGGTATATGCATGAACATATTCTTACTTCTCCGGGAGGGGGATCATGATATAGCATGTATGTTTTGTGACTCGTTTCTAGTCCCGTTATCGTAATTTGCAGGCATAACAATGTGTGACCTGCTGCTCCCTGCTTCATAGCAGCAGGTACTGGTACGACGCTAGGCGTTAGGGTCCAGCAAGGGCGGACAGACCGCCGTAATCAGCGCCTACCAGGATAGAAGCAGATTCTTCTAAATCATTGTTCGTTGTAAACAAATGTGATCATGGAAGAGGTCAACTTACCTTATTTGGACGATCACTAAACGTCTGATCAGCAAACGTGATCGCTAAATCTAAGATTATCGACTATGTTGATAGACTAGTTCTACTAGTTCGCGAGAGGAAGTGTCACGCGTGTGGGGGATTCACCCTAGGTTATAACTGGCCAGTCGCGTCTTGTGTTGTTTCTTTTTCTTTGTTTTTGTTGTTGTTTTGTTGTTTGCTTCTGTAGGTATTCACGTCACCCGTTCCGAGCACAGAACAGTGTTTTGCCTTCGGAGCGGACGTCGTGAGTTGGCTACAGAAGCAACAAATTGTGATGTTTTGTGTTAGTAAGTGTTGTATGTAGATACTGTAAATAATTCATGTCATTCATTTAACATCTTTCTTGTGCCTTACCCCACAGCTGCCCGTACACCTGTCAGAGATCACGCTCGGTTGTCTTGTCAGCATGGGGGTTTGCGGGACGCCGTAAACCCACATGTAACATTTGGTATCAGAAGTGGGATCTACTTAAATTTTTCGTTACCAAGAAAAAGTGGGGTTTGCCTTGCCTTCCTGCTCAGAAATTATCGACTTGTCAGTATCCATTCAGTTGAATACATGGGTTTCGCACTTCATCAACGCAGGAAGGAAGATTCAAGTTAATTTCTAAATGTGGCTGTCAATACATTTTTTTTTTTTTTTTTAAATTGATGATTCAGAGTATCAATGTGCTGTTCCACAGCCGGGAACACCAGCCAGAGATCAAATCCTCACTTTTCTGACACCAAATGTTACATGTGGGTTTACGGCGTCCCGCAACCCCCCATGCTGACAAGACAACCGAGCGTGATCTCTGACAGGTGTACGGGAACTAAATTGTTAACGTCACTACGTCAGAACCATGTGTGGGTAAGATCAATAAGTAGACCCCACTTAATTGTGTTAAATTGTGTTACCTGACATTCTACTAAGTTAAATTGGAGCTACTAATTGATCTTACCCACACATGGTTCTGACGTAGTGACGTTAACAATTTACTGACGTTGACATAACGGTAGCGTTAATATTTACGCAGTGGCTTGAGGTTAGGTATGACGTAATAGAAACATTAATGGTGACTTGTTATGATCGGAGTTTTGTAATGTGATAAAACTTCGGATTGTAGCATTTTACTGTAAACGTCGTCAGTTTATGACGTCATATTAGACTACCAGTACGCAACGTCATACTGTGCTGAAAGCATTTGACATTTCAAATCGCGTGTGCTTTAATAACTAACGTTTTAGTTAGATTAACGCGTATAACACATATCTTAACGTTTTAGTTAAGCCCATTCAATCATCACTGATCATAACTGATCAGTTTATAGTGGTTTTGATAGTAACGTGAGATTTACGTTATCAATAATGGAGCGTTTAATGCAAATGGGAAAGGACTTAGGTTATGAGGGGAAGGAGTTACAAGGTTTTGTTAAAGAGCAGCAGGATATTGAGCGGGCAGAAAGGCAAGAGCAAAGGGATTTAGAAAGGTTAAGGTCTGAAGAAAAGGAAAAGGAAAGGGTACATGAACTAGCTAAGTTAGAGGAAAAGGAAAAGGAAAGGGTACATGAACTAGCTAAGTTAGAGGAAAAGGAAAAGGAAAGGGCACATGAACTAGCTATGTTGAATGTTAATAAGGAACTTGAAATAGCACGCATCAAGACTGAAAGGGAGGCAAAAGAGATTAGTGAGGCCCATTTAGAAAAAATAAAACATGGGTTTGAGCTACAGCACCAAGAATTAAGGAATCAGTTAGAAATGCAGAGAGCGAAGCTCGAGCTAGAATTTGAAAAGCAAAAAGCTGAGAAGGTGGCGCATGCCCGGGATCCTAAGTTACCTTATTTTGAAGAGGGTAAAGATAAAATGGATAGTTATTTATCTAGGTTTGAGAAATATGCTACGGCTAATAAATGGGATAAGAGTGTTTGGGCCGCGTATTTAAGTGCATTGCTCAAAGGGCGCGCACTTGATGTATATGACCGGTTGTCAAATGAGGATGCGGCGGATTATGAAAAGTTAAAGGACGCTTTATTAAAGAATTTTGACATGACAGAGCGCGGATTTAGGAAACAGTTTCGTTATAGTAGGCCCGAGAAATCAGAAACGTTCATACAGTTCAGTAGTAGACTGAGAAGTTATTTAGAAAAATGGCTTAATATGGCAAAGATAGAAAAATCTTTTCCGGCTGTCTGTGATTTCATGGCAAGGGATCAGTTCCTGGAGTCATGTAATAGAGAACTGTATGTGCATCTGAAGCCAAAACAGTTTGGTAATTTAGATGAAATGGCTAGGGAGGCAGATTTGTTTGCAGAAGCGCGCGGGGGCGTATATAGTTGCATTAATAAGGGGCAACGCGATAATAGAGGCGCAGCGCAGGGTAAACAGGACAAAGTTGACTCGAACAAACCGAGTGGTAGACCGGATATCAAGTGTAGCATATGTGGTAAGGGGCATTTAACAATTAAATGTTTTAAGAACCCCGACAGGAAACAATTGTATAGCGCAGAGGTAGGAGCAACTGGAGTTGGGGATAGCGGTGTTAAAGAAAATTTTAACACGCGCGTAGAGACTCAAGGTTCTCAGGTTAAGAATGAGAATACGCAGAATGTAGGTCGTGGTTATACACGTGGTCGTGGTAATTTTAGAGGGTCTTTTCGCGGACGCGGTAAAAATAATAGCACACCACGTGGCGCAGCACACCAAGTTAGTTTTTGTCAAACGGAAGTAACTAGGAAAGGTGATGAGATTGGAAGTATTTTTGAAAATAAGGTTGGTGATCCTTTGATTTCGGATAGGGAGGAGTGTAGTAAGGAAACTAGGGAAGGTGTCTGTTACTTCTTAAAGGCAAGGTTACCGACGGCACAAGGATTGGTTAATAATAAAAAGGTGGTTGTATTAAGAGATACTGGGTGTACAGGCTGTGTCGTTCGGAGAAGTTTGGTTTCGGATAGTCAGTTAATAGGGAAGGAATCAAATGTTACGTTGATTGATGAATCCACACAAAGGTATCCTTTGGCAATGATTGACATTGATTGTCCTTTTTTCACTGGGAAAACTGAAGCTTTGTGTATGGATGATACGTTGTACGATTTGGTTATCGGTAACATTGATGGATCAAAACTTCCTGATATGTCTCATTTCTCAGCTGCGGCTGTAACTAGGTCTCAAACTAGGCAGGAGGAGAAGCCTTACAGAAAACTTAAGGTTCCCGATCAGATCATTAACGATGACAAGGAGGCTTTCAAGCAAGCTCAGGTTGATGATCCAACTTTGGAAAACATCAGGAAAAGGGTTGTATCTGGGAACAAGACTGTGAGTCGTGGTTTAAACCGAGGTGAAACTAGGTTTATTGAGAGAAAAGGTTTGGCATATAGGGAGTTCACCAAGGGTAACAAAGTCTCTTTCCAACTTGTGGTCCCTCAAAGTTTCCGAGGAAAGGTGTTGAAACTGGCTCATGAAACGCTTATGTCTGGACATATGGGTATTAGGAAGACATTGGATAGAGTTGTAACTGAGTTTTACTGGCCCGGTATTTGCGGTGATGTCGCTAGATTTTGTAAATCTTGTGATATTTGTCAGAGAACTATTCAGAAAGGTCGGGTCACTAAAGTACCTCTAGGAAAAATGCCATTGATTGATACGCCATTTAAGAGGGTGGCAGTGGACATAGTTGGTCCAATTGAGCCTCGATCTGATAGGAAATCTCGGTATATTTTAACCATGATAGATTATGCGACAAGGTATCCAGAGGCGATAGCTTTACCGAGTATTGAGACGGAACGTGTCGCGGAAGCGCTTATTGAAATGTTTAGTAGGGTTGGCATTCCTGATGAAATGTTGACTGATTGTGGATCACAGTTTACTGCTGAGGTAATGAAGGAAGTCAGCAGACTTCTTTCTCTTCAACAGTTAACGTGTAGTCCGAGACACCCAATTTGCAACGGACTGATAGAGCGTTTCCACGCTACGTTAAAGCAGATGTTACGTCGCATGTGTGCTGAACGTCCAAAAGATTGGGATAAATATCTTCCAGCCTTATTATTTGCGGTAAGGGAAGTCCCACAAGAGTCTTTAGGATACTCCCCTTTTGAGTTGTTATATGGACGTAACGTCAGAGGTCCAATGGCAATATTAAGAGAATTATGGGCTGAAGAGGTACGCGATGAGCAAGTTCTTTTGACGTATCAATACGTTATTGAGCTTAGGGAACGGTTAGAGCAGACATGCAAATTAGCGCGTGATAATTTAAAGAAGGTTCAGATTAAGCAGAAAGCTTATTATGATAAAGGCGCGAGGTCGCGTAAATTTGACGTCGGCGACAAAGTACTGTTGTTACTACCGACAGACAGTAATAAATTATTGCTTCAATGGAAAGGTCCTTATGAAGTTGTTGAGGTAGTGAACAGAATGGATTATAAGATTGACGTCAATGGAAATGTTAACACATATCACGCTAACATACTGAAGCAATATGTGGAACGTCAAAATGTGACGTCACATTGCTTGCTATCTGTAGAGTCCACTCAGTCAACTGAAAATGATGACGTTGACGAATTCTCATTGGAAGATTGCGCTTTTCCTACTGCAAAGCAACCAGAGACGTTTAAGGACGTCAATATTTCAGAAATGTTAACGCAGGATCAGCGTAAAGAAATAGAGACGTTGATAAAAGAATACCCGGACGTACTGTCCAGTGTACCAGGACGAACTGACCAAATAGAACACGACATAAAGTTGCTGACGACGGAACCAGTGAGGTCAAAAGGTTATGCCATACCATATAAAGTACGGGATGTAATGGAAAAGGAAATTCAAGATATGTTAGATTTAGGAGTTATTGAGCCATCAATATCTCCATATTCATCCCCTGTAGTACTTGTCCCTAAAAAAGATGGTTCGGTGCGGTTCTGCATTGACTTCCGTAAACTTAATAAAGTGACGGAGTTCGATGCAGAACCAATGCCAAATATGGAGGAGGTTATAAATAGAATGTCGGGGCACAAATACTTTAGCAAATTAGATTTGTCAAAAGGTTATTGGCAGGTAAAAATGACGTCTAAGGCAAAACCCCTAACTGCGTTCGAAACCCCCAAAGGCTTGTTTCAATTCAAAACTATGCCCTTCGGTTTGGTAAACTCAGGAGCAACATTTTGCAGGTTGATGAGAAAGATTCTGTCCGAACTTTCTAACGTTGATAGCTTCGTCGATGATATGTGGCTCTTTACCGAAACTTGGAAAGACCACTTGACGTCATTACGTGAAGTTTTAGATAGACTCAGGACAGCCAAGTTGACGGCAAAACCTTCCAAGTGTATGATTGGGTATAGCAGTATCGAATGTCTTGGTCACAGTGTAGCTGATCAGTCAGTTAGACCGCAAGAAGACAAGATACAAGCTATAAAGGATGCTCCTCGACCTTCTACTAAGAGACAAATAAAGTCATTTCTTGGGTTGGCTGGTTTCTACCGCCGTTTCATTCCAAATTTCTCATCTATCGCTTCCCCTTTGACAGATTTAACTAAGAAAAGTAGACCAAACAAGATCACAGACTGGCAGGACCATCATGAAAAGGCTTTCCAGACCCTGAAGAATAGACTCACGTCTAGTCCTATTCTTCGTCTTCCTATCTTTCATGATGGGAATCCGTTCATACTCCGGACGGACGCTTCTGATGTTGGTATAGGAGCCGTTTTGCTCCAAGAATTTGAAGGGGAAGGACGACTTCCCATTGCTTATGCCAGCAAGAAACTTTTGCCTCGTGAGAAAAACTATTCTGTAATAGAGAAGGAATGTTTGGCTATTATCTGGGGTGTTGAGAAATTTCGCAAGTATCTTTACGGAGTAGAATTCCTGCTTGAGACAGACCACAAGCCCTTGTCGTATATGCAAACAGCAAAAGTTCTCAATCCTCGAATTATGCGTTGGGCAATGAAACTACAGCCGTATAGATTTCGGATTGTTGCAATTCGGGGCCAAGAAAATTTGGGGGCAGACTACCTTAGTAGGTAATTCTTCGCACGGTTGTTGTGTAAATAGCTGTCTTGTTTAGATAGGTTCATCCTATTCCATCTCTGTACACAAAGAAAAAACATTTCTGATTGTTTTTTCTCCAAAAGGGGAAACCTTTGTTGCGAGATGGAATAGGAAACCTCTCTGGTGCTTATGCACATCTAAATTATTTTAGTAGATATATGGTAGGGCGGTGCGAGTGAAATATTTTAGGTGAAATATGGTACGCAAACTATGCGGCTCCATGAACAAGTCATGCACATATCATACGATGTATGCATGAGTGGTTTATAGAGAGCTGTTTTTACAATACAGGGGGCCGCTAAAAGGCCGAGTCCTATAGAATTTGCCTAAAAATCGCCAACCGCCAAATTGTGCCATATATGATTTTTATTCCCGTCACGTGTTGTGTGGGTGTTCGTTTTGACAGGAGTCATGTCATTGATTATAGGGTCGTTTCATCAATTTTTCCTATGGGAAATATACTATTTGAAGGCAAATCCATTATCTACTCGATTTTGCTATCTGGCTTTGTTTGTGGCCGGTATCTCCACTTCCCCACGAACAAAGCAAGGTAATACGAGTAGGCATGATTTTCCGGTAGTATTCATAGATATATAAACCCTGAAAAAAGCGGACACCTTAGCAGCAGGTCAAGTTGTAAAGAGTAAACACAACATTGTGACGGGGAAATAGAAAGTATATTGAAAGGTATGTTTAATCTATGTTTAGTATTATTTTTGTATGAACATGCTTGTAGGTTTTGGAGGGGTTTACTTCTAGTATACCCCAACTTTCTGAAGCCTATTCTGAATTCACTATTGAGGCCTGTAGTGATTAGGCTACTAGCTTTGCCAGCTAGACGTCGCAGGATCGATCCCAGGCTTCTCCAGTAGTAGAATGAGTCTTTCTAAGTGAGGTCCTGTCTCATGCTGACCCTAGATGTTGGTGAGACGTAAAGTTTGGACACCCGCTCATTCTAGATTCATTTAGGCTTTTACACCCCTTTTGTAGAATGTAACTAATAAACGCCGGGTCACTTGTTTGATCCATGACTTGTGACTAGCTGTGGTTAGAAAACCGTGGTTCCGTCCCAATATGATATTAGGTGTAGAGGGGACGTAAACTTAAGACGGGTTTAACCATATTTTCATCATCAGGGCAAACTCTTACAAGAGCCTGTTGGGTTATCCGTGATGATGAACTGTAATGAATTTTATTTTACAAGCATGTTCACGTTGATTAGAAATAATTTTGTTCAAGAAGAATTACGAGTTCATTTTGTAATGATGCCGTTTTTGTCTGATAACTCAGTTTGTGCATGTATGTACATATAAAGAACGTGATGATGATAAGGGGGAGTATTTGGTCGCCACACGTCATAACGGCCTGAGCGGCGGGGATGACGTCAGCTGCGTCATCGGCGCCGCGAGGACGGTTGTGACGGGGTGCCTACCAAATAGAGAGAATTTACGGCAAACAGTGTTGGCCCATATGAGACACTAACAAATGTTGTAGATTATAGATGAAAATCTTCTGTTGTAGTTTCTATCTGTTATTAATGTATTGAATTTGTGAATAGCTATATTTGTGAGCCGTGTCGCGGAGAAGGATATGAAATAGAGATTGTTATGTTTCCTGTAATTGGCAGCTGACCAGGTAGCGCAAAGGCGTGGTCTGTTCAATTGCCTCTTACTTGTGATAATGTAGTGAGCACAAATTTGATGAGTATTATGCTCAGTAGTAGTGAGCATTAATTGATTTCTGTAGTGCTCAGTAAGGAAACATGAACTTTGAGTATTATTGTGTCAAGCGCTGGGTGCTGATAATTTGATGCACAGTCAAGTTGAGTTCTGCTGTACGGTTATTTGTCGCATGCACTAATCAGCCTGTATGTCTGGTCGGCGCATGCGCAATAACGGTATATGCATGAACATATTCTTACTTCTCCGGGAGGGGGATCATGATATAGCATGTATGTTTTGTGACTCGTTTCTAGTCCCGTTATCGTAATTTGCAGGCATAACAATGTGTGACCTGCTGCTCCCTGCTTCATAGCAGCAGGTACTGGTACGACGCTAGGCGTTAGGGTCCAGCAAGGGCGGACAGACCGCCGTAATCAGCGCCTACCAGGATAGAAGCAGATTCTTCTAAATCATTGTTCGTTGTAAACAAATGTGATCATGGAAGAGGTCAACTTACCTTATTTGGACGATCACTAAACGTCTGATCAGCAAACGTGATCGCTAAATCTAAGATTATCGACTATGTTGATAGACTAGTTCTACTAGTTCGCGAGAGGAAGTGTCACGCGTGTGGGGGATTCACCCTAGGTTATAACTGGCCAGTCGCGTCTTGTGTTGTTTCTTTTTCTTTGTTTTTGTTGTTGTTTTGTTGTTTGCTTCTGTAGGTATTCACGTCACCCGTTCCGAGCACAGAACAGTGTTTTGCCTTCGGAGCGGACGTCGTGAGTTGGCTACAGAAGCAACAAATTGTGATGTTTTGTGTTAGTAAGTGTTGTATGTAGATACTGTAAATAATTCATGTCATTCATTTAACATCTTTCTTGTGCCTTACCCCACAGCTGCCCGTACACCTGTCAGAGATCACGCTCGGTTGTCTTGTCAGCATGGGGGTTTGCGGGACGCCGTAAACCCACATGTAACAGTCCCACCTAAGCCCAGAACTGAATATTTCAAGCATAGCTTGAGGTATTCTGGCTGTTTGATATGGAACAGCCTCCCAGAACATGTTAAAAATTCTCAGACCCTTGATACCTTTCACTGTAGATGCCTGAAGTGGTTAATCTCCTGAAGTATTTACTCAATGAAGATAATTACACCTGTTGCATACGTGTAAATTTTGTAATCACTGTACCTACTTTGTATTTAATTTCTTGTCTTGTTTTATGTACGAATCAAGTGACCGTATATTGGCCATAGCATAACTGGTATTTTCCTGCATTTTTCCAGGACTTTAGTTATATTAGTTTTGTGGTGGTCAGTAGACTGTCACTGATTTGTACACCTGTACATGTGTATACTTTTGAGGGCCTCATGGAAGATTAGCTAACACATGTAAATGTCTATGCTAAATGTTGTTACCCTCGTTAAATAAAGACTTTACTTACTTACTATGATGGCCCTGGATCGCTCACCTGATCCATAGGGTATCAAATCGGCCCCTGGGAGAGCCATTATTGGCCCAGGCTATAATATGAAATGGGGCCAAAGGGCTAGGAGGAGATGTTGCTTAAAGGTATTTCTATTTTTAGCTCTGGTGGCCATTTTGTTCAGCGGAGCAGAACCATTTTATCAATTTCGGTAGAGGGTCATCCAAGAAACATTTCAGTGAAATTATTTTGAAATCGGGCCAAAGGGCTTGGAGGAGATGTCGTTTAAAGGTTTTTCTATTTTTAGCTCTGGTGGCCATTTTGTTCAGTGGAGCGGAACCATTTTAGCAATTTCTGTTAAGGGTCATCCAAGGAACATTTCAGTGAAATAATTTTGAAATCAGGCCAAAGGGCTAGGAGGAGATGTCGTTTAAAGGTTTTTCTATTCTTAGCTCTGGTGGCCATTTTTTTCAGCGGAGTGGAACCATTTTAGCAATTTTGGTAGAGGGTCATCCAAGGAACATTTCTGTGAAATTATTTTGAAATCAGACCAAAGGGCTAGGAGGAGATGTCGTTTGAAGGTTTTTCTATTTTTAGCTCTTGCGGCCATTTTGTTCAGCGGAGCGGAACCATTTTAGCAATTTCGGTAGAGGGTCATCCAAGAAACATTTCTGTGAAATTATGTTGAAATCGGGCCAAAGGGCTAGGAGGAGATGTCGTTTAAAGGTTTTTCTATATTTAGCTCTGGTGGCCATTTTGTTTAGCGGAGAGGAACCATTTTAGCAATTTCGGTAGAGGGTCATCCAAGGAACATTTCTGTGAAATTATTTTGAAATCGGGCCAAAGGGCTAGGAGGAGATGTCGTTTAAAGGTTTTTCTATTTTTAGCTCTGGTGGCCATTTTGTTCAGCGGAGCGGAACCATTTTAGCAATTTCGGTAGAGGGTCATCCAAGGAACATTTCTGTGAAATTATTTTGAATTCGGGCCAAAGGGCTAGGAGGATATGTCGTTTAAAGGTTTTTTCTATTTTTAGCTCTGGCGGCCATTTTGTTCAGCGGAGCGGAACCATTTTAGCAATTTTGGTAGAGGGTCATCCAAGGAACATTTCTGTGAAATTATTTTGAAATCGGGCCAAAGGGCTAGGAGGAGATGTCGTTTAAAGGTTTTTCTATTTTTAGCTCTGGCGGCCATTTTGTTCTGCGGAGCGGAACCATTTTAGCAATTTTGGTAGAGGGTCATCCAAGGAACATTTCTGTGAAATTATTTTGAAATCGGACCAAAGGACTAGGAGGAGATGTCGTTTAAAGGTTTTTCTATTTTTAGCTCTTGCGGCCATTTTGTTCAGCGGAGCGGAACCATTTTAGCAATTTCGGTAGAGGGTCATCCAAGAAACATTTCAGTGAAATTATTTTGAAATCGGGCCAAAGGGCTAGGAGGAGATGTCGTTTAAAGGTTTTTCTATTTTTAGCTCTGGCGGCCATTTTGTTCAGCGGAGCGGAACCATTTTAGCAATTTTGGTAGAGGGTCATCCAAGGAACATTTCTGTGAAATTATTTTGAAATCGGGCCAAAGGGCTAGGAGGAGATGTCGTTTAAAGGTTTTTCTATTTTTCGCTCTGGTGGCCATTTTGTTCTGCGGAGCGGAACCGTTTTAGCAATTTTGGTAGAGGGTCACCCAAGGAACATTTCTATGAAAGTATTTTGAAATCCATTCACTGGTTTAGGAGGAGATGTCATTTAAGTGAATTGTTGACGATGCACGACGCACACCGCACGACGGACGCCGGACAAAAGGCGATCACAATAGCTCACCTTGAGCACTTCGTGCTCAGGTGAGCTAAAAATAAGGTATACCCCAAGAAACCCCAGTTTTACTAAATAAAAGTGGGGTTCAAGGGGGGTCAAAATTATATAGACCTGTTTTCGTGATGAGCAGTATGCCCCCCAACATTTTCAAAGTTGACCTCTAAGTACAACCTTGACCTCGGTGGTACACACCTACAGAAGCTTTCTGCCTGCTATTGTCCATGTGACTAACACTGACTATGTACAAAATCCAGGTAATAGTTATTTATAGCATGGCTTTTCTTGCTTTTCTTCTCCCTTTGGTGTCAGAGCACTGTGTAAAGTGTTGGTTATCTCTAAAATCTAGTGACCTTGGACACTGGCAGACAGTGTAGACCCAGATCAGAACCACAGTACGAAAGTACAAGTATTAACCCTTGCCCTGCTGAGTCCGGATATGTCTTATCTTTCAAACAATGATTGTTTTGTTTGATTTGAGGTTTAGCGTCCCCATCAACACTGTATAGGTCATTTTGGAGACATTAATTCCAATTTTGTGGGACTTTTCCGACATTGAGATGAAATGACATCTCAAGCCCTGTCGCCAAATGAAACCAATAGGGTTTATTAGCATGGACGGTCCGACTCGCATGTAGATCCAGATAAGATAGCTTCTGAAGAAGCCATCTGATCAGGATCTTCATTGCTTGCCATTCAGTTTATTAATTTGTTGCAATAATTTGCATCACATCACCTGAACAAGTCCGTGAAATGAACACCCCCTTAAACCCCTCTTTATATAGAGAAAACTAGGTTTTACGGGGGTATTCATTATTTTTCTTATTTCTGCTCCAAGACATAGGTTCTGGCTACTCGTTAGAACCGCCTCCATGAGGCAGTTCTAACAAGCACCCACAACCCATGTTTGCAGTATTTATAAGAAAAATATCACAGATTTTATCAGAAAAGAAGCCATTTTGGAGAGGTGAAAAAATGCACTATGTCGCATGGGTGTGTTATTGTAATGAGTAATCTGATTGGTTGATAATCAGTAGTGGGTGTGGCATATTTAAATATTCAGCAGGGTAACCAAACAGTCTAAGACCCAGTTCAGGACCATTTCCCCATCTTATACTCAGAACAATTAACCCTCCAGTGCTGTCAGTGCTTTGGATTCAAAATGGAGGTGGGAGTGGGGGTGGGGGATGCATAAAGAGAAACTACAGTAAAATTCCGCTGTTAACACCACCTAAAATTAAGACTAAATCTGCTTTTAAAAGCTTTCTGAGAAGGTTTCAGTTATTCTTTCTTTGTGTTTGCTACATCTGGCGTCTCCTATTGAGAGACAAAGACCACTTTTGAAAAGTCCCAAAGGTGGTCTTAATATTGGAATTTAACTGTAGTTTGAAATTTATCTTGACAATCTTACCTCTATTCGGTGACCTGGCACCAAGACCAAGAAATCCACAACTCCGCCGCCTCAGTCTCTCATAGCTCTGGCTGCGGGGGTACGTCTTCTGGCCATTGAATCTCGGCTCTGAAGGATAACGTTTAAATACCAGGAATGGACAAATATCCATACTGTTCATAGTTCGGAACTCAAAATTACAAGTTCATTATCAAACATTGGAACTTTTATGTTCTAATCCAGTTTACAATAACTATCACTGGAATTACTGTCTGCGTTTTTGTTTTACACCACCATGTTTGTATGCGGTTTTGTTTTATACCATTAAGTTCACGGGTCTAAATGTCTCTCAAGAGTTCTATAATTTCTCTACATATCTGGATACCTTAATCGATGTAGACTGAAATCCTTTAAAATTTTAACAAGAGCGTTTTATTACATGTATTTTCGTAAGGTATTGAAATAAGCTAATATTTATCACAAACAGTGTAGACCCTGATCAGACTGCTCCTTCAGGAGCAGTCTGATCAAGGTCTTCACTGTTTACCCAAACTCTGCATTCCGAAGATGCAGGGTAATTATAAAAACATTAAAATCATTTTAATCCTCAAACAAGATATTTTACTGCAGAACTTAATTTTCCATATTAAATCCCACAACGCAAATTGGAACTAAATTACCAAGTTCATAAATTCCATAATAGGGATGCACAATTACCAAATAAAGCATAACAATTCTGGTTGAAATTTAATGATGATATAAAATGTCTCACAAAGGCAGAAAACATTTTTTGCCAAGATTTTTTCACAGACAGAAGTCAGCAAAATACTTGAACCAGCACACGACAAAACCTTCAACAAGGGCACCGCGTGCGGGTGCCAACTCTCAGCTGCAGTTTCTTTTAGAAAACAAAAATTCTAAGTCGAAAAAGGGGCATAACTGTGCAAAAAATATTTTGAGGGTTATCTCACCTATTGGTAGGAGTTCCCCTTTTCATAATGAACAACTAGTCCGAGTTTCAAGTAAATATGTTCCGTAACCCTTTTTGTACCAAATGGAATCTTCCTCTTTATATATATAGCAGGAGTCAATTTCAAAAGTTAGGGGTGTCAGGTTGTGTTTTCATCTAAATTTATTTGGAAAATAACTAAACTTTTAGCAAACAGTGGAGGCCCTGATCAGATGCCGCGTTCTGCCTGAACTGTTTGCCAGGGTACCCGTTTTGGGGTTTCTGGTACTAAATGGGGTAATAACAGAGATATTACAAAATGTCCATGTTTTTGCATGACGACGCAGACGACGCCAGAGCTATGACAATACCTCATTGTTTTCTTTGAAAACAGCCAAGCTAATAAAGGTACGATGTGCAACCAGGAAAGACTCCGATCAGCCTTTCCATTCACCAAACATAACAAGTTGTCTTTTATCTCTTTTTGCACAGCTAGCTGATAGGCTGTACAAGGCTTATGTGATCAGCCTGCGTGGATTCTCAGGCTTATCTGAGTCTTCGCTGGTTATAAATAATCTTACTGTTTATTTTGTCATGTACTGGCCAGTGCTATTCTATCAAATGAATTCCTGGGTTACTGTGACCTGCTTGTACTAAAGAATGACCTATATATTGTCAAGAGAGCAGAAATTGATACAATATTAATCCCTACCACCCATCAGAGACACCAAAGGGACAGAAACACAAATATCAAATAACTAGACCCTAATGGAAACATCAATTGTGGAAAGCCAAAAGGACAGTTACTTTCCCACAAAACCCAAATTTATATAGTAAAACTGGGGTTTACAGAGGTAAACCTTATTTTTCTTATTTCTGCTCTGAATTATTAATTGTGGGTACTTTTCATCTGAAAGTTTTTGTTTTTTTGACGGTAAAGTTTACAATGTACATGTATTTGTATAGGAGTGTTTTTGTAATGTATTAAAAGTCTGGTATTTCAAGCCACTTTTCAACAGTTAAGACTTGGATAAATTAACCCTTTAACCACTAATCAAAACTTTTGGGTAGGTCATTTTTTTTCTTATTTTTCTGGTAAGATCAGGCTGGACATTTCATGTGAATCATCTCCCAGCAGATGAATCACATGATATGTAAATTTGTTTGTTTGAATTGAGGTTTAACATCCCCGTCAACACTGTAAAGGTCATTTTGGAGACGTTGCTTCCAATTTTGTGGGACTTTTACCTGACATTGAGATGAAATGACATCTCAAGCCCTGTCGCCCAATGAAACCAATATGGTTTATTAGCATGGACGGTCCGCCTCGCACAGAGGTTCCTGGACAGGCTTAGATCCTATAAGTGGTTTACCAGTACTAGTGTGCGGGCCGGATTCAGCTCTGCGTGGAAGCATCATGCAGACCATATATTTATTCAAGCCCCTATGGGCGGGGTGACATGATATGTAAAGCCTGATTTTCTCGTAAAAATATGATAAAAATTTGAATGCAGTTTTCTTTGGAATTTTATGCAGAGCTTTGAAGGTAATCCAATTCCAAATATGTAATGTTCTATCCAATTCCAAATACACACAGATTTCCAAAATATGTCATTGCTAACAAAAACACTTAGTTGAAGAAAAATATTCCTGCTGCAATGGTCAGCATAATAACAGCCAGTAAATTGGTCTGACCCCAACATATATATCATAATAAATAATATTTATAATAAGTGATTACCAATTAATGGCTAGAATAAAAGCACATTCTATATCAGGTGCAAGGTTGTCACCAACAGTTGCGTTAATGACTATGTCGTAATTACCACAAATTTCTTCCGAATGGACATGTCGTGGGAAAGCAATCAGAGTAGACCATGATCAGACTGCTCCTAGGAGCAGTCTGATCATGGTCTACTCTGCTTGCTGCCCTTAACACCACTAGAGAATCGCATCAACATTTTAGGAAAATTGTAAAAATTTGTGACATGTCCAAAAATTAATGACAGTTACGAACCAAATAATGACTCTCATAACAAATCATATGCAGACAAAGAAAGAAAGAGCACACAAATAAAACCGAAATAAACATAGACAAAGTGGACAAAATGACAAATGATCAGACTACATGAAATACAATGCTGCAAGTATGAGTCACCCTTGATGCCATAACACAACCATAGATTTTTGGAAATCTTGAGCCCTGGTGTAGCCTGTAAGCTTACAAAGCCACAACAGTTCTGCTGCCATTTTTATGGCATTGATGTCTCAAATGGCTTTAGTCATGCTAAGCAAAGCTACGCAAGTGGATGAAAAATGATGTAAGTTTATGTTCTAGTTTGTCATGGGATCATGTTGGCTTGTCTTACCATCATCAACATGAACATAGATCAACGAAACTTGGATCACATTAAGAAATCTATGTCATACATACCCTTGTACAAGGATATAGACTAACAGGCACCTAGTGGCTTAAGGTGCCTGAACTTTGGCCTGTTTTTTTCTAGGTGCTTAAAGCAAATTGGTTAGTCTGTATTCTGGTAAATCCTATTTTATATAGAGAAAAGATGGGTTCTCCTTATTGTTTGTTTTGGAGTTTAACGGCCCAGGCAACACTTTTTAGGTCATAATAAGATGGTCAGTTTTTCCTGAGCAAGTGTATATGTAAGTAGTTATCCAGTACAGGGCACAATCTTTTTCAAGAAATTGACAACTGCCCTTCTTGAAACAGGGGAAGGGAGAGAATGACCATAGACAAGATTTCATGATCAATTGCCAAGCAAAAGTGTTGCTGGTCATGGCAAGTATTCACAAGGTAAAGTGTTGCTGGTCATGGCAAGTATTCACAAGGGTATACATACAGGTATTTTCCATATTCTTTCTCACAATATAGGAAGTTGGTGCTGTTTTGAACTGCCTCAATGAGACATTCAAAAGAGCACCCATAAATGAGGCGGTTCAAACGAACAACCATTATCATCACGGAAACAGGCCTACACAATTTTGACCCCTAAAACCACACTTTATAGTAAAAAAATGAGGTTTACAGGGGTAAACCTTATTTTTCTTATTTCTACTCTATAATACAGATTGTTGGTATTCGTTAGAACCGCCTCGATGAGGCGGTTCTAACAAGTACCCACAATCTATATTTGGAGTAGAAATAAGAAAAATATCACAATTTTTCATCTTAAAATTTTCATTTTTCGGCTATAAAGGTTACAATGTATTTATATAGGCGTGTTTTCGTAATGTCTTTGTTCACAAGAGGGCCCTAATTCACTCACCTGAGTGTCACTGTCTCTAGTCCATTCTATAGGACTATGATTTCTCTTCATATGACTATATATTATGTATAAACTTTGTTGATAATAAATGTTTTGGGATGTTTAAGAACTGTTATACAGGCCTTTAATAGGATGAATGTGATGGTGCTTGGCAGATTTCGGGCCTTTCAACCGATTAGGATTATGTCAGTTGCAGTCAGTTGACCCAACCACACTATTCCTGGGTAGGCTTAGACCTAAGTGGTTAACCAGTAATAAGTATACATACTTTTGCCAGTAAATGACAACTGCCCTTCTTGAATCAGCAGAAGGGGAGAATGATGGTAGAAAATATTCCATGATTAATTTCAATGGAAGTGCATGTATGTAGCTGGATTGGGTCTAAAATCTGCACTGTGAACCAAATATCAAAGGCCTGAGCCTTCTAGTTTCAGACACGAAGATTTACAAGTCTATGTAAAACAAGTGGACCCCTGCCATTTTTGGCCCCAGAGCAGTAAGTTGAACAATACTTTCAGAGGTCCACTAGAAGCTTTGTACAAAATATCAAAGGCCTGGGCCTCCTAATTCAGACAACAAGCATATTAAAGGTTTTCCTTATATAGGTCTATGTAAAACTGGAGGGTGAACAAGGTTTCAACGCGATCTGACATTACCCATATTCAAACTTGACCCAGATATCATCAAGGCAGACATTCTGGTAAAGTTTCATGAAGAATGAAGGAAAATTATGGCCTCTAGGGGTTGATCAGAGGTTTTAATGCAATTTGACCTGCTGACCTAGCTTTTGATCTGACATGAATCATATTCAAACCCGACCCAGATATTTTCAAGGCAAACATTCTGGTCGAGTTTCATGAAGACTGAAGCAAAATTATGGCTTCTAGAGGCTGAACAAGGTTTCAATGCAATTTGACCTAGTGACCTAGTTTTTAATCTGATATGACCCATATTCCTACTCGACCCAGATATTATCAAGGCAAACATTCTGGTAAAGTTATTTGAAGATTGAAGCAAAACTTTGGCATCTACAGGGTGAACAAGGTCTTAAAGAAACTTGACCTAGAGACAAGGTTTTTGACCTGTCATGAAATTGAAGCCAAATGTGGCCTCTAGAGGGTGAACAAGGTTTTAATGCAATTTGACCTAGTTATCTAGTTTTTGACCAAACATGACCCATATTCGAATTTGACCCAGACATCATCAGGGCAAACATTCTTATAAAATTTCATGAAGACTGAAGCAAAATTATGGCTTCTAGAGGGTGAATAAGGTTTTAAAGAAATTTAACTTAGAGACCTGGTTTTTGACCTGTCATGACCCATATTCGAACTCTACTTTGATATTATAAAGGCAAACATTCTGGTAAAGTTTCATGAAGATTGAAGCAAAATTATGGCTTAAAATCTAGAGGGTGAACAAGGTTTTAATGAAATTTGAACTAGTGACCTAGTTTTAAACATGACATGACCCATATTCAAACTTGACCTTGACATGATCAAGGTAAACATCCTTGTAAAGCTTCATGAAGATTGAAGCAAAATTATGGCTTCTAGAAGGTGAACAAGGTTTTAAAGAAATATGACCTAGTGACCTAGTTTTTGATCTGACATGAGCCATATTCGAACTTACCCTAGATAGCATCAAGACAAACATTCTGGCAAAGCTTCATTACAACTGAAGTAAAACTGTGGCCTCTAGAAGGTGAACAAGGTAAATGTTGATGAGGGACGACACACGATGCACATACAACTGACACAGGGTGATCACAATAGCTCATCTTGAGCAGGTGCTAAAAAATCATCAAAAAAATTTTTGTTCCTATTGTCTGGCCTCGGTAGCTCAGTCGGATGTGCGTCTGACTGGTGATCAGGAGGACGTGGGTTTGATACCTGCCGGGGTGGGCAACATTCTTTCATGGAGATTGATCATGAAATCTGTTCTACGGTCATTCTCTCCTTTCCGCTGAATCAAGAAGGGCAGTTGTCCGTTTCTGGTGAAAGAATGTGCACTGTACTGGTTAACCACTTACATATAAGCCTGCCCAGGAAATGTGCTGACTGGCTCAAAATGACCTAAATAGTGTTGACTGGGTGGTTAAACTCAAATACAAACAAACATACAAACTAATGATAAAGTGGGTGAAGTCTTTCATATTCCAATAAATCATTAACTTCTGTCATACTGATTCATGGGCTATGATGAACTTAATTGCCATAAATTTTATAATCTGTGGTCACTGAGTGTCATCAAGAAAACTTGCAAGGATTTATCCCCCCCGACAAATTTTTTCTTTTTCTGTCAAACTTCTGTTAACCCAAATATATTGCTGAACACCACAAACCCTACATTTGCAAACAGTATAGATCCAGATCAGATGGTTTGCCATCTGATCAGGATCTATCCTCTTCATCATGCAGTTTGTGAAATGAACAAATACATTATTATCAAGTAATGCAATGGATGTGGCAAAATTAATTTATTCAGCAGGATAAGGACTAAGCTGTATTTTGTTTGTTTGATTTGAGGTTTATCGTCCCCGTCAACACTGTAAAGGTCATTTTGGAGATGTTGCTTCCAATTTCGTGGGACTTTTACCTGACATTGAGATGAAATGACATCTCAAGCCCTGTCGTCGGATGAAACCAATAGGGTTTATAAGCATGGACGGGCCGACTCGCACTGCTTTGCCTGGGCAGGCTTAGATCCTCTAAGCGGTTTACCAGTACTCGTGTGCGGGTCGGTTTCAGCTCTGTGTGGAAGCATCATGCAGCCCATATATTTCTTCAAGCCCCAGTGGGCGAGGGCTGCAGGACTAAGCTGCAAGTATTGTTAATACTGAAGGGGAAACACAAGAAGTGGACAGGTGAGACATAAGACAGGTGCATGCTGAATGCAGGCTCTTTTCTATTCATTTGCCTTAAATTTGACGGGGATCTAGTTACACAGGATTGACTGCATGGCTTAAATCGAGCAGTTGACCTTTTCAACTCTGTTGACCAGTACAAGAGTATATATGGTTTAGAGATGGGGATCTGTACGGTTCCTGGGATACAAGGCCTTTTAAGCAGTGTGTGGGTTGGGGCATGGCCCCAGCAGATCACAGAAACATTGCTGTCACTGAATGTGTCTTATCATAAGGACCAAGAATATATATGGTTTAGGGGTGGGGATCTGAATGGTTTTGAGATATGTGGCCCTTTTATGAAGTGAAGGGAAGTGGAGGGAAGAGGAACAGTCCCTGTGAACTCTCACAAGTTGGTGTGATTGAATGTGCCTAACCATAAGGAACAAGAATATGTATGATTATAGGAGGATCTGAATGGTTTCTGAGATATATGGCTTTTTATGAAGTAAAGGGGCGGGGCATGGCCGCAGCATAAAGAGACCCCCAAGTTGGTGAGACTGGATGAGTCTTACCATAAGGAACAAGAATATATATAGTTTAGGGGTGGGGATCTGAACGGTTTCTGAGATCATCATTCATCATTGAAGTTTTGATTAACATGCAGGTGCAGGGGCAACATCCACAAACAAGAGCACCGCAAGCGGGTGCCAACGCTCGTCTGCAGTTTCTTTTAGAAAACAAAAGTTCTAAGTCAAATCAAATTGCAAGATGGAGTTATAAAACTTGTAGGGAATGTAGCTCTTGTGATGGTGAGTATGTGTATGAAGTTTCATGAAGGTAGGCCAAATACTTTTGGAAATATGGTCAAGGTTAAGTTTTTTGGTTAATTTTTCGAAAAATAGGTCAAAGTTCAAAGGTCAAGGTCACAGGTCAAAAAGCGTGGTATGACTGAAAAGGTCTTGTCCCAAGGAACATTCATGTGAAGTTGGAAGGCTCTGTTGTGAATAGTATTGAAATAGGAGACAAAAACAATTTAAAACAAGATGTGTTTGTGAAACACCGATGCCCCCGGACAGCGCCTGTGCAATATGAAAGCCCCATCACTAAAGTATGTCATGGTTGAGGCCACAAGGTCACGAGGTAAAAATTTATGGTACCACTGGAAAGGTCTTGTGAGAAAGAATACACATGTGAAATATGAAAGCTCTATCACTTACCAATCAAAAGTTATGGACTATATTAAAGTTTTTAAAAAGTAGGTCAAACATCAAGGTCAAAGTCAAAAGGTCAAAAATTATGGTACCACTAGAAAGGTCTTGTGACAAGGAATGCACATGTGAAATATGAAAGCCCTACCATTTACCAATCAAAAGTTATGGCCAATGTTAAAGTTTTTAAAAAGTAGGTCAAACATCAAGGTCAAGGTCATGAGGTCAAAAATTATGGTACCATTAGAAAGGTCTTGTGACAAGGAATGCACGTGAAATATGAAAGCTCTACCATTTACCAATCAAACGTTACGGCCAATGTTAAAGTTTTTAAAAAGTAGGTCAAATGCCAAGGTCAAGGTCATGAGGTCAAAAATTATAGTACCAATAGAAAGGTCTTGTGACAAGGAATGCACATGTGAAATATGAAAGCTCTATCACTTACCAATCAAAAGTTATGGCCAATGTTAAAGTTTTTAAAAAAGTAGGTCATATGCCAAGGTCAAGGTCATGAGGTCAAAAATTATAGTACCAATAGAAAGGTCTTGTGACAAGGAATGCACATGTGAAATATGAAAGCTCTATCACTTACCAATCAAAAGTTATGGCCAATGTTAAAGTTTTTAAAAAAGTAGGTCATATGCCAAGGTCAAGGTCATGAGGTCAAAAATTATAGTACCAATAGAAAGGTCTTGTGACAAGGAATGCACATGTGAAATATGAAAGCTCTATCACTTACCAATCAAAAGTTATGGCCAATGTTAAAGTTTTTAAAAATGAGGCCAAAAGTAGGTCAAATGTCAAGGTCCAAGGTCACGAGGTCAAAATTTATGGTACCTCTTGAAAGGTCTTGTGACAAGGAATGCACATGTGAAATATGAAAGCTGTATCACTTACCATTCAAAAGTTATGCCCAATGTTAAAGTTTTTGCAGACGGACAAACGGACAAACAGACAAACGGACAAACAGACAAACAGACGGACAGACCAAAAACTATATGCCCCCCAGAATCTTAGATTCCGGGGGCATAAAAAAACGGAGAGAAAAGGGGAGATAATTCAATCAAATTGCAAGATGGAGTTATAAAACTTGTAGGGAATGTAGCTCTTGTGATGGTGAGTATGTGTATGAAGTTTCATGAAGGTAGGCCAAATACTTTTGGAAATATGGTCAAGGTTAAGGTTTTCGGTTAAATTTTCGAAAAATAGGTCAAAGTTCAAAGATCAAGGTCACAGATCAAAAAGTGTGGTATCACTGAAAAGGTGTTGTCCCAAGGAACATTCATGTGAAGTTTGAAGGCTCTGTTGTGAATAGTATTAAAATGAGAGCAAAAAATGTGTTTCAGAAAAAAATTGGAAAAGGGGAGATAATTCAGCCAAAATCAACAATGTTGTTATGGTCCTTGGTCAAAATGTAGCTCTTGTGATGATGAGTGTGTGTATGAAGTTTCATGAGGCTAGGTCTAATACTTTTTAAGTTATAGCCAAGGTTAAGTTTTTTTGGAACGACGCAGGACGACAACGCAGACGCCGGAGTGATGACAATAGCTCGAAAGTTTTTTTTTCAAAAAACAGAGGAGCTAAAAATGGGCCTCCTTCCAGGTAGCAGATCTCACACCAGATCTCCAGGTTTGTCTATCATGAGGGTCGATAGCAGAGAGCTTCCACTCTCTGTGATCTCTCTCTGTCAGCTGCTTCCAGGTCATCTTGGGCCTTCCAGGCCCATGCCTTCCATCTACCTGTATGTCACAGGCAGTCTTGACTGCACCTTGCGAGGGTTCCACATGTCCATACCAGCGTAGCCTTCTCTCTTTCAGGATGAGGTCCAGGAGCCGTGCAAGTAGCTTACTGGACCTGATAGTGACAGTGTCCTGTGGCTTGACATTGCAGATCTGTGATCATTGCCCTGTCATTCCGCTGCAGACGCTGGAGGTTTGGCTTTGTCATTGGCTAAGACTCACTGGCATGAAGCATTGCACTCCACACACAAGAGCTGTACACTCGGCCGCATGTCTTGAATGAGAGGTGGCGGGAAGACGGAACTGGTAGCAGCTCCTTGAATTTCTTCCAGGCTGTATAGCTTTTATATAGCTATATCGCTTTTTAAGAAGTTGAGGGGTGGGGCAGGATTGTGTAACTGAATGTGTCTTATCATAAGGAACACAAATATATATAGTTTAGAGGAGGGGCTCTGAACAGTTTTTCAGATTGTTTGTTTGATTTGAGGTTTGACGTCCCCATCAACACTATTGAGGTCATTTTGGAGACGTTGCCTCAAATTTTGAGGGACATTTACCGGACATCGAGATGAAATGACATCTCAATCCCTGCCACCCAACTAAACCAATAGTGTTTATATGCATGGACGGGCCAACTCACACCACTTTGCCTGGGCAGGTTTACGCCTTCTAAGCAGTTTACCAGTACTCGTGTGCAGTCGGTTTCAGCTCTACGTCGAAGCATCATACAGCTCAATCTATTTCTCCAAGCCCTGATAGGCAGGGGCCGAGTTTCTCAGATATTTGGCCTTTTGTGGAGCGGATTGGCTGGGGCATGGCCCCAGTGCATCCCGGTGACCCCTAGGTTGGTGTCACTGAAGGTGTCTTATCATAAGGAACAAGAATATATATGGATTAGGGGTGGAATCTGAAAGGTTTCTCATATATTGAGCTTTTTATAAAGTGGAAGGGGTGGAGCATGAGGGGGTGGAGCTTGGCCCCAGCACACCTAGGAGACTCCCAGGTTGGTGTCAATGAATGCGTCTTATGACAAGGAACAAGAATATATATGGTTTTGGGGGTGGGGATCTGAATGGTTTCTGAGATATATGGCTTTTTATGAAGTGGAGGGGTGGGGCATGGCCCAGGCAAACCCTGGTGGACCCTCAGGTTGGTATAAAAGCATACGGGTGAAAAAAGTTCACTCAAAAAACATTTCTTTAAAAAAATTGTCAAAATATCTGCTAAGGTGCAGCAGTAAATGCCATTTTTCTATTTTACCCATTATAAGCCGATGCCATAGCAACCAAACTAATGAGCCTATTTTCATTGAAGACATAAACTTTCAATGTCCCAGCCCAACAATGTTACAGATGAAATTTGTGCTCAATCGGCCAGTGGCTTCAGAGAAGTCATTTGAAAAAGCTGACATCAGACGACAATGATGATGGACAACTGCCTATCTTATAAGCTCCCCCAGACCCTTTGGCTCTGGTGAGCTAAAAAATGTTGCCGACCTGGCAGGTATACTGAGAGTTAAGTAGGTTGCTTTTGTCTTTAAGTATACTTTCACCGAATTCTCATTCTGTAACCTAGTACTTCCTAGAAACCAAGTTTATGGGGCCAATACTGCCACATTCCTGTCCAAAATTTCTGCTTTTTATTTCCCCCAAAAAACAAAAGAAATGTATTTCCCCAGAACAATATAGCAAAAGAGGCAATCAAGCCTTCAAAATTTTATTGTTTTAATGGTCTGACCCTGTTCTGACAATATCTCTGAAGTTCCTGGTAATTGTGACCTGACTTTCAGGAAACCCAACAAAATGGCACATGCTGAGTTTCAGCATGTGCCATTTTGTTGGGTTTTCTGATGAAAGCAAACTGCCTGGCAGTGGAGGGCTTTAAGCCTTTACTGTTCCAAGCACTGAGGTGCACAGTCTGGCCTTGGTCAGAGATCAAGTTCTATTTGGAAGGCAGTAAACCATGCTCAGGCCAATAAAATACTTTTCTTAACACAGTTTACAGAGGCAAATCTTGGTCTGCTGGCAACAACGCCTACAAGGGAGGTCCCTCGCACACGAGTACTGGTAAACCGCTTAGAGGATCTAAGCCTGCCCAGGCAAAGCGGTGTGAGTCGGTCCGTCTATGCATATAAACCCTACTGGTTTCATTGGGCGACAGGGCTTGAGATGTCATTTCATCTCAATGTTGGGTAAAAGTCCCACAAAATTGGAAGCAACATCTCCAAAATGTCCTACACAGTGTTGAAGGGGCCATTACACCTCAAATCAATCAATAAAAAAATTAGAGAATAATATACTCCTGCCTGCCTAAGAGAAGCATCATACATGCATACCCCTTTGAAAAGTGCAGGCAAGACATGAAAGCTAAATAATGCTGATGGATTCGTGGTGGGGGTATCTGGACCCAGACCAGTTGAGCTAAAACACATGATCTGCTCTATAATTTTATTTGTACCATATTTGTACAGAATGGAATTTTCTGATTTATATATAGCATGAATTCATTTCAAAACTAAAGTGTTTCAGGTGCATAATCTTCAAAATTTATTTGGAAAATGGCTGAACTTTTTGCAAACAGTGAAGGCCCTCATCAGACGCTGCATTCTGAAGCATCTGGGCCAGCACTGTTTACTATTGACCCCTTCGGGGAGGGGGGGGGTTCAGTATAAAATGGGTCAAGAATTATGTGGCCTGAATTCATCACATAGACAAGTTTGTGTAATGAATACCCCTATAAACCCCACTTTAAATAGGGAAAGGTGGTGTACATTATTTTCTTTATTTTTGCTCCAAGACATTGGTTGCTGGTACTCATTAGAACCGCCTCACTGGGGCAGTACTAACGAGCACTTTCAACTAATGTTTGGAGTAAAAATAAGAAAAAAAACATGAATTTTCATTTGAAAAATGTCACTTTTGACCATTAGGAGAACACTCCTATATAATTTTGACCCACTCATACCCCACTTTTATATAGTAAAACTGGGGTTTAAGGGGATATACATTATTTTTCTTATTTCTGCTCAAAAACATAGATTGTGGGTACTCGATAGAACCGCCTCGTTGAGGCGGTTCTATTGAGTCCCCGCAATCTATGTTTTGAGCAAAAATAAGCAAAAAATATCACAATTTTTCATCTTAGAATTTCTAATTCTTGGCCAAAAAATTGGCAATGTATTTGTATAGGCGTGTTTTCGTAATGAATGCCTCACAGATGAGTTATTGTTATGTCATACCTGGGCTTGTCTTAATCCGCCTTTGTAGGCACATCATGACTGGCGCCGAGGTCTTCCTCTGCACTGGAGCTGGGGCAAGACCACCTGCCACTGTCTCCGTTGTAGCTTCATTCTCATTAGGGCCCAGCTTTGAGGGGTGAATTATGGGTAGGGTCTTTGACCTGTGTAGCTCTCTCTTGCCACTGAAATGAGATACCAAAAAGAGTTTATTTTAACACCAATATTGGGGATAGTGTGCGGAATGTGTGAGGGTGGGGGTAAACTGCTTAGGTCTAAGCCTGCCCAGGAAAAGTGGTGCGAGTAGGACCTCTCCATAAGCCCTAGCAGTTTCTTTTGGCAGCAGGGCTTGGGATGTCATTTCCTCTGAATGTCAGGTAAAGTTCCCACAAAATCAGGTGCAACATCATCAAAATGACTATATAGTGTTGACGGGGATTTCAAACCTAAAATCATTTGAAAATAGAGTTCTGCTCAAGCCGGTGCTAGAGGGCGTGGCTTGTGTTGCACTTTTCAGTACTGATCATGAAAGACCCAATTAAACAGTCTGCTATTTTCGTTTATTTGGTGTATTCTTTGCTTCCAAATGATCCAACTATTCAGAACTTATTTCCCTGGGCAGCCTTATATATAAATAGTGGACATTCTTTCACCAATATCGACATCACTTTTGAATCAGCAGAAGGGAGAAAATGGCAGTCTAAAAAGATAATGCCATCTGCTGTTGAGTGAGGCCAGGTACAATTTGAAAACATTTTCAAACATTTTATTATTTTTCAAGAAAAACAAGGGTTTGTATTTCATTTTTTATAAAATTACAACCTATATATTTTCTTAAAAAATAATTCAATGTTATATGCTTCAAACTGTCTTTAAGGCTTAAAAAGAGTTTTTTTTTAACCCTAAAGATGCTGAGAAAACTACTTCTGAAAATGTCATCTGCTTATGTTGTCTGCTGAATCTTCTTGCAAATCTTAAAAAAATATTTTTGAATACAGGCAAACAGTGTGGACCAGAACAGTTTGATCTGGTTCCACACTGTTTGCAAAAATGACTTTTAAAGTAACCAGCAGATGACAAAGCAGACGACAATTGTCATGATTGGCATCTCATGGGTTAACTGTCTTACATTACAATTCAAAAAGGGGGTAAATAGAGCTGACTCACTTTCTCAAATACTGATATTTCCAACTATTGCTTAAGTCAAACTATATTTTGAGAAATTGTTTGTTTTCTTATATGTTCCTATCTCAAACTACTGATATCTCAAACCAAACATCACTGGCCTCCAATTTGGAGTCTTGATATACATCAAAACCTCTTTATAACACTATTGTTGGGGTCCAAAGCAGAAACCGTGTTAGTTAAACAACCGTGTTATATCCAAACAAAAATGTATGGATTATATAGAAAAATGACCATTTATGGTCGTTTTTCTATATGATCTATATATTTTTGGGATCCATCTTGAAACCGTGTTATATCCAAAACCGTATTATAACAAACCATGTTATAATGAGGTTGTGATATATATCATAATGATCTTAAGTATTGGGACAGACAGGAAAAAGCAGTCTGATCAGGATTTACACCATTTGCCATTCAGTCTCCACTACATGGACTCCTTGCTGAACTGCGAAACAAACTTGTAAAAATTTTAGGAGAATTATACAGCAAATCCTCAAGGTGTCCCAATTTTTAGAATTTTTATTATCCCCACGCTTTTCGAAGAAAAAGTGGGGATATTGTAATGGTCTTTGTCATCCGTCCGTCCGTACGTACGTCCATCCGTCTTACCGAATAACTCCTCCTAGACAGTTAACTCCTCCAAGACAGTTATAGATAGAAACTTGAAACTTTGGGAACGGATAGATCTTTGGTCTGGGGAGTGCAAAACACTTTTGGAATTTTGATCACACCCCTATGGGTGGGCCCTGGGGGTGGGGCCCGCGGGGGAGAAAATCAAAATTTCCAGAACATGGTCGTGTAACATATCAAAGCAAACG